>OY741966.1:5000000-7500000 GCA_963555595.1 Tethea ocularis
TAAAAGAAATACGGCATTTCTTTAGGCTTGTGTATGTGTTGCTAGTAAAATTTTAATAAATGCATTATTAGTATTTGTGGTAGGTACCTGATAAAGGATTTATTATCTAAGTATGTATTTATACTAAAAAAGTAGTATATCAGTTATCTGGTTTTCATAGTCAGTGAAAGCTCTGCTGGGATGAGGTAACCGTGTATGAAGAATGTGCCCAGATATTTATATTTAGGTATATTACACAAAAATGGCGTGTCTTATTGATTTATCTAAGTACTTACATACTATTATATACTTACGTGGTACCTACCTATATATTTATAAGAAGTATAATATACCTAGTAGGTATCAGCCATTTTGGTTCCATAGCTTAAGGTCTGCTAGTTTTGGGATCACATGGCTTTTTGTGAAGAATGTCCCTAAATATTATTTACTAGAGTTTTTAATAAGGAAATGTTTTATTTTATAGCGCTCTGTAGTTTATGATTATACTATGAAAACCAGATGGGCAACTAACATAGTATATACAACTCAAAATAAACAGACGACTACCACGACAATATCTTGGCGTGTTTCCGTTATTCATTGATACTATTTTTAAACACACTGTTTTATGTGTTTTAAATGGTAATAAATAAAAAGAAATGAAAATCTTTGAAAGAGGAATTTATATTACTAATCAATGACCCAGCAGACATCGCGTCGTTCTGCCGATATATGGCTCAATTGTGTTTTCAAACCATCCAGGACCCCATTGAAATATACACACAAAATTTCATCCAAATCGGTATACAGCTGTTTAAAGAAATATATATAAAAATATGTTTTTTATTAGTAGGTAGCCTACCTAAAATAATCTCGAGATAAGTAGTTTCTACATGTCTTATTATTCCTTAATAATAAAAGATGTGACCAGATAATATTCCAAAGGAATGGGAATATGGAAAGAATGGGACGTGTCCTGCTTTATTAATTCAATGATATATAAAGAGCCATGGCTTAGTAGTTCTTTGGAATTTGAGTCTTCAAAGGGAATATTATATGTGACATTATAGGAAATCTCTTTACATGTTGCATTCGAGTTCATGCTTGAAATGAGGAGAGGTTGCCATTACTGAAAAAGTCGGGGGACTAGTTATGTTATTTGGTTCTTCAAGTATATTATCAAATAGAGAAGAGTTATACTTATTAGTATATTAGCCAACTTATGGGATATGATATTTAACATAGACTTTGGGCCTAAAGGATACCCATTTTAAAGAAGGAGTACTTACCTAAATTACGAAATCCTGCATGCTAATAATTTGAGCGAGAGAAATGAAAAAAGCGATACTAAATGCAGTTGATATGGTTTTTTGGTTTTTGGTCAAACATTATGTTTTCCAAAAATAGTAGCAAACTTAAAACATTAAAATCAACTGAAAATCTGGTATCATAACAAAATAATTACAAAGCACCTCCAGTTTGGATTTCCCTATACCTACTCTCCCAGTTAAAAAGCACTGTATTGATATACCTAATATATGATTTAGAACATTTCATTGATTTCAAAAACAAGTAGATATTTTATGTTGGTACGAGATATAATTATATAATCTCGAATACAAGCCACAAAATGTTACTGATATGTGAAATTAAGCGTCGGTATCCCAAATAGGTATGGCGTGATAAATGGTGTCTCGCCAACTAGCCAGTCATAAAACATACCGAATGAATCTTGTTGGAATTTAAAAATACTGTAATTTGTAGATAACTTTTTATTATTCATAATAACAAAATAATTGTAAAAACTTTTCACATACTTGCTTCTATTATTATTTATTTATTTATTTTTATAGAAACAGAGGCCCGTTAGGACTCACAACTGGAACTTGGAACTACATAGGTATTAGGTATCTCTAAAGAATAGGCTAGTGGACAGTGTCAAAAATAATCATACACCAATCAATGCATAAAACATCTAAAAACACATGTTTATTATTTTTAATTACCAGTGACTGAATGACGTCACAGTAGGAAATTTCATACAAAACTCCATTTGAACTATGGTTTTGACATTTAATAAAAAGTAGCTGATTTAATATGCCATATTGCATTAAAAATTCACAAAGAGTACAAATAAATTATATTGATCTTCAGTCTACAATGTGTAGGCGTGAAAATAGCGACAGTTTTGTTAGTGTTAATATTGGGTAAACACATTGTGAACGATTAAATGCCTGCGTCTGCGCCAACGTGAGTTTACGAGTGTGCCACATACGTCAATTTTATAAAACGTATGGTTTGCACACCATTCAATATGTACCAGACGTATAACTATAATATAATGTTCCTCTAACGTATAATTTATTATGAAACCTGTACAATTTCAAACTAATGCCTTTTTTTTTTAAAGTCTAAAGATTAATCACAAATAGTAGATAAGTGGCTACTGTTGCCTAATATATAGGTATAATATGTACTGGGTGATTTTGTAATCACCGTCCAAATTTTCAGGGATTATTCTTCTCATCATTATGAACAGTTTTTTAGTATGGGAATAACCCTGAAATCCCAAAAAAAAACCATAATAAAAGTTGTTCATGAAGGTGATAAAAAAAATCACCCAGTATTAGCAATACCAGAGGATTGCCGATGTGTTGACGACTATCACAAAGTCCAGAAGGTAATAATGCTCTCATAATAAGGTTGTACATCAGAAAGTTTATTTTAGACTATAATTATAGCTTTTTGCCATGTGGTTTCATCCACTATCCCCTATTTTACAACCCTCAGGGGACGAACTTTCAAAGATTGTCACCATTTCCTTTTATACATGTAGATTCAGCTTGGGGTAATCAGGTAGGTAATATGGTGATAGATTTGCAAAGCGAGGTATCAACCTGGCGGTTACTACAAAGCATTCAACCATAGTGTTTATTAATTATTATTTATTATTATTCAACCTTATATATGTATCTAATTATAATACATAGGTAAGGTTTCCTCAACATGCTTTCCTTAGCTATGTATCATATTTTTTACAAATAATTTCGCCTTGTCCTTATTTAGGATCTTGATTAATCATCGAACTAAAAATATAATTTCGAACACATCTTTGTATCGAAACCATGTGTTGTATACAATTACCTGGTAAATTGATATACCTACCGCTGTTTTACAAGTAAATATAGGAGCACCGTGCACACGTTCAATCCATCCGTAGCTGGTTTTTTTCGTTGTTTATTTATCATTGAATGCAAATAAACAGTTAACCCACGCCGATGGAATCAATGATAGCTGTCTACCAGAGACTGTGAGGTACCTATCATTGTAACAATAATATGTTTTTAAAATATAGGTTGTTTTCAGCTCAATTAAAATGTTGGTCGATGGATGTATAAATAACTAGCTGTTCCCCGCAGTTTAATTTGCGGGATGTAAATTAGCCTAATACCGGAATATTATAGCTTCCTATTAGTGAAATAATTTTTCGAATCGGACCAGAACTTCAGAGATTAGCGCGTTCAAACAAACTCTTCAATTTTATTATTAGTATAGATATCATGAAGCAAACTATACATCTAAACGTTTTTTATGTAAATAAAACTCAATCAGAGAAATTAAGTATAAGCTTAGGTAGGTATATTATAGCTTTGTAAATAATCTCTGGTATTAAAATATAGTGTCATGATAATAACTATAATAATTTACTATGTTTTGGTACGAATAATTAAAAAAAAGTTAAAGTAAACTTCGCAGTTTTTCTGAGGATACCTACACAAACTGTAACAGCTAATAATGAATGCTGTTGCATGTTGCCCTAATATATGAGGTATATTTATAATGTAAAACGCAGATGGTTTTCCGTACCCACCAGTAAATTGTAAACTTTCAGTTACTAAACGCATTGTAGATACCAAGTAGGTATATAATGGAGATAAAATGGCTTAGGTAATGTTCATTCTGGTTTGGAAAAGAAAACAACGTAATAAAGTAGACCAACAGGAGTTAATGGACAAAATGAGTGAGTTTAAACAGAAGGGAGCACGGTAAAAAATAAACTATGATGCTTGGCGTGAAATTTCACGTGATTCTATAAACACCTCACATTCTTTACGTACCAGTTGTTGTCAGGCTGCCAATCTTAACTACTGATGTTTTTAGTACAGTGCTTTCATTAAAAATTGATCAATGAATGTTAAATTGCTATCTATCATTATACTTAATACCTAATTTTAACAAATATGTAATTTATATACCTACTTATATTTTCCATTTTTTTTTTGTAATCGACATAAGTGTTATAAATAGCGACAGTACCTGATTGTGTGATTGAAAAGTCAGACTACAGTAACGTTGGAATGTCTGTCAATAGGTAGACAGAAATGGAAGAAAAAAAAGTTTTTTTCGGCAATAGGTATTTTACCTTTTGGAAGGATCCGTTTGCTTTCTTTGTATACCTACCTACATAGATTTCTAAATTTCTTTTTTAAAAGGGACTGTTTCAGTTTTTATAAAAATCAATCAGTCATTAGTTGTGAAAATGTATATAGAAGCTGATTTTGAGAGGATGTAGCAGGCCGAAAGCGCATTAATTTATACCTTATACAGGTTTAAAAAATATATTTTACAGCATAAAATAACACTAGATAATGATGTTCACTATCCGTGGATTTGGGCTAATATACCATCTTAAATTCACCCTGTATAATATTAATTTACTAAACGAATACATAAAAAAATGTAAGAAACTTACTCATAAAATATTGTTCTTCTTGCCTTGGCCTGGGCGTGGTGGTAGTTGATGTGTTTTGCGTGGTAGTTGTCACATTTGGTTGGAACACGTACCGACATATGTTCCATATACCACAATCGCTCCACATTAAATACCGCCCTGGTATTGGCAGAGATACATCTGGAAACAATTAACCTTATTAATACCTCCTTCGGCGGAGAGCGGTTGCAATCAAGTTAATAAATATCCATTAGAAAAGTGTCAGTTATGTCCCAGGTGAATTATATGTCTTTATACTAATTGTATGTATAGGTAATAGGTACCTTTGCACAAAAATATAAATACAAAAAGCTATGTATTACCAAAGCGAATTCATAAAATGATATTGCCTCATGACAAATTAATTCTGAAAGAAATGTGAAAGTTTGGATGTTTTGATGTGTGTGATGCAATCGCGCGCGACTGAATGAAAATTTATCGAAAATCATCATTAATTTCATCCTAATGGTTGAAACTTGCCACATCTATAGATTACATCATGATTTAACGTTTTATTGGATAGATTTTATTTCGGGAAATCTTAATTTTTTTTTATTACTATTAGCTGCTATAGCGGCAAGAGTAAAACCTATTCTGTGAAAATTTCAACCGTCTACCTATTACGATGAGATACAGCGATCGGAGTCTTAGTAATAGGGTTTCGTTGGCACTCCCTTGAGTACGGAACCCTAGGAATGGAGTATCTTATTTAAACAAGTAAGAAATATTAAGTGAAGCAATTAACAATATATTTTACGTAAGAAAACAATCCGATCATAGGTACAGTTCCTTGAATGCGTCGTAGGATCAACGTAAAGTTCGAATCTACGCGCTGCTCTACTTACGTTGGTTATCAAAAATAGAACATCGGTCATCGACCTTTATACCAAACATACATACCTAATTAATAGCTGCCCATTTTAGAACATGTTATTAATTAAAATTTCTGAATTTCACGAGCAGACAGTTCTTTCATGTAAAAATGGGAAGTAATTTACTGTGACAGTGCATGACAAAAACTACGTACACTACATCATTAGAAAGCAATTTTGATGACATCTGAATGTCACTGTAATTCGTGTTATCTACTAGTCTATCACAGTCTATCACATAAAGTGAATTAGATAGGTACTAAAATGTCTTTTATAAATTTAAAGTCCATACTAATATTATAAAAAGAGGTTATGTTCGTAAGTTCGGATGTACCAGGTAATCTCCAAAGCAACTGATTCGATTCAAAAAGTTCTCGCACCAATTGGAAACTTTATTCCCGCTAATAGGTTACTTTCTATCCCAGTAACGCGGATGAAATCGCGGGTAACGTCTAGTTTTTTATAGAGAACCGGTGGTAGAGTCAATTGTAACTTTTAATGTTCATAAATGTCGTACAGAGCCTTAACTGAATAAATGAGGTTTAAATTATAAATGAAAAGAATAAGGTCTCGGCTCGCTATATGGCCATCATATCCATATAAAAAAAAAAGACACGCATAGCGAGACAACAGGAGATAGGTAACCCCAAGTCTAAACACTGCAAACGTGTCGCAAGTATACCTATTAGTTAATAATTAGAATGTCGTAATCAATTAATACAATAATTATTGCATCGAAATACAACAAGTTCAACTAATATTTAGGTAATCTGCCAGCTCATTTTTATGTGTATCATAAATATCCATAGCCTTGACATTGTCTTCTCAATTTATACAAGTCGTTCTATTTTAAGAAACCTAAACATAAACTCAATACCTACATAACGCAGGATACATAAGAAATCAATCGATCGGTAACATACAATAACAGGTGTACTATCTATACATTAGGTTGTTATGACGTACCTATATTAAATTTAATAAAATAACAAAACAAACGTAAAATATAGATATATGAGATGCAAGATTTATGGTACGTCACAGTTGTACTTGTAAACTATTACTACAACTCTACTAGTATCTTGGAATTTTGGATTGAATCCTGATAATTAAAAATGCGAAAGTTTGTTTGTTACTTCTTTACGCTCAAACGGCTGGACAAATTTTGATGATATTTAGTATGAAGGTACTGACACCCTGGATTAACACATTTTATCCCTCGGGAACGCATGTAAAACCGCGGGGGGAAGCCATTTATCTATAGATCCTAAATAGATTTCACATGTTTCAGAAAAGACTTTGATTTCAAGTACCTACCTACCTAACACAACAACCAAAGTATATACCTACTTAATTGGTCCAGAAATAAAGTTTCTGAAAAATTGCTAATGATAGCTTGTTATGATTAATCTGCAGCGTTCACAGGTTTGCTGATGCATTAGCAAGATTTCATCTCAAGACAGATTGATGATGACATTTAGCTAAACAGAATCGCATTCTAGACGTCTTGTTCTAATGCGTGCCAACAAATAGCCCTGACTCGAAGCATTTTAATTGTTGCATTTTAACTAATTAGAACAATGATACATGCATATTGCATAGTCTGTATAAGCTGTGCGTGTATTAAGTAGTCTTTAGTTTAAAAAGGTGGTTGTGACGACAATATTGCTTCAAAAAGCGGAAAAAGAGTAGATTATCGCCATGGCATAGCATTGCTAATATTCATTCCGCGTTCCTGGGATAAAACTATAATATTTGGAGATAAAATCGTTTCCAATTACAGTATTTACGTTGTAACTTAGTGCGGGTGACAGTAACCAGAGAAATACGAAAATAAGCCATATCTTAATTTTTTTCTTAACATAATCGTTTCATCTACCTGGCTACTTTCGCTCGCATCAAGCTTCAAATTAATAGTGTAGTGAAAAAAAATTATGAATCGAAACAGTAACTCCTATTATATACCTAGCTATTACCTGCTACATCCGAATTTATAAACATTACGCTTTCCTATATTCTCTCGCTCTCTCTTTGGTATTATTGTTATTATAAAGAAAACTATTAATTACCATGTCCTCCTTCTATGTGCACCCATTTCTCTGTGCAAACTGCTGTTATCCATATAAATGTGCATAGTCCTATAATAATTGTACAGGCGAATAATATGCGCCTTTCAATGACTAACGCTTGTAGAAGTGGCCGCCTCTCGGTCACTGATGACGCCGTCGACATTTTATCAGTCTCCATGTTTATCTGAAACAAGATAGAATTTTCGATGGTTAGTTTTAGTATATTTACACAAAGGTAAAGAATTTTGTACTTCCCGCCTTACAAATTGAAAAGCACCTCTCAGTCAGGAAGCCAGATGCTTTCTAGTCTATCTATAAATCGACACTAAATAAATAATCACCGTGGTAGGTATTGCAAATATATATGTAGAAGTCGCGGCGATAGTTTCCTATTAGGTGAACCACCAGCCTGATTTTAAATATGAATGCGGAAGTAATGCAATGCAAAATGTATCGGATGAATATACCTAAATATAACTTTAAAAAGATAAATTGTCTGTTTGACAATGCATATCTTACACCACAGGGTCAAAGAATTTTGTAGGGAAATTCAACCCCAAGGGTATAATAATATGGGGAATTATGAGGCAAAATGCTATTTTGTCTATAAATTATAGCAATACTTCTGGTGTTCAAAAGTACTTAGGTGGCGGTAAGTAACTACATAACATTAGGTGCCATGGAAAATTCAAATTTCGTTTATGCCGCATATTTACATGCTCGCGAGGGAATCAAAACCTATAAGGTACTTCCCATGATCCTAGAATCATAAAATTTAGCAAGAAGCAAGATCACACAGTATAAGTAATGGAATAAATTTGAAAATCTTAGTAAGGATTGTTTACCCCCAAGAAGTCGTGATTAAATATTAATAAAAATGCTAATAGGGGAACTATGCGGTGTCAGATTCCGATAATCTAGCTAGAGCCTGACACCGCATACTTTCCCTCCGCAAAGTATATAGTAAGTTTGCTTTTAATTTGTCTTCGAATTAGCCCAGACATGGATTAATTGGGAGTTGATTCAATATGAAGGGTAGCGCGCGATCCCATACTCTCCATACTCCCATATTATGTGGTGGCTGTACATACAAGGGTAAATTCGCTCTGCAAAGATCTGTAACAGGTCTTTTGGTTTTGACTAATGAATCCATACGGTTGTTATACAATTATACAATTGCAAGTTTTACTTTATCAAATACAATTTACTACTTTACAATATTTCCTCATTAGGGACAAATCCTCGTATTTATTTTTATTTTCGTGTTCGTTTTATATTATTTTATAAGGTACAATAGTTTTTAGAAATCTTATTTGTAGGTCGTATATCTTTTGTAGGTACTTATGTCTTATATGTCCTACCATAGCTAGATATTCCAGTTTATAATCGAATCAGCCAGGTCCATATATAATACTAGCTGTTCCGCGCAGTTTCACTCGCGTTCCCGAGATAAAAAGTAGGTTTAAAAAGCGAGCCTCTTAAGATGTTTATCGAGGCTCTTGGCCAATAGGCCATGGGCGGAAACGACTATCGGTACAATGTCGACAACCTCGTGTGCCAGATCAAGATATTTATTTTCTTTATCTTTCTCTGCCTTCACGAGGTTCTCGTCATGAGGAACAGCAACATCGAAAATCATTGCACGGCGCTCATGGCGATCTATCAACACAATGTCAGGCTTGTTGGCGACAATAGTCCTGTCAGTGATGATAGATCGATCCCAGTATAGTGTAATATGGCCATCTTCCAAAACTGATTCTGGCACATACCTGTAGTACGGCACCTCAGACATCACAAGGTCTATCCTGGCCACTTGGTTATGTCTGTGCAAGTATTCACCATTTGAGAGACGCGAACATCCGGAGATGATATGTCTGAGGGATTCACCAGGGCGATGACATGCCCGACAGATGTGGATGGTGCCATCCCTTAGAATATATCTCCGGTAGTTATTCGTCATCACAACCTCGTCCATAATTGCACAGACAAAACCTTCGGTTTACCCAAAGAGGTCACCGAATTGTAGCCAGGCCACGGAGGCTGGCAGGTCCACAACAGGTCCATGAAGTGCCCGATAGTACCTTCCGTGTAGCTCCTTGCCCTGCCATACCTTCCTGCGATCGTCAACAGTAAGCACCACAGGTCTGCGCCAGTTCTCTTTAGCTAAAAATAGAGGGGTCAATCCATTGTCCGTTGCGACTACAACCGCATGCATCTCCCCATCACTGCGGAGAAAATACTCTCTGAGGTTATATACCTCGCGGGTTTTAACATTTAAAAATCCTCGACCACCACATTTTCGCGGGATATACAACCTCATCACCGATGATCGTGGATGATGCATACGGTGTGCAGTCAGCAATGTACGGACTTTTCTGTCCAGGGTGTCCAATTCAGTCTGAGTCCACTTAAGTATGCCAAAGGAGTACATCAAGACCGGCATGACCCACCCATTGTAGGCACGCACCTTGTTTCCGCCTGACAAAAGACTACTCAGTACTTTTTTCAGGCGCCCCAAGAAGCGCCTGTGACATACCAAATATATTATTATTATTATTAAGTAATAGCCTTAACCCTTGGTGCGCGAGTCAGACTCGCACTTATCCGGTTTTCTTAAAGGCTCCCTCTTCATTCTTTGAAGGCTAGATAATTTTATAAATGAGAAAATTATACGAAGCTACAACGAAAAAAATATAGCCAGCAGCCCATTATCATTCTTAATGGGAAAAACGTGGCATATCTTGATCACTGTTTATATTAGCTAGCAAGTCCATTTATGAAGGCATTTAATATCATTTCTTAATATCCAAAGGCAGATTTTAGAGCTTTTCTAAAACCTACCTTCATGTAAAAAAAGATGTAAGTAGGCAGTCAAAAAGATAATATAAAAGTGTCTCTAGGTTTTATTGAAAAATAAGGAACACAATATTACCGTTTCCGTCCGTTTATTAACCGAATACAAAAAAAAAGAAAGAGGAGGTTCTAAGAAAAAGAAAAAAAAACATCAATTATGTTTATTTTTTTTGTTTTAACCAGTGCCTTTTTTCGGGCCATTGAACTAGTTAGCCAGTCACCTTCCACTAAGATTTATCAAGGAAAACAATTGTTTACCTATCACTATTTATTTACACGTAAAATGCCTCTTTGATGACATGTGTTCATTCGATTTTATAAAAGTTATTCATAATATTCTCGATGTATATACATAAACTTTCAGAGATAGAATTGTGTGTTCATTGAAAATACCAGTAAACAATGAATTATAAACGATTACAATTTTAGTGGTGGCACTAAAACGAAGCGATGGCGTAGGACCTATTAGCATAAACTCGTAAACGGTTTATGGCGTCTCTAGGCACAAGAGTAAAAGGTCAGTCTCAGTCACAAACGTTCATCATATCAGACAAAAGACAGCGTCCACTGCTGGACAAAGGCCTCCCCCAAGGATCTTCACGATGGCCAGTCGTGCGCTACCCGCATCCAGCGATTTCCCGCGATCCTCACAAGATTGTCGGTCCACCTTGTGGAGCGTTCACCGTCCACCGTCCACCTACGCTGCGTCTTCCGGTTCGTCACCACTACTCGAGAACCTTTCTACCCCAGGGGCCGACGGTTCTACGAGCGATGTGCCCCGCAAAACTTCAGTTTGGCAATTCTTCGGGCTATATCGGGTACTTTGGATCGCCTATGGATCTCATCATTTCTGATTCGTGTTCATTGTTACAAAATTATAAAAAAGGAGGTTCTATGTTTGTATTTTTTTATGTATGTCCAGGCATAACATGTTTTGTTTTTTTAATTGATTTTAATAATCCTTTATTCGTTTCTATTCCATGTATTCAATATTCTGCCAATTTTATTTGTATCACGCTAATACGTAATTAGGTCATCCAGTTATACGAGAGGAGCATAAGCTTCTCAGATTGAAACATGGTAAAGTGGATTATTTAATTAGTTATCTTATCACATCGCCGGACGTTGAGGCGTCAGGATGCCTGGCGACAGACTCATTATTACCAAGACGCTTTCAGGCTGTTTACAGAGTCTTGTTGATATAGGGGAGGTTATATAAAAAATTCAGTCATTTGTAGACTCAGACTTACGTTTAAGTGTATATTAATGCTAACCTTTTATTTTCTTCATTGTTATGTTTGTGCAAATATTTTTCTGCTGTTTTCCCCTCCAATTTTTTTTTAAGTGTAACTTTTTCAGTGTTCATGTAGGTACGAGTATGTATGTGAGTTACTTTATTTCACCATAACTTATAAATGCCTGAACATATTTGGATGTATGGGGTATCATTAGAATCCTTACATCCCGAGTAACACATGGTTATAATTATGACCTGTACGGTATAAATACAGTATTCACATAATGTATGTAGGTGAGAAAAAAATACTTTATGCTAGTATAGGATAATCGCATCGATAAATAATTTGGGTAGAAATATCACCAGATAAAGAACACAACATTATTAATTTGTTAAGCTTGAATATCAACATTTCCACTATTAAATTGTTATTATTAGATATTCGCATAACAATAAAACAGTTCATTAGACTCTCCATCTTGAAGTCATTATGGAAGTAAGCCAAATACGTTAGGCCGGCACCGAAATGGTATCATAACGCAATATTAGTCACACTGTTTACTGTCTTAACATGTTAAATAGTACCTACCTTAGGTATTACAATAAAATTGTAAGTATACCCTATATGAATTTCATGAATTCCCATACGGAATAAAATTGGAGCCTATGATTTTTCTTTTAAACTATCTATATACTATAGTGTTGCTATATAGAGAATGCGATTTTGATACTTAGGTAGGTATATAATTGACTAACCGGCTAGCAAGCTAACCGATTTTGATGGGACTTTCATAGGACGGCTCATATTTTTTATAGTATAGTGTAGTAAAGTCCCATTAAAATCGCATTAGCTATTTTCATGTTTAGCCTATTGTCTACCTGAATCAAAAAAGGAATCTTCGGTGTAATATTATAAAGAGGTAGAATTTGTTTGTATGTATGTAAGGACGAAATCCTCGGAGCTATTGAACTCATTCGTTTTTGAAAATTCTTTCCCAAATATAATGCCACATTATCCCCAAATGCTATAGCTTACTTTTCATCCCAAAAACGGGGCGGTAAGCTGCGGAAAACTGTACCTATTACATAAATAATTATCGGTAATGTATTCTTGTAAAACACTCGATTGATACAAATATATGGTTGTAGTGTCAAAATCCATCGCAGAGTGGTGACACCTGATATCGTTAAATCAATTGATAGAATCAGCTGATATGGTACAAGCTACAGGCTACTGGTTACCCCTATCGCACTATCAGTATATACTCAATTCATTAGAAAGATATAGTAGCGATTGTGTGTCAAGCTTTTAGCAATACGGGCTTCTGCTTTTAAAATTGAAGTTATTTTAAACTGCTTAAAAATATATTTATATTTGTATAACGTTGGAAAAGTATACCTATATATTATATCGTTCTTCCTATACCTAATACTTCCTATTTTACACCATATCTTATTTTTTAACCTACTTCATATCCTATTACTATCTTATCTTTTTTGCTAAATAGGATACCTTCTGAAATCCCTTTTCTTACTTTTAAATAAGTAAGTACATACATACTCGTACCTTATTACATTGTTAAAAATGACACTAATTGTTTTTCTTTTTTAAATCCATGTATACAGTTTTAGTTTTTATCAAAATCGTCTACACCTCGAGGCTCCTTTTAGCTTTTTTCGCTATTTCCTTTATAGGTATATGATACTCGTACCTACTATAGGATTTGGTCTACAACGCCTACTTAAAAAAATCGGCTGTATAATAAACTTATTATTTTTTTATTATCTCAAAAACTAGGCATCCTATTTTTTTAATGTACACGGCAAATCTTTTTTACATAAAATTACCTTAAAATTTATGTGAAAGTATAATTTATTTTTGTAAGGGCCCATAGACTGTAAATAGAAAGTGCATCTAAATAATATAATTACTACACAAAATCATTAACTCTCATACTACTCACGAGCACGTCGCAAAATTACGTCCCATAGGCACTTAAAATTGATATCTTAAAATAATTCAAAACGCGGATTGTATCTACCTATATATTTTTTTTTACTATGTATAGGCCTGTGTTTCACCACAATTTCACCGTGGTCAGTGATGATGTGGCCAATGATGGTAAGCACACAAAGCCTAGAAAGGAACTGACTCTCAAGTGCAGCTGTCGGAACACACCGAAAGGTGCTTGGCGAAAGATTTTCAACTTGAGGGTGGTAGCCAGCCAGGCGGGTACTACAAATACCCTACCACCATGCTATGGTTTCCTCACTATGTTTTCCTTCACCGAAAGCTCAAGCTCATTGTAGGATTCGAACCCGCGACCTTCGTCTGGGCATTCGACGTCACTGAGCTATCATCGCCTTGAAATATAAGATAGATATTAACATAAGTATCCTATAATATAATACCAACTTTTAGGTACGTCTTCATCAGGGGTTGAAGGCAAATCCCTAAGCGGCTATCAAAGAGATCGTTTGTTTATCGAGCAAACACTTGGAGGACCTTAGTAAACATAGTCTAACCGCCATTTTGGGTCTTTCGCCTCAATCCTCTGTGTCAATTTAATGTAGGTATGCTTTAATAAAATTTCATAAAGCAATACAATAATATAAATTGGTGATAAAATCTTCTGTCGTGATTTAGGTTGTTGGCGAAAGAGATAGGTTTTAAAAAAAAAGTTTTGGATATATGAAGTTGAAGAGCCAGAGCAAACTGATTAATATTTTTGTTATCACCTAATTCATATGCCTACATAATGCGAAAGTTAGTGAAGATGTATGGATGTTAATTATTCTTTCAAGTAAAAACTACTGAACAGATTTAGATGAAACTTGTCACATAGATCACCCTACCCTGGAATAACTTATAAGCTCCTTTGAAAATATTAGATCCTTCGGGGACGCGGGTAAAACCGCGGGGCGGAAGCTAGTAGATAATAAAAGTTAAAGAGCGTTCTTACTTATAAACTCAGAGAAACTGAGCATTGTGCTTTGCGTAGCGATTGGTCCTATTGATCAACACACGCACTAAACAATTAATTTTATTAGGGTTTCCAATATTCGTAAGTTAATATTATATTACTAGCTTTTTACTCCTTAGGGGTTTAATTTTCTAAAAATTCTGCCTTAGCGGATGCCTACGATATAATAGCTATCTGTATGCCAAATTTCAGCCTTATCCGTCCAGTGGTTTGAGCTGTGCGTTGATAGATCAGTCAGTCAGTCATGCTTTTCATTTATGTACTTATTTTAGTTAGTGAATATGAAATTAACATTATCATTTTCATTATAACATACGGAAACACGACTATTGTGTTTAGTTTCTGAAAAGGTTATTTATTTTGAAAACATCAGTTATCGGGTAATAATCAAACAATAATAAAATTAATTCTGACCTGTTGATAGAGTCGAGAAGCGTTGCCAGATCCCGGGCGCTGTCGAGATGCTATCATGAATATTTAATGACTTGGAGCATTTTTCACGCCGATTATGATAATAACACGAAATAATACACGTAAATTAATGTAATATATTCCATAAAGTTTATTGTCACTATCGAACACTTTTATTTGAAAGTTAAGTTCTTGATAATAGTGTTTCGTTATCGCGAATGTTTTTCGTAATGTGTTGAGCACGCGTCTACGTACTTTCGTAGCGCCCAACTGTCGGGCGGGAACTGAACAGAATTAATGGAAAGTCTTAGCGCGGTGCTAGTGACTCGTGGACTGGGCAGGTCTGCGCCATTTCGCCTGTTGCCGGGCTTTCTTTCCTCCAATAATGGCAGGCCGCGGTTAGCGTCACTAGTTCATTTTTATCTTTACAAAACTATTATTCTTTTTGTTTAAAAAATGTGTAACTAGATAATGTGTGGTCATAATCGGTTATACGTTGACATAGCTGCGGGATTCGATATATGCATGATTATTCAGTTGCATCAAAAATAAATATGTAGGTAATGAATACTAATAATACT
Source organism: Tethea ocularis (assembly GCA_963555595.1). Classification (NCBI taxonomy): domain Eukaryota; kingdom Metazoa; phylum Arthropoda; class Insecta; order Lepidoptera; family Drepanidae; genus Tethea; species Tethea ocularis. The sequence goes on from OY741966.1 coordinate 5,015,758, forward strand.
GTGGGACATTGTTCTCATACGGCAACCTGATGCCAAACTATAAAATGTAAACACATGTAATACCTATGTTATGGCTTTTTTATTTTCTATTAATATTTTATGGCTCATTTAATTCGGGAGTAAATAAATCAATGTTGAAATTCAAAACAGACAATTAAATTATCATTTAACTATAATCTAAAGTCATAGGCATGTACTTAGGAAGAATACTTCAAAATGAAATGGACTGTGCAAGCTCACATGCCGTCACGGCGCGCGCCACCGCAAGAGACCACGCACCGCGCTGTCTTGACCATAACTTACAGTCCATAATTATTTATTTCTAGTCCTTTGATAAGACCCAAACAATCCCTAAAGGAGTAAGATGAAATTGCGGGACAGAAAGCTAATTGTATTGTACTAATTGACGGTACCAATGATATTTTCAGTACAATTTATTATATTTATTTGTATAACTGCAGTGAAAATTACCTTTTAAAATTGACACTGAATTTGCACATTGTACCAATGTAGGATACTTTGTAGTACCAGCCTGGCTAGCTACCACTCAAGTTGCTAAAGAAAATCTGCATGTGAGAGCTAGGCTTTGTGTGCTTACCACTCTCGGCTATATATAATAAAAAGAAATACCAAAATAAAAATAAAACATTACATAACAAATAATAATCGTAATGTTAACACAAAACACTGTGAGTACCTACTAAGTATTAAAGTATTATATAAGTCCCAATTATTATTATTCAAATTAAAGATGTCAGGTTTCCATCAGCTATTGCAATTACCCACTGCTGTGACCTGCATAATAGAACCTCACGCACATAAGCAACACACGCAGTTAGCGATGCTGAGAGAGAGGTATGAGCAAAATTCACAGAATTATTATTTCCCTTAAGATTCCAGTGATTATGTATAAAAATAAAACATGTTATAATTCTAAGGATAAAAAAATAAATGTACATAATAACATTAAACTAAACTAACCTAATTACACGAACGATATGACACATCACAGGTTTTAAACAAACAGCAACTGCCAAAAGAAGAACAATTAATCAGATGATTAAAGATCTAGGACTAATTGAGTAAAAAAATAGGATAAAAACAAGAAAGAAAGTTATAAGAACATACAAGCTTAATGTAAAATAGCCATCAACTCTAAATGTAGAGTTTTGCTTTATATACAAATTTTCTAGTACTCTACAAAATTACATTCGCACTTGCATTGAACATACTCGTAATCGTCAGTAGGTAACCGCGGTAGGTCGATAAGTGGGATTGGCTTCACTATATCTATTTCTGTATAGACACGGTGGCGCCGTAAACCATGTACGTAAACCATGGATCCCCAGATTACATGGTTCGTTGATGGTCACGATGTAAGTCCCGAGAACAGAATATTTTCTAGACTCATCGTCACATGCTTTGGTTATGTGTGTAATCTGTTATGGAAGTCCAATTTATAACAATAGGAAAGTTCTATCATTATGAGTTGCTTTATACTCGGTTGTCTTCTGGCTGAAAGTGGTTGCTAGCAAGAGGCATGGACGGTTTTCATATCTCGTAACTACTTCATTTTCTTCTTCAAATGGTAAAGGTATTTAAAGAAAATATATGAAATATTTTACCGTGTGTACTTTTCCTGGTTTATGCAAGGGCATTATTATTTATATTTTTCACGATTCTGAGATTATACCTCAATTTTTGATTTAAAATACGGATTTTGTCTTATTATATATAGTTTAACATAAGAAAGAGTATATCCGGAAAACAATATAATAATAAGATAGATTCATCAGTATGGAATGCGACACTCAGCTGAATATATCTCACCAAGCTAAAAAACTCAAATAGATACAGGAAATCAGACAGACCAGTGGCTTATTGTTGTTTCAAACAGATGGCCATGCCGCTGAAAGAAACCTTTAGACCAGCGGTCAGCAACAGACGGACCGCGGTCCGTGTCCGCGGAAGGTCAAACCTCGAACCACCAAACATGCGTGCATATTAATTTAAATAATATTTTTTATAACTATAATAGCCCTATATTCGTTGCGTACGTTTGATACCCACGTAGAAGCTTAATAATTATTCTAGCAGGTATAGGAGAGACGTCGTGGCCAAATGGTTAGTTCACCATTTTCGAGCTGGTTTCTTTCTGATGACATTTTAAATAATAAACTAATGAAATAGTAACAATTATAATAGGATCAAAACGGAACAGACGGGTTATTGTATTGCCCTCTAACAAAACACAGTAGCGCCCTCCATTTCCACGACTGACGGGTCTCTTTCTAAACGGACTCTACAATATACCTATTTTATTAGTATAACCACAGAGGTATAACCATAGCCAAAAATGAGTTTTGTTGAATAGGTATAACAAGTCTGGCAGTAAAGAAATATTAATTTAAAAAGCGAACAGTTTTCGAATTCAGTAAAACCTATAGAAAAAACTGAAGTTTGAATGAAAGTGCAAGAATCTATAAAGAAGAATTAATTTGCAAATAGTATTTTCTTTTTTCTTCTGGCGTTCTAAAAGATTGCATAATGTTGTAAGTATTTTACTTATAATTTTTTAACCTATATATTCTAAAAAATAAAACTATCCGTGGCACGACATTTTGTATATATGTGTGGCATACATAGACTTAGAAAAAACTTATGTATAGACTGACTTCGAACATTGCATTCAAACGACGCTACCCAATGATGCCAGTTTTCTTATAAATATAACGTCACGGACACATACGAGTATTATATACCAACATCTTGTTGATTTTTGACATTCGCGTAGTATTACACAGGATACACGTACGACATATCGTGCTTAATTTTTGACAAGGTGCGATCTCGATCCAGTATATTTTGACATTCGTGGTGCTGGTGGAATATTTAATAATGATCTATTACTTTGTACAGGAGTAAAGCAGAAGAACCTTTGTTGGAGTTAGGTGAAAAAACCAAATTATTCATGATTGCTCACTGGAAGGGAGTTGTATGCGTGGCAACACCAATTATATTGATAGGTGTACTACTTCCATTTCCACCAAAGGTGAGGTTATCCAATAGCTTTAATGGTATAAGTAGGCCTGGCTTATTTCCCATTTTAGTTACGAACTTAATACCCACAGAGGCATGCCTTTAAGCTATACTTATTTGAGAGACCCGCACCTCAGAAATGGAGCTAAGCAATAGAAATAATTTGCAGGTATCTTTTCGTACGTCATCACAGCTTTTATGAGGTAGTGAGCCATTTTAATTTGGTCACTGTTAGCCCTGAGAAACTCTTGAGGTTATGGTTTACAAAGTTAAAAGCTGAAAACCCTTCTACGGTCTATCTTTTATTGATAAGATTCGAGGCTAGCCAACTCAGTCGATCACCATAATGCTGATCAACTCCAGTTTATTATTTGTCTTATAACACAGGTAGGCAACCTACCTAGTCATGTAAAAAAAAATGAGAAATTTTATCAATATCTTTTTAAGCGGCATCCACTTGAAATCCAGGATTCATGGGATCTAAAGTGACAAAGAACTGTATTTACCAAGTTTAAGCATACATTGTAATTTAAAAAAAATATTGTTTCAGCCATACCAATGGTGCGCTTATACTCTAATTTTGATGGCTGTATACTGGGTATCAGAATGCATACCTTTAGCTGTTACATCTTTTTTACCTATTATCATTTTCCCTTTTACTAGTGTTATGAGTACAAGGGACGTTTGCAGAGCCTACGTCAATGTAAGTTTAGTATGCTAATTTAAACTCAGCTTTGATCAGACCAGAACGATCTATATTAATTAAATGAAGTTTTAATTTGATGGCATATTATCACAATCTCAATTGGTTAAGTCCGGTAGTTTATAAATCTTCAGTAGTCTCTAGACATCAAAAGGCTCATTTTATGTCCATACGATCTGATTATACAGTCTACATATAGGTAATATATGGCTGTTTTATTTATTAGAACTGTTTTATTTTGTTTTGTTTTAAGCAATAGGATCATTATAGAATAGTTTATTGTGTTGGAAATTGTTCAACCACCAATTATGTAATATTAGTGATCAGTCAGTTAGCCATCTTACTATTCATGAAAGAAGCGCTACACGATGTGTGTTATTAGTTCATCGCATTTTAAGGATATTTCGGAAGCAATTATTCACATTAAGTAATATATCAGTTGGTTTGAAGTTTGTGGACTTTAAGCAGACTTGAAATATCGGTGGATTTCAAGTCAGGACCTTATAAAGACTTATCAGGGCTTTATAGAGGTGGACTTTGGGGTTTGTTTTAATAAAACAGTGCCGTCTTCTTAAAACATGACACTCCAAACTTTGGTTTCTACCCGATCTCTCAATAGGGCGATAATCCCAAACTAAGCAGAGCTTGTACTATGGAAACCAGATAACTGATGTACTACATGTACTACTTTTTTTTTGTAAATACATACTTATATAGATAATTACACCCAGACTCAGGACAAACAGACATGTTCATGCACACAAATGTTTGTCCTGGATGGAAATAGAACCCACGACCTGCGGCGCAACAGGTGGAGTCTTAAACAACTGCGCCATCTGGCCCGTCAAGTAAGATAAGTTGTAAAATATATAAAAAAAATATCTGCTTATTTTCAGGATACAATAATTATGTTTGTTGGAAGTATATTGCTTGCTTATGCTGTCGAGCAATCAGGATTGCACAAACGCTTGGCTTACTGTGCTATACGAAATATCGGCTACTCTCAATTTAAGTATGTAGAATTAAAGGCTTGTTTTTTTTTACTCTGTATAGACCTGTGTTTTACCACAACCTCACCGCGGTCATTCAATTGCAGCTGTCGGTTACATACCGGAAGGTGCTTGGCGACAGATTTTCAACTTAAAGGCGGGAACTACATAGTACACTACCACCGTGCTATGGTTTTCTCGCGATGTTTTCTTTCACCGAAAGCTCACTAATAGTGAGATTCAAAACCGCGACCTTCGTCTCTGCATTCGACGTACCGTCTATGAGCTATCATCGCCTTGCAATCGCCGGACAACTACAAATATTTTTTTGGTAGGTAAAAGTTACCTAGCGATTGCTAAATAGGTTGTTGTTTGTTTTATTATTTAATCATCAGGTGAACCGCGTAAGCCTGCTAGACACAAAAACAAATTAAATTTTGGCTTAAGATTAGGCCAACATTTGTAATGTGGCCTAGGTAAAGAATCAGTTTTGTAATAGCTAAGGTAAAAATGCTAATCTGCAAGAGATTTCACAGATTATTGCTAGCAATGTGTATAGTCACGACTTTTGTGTCAATGTGGATCACGAATACTGCGGCTACCACCATGATGGTGCCTATAAACTTTGCTTTGCTTAAAGTATTCGAGGAAGTAAGTAGTGTTTATCAAATTATTATTTCTACTACCTAGACTATATATCTATACTAATAATAAAGCTGAAGAGTTTCTTTGTTTGAACGCGCTAATCTCCGGAGTTACAGGTCTGATTCGAAAAATTATTTTCAGTAATAGGAAGCTAGGAAGGACATTATCTCAGAAGGATATATGGTTCTTTTTATCCCGCAAGCGAAACCGCGGGGAACAGCTAGTGATGGTTTTGTTAATTTGATCTGGATTAACTTTTTTTTTATTGAGTGATTTACTTTATAAGATTTTGATTCCTGTAGGTTTAAAAAAAATATTTTACTTGCTAATCAATTGTTAGATTACAATATTAAAATTTCTATGTAATGCAAGATAACACAAAATTCCACGCGGACGAAGACACGGGAAACACCTAGTATAATAATATAATGATATTAAAAGGAAAACTATGTAGGTATCAAAGCACAGATAAGTAGGCATTGCATGTTAACGAGTGAAGAAAAGTAAATAAAAAGGAAAATTTATTGTTGTTAGTTTTGTAATACAGGTTGTTAAACTAAGTAACCCTACACTGCGTCACGCACTTGGCCGGTTTATTTAAAGATTATTTTTTTTCACCGAAAGTTCAAGATTATTGTCCCATCAGTCCCACGGGCTGTTCATCCGTATTCAACCGTTTTGAAAGGGACATTAGAAATAAACTAAATATATTGGTAGGTATTGTACCTACTTGTAGAACGCAATGCGTTCAACGCATGCAGTTTGGTTGTACATTTTTAGATAGCTTTGGGTTTTTTCAATATTGGCTTCACCGCCTTTACCGTCAGACATCTTATCACTATACGCTAATATTCTTTATACCCATTGCATCATAAATATTAGGTATCTGACATTGCTTATACTTAATATTTCTAATTTTCAGCAAAAAATAATATCCATGTATGAGACGACTCCTGACGGAGATATGCATTCAAGCGATATAACTGCTTGTTATTTCTGTGCTGTGACATATTCTGCGACTATTGGTATGTGAAGTAATACTAAAATGCCCATTTTCACTCACCAATGCTAAATTTAAAAGATAGGGGTCTTTTTAGAAAATTGACACATGAAAATTATTTTGTTTGAAAAACGTGTTATTTGGACATTCAATAGTAGTTTCTAAGCGTAAGATATTATTTTAAATTGACATTAGCTTCCTGGCGCGCGACACCGCCTCACAACCCTGAATAACACTTACCTACTGCATGCGTAAGCTGCTCCCGCCTGTCTGCTGTTGCCTCGCACAATACGCCGATTGCCCCTGATACCCACTAAATTTTTCAAAGCATTTCAAAGCCACTTTTATATTTATACACTTTAATTAAGTATAGCATTATCAGTGTTTTTTGCCCTCGCCATAATTTCACCGCTCGCCCCTGATACCCACTTAATTTATAATTGGTCGATTTTTTACAGGTGGAATTGGTACTCTCGTAGGAACTGCAACTAATTTGGTTTTTAAAGGATTATTTACAAGGTAATTTTTAAAAGTCTGAGGAAATCTGGATTTTGATTTTCAACTTAAATTATTCAATTAAAAAGTTATAAAAACAAGTAATTCTAGTTTTTAACAATTTCAGTGCCTATCCTAAAGCTCCGGAGTTATTGTCGTTTCCAAAATTCAGTGCTTTTGCCGTTCCGTACATGATAGCGATGGAAGCTTGTATGTTCATATATCTGGCAGTCGTTTATCTTGGATTTATGAGGTAGGCATCTTTTAATTTTTCTAATGCTTGTTTGTACCTATCATCATTCCATGATTAAGGAATCTGCCTTTATCCGGGAGAAATTTTATTTACACTAAGATTTACATAGAATGTCACATGAAGGAAACACAAAAAGAGTAGTGATTGCCATATGAAACAGCGTAGCTGTAGTGACATCTTCCTAATATCTAATGCGTCATGTTTGGAGTCATGAATTATTATGATGACATTACGAAATGTAATGTCATCATAATATTACATCACTTTTAAACACACTTTTGCAAATGTAGTATAAATAGCGAAAATGGCTACTAAACTACCAAGTGACAGAATGTCTTACTAATCCTTACTGGCATTATAAATCCAGAAATGAGTTTTTTTTTTTGCTAGTTTTTCACGCCTAAACTAACAAACCGATAGCGATGAAATTTGGTACGCAGATAGCCTACTGATAGATGATATTGACTACTATTTATCTCAGGAGAGCGGTTGAAACTTCCGGGTGGAAACTAATAATATAATTATCACTATCATAATCATCAGCGTCATCAGTCTGCAGACGCGCACACATGCTCTCCATATCCACTTGTTCCTTTAATCACTTCCTGAAATGCAAATAAATAAGCTCTATCTATATAAACATTTTATTTCCTACTTCTAACCTGCAGACCCGGAAGTGATACTTATAAAGCTGCACAAATATCTGATGCTGCAAAAGCAGCGGCAAGGAAAGTTATAGATGATGATTGGAAAAAGCTAGGAAAATTAACATACTGGGAAGTGGTATGTGGTATTTTACTTTTAATTTGTTGGTCTCCTTGGGTGCATCCTGAGTTAAAAATAATCTTTCCTACAGAATTAAAGATATTTTAATATAAATCATTCAATGAGTAATAATAATTAATTAAATATTTTTTTCTAAAACGTCACAGCGTTCTCGACAGTATTTTTTCATGTGTAGCAGTGACGCCATCGTTCGGCAGTAATCCGGTCTCTACTCCAATCTTCTTCTTAGTTTACCCTACTATACTAAATAATAAAATATACAGTACAATCATAAATAGAAAAGTATACATCAAATAAAGACAAATTATGAATGAAAATTGTTTTAACTGTACAAAAGTGTGCATTACCTTTCCAGAAAATGACTTCGCCCGAATGTGACCTCCGCCTAAACGTCTTTAGGTTTTTGTCGTTTTTTACAAAGTCAATAAAAGTGGAGATTATCACCTTTGCTCTCTTTTACCCACTGTGACCTTCTGAACTCGAATTAAGTTTAAAGTAACTAAGTAACTACATCACAACTTTATTTCAGATGGTCATCATCTTATTTGGTGGTGCTATGGTATTATTTTTCTGTAGATCACCTCAAGTCTTTGTTGGCTGGGGTGATATCATCGCTGACCATTTCGAGTTAGAAGACAAAAGATTGTAAGTTACAATCGTTTTGATTCGTTTTGTTATTTTTTTTTATATCACTAAGTTTAGAAAACCTGCTTACGGTCCATCTGACGGTAACCGTCGCCTATAGTTACAGCCTATAACGCTTGCAACACCATGGCTAAGATTGTATACTAATAAAAATTGTTTTATCATAAGACATATGTTAACACATATAGTACATATATCTATGGGCCAAAGTATCTTGATAATAAAGAGTTTATTATTCTCTCGCGTATGGCCGACCCTAAAAAATCTCTTCACACCTTTCTTGAAGAACCCAATGCTGTACTCCCTTGGGAAAACCACGGCGGGAAGTTCTGCAAACTGGTATTAGGAAGCTCCTTATCTTTTATTCGATACATACATTAAAGTATTATCCAAGATGGCTATTGGATACTAATATAATTATTAACCTCAAATTTTCAGCGTTCGTGATTCTGCATTAGCTATGCTTATATCATTTCTGATGTTTCTTCTCCCATCTTCGCTAATCATCTTGAAAAACTTTTCAGCAAAGTGTAAGAAATAAAATACTTCTTTTAAATTATAACTTATTCGTCTTGTCACATTAAATTGCAACCCGCGAAGTTTAAATTTTATTACGTTTTATTCATATAAGTTCTATGTTTGTCAATTGACGCCAGATACGTATATCAATTGATTAATATTATAATTGTGTACATTATAATATTTAAAATATTCAAATACTTTTGTTACTTTTTGATTATTAACGGACAGGAACTAAAATGTACAGTTCTCAATTTTTTATGCTAAATTAATACATAGATAAACCTATAGTCATAATATCTGAGCCGCCAAACAAATTTTGACGAACATACGACCTATATGCAATTAGCAAAAAACGTTATAAAATTTTGAATTTCGCGGGCTTATTGGACCATTCACGATAATCAAAGTAAAATACATACTATAAATTGCATTGCAGATTACGAAGATTTACCTAAAAAACCGGTGACGTCTGTGCTCGACTGGAAAATTATCAACGCTTCTATGCCATTTAGCTTCATGTTTCTTTTAGGTCTGAAGTAATTCTATCTAATCTTATTGTAGCACATAAATAAAACTCGTGATTTATTTAAATTTTTGGGAAAATATGCTCACTGAAGTGTACTAAATTATTGTGTCCTATATTAACTTTTATAAATTGTCGACATCAAGCTCTATGTAGGATTTGATTCTCAAACACCGTGATGGTGGTGTTTAAAATTATTCGGTCGATTGCCGCATTGAAAATGAAAAAACCTATTAAAATTAACATAAATATGTATAGATAGGTACTTCAGCTGCCCTTGCAATTGTTCCCTTGATTTATAAAAGAAAGATAAACAATAAAGACAGTGTTAGAACTCAACCTACAATATGAAGAACGAGATCCATTGGAATTAGTTAAATAGGGTTACTTTTCATTACATACATTTTGAAGGAACAAGAGTTGATGTTTTATTATGAAAAATTTGATTATTTTCAAGATTTCAGTTGATTCCATAATAAAAGTTGTTCATAATGATGAGTGTAATACCTTAAAACTTAAAGCTTTAGTCACAGCTTTAACATATTTGTAATTTTTCAGGTGGAGGATTTGCGCTATCTCAAGCAGCAAAAAGTTCAGGTCTAAACGAAAAACTAGGCGAGACGTTGCAAGCTTTGAAAGTACTACCAAACGTGATAATCCTTTTCATTATCATAGTTGCCGTTATTTTCGTAACCAATTTTGCATCGAATGTAGCTGTGTGTAATGTATTCACTCCAATTTGTATGCAGGTGGTGAGTACCTAGTATATTTAAATTTTCACATTTAAACTCACCTATTTAATTCAAACTTGTTTATACTTCTGTACTGTGTAAATACTTCTTACCAAAACTTTTTGGAGCCAAATAGGTAGTTATGTTTTTTCAAATACATAGACTAAATTCAGGGATGGCGAAACTTTTCGTATCAACGTGCCATTTTTCTAAAGAAATGTTTAATGAGGTCATAGACGTGCCGTCAAATAATATTGATTTGTGATTATTGGGAAAATAATAATAATAAATACTCACTCAAAGGGACGCTCACTAGGCGTAGGTATCACTCGCGTTCGCTCATCATATTATTATAATACCTACTTCACACGTTTTTCATAGTGTATAAAGAGTTTTGTGATCAGTGACGTGCCCAAAATATTGTGTCGCGTGCCATTGGTTCGCCATCCCTGGACTAAACCAATCGATATTGATTTTCACTGACAATTTAGTAGTGTGGATGAAAAAAAAAGTAATACAAGTAACATACAAAAAATATTGGCCCGTTAATTTATTGGTCAGTGAGTTTTATGCGATTTAAGAATAACGCCTGTGTCCTCGGCTAAGTATTGTACGCAAACTCAAATAGAAAATCATAAAGTTCATTCTTTGATTGAGTGCACTGAGATTTAAATATTTAGATTAATGCCTATTTTACACAAAAAAAAAACAATATTCATAATGGACTGAAATTCATAAAAATGAAAACTCAAAATTAAAATTATTTCAACTGTTGCATGATTTCATTGAAATTTTATATCTAAGGTAAAATATTATAAAATTGCCGAGTGCAAGGAGATATAAAATGTATTAAAATCACTTTATTTCAATAAATAAAGGCTTTTTACACATATTTGCCTAAGAATAAATTAATAATACATTTCATACAGTTTGCAAAACGTTGCTCAGTTATATTATGAAGGCGTTTGAAGTGCTCATTACGCATGTGCAATATGTCAAATTAAGATAAGTCACTGATGTCATGTCATAATAACATATTATATACAGGGTAATGTTGCCCAGAGACGACGTGCGATGTAGGCTGCATTGATATTCACGGCATAACGCCATCTATGTTTTATAATTTGAGCATATGTCTGAGGTCAAACGATGAATGTCATCGCCAAATTGTAAAGTCTTAAACAAAATAATTTTATTGATATTCGTGCAGATTTTTTTGTGTTTCTGTGGATTTTCTTAGTCTTTGTAGATAAGTAATTCCCATAAAAAAACAACAGAAACTCCATATTGCTGAGGATTGACTAATGTTGAGTGACCCCACATTATTGAATCACGATTGTCGAAACACTGTTATTTTAGCTCGACTGAGGAAGGAGGGTTAAACACATACCGGTAACCGTCTGTTTTTCGTCGACAATAGTTTTTTTCGGTTGCGCGTAGTTTTTAATGATTGATACCTATCTTCTATTATAGTGTGAAATGTATTATTCTTGATATTAGAGTGTGAAAGACAAATTATAATCTACAGACATTATAATGTCCAAGGTTACTTTGATTGCTCGTGACACTCCGTCTTATTTTTTATTCTCAGATGCTCTAACAATTGATTATATTTTCCAGTGTACATATTATTCAATTTAAATTTTCAGGCAAAAGAAATCCATCAAAACCCACTGTGGTATGCCCTTGCATCTGGATTTTCTGCCTCGTATTGTTTCATGATACCAGTAGGAACTCCTGGAAATCTGATAGTACAAAGTGCGGCAAAAATACCAACTGCAAAAATGGTATAATAATGATTTAGTTTGGTTACCTTAGCTTTTATTACTCTCCTATAGGCGTATGTGTCTCTGTACTAAAGAAGAAAGCCAAGATTTCCTTTAAGACTCAGCCAGAACTAACAAAAATGAATCATGTATCATAAAAAAGGAAAATAATTATAGAATTTTATAGGCGTTTGACGCTCTGGTTTCACATCCTGTGGTTCGCGGCGTTGACTCTTCGCGGCCTCGATCTGAGGCAGCGTCGCATCAGAATTCATCGCTAGGAACGCCATATGCCGGGGTTTTCTTGATTCGCGCTTAGTCCTAAGCTAGCGCTTGCCGAGAGTTACCTAAGATGTATATCTATAACTTTTCCTGTGTTTGTACGTTAGACACGAAGAGAGCACGAAAAAGGAAATAAATGTATTAAAATCCTCTGTTCTATTCAACCACTCGTATATAGTATCCCACATGATGGTGATACGTGACCAAGAAAACAACGATTGGTACCTAAAGCTTTATAATTTATTCTATTGCAGATAAAAGCCGGATTTGGGCCTACCATTACTACAATATTTTTAACCTGGTTAGCAATGTTTTTATGGGCACCTGTAATATGGCCTGAATTGACAACATTACCAGATTGGGCGGAATAAATATGTTTTGTTTTAAATAATGCCAAATTCAAACAGACTTGGAGGATAAAGTTATTTTAATAAAAGGTTATATTATTATTTACATTACCATTTCACATGATACTATTTATAAGTTAAACGGAATTCGCGAAGATCGACCATTTTCAGTTTTGTTACAATGTACATAGTAAGGTATTTATTTTATTCATGCTATTGTAATAATACTACTAAATATTATTGTCAACGATTTTATTACAACTATATCCCTATATGAAAATTGAGTGTTAATTTATAATTTAATGGGATCAAACCGCATTTTATCTTTTTGTAGTTAGATATTTGAACATTCATAGACTAAAAAATAATCTGTACGGAGACTCGCCTTTGCTTAAAGTGAAGCACAATACTTCATACGAGGCGGGGCCACAAAATACCTATATAGGTACATCTCTCATATCACATCTTCAATTGCTGATTTGGTGAAACTTCGTCCATTTTTTTAATAAGTCTTCTATATTATGCATAATTATAAAAAATATTAATTATAGGTGTTTAAGTTTGTGGACTTTTAGAATGTAACATTGAAAAGGAAATAAATGGTTAACAAGCTACTAACTTATCCTTTTACTTATAGAAATATTTTTCTACTACCTACATATTCTTCAGATGTACTTTTTCCCTGATAAATCTAACCTTTTAAAATCTAGTCGGTAGGCTAGTGGAAGGCTGGCGGTATTGACCCCCCATTATGGTAATACCCATCCTACCACTCCACCGATGATGATAAATGTGATGATGGTCCTACGCCGTGAAAACGATCCCTACCTGTTGCACACGTCACTGAGAGATCATGCTTAGCTTACAATGCTTAGATTTTAATAGGTAGGTACTAGAAGAAAAATAAAACTTATTGTAATGTCTGCAGGCAGTTATAGAAATTACTCGATAATAAATTATTGTACATTAAATAATTTCATCCAAAATAGTCTTTATCGGAGTACCTAATACATTTTCGAAATCGGGTCTGTGGCAGATTTTTTAGACCTTCAGGTAGGTAGTTTATTATAATTGCCATACAGTAGGTACTCATTGTTCTAATATAGGTATATAAAGCTTGATATATAACTTTACTTTTATTTCTGCCAGCTTTCAAGAACTTCGTTTGTTTGCTTCCTTACCAGCAAACAGATTTCATATATAGGGTAATAGCCCTATATATGAAATCTGTTTACTGTTTTAATTATTGAGAACAATAAAAAAGAAAAGGGAAAAGAGGCCTTTCAGTTGAATGACAATTAAATATAATGGAGTTGGACGAAGCGATCACGTTGTGATTGTTTACTGACCGTCGTCGCTGCAAAAGAGACGAAAACAAACGGAAAGTAGAAAAACTACTTACTGCATTTTATGTAAAAAAAAAAATATTCCATTCATGATTATGTGAAAATGGCGCCCATAAATTGCACTCAAATAAAAATCTTTTAAAACATGGTAACGTAAATTTATTTAAGGTACATTATCAATCCAAGAAGGTAAATGATTTAAATCGGGCCAAATAATTGGTGCCCAATAATAAATACAAAACCAAGTTAGCAAAATCGTGGTTATTGTTGGTCCTACTCCTGCCTTTATCTGAAACAAAGAGCATAAAATACTTATTGGATACTGACTTGGTTAAATTGTGTTTAGGGATCTATACCAAGTCAGTCAATCTAATGTACCTACCTATATGTTTTAGGCGTTAACCTTTTCATAATAAATATTGTATAAAATTATTACATAGATAGCTATATAATTTAGGTTTTTATAACCCTACCACCGAGCTCTGGTTTCCTCACGATGTTTTCCTTCTAGAAAGGATTCGAACCTGCGACCTTCGTCACGGCATTCTACCTACGTCATTACCAATAAGCTTTAATGTTAGTGAACACAATATCAATATATTTTCGCAAATACCTGCTAATAATAAGACCTACATTTTTATGTGCATATGAAATTGCAAGGGTGCAAGCAGCAAATCTGTCGCCAAGCACCTACCGGTGAGTTTCGGCAATTGCACTTGAGAGCCAGTTGCCTTCTTGGTATTGTAACAGGTGTCTTCTTGGCATTGTAACAGATAAAAAAAAAACAAAAGCAACATACTTATAAACACACTTACCATTTTTCCTGTTGGCATATTAACAGCACTTTGCACTATTAAATTTCCAGGTGTTCCAACAGGCAAACAAAAACAATACGATGAAGAAAATCCAGCAGTTAAATTATACCAAAGAGGATTTCTATATATTTCTTTAGCCTGTAAAGATTGGAAAGTTGATCTAAATATTGTTTTCATTTGCTATGCAGATAATCTTACAAACAATACGACCCATAACGGAGCTGCAATTAGCAAAAAACGTAATAAAATTTGAATTTCGCGGGGTACCTTAAAGCATCCCCCATAAGTGAGATAGTTTAAAACAAGTCGGTTTTAAGATAGCCCTGGTCTCTTTCTGTTAGGTGGTATATGCAGTAAAAAAGTGATAGATATATTCATCAAGCTCACATAAAATCAATTAGCTTAAAGACTTAACAGTTTCCAGCTACTGGCAGGCTGATTTCCAAAAAGGTTCTACCATAGGTGGAACCTTTCCGGTTCCGAAACATTACCAATTCAATCAGTTATGAGGACCTAACTATGGGTTCACCCTCCAGCGCTGCAGTGATAGTGTGAAAATGCAATTTATGGTCTAATTAAGTCTTACCAATTGCATAGTAATTGGAGCTACAACATTGCATACTGCTACATTCGAAGCGAAATTTGTTATAAAAACAGTAAATAAAATAATAAAAAGAATAATTATATAATTAGGAAAGCTTTTCAAATTTTTTAGGGTTTCTCCAATTACGCCATTTAAGTTTGAGTATTCCACTTTTGCAGCTTCAGACAAGGCGAAACCTCCTCCTGAAAGAACAATTTGTATAAGGTAAGTCGAACCAATGGGATTTGAAGAAAAAGTATCTTCTTAACGAGGAAATTTATTTATTATGGATTTTAAATGTTTCCTAATATTTGTTGAAAATGATAGCCACCAATTTTCCCGTGAGAATTCATTGATATCGAAAAAAATAGGCAGCTGTAGGTAGGTACTTCGGGTGCCTAACATTCTCATAATGAAAAATTATTTTTAAATATTTTAATAGACAAGATTTTTTTTGTAGATTGAATATAATTTACCTAAAAGGAACATAAAACTGTACGGCAGGACTTCATTCATTTTTTGCCAATCTAATGTAGCTGGTAAAGGCTGGCTTGGCAGTTCTTTGTAATCTGAAATTGTATCATGATTGATGGATGAATATTAAACACTAGAGAGTAATGATTTTTATATACCACGAAGTCGGCAAACAAGCATACGTTCCACCTGATGGTAAGCGGTTACCGTAGCCTATGGTATGCTTGCAACAGGGGCACAGGCACTTACTACATTGTAAGTAATCCGTGCCCCGGGTATAACTCGCGCGTTGCCTTCCTTACCCTTCCCCCTACCCCGATGAGGTCTGACGAACATACTAACGAGGTACTTCCCCAATTCCCTAATCGAACTAGGCTTAGGCTATTTTAATAGTAGGTACCTACTGAAATAAAATGTGGTCACATAGAGAGATATTTTCATTAATATTATGTACGACTATTTATTTTAGTAAGTAATTATTATATAATTTTTGGAGCCATCATGGACCATATTTTATCACAGAGGTACCTAAACCTACATATTTTTGAACAAGTATAGAAATATTACAATTTGTAAATTGAGGGATAAGTAATTAATGTTATCTGAGGTAGTAGATATGGGTACCTAGACTAATAGGCGTAGGCTTTATTTAAAAAAATCACAAACTGAATGAATATTCACATTTAGCAGTAAAGTTCTTGAAAAAGTCCAATGTCGATGGTAAAAGCATCATAAGAAATCCAACAAACATGGCTGCTGCAGAGTCCTTTATGCTAAATTCAAACAACCATTAATGAAATCATCTGTAGTGTAATGCACAAACTTTATTTTTATCATACAAAAGCCGTGTAGGGTCTTATCCTACTACTTGGATAACCCAATTAATTTTAGATGTTCGGTTATTTTGATATTTAAATGTTGGATGTTTGTGTCTCAATCACACATCAACGACTGAACGGATTTAGATGAAACTTGGCACATACACAAGACATACTCAAGAATAACATAAATATTGAACCTTTGATTTGACCACGGCAAACTAGGCTTAGTGTCACAAAAAATAGCGATGGTGGACAGATGTTTGCTCAATCCGCATTCACACAGCGTTCCATTAAGGCCCTCATAAGTAAGCGTAAGTTGTCCCTACTTAGAAATAATGTTTCTAGGGTAGACTTATGTTGTTAAAGGCCTGTATAAGTGCCTTATAAATCGGACCGTTGTTGTCAGAAATTTATGGGTGAGTTTACATGCATGACAGATACCTTAGGTAATACTAGTTTCAACTCTGCAGTTTTACCCACGTTCTAGATAAATAGTATTTTTTGTTCCTTTTCTTGACATGCTACCAAGCTTGCAAATATCACGGATACATTCAGAGTTTACAAACAAACTCTGTTTCAGATTTATATTAGTTGGAATTACAATAACAGATAGATAGGTACACACTGATACGTACAATTTACTATCGGTTAACTCAAAATGATGCACAATCTTGTCTCCCCAGCCTTGAAATATTTGTGGTGATAAACAAAAAAACATCACAATTGCTCCCCCAAACAAAATTATCACCATCTGAAATATTACAATTGCATTAAGAGGAGGCTATCTGTGTATGTCTCCGTCCCTTACTAAACTGGGGGTGACAAGCGAGACAGGAGAAACGTAATTTTGGTAAAAAATATGGTTTTATGTTATTTAAAAAGAAACTAAGCCTTTTTTGAAAAAAGTATGAAAACTATTCCCTTTCTAATGGATTTCAGAATGCATGTTAATATTTCTCAAGTTATTTGGATGGCCCAAATAAGAGAAGAACGCATTCTTAGTTTTAAGAAGGGGCATATTTACGATTTTTTTCTGACGTTACTAATGAAAAATTCAAATTAACAAAATACTATTCCCCGTCACATATTCTTTAGTTTCACATATACTTTTTCCAAATCTCTTGGAACAAATAGTACAGGGAAAAACGCATTTTAGAATCGTCATTTCACGTATAGCATCGCCTTAAATAATAATCATTTTGGTTCGCCAACTCGGAAACTCCGAGCATAGCTCGCATATTCATTGCTCTTTGGGTGACCTTGAGCCTTCTTATGAGGCCCATCATAAGCGACCACGTCTCTGTTATATGTCCATAAGTTATCACTGGCAACACACACTGGTCCTGCGGTACTTATTTGGGACGAGAAGATATTACGTAGCTTCCCGAACGCTGCCCAACAGAGTTGGATTCGACGACTGACCTCTTTATCGATATACCTAAGTTATTTATATATACTAAGGACTAAGTTCACCGACTAGAAAACGATTCGATAAATCTATTAGGTTGTATTCTAATTAAGTTGTATCCGATTAAGTTGTAGTGTGGTTGTAGTCTAATATTATAGTCTTAACTATGATTTCAATTTATGTCACTTATTGAAATACTTAAACTATTAGGTATACTTACTATTTCCCAAAACGTTATTTTACCTAGCTGCTTCCAATTTTCATCAACTGCAGCTTTTGTAGCTTGTATTCCTTCTTCTGTTAATTTTGATTTTTTTGCGGCAGCACTATTGGGTCTATATGAAATTATAGAAACATAATATACATAATATGTATGTTTTTACATTTCCTGTGATACCACAGAATATGTTTAAAGTAGGTACCCAGTGGGTTAAAAATATAAAGGGTTACAACTAGATAAAGTAGATGTATAAAAGTTCCTTACCTACTATACATGTATGAACTAAAATGTAGCCCATAGATACTGAGCTACGGAATAAATTGAAATAATTTTATTGAACCAAGTGAATTTTCACCAATAAAATTAAGTTAATAAAAAAAATCGTTATTATCTTTACTTCAAATAGCATAGTTTTAAACATCACCTTACATGAATCTTTGGCAGTTTAGAGGTTGTGTATAAAACCTAACATACAAGGTAAGCTATTTACCTTAGAAATCCGAAGTATACTATCAACATGTAAATGTACATGCATGTTTCCATTAAAAGCATGTATGGTATTGCAAAGGCAGAAAATTTTGGAAACGACAAATATTCAGGAGCCTCAGGATATGTCCTGCAATTTAAAAATATTATTATGATGGATAATGTGAATTGACATTGTGTTTGTCTGGTTGTATTTCACCTACATCTGTACATAGTATAACATGAAGTCGCTTCCGCTGTTGCTTAGATCTTTTAAAATACTCCACGATTTTAATGCAGTTTTCAGCAATAGATAGAGTGATTCAAATGGAAGGTTTAATACAAGCATGTTATAGTACAGAAAAGCCGAGAAATTTAAAGATTTATGCACCTGTGCGAAGCTGGGGCGGGTTGCTAGTTTAAGTAGGTATACGCATAATAAAAATTAATATTGCAAATATTTTGTTTTTGATTAAATTTACCTGACAAATAGACCTTTGAATACCAAGTTAGTTGCGGTGCCCACTAAAGTACCGATCCCACCTGTAAAATGTACAATTAACTATTATAATACAATGCCTTAACTGTGTCCGTTTATGCATATTGACTAAGTAATTAAGGATCTACTAGTTGGATACGAAAGATATTTCACTAATAGGAATCTACATTATCCCCGAGTGTTATAGGCTACTTTTTATTCCGGGAACGCGAGTGAAACTACTAGGGATAACTAGTCTCTATAATAAACTCGGCCCTCTGACACTAAATAACATTTAACAGCTACTGTTAATTAACTAAGCAACTCATTAAAAAAAAATGACTGTATACAGCGATAAAAAATTATCATTCTCATTATAATACAATAATATATTACTACCGACTCAATCTCCATAATGGTAATTTTCCAAGTAGGCATATTTAAAAATAAACATGTCAAATTAAATGATACTAAGATACTAACATTCGTTATATTGATTTCATTACCTATTGTTGCTGAAAATGTCACTGCGCAAAAGTAGCACGTTGTGATATCAGAAGCTATCATTTCACCAAAACCATTATCTTCATAGATTTGGAGCAGCTGTTGCTGAAATTATTTTTATAATAAAACTCCTAACATTGTCTACAAATTATATGCAGCAACAATAAAAAATATAGAAACTCCTAAAATAAAACACTGCGTACTTTAAAGAAATCCCATAATAGGGTGACATCAGATTTGTACTGTATTCTATTGAAATGAAATGAAATGAAATATTATTTATTCAAATAGACCTTCACAGGCACTTATGAATAGTCAGACTCTAATGCACGGTTCGGAAGGTAGCTTTATTAGTATTAGTTTTAAGACCAATATTTTCAAAATTGTTGCGATATTGTAACGATGTGACTCAAACTGCACTGAATGAGTTGTTATTTTGTGCATCATAGACGCTAACATTATCGCAATATGGTACAATACGATATGTAGGTAGATACAAACCTATCATTAGAGATACCTTCTACTATTAGCTTGATTATCACTGTAATGACCGAGAAAAATGTACATAGACTGTAGGGATTAGTTATTTGACTATGGAACCCTATGGTACCCTAGTAATATGGAACCCTAAAAATAATAATGCTATCTTAAAAATATACTACTTTTTAACCCACGGTTTTTTTTCTTGAGATAAAAAGTACTTAAGTTACTTTCCGGTCTGTGCCAAAAATCGCGTTGACCCATTACTTCCTCGTGTGTGGAAGAAGCAGAAACCAATAAACACAGTTTTACATTAAAAATATTAGTAAGAAGAAAGGATAAGCACCGCTTACTTCTTCAAAGACATTGAGCACGGCAAAATTTATAGGAACCATCATTGTAGCTGCTGCTGTATTTGTTATCCACATAGATACAAACATCGTTGTAAAGGAAATCGCAAATAGTAGTCTGAAAAATAAAATAAATAACTTAAAAATTAGATAGGTCATGTTATGAAGGTCTTTTAAGCTATTACATAACATAGCTTCTATCGCGGGCCTTGAGCGTGGAGACCGAATCCAGAAATCCCGTAACGAAAATAACCCAACACCCCTCACTCCGACCGGCACAGCGGTGATACTTTTTAGTTTTGCCATCTATCGATGAATAGCAGAACTCTTAATGACTTTTTGAAATATCACGCTTGTCTCTTTAGTTCAGCAACTCGTCTGTAGGTGGCATTGGTTGTATACGTTTGCCCCGCAATCTGTTTTCACAGGAAAAGACGAAAATTAATATCAAGGAAAAAATAAACAAAGGAAAAAAAATACTGCATAAATAAAATAAATTAGGTATAATTGCATAACTTGATAAAAACAGCTATGCAATAGCTTTACCGCGGCAGTCTCCGAGTGCCACACGTCTTTTTTCCTGCTTAGGTACCTACTCACAAATTTTGTTCGAAATATTTTTTCATGCACTCAACCGTTTTTGAGATAGAAGGCGGAGACCGCGCAGCGGGATCTCAGAACGCAGACACGCGAGATTTTATGAGATTTCTGAGACAACTTTTAGAACGCCAAAATGAAGGTGTATAGGAGTTTCCAGCTTATTATCTCTCATTCCAAGGTGAAACGCTAATTTGACTATATGCTGCCGGCGTATTATCAGTTTTAATAGCGTTAATAGCCTAATTTAGCTTATTTTTCTGTAAAATTTCATTATATATTTTCCATACGTTCTGACGTTCTTTGAGACTAAAATAATTCAGTTCAGGCTGAGTTAGATCGCAATATGAACTCATATTTTTATCCAACTAGAGGAGAGAAAATATCACTATAAAGACCAAATGTCTTTGATATCACGAAATGAATACCTTAAATACCTAAACTCTCCTCTCTGTTTATAACCATATTGTTTGTAGATAATATAATTATCTAGCAAAACTGACTTGACGTAAAATTTTAGCAATAATTCTCCTCGGTCACTAAAATCTACTTACGATCTAAATCTGATCTAAAACGATGATCAGTCTATCATGTTTTTTTGGAGTAGATTCCCTTTGGAAAATGAAAACATTTTACCTGTAATGCGAGTATCCAATTGCTCTGATTGTAAACAGTGCTAGCCTTTTGTGCAATCCTGATTGTTCCACTGCATAAGCAAGAATCAAACTTCCAAGAAACATTATAACGGTATCCTGTTAAATAATGTAGGTATAGGATTATTTCAGCCTTGCTTACCATGTAAGGTAATCTTTACTAAATATGGCTGTCTGTGTGAATGAAAATCTGCGTGGGTAGGTAAGGTAAGAAACAAAAAACAAAATACGCGTTTGAGTTAGTAAAATAGTAGAACCCTTTAATTAAAATAACACAGTATTAGGTACTAACATTAACATAACATTTGCATGTAGTGCTTGTGCTCATAACTCCGGTTAGAGGAAATATAATTATTGGTAGAAATGATGTGATTGGCAATGGAATACATTCGGTAACCCAATATACAGCCATTAGTACAAGTGTATACGCACACCATTGATGTTTCTAATAAAAAATATATAAATTATATTAATTCTGCAGTCTTCCATAGGGTAAAAAAATAGGTAAAAACCTATCGAATATATTACCTCTGGAGGGAATGGAAGAAGCAAAGATATCAAAATAAGAGGAGTAATAAAACATATAATTCCTCGCCAATGGACACGTAGAAGTAATTTCATTCTCTCCATTATACCAACTGGTGGATCTTCATCTCTGATAAACGTTAGAATCATAATTAACTAAATATTAGTAAAAACTCAATTTATATGTCATAATGTAGGAACATATAAAATATTAAAAGATCTTGAAAATGCAGAATAACTCAAGTAAGTGTTCGATCATGCTCATTTGAAAGGCACTTTCGAAAAAAGTCGTAGAATAAAGTTTGATAGACTCGCCAAAAGGAAGCGACTCACAAATTTTCAAGCCCACTCTTAGGTACCTATGTAGGTATTTATAATATTACAAAAATTTGCTGTCCCGGTGACTAGTATAAATTAGTAGGTAGGTACCTACCTCATAGCATGGTAAGTATAAATAATGAAATCTCATAGGCTTGTAAAAAGCTACATATTTTTATGTCAGCATTTCACTTGACTATTTGCTAAATATACTTAGGTACAGTCAAGTATTTGCCTGGGCATAGCCTGTAGTAGCAGTAGTCAAAGCCTAGAAGGGAACTGGCTCTCAAGTGCAGCTGTCAGAACACAAGGTGCTTGGTGACAGATTTTCAACATGATGGTGGTAGCCAGCCAGACGAACAAAGTACCCGTCAGGCACCTACCACCGTGCTATGGTTTTCTCACGATGTTTTCCTTCCCGGAAACTCAAGCTCACCGTAGGATTCGAACCCGCGAGTTTCGTATCAGCATTCGACGTAGGTACCCAACTACCGCTGAACTGCCATCGCTTTAAAATTGATTTGACTTTCAACGATGCATTCACCATCACTACTACAGAGTTCGTTTCACATTTATTCTTTGGTTTCACCTTATCTTACCGTAGAGAAGTTTCTTCTTCTGAACTATATGAATCCACTGTCATATTTCCATTGTTTTCAGTCATTTTTAAGTTCTTTATAAATAGATACTGCTATATTTACCTATGGCATCAGACGAATAAACACTGACGTCTTGATTTCAAATTTAGTCAGGATGGTCGCGGCATAAGGCATTATACATTGTAGGTCCCTATCTAATGCCGGCACTTCACATGGGACTGCGTGTTCGTGTTTGTAATACACATACCTACACTTATATTTGCCAAACATACTGTTACCTGGCGATTATGCCAAGTACGCAAACATACGCCAAAGTGAAGTAGGTACGGGCATACATAGGAGTACCCAATCCTATGTAACTACATACCTATTGTAGGTAAAAGTTATAATACTTAGTTTACTATTTACAAAAAAATTAAGCATCTATCATCGCCAAAAACCTGTTCCGCATTTTTTTTTTCTAATGGACTAAGGGTCGGTTGCTCGTATGTACATTTTAGTTAAAGTTCAGTGGCGAAGGGCCCATAAAAGCCGATTCCCATCAGCTTACCTTTTAGAAATCCTAGTACCACAGATTCATTATTTTAAAGTACACTTAATGTGTTTGTAGATATTACGAAAAAAAGGTACAATGAGGTGGATGGATTTTTCAAACATTTTCATCCTTTCAAAGCCACTTTTATCGTGCATAAAATACACTTTAATTAACAAATTATCGTGTTTTTTAAACGGCGTACCCTAATTTCGCCCTTCGCCACTGTTAAAGTTATAGTCAAAGTTAACTTAACTATTACCATGCTTTGACCGTAGAGTCTGTTTGACGATGACCGATCTCCCTCGGTTATGGTTACGGTTAAAATTTGAAGTTAAAGTGACACCAGCAACCCAGTTTTTCTTTCGGCGGTTAAATATAGTTAACTTTGACTATAACTTTAACTAAAATGTATGAGCAACCGGCCCTTAGTCTCTTACCAACAGGGCGTGTATGACGGCATTGTTGCTGCGAACTTATTTTGAAAATGTCATGTGGAAAAACAAAGTTAGCTAGCTAGCTAGCTATCAGAGTTACCTCCGCTGTCAGATGGCCGACGCCCATAGAGATAACGGAAAGCAAACAAACAATTAGCAAGAAACAAAAACTATGCACAAACAATGTGCTTGAAGTAAGTTTTCAAATTTTGGAGCTATAGTCGTACGGACGGATATTGCGTACGTTTTTGTTTGTAAGTAATATTGATAACCATCGTGAAGGTGCACTAAGACGCCGTTGTATTTCAAAATTTTCATATCTTTAGAAAATTAATACGTAAAGAATATTTTTGACATGACTTTGTCAGTACAGACATAAAGAAACAATTGATTAATAGGTTGAACCCTGAACAAGTACTTACCTACATATTGTATACGTACGTAGTATAACACAGTCAGTATATCACAATTACACGTATTATAGTCTGACCGCAACCGCCATACCGCGCCTTAGGTATGCGCGGAGAAGTGGGGAGTGGGTAGACTAGTTGCCGCCGTGAGCGATGACGGCACATAAGCAAATGCTTTCGCTTCCCCGTCTCGCCGTTCGCGTACCTAAGATACGGTACAGCAGTTGCGGTCAGACTTATAGTTCACGTTTCTTGCAAAATAATAAATTCGTACAGTTTAATATTTAATATTATTTATCTGCCTCCAGCAGGAGGAGGATCACCACCACCACCAGCACCACCACCACCAGCACCACCACCACCAGCACCACCACCACCAGCACCAGCACCACCACCACCAGCACCAGGATCAGGAGTCTCAGCAATAGCCAAAGATATGGCTGAATATCCGGTTGGACTCCATATTATTGGCGCCCAATGGCATAAAGCAAGCCATAGTATTATCATACAAATGAAGCAGCTGAGCAGCGAATACTTTGCCTAAAACAAGATATTATTAAAATGAATGAAATTGTACTTTAAATGATTCAATTAAATAACAAATTCTGGGACACTGGAACTGTGTCTTATGGCATGGAATTTTATAGTAGGTAAACCAATTTTGATAAATAATTATTCAGTTACGACTATGTTTGTGGATCATTTATTACATTTCAACGTCAAAGCCATTTATTTAATCTGGGCCCCAGAAGGGCAATTATCAAGGTTTTATTTACTTAAGCTACTACCGGTTCGAAACTCGCCCTACAACTGAGAAGAACCGGCTAGAAACTCTAGAACAAAATCCCATGGCCCTCACTCGTAATTTTTTTTTCTGAGTAAGAAATTGTATAAGATATAGATAACAACTCGTAGAATTAAATTGAAATTGCGGCTACGCGTCCATGTACCTACATTTTAGAAAATGTTACTCAAGGCCGCACTCACAGTCGTCAATTAAGTTTATTGAGTGATTATCTCTAGCTTTGCATTAAAGAATGACAAAGACGAACATACTTTAATCAGACATTAAATTCTATTTGACATCTCTGAGTACCTACGGCTTATTGAATTAGCAGCTGATTGCCACTTACTATCTTTTGTTTTTATTTCTCAACTTCAAATATTTTTATTATGTCTGTCCCCCGTGGTTTCACCTGCATTTCCATGATTTAAAGAAGCCTATGCAACCTGATCTAGATAAGGCAACATATAATTGTCCATGGGAAACACACAGAGCTTTTTAGTGCCTTTGAAGGCGGTTCTATTTTATTTTAAGTTTTTTATTTTTCAATTTTTTATTGTTTATGTTTAATCAATGACTCTCAAGGTCACTGACCTAGGATACGCATATTAGCGTTGTACCTTCCATCATCGTTCCTATAATATTTAAGAATTATCCCCTAAATCTTAACCGTTAAGGAGTTGTACCTTCCATCATTTAAGCGAGATTTATTCTTTTGATCATTTTAAGCGATACTGTGAGATGGAGTAATAACACAGGCTGTATTTGTTTTTTTCAAAATTAATGAGTTCGATTCCCGGCAAGGTAAATAATATTTTTGAAAATCCAAGTATACCTATACAGTTTTAGTTTTTATCAAAAACGGCCCCGAGACTCCATTCAGCATTTTTCGCTATTCCCTATACTTTAGGATTTGGTCTACCACGCCTACTTAAAAATTCACCCGTATAGATCTGTTGTAAGTAAACGGTGTTGGTGCAAAGGTAAACGGGCATTTTGCTCGGACCTGTGACCCACCAGCGACCACAAATTTATTTATTTTATTTATTTAATTAGATAAATCCTCAAAAATAAGTTTTTTTTTTAGCAAAACATTAAAATCTGTAATTAGACTTATTGTGTGAAAGAGAAGGCCTCAAAATCTGTACCTACTGCAATGTAGATTGCGCCTTACAAGCGCCAGAGAGTGTATTAATTACAGTTAGTAGTAATGATTGAAAATCAATAATGGGACAAATATACGTTTTGCGTTGAACCACGTAACTTTTATTCCCCATACATTTGGATTCGAATAAATAAATACATTCCGTGAAATGTTGAAAATCTGTCGCCACGCACTTACTGGTGTTCCGGCAATTGCATTTGAGAACCAGTTGCCTTTTTGGCATTGTAATAGGTCGGTAACACATTAATACATCATCGGTTGACCACTTACCATCAGGTGAACCGCCTGCCTACTTGTCAACCTTCTGTCATAAAAAAAATGTTTAGGTACCTTCAAAATAGAGCACATTTCAATAATGGACGCGAACTTCGAGCTTAACGGGTCAAAAATGCCCAATGACCTTTATATCTCTTTATTTGTTTATCTTTATCTATTATATATATTATTTATTTTGTCACTGTTTACTAAATAAAAATAACTACCACAACACTTACCATTTCTTTCTTTGGCACCTTACCAACATGATGGCAAAAATATGCAGGTGTGTACAGAAAGGGACACATGAAACCAAACGATGTTGCTATCCCAACAGCCAGTGCACCAATATAAGCGCTAGTTTGCCATACTTCCGGGGCATCGGGTTCCAATGACTGTAATCAAAAGAGAGTTTCACTGTCTTGAGTAAATTTTTTGCAATATTTTTTTAGGCATGTCAGTAAATTTAAGAAAAATCTCAATTCCCGATATCTCGGTAACTGCTCAATTTGGATTCCCAGTTCGGGTTTAATTTTTTGCATAACAAGATACACTGACGTAGGTCGTGGTCTAAGCGCTGACGCGCACGTTAAGGCGATGCTATATGTGAAATGATGATTCTAAAATGCGTTTTTCTCTGTATTCTTTGTTCTAAGAGATTTGGAAAAAAATATATGTTAAACTAGAGAATATGTGACGGGGAATAGTTTTTAAAAAATTAAGATTTTTCTTTAGTAACGTCAGTAAATATGCCCCTTTTTAAAACTAACAATGCATTCTTCTCCAAATAACTTGAAAAATATTAACATACATTCTGAAATCTATTAGAAAGGTTTTCTTACTTTAAAAAAAAAGGCTTAGTTTCTTTTTAAATAACATAAAATCATAATATTTACTAAAATTACGTCTCTCCTGTCTCGCTTGTCTCCGTCAGTTTAGTAAAGGACATACGCAGATAGCCTCCTCTTAAGATACAACTTCCGTAGGTTGCGGCTGATACGACTGATGCCCATTACAGAGAAAATAATAGTAGACTATGCACCAATGGGATAAAGCTGTGTCTTACGTTACGGGCGGCATATTGTACCCTGAGCATAACGAAAGACTCTTCTAACTTCCAAGCGTAGGGAAGGCTTCACTCTCGAGTGATGCGAGGGTGTTATGTAGAGCCCTGAGTGAAATGATTTTCATATCTTTTGGGAGTCAATAAGTCCTGGTGGTTGTAACCACAGTGAATAATTAAAAGACACTGAGGAGAGCGTCGCTCTACATTTGCGGAACTGCGTACTAGAGACGCGCGGGTCACGCCTACTTGCAATTTTTAATGGGTTTTGATTGAGTGTCCCTACAGCAATCGGCCGTAAGCGTCAGCCGCATTAACAGTGACCTTCAGAAATCTATCATTACCTTAAACACTTTCATATAATATATAATTTTCATATAATTTTTAAGGCAATGATAGGTCACTGGTAGTGACGTTGGATGCCGCGACAAAGATCGAGGTTTAAATCCTACAATGAGTTTGAGCTTTTGGGGAAGAAAAACATCGCGAGGAAACCATAACACGGTGGTAGGGCACTTTGTAGTACCCGTCTGGCTGGCTACCACCCTTCTTGGCATTGTAACAGGTTGGCACCACATTACGGTATTGCAAATGGCGATAAGCGACGGTAACCACTTACCGTCAGGTGGAACGCCTGCCTGCTTGTCAAACTTCTGACATAAAAAAATAAAAACAAGGGTAGTCAATCTGTTTACACTCCGAAATGGCACAAAATACTTTTACTAATATTTTATTGTTATTTACATTAAAAATTAAAATACTTACCATCATCATGATGAAAGGACAGAATATTAGGCACGCTGCACCACCTGTCATGATGTTGGCCAAAACGACTGAAGTGAAACAAACTAGGAAGATAGATGTGTTCCAACTGTGGTCAGTATAATATTTCCCAAAATTTCCAGATAAATGATGACCCAGTCCGCTTAATCTTATGGCTTTAACTAATGACAAAGCAGCACCTAAAAGCATAATCAAAAGACTAGGATAAAGGGACCACTTTACGTTATCAACCAGCTATCAACAAAAGTTCATTATCTAATTATACTCCAATAAGCCCTTCTCCGTCATATCGGCATTATATTTTAAATCATTCGCAGAGCAATATTGTTTTATAAAATACTAGCTGTTCTGCGAGCTTCCTATTAGTAGTGAAAGAATTTTTTAAATCGGTTCAGTTGTTTCGGAGCCTATTCTATGCAAACAAACAATCAAATCTTTCCTCTTTACAATATTAGTATAGATTGTATTCTAGAGATAATTGTGAAAACCCTTTATTTTACTGCCTAACATTCTGAACCACACATTTTTACAATAATACAGGTCATATCACAGACTTTTAACTGTAAATAGTAAGAATAAAATAAATTTATTAAAATTATATATTAATTTTATTATTTTACCGAATACGAAGAAGTATCCATAATTCGTATTTTTATCTACAAAGCGCCAAAATAATATTGCAGATTCAGCTTTAATTGGTGGTAATTCACTTTTTTCTGTAAAAATAAAAATAAATTGAAGGTAAAAACTATTTAGTATCATCGTGCGTAAATGGAAGTGGGTCTTTGACTTAAGCTTTTTTGTTTCATGTGGCTAATACTTGTATTTCCACCTACAAATAGGTAGTCGAGCGGAAAGGACAGAGCGAGTAGAAAAGAGTTGAAATGAGCCCGCTCAGTTCTATCGACCAGAGCAGAGTTATTACGGAGTCTGTTCAACCTGCAATGGTAAATTATTATACTAGCGTTTCTACAGATAAAGAGGTGAGCTAAGCGGATCGAACCAGTAAAAAATGGTACAAAAGTCAACAGACAAAACCCTTTGATGGTGGAAATGGTTTCTTTTAAACTTTCATTTAAAAGAAGTCCGTTCCGATTTCCCATTTTCCACTCATTACCCTTTCGCGGTGGAAACCGGGCTTCAAGGTAAGTACCTACTCGTCAATGTTGCCTCATATAGGGAACCAAACATTACTTATTCCGCGAGGTATCACTTAATGAACTTTATTTCCACGAAAGACAAAGTCTGCTGCATATTACATACATTATCTATATATAAGAAAAATTTGGTATTATTCACTGAGTTATCTCCTTAATCAAGGCCTTTATTATTCTATTTTGATGTGACTATTAGACTCAACTTTCAGATAACGATTTATTGATTCTGTGAAATGACCTCCCCATTACGGATTTCACTCAACGCTATGTTATGAAATTCTTCAAAATGGGCTTAAATAAAGCTCTTCAAGTTCGGTTACACAACGGTCATCTCCCTGTTATTGCAAATATCCATAGCCGGCGATGATCACAAAAAATAATACTAGGTTGTCGAAAAATAAATAAATTTGTATCTGCCATAGTTTTCCACAGCTTCATATTTATAGATACTGGGGCGGCCAAAAGATTAATAATATCTTATGAATAATATGTTTTATGATACTCCAATGTACCTATTCCGTAAACACTTATATTGGAAAACCTGTTATTCGCTTATGTAAAACAAACATACATTACATACCTACCACATTCTGATTCCGATATAGGTACACACGGCCACAGATCAAGCTACACTCTGCGGCACCTTATGCGGTTGTAATAGGCGCTATTTTGCAACAAAAATGTGTAGCTTGATCTGTGTGTACTTAATGTCGGAAATATTTTACTTACTTTCGGCGCTTAAAAACTGCAAGTATCCACATCCTTTTGGTAAAATGTGTAATAAGAGTACAAATACAGCTGATATTGTGGTGTCGGTGACACTGTAAAAAAATTAAAAAGCAGATAATTTAGTAGACCGACGACACAGACCTACAAATATTTTTACAATAAACAGAACCGCCTTCAAAGCCACTAAAAAGTATAAAATGACTATGGTGGAACTTTAATCTGACATTATTGTGAAGTCAGGTCAAATTAGGTTATGAACTATTAATAGATTACAGGAAAACCTATAAGAAATCGACGGTATTCAATGTAACATACGACATTATAATTACAGAACCCTCGCGAATCATCCACCTTGTCCGGTTGTTTGTCTACAAATTTTCAATTTACAGATTTATTCCTTTACTGGTTCATTGGGACCATGTTTATTGTATAAAGGGGGAGTAAGTACTCTAGGTTTTGATTTACTGGTGAAGTATCAAAATATGCGACAAATAGCTTTTTTTATTGCGTTGAATTAGAAGCTTGATTTTTTTTACAACTTCAAGGGACTGTACACATAAGTATTTGATATTAATTTCAGCTTGATACTTCCACGCCTTTCTGAGAAAACGTATTTTGACACACGGAAAGACCGACAACAAAGTGATCTTTAAAGGATTCCGTTATTCCCTTTGAGGTACGGTACCCTAAAACAAGTATAGGTATATAGTACTTTCATCAGTTTTCATAGTACAAGCTCTGTTTTGGCCGTGTGTGAATGAAGAGTGTCCCAGGATATTTTAATTGATAGCAGAATATTGTAACATAATTTTCATCTTATAAAGTTCATAGGTTTTACTATGAAGTGAGTGAAGTGCTCTACACTGATTTAATGAGGCTAAATTTAATCTATATAATTAATTCACATACGTGGGCACTTCTGAAGATAGAGGGTGTTGGCTGAAGTCAGCCCATCCTTTGTCCAAATACTTGCTCCATCGACAAAAAAATACAATGAGAGCAATAATACTGAATAATATTGAAAGCTGCAAGCAAACACATAAAAAATAAATTATTAACTTGCCCGAAATAGATAGCTATTTAATATCCAAGCAATAAATAATTTTGTTAAATTATCCAACAGAACGTTTTTGGAACATCTATTCGTGTTTTCCATGTAGTTAATAGAATCAAAAATGTTAATATTTCGATTTTTTTACGGTAAAAGAAACAGGTACCTACTTGACAATCCCAATATATCTTACTAGATTCCACCCCGCGGTTTCTCTTCTCTATCTTATGTTTTCCCGGGATAAAAAGTATCTTATGTGTTAATGTAGGTTATAAACTATCTGTGTTCTAAATTTCATCCAAATCCGTTCAGTAGTTTTTGCGTGAAAGAGTAACAAACATCCATCCATCCATCCATCCATCCATCCATCCATCTATCCATCCATACCTCCATACTCACAAACTTTCGCATTTATAATATTAGTAGGAAGTAGGATATTGCGGGGTTAAAGCAGTTCCCATCACGCACTTCGCTCATAGCCTACGGTAACCGCTTACCATTTGACGGGACGTAGGTATGCTTTTCCGATGTCTTTGGACAAAATGAACTAATATTTAAGAGTATTTTATACATATAAAACATACAACAAGCGACCTTAGATCGTAGGACATAGAATCGTCGTATATTGTCACGTCAATAAGACACGGTTCTTGCAATAAGCAAAATTATTAAATGTTTATATTTAATAATTCCTAATTTAAGGTACCTTCTCATGGAGAGTAGTCCTTCGCGGCAGTGCTGCTTGCTGTTTTAGTAGGCTAGTCCTCAATTCCGACATAGCACTGTGGGTCATTGGTTTGTTCAGGCACCTGAAACGCCAAAAGTAGGTATGTTCCGGGGTATTAAGGTCTAATAGAAAATTTTTAAAAAAAATGTATATCGCATATAAATGTCACCGTAAGATTATGAATAACATTAGTTTATAAATTGTCTCACGAGATTGTAAACTGTTGATAAATTGTGAACTGTACCATACTGCTTCTCATAATAATATAACGGATTAATATTAAATTGTTTATAATCTATTCATCAATCCATCCATTCGATTATGAACAATCCCTTATTGGACGGTATTACTGCTCTCGATAAATTAATACATTATATTATTGTAACATGTATGTATGGTACAGTTCACAATTTATCGATTAGTAGTATAGGATAGGAATAAGAATACCTAAATGTAATACTTTTAGCTTTGTTACTTACTTGTTAATAAGTATCATATGATAAATAAAGTTAAATATGAACATAAGAAAAGCCACTGGGAAAGCAAAAGCGGAATATTGTAGAAAATTAAACAAATCTGGGTAAGCATGATCTTTTTCAGTACTCCTGTAAAATATTTAAAATGTATTAGCAAAGACTAGGTAGGTGTAGACACAGGGTTGAGTCGTCGAAACCATCAAGGTGACATCTTTACCATACCTATGCTATACGATAAGACTACTAGGAAAAGATAGCAACTACCTACCTTCCTTCGCTATTCTCTATAAGTACAGGTGTACTTATGCCCAAAACCAGCAGTGGTTTGAGCTGTGCGTTGATTAGTAAATCAGTTAGTCACGCTTTCCTTTTATTAAGGGTAAATTTTTCAAATAGGCGTGGTAGGCCAAATCCTAAAGTATAGAGATTAGCAAAAAATACTGAAAGGAGTCTCAAGACCCATTTTCATAATAATTATTTGCCTTGCCGGGAAACGAACTCATTGATTTGGTAAAAAAGCCTTTTTGTTCCATCTCATACTGTCGCTTACAAAGATCAATTTATGTAAGTTTACAGACTACGTCGTATAAAAATGTAAGAAACTTACTCCATAAATACACCTTTAAAAATTATTGGTGTAATTGCTGCGTGCAATATAGCTGTGCTACCTGAAAGAAGAGAGTATATAATAATATACATGGTAATTTTGGTAGGGTATAGAGACTGAAAGGTGTATACTTCAAACATATCATATTATGGTATTATGCCCAAGGCTCCAGATCGATTCAAAGTAGAGTATCTCACTTATATTTGAATCTAACTTTCATAAAATACTAATCTTATTATCACCGTATTATTGTGAGCGCCGTTGTTTTGTGATCTATCTAGCGAGTTTATAACCTGTCAATGCATTGTAAACTGGCCCATATTGCTTACAATGTAGCGTGATAATTTTCATCCAACCATGTCAAACCGTTAAATAATGAACTGGTATCAATAACGGAACACACCCTGCGCGCTGATTGCTCGGACGTGACGTGCCCTACGCTTTGGCTGTCCCCAAATTTACCGGATGGTAAATAGCTGTTTTTGTGGGTATAAAATAGTTTATTAAAAAAAGATAATAATTGACTTATTCAATCATAAATGTGCAAAAACTTTATTTGACTCAGATACCGACCAATCAAGGACGGTTTAATTTGAATTAGTTATAAAGTCAGAACCCTGTGAGTAGTATGGTACAGTTCACAATGTATCGACATGTTGGTTTACAATCTCGCGAGATAAATTGTAAACTAGCGGTGTTCACAATCATACCAAACAAAAGCCGTATATAAAAAAAAATCGCTATTTCATAGCAAAAGTTATTTAGCATGACTGGGCAAAAGATAGAATCAAAAAGTAGTAGGTACTATTACGATAATAATTAAAAACTAATCTTCCCTGTTTTAATAATTTTTAAAAATCACATCATACACTTCACATCAGTCCTCTTCTATCTCTTGCTTATCGTCCGTTAGTGCCGGGACACGCGGCGGAGCGAGTCGAGCTAGTGCTGCACCAAACTCGACTCAACAGTACTAACATTTTGCGTAATGTAAAGTATTTACCTGTGTCGGTGAATTATAAAAATATCAACTCACCAATAGCAGCTGAAGTTTGTATAGCATTGTTAATTATGTAACGCATTCGATGAAAATCAGGGTCAGTTGCTCTAGAAGTTGCTGCCTGGAATGCATTTCCGCATTATTATTATTAGTTAAATAATTAAATTATTTAGTAAAACAAAATAGTTATATGTGATGATATAAACATAATATATAAATAATTAAAGGCACCTGTAATGCTATTAGTGGTGGAGTCACATATTGCGTGATAGTGGATGTTACTATAAGCCTATTGGAAAACATGGAGAGGAAAAACGCTGCCGTGCTGCATTTGAATACCAATCTGAAACAAAATATTC
The DNA here is from genome assembly GCA_963555595.1 of Tethea ocularis. Taxonomy (NCBI): domain Eukaryota; kingdom Metazoa; phylum Arthropoda; class Insecta; order Lepidoptera; family Drepanidae; genus Tethea; species Tethea ocularis. The sequence goes on from OY741966.1 coordinate 5,050,655, forward strand.
CTATATTCTATGTGATCCTTCACAAGCGTATTATTTTGAGTTAATTGTGTAAGTACAATCTTGTTAAAGATAAAATCTCGCTCACTGATTGTCTTCTCTGCTCAGTTAGGAGCTTGGGTCAATTGGCTAAAATACGATAGGTATAATTTTAGTAGTTAGATAAATTTTTGACGATTTTTTTTTCTCTTTGTCCCAAAAAGAATATTAAGTTATAGTTTAATTCAACATGTTAAGTACAAATGATTAAAATTGAAGTAATACATCCCATATTTAGCCCAAAAATATTTACTGTTAAATATGTATATTGATTTCTTGTAATTACTAACCAACAGTTAAACTCCTAACAAACATACGTTGGCATAGTATAATAGTTTTAGGCTTTTGCAAAAACCGTATATATTATGATCTGAGAAGTTTACCTTTTCCCAGAAAATTGGCATGGATCTCCACAGCATATTATCCATAGTGATATTCTCCGGTCTGATCCAGAATTATTGAGCAGTAGTAGCAGCATTCCAGATATTATAAATAATAAAGTGAATTCCTGGAATTTTTTTTTATTTCATATGTAGCAAAAAATAAACTTAATAACTAATACCATAATTATGGTCCCTTGATCGAAATACTGCCGTTTATAATGGTGTACGTAGACACTGCCGCAGCATTGTGCGTTCCCATTAAGAGATTAATTTACTTACGTTCATGTAACAGCCACAAGTATCAGCAGAAGACATCACTCCGGCCATGGGCAAGCAGAAGATTGGAATCAAACTAGTTACTGGTACGTTTACTGGTTGTAATAAATAGAACCAAAACATCCACATCCACATGCACTGAACAGTAATATCATTCTGAAAAATATAATCATGCTTTGGATAGATTTTATACATTCACAAAATTGTATTTTCGTACAAAATCATAAACCACCAGGGGGTCTAAAAAGGAAGCACAAGCAATATTGCTATGCAATTCATATCTCGAATTTACAGCAGAGCCAAATGTTTTTTTAATTTTTTTTTGGTGGAAATGCAAATCATTTTAATCAATTAATTTACAAGTTAGACAAATTACACCATAATCTGCTGTAAATTCGAGATATGAATTGCATAGCAATATTGCTTGAGCGGCCGTTTTTGAAAGATGCATTGGAAACTGCTGTTTTACCGCAGTCGCTCCGAAAAATATACGTACTTATTATATTTTTTTGAATCAATAACATTCATGAGACTACCCTATGAGATAAGACCGAGACATGATCAACTCTTATTTGAGGTTTACTGTTCACAGGATTAGACCTGGCCAAACTAAAATACTCTTTTAACTTTTGGTTCTAGGAATTTCGAATTTTGTTCATATAATGATGATCATCGTATATGTGAAAATGTTAGTATTTAAACGTCTTTACCCTGCCTTTTTCTCCTTGCCATGTTAAAACACAGATTGGAATTAACATACCAATAAGTCCTCTGTAGTGCACCGTTAACAAATTTTTAATTTTTGGTATGGGCCCTTTTATCGGTACTTTCGCATCTCTCTTACCGCTGAAAATTCCATTCAAACCTGGAGTGGAGCGAAGTGGAGATAGGAAAATTTTACCAATATAGGTAATTGCACAACAATTTCGTGACGTGAATTATAAACGATGCTATTGGTTAAATTTTTCTAGCTCCGCTCAGCTTCAGTGGACAGGCAGCCTAAACTACTTTTTACTTTACCAAAGGTGCAAATCCATATCATTTTGAAATGTAGCACATTGGTCGTATTTTTTTCAAAAACAATAATAAACTTTTCCTAAGTTGTATAATATTGACCAATTTCATTTGAAATTTAGATATTATTATGTTAATATAGTGTTAGTTATTGATAATAGTATTATTATGATATTAATTAAATGAAATTTATGAGATGATATTTATTCATGGTAAAATTTTATATAAGTAAATGATTACAATATTTTTTAAATGCCTTAGAATACTTACAATACAGAACCAAGAAACCTGAAAATAGAAACAAATATAAGTAGTATTAATGCTGACGTTCAAGTGATCAAACTGGTTGTTCAATAAGAAATACGAAAGCTCATCTTAGGCTTCCAGCCAAATAAAGTGTCGCTAAAATACTTATGCATAATTGAACCCAATGCAACTAAAATATTGCACCCGCGTAAATACCTGGCGGAGGATCTGAAACATCATCACCAAGCTCATCACACTCGCAATCGTATCCTCGCTCGCTAGTACTACGAGTAAATATTTTTTTTTGCTTAAATTCCCACCAACTTGGGCCCAGTTGAATCATACGCAATTATTATGTACCTACAGAAGGTTCAGAACCTAATATCACATTGTTGAACATTATCTAAAGCATTCGAAGTATGGTGATTTTGCGTAAAGTAACAAAGATCTACTTATACTATTGTGAGTAGGTGTATATTAACAAGTACAATTTAATAAAATAATGAAACATTGTAAACTTACCCCCCCATGGCGCTGGTTCTCAAGTTTTACCTTCTCAGAATACTTTATTCAGATTATTTTCGGAATCCTTCCGCGTCACTTTTACGACAATACCTACCTTTTGTCAAAAACAAATACCCTTTAAAAATTCAAACCTCGAATGTTTTTTATTTGAGTTGAAAAGAGGTTTTACCGTTGTTGCGGTCAAGTTCTGCAACAAGTCTTTACTGTCCATACCACCGTCAACGACGCGGACGGTGAAGATTTTTTTTACAAATCTTTACTTCTGTAGGTACTTACTATTTATTAATTGTGATCTTTGGAGAGAAGCGCGAGAGACTCTACTAAGTGATAAAAAATAATTATAATTAATTAATTTACTTTTCAAGTGTTCAATAATAACTTGCTTGCGAAGAGCAGTCAACTAAATCGGTCAATCAATGTAGCTAGGTTATGTACCTATATAGATTAGGTACACTAAGAGCGATCACATATAGTTATCATATCATAGTGCCATCTGTGTTGACCTGTTGCAACATTTCCTTGAACTAAGGATTCTTATAAAAAAGCCTATATAGACAAATGGCAGTGTTTATTTTAAGGAATTATAACAATTAAAAAATTTATAACACAATTCACGTATATACATTCATAAATTCGAAAGACACTTCTCATAATGAACTTCCACCAAACCACGTATCTGTAATATTTCTATTATATTTTTAGTATTAGTACTAACACTAAACTAGCGTCGTCCTGTTATCACTTTTCGATATGCTTTAAAGACGGGGTGGGAAACCCGACATTGTAGATCAAACTGGCGTTGTTCTTCGATAAGGGTCCGTACCAACTGCTCGGTCATGGCGCGGCGGCTGATGTTCATCGTGAACGATTGTCCCTCTCGCACCAGCGCCAAACGTCACTAATTCTTCTTCACGCGAAGGTGGTGGTTCTACAGCGGATGTGTCCAAGAATCTGCCGCTAGCTACAGATGCTTGAGATTGGAATATTGAAGCACTTCTCAGTCCACTTAAAGTGTTTGCACTTTGAGGTACTTCTTTGAACTCTTCAAAGTAATTGTCACACGCAGTCGGTCTCGGCGCCGCCGGAAACCCATACAGCGTCGAAGTTGATAAGTCTTTTAATGATGCTGAACTTAAATTTATTCTTCTGTTTTTATGTATAGAACAATGCGGTAATTCCTCACCGTCAAACTCAAACCTACGTCGTTCCCGTGGCGTGGCTGCTGAAGATCCGGTCGGAGGATACGTGTCTCTTTTCATCATTCTTCTTTCTAGTAATGTAGAGTCACGTTCTCTGAACTCTGAAAATGCGTACTCTCGATCCCAAGCGCGACAATCCGCTTTAGCTTTTTCTGTAAGCTCTGTTATCCAGTCTTTTTGATACCATTGTAAAAATAAAAAAATTGCTGATGTGCCGGCTAGCTCGACTGCTATAAAGCCGCTTAGGTACAGACCAAATGAATAGCCATAACTGTAAGACATTCTTGGCGTCTCAAATACAGTCATGTAACGTAGCTTGTGGCCAACTTGTGACTTAAATACCGATATGTACATGACGATCCCCGTCAGCATGATTAGACCTGAAAATAAAATATACGTGTTTATTCTTCTTTCGGATAATATTTTTTATTCGTTACAAGCTTTAGTCCCGCGATTTTGGTTTCGATTAAATTTTACCCTTTTTAATCACTTAAAAAAAAAGGAGGAGGCTCTCAATTTGGTTGTACTTTGTTTTTTTAACATTTTTGTTCACGCGTAACTTTTTGTTTATGAACCGATTTTAATCATTATTTTTGCGTTGGGTTCAGTATAGCTCAAGGTCCCATTTTAATTTTATTGCCTTTGAAGGAGGTTTTATTCTTTTTACGTCTTTTAAAAACACGTTAGATAGCAACTTATCCCCTACAGAAAATATTCTTGTTGCCCTATATATTTTGACTTATTGTAATTTATCCTGATAGATGTCACAGAAATACGTAGTCTGCATTGAAATATATTCTGGGAATATTTTAACTATCTACTTGATACTTAATTCATTTATAAACAAAAATCATTATTCTATCTACTATTTACCGAAGATACTGGTTTGCGATTATGTAGCTAACATGGCCGTTTTTCATTTCGTAAAAATATTCGAAGTAACTATTTAGGTATACTTTTTAATATTTATTTATAAAAAGATTACTTACCAGAAATTATAAAAAGTACACCAGCAACAAATGTACATAGACGACGTCCTTTAACACAATGCCCAAGTACACAGCAAAGCGCAGCGACCGCTTGCGTGAACACAGCCAGTAGTAAGGGAACTGCTGAACGCGTCACCACGTCTGAAAATGTATTACATTCCAATTTCAGTAAGTTTATGTCCAATTTTTCAATGCCCAGATAAGTGGTGTCTAGCAACTGAAAATCTTTCGATATGTCCATGTTAAAACTATATATGCAAAAAAAATCTCTACGTATTGGTCAATCTCCAATACCACAATTATGCGCACCTACATTCGATCTATGTGTAAACGATCGCATAAAGTCCTTACCGTTTCCTTGTTGTCAAGTATTTGCCAAATACAGCAAACACAAAACGACTTGAAGTGCCGGGATAAGAAAGACGAATTTAATAATTACCTTTTACTATTCCCTACAAATTTTTTTAATGAAGTAATTCATATATATTAAACAAAACTTACATGGTATAGCGTTAGTTGAGTCACTGGGGTCTGGCGTATACTGAGACAGTGGAAAATACGGTATATCCCCGCACCGAAACACCGTACTTCCAGCTGAAAAAATTAAAACATAACTATTTATAAAATGATAGTTGGCAAGGCTATTAAATTACGTATATATTATAAGTATATTTTTAAAAGAGGTTGTTTAAAATTCAAAGATTTTTCCATCACTTATGAGTTTTAAATTATGGACAGGCATAAAAAATATTCTAGTTTATAGCGGTGCATTTTATTCAATACCAGCTCTCCCGTGCTGTTTCTTTCGCATACCCGGGATAAGAAGTACCCCATGTCCTTTTCCACACCACAGGCTATTCTGCTTTTCATCGCGATCAGTTCAATGGTTTAAGCGTGAAAAGATAACAAGCAATCGTAAGATTGAAAAAATAATTTAACTACCTACCTATTACCTACTGACAGACAATATGGCACATACTAAGTAATAAGGGGCTCTCGCTCTCATACCTAGAGTAAAATATATTTTTTATTAAAAACCATATTGGACATTCTGAACACAGAAAACCATCGTATTTAAAATGAAGGAAATGAAGTAGTCATAAACGGACGGACAGTAACGGACGCTTCAGCGGACTTCATAAAAGGAATGGAGGTGGGCCGTGTATGGTATGGACTGAGCACAATGCATTTCCTGCGCGGTGCAGGAAACGACTACGCATTGCGGCCCCGCGTCACACGCTAAAGTTTTGTCCTCGAGCACAGTTTACATCTTATTTAATAAAACTTTAACATTGGATGATTCATAAAAGAATTGTCCCTTCTAGGTTTTGTGTGTTTACCAACTTCAGCTACATCATTACTGACCACGGTAAGATTGTGGTCAAACACAGGCCAATAGGTACATACTAATGAAATAAGAGTTCCTTAAAACCTATATAGGTATAGATAACAGCTCTAAGATTTACGAAAAACCACCCATAAAATAAAGAATGGAATTTTGTAAGAAAGGTCACAGATAGGATAGAAATGTACCTATAGGAGAGTTAAACTTTTATCAACAATAAACAATTTCATAAAAATCGACTCAATTTGTCTGGAGCTCAGGAATGATTATGATTTTCCTGTATTACAGGTTTAAGTATCTAATCTTGTTTATCTTATTTGTCTTGTTATTAAACCAAATGTAAATTATGAAACATAAAAGTAAATGCCTCCAACTAGTGATATCACATCTACGCACTGGCACTCCCAGCACAACCAATTGAGATAGCTATAATGCTATAATAACAATAAATACCAAACGCTCGTGGACGGCTTGGCGACAATGTCCTCGAAAACGTGAATATGTACAATTTCCGGGTGAAAATTATTTTGTGAACGATACGGTTTGCGATCCTAAGGCTACATATATTATGTTACGTTCTTTGATATAAAATAAGATGAAGCCTAATATTATCATAGATAAAATGATTACCCGAGTGCGAGTCAGACTCGCACACGAAGGGTTTCATACAATCGACGGTACATTATTTTATTTGTTGTTCTTTGATGTTGTTTAGCGGCAGCAGATATACATATTAGTGAAAATTTCAACTATTTAGCTATTACAGTTCATTCATTACATACAGCCCGCTGACACGAACAGAAGGAGACGGACAGACAGCGGAGGCTTAGTAATAAGGTTTCGTTGACATCCTTTGGGTACGGAACCCTTTAAATTAAGTGTGCGTGTCACTTGAAGTCGTAAAATAGAAATGGCTAGTACTTACGATCTGTGTGGCATATTCTCCATAATCCGGAGATTGTTTGCTTCGCAACGAGGTCATGTTTCCCAGTCCCGTTGTACGATGGATTCAGCATATTTTCTTCAGTATGCAACCAGTTGTTGGTAGACACTGCAACCAGGACTGCCATAACTGCTGTACCGGCTGATAAAGGTGTTAGGAGCCAGAGACAAGCCACTGATGAGTCGATTTGTGCTATGAGGGTTGGCGATGGAGGTGTGGGCCTGAAATGTCGAGTAAGAAAGATCTTGTTTAAGTAGTATCCTCTCTTTCTATAGGCTTCTTTCGATTCCAGTTGCAATAGTAAGTATATATTTGTTAATAATTTTCTATATAATATACTAGCTGTCCCCCGAGGCTTCACCCATGTTCCGGGGATAAAAAGTAGATAACCTATAAACTTTGGGGATAATCTACTATCTATTATATTAGAAAAAAAGTTGCATATGAGTACTATATCCACCACCAGATTTCAAAAGTACAAGCTCACGTACGTCAAGAAAAGTATTAGGTATATTTATCACGGCTTATGTCAAGGAAGTTGTCAAAACAACCGTTTGGGCTGTATTTATTGTGGAACATGTTGGTATTTATTATTATTGAAGGTCATATACAAACCTAGGATTGGTCAGTAAATATTGAATTAAACATGAAATTAATGTACCTGGGCGGGCGGCGGCTGGCGATGGCACCACTGAGCGAGGGCGCAGGCTGTGCGCGAGCGCCGGCTCCGCGTGGCAGCGAAGCATGGACGCACTGCGCACCGCCGCCCCACATCACTTCCTTTCGTTTCACTGTAATATCAAAATTAGAAAGCTGATTAATATTAAATATAGGTCAATTTTTCACACAACTTTGTATCTATGCCCCAAGTGTCGCTATCTGTGCGCAAGTGCTTGTCACCGTCTAAGGTAGGTATCAGGGGAGGTAGACAAGCATCAAGCTGAAATTGTCTAACTCCCGCTGAAGCCACCTTTTTTGAAGAACCCTATGGTGTAGTCTCTTGAGAAAACCACGGCGGGAAGCTAATTCCACAACTTGAGCGTCCGTGGTAGGAAACTCCTTTGGAACCGCACATTGCGGTGGGTGAGAATGGACTCCACGTCGATGGCGAGAGGTGCGATGGTAGAAGGTAGCCGTGGGCATCAGGTCAAACAATTCTTCAGGGCACTGTCCATTGTACAAGCGATTAGAGTTCCTACATATAGTTATTTTATGCTTTTTAGTGCCTTTGAAAGTAGGTCTATGTTTTGTTATAAGTTCTTTATATTTCAATTTTTAGTTTCTTATGTGTAAAATAATGACTCTCAATGTGAAGATGTGTCACTGACCTAGGACCTATTTCACTTTCACTGTCACCTTCTTCCACCCAGTTCCAATTTTATTTGGTAATGGGTCTCGAGTGCCTTCAAAGTTATTTAAATTTCTAGATTAGTTTTAGATTATTTACTTGTTTCTAGCTATTCAGTGTATATTTAATTAATTTTGAATTTTTGTCGTACCGCAGACGGGTTTTTTTTAGTGTTTTAATAACTATTTTAACTCCTATTAGGGGCTAAAATACCCTACCTCAGTAGTTGCCTACGATATACTGGACAGATACTACAAAGCCTCCCTTTATCTTATCTTACTGTGTTGAAACACAGAAATATAATATAGCAAAGTAATTAAAAGGCACAAAGACTTAATGCGGTATACACGGACGAAATCCTAAATTGCACGTTCACCGACCAGTTGGGCACAATTAATTCCAAACAGCTTTTTCAGCGCGACAGATAAAATTAATGTTCAAGCAGTTTAACACAGAACACTTATTGGAATATATGAATTTTATAAAGACGCGTAGCTTCTTTTTTACAACGATGACGCTGAGAGTAATTGCGGCAACCACGAGGGGACTCGCAAAGGGACGCAGAAACCGGGTGACACATTGGCAGATTGACGCGAATCACTTATAAACAATCTTTACGATTATTAAGACGGGTCCGCAAAATATCCTTGCATCATTATGTTTATTATTAGTATTCTTTATAGATACACTATCAAGTGAATGTTCATTATTATTTAATCATATCAGCCGAAAGTACATCGCTGAACAAAAACCTACCCCAAGGATCTCCACGATGACCGGTCTTGCGCTACTCGCATCCATCGGTTTCTCTCGACCCTCACAAGATTGTCGGTCCATCTTGTGGGGGGCCTGCCCACGCTCTGTCTTTCGGTTCGTGGTCGGCCCTCGAGAACCTTTCTGCCCCAGTGACCGTTTGTTCTACAGGCGTTGTATACCTACTTCAGTTTGACAATTCTTCGAGCTATATCGGATACTTTGGTTCGCCTGGGAATCTCATCATTTCTGATTCGATCTCGTAGGGACAGTCCGAGCATAGCCCTCTTCATTGCTCTTAGGTGACATTGTTCCTTCTTATGAGGCCCATCGTAAGCGAGCACTAGCACTGGTCGAAGGCTTTTGACTTAAGGCACTGCGGTATTTGGGACGAGAAAATATTAAGTACGTAGCTTTCCGAACGCTGCCCAGCCGAGATGAATTCGACGATTGACCTCTTTCTCAAAGTACGACCTACCTAGTTGGATGGTCTGTCCTAGGTAAATAAAGGCGTCTATGTTGGGATAAGCTAAAGCTAGTAGGTATTAAATATATTCCATTTATGAATTTTGTGAATAGTCTATAAATCTATAAAAAGTTTGCTGAATATTTTGTTATTTACCTTGTTAGATTTTAAATGAAAACATCGAAACTGTTTAATCGATATGTTAAAGTGGTATGTACTACATGATTATTGTACATTTCCACTAGGTACAATACTTCAGCCACAATCCACATTCAAAAGTAGGTTTGAGTGTGGTGCTCTAAAATGGAGCAAACCTAAAGGAGTGTAGTTAACGTGTTGACGCAGCTGATGTCGTGGCGGGCGCCAGGCGCCTGCAATTTATTTAATGTGGCCCCGCCTACGTTTTACGACGTTTTTTTTACCAAGAGATGATGATACCATCTCATCTTATTGAGCCGTTTGCCTCACTTCTCTAGGGAGATCTTTTATTAAGTGACGGTACTTTAAGCTTTGGCTGAACGTTTATTATATTTTACTCCACTATTTTTAATGTCGAAAATCTCATATTTTGTTAATTTGTTGAACTAATTGAAATGGATGGTCGCTATTAGCAATAATATATTATTTTTATAACTTACCGATTTTTGTAGGCTATCATCAATGAAGATATATTTTTTTGTTCCCGTATAATAGTCAACTAACTGAATAACTTAGTGGATTTACTTAGTCAAACTAGTCATCTTGTCTTGTATTTTATTGTAACTACTTAATAATAATTTTATTTCAAATTTATCATCATGAGGTACAATTCCACTGAACACACACTGCCAGGCTTAGATAGAATTGGCGAATTTTTTTAACTTTCAGTTTGACTGGTTTTCCATATTCCTCCAACCTCAAATATGGTGATTGCTGCCATACGCTTTATACTGTGCTGGTTGTACGACACCGTTTTATTTACTTAAAAAAATAGGTTCAAGTCTACTTGAATATCTAGAATATTATTGACTAGCGACCCGCCCCGGCTTCGCCCGGCTTTTCTCATCTTTTCTGTACTATAAAATGCATGTATTATACATATAAACCTTCCTCTTGAATCACTTTATATATTAAAAAAACCGCATCAAAATCTTTTTTTGAAATCAACGTCCGTTGCACTAATAGTAAGAACCAACCTAGCAACAACGCGTAATGCTTAATCATTCTCAGCCTATTATCAGCAGTTCACTATAAGCTTGGATTAATGATTAGCCTATAATAGTGGCCCGATGGCGTGGGAATTGATTTAGGCCCTTTGTTCTTTCTTTTCACAAAGGAAAATTTTATCGAGATATTTTTCAACTTTTTGTAATTAATACTTTTAGTCTATCACGAACATAAATAAAATATTAGATGATTTTTCAGGCACAACATATTAAATATTTTTTGTGATTATTTTTTTTTCAGTTTCTTTCATATATATTTGTTAGAAACAAGCTCCATTTCTATTTGACAGGAAAATATAAAGTAAAACCTTCTTATTTTTCACCCTCGGTTTAACCCACACTCGTTCCCGCAAGATAAAAAATATAGTTTATGTACATACGTACATTAGTTTATGTCATTGATTATCTGCATTCCAAATATCATCACGATTTAGGCCTCAATTTTACAACCATTGAGGGACCAAGAGGCACCAAATAATCTCATTTTCGCATATAGCTGTAAGTGTACTACTAGCTTCTGTTTAGCGGTTTGACGCTTTCCTGTAGAATATAGGAGTTTTCGGTCTCTAAAAACTCCTATAGGTATCAAAGCCACGATTTACCTATGTACCAAGTTTGAGTGAATGGTAACCAACACATAAATTAACTCATTACAAAAGATTTTGATTCTAACCCATACACTCACAAATCAACTTTTGTAATGATAATATAGTAGGAGGCCACCGAGGCAATACACGATTTTTTACTCATACCTACTCGTCCCTATTATGTGAAATATCAATTAATAAGTCTTCAAAAGTGACAAATCTTAAAAACACCACGTAGGTACTTAGGTACCCCTCACACCATCAAGTCTTATAGTAAAACTGCTGGTTGTAGATACCTAATAGTAACGAGTAAAAAAATCGTAGGTACCTAAATATGTGTGATATAAGCGTAGGTAAGTATATTAGGTGGGGGTGTGTAAAATAGACGTTGATAGATGGTATTCGATGTTGGAATTTAAGTAACTACACCATGTTCGACGTCTTATCGATCGGCTTTAGCTTTAAGTACCTACCTAGTATTTGATTTATTAAAGTTTGCTTATCGAAGTGGTCTAAAGACGATGTAACTATGGCTGCTAGGTAAATCAATCTCTTATAAAAGCTCTTAAAAATGAGAGGTTTTATGTTTATTTTTATAACTACTAATTCCCGAGTTAAAAAGTAGCCTTTGGGGATAATATTGATTCCTATTAGTGAAAGATTTTTTCGAATCCGACCAGTAACTCCGGAGATTAGCTCATTCAAACAAAAAAAAAATACTTTTTTCAAAAAAGAGAACCTTCTAAACCGCAGATTTTTTCGCTTACCTCAAAACAGTATCAGATTAGATTTCCTACATAGTTATTTTTATTTTAGCCATTTTGCAAGATATCTTGATGAAAAACGTATTTATTTTTATTTGTTTGTTGCAGGAAAAGAAAAACGTTTACAGTATCACTTTTGTCGTTTACCGTATAAATTGTATAGAATTGTGTTCGAAATAGAAAAAGGCGGAGGGTACTTGTGATATCGATGTATGACTTCAGTAACTACTTACGGCGCGCTGGCATGGCGGACAGTTTTTGCTTGTTTTTGTAACATAAACAAAGTATGGATATAAAGAGTTTAGAGTGATTTGTGAACAAATAATATATGTAATCGGCGCGTAAACAAATTACTGTGCAAATTAGTGCTTTCAAAGTAGGTAACTCTGTTTGTGATCAGATAACCGTGTGTGCAGAATGTCCTAGGATATTTATTATTAAAGTGTGAAATGTGTGAGTGTTATTAGTGTAATGTGTGCATAATGTGTCAAGCTATTTTGGTTTGCGAAATGCAAAACAAAAACACCGAGAAATCGACATTGAAGGTAAGTGAATATACTTTATCTACTCTCACATCGTAAAGTTCTAATTATGAAATCAAAAACAGTACTTTAATGACCCACTTTATGCACACCCGTCTATAATGAAATTAAAAAAATACATTATAGTACAGTTTTCTTCCCAAGATAATGCTATAAAATAACTTTTTTTCATTAAAGTACAAGTATTTGGACATGTCTGGCCACTTATAATGTTTTTTGGGTTTTAATACTTCAATTACTGTCAGTCAACTTGTCAAACGAAATAATAAAGAAAAAAACATTATAAGTGGCCAGACATCAGGACTAAACAATTATAATTTAAGATGCAAATTTACTTTGTCTGTTGGACGCGTATGCGGTAGAGATCTCAACTAAGGAGTTTTTCCCCACACAGATTTGGGCGCCATGATGATTAATGTTTGTTTATTTTATTGATTTTTTGCATACATATTTTATTTTGTCCAAAAATGATAGAAAAAATAGCAGTGATACTAAGGTAAAATAAACTTGGATCTGAAATTGTGGAGGCGGCAATGGAAATTACGAATAATCGATACCCGTAAGTCATGAAAACCTATGACAAAATATTATCGATTTTTTTACCTTTAAATTACATTATTTATATGAGTTTAGATAAAGTACTGTATGATACTGCACATAATTAGGTATTAAAAACTCGTGTGATACTATTAAGAACCTCGCCTTCGGCTCGGTACTTAAACTCACACTCGTATTTAATAACCCCTATTATGCAACAGTATCATAAACTACTATTACCGGTCTTGCGCTACCCACATCCAGCGTTTTTCCACAAACCAAAGTAACCGACATAGCGAATAATGTATTAAGTAAACCTTCGGTTGGAGCGCGAAATTCAAATTTTATAAAGTTTTTTGCTAATTGCAGCTCAGTTGGTCGTAAGTTATCAACATGTTATTTGCGAGAAGAGTGGTAGTATATTTACTGATTAATAACAAAAGAAAAAATCAACATATTCCTCCAAGGCATATTACTGACATATACGACTATTTCATGAAAATGTTACTCATATACCTTGGAGGAATATGTTGATGATTTCTTTTGTTATTAATCAGTAAATACACTACCATTCTTGTCGCAAATAACATTTGATAACTTACGACCTATAACTGAGCTGCAATTTGCAAAAAACGTGATAAAATTTGAATTCCAACCGAACGGTCCCCCTAAATGTTAGCATATTAAATATGGCAATTAGATTGCAGGACTCTTTTTTTTTTTGTTTATTTTGAGGCACCTGAAATGTGTTAGTGTTACTTTTAAATAATCTTACTTAAATATAAAACACACACGAAGGGTCCCGTACGTATAGGTACATTATTTTATTTTCATTATTTATTATTAGCGGACAGCAAAGTCTTAGTAATAATGTTCCGATGGCACCGTTTCGGTACGAAACCCTAAAAACAACCTCAAACCAATTGCAAATCGCGTAGGTGTAAGTTTAAATCTTTCTTCAATTAAAATCATCGATAAGTTATTAGGTAGACATACCTATATTACAAAATTGAAAATAGGTAAATTATATCTATTCTCTCGTGATTTTGCAAAAATAAATAGACGGTAAGTACTTATCTAACTGTCGGCAATCAATCAAGGCCTTTCTCCCAGGCATTTGATACCTTGATTCATCATTAGGTACTTTTTTGTAACTACTATTCCCATTTTTGTAGACCAGCATAGTACCTAGGTTCAAAATATGACTTATCAATATTTGTTATTATGTTGGTTGAAGAAAAGGAATTGTTGTTTATGAAATAACTGTTTCTCTTTCTATTTTTAATCTGTAAATTTAGGAAAGATCACAATCTCACTTGATAATTGGTCATTATGTAGCCGAAGATGGTATGCATATAGGTAATTTAAAAGACAATGTACTTACTAGCTTTAGTTCTGCACAGTCATATTCATTTTAAAACGGAAAACTGACACTGAGAAACCTTAATAATAATTTTCAAAGCGGATTTCCTTGACCGTCGAGTTCGAAATAGTGCAGTTTAGTACGAAATTGTATTTTACTATGACTATGATAACCAATTTCAAGTAGTTCAATTAGCCTATTTCATTTTCAACTATAACCACTACAGTTGAAATACAGTGTATAGAAAGGAAGGTACCTACAATAAAATAAATTCAGGCGTAAGCGGTAAAAAAACAACAAACGCTTTTTATTTAGTTTTTCACTGCCAAAGCAGAGGGTCATTAAAATAAACCGTTAGAGAAGACAAAGACGTATTACGTAAATATATATATATACAGTTTCAATTTTGTTAAGTAGTCTTGAATGTTACAATTTGGTAGGCTGAAATAAAACAAGAGCGATAAAAAGGCGGGTAGCGAAGACGCCTCGGCTGCCATCTTGGTGAGAGATTAAGAGCCATAATCAAGCAATTGGGCGAGGATTACAGCGATTTTTATGTCGACATAGACGATGGCGCCCCCACGGCCCTAGCTGAGGACGTCATCAATCAACCTTCCGTTGAAACTCGAGCAATAACAATGACGAGCTTACTCCTGAAGAAATTTCTTCAGAAATTGAACGCGTATGTAAGACGTCGAGTAATAAATGTAGATTTAATGCGTAAGCGGCACGAGCTCAATAACGTCTCGTACATAATATAATTACTCGTCATTTGGGGCTGCTAAACGTTCTTGCGCATCCAAGTTTCCTTATTTGGTTTTTTTACTTTTATTTCTCCTTTAATTTTGTAGTAATTTAGGAGGGTAAAAAATGACTTGTCACTCATTCTTCAGATTTTAATGTTTGTATTTAATTAGAGTATATTCATTCATAACGATATTTTAAGTACCTAAATAATTACATATTTATTATATTCAATTAGACAATCCATTAGTAATCAGTGAAAAAGAAATTCGCAGAAGAACGCAAATGGCTAAAATCTGCCATGAGTAAGCTGACAAGAATATGGACAGGAAAATCTCGAACAATACCAAACAGAGACTATTAAAGATACTAATTCTTTACATCTTCTTGTATGGCTCTGAATCCTGGACCATCCATTCGGCAGAGCTCAAGAAAATAGATGCGTGTTCGAAATGTGGTGTTGGAGGCGAATGCTGCGCATACCATGGACAGCCAAGAGGTCTAATAAGTCTATACTACAGCACCTTAGCATTAAGATCAGACTGTCTACCACATGCTACCAGAAAAGTAAAATAAAGTGACCCCGCGGACGATAACCTAGCTGATGGGCGGATCAGTTCACTGGCCTCCCAGGCCGCTATGAAGAAAGCCGAGGATAGGGGAGCATGGAGACAACTTGTGACTAATGTCACAAAGGCGTTTCAGGGTGGACATGACCTTCCGCAATGAAGAGAATAACGAAGAAGACTATATTCGATTAGAAGATATTATACATACTAGGTATATATATAATCTTACCAAAATTAAAAAGTATAGATAATGATATGCGTAAATAAGTACGTACCTAAATCAGGTATTAGCTATGTAAAAGAAACGTTACTGTAAATAGTTTTAGGTAATACTGGTACAATTTGAAGACATCGTTATAAAATGTGAAGCTGTTACTAATAAAAAATAGGCATCTAGGATAATTAAGGGTCATAGCTTAACATTTTTAAAAGTTCATTGCTTGGAAAATTGCTTTCAAGTTTGATCGGTAAGCCTGCCATTTGTTAGCAACTTTCTAGACCTTTAAAGAATATACTTTATTTTATTATAATTTTTAAGGTGCCGTAACAAAAAGGTAAAAAGAAATCTTTATGTTGCAACTTCGCTTCCGTTGTCGCCCCTCAATCTGTTTATTTGTCCGTAACTTACTGCGGTATATTTCATTATCTACTCATATTATCAACAACAATTTGGAGCTGTTTTAAAATTTACTAACTGGAACTTATTAATAAAAAAATGTATACCGATTTTCTTTATACTAATAGGGCGACAAACATGGAACCCTTATTTTCGTCATATAGGTATTCGTATGTCCGTTCGCGCGTTATATGTTAAAACCATTTTACTTGTTAGTTAAAAGATAGATGTCACCCGATTTTATCTTGCTTGAAATCTTATATGGATTTAGCCAAATTAGTTTCCCGCGAATTCACTCCCGTAGGTATGTAATAAATAGAACTCCGGAATAATGTTCCTATTAGTCGGAATTTTCAGAATCGGATCAGTAGCTTCGCAGATTACCTGCTTAATAAAATAATAACCAAAACTTTAAATAAACCTTTAGCTAAAATAAATTATGTAGGTAGATACCTAATATAATATTTATCAAAGTTCACGTTTTGTTGAAAATTGAATTAAAATAAAAATGATTATTAAAATTTACTATTTATTTTATGAGTTTATTACCAAATCTTAAAATTAACATCATACGATAGACAAAGTTTTGTTCGTGTGACACTGGGCTTTTTTATTGTTTGCGCTTACTTTGGCGTGAGTTTGACATCGCCAAAGTACTCCCAATGGGAGGATTTGGATACGAGACGTGAGATAAAGAATTTTCGTAAAACAAACGAACAGTTTGTGCTTCTCCAACATAGTAGGTCCTTACATTTTACGCTTAAAACTTTAATTTAGCCGTCCCCGCGGCCTTCAGTGGAACAATGAAAACAAATTACGTTTTAATGTGGTTAGGAAAAATATGTTCGCAATATATATTGAAAATGGTTGGAAATTGTAAAGTTTTAAGGCGTAACCAGACGTGTGTAGTGTATCGTGTAAATGCATTACACGCGTCTAGGTACTTACCTAGTGTATTTATTACAAATGATGATGGATGTCCAAACTGTAACTTTTAAACGGTGAATATCGTAAAATTTAAAAATATATAATTATATCCTGGGACATACCTACTACATATACGGCTGATCCCAAACATATAATAATAATATAATATGTTTCCATCTTCTGTTCATATACAATATAAAAGGGAATATAAATTGGGATCAAATTTTCTTCATAATTCAGGACAATACCTTTGTACTTTAATAGATTTCATTCTGACTCGTCTAATATAATAGGTAAACTTGAAAGAGACAAATAGCTCATAAAATATTAGAAGAGTCTGTCTACTTCATTAACAGATTTTAGGAAACTGGCACAGATAGATACATAATACTCTGTATGTTTACTACACTTTTTATCTCAGGAAAACATTTGAAGCTCTCCCCGAGATTCCTTTCTAGTTAGTTAGTTCGTAGAAAAGGCCACAAAAAAAATATGCTGGGGTTTTTGCGGGATTCATTTCAGTGCAGTCGGTACAAACCAAGGTAGTCAGTATAGTACTTACATCGATGATGATGTTATATTATTATGTTAATATTTTCTATCTTGGTAAAAAAAAATCTTATGAATGCAACAACAATAAAATCTCCTTATTAAATCGAACATGAATAAATGAATGTAAACTCAAATTGACCTTTAATTTAATTGTAAAACATTAGATATCGTAAGATTTATAAGTCTATCAGGCCGAAACGACTAATATTATGATACGATTCGACACACTGATAGCTAAATTAGATTAGATTGATTGATAAAGAGTACTTTTCAAATCTAGTTTCGTTTGGGACACGAGCAATACTCCGAACCATTTCAGTACCTTACCCCAAGTAGGTATGAATAAATGTACCAATGCAGGTTACATAAATAGTAGAACTATTTCATCCGATAATATAATACGAGTACAAACTGAAAGTTCTTGTTTGCGCGATTAACGAAATAAACTGTTGTCTAGTTAGTATTCATGGTGCTATTCTCATTTGATATTCAAGAAGCGGATGAAAATGAAATATGGAGTATTCTCTGTGAATTTTGAACACAAGGTAAGTTGACAATGCCGACTTTACTTGTTATTGGTTTCATTTATATTGTCTATAACAATGATTGATTAATTAGTTGCTTATTTAACTGTTTAAACTCTTATTTCATTTAAATGCGAATAACTAACATAAGAAAAATGTGATTCAACTAAAATTGATAGAGATGAAAGATCTCTTTTTATTAAACTTGCCGTAACTACTGTGAAACAATTTTTTTATTGAAAGAAAATAATGTAAGATGGAGACTGAAGAAATTGTAGCGTAATGCTTCTCTGTTATTGAAAATAACGCGTTAACAATACCAACGCCACTAACTCAATTTGAAAGCACTACGTTTCTACTTTCATAATACAGAATTCAAAATTCATTATTTTATTCTAGAAAAAGTATAACAAGAAACAGGGTGAATATAAAACGATGAAAAGGTATATAGTTTACACTATAGTATTGTAGGTACTGAGTGAGAATACAATATGACTTCATCCCATTTCCATACATTCCTGAAGTCGACGTGGGAACGGATACCTATTCAGCACTGATGCGTGACGTTGGAAATTTTTCTTTCGACGCCTTATTTTATTTTTATGTGAATTCGTTTGCGGTCGGTCTGTTATATATTGTTTTGGGATTGATGGTGTAATACCTCTTTATGTAATTTATGTGAGGGTCTAATTCATTTTAATAAATCGCAGATATAATTTACATACCTACTTTATAAACAAAGAGAGAAGTAGAGAATAGGGTTTTTCACTCAAAGAGCAGAACTATCTACTGAGGAAGTATCTTAGGAAGACCTTTACAGAAGTAAAAGTTCAGATTGTGGTCAAACCCTGTGTTACCCCTTACATGTAAAAAAAAATAAGGTTCTTGCTTATGAGTAATGTAACCAGAGCTCATTGGAGAGGCGGGAAGGGTCGGTAACAATGACGCCCCAGAAATGCTGTTCTGTTATGCCGTATGCGTGTTTATCAACTTCGTGGTATAAATAAACTTGTTTTTACAATGAATGGTTCTTTAAAAGCCCAACGAATAAAAGTCATGTATTTTAAGATGCAGTCGTTTTATTTAAATAATTTAATGTTCTATGCTCTTTAACTTTACTTTTCCTGAAATATTTAATTATTGAAAGCAATCAACTGAGAACCACAGTAACTGTGAATAAGTCCACTATCGTACGATTAACATCGGAATCAGCCCGATAACTTCAACGGATTCGGACTACTGTCAGACTACGTATGGAAGCTAAAGGTCATTAGGCAGTTGTGATCAACCGATTGTGGAATTGGCCGCGTACGGAACGTTTGTTTTGTCGGCCGATCGACTTCGGCGTGCATTGAACGATTTCTAACCGGCTGATTGGACTACTATTCTGGGTTACTTTGTTTGGGTATATAAGCTCGAATACTGCGGATAGTAGATATTGTTATCTGCAACTCTCACTCTCATTATCAATAATCCTACAAAAGTTATAAGAATTGGATGTTTAGCGTAAAAGTTCTGATGGAAACCATAATTTGTACAGAGAAACGTAGTTATGGCGCAAGATAGCGATTTTAAAAAGTACTCAGTTAATGCTAAATTAAGTTGTATGATTGGAGGGCACGGCAGTGCCCCCACCAAGTCGAGTGCGAAACAAACACTGCCGTACCATTCTTTACTGGAACCATTTCGCCGCATTTTCAGGCCCCTATTTGAGAACCTCTGGAAAAGACCAGAACGCAGAAATTTTCGTCATCCTGTAAGCTATAATCACATACTTAAAATCCAAAATTTCAAGTCTGTAGGTCATTTAGTTCCGAAGTTAAGCGAAAGCAAAGTTTCGCATTTATGACACTCACTCACTCATGATCATCAGAATAGAACTAGTACTTCCCATAAACTCAGAGAGCTGAAATTTGGTACAGAGTTAGGGTTTAATGGCCACATAAAGGGAAAACTATAAAAACTAGGATAATCGAAGATCTGGAGTACCTGGTGACCCTGATTAGAAAACACAAGAGCCCAACCAAACTATTAGAGATCGACATACCGCCTTTACAAAAAATATTCAACTTGGTGGGCCGCTTCATTTGATGTCAAAAATTGGAGGTCTGAACCCTCAGCTAGTCTCAGCTGTAGTACGGCCACAGATCAAGTTACACATTTTTGTTGCAAAATAGCGCCTATTACAACCGCATAAGGTGCCGCATGTGTAGCTTGATCTGTGGCCGTGTGTACATAAAAAAATCGTGTCATTGCAAAAATCCAGCGTAGTGGGACACACCTTCTAATTTAATCTAGCTTATTAGTGTCCCACTGCTGGGCGAATGCCTCCCCTTCTGCTTTTAATACGTATATAAATAAAATTAAAGGAAAACTCTGGATAAGACTAGACTGACTTTTATACTTAGGTATACTTACAAGTTTACAAGAAGAAATTGTCGAAAGATTAACTTTATTCTACTCGAACATTACACAAATTAAATAAACAAATTACACTAAAATATTAATTAATTTCGTTCAAAACTAATAAAATAAATCAATATGCCCACGTTTCTAAAAAAAGAAGTGAAATCCCACCAAAAACATTCTGTAACAAACTAGCCAAGTCTCGATGGAGCTGCTTGTTTATCTCTAAAAAGTAATGAAATCTAGACAAAGTCGTGCCACGGAGCACTTGGTTTTGTACCCTTGTGTACAAAACCAACCTCTGGCACTTTCCTAGTTTGCCTCTATGGTGTTTTGTAAGGGACCATGTTTCGCAGCCGTAGGTGATGCATGGAAGAATACAAGCATTGAATACTTTTCTTTTCGTTGCCATGTTGTGGTCTTTAGATTTTACAATTTCCTTGAGAGACCAGTATCTTTTCCACCCATTAGCGATCCTCTTATTTATTTCCTTGGTTGTTTGGTCTTTAGGGGAGATGATCTGGCCCAAGTAGCAATATTCATTGACGTATTCTATTTGTTGTCCGTCAATTTCAATGGATTCCATTTCTGAGTTGGTCATTAGTTTCGTTTTTGTTATGTTCATTTTTAAACCAAACAAACATATGCTTTTAAAATTAAATCTCAGTTTACATATGCAATAGGAGTGTTTTTTAGTTCATCAAAATATGTGATTATTTTCTGTGTAGATACTATTAACAGTTATCAAAAAAAAACAATTATTTTATTTATGAAATTGTAAGTAGTTAGTAATATTTTTTTCTATTTATTGTAAATTATTAGATTCAGTAAAATAACCGATTGGCTTACCATGTTCGCTTGTATTTACAATAATATATATTTTATTACTTTCATTTTTGTTTTTAACGAACTCCGTGTAGATTTTTTATACGGCTGAAGATATATTTTAGCAGTCTAAATGTCACACACAGTATTATAATTCCTATTCATGTCAAAATCATAGCTGGCAAAGGATGACTCAACTGAAAGTTCATCACTCAAGTCTCCAAAACATAAACCTAGCATCATTATGGAGTCAATGTGAAATACTTAAATATTGCGTCTTAAATTGAAATAATAGGTTAATGATTTCGCAATCCTTTCAGTGTTAGAGGAAGCTTGTGCCTTGCAGTGCGGACGTATATTTTAAAAGCTGTTGATGATGGTGTTGCAGTGATAAATTAAATACATTTGAATATAATAAATTTTATTTAAATAAATAACATCAAAATGAAACGTAAAACTGATGAGATGTAAATTTTGTGCATTTCTGTTGGTTAATATTTGGACAATGATGTCCGATCATTGTGTATCGTTTTTCGGATTAGGCCTTTAGGTTCTACTTATAGACAGAAAATACTTGTAATGAAATCATTTAATTGCCTTGCTAAGATTCTTGCCAGAGTCTTCTCAGGTCATAATCAATTGGTAATTATTCTTTGTGTATACCATAAAAATAACTCTGTACGCTGATGAGTCAGTAAGTGAGTGGTTCTAGATTATTTTTAATAAAAGTATTAATTTTTATTGACGGTGGCAAGTAATTTATTGTTTACTATAGCCACATCGCCGTGGTTTTCCACCTTAGTGTAGATATAAACCGAAGTAATAATTTCCACCAAAGCTGAGTCCTATTACCACTTATTTATTAGTTGCTACGTCACAAACATATTATAAGTGCTATAACCCAGCCCTGCTATAGAGCAGCTATAGGTATACACCTAGCGTAGCTACACCTCTCGGCTGCATTCCTCATCCACTTCCCTCGCTTGAGCGAATACGTATACCTTAATTTATACGAATATACTTACTTCATTGAACTCTTTTCAGATATAAGATTGTCTATGCTAGGAAAATGGAACAATTTTTTTAGTAGTATTCAAACCTTGCGCATTGCTAGTGGACTGAAAGGTACACATGGGGAGATTGTAATTGGCTTGATAATTAAACATGCAACATAGATATTATATGACAGTTATATAATCTGTCTCGAGTAGGACCGGCAATAGGCCCAACAAAAAATATACTATCAGAATCTGCTAACTCCCATAACACCTAACAAATAATTAAAGAAACCTACTAGTGTGCTTAAAACTTTAAGTACCATAGTTGATACACCATTTGGAGATTAACTACTTTTAGTAATACAATTAATTTTAGACCATGTTTTAATTCAAGTGTAAACCAGGTACCATATTTAGACGACGTTTTGTAATAAGACCGTAAGGGTTCTCATTTGTGTAAGATTCGTATAGATGAAAAGATTTCTATTGAAAAAAAGATTTTGATGTGACAAGATTCAGATTTACCGTATGTCTATCAGATTTACCCTTTTATGTCTGATAAGTCAAGGCCTTTGAAGAATTAAGAAATAATTTATTTTTATATCATAAATTGGTGGTGTCTTTTGATTTTACGTCTGGTTACATATTTCAGATTTCTTTTGTTAAAATTTAATTTTAATCAAAGTGTACCATCCATTTCTTGGACTTGGCTCCCCTGATGTTTCCCTTGGGGGGAGACAAGGATGTATGTGTCTGATATAGGTACAGCTTACAAATAACCCTTAATGCTCTTTGCACCTCACTTCCGTGGGTCGCGGCCGCAACTTGAGGTGTGTCGCCGCGGCAGACGGCTAACGCGGGCGACAGCCGCGCGCGTCTGACGCCTCGGCCGCGACCCTCGGACTAGTACCTTAACACTACGTCATTTTGTGATCACCTAGCCGATGGACGGATCAGGTCACTGCTCTCACAGGCCTCCCAGTTGTTACGGCCATGAGGAAAGCCGAGGATAGAGGAACATGGAGAAAACTTGTAATCAATGTCACAAAAGCATTTCAGGACGGACATGACCTTCAGCAATGAAGAGAACGACTACGAAGAAGATGATGATGACTGATGGTGGTAAGCACACAAAGCCTAGAAGGGAACTGCCTCTCAAATGTACCTACTACTACGAGTCGTAATTTTGTGCTTAGCGACTCAGAGATATGGTTACAGATCTGGGGGCACGACCGTATCTGTAAATAAGTCCATGGGATAGTCTGGCCATATATACAGATTATATGAAACCGCCAAGCGGTACTCTTTAAACCAAGGTGTAGGGTTAGTAAAGTCAGGGCTTAGCGGCTTGGCTTTTCCTGTGATCTGATAACTTTTTTACAGCGAAAGCGTTAGGAGCTTGTTTGGCAGCCAATTTTACATGAAATGTTTTTGGTAGGATTTATCTTTCTTTGTATTTATTTTGCATTTAAAATATTATAGTACTGTCTTTGTTACAAATGTCCATTATTTATTGATAAAAAGCCAATGTATGGATTTCAAAAGCATAATTAATAATACCTACATACAATTTATCAATACGTTTCAATCACAAAATTCCTTTCAATAGGTCCATACTTAAAAAACATGTAATTAAAACGCAAATAATTTATTCATTTCATTTAATTAAACTAATAGCTAAAAACTATACATATGAAAACGATTTCTTTTAATTAAACAACAATAATATTATTCACATACCTACCAAATAATATAAATTTGAATTGTGCGTGGGTGGAGTAAAAATGTGGGGTGTAAAATACATTATGCCATTTTCAGAGGCTTGCGTCTCCTTCTTTTATTGGGCAAATTCCCAGTTTCATTTTTATACTATATCTTTTTGTTGTAGCCTACGACTTGTTTATGGAATGTGACAAGTTTCGCGTTCACTTCTTGTTTCTTTAATGCATGAGTGAATGTGAATTTTGGGAGTGCTCAAGCTCTAGCGCACTTTGGCTCTTTATGTTGTTTTTTTTTTTCAGGAAAATAACTATGCAAAAATGATTTAGATATAAATAAAAATAAACCAGTTACTACATTACCTACACGAAAAAGATGTATAGTAAAGGCAGAGCTTTGCAGTCTCATGATATAAATTGGGTAATGCTTTATGTTAAGAATTGATAAAGATTTGAATTATACATACATGGATAAATCTATACAAATCATGCAAACAGATCTTACGCATTACCTACTGTTTTTTTTTTTTTTTCATTCTTATGTTCAATACATACCAACTCGACCAAAATGTGTACAATAACAAATTTTAGGTAGGTTTTTTCTTTTCTTTATGGATTGGATAACCATGGTGTGTTAATCTGTATACTAATTATAAAGATTTGTTTGTTTCAACGCGTTAATCTCTGCAACTACCCGTCGGATTCGATGATTTTTACTCTTCTACATTTTACTCCGGGAACAACGGTGAAACCCGGGGGGGACCTAAAAAAAGCACACACAGCCTAGAAGGAAACTAACCGTCTGTCAAGTGCAGCTGCCGGTATACATCGTTATTGGTGGTCTGTGGCACGTATTTATCAACTTGAGGCAGGTAACGGCTGGAAGAGATGTCCAAAAGCAAGACCAAAACCTCTCTATCTTGGTTATCGTCTCAATTTAGTATTCTTTCTTTTGCAGCATATCTTTCATGAAAGAGTTTATTGAAATTATCCGAATAACGAATTGAGGGTTACTTATGCTATTCATTTGAAATGCTTAAATAGCCTAATAGAGAAGATAATATACTATTGTCTAATTTTCAATTCCTTCGACAAGTTTATATAAAAACTGTTCTAATTTCAAATTAACAACTAGATACCACTTATCTACGCATTAGGAAATAGTATATCGACTTTTGTTTGTCATCAAAGAGATAAATCATTGCTACCCTTTGCGAAAATAAACAAGACCCACGGCCTCCACTTTGCCCTTTCGTGGTTTCATAGGTAATTAGCTTAGTAGGTAACTATTTACAGCTTAACGGGCTAGTCGACATGGTATAGTGGCTTGTACTTTATCATTATTTAAGGGGTAGTTGTCACTAGTCATTTAGCTTATGAATGTGTATACTTTAATAGTATTTCTTTTATAACTCTACCTAATTAGTCTACCAAAATTAGTCTTATTTTTGCACAAGGAAAGATCACTCTATTGGTCGTGCAATGTAGGTACGTGGTTCTGAATATGATTATATTTTTATTCATATTAATGTTCATTAATATGTTTTATTCTGCTAGTTAGTGCTAGAAGATCTTATTCTATTTCACTGTAGTAATATTATCTCGTTGCCTTTTTCAGGTGCAGCACAATCATAGGATATTTTAAAGTAATCAAAATTAAATAATTTAACACAAAATATACTATCTAGCTAGATAATAAAATATTCTTCAGTTAGTATAGATAGTTAGTTAGTATTTTTTAAAAAGGTTGGCTTTTTTTCGGTTATCATAGATAGTACCTTAGATTAACATAAAGGATACTTTTTATCCCGGGACAATGTAAGATCCCTCGAGAATATAGGTGAAACCGCAGGGCGGAAGCGAGTTACAAATAAACTTGTGCAAATAGGTATGTCATAAAGATATATCATAAAAATCCAGTGCTCCTTTCACGATTCTTGCTTCAGTGATTTTACCTGGAGTGTATTGATTATTTCATTTATTTTCACATAACGTGCTCTGACAAACCTACACGCATTTCACGTCTGCTGGTTACTGCTTCTCTCAAATAACTATTGTATTTTGGTTTCACAACTAAATACCTAGACTATGTTTTAACAAATAGGAATAACCTAAATATTTACATAATAAAATGATATAAAAGTCAGTTTATTATTGAAATATAAAACTATGAAAATCAGTCGATCGTCTATAACAAAATCAAATGCAACATCAAATGCTTGGTATCTACTGTCTGATTTTGTTTACTATAAAAATAATACATGTTTCGCAAAAAAGAAACATTTAAATGCAAAATATTATTTTTTACAAGTAGGAATATAATCCCAAACTAAGTAAAATGTTGTTGGAATTTATAGGTAGTTAGGTATTACATCTAAACATAAAATTAAATTACTACCTACCTACTAATTACCTTTGGTTTGCTTCCCAGTTGAAGCCACGATCCAGAGATAAAATATTTTAGTTAACTTTGCTATGATAGTACTTATAGTTTTTTCCACAATGCCATAATGTACATAAGCTCGAAGAAAAAATGACGATACATTGCTCTTATAACGTCAACAATGGACACAATACAAACTCACTTTCACAATGATTACACTACTTAGGATTCAGAACGTTTTATGAATATATATACATTGTTTGATTGTAGTACCTACCTATAGTTGAATCTAATACCTATGTAAATATCAAATAATTTTATTTATTTCCAAACAGATTTCCCTGGTGACTTTGCCTGCGTAAACTCGAATGTCACGTACTTCCACCAACCAAGTTATGTTATGAGAATTTATAGCCTGTACACAAATTTTGTGTGTCTGATCTCACCGCAAGATAAATTACATGTTATTTGGAAGGCACATTACTTACTTAATATAAAGTAACGAATGAATGCGTCGTAGAGATATCGAAAATAGTGATATCTGCCTGTATCGTAGCTATTTTCCAGGGATATATTAATATTCCCAACTGTTTCTATTCAATGCGTTCAATGCATGAAAAGAAATCTGATAGTAGGACTGGTGATTCCTACTATCAGAAACAACATTGGAACAAAATTCAATATCCATACAGCAAAGTCGACCGTTTTAGGTACTATCAACTATAGACGCCATATTAATCTAAGTGAAATGGTCGTTACTATAAAATATGAAATTACAAGAACCAGCAGCGCAAACGCAATAACAGTTTAATTACCCACGAGTGAGTGCATAATTTTATTTATGATTATGGATACCTACCATAATAACATAAAGTAAATAAAATAATTAAATGCACCATTTTATTTTGATCGTAGACGCAGTTGAAATATGATTCCAAAGTAATATTTATTCTACTCGTGATGGTGAACGTAATTTAATTTTGGAACAAACTTTGTCTCCGATTAGCATAAAATACCTACTTAAATAAAATAATCTAAATGAAAAAGTTGATGTCAGAAGGCAACATTCCAAGAATGCTGGCAACATTACCATGTACCAGATAGCACGGTTCTCTAACTGAAATATACGCCAGCATTCTGGTTAAGAGATGCAACGTCCAGGGGGGCTAGCTAATATTGTCACATTTGCAGCTTCATTTCTTAACCATTTAGTAAATGTTAATATTACATAATACCATTTGGTGGCAGTTTTAACATATTTTAATTCAATTCAGATATGAAGCTGCTAGTGTGGTGAAATTAATGAAGATGGTGACCGAGACAGACCCAGAACTTTAACCCCAAACGCTTCATGAATATAGCTTTTATCTATATTACTATATTTGTGTCGGTTGAAGTTCTCTACTGCTGACAGCGCTATTTATTGACACTGAAAGATAAGAATTAATATATATTTTAATTACTGGTCTTATGTCGCATTCAGTTTTTCTGAAAATGTTTCTTCAAAATCGTTGAGATTTCTCGCTTCTTGCATATTGATCGATTTTAATGAATCACCTTGTACATGTAAGGATAGGATTATCAATTGATTATTTTGTCTGGAGCCTAGTGTTTGTTTGTATAAATGACCTCGAAGGTGCTGAAGTCTTTGTCTTATAAAATATTCTGTCTTACTCTATCTAACTCAATCATCACTGAAGAATTGAAATTATAGATATACTATATTCCGGAATAATTATATATATTAGGTTTATCAGAAACGCAAGTAACATCACGGGGCAGGAGCTAGTTTAATTTATAAATTCTCAACTCATTTATTCAGTTCAGGCCTCGATAAGGCACTTATGAACGTCATAATTGACTCTACCAACGTTCGAAAATACACTTTATTAATTATAATTTCTAAGCTCAAAAATAAATGAAGTAATAAATAATAACCTTTTGGAAAGCACCTCTATATTAGCAGCAATTAGTAAGAAAAGGCAACCACAAAGAGATGTTTGCTACGAGTATAACATAATAGTAGACCTATCGTTATATTATCGGGATATTGATACGGTAATTAACAATGTTTACTTGGGTATATGTAGGTAGGTTCATTACATAATACATTATATACATATGTTTTTAGGTATATACCTAAGTATTTAGTTTCGTTACCTTCTGTCGGCTTTAGTATGTACGAGATTAGTGAAAAGTTGATTTGAATAGGTATATTGAATTTCATTAGGTGATGATGTGATCTAAGGATTTTGTGATTCCTAAAAATTTTTAACAAATCAGGAGAACCTTTACCTTTACAGCGTAGTCGTAAAAAAATATTATGCTTTTGTTTCATATTTAACATATTTTTTTACTTAATTTTGGACTGTGTTTGACCACAATCTCAACGTGGTCAGTTGCTGATGGTAGTAAGCACATAAAAGCTTGAAGAGAACTGGCTCTCAAATCCAGCTGTTGGAACATACCGGTAGGTGTTTGGTGACAGATTTTCAACTTGAGGGCGGTAGCCAGCCAGGCAGGTACTACAAAGTACCCAACCACCGTGCGTTTAACATTCATAACTTTCCCAAAAATAGCGACACTCATAGTTTAAACACTAGAAATAGGGATAAACTTGCTATACCTTTAACTCGTTTGAGCAAAGTTAGGGATTCTTTTAAGGGGCAATGTATACGCTTCTTTAACCAAGTACCCAAAGAAATTCAAGAATTGTCCGTGTTAAAATTTAAAAAGCTAATTAAAGATAAGTTGTACAAAAAAGGGTACTATAAAGTTTCTGATTTTATAGAGGACAAGAACGCATTTCTATGAGTTGCTCGCTTCACATGCTGTTTATTATTATTATAAATTTTCGTTATTATTATTATCATATTGTTAATTTTATGTTTTATTTTTTATAGTTTTTTAATATACATATTTTTTTATATTTACATATTTGACGATTAAAAATACTTGCAATGAGTTCATTTAATAAAGACACTTTTGAATTTGAATTATGGTTTCCTCACGATGTTTTCCTTCACTCAAGCTCAAGCTCATTATAGGATTCGATCCTGCGACCTTCGTCTCGGCATTAAACGTCACTACCACTGAGCTATAATCGCCTTAAAAACATCAAATGTTATATTTTTAATAATACCGAGATAGGTAGGTAATACACTGTCATAAATTGATGTAATATCTCAATGATTTACAATGGCCAATGATTAAATAAAATCTTAACTCATTGTGGCACCCTCATACTGTAAAATATGTATAGTGTTTCTTGTAAAATAGATCACAATGCATGAAGACACCATGGCATGGGCCCAATTTTCTCGCGTTCAACATTAATATCGCTGTAGGCATTTGGCGAGAAACATGGTGGATGAACTGACAATTTATTTAATATACATTTTTAGAATACAGCGTTATTTTTCTCCGAGAAAGTAGGTACCTACCTCCACCGTACAGAACACCGCGACTAAATGTTAAGGCGACGACATAATACGAGAAATGATGATTCTAAATTACGGTTTACTCTGCATTTTTTATTCTAACAGCTTTGTCAAAGAATATACCTACACCTGTATACTGATGAACTGTGTCCTTAAAAAAATGAAATTTCTCGTATTTTTAAACGACTTCAAAAAGGTTCTCAATTCGTCGGAATCTTTATTTTTGTTTTTTTTTGTTCATCCAAATAACTTGAAAATGTTATTATAAGTTGGTAAAGTAGACCTATATATATCTAAGTTATAATAAAAAGGGAACTGTTTTGGTATATTATACTTTCAATAAAATAATTACTTCTAAACCACTCAACAGATATTATAGATATTTTTTTTCGGAATGTTTAATAATGAAATATGAAAATGAAATATTATTTTCTTCAAATAGACCTTCTTGGTGCCTTCAAATAGGCACTTATGAATTGTCAGACTCTAATGCACGGTTCGGAAGGTAGCTTTTGCTGAGAAGAGCCGGCAATAAACTCCGCAGTTACTCTTTTCAAAATAAACTTCATAATTTAGGTAGGTACATACATAAAATATATCCTGCAAGTATAATTATGTGAATAATGACAATATTTTGGAACTAAGTCTCCAAAAAGTTTACTTATATGGGCAATTTTTTAAATCTTAATTTCACACGAATAAAGCCGGGGTGGGTTGCTAGTAAAATTTAAAAGCTTTTTTTTTGTAGGACTTCCCCTCGTTTGCCCATCAGTTCAGTAAGGGATGGGTCATTCGCGTACATCATCCTGTTGTGTTCCTGCTGCCTGCGGGTGAGTAAGGTTGCCAAAGCTCATAGGGGGAAGAGTTGGTAACACGTGAAATACCCCTTTTGTTGCAAGCGTCCTTAGGTTACGCTAACCGCTTACCATCACTTTAAGCTATTTTATTGTGTTTTTCTAATGCGATCTTATTGATAGGTTAGAATTAGATGTCTACCCCATATAATATCCCCTTTACAAACTACTTTGTTTACGTCTGGTTTTTATCTAGTTTTCTTATTCTGCGTAATTCCGAATATACTAACCTAAACTAAGTTTGATATTCATGTAAAATTATTCGTCATCTATTTTTCATCAACCATTTTCAACATAACGGCGAAAAAAGAATGTTTATTAAAAATATTCAATAAACTACAACATAATGAAAACTAATAACAACAGAAGGTATGCATCCATATTTGATATGCTCGCTCATGCGCCAACTTCGCCCACGTGGAGCGTTATTTGTCAAAGAGCGCGCTTGCAAGGTATTTTTCTATACCACGAAGTCAGCAAATAAAGTTACAGCCTGCCTAGTGGTAAGATGTTACCATAACGTCTGAGGCATACCAGAATAATATTAAAGCTACTAGATTTCTACTAGTTCTGAGCGAGATCTGGTGGAAAAGACTGCTTTTAAAAAAAATAGCACATACCAACGTAAATCAAATGATCTTAGGTAATAATAGTAGGTAGGTAGATTGAAAATCCATATATACTCCAATATAATTCGGAAATGATCACTAGATGATTTTGATATTATAATGAGCGAGCACAGGCGGAAGTGTATGACTTTATAATAAAACAAAAGGTTGTTGACCTATTCGCTCAATTACCCGGATCGTAGAGCACAGAACGCATCTTGCGTGACAAGAAGAGCCTCACAAAGACGCGTTCTGACAAGCGTTCGTTCTCTTGCGAGTGAACTAATCTTCGTTTGCCCAAACAATGAAAGCCGGGCACTCGGTTGGCAAGGCAAACATCTTTGTTTAGCTCGAGGGGTATGATAGGCTGATGAAATCACAGATATGGTTGTTGTGTACACCATTATCCAGTGAAAGTGACCATTAACTTTTGGAAGCAGTCGATCAAACAACATTATTGTAATTTAAAAGAATAATTAGTAATAAATATAAATAATAAATAGTTTTTTTTTTTTCAGAAACTTAACAACTACACTGACCTTTAAGAGGCTAGTCTCCGAGCGTGGGAATTTATCATAGACTACACACATTGACATATTTTACTCACACATTTGCGTCATCATTTTAACAGAGAAATGGGTGGATTGCCACTGTCCGCGTACTACATGTTATTTAGATAATCACGGTAACCAGTACGTACCAGATCTTACATATAATAATTTTATATTAATTAGCATACACACTTAATTTTGGTTATAGTAGGAGAGCTAACTGAACTATCCTACTAACTCGTATCCCGCAAAGCTAGTAACAATTTATATGATGTTTTATTTATCATCGGTCAATGAAGAATGTACCGTTCCGGGCATCTCGCGGTAGCGTATCATCCCTTCTGGAGCACCACCACTATCTAGTCTAAAATAAAATGGACGATGGTTTGATCAGAAAATCATTTTAGCCTAGCGATTTAACACATAGGCACAACATTTTGTATGTTATTTGTTGAAATTGAAGTTTATGAATTTTACTATTGCCTTTTTAAGGACACGAAATAATATTTAAAACAAATAACTTAATATTTTTGTATAAAATTGTATAACAAATTTCAAATATTGACTTAATTGTTTTCTCGCTGGTAGAATTGAAAAAATGTGTTTCACACGAGATATTTTGTTTTCTCGTGGCTTTAAATCACTCACTGTGCTCAATAGTCTACATTAAAATCACTCGCTATGCCCGTGATTCAATTTTTGACTACTTCTTACAAAAATAACGCAAGCAAAGTTATTTTTCGCTACGAGTGCGGATTTCAAATCATGAACTAACGAAGTATGTAGTCTAGAATTGAATCACGAGCGTAGCAAGTGATTCTAATTTTAAAATTATTTAACTACTAACCACAGTGAGTGATTTAAAGGCACGAGATATAAAAAAAAATGCTCTCGTGTGAAACATGCAACTTTTCACCTCGACCAGCGAGAAAACAACACAAAGAAGCATTTAACAAAGAATAAAGACGACTTCAAAACACTACAAATCATAAAATAAACATGTTCGCCTTTTACAATTTACAATTATATATAAAGATCCATTTGTGGTTAATATGTTATATGATATGGAAAGATGTTATTTTTTTTTACTACACTATTTTTATGTTTATTAAACTTTACTATCCAATCTTTGAAATGATTCCCATTGTCTGAACTAGTCGGTGGCCAATCGTATAATTCACCAAATCATTATATTCCTTTTTTTTTTTTTTTTTTTTTTTTTTGACCCAGGGAAATCCTCATGGATACCCGACCGCTCCGGGGGGAGTGGCCGGGTTATGTCAGACTCGTACTGACTAAAACCCTGGGGTGTTCCTCCTCTCGCCATGTGGCGGCGGGGCTACGGGACATTCCTCGAAGGTCTATCGACCGCCTGCCCCGCCGGCGGCGTCGCTCCCCCCACGGGGAGCCCTCCTCTTCGGGGCGGGGCTCAAACTGTTACATACAAAAACCAGTTTGAGCCCCGCCCCTCTCCACTGTGGCGCCCAGGAACACTTGGGCGCCTCCAGCATGGGACCTATAGTGTCAGCGGCGGATCCCCCGATCCACCACCGACAGGTCCCCATCAGGGTGGCATCCGGCCTGCGAAGGCCCGACGCCGCCCTCCACGCCTCCGGCGGCGGATTGGGAGCGAATTGATGTCATCTTCCCGCTCCCGCTCCGCCGCCTCCTTCCGCGACATGACTTCGCCGCAGAAGGTAACGGCCGCCTGCCAGGACTCATCGCTGTCGACCATGGACCTGATCAGGGCCGGCAGCGACAAGTCCCCTCCTATTGTCGTGGACAAAGCGGCGCGAGGCACCGCCCAAGCTGGGCACACCTCGCGCGTATGCTGCGCCGTGTCCGCGACACCCGCCGGGCAGTGGTGACACTCCTCTGTGGGCTCTCTACCCGCCACCCGGCACAGGTAGCCACCGAAGCAACCGTGCCCGGTGAGCATCTGTGTCAGGTGGAAGGTGAGAGCCCCGTGCCGCCGTTCAAGCCACTCTCTCAAAATTGGCCGAACCGCGGCCACCAACTCCCGGCTCACCACTGCGTCGCCGAGGCGGGCCGCCCAGCGCTGGAGGAGCACATCACGGGCATCCTCCCTCCAGCGCTCGATCTCCCTCGCATGAGGGCGGCCACCCTCGGCCTCGGCCTCCTTTATTCGCCAGTACACCGCGGCGAGCACCTCGGCTTCGAGGTCCCACGGCGGCGTACCGGCTAGAACGCACGCTCCGACGCACGACACGGTGCGGTACGCCCGAGCTACCCTGAGTGCCATGGCGCGCTGCGGACGTCGCAGCACTGCCAAGTTTCGAACACTCATGGCATCTGCCCAAATCGGCGCCCCGTAGAGCGCCATGGAGCGCACCACACCAGCGTAGAGGCGTCGGCAGGCACTTCTCGGGCCCCCCACATTGGGAAGTACCCTGCACAGCGATCCGGCGGTGGCCACCAGTTTGGGGGCCAACCGCCGGAAGTGCTCCTCGAACTTCCATCGACCGTCAAGGACGAGTCCTAGGTACTTCATCGTCGACCCGACGGTGATGGAAGTTCCTCCCACCATTATCGTGGATCCAGGAGGTGGCGCACGACGCGGCCCGTGGAACACGAGGGCCTCAGACTTATCCAGAGCCACCTCGAGTCCCAGGGCGCAGATTCGCGCCACCACCTGGGCCACACCAGCCGTGGCGAGGAGGGACGCCTCGCGATAGGTGCCACCACAGGCCGACACGAGGGTATCGTCGGCGTAGCAGGTCACGCTGACCCCCCGTGGCATGGATCCGCGCAGCACCCAGTCGTAACCGATGTTCCACAGGAGTGGACCGAGAACCGACCCCTGCGGAACACCGCACGACATCTCCCTCCTCCCAGAGCCAAATTTTGTCGGGAAGACCACCGCTCTCCCAACGAAGTAGTCGGCCACGACCCTCTGCAGATACCGTGGTACGCCGTGGTACTGCAGAGCACTCTTCACAGTCTCCCAAGGCAGCGTGTTGAAAGCGTTGCGGATGTCGAGAGACACCGCAAACATCACACCGCCCCGGGAGACAGCCTCCTCGGAGAGGTCCCTGACCCGCGCGATGGCATCGAGAGTCGATCGGCCTCGGCGGAAGCCGAACTGCTCGTCGGCGAGGTCTGGATCCATGGACTCGACGAGGCGAGCCGCGAGCACCCGCTCGAACAATTTGCTCACCTCATCGAGCAACACGATAGGCCGATACGCCGACGGCTGCTCCACCGGGCGCCCCTCTTTACGAAGCAGGACCAGTTTGCCCGTTTTCCACCTACGGGGGAAGCGGCCCTGCTCCATACACGCGGTAAATAGAGATCCCACCCTCTCGCCGATCTCCTCCAGCGCGATCGCGAGTGCGCTTCCGGGCACACCGTCCGGGCCCGGGGCGGTCTTCTTCGACTTTAATCTCAGAATAGCCGCCCCGAGTTCGCCCTCCGACACCGATGGGGGAGAAGCGTCCTCCTCGGCAGCTTGCACCACGCTGGAGGCCATCGCTGGAGGAACCCATTCATCTCGCCGTGGGAATAGGGCACCAATCACCTCCTCTAGGAACTCTGGCTGGAGTGTACTTGTCAGGGGGGGGGCCCAGGGGCGGAGCTTTTTCCGCACCACCCTGTACGGCCTTCCCCATGGATCCCTGTTGAGGATCTCCAGCCATTCCTTCCATGCCGTCTCTTTGGCCCGCGCGATCGCCACCTGAAAGGCCCTGCACGCGGATCGGTAGGCAGCATATGAGGCATCCTCCTCCTGAGGGTCCCGGACCCGCCTCCGTCTACACCGGGTGTAACGGCGGCGCGCCGTTCCACAGGCCACCCGCATTTGGTGGAGCTCAGCACACCACCAATAAACCCAATTCCGTGGGGGGAGGGGTCTTGCTCTCGGCATCGCTGCATCACAGATGCGGGACAGCGAGACGCCGAGACGCTCCGCCTCCTCATCCACATCGGCGGCAATCCGGTGCCCAGACCTCCAGGCCTCTATTACGGCTGCTTCCCCGGCGGCCTCCTTGTTGAGCCTACCCAGCACCCAACGTGGACCGTCCCCAAAACCAGGGGACCGAGCATTGCTCTGAAATGGGTCAGTGGGGAACGTGGAGACATCGAATCGAATATATCGGTGGTCCGATAGTGTCTCCACGTCCACCATCACCCTCCAGTCCCGGACACGGCGCACCAGGGGGGCTGACGCGAACGTAATGTCAACAATTGACCCACCCTGTTGCCGTACGCACGTGTCCTCCGACCCCGTGTTGAGGAGGACGAGCCCCATGGACACAGCCCACTCCTCCAACGCCTCACCCCGCGCATTCGTCGCAGGAGAACCCCACACCGTGGATTTGGCGTTAAAGTCTCCAGCGACCAGCACAGGGAGGGGGGCCACTCGTCGAACCATAGCCCCGACCTCATCGAGCACCTGCTCGAATTCGGCGAGACTACGATTGGGCGAGAAATACACCCCCACCACTGCAACGCCACCCACAATGGCCAGCACGCAGCCCCGACCCTTCAAAGAGCTTTCAAAGGGCGGAGCACCGTTCGAGGCCCGGGTGACGATGGCCACCGAGTCCTCCCGGTCCCCTACCCAGTCGTCCCGGGCGGGAACAAAATAAGGCTCTGCGACCACGGCTATTTTGATCTCCCACTCCGCCATGGTCTGGACCAGCAGGTCCTGTGCCCTGGCGCAGTGGTTGATGTTCGCCTGCAGTACTGGCCATGGAGACATTAATGTGCCGTGTCCATGGGCTCCCGCTCTGCGCCGGCTAGGCGTTGGGTCGGCTCCGGAGCTTTACTCGCTTCCTTTCCCTTCCCTTTCTTCTTCGCCTTTTTGGTCCTTTTGGGGCCAGGCCCGGCACCATCGGTGCACCCAACTCCACCAAGTGGGTGTGTCGCTGGCTTGCCGGCCGCCTCGCACACCGCGCAGGATGGCTCGGCCTGGCAACTTCGCGCCAAGTGGCCCGGTTTCCCACAGCGGTAGCAGAGGCCGCTGCGGTCCTCACCTGCACATCTGACAGCGAAGTGGCCGCCCTCAAGGCATCGAAAACATCTCAATTTTCTTGCCTCGAGAAGCGTGACCTTCGCCCTCACCCAGCCCACTTTAACGCGGCCAGCATCCACCACCTTCTTGGCGGCCGCAACCGGGCAACTCAGCCAAATCGAGCGGCGGGGGCTGATTACGCCAGCCTTAATATCTTCGGCGGCACACCCTCCCTCCTTGCAGATGGCAGCGACCACCTCCGATTCCGTCACCGAGTCGTCAAGCTCGGTAACTCTCACCTCCACCCTCCTTACCGGACGCGAAATACGCACCAGGTCCGCGCTCAGGACCTCCCTTAGCTTGGTAGCTAGGGAGTCGGCCTTTTCGGAGCCCTCATTACCGCTAATTTCCAGAATGCGGGCGCCTGTGGCCGTGGTCCTCGAGCGCATGTCCTCTATACCAAGGCTCTCGTAGTCAATAATACTACGAGCCTTAGTAAGGACGGACCTGTAGGTCTCGCCTTTCTCCTCTGCATCCGGCAGCAGGGTGATTGTGATTGCCGCGGTACGGGGGAGGCGCAGCTTCGGCACCGTTTTTTTAGGAAGGCTGGTAGCAGTACTCCCTTCCTTAACCCCAGCCTTCTTTTTAGCTCCCCTTTTTACCACCGTTGTCCACCCCTCCTCCAACGGCGGAGGTGGAGGTGAAGGTATTGACGGGCTCACCTCCGCCGGTGCCGTTATTACCGGCGCTGGCACACTCTTTGCCGCTGTCTTTTTTCCCTTGCCCTTCCCCTTGCCCGCCGTTGGAGGCTGGGTGGAGGGAGTGGGCTGCGGCAGGGCAGCCGGCTTTTTGAGAGCCGGCCACGACGTACCGGGGCCCCTAAGTACCCCCGAAGATGAGGGCTGTGGCGATGTTGGACCCGCAGTCCGCTCAGCGGGTGTTGGAGTTACAGCTTGCGCAGCAGGTGCGGGAGCCGCACCGGCCTTCTTTTTGTCGGCTGCGAGAGGCGGCCTCAACCTAGGTTCAGGGAGGAGGCGACACTCGATCCCCTGAAGTCTCGCATTCAGCATTGCGCCAAACTGCGCGACGCTAGAACGCGAGACTTCCTCCAACATTTCCTTAATTGATGGGCTGGGTGCCACCACTGGCTGTCGCCGCAGCTCAGTAACTTCGGCTCGCAACTCCGCCAGCTGACTAGAGAGCCGTGAGTTGGCTGCCTCCAGTTTCGCTACCTCCTCGGTAATGGTAAGGGCCCTCAGACTTCCAGCAGCCTCCTTTATGGTAACTGCTGCGTCCTTCAAGGCCTTCACCGATGTCCCTTTTAGATTTTTGGACGTCATAGCCACGGTTGATACCATGTCTGCGGCGTCCAAAACAACCTTATTCAGCGCAGACATGGTCTGCGCTGTTTCTTCATTGGTTGTTGGTGGCTTGAGATGGCGGCAGGCATTCCGGGACTCATCCAGAGTCCTTGCCATGTCGCTCACTCTCTCCTCCGCCTCTAGGCGCAGCTCGTTCGCTTTGGTGGCGTTTTGCTGCGCCCTAGCCTGTACCAAGCCAACAAATTTGCCGACTGTCAGAGGGCGGCCTCTCCCTCTCTTAGATTTGTGGGCTGCTCCTTTAAGGGGCGACACAAACAGATCTCCGTCACCATCACTAGCGGGCCTTTTTAAAAATGAAAGGCGTCGTTTTTCATTCTCCGTATGATGAGTGTGGAGCGACTCCACACTCATCATACTGCTGTCTGTGTCAGTATCTGACAGCTGTGTTTTTCGTACGCGCAGTTCACGCGCGCATAATTCCCTAACCATTGTCACTTCCTCCTTTCTCGTCCCCTCTACCACTTTCTCATCGTTTTTATTGATATTAAGATTTTGCATTTTAAGACCCACGAATATGGGAGAAATGTAAGTCCACCTGGGCAGAGATCCCGTACCCTAGGCAAGTCTAATGTGTAACCCACACTGGTGGCGACAGGTGCCAGTGTGGGGACACGCACTAATGACCAGTAATCCGTCTGGCCATTCATCCCCTCGCGGTGCGGCGCCACTTGGGATTCGGGTAATTTTTTAGAGAGGTTATCTTCCTCGCAGGCCCGGCCAATAAAGGCTAGGCCCCCCGGTCCGCATAGGCCTCCTGCCATCGTTGCGGATTACGGGTCGACCGACGGTAGCCTTGAAAAAAGCCGTGTCCGGAGGCAGTGCAAGTACACACCGGACCCGTCGCTACCTCCTCCAGGAAAGGGGGAATAAGGAAAGGAGATGAAAAGAAAGGAATAAGGCAGGCTCCCGGTACACCTCTCATAATAAGAGGAGCACCGGGAGAATCCTACCTTACAGGATGGGAAGAGGATTGAGGAAGGAATGGGGACGTGTTGCTCTTTGTCTAGTTTCTCACCCTAAGCCTGCCCGGTATGGGTGGCCCTCCGGTATAGCCTCGGGGATCACAGAAACACGCAAGCCCCTCCACCACGGCAAGGTGGCAACACTTCGGGGGGAAATCATTATATTCCTAACCTAACCTATATCATGATTTGACGAATTATACAGGCTAATTTTTAAATGGTATAGTAGGCCGAAATGGCATTGATGTATACCTTATACAGATCATGAAAAAACAATTTTAAAAGAAGAGTATATATAATAAATAATAATAATAATGAATATCCTGGGACATTCTTCACACACGGTTAAGAGTGGAAAACAATATTACAATATTTCTATACAAACGAAAGATATCAATCCATCAATCAATACATTAGTTCATCGTTATATATACACTGCAATGTGAGTCTAACTGAGTATCAATTAAATTACTCGAGGAGTATAATATAGAGTATATTTTGCCCTGTTAGTACTATTCTGATTGCGAGTAAAGGCTTTTACTAGAGATTTTCGATAAACTTGTAAATCTTGTCATCGTAATGGTAGTGCACAGGTACCTGAAATTATGTAGGATTACTGATAATAATGTACACTATCCTTAGAATTCGGGCTAAAATACCATTTCAAAACCATCCTGTATACATATAATAAGCTTGTAGAAAATTCGTCTGTAATTGCAAACTTTTTGAGAAAAAAAAGGAAGGAACTAATTGAGCTACACTGAAGACGAATTACTATTTGTAGTGTTGTTGTTTATCTGTATGTTTGTTTGCATTAGTTTGAGTTTAAAATATTTATTTCTTTCAATAATTTTGAAATATCACAGTTATGTAGGTAGTAACAATATTGACAGTTGTCAGTCATAATGTCTTATTGAGCAGTCGCGACCCAACTTATGCAAAAAACAAAATTCATCGTCGAGCTTCAAACTGGCGTGCTCTCACCTTTGATTCTAAAAAGGTACTGAAAATGTTTGATACACGCATTCGAAATAATTCAAATCAATTTCAAATAAATACGGTGACGTTCCGCCATACAAATTACTATGAAAAATGGCGGACGAATTTCATGAATATTTAAACG
This sequence comes from Tethea ocularis, assembly GCA_963555595.1. Classification (NCBI taxonomy): domain Eukaryota; kingdom Metazoa; phylum Arthropoda; class Insecta; order Lepidoptera; family Drepanidae; genus Tethea; species Tethea ocularis. Next base: position 5,091,330 of record OY741966.1, read on the forward strand.
TAGATTATTGTTATGGTGTTAGTTTGTAAAAAAAACTGAGACGGTGAAGGTGGGTTTCATACTTTTAAGTTTTATTTTATACAAAAAGATTTATAATAAATCCATTCGAAATAATGTAAATTTGGAAAACCGCAAAGGTCAATTTTAGGTTTTGAGATAAGTTATTATGTTTTTTTTCTGGAAATGAGAAAATATTTCAAAAATATGGCTAGGTGAAGTTGTTGATATACCTATTTAGATTTTAAAATGTCTTTGAGATGTTATTAAATGTGGGTTTTATGCCGTTATTTTTGGGAAACCGTAACACATGTTTTAGCGTTTTTCAGGGAATGGGGTCTTAAAACGTTGTACCATACACTTTTAATATAATAAAATAAATTTCTTGGAAATTATACTTATTACACATTGATAACGTTTTTACCGTAACAAATATAACAAACAAAAAAACTATTATAAAAGAATATTGAATTTTTAAATTTCATTATTTCTGAACCATAATGTTGCATAAAATACGAAGAATAAAATTCTATGGAAATAAAAGTCAAGTCGTAATTATGAAATATAGCCAGTGCGAGTTGGACTCACGTTCCAAGGAAAAGTTATATTAATAGACTTCTAAAGAAGACACTTATGTATTCAGTAAAATTGCATAACCAGCAAAAATTTTGTTTGTTTTGTAGTGATTGAAATATGTAATTATGATTTGATTTGAATTTTGTGTATGAATTTTCTTTTTAACATAAAAATTCCAATTGATTTAGGAACTCTAATCTGACGTCTGTACTTAATACTCAAATAATATATTTGGTACAGACTCCTATTCTATAACTTATTAACGAAACCAACACTTCGTAGTAGTGTGAATTTTTGCAAAGGTCACGTTAGAAAAAGCCTAGTTCCCGGGGGGAACAAATGGATATCGTATGGCAAAAAAACTAGAAAATGAGGATTGGTTTTACATATAATAAATATTCAAATGAAGAAATAGATGTAGGATACAACACTTAAACGAACGAAACTGTTTATGCATCATAAACTATATTCAGAATAGGCAATGTCATAAAATTTGAATGAGCAACATTGGAATAACATTGAAATCGTAAGTCTTTCCCAATCTGACTTTCTAACTTTTATGTAAGCATACTTACGAAGTCCTATTTTATACACAATATACAGGCAACCGTAACGGGAACACTTGTTTACGATAACGCGTTGTAGACACTTTGTTACCTATAACGGAATCAGTATTCAATTACATCAACTGGACACTAATTACAGTTTAGTTGAATAGATGTGTTGCGTGTTATGAAATTTAATATTTGCCAATGTCATGATCAATAATAATAACCGTACCAATTTCGGCTATGGTTTCAGAGGCTCTCAGAATCTCTGACACAAATAGCAAGCTCATACCAAGCTCAGGATAAATGAAATTGATAGGGTAGTGTCCAGACATACCAAATCAGCTATATTTTATTTATTTAATGTCACATGATACTTTATGTGGAGTATTGTATGAAATACTGCACTATGACGTCATAGTTTCATGGCATCAAATGATCTTAGGCCTGATAAAGAAAATGAATGTCGATAGTTACAATAATAACTTAATATATAATATTACTAGCTGTTCCCCGCGGTTTCACTCGCGTTCCCGGGATAAAAGGTAGCCAATAAGGTACCTTTGGGGATAATGTAGCTTCCTGTTAATGAAATAATTTTTAAAATCAGTAACTCCGGAGATTAGCGCCTTCAAACAAACAAACTCGCGAGTCCCCTCGACTCCTCGACGGAGCAATGTTGTACGAAACCGCACGGGCGTCCGGTTAACGCAGTTTCAGGCCTTAGTTTATAAATAATTTAATTATAAAAAAAAATTACAACATATTTGATGTTTCCATGTGTTTTTAAATGTTTTATAAATTGGTTTGTGCTTGATCATTATTTTTTGGTACTGTTCACTAGCCTATTATTATTACTTGATTTTGACTTCCACAACTTTCTATTTCCAAACATTAAATACTCTTTGTGTCTCGAGTGAAAGCAAAATACATGAAATTAAAATTTTCACTGCTAATTAGTATCTAAGTTCTAGGTAAGTATCTAAGTTTCCCAAGAAGTGTGATGGTAGAAGGTTATCATGGACATCAAAACAATAATTTTATTGTAATGAATACATATAAGAAGACATAATATCCTTAGTTTTAAAATGATTCATTCTTAGTCTTAGTCAGGCAAACAAAACATTGATGTGCCTCTGGAAAACATACAGCATTGTTATTGAAGAAGCAGTGTGTACTTAGCCTTATTCCGTCTATGGTTTATACCATAAATGTAGTTCAACGTTTGTCCGCTAGAGGCGTTAGCATCGCAACCAGCTAGAGTGGTGGGAAGTCCGCCGTCTTGAGTTCATAGCGTTGTGTACTTTCGACACGTGCGGTCGAAAATCTTAAGTATTTCCTTATAAATCCGTAAATTATTTTAAAATAATCGTTATAATTTATCTTAGTTGTCTAATTAGTTTTGTCTAATTAGTAATGTCTTCCGCGCCAAGTGATAATGTCGCGGACGATAATTTACGTAATATAAATTCTCCGTCATCCGAGAAGGACCCTGCACAGGCTGAGGACACCTCGCGTTCGGGTAGTTCGTCATCCAGCGAAGCAGAGCAAGAGAATCCTCCCCGCAAAAAACGTAGACGGGATGTACAGGTAACGGTTGATCCTCGGATCGATGCGTTATACGACCAGGTCAGTTTTCTTACAAATTTTATAATGCACCAACAGTGTGCGACAAATACTAATGTTTTAACTAGTCAGTCTGACAATACTAGTACCGAGTTCTTAACTAATCCTTCGACATCAACATCGAAGGCGCTAGAATTAGGTATATGTAAAACGGATTTCGATGACAAGAAATTTGTTAAGCCAGCTGACGAAAATAGGTTAAGACAATTAATTGAACTCCAACATTTTAATACTCCACATGGAAACATGTTAGATACAATAAAGCATTAAGCGATATGGTAGCATTCCCTGGATTTTGTAATTTGAAAATTAATGACGAATTATGTTGCCTGAATAAAGGGAAAGATTATTTAGCTCCAACAGAGCATGTCATAGCTGCAGTCACTAATGCGTTATTATACCAAAGAGAGTTGCTACAATCGGGTTTACAAAGCATTGTTGATTGGGCTCACAAAAAACCAACAGAGCTAAATTCTGACAACTTGTTTAGTAAAATCACCGAGACCTTCGGAAAAACATCTCCATCATACAAATTATCTGAACAGGCTTTGCAAATTGTATGTGGAAAAAGAGCTGAATGTATAGAAATAAGGCGTCAAAGGCTGATATCTGAGATATCTGATAAGAATATTCAAGCGGCTCTTATTAACATACCACCTAGTGAGGAATTTTTATTTGACAAAGCGAAATTATTATCTCTTATCCAATCCCTCGGCGGGCCCCATTTCTGGCTGTCACCATTACAAACCCCCAGATTAAGAGAAAAACCAAGTTTGAAAAGAAAATTGAATGAGTCAACACCTTCGACATCTAAATCATTTAACCAACAAGAAACGTATAAGAAACAACAAACAAAACAAACATATAAGAACAAAATTGCAGGTAACAAACAAACAAAAAATTATTCATTTCGAAACAAAGACAGAAAAAAGTGACTCATACCTGGCACAATTCACGGGGGGACAGTTAAACAAATTCAATCACCAATGGCAGACACTTGGTGCCAACAAATTCATAATGTCGGCAATTACCGGTTCCCGAATACCACTATACAAGAAACCCCCCTTGATCATGCCAACAAAAAAGATTATGAAGCAATATGCAACCAAAACGTCACCCACAATGACTTCAACAATTCGAGAACTGCTAGATCAAAATGTGCTCAATATAGTTACAAAGAAATCGTCCAGTTTCATATCAAAACTTTTTCTGCGGAAAAAGAGCGATGGATCAATGCGCCCGATTTTCGATCTTCGAGAACTGAACAATTATGTCAAAACAAAACATTTTCGTCTGATTTCGCACACTTCAGTACCAGATTTTATACAACCAGGAGATTGGATGGTAAAACTGGATATATCCCAGGCATATTTTCACGTGCCAATAGCGAAATCACATCGAGTATTCTTAAGAATAAGTTACGAATGCCAATTATACGAGATGACGTGCCTGCCGTTCGGCCTAGCTTCAGCGCCGCACCTATTCTCTTCCATTACATGCTGGGTCGCGGAGACCTTGCGTGCAAAAGGATGTCGAGTGCTAGTCTATCTAGACGACTTCCTCTTGGTTCACCAAAATCGGTCCAGGTTATGTCTTCAGGCTGCGGAAGCCGTGAGACACTTGGAACTCCTAGGCTGGAAAGTCAACTATCAGAAGTCTACTCTAATTCCCACACAAGACTTGGAATTTCTAGGTATTCGTTGGCAAACGGCGGAGAATATAATGTCACTACCTGTGAAGAAAAGAAACTGTCTCAAAGACACTATAGACCAGACCTTACAAAGACGTTACATCAATCTTCGTCAACTTCAAAGCCTTCTGGGTCAGCTAAACTTTGCCAATTTTGTCATTCCTCGAGGCAGGCTACACTGTCGCCATCTACAAATTTTCTTACGACATTTCGACAAGAAGCGACCTCGTCACATACAAACAGTACCTCAAGTAGTTTACCGCGAGTTGATATGGTGGCTCGGAGCCTTATACCAAACATTGCCGATACACAAAAAGCCTGCTACCCATTTCCTGGCAACGGACGCTTCGGATTCGGGTTGGGGTGCCCAGTTAGACGGAACGTTGGCGTGGGGTGTATGGACAACCCAACAAAAAAGGTGGCACATCAACAAAAAAGAGTTGTTTGCAGTATTAGCAGCAATCAGAATGAATGTCAATGCACTGAAAAACTCTCATGTACTTATACAATCGGACAATCGAACCTTGATCGCATACATTCGAAAAGAGGGAGGAACAAAATCCATGACATTACTGAATCTAACATTCTCTCTGATGCACCTAATCGACAAACACAAAATAACCCTGTCGGCTTATTTTCTCCCGGGAAGATACAACACTGTAGCGGACAGACTATCGCGAGGCAAACAACCCGCGGAGTGGCATCTTCTACCCCAAGCGACCGCGGAAGTCTTTCAAAGATGGGGTCGGCCAGAGATAGATTTGTTTGCATCTCAGGAGAGTGCTGTAGTCAGAAACTACGTATCAATAAACTGCAGAGATCAATCAGCAAGTTACGTAGATGCCTTCAGCAGACCCTGGAATTACCGGCTGGCTTGGGAGTTTCCACCTCCCAGTCTCTTACCAAGAGTACTGGCTCATCTGAACAGTGCCAGGGGAACTTACCTGATAGTGGCTCCGGAATGGCCTCAAGTTTTTTGGCTACAGGATCTGAAATCCAGAGCACTAGATCACCCACACGAGATCCAGAATCTGACGAAAACCTTAGTAGATATCACAACATCGAAGGCGCCTCCACAAGTGCAGACACTAAACCTTGAAAGTCTGGAAAATTGGGGGTGGGGGGCACAAATAAAAGACTGGTCTATGCAAGAGAAGGATTTATTAAAGAATAGCTGGCGTCAGTCCACCTTAGCGACCTACTTACCAGCATTAAGAAGATGGCTTACATGGTGCTCTAGCTCCCAAGTTAACCCTAAATCTCCTCAGCCTTTTGAGGTTGCCAAATTTTTAATTTATCTCTTTTTAGAAGTAAATTTATCTTATAGTACAATACTGGTACATAAATCCGCAGTCTTAACTTTCTGTGGCCCCCACGTAGAACAACAAAATTTCTCAAATTTTATTATAAAACGTACCATAAAGGCAATCGGAATTGTTAAACCAAAGGTAGCTAAGCCTCAATTTACATGGGATCCAAGAATTGTTTTAGATTGGCTTTCTAGTAATCCACCCAAGGACACTCTTTTTGATTTATCTCGAAGGACAGCAACTGTACTCCTATTAGCTTCAGGACGCAGAGTCCATGACCTTACCCTGCTAAGAACTTCAGATGAATATCTCGTCGATAACGGAGAAAACATTTTTCTAATACCGGTTTTCGGGTCTAAAACTGATACCCATTTTCATCGGCAATCCGCGTGGAAACTATCAAAACACGAAAATAAAAATATATGTCCAGTAACATTGGTTAGATCGTATATAGAAAAAATTGCACCTAGAAGGTCTGAAGCTAATGATTTGAATTGTTTATTTTTAACTGTCTGTGGTAACACAAAGGCAGCTTCACGCACCGTTATTGGAAACTGGGTACGCACAGTTCTTCGAGACAGTGGCATCCATGCATCCCCAGGAAGCTGCAGATCAGCGGTGGCTTCCTTAGGATGGTTAGATAATCAACCAATAGATGATATATTGTCTCGTGGTAATTGGAAATCTTCGAATACTCTTTTTAATCATTACTGTCGCCAGATTGAACTCCCTAAAGATGATCGTAATTCTTTTTTCAATAATTTTACTCCATCCTAATCAATGTGTATACGAATACAAAATAATGATTTATGCGTGACTGATTATATTGTATAGAATAGTTTTTCTTTTTCTAATTGTATTGAATTTATAATTTTGTCTTGATTATTTTATTAACTTTCCCGAAGGAAGAGTGCTAAAATCAATACTTATTATAACTCGTTGAACCGAATGAATTAATAATAAATAAATATTTCATTGAATTTACAGATTTAATTAATCGTTTCACAATCCATCATCATAGCGTTGTGGTTTACTTTTTCACCAGCAGATAACAAACACGTCTTCAATAACAATGCTGTATGTTTTCCAGAGGCACATCAATATAACGGTTTTACATAACAATAAAACCGATATTATGTGCCGAGAAGGAAAACATACAGCATTGCAGGAAAGTCTTCCTGGTGAAGTGAAGACTATGAACTCAAGATGGCGGACTTCCCACCACTCTAGCTGGTTGCGATGCTAACGCCTCTAGCGGACAAACGTTGAACTACATTTATGGTATAAACCATAGACGGAATAAGGCTAAGTACACACTGCTTCTTCAATAACAATGCTGTATGTTTTCCTTCTCGGCACATAATATCGGTTTTATTGTTATGTAAAACCGTTATATTATAACATTTCTAACGACGTTCAGTTTCCTAGTCACTAAGAATGACATTGGAATCCATAAAGCTCGGTATACTCAATAGAGCGAGCATAACTTCACGTCAAGAAAGACTTCAACTTTCCGGCTCCATATTAAGTACTGTTATCATCTGTGGATGGACCTAGATATCAGCTTGAGGCTTTTGACTAGGTTTAGCGGGATGCCATTAAAATTGTCGACGATCCCAAGCTCACAAGAGAGAGTATAGGGATTCTTAGCGGAAGTTTGTTTCAAATAAAATATTCAAATATATGAAATAGAATATTATCCATTTTAATATCTAATCAAAACTGAAGACAGAAAAATAAAATGCAAACTTCAACGGTGGAAAGGAAAAGTCGAGATAGGTTTACAGCCAGGTGAAGCCCGACGACCAAAAAGATATTTTCCTCAAGAGAAAATTAAATAATATTTTCAAACAAGGCATCGAATTAAATTGAAATTACAAAAAATGTATTTAACAAGACAATAAGTGAAAACATAAAATGTGATATAATTAAAACCGCTCTTTTTTATTTATCAAATAATAAACTACACATGGAAATACCGAGCGGGTTCGTTGAATCACTTAAAAATAAGAATTAGTTAAATCAGTATTAAAAATAGCAAATCACTTTAGTACTTAAATTAAACCACATATAATACGCTATTTATAGTGAAGTTTTCAAACACACTGTCAAAAAATATTTATAGATTAAAATAAAAGCGAAATGAAAATGTGGTTGTACAGAAGAATCTTGAAGATTTCGTGGACGGATAAAGTGATCAATAAAACGGTCATTCTCCAATTCGGCGTTCTTTGCCTAATTACCGTAACCTTTTTTATTTTTCACTGATTTGACTTAAACATATTAAAATATGAAACACATCAAAGATACGAATTCAATAATTAATGAAGCATTTAACAATTAATGGTGGTTTTCTAGTTAATGAGACTTAAAAAATTTATGAGTATGGTAATTAGTTATTTATTTAATGCAACGTAAGTAATTAAGTTTTATATTTAATGCAACGGTAATTAGAAAATATCATCAAGTCTATGAAAATATGATATAATGTAATGATAATATCACACATTATTAATTTGTACACATATAATTAAAGCAATAGAATTAACGATGTCCCTCATAACCATAACCAATAGTAAAAAAAGACACTTTATCTTTATCACTATAAATAGTAATTAGAAAAGTTTTTAACCAAGGCTACGGTAATTATATACTCTCGTGCTTCATTGGCGGTACACTAACGTTAAAGACGTGCAACTGCTGATGGGCCGCGGCACACCTGAGGAAACGCGACGCGTACGGTAGTGATGTGCCAAATACTGTTATTTAGGGATGTGCACCCGAGAACAGAAAATGTCACGGCAATTATAACTTTCGATTGGACATGCGGTTACTTTATGAAAATTATTTATAGACTGGTTATATTGAGTCGATATTTTGTTATGCGATACACGTTGCTTAATATAGTTTAAAACGATGAATGAATCAAAGTAAATCTGTACGTAATAAAAATTACAAGCAAGTTTTAACATTAAGTTGGTGTGCGGACACGCCACGGTAATTAGAGAACAGACGTTCTTTGAACATAGTAAATTAATTTAGTCTTAAACTACTTAAAATAGAAGCCAATGTTTTTATTTACAGCTAGATACGGATGCTAACTAATATATAAAAAAAATGCGTGATTGAATATGATAATATTATGGACTATGCAAGCCCGGACACGTAAAACTTGCTAATCGGAAAATGGCCGAAAAGAGTTTTGCAAATAGTGAACAAGAAGTTAGCGGTGTTATTCTGTCAAAAGACGCAAACTATAGTATTTGGATCATTGCGGAATGACAAATACGAACTGCTCCAGTTATAAAAAAATATATACAATATTTTGCTTATACAGGGGAAAATCCAGGTAAAGCGACCACCCGGAAAAAGGTGTACCTCGTGGCTCAAAAATCTCTCCAAACGCGGTTTAACTTGAGCACCAGACCAGCTATGTCCAAAATAAAAATGGGATTATAATGACCACCAAAAAGAACGTTGTGACCTCTTTTACCTAAAATATATATCAATCAGCAAAAAAATTAAACCAAACCCAAAAAAGAAAACCTATTTTAGTCATGACTGCAATTTAAATTGTACTATGAAGCCAAATTTAAATAAATGATCACCAAAGGAGAATGGGCCTTTTGGTCTACCCCGCCTCTAGCAACGATATATCAATAGAATATGAATTTATAATTATTTCACTAGATTATTAAGAGGATATCTGGGGATAATGATAAAAATGCATCAGAATTTACTTCTTTTATTGGTGAACAGTATTACTATTGGCTTGTAATAAATAGTATTCACGCTGTCTGTTTGGTGGGAACTTGCGAAGTGACATTGCTTTTTTATTTAGTTTTGAAATTATGCATACTAGTTTTCATGAGTATTGTGCATACAATAAAGATACCAGTGAAATGAAATAAAATTACGTGTATCGTGAATTTTCAAGTCACGTTTTAATAGAACGACCACCATTTTACTAAAACTTGACTTTTACGGACGTACGGTGACTGACGGTACGGACGAGATTTAAGGTGATGTCACCTCATGAAGTCTATTAAAAAGGGTTTTTTTTTAAATTATCATATCTTTTCTGTAGATATTTAAAATTAAAAATATATGTATGACATTCTCAAGACCTTTCTGCAGTTTTTAATGGAACTCAAAACATAATTGAATATACTTAGATAAGTACATACCAAACATTGATTTCACCTCCCATATGTAGGGGGGCAATTTTATGATATGACAGGGCCTTAATACGATTAATTTATAAAAAGCAGTAGCTCCAAAAACATTTGAATGGTTTTAGACTTTATACTTAATAAACCAAGCCACAGGGTTTATTAAATATTTAACGTTTGATATAAAATGTCCTAATTAATACGGAAACGTAAACACACAGCCGACAGTATGTTTCGGAAAAGGTAAATTTCTACAAATTAGACTTTCAAAATAATCATGAGGGTGAAGTTAACCCTTTCCATTTGTTTACATAGAGAATAAGTGAGTATTTTACGTCACGGTTTAGTTTTGGTATAATTGATGAGATTCGCTTTGTAGCCATTTCGTTGAAATGAAAAGTGAAATTTGTTTAAATTTTATTTTTCAGTAGAATTAGTGTCACATGGATTGTAACCATAATCTCAAAAAATTGTTTTAGTATGCAGTCTTTTGCATTGTTTTTTTATACTCTGAAATCCGTAAATAGGTACGCCCCGCCCGCCTGTTAGAATGTGGGTACTAACGCCTATGTCTACTTGCAACACCTGTGGCATCAATAACTAAGATTATTAGTTCGGGGCATCACTCTCACGAGTTACCTACCTACCGACCCAACCGAAGGTTGCCAGAGCTCATCCGAAAACCTTACATACCTACTCACGCACGGAAACACAAACACAGCATGAAGTTATTTGCCTACATAAGGCTGCTTGTCCACTGAAGCGGAGCGGAACGGAGTTAATAAAATTTAACCAATAAAATTGCCTAAACATGTGTGAATTATGAACGATGCTATTGGTAAATTTTTCCTATCTAAACTCCGATCCAGGATGTACAGGCAGCTGTATTTTGTAAGTGGAGGTAGGTTCCCAGTAGAGTTGCTCTTTGAACGAATAACTTTATGGTTTTTATTGAAAAAACCCGTGGAATTAGGACATCATATCCTGAATCTCTCATTTGAATGAATCACCCCATTTTTTTAGAACTATATTGAGCTTTCGCATTAATATGCATTGCCAAAAACTAATAATTACCCAAAATCGAGTAGAATGTATCCGGCAACATAAAAATGCAAATCCCCGCAATGTTTGCCAAAAGCGTAGTGAATGTAAATCTGTGCTCTCAGCTTCCTCTAGTTAAAGGGAAACCGTGACATTGCGTAGCCGAATAACACTTAAAGTGTTCTAGTCGGGATTTTTAAGGCTGCTTCTTACATTAAACGAGTTTCTAAGCTCAGGTTTATAGCGTACCATATGCAGGATTAAAAGTTTGTTACAACAGAACCTTTGATCGCTGTTTTAGTATCTACTTGTTTAATAAAGTAAACAACGTGAGATACCTATTGTAAAATTAATTTAATTACAAAATATATATAATATATATTTTACAATTACTTTTTTTTATTAAATAAATGCATTTAATTAAATTTTATCACAAAATAAGATAGCATAAAACTTATGGTACGTAATTAATTATGTTCAATATGACATATCTACCTACAAACGTAAAAAGGTTTATTTGGCGGAAATGGTTTTGCAAACAACAAATTTTTTCGTCGTACATAAAATGCTCCAAAGCGTTTATAAAGCTAAACCCAGATAAAGCGTATTTTGCAGTAACACACCATTTCTATACCTATATAAAACCGTTAAATTTGTTTGCACCAAAATTTCACGGAGCCTGTGGGCTTGAAAAACCTTTTGTTTTCTATCGGAAAAAAACATATTGTGAACTAACGCGTTCAATTTAAATACAATTTTACAGTTAACTTGCATGCTACTGAAATATTTGATTTTTTTCACTGAATAGGTAGGTACGAGTACGACTATCGACAACATGCAACCCTGTTGCTTTGTATTCGAACAACGAATATTTCATGAATATTACACGCCAGGGGGCCTATTCTAGAGGATACTGGAATATATTTCGTGATCGATCGATAACTTTGCTCTTTAAATCAAAGATAGGTAACGTAAAGCATTGAATACTCGTGGTATTTAATTTCAAAAACGCTTTATTTGAAAAATATATAAACTTAAGTAATAAGTAACCTATATCAGATGATTATGTAAGAGGTAAACGCTAGAAATTGAAATATTTTTCATAAGTATATCATTTATTCAAGACTAATAAAGAACGTCATATTATGTTTATATTGCTACCACAAAGCCTCCGAAAAGCGGTCACAACGCAAGTGACACATTTCAAATTAACAATAAAGAAAATAATAATAATTATGTCATGACAAAAAAGCTTTTTCAGCATTTGCTTATAGCTATTTATTTCCATGTATTATTTATATTGTACGCATACCTTCAGGTAGCTCGTTAACTATATTTGGCGGGTACCTAGATATTCCCAAATTCTAGACCCATATACATTATTGGTTCTAGGTAGGGGATAGCTAGGCTGGTATGTGATTTGAACTAAGCAGTCTTCTTTTTGTCTTCTATTAAAACAGAGTATTTAACCTTATTGATAATGTTTACGATACTTACAGTATTGGTTTTTTTTTTGTACTACTATGGCCCACCTGATGATAAGTGGTTACCGTCGCCAATCGCCATTTGCAATACCAGAGATATTGCCAATGTGTTGCTGACCTGTTACAATACCGAGAAGGCAAACTGGCTCTCAAGTGCAATTGCCGGAACACACCGGTAGGTGCTTGGCGACAAATTTGAGGGTGGTAGCCAGCCAGGTGGGTACTACAAATTACCCTAACACCGTGCAAAATGGGAGCAAGTTGCTTTTTTATTTTATGGTAAAAGGTAGTAATCTTAGAGACTAAATCCTTTCAATATATTATGACTCAGCTACCCATAGCTGGTAATCCCATAATTGATGTGTGTTTAGAATAGTTTGATCTTTTTAAATATTGTAATACCTTAACCAACACCGACTTAATAGCGGACATAAAAGCCAATGAGCCTATCTAGGATGCAAATGAACATCGGGTTAAATGGAGCGGATTATTATAACAAAATGTATCAGCGCGAGATTATGTTATAAAGAAAAAAATCTGTATCACAACGGTTGAGATAATCTCCAAGCGACCCGTAAATGGTGAGGTAGGTACTTAAAAGGGCTCCAAAGGTATTTTAAATATTGAAGATTAAAAAAAAATATGAATGAATTTTGTATTAAATATTTGAAATAAAAAAAAAAGCATTCATAATTTCCTTTAAGGTGTCGCGTTTTGCCGATTTTAATCATTATTTTTGCTTCAGTATAAAGCTCCAAGGTGGTCCGTGCAACCGTGATCCAAACTTCATAGTCGGGGATTGTGTATTAGGGACATACGCAGAGAAACTTCCAGGGGGCCAATTCCACTAATAAATGTTGATTAGATTACAATTGGATCGCAGCTGAATGACAACTTTTGCAAGTTTTCGTATTCCACATAATAATCTGACAACCGAACGATGTTTCGGTTGCCAAGGGCAACAACGATTCCAATCTAATCATAAAAATCCAATCGTGGTTCGGTTTCGTATAATTAGTGGAATACCGTATTTAGTAAAATTTGAATTGGATTGGAAACGAACTTTAACTGAATCGAAATTGGATGTCAACAGTTGTAATTTAGCGGAATTGGCCCCCTGGTTTTTTTGTTTCGCCTAAAATTGGGCTATATTACAAAAATCTATGCAAGTCTATCAAATTAGATGAAACAAAAGATAGTTGACAGTCGATGAAATACTATCCGAAACATAACTATGAAGCTGCAGATGTGGCGATATGGACCCCCCTGTTCATTATTATAGGAATTTAATGTAACTACAATATACATTTTTAACTATAACCCTCTCATGTAAAACCATTCACCGAGCAGTTACTGTTACAGTTTGCTGTAGTGTGGTGTATAAGTATAAGTAGTAAACTGATTTACTACTGGCTTACTTATGTAGGTCGTTCCCTTCTAAGTTAGAACGCTTATCATCGTTACATACTTTCAACCAGAACTTTATCTAAATTATGAGGCTATATAATTTTATTACTTTAGTAAAAAAGCTTTCTAAATAAATTTTATCACAAATACAACTATCGTCTACCTCGTCCTTAAAAATACTCCTCTAAAACCAGTGAAGAGCTTTATAACCAACTTGGGTCAGCTTCAAAGTCTGTATAAAATCATCGTAAAAAATAACTATGACATTAATATAATCTTTGCAAATATGCAGTTTTAGGTTTTTTGGGCCATTATATCAAATTTAACCATAACCAATTTGATCTCGTTAGTATACCCATACTGTTTTATCTTTTTTAACATAATATAATGTAAATTTCAATATAAATTACAACTACGTGTTAACAAGTCATTTAAACTTGCATGCAGTGATGATATCCTTTAAATTAAAACAGCGCTTAGTTTTAAGTACCTATATTTTTTATATCATTGTATCGCTTTCTTGATGAAGTTCTGTTGGTCGTCTTTATAAATAAACGCAGCCTAGCCGGCTGAATAAATAAATAAATCAGCATTTATACTACTGTTGATATTAGAATTGTTCAGTTCACGGAATAGTATGTGCACTCGCAGCGTAAAGTTTTGAATTGTTGGTAACTAATCATTCGCGAGAATTGCAGTACCAAGCGCCAACTCAAAACTGCGTTTTATTACCGTTGGAGTGTTACACTGAAATAAAATCTACAAACATTTCTGATGTTTCAATAGTTATTAAAGTATACCAGGGATTCCCAAACTTTTTATACTGCGACTCCCATTTCATTTTCTGCGGCTCCTTTGTAAAAAGAAGATACCCGCGCTGAGTAGCTTTAGAACGTGACGAGAGCATACCGGTTCGCGACGCCCCTGGGACAGTTTGGGAACTCCTGCCATAAATAAAAAGTATAAAGGTACCTTTATCTTATACTGTAGAGCGTGCTAGGTGTATGATAAGTTTGATGATGTGGCGGAAGACTACAAGTATGTAAAGCCTCTATAAAATGTTGATAAATTATAACATCGTTTGTCGAGGAAATCCATGGGATGGTTTGAGTTTTTTCATCTATATTAATAATTAGATAATTATAAATAGGTAATATTTTTTTTGTTCGTTTCAATGTTGAACGAAATTCCTACTGATCCGATTCAGTATTTTTTTTTCATTATTTTTTATTGCGGGAATACGGGAGAAATGGCGGGGCTAGCTAGTGTAAAATTTACATAGGTAGTACGCTATTTTACTGATTTCAAGAATTGAAACTACAATCATTATTGATTTATCATTGCCTTATAAATAATAGAAAAATGGTTTGGTAGGTTTCAATAATTAAAAATAATATGTAATATAAGTACCTATGGGTTCGCGAGCATGTTTTGATTCAATTAAATGGAACAAGAGCTATTATCGATTTTCGTTTGTCCTATTTAACATCATATCGGAGTCTTAGATTTTAATCAACGGGGTCATATTACGATAATTTAATTTTGACGATAGAGAACACATTTATAGATTACGATACAGGCTTCTATCGAAATCTAGTTTGAAACATAAATGAAATTGTGGGGGCCATCTGGTATTTCTATTCTAGCTAATATTATAAAATGTAAAAGTGTGTTTGTTTTCTTTTGTCGGCATAACAGCAAGACCAATCGTGATGAAATTTAGCAAGTAGGTACGTATTACAACCTGCAATAGCATTTACTTACGGATACTTTTACTTTTACTCAATACTCTTAATCAGTTTAGGTCTTGATAAGGCACTTATGAATGAAGAAAGTTACAGTTGACTCTACCTACCAATGGTTCGGAATACGCTTAAACTGAGAAGACCCCGGCAAGAAAATCAGTAAGGCTTCTTTCTTTTGTGGATTTATTAATTCTTTTGAATTTATGTTCATTTCATACAATAGGGAATATACATGATTTTTTTATCGCATTTCTTAACAAAATATAAAAATACCGTAAAAAAGATGTTAAAAAGTGAAATAAAAATTAAAATCGGCCAAGAAATACTAAAGATTTAATTTAAGAGCATTTTAAACTACTAATTAGACAGCGAGTAGACAGAGAGATCGGACATAGTATGTAACGTCATATACTATGACGGCCATTAGAAACTCTATGCTAAATCCAGTTTTGCTAGAAAGAGATAGGTATAAATCTTTGATGGCTTATAACTTGGTTATTTTTATAGTTATCCGAAATATTTCTTGAATTTATTATAAGACACTAGTCCACAGGGATATATAGTAGCATATGTGTTAATTCAGGGGCCAGCTACCTTCATATCAAATTTCATCAAAATTGGTCCAGCCGTTTGAGCGTGAAGAAGTAACAAACATACTCACAAACTTTCGCATTTATAATATTAGTAGGATTTTAATTATTTCATATTTACATTGTTATTTTGTTTCTGTATGTATATTTTAATTAATATTAAAAACAGATAAAAATATACATAGATAAAATAAAATGCCTACTTACGACATTTTATTTTTAGTTCAAAGAAACACTAAACAAAATATAACTAATAATTTCAATAAATTGTATAAATTAGTCCGAGGTGCGGTTCATAAGATGAAAAATTCTTGTTTTATAAAGGCGAGAAAATAAATAAGTACCCTGTCAAATGTCAACCCCGAACTTAACAAGCACTTACGTCACGAGCAAATAAGTTATCTTGGACAGCGAAATAAAATAGATTCCAAAATATACATATTTCAAAGAGAATAAAAAAAGTGTACGTTAATGATACAACATTTTGCTATATTATTATGAAAGCACTTATTTTAAGCTGTGATAAAAGTAATTACTTACCATAAAACGATTATGAAAACTGTGCAAATCGAAATTAAATCCTTCAACTTCGTTACATCACCATTGTTGCACAAAATTATTATCACTCGTTAGCGTTATTCACAAATTAATAGTTGCTGACCACCACTTTACGTGAATCTACGATTTTCGTAGATGTATGAACCTTCTGCTACGAACGCTCTACAATTAGCTCTACGACGACGCACGTGCGGTCCCCGTAGCTCCGTAGGCACACTGGAGTACAGTCGCTACGAAGTAAAGTTACGAAGTTTGCCGAGCGTAGCCGAGCGCGACCGAGACTTTGTAAGCCGTGATTGATATCAAATGAAATGTGAGGAATGAGTAGTTCCAGAGAGCTCTTTGTTTTAAGGATTACATTTTTTGCCTTCGCTGTAGCGACTATCGTATATACAGGGTAGCAAGTTGAATCAAAGGAAATAGTACCTATCTACTCATTAAATATGACTAACTTTTACTATCGAGCCACATCTACCAACAACAAAAATATTAATCTTGATGAATCAGCATGATAGAAAAAAAAACTATGGTTGGCACCATATTAAATGTTGGTGTATTGAAGAATACTATAACTCCTGCAAATGTGTTTCTCGTTCAAATTATCATCCTGTATATAGTAAAAGAAAAAGCTTTCAGTTTCCTTCTGGCTGCAGCTTTTCGATAAAAAATATCTCATTTCATTTTGCGTCCTATTGTTTATTGATAAATACAGCCTTCATTTTTTTATGTTTTGCCATCTTTTAAATTCATGTACCTGTGCTTACAGCAACAATAATAGTTACATATTCAACAGATATTTATAATAGTTTAACATAATTTGTATTAGATAAATGTAACAATATTTAAAATCAATAATATTTTTTATTTCTAGAAAAACTTTTTAAATGTAGTATAGACTTACTTACTATATTTATAAATAGTATGTCTATTAATCCAAAATTAATGTAATTAGAAAAATAAGTCAAGTAAAATTAAGTCTTTCAATTAAATTATAAATTAATTACTAATCAAAAGTGATTGTTAAACCTAGTTTGTGTTGTAAAATATTGTCAAGCGTAATATTAATTAATTAGCATTCGAACTTGTCTGTACATAAAGAAACAAGAAGATATTTTGACATAGTAAATATGTCGTAAATTTTCCGTGCCATTGATTCCTCCATTAGCTCGTATCAGTTTCAACGATGGCACTTCAATTATTATGGCCTCCATAAGGGGAACGTATCCAGTAATAATAGCAAATTGTATTAAGTATATACGGGAAGCCAATGATTTGCGGATATTGAATTTATTATCATTAAGGTTCTCTCGAAAGGGTTTAGGTGATTAAACCCACCCATCCCATAGATACAACCTACTGAGATAATTTGAGAAATTCCACGAATATCTTTATTGGGAGTCTCAGAGCGTTGTGTGAGGAACTATTGACATCGATGCTCGAAGCTACAAGGGTCAACTTTGTGACACCACAAAAGATAATGGATAATATAACTTACCCTATTTATATTGTTACGTGGGTTTCTTACATTTCTCAGTCAATAATATATGAAAGCAATATAATAAGTTTAAAAGTTGACAGTGCCTAGTAAATACCTCGACATCCATATTTTATACACCGACTATCAAAAATAATTTCGGCATACACATTTCACATATACAGTGATATATTTTTTCTTTTTAAACTCTATAAAAACGTATACGTAATCTAATTAAATATAATCTATTATGGTGCCGATTCTGTTGTTTACGAACTAAAATAAATTTAATCTCACTATATCTCTTTCTAATAGTAAATATAAGAAAGGGATGCAAGATATTTTAGTCCTGTCAGTTTAATCCGATCACACATTTCAACGTGAATTTAAGCGCGATCTTTATTGGTCACGACTATTTACCCGTACATTACGACGGTATGGATTAAACTGACAGCATTAAAAATGTTCTATCTTTTTTCAAAAAGGTTAAAATGAAAGAGAGGTGACTTGTCTAATATTAGTTAGGTTCGTAAACAACAGAATCGGCGCCGTAATACTTACTATAACTTCTAGTCTTTGATGTCACGTAAAATGACAACGAACATACGCCAAGCACTGTCGATATTACGTGTCGAATCTGTGACTATAATATATCTTTTGAGTATCATATTTCTCTATGCACATATAGTAATAATGTATACATACATGCTTATTTTATGTACACTAGTACTAGATAATATAATACCTACTTAGGCTAAATCTACGTCATATTATTGAAGAAATAAAATTACTGATCTTCCGTGACAGAAGATATTTGGGATTCTCATTAGCCGATTCTAACACCAGTAATTGGTTAAATTCTAACAACGCATACTTTAAACCGCTGATCCTATATAAAGCCATGATATTTGGAAGGTGTTGTTTGAGAAGTGTAGGCATATCTACTAAGAAAGTATTTTTTAAATCCACTCCTAAGAAGGTAAAATAGTAGATCGCGGGTGAAACCGCAGGGGGAAAGCTAGTTCATGATATAATCGAGTTTATTCAGAGCTAATCAGTTACGGTCACTGATTGCTGAAAAAAGAGAGATTGAATTTTAATAATTATAGTTAGACCTCTAATGTAGTAAAGAAAATAGAAAATAAGAATGATTCTAGTAACGTTAAGCTTTAACAGAGTTCTCATGAATCCGCCATCTTTGAACGACAATTATTATTTAACATAGAGTGCTCGCACCGTTTATGTTCATTAGTTAGTGTCCACTAATGGAAACTGCTATGGTCAAGCGGAATGGACCTGAAAATGGTTTTGCCCGGCATTTAACTGCTCGCTATGCGACGTAATTTTTAAAGCTATCTTTTATGTTTACAGAACACAGCTATAAAAAAAATAATCGGATAATTAATTTAAATTGTAGAGGTAATTATTTAAAATGTAATTGACTAACAATCTGTTAAATTATTTTTTATAAAGCTTGTAACCAATAAAAGCAAGAATATAATATATCAGCTTTTGAAGCGATGACAGCTTAGTGGTAATGACGTCAAATGCCGTGACGAAGGTCGCGGGTTCGAATTCTACAAAGAGCTTGAGCTTTCGATGAATTTTTTTTTGTTACTACCTTAATATTATTATGTAGTTTCTTTACATTATATAACTCAAACTGTATTTACCTGCTTATGGAAGAGCGCCTCCTA
Organism: Tethea ocularis; assembly: GCA_963555595.1. NCBI lineage: Eukaryota > Metazoa > Arthropoda > Insecta > Lepidoptera > Drepanidae > Tethea > Tethea ocularis. Next base: position 5,111,245 of record OY741966.1, read on the forward strand.
ATACAGGTATTATTTTACCTATTAGGAATGCTACAGTCATTGTATTTTTTAGATTAAGCTTAATTTAATTATTTAAATAACTTTTATCTTTATCTTAACTACCTAAATAGTAGCAAGAAAATTCATTCTTCCCAGTACATATGTATTTCAGCTAAATCCAAACTATAGGATATTTGGTTTACTGTGTTGTGTTCAATGTAGGTAATGACAAAATCCTCCAATAAGTGGGGATTAGCCTTCCATTACAATCAATTCTATTACGTCACTCACATCTTACATATTCTAGATATACCTAGTTGGAGCCATAAAATACTCGCGTTACGACTAGTTACGTCTACTTTGAGTCGTGGATCGGCAATAAGAAACATTTTATTCTAATACCATAAATATATAGCTCTGCTGCGGTAGGTTAAATAAAAACATAATGATTTAAATAACGAAATATAATTCTTACGTCGATGTTCACCGACAACAAAACAGTTAGATAAAATCATTCACCGGTCCTTTTTCTAGTCGGTGAATATTGACCTTAAAATAAAAGACGCAGCATTAAATAGTGAAACAGGCGTGTGGTGTGAAAAACCACACACATGAAACTCTTTCTTATGTCTTTCCTATCTCTTTTTTTGTTGTCCCGATACCGCCCCGCCCGATAGGAAGCGCGGTTACCGTAGCCGATAGAAACTTGTTACGTCAGGGGCAGGTATAATTCAAGCGTTGCCGACCTTCCAAAATTGCAAAAATCCTGCACCATTTTAGATTTTTTTTATTTACACCTTTCATCCCCGAGAGGAACCATGAAAACCAGACAACTGAAAGGTCTTTATTATATAGCCATGTGACGACGCCGACGGCTTATGGTGGCTAAAACCTGGCTGACGTAATGGTCAGTTGACCCGCATTGGCCAAGTCTCCAATACCCCGTATGTCGTTGCTGCGACGATCCAGCCCAAGCCAGAATTTCTATGTCTAGATATAAATAAACTTTTCACTTTCACGTTGGTCATGAATTTAGGTACTGTGGGTATATTCAATTCAGTCTGGTGATTTCTGAAAATAAATTATTTTTTCAGTAAACTACCCGACATCCCATCAAAAATTATAAGACGTAATATAAAATGTCGAACAAAGCAATGAAAAAAGGGCACGTCCGTTATAAAACGATTCATTTAAATTGGGTCTAATACTCCAGAGTGAGCCTCAACGATATAACCTGGGAACTGGAATCTAGTTATATCTGGTTTCAGCTAATAGGCACATGTATTAGTGTATAACTATGTAAGGCTACGTCTAGCATACGAGCAATTACTCAGATTGTAGAAAGAGTAAGATAACACTAAAAAATAAAATATCATTTTTTTTTTCCAAAAAGGAAAAAAAATGTCTTAAAAAATTAAGATTAAATGGAAGACCAATATTTAGTAACTAATTCCGCTGGATATATCCTTCTCTGTCAAGTCCAAAACAAGGGAACTCAACAGGAAATCGACACGTATTTCGCTTCTTCACGAAGCATCATCAGGACGTAGTAGATCCACTGTCGACTACTCGACGAACGCGAACAAACACACGAACACAGAACTCGTATGAACGCGCACAAGTACACACACACTGAGCTCCGCAGACGTGTTGACTCGTCGACCGCCGAACAGAAACACTTTCTGCTTGTGCGCATTCATACGAGTTCTGTGTTCGTGTGTTTGTTCGCGTTCGTCGAGTAGTCGACAGTGGGTCTACTACATCCTGATGATGCTTCGTGAAGAAGCGAAACACGTGTCGATTTCTTGTTGAGTTCCCTTGTTTTGGACTTGACAGAGAAGGATATATCCAGCGGAATTAGTTACTAAATATTTGTCTTCCATCTAATCTTATAATGGATTTCCGCAAGGTCACGCCTGAGTCAATTAGTTATCTTAAAAAAATATCCTACATATTTTTCTACTACAAATTTATGTTTATTTTATAATACAAAGCATCAATTTATAAACATAAAAAATATTTTCATAGATCTACCCGTAAATTTTGGAAGTCAATTTTACAATTTTTAGTAGCTCAGTGCACGTTTGCCGCTTGAACTCGAAGTCTCAACCTTATGGCTTCAGAATACGATGTGCCACGATTGCACAGGTATTACCCGTTTTATTACATCCAATTTTATTTTATGTTCTCATCATATTCCTATTAATCGTTCCAATAGATCTTTAAATCTGAATCTTTATTCGACATTCCCAAACGACATTTTAATGGGTTGGGTTATCACCCACGATATATACGATCCACTCCGTTATTTGATTTGGACAAGCAAAATGTGATGGAGGTATCTAGGACATAGCATATATCTAACTATTGTTATGATATGACATGGGTCCCTTCAGGGTGTCACCCACTTATATATCTCATCCTTTGCGTGGCGAAACCTTATAACTTTCTCTTTGGTTTGTCAAACGGCGGAAGTTAATTTCAGTTTTAGCCGTGATGAAATTTTAGCTTATAACAACTTTGTAGGTAGTTTAAAAATTTATATTATTACTCGGTTTATCCTGTAGTTTTACCCGCATTCCCAAAATACCAACTCTTTTTGTAATTCAATTCAGCCAGCACTGAATCGTTTTAGTGTCAAAAAACGTCAAAATGTATGTAAAAAAATATTTGACTGCAAACAATTAATTTATTTTAGCCCCCCGTTATGCACTTGCTAAAATTCTAATCAAACATCGTCCTACATAGGTAAAAATAAATTACTTTTTACAAAAAAAAAACCACTAAAAAGTATGAAAAAATTAGCCAATGAAAATATTGAGAGATAATACTCATCTTACAAATCCCATGTTAGTCTTTACTACCCATAACCTTGCTAATAATTATAACATCAAAAGTGAACGGCTCAACTACAAAGCGGATTATCATAGAAATTGCCAGAGAAATAACTTGAACCACTGAGATCATGCTAGGATCACGGGATCGCGGGTAAAACCGCAGAAGACAGTTAGTCATAAATAATTAATTACTTACTATAATTTACTCCATCTACTCTTTCCGGTGTATTGCTTTGTAATATTAATTTAATGCCTTATAAAATGACTTCAAGCCACCAAATCCCATGATTAAAGGGTCCAAAATGTAATATGAACCGCCCCTCAAGGATAATTTGTGGAATGTCTAATTACGAAACCACTTTGCCACTATTCCGTGCCGAAGTAGGTACCTATTTCTACGGTTATTGCTAATACGTAGCACTCAAACTCTGTATTGTTTGATTTGAATAGCCAACTGTAATACCTTCTAAAATTTGAATAGCATTATTTAGTAGGTTAGAGATTAACACTAGAACGAACTGAAGAAGCCAGGTACTGGGTATTCACTGAAGATTATGTAGGTTCTAAAGAAACTTCTTAATTGAGTTTCTGGTAGTCATTTGATCCAAATATTAATAAAACATTTTAGATACTTGGTTTATATATTTTCCTATATGATAACCAGCGACCCGCCCCGGGTTTGCATCGGTACAAATTAGACTTGGTTTTGAAAAACAATAAACAAAAATGAGTGCTTATTGATAAGTTTGAATCAAAAATATTAGAGATTATTAATACTGGGAATGGGAAACCACTGCTCTATTTTACTATATTACAAATCATTTTGACATTTCAAATCATAAAAGTAAGTAATTTTTATGTAAAAATACAACAGTTCTATTATTATTATTTTTAAATGGCTCTACCATGTATTGTATAACTTTTGACATTCATAAGTGCTTTATTAGGGCCTAAACTGAATAAATAAGTTTTGAGTTTGAGTTTGAATTACATTTTGATTTAATTGTATGTATCATGCCCATTTTGTATCATGCAGAGTTATATATCTAATAATAGAGTATAAAATCTTTAAGTTCAATTAAATGTTTTTCAGGTTCAAAGTTCGTTTATTTTTACGATTCGAATAGTATAGAATTTTGATAATAATATACGCGGTCATTCTAATTCAAGCACAGTATTGCAGTTAGAATTAGGTACCTACGTATTCACCAACCTGAATATTTTTTCCAATACAAAAAAAAACATATTTATTATTACTTCCACCCTAAAAAGTTCTTTGGGACTTACAAAATAACCTCGTATATACTTTATATTAAATATATGATGCGTTGCCCTGGAAAAGTAATTAGATCCCTATGTGAGTGAAAGAGCGGAGCGGAAGCTATAATATAAATGCAAAAGTTTGTGACATTTTTCATTGTGTAAAAATATATAGGTATTTATATTTCAGATGACAAAAAAGGTCTACATCTCATCTAAATGTGTACCTAAGTTCGGATGTTTAGATGTTTGGATTTTGAACGCTTCAACGACTGCACGGATTTGGATGAAACGCGCTCATAGATAGATCATTGTCTAGAGATTAACATCCTACTTTCTACCAGTGGCGAGGGCAAGCAATTTTATAATTACAGTGTATTTTAAGCATGATAAAAGTGGCTTTGAAGTGATGAAAATGTAGGACTGAAATTTCTAAAAGAAAAGCCGATGGGAATCGGCTTGTATGGACCCTACGCCACTGTTTCCTACTAATATTATAAATGCGAAAGTTTGTGAGGATGTATTGATGTAGGTATGGATGGATGTTTGTTACTCTTTCACGCAAAATCTACTGAATGAATTTGGATGAAACATGACACATAGATAGATCATACCCTGGAATAAAAAGGTTACTTTTTATCCTAAGACAATGTAAGTATCCCTCGGGAACGGGGATGAAACCACGGTGCGAAAACTAGTAATATTATAAATCTAACTGAGCAAAACATGGTAGCACTAAATTTCATGCTACTACGATCTCGCTATACGGCATAGGTTTCGATGAGTTAGTGAAGTCAGTCAGTGCCATAAATTGTAGTTCTCCGAGAATTTATCTTTGAAAAGATTTAGACTTTAAACTTTTGCAACTTTTGGTTTTAACAAAATGCATAGAGCGGATGACGTACCTACCTAATTCTATGCTACAGTTAACTTCATTATGACGTCACGGCATTTGTCGCTAGTTGGATTCATCCCTAAAAAACCAAGATTTCAATTCAAAAGAAGCCCATTGTAAGTATTTTCCTTGTTTCTTTTATAACCACTTTGGTTTTATCTGGAAACTTCTTGGATACATTATTTTTTTAACGACCTGTTAGGTTATTCTTCACAATATTTTGTAAGCTAAAAAAATGTTACCGCTGCAATAATTGTTACATAAACCAGCGTCTGAACGTTCGCGCCCCCAACTAACGACTGCAGTGCTATCTGCCAAAACAAACTCTAATAACTGTACACCTTAGCACGCCTCTGATAAATCCTTTGAGACTGGTTTAAGTTATAAGCGTCCTTAGAATATCAAGATTTCAACTTATCACAATAATGTATACAATTTTAAAATATGACGATTCATTCAATTGTATAACTAATAATAATTTCAACCAAAATATTATTCATTTCTGATGAAATTGAGTTCAAATGTAATCATTTGGAAATTATCACACACACACGGAACTCGCATGAACGCGCAAACAGCACATTGAGCTCCGCAGACGTGTTGCCTTGCCGACCGCCGGACAGAAACATACAAAACATTAGTTTTTTGTTTAATCTCCGCAAGGTCACTTTATCGGATCTATAAATATAAAACTTAATAAACTCCTAACTTAAGCCAGCTGAACTTGAGCTGAAGACAATTGCGATCTTATACAAAGTATCCCCGACTTCGTAGCAATAAAGAGCATTGAGTAAAGGGGTGGGTACGAGATAAGATTTTCTTCTACGGCCGCGGCTATTTAAAGCTTGGTTGACTACCAAGGCTTTCAACCGGTTGCAATAACAAAACATGGACGATCAAATTACAAAAGAAAGCTAGTGCTTACGTCAGTTCCTTGTACCCTCTTACACGATATTACTTGCGAAAATACTTGATACGAAACTATTGTTGTGAATTCTATATTTTTTAATACCAAGGTAATACAAAATTTTCGCACAATAAATATTTTCAGAGTGTTGTTAATGAGGTAAATAGTGTAATGAAGAATGAGTTTTCAATATTACAAATATAAGAAATACAGTTATGGTTTAATTTTGAACGGCACCATCAATTATTAATAATAATACTTCTTACAAAAGTATGTCATTATCATCTCCCTGCCCTATTCCCAACCATTTGGGGTCGGCGCAATGTATAGGTACTTTACTTCTATTCCTATCATCAGCATTTACTCCTTTTTCACTCATATAATTCTCACAAAAGTATGTATTAGACCGATTTATATGAGACACATACAATTCTTTCAAAGTAAAAGCCACATTCGTGATTATTATTTCACATGAGGTTAACGCCCTGCAGAAATAACTTCAAATCTTAATAAGCAAAATATTAAAATCATCATTTTCAGAGCGGTTTCCATTATGCAAGTAACGTACACGAACGTTTATAATGCAAATAAGACGGGCAAAGCAATTACTTGCAAATTTGTGTCATTGAAACCTTCAGAAATCATTTGAATAGAAGTTTTGCATACAAATTGTTACATTTAGTATACCTGGGATGGTTCGCTGTTACATAGAGTGCCTGAATTTCAGGACAAATAGTGTGCTTTTGAATGCTATTATGCTGTATTTATGAACGGATTTAGAACATTTGTAATAATTTTAGGATATAAATACCTACATCGTGTGCTGTTATTGTGTTACATAACGTTACGCTTGATTTTTATAAGTACCATTAGTTTTGTGGCAAAATTGATCAAAAACTATGTTTTGTACGAGGTCTCTGTAACGAGTATTTGGTATGTTTGGACTTATTTTCTTTTTATGAAAACATAATTCTACCAACTCCATGTGAAATTTCCACTGCGAGTATGATTTCGGTATTTTATGAAACTTTAAATTGACAAAAATATAATCTGCTTTGGGCTTTAACTAATATAGTTTTAGTGACTTTTATGAAAAAAAAACAAACAACGAAATAAAAAAAAATTTGTTTATTATAAACTAGCTGTTCGTGCCCGGCGTCACCTTTTATTGGGATTTTCTTAATTTTGGAATAACATTCAATATATTTTTTATCTCGGGATGAATATATAAGAGCCCTCAGGATCGCAGGTAAAACCTGGAGCGGAAATTAATTAAATATATGACTAACCGCAATAAGTTTGTGATCAAACGCAAGTTGATCTATAGATAGGTACCTACCTATAACTATTAATATTTAAAAAGGGGTAGTTTTAATTTTGGAAACGGTGAGATACAGCTAGTTCACAAATAAACAAAAAGGTAACTATTTTTCATCATTGGTATTGTCATCAACGAACGAGTTTAAAGACTCAACATTGTGAATTATCATCGTCAAATTAATTTAATTAGGTGTGCAAATCCAAGTGCATGGAACGGAATGAAGCAAGTTAGTAAATGCGAGAGGGAAATCCGGCGGCACCTTAAGACCTTAACACTGGCAACTTGGGGAAGAGACTTAGTTAATTTTATGCCGTTCACGGCTACTTTAATTTCTCGCTCGGCTGATAATTTTCTGGCGCCTGCATCCATGGAGAAAATCTGAGCAAAAGTTCACTCTACAATATTATTTAAATGCAGACGCTGTACACAACACTTTCATATTTTATTACGTCTATGTTACTCGAAAACTACCGGGTTTCATCTACGTTATAGCCTGATGGTTTATTTACAATAACTTTTTTTTTTCACTATAAAGTAATCCTAAGCCTATGTTTGACCGCAATATATACCGAGGATAGTGCTGATGTGGGCAATGTTGGTAAAGACACAAAGCCTAGAAAGGAACTAGCTCTCAAGTGCAGGTGGCGGAACACACAAGAAGATGCATGGCGACAAATTTTCAACTTGAGCGTGGTAGCCAGTCAGGCGGGTACTGCGAAGTACCCTACCACCGTGCTATGCTTTCTTCACGATTTGTTTATTAACCGATAGGTCAAACTTCATTGTAGGATTTGTACCTGTGACCTTCATCTCGGCATTCGACGTAACTACCACTGAGCTATTGTCGCCTTAAAAAATAAACGGACGGAATAACTGGACGGTACCTAAGCTATATTGATGTAAGACTCAAAAGGTTAATCACGATGGTTATCTAAAGCTGTTCCACTAATCCTAATAGTAATTAGAAGAGCGAGAGTTTGTTTATCCTTTCTTTACGTCGAAACGAAACCTCAGATTAACTTGATTTTTTACATGAGTAATATGCGGCGGAAAGCAGATAAAAGGCAGAGGCTTATTTTTACAAGCGCTATTAACTTTTTTATATCTAGAGATTGACAAGCATGCAGACGGTTGTCTTTACTCATGTGATGCAGACTGTCCACCTAATGGTACGTTACCTTTACTTGTTAGCTTTTTTTTTGTAAGTAGGTTAATAGGTTTGCATTTGATCACAATCTTAAAACGGTAAGTTGATTTTTTGTGGCAAATCTTGCAATTTCATTTTTCTAGAATTTTTTTTTGGGCAGTAGATACAGAGACACTGCCCTTATTTAGGGCTTAAAGCTTGTTTAAGCTTAAATACTTTTAGCAGTGTATACCTTTACCAGATACTGTGTCAAAAACTGAGGTCACCATATCGATTGTTAGATTTGCAATCTGAACACCGATAATTCTCTTTCTAAATCTGTGTGACATTTTCTGAAGCTGCAGCCAAGAAATGTCATATATTTTCAGATCAAATTCCTTAACGGTTAAAGTTAAACGTGTCGTGCCTAATATTTCAGTCAGCAATAGAATTGGTAACTAAAATAAATACAGGTAAGTATGTACCTACCTAACAAAAATAAAATAAGCATTTAGAAAAATAGCACGAGGAAGAAACATTATATCGATTTAATTATATAAGTATTACTTGTATGCTTCAATAGAATTATTATGCGTACACATAAAAATAGCATAAAAACAAAAAAAATATAATAAAATGTTATATTATGTAATCTGAAGAAAGGGTGCCCAAAACACTAGCTACGTTACACTCGTTGTATGGCTAGGGTTATTCTCCGGCCGATGTACGAGGTAACTCTTTGGTCTCCGAAGCAATCAGGCGCGTCATTCGAATTATTCAGAGCCGCTCGTTTGCGGTCCCAATTCGGATGATGAGCCGATTAGGTAGTTTCCTAAATTAATTGGCTCATATTTTCCAAATTCAGGCAATTTCCATTAGGAATGAGGCGTTTAATTAAGACTGCATTATTAGCTTCCGCATAAATGAAATAAAATCGATCCTAGTAATTACCTACCGATCAGAAATGGCAACCGAAAAAGGTTGCATACATGAAAACGTTTAATGAGTACCTAAGATGCTCTTTCATATCTTTCTAGCTATCCCCCGCGATCTCAACTGCGTTCCCGGTTTCTCGTAAAAAGTATCCTATACATTATGTTATTCCAGGGCTAAGATCTATATATGTTCCAAGATTAATTCAAGTTTATCCATCATGGAGCCGAGTGGTAACAATTCTTATTATGGTGTGGTATGGCATATTTATATATAATTTATGGGGGCAGCGATTTGGCACAAATTTTCTATTTATAGTTAGGTAGTTTTGTTTTCATTTTTAATTTTGTTAAATATAATAATGAAGTAAATGATAATGATTAAAAACTCATTTTCAAAAGTGTTATCTTTTTAAAATGTTATTGCCTGCCACCCCCTTTTCAAATATTTTACTTCAGGGGATAGTCAATTTTTATTGCGAAATTTTCTTTCTTGCCAAAAATAGCTCTAGTAATAAGTTCTTCAGAAAGGAAATAACCACTCATATGTGATATTAAAATGAAATCCTTTATTTTAGCGCGGACCATGACCTCAAATGGCAATTTATACCTTTATTTTCCTCCGCACTTAATGTTGTTTATTATGTAGGTACATTGTATGGAGAGTTGACGTCCTTTACCACTAAACGAAACGTGGCTTTAGCCTCACGCTTTATTAATTTGGTTAAATTAATTGGAATAACAAGTGTATTTTACCTTTGAAACAAGCAAATATTAAAAGTTTTAAACAGACCAGGTTTTTCAATGGCAATTTTAAAATTAGAATAATTTGAACCAATATCTGTAAATATTTTTGATGGAAAAAATATGTTCTATAACATGGAACTACTCCACGGTAAAAAGCAAGGCCATAGTCATTGCATCAAAGTATTTCATGAGTATTTCAAGTAGAAAACATAAATCTTTGAAAATAAAGCAAAAAAGAAAATCGGGCAGATGCGTATTGGAACACACATAGTATAAGGTACCTAATTAGTACGTCTTGTTTTCCTTCACCAAAACCTCAAGCTCATTGTAGTAATCGAACTCATGACCTTCATCACGGCATTCGACGTCCCAAACAAAGAGCTATCATCACATTACATACAAAATGAGCTTCCATATTTACAATTTAAATAGGATAGTAGCATAACAAAGAGTAACTTCTCTGTAAATAGCTGCTTCAGTGCCTTCAGATTTAATATTAAAGATAACACGTGTTTAATCACTTTCGTACAGATCTCAGTCAGTACTAACTGGCAGATTTATTACATTCGCGAATACGTAGTCTTTTATCATTCCCGCAAATAGAATGGTTACTTTGATGTTACAAGTGTAAAGAAACTATACAGCTTATTCTACATAATATGTAAAAGAATCGTTTTTAGATGTTATCTACACTCACTCTCATGATTTGTTTTTTTTACATTACATTATTTTTACTAACCACTAGAATTTAACTCGTAATACAAACATACAATTATAAAAGCTAATTATTTGGTATTTTAATTTATATGGTGGTTGCATGTAATATTTTAAACAATTACGTACTTATAGTATTTCATTTTACTCAACTTATAACCATAAACTTACAGAGGATTGTCAGTTTATATACCTAATACTAACTTCTGCCTCGCGGCTTTACCCGCGTTTCCGGGATAAAAAAGAGCTTATGTTACTCTCCGGCCCATAACCTTTATGGCAAAAAAAAACTCACATATATCAAAGCAATTCCCATAAATAAATGTCAAATAAAAAATCAACATTCAAATGTAAACCGTAAACTAAATCAGAAAGGTTCAGTTGTTATGAAGATTGGAATCGATGTAATAACCGTAAAAACATACATAAAGCTCATCGATATCGCAAAGTTAATGCTATGCACAACCAAACAGTATTTAAACGGGAGCACTCATTCACGAGCCGATCGGTGAAAATTTTCCATATTCCCCATTATGCCTTGAAGTGTGTTTACTTACAGAAAGTATCTGTTTCTTCGCTTACTTCATCTAAACAAGGCAGAACACAATAATAGAAAGAACGATAAACGAGGACGGTTTGTGCTTATAAATTGCAGCCGTGTGAAGTCGGGGTGGGTCTCTAGTGTTTAATAAATACATGCATTAATTTTGATTTGTTAGTCATATATTTACTTTAGCTACTACATATATTTTAATATCCAATATTTTTGTTCTACCCCTACAGCAAACTAATGGTCTAGCCGTAGTAGAGTAAAACTTAAGTATGAAATATTTGAGAAATAAGATGAATACAGAGCAATGGAGAGAGCTATGCTCCGAGTTTCCCTGCGAGATCGAATCGAAGTATAGGACGAATATTAATAAATTCAAACGCCACAACACAAGCTGAATTCATACACATCCGGCATAATACTCGTGTACAACCAGCCGTCCGTCACGTAAAAAAAACAGTAAAAGTTGCATGACGTGCCAGATTTCAGTCACCATCACAGTACGTCACGGGCATTTAAATAATATACCGCGTGACTGAACAATGTAATATTGACATCAGTGATGTGTAAAGATACATTCAAAAGTCTAGAGGTACACGAGTCATGCATACTACTTTAACTTTTAATATTAAATTTCCCAAGCGGCTTTCTGAGAACTTACTATACAGATCCAAAGTTATCAATAACGCTAACTCTGTATAAGTCCGTTCAATTCTTATACTAAGTAGAGATAGGTATGAAAGCGTGAAAGGATCCTAATCCATGCTAGTTCGGAAGCTACAAAGTGAAGTATAATCTAGAAACACTCATTACTGAATGCCTATCTAGCATTTAATATCGTATACCACAGAATATTGTCGTCACTAGGGTAAAATCCAGTTTTAAAGAAATTTTAGGGCGAATGAGTTTTATTTGAAATCAAGTCTTACACAATGAGACAAATGAATATCGACATCTAATTAGTGTTAACTGATATTAGGAAAAGGTTCTCATGAAAAACATAACATTAAAACTGTGCTGCAAATGTGAAAAAATTAACCCTGCAGGTAAATAATGACAATCAGTAGCATTTTGATTAATTGGATTAAATTTCAGCCTAACCAACCTACTTGCTTACCTACTTTGTTTCGATTGCATGAAACGAATCAATTTGTTCTAATTATAGTGCATGAGTGTGATTCATATCTGAAGCAATTCAATGATTTCATGCATTGTAATTTTCCTGAAATTTATTTCAATGGAAATCATTTTCTTTCATAAAAAAACCTTTGTATACATTGCGTATTAGATTAAATTCTCTTTACTCTGGGATGAAAAATATTTTGACTACAAATTACTCATAATATTTTCATCGTAAAAGTACTTAATTGAATTGCGGTTTTTGTGGATACCTTCTAGTGATTTGGGAAAAACAAAATAAATTTTCAGCCAACTGTTATACTACAGATTTGTTATTTTGTTTTGAAGTTTTAATTGAAACAAGCAGTAACATAAAATAAACCCAGAAATAGATATTATGTATTCATTCTGTTTAAAAAAGTTACAGATTTTTAAGTCTCAATTGAAATTGATGATAAAAAAGGTTTTTTAAAAATATTTGTTTAAAGAAAAATTTACTCACTTTTAGTTAGCTTTGAGTCTCCTTTACCATAATTTGTACTCGTGGCGCCGACTTTGTAGGAGCTGCTTGTATTGCTAAACATGTTTACACTCTGGGTACACTTAAATAAAATGGCACTGTATATAAAATTCCGATAACAGCTTTAACGAACTCAATGGGGATTAATTTTGGCTGCAAATAGTTTTAATATAATAGCGACGTGGTGTAAAGCGAATGTGTCGAAACTGAAATTGGCGGCGCGCACTCGGCCTAGCCGCGTTATTTTTGTTTCAACACTCGCGCTGTTTATTCAATTTTAATAAAAATATTTTCCTACATGACTGCTTTGTTACTCTACAAAATACGCTAGCAATATTTTATGACTTTTTTAATTGATGTTACACCTCCATTCACAAATTTTATTTAAGTGTTTTATGACTGCAAAAGATATTTGTCAAAAAATATGCCTATAAATATATAACGTTGTTTTATTATCTTTAAATATTTTTTAATTTATAATGACAAAATATGACAACAGTGACATAAAATACATAAAGGGAATAATTTCTTTCTGATATTTTTATAAAATAAGAAATAAAGAAGGATACATTTAATAGACTCAAAGCTAACTGAAAGAGTAAATTATTAACGATTAGTGTCATCATATATTGGGAAGCTTAATGGTGGTTAACTACGCCACATCTGCATCTTCGAATTCTTTTTTTTTGCTAGTAGGTAATCGACTTATAAATATAAATACAACCTTTTAGACAAATTAACTATTTTTTATTAATTTCAAATTATGAAACATGATGCTACAAATGTGGCGTAATCAGTACCCTTAGTTCTTGAATACAGATCTCATTGTTTGGCAAAGCTTTTTTTTTCTATGAAATAAATCTTTCCATACCACCTAGATTTAATATTTATGGAGTATTATTATCAAGATATTAAACCTAAAATAAGCTGTTGAGAAAACTAATCATTTTTGTTTATTTTTAAAATTATTTCTACTCAAACCCTCATCACACCCATACATGTGAAGGAAATGAATGTGATAAATTAACCCCATATTTTTACCACTTCATAAAACCGGTAACGCGTCTCCTCGTTCTGCATAATAATGTTCATTTTGTGTCTTCTTGTTATGTTAGGAAGGAATGAAAAATTTAAGCCTCTGTCATAATAGCAAAAATTGCAACATTTTTTGTTGAGGCGTTTTAATGTCTCTGATCTTTATCCAATACTTTGTTTTTAGTAGTTGACTTATGTAAATAAATGGCTTGGCAGAAATCTAATACCAGAGCACTGAGCACGAACAATTTTGGCGTTCGAATTTTTTTTATAGAAAATATAATAATTAAATTACGTTTTGATATGATTTTATTTATCAACTGCAATAATAATAATTAAAGATAATACAATATTTATGCTACATTAAAACACAGTAGAATAAAAGTAGTTATTTCAGAAATTTTACTTACATTTACATTTCGATACGTCAAAATCGGTTAATTTCGGTTCGTGCTCAGAGCACTGATTGTCCAAAAAAATACTGCATACTGAACGAGTGGCTTTGACAAAGACTTTGGTGGGATTATTACAAACCGTGCCCGAACATCTATCTATTGCAAGCGTAGTGTTATCGTTTCAACTACAAATTGGCAGCATGAAATCCTTTGACACTCACTACCTTTTCCTGATGTTCGTGAACACTCGTGGTTTGGTGTTTGGTATAAAAAATATAGCAGCAAATTAACATAACAGGATCGCCTATTCACTAATCAGCTAATCAACTTTCTCACCGAAAGCCATTCAAAGTCACCACTAAGCTGTCATCGCCTCCAGATCATAACTCATGATACCTACTTACTTAAAATTATTTGTTTCACATAAATTAAATACCTACGTCATTAAAATAATTCCGACAACAATCCAATCAATACTAAAGAGCAATTATTTATTGTTGAATATTACATAGCTGTAATCCAAAGCAAGAGCCTATTAATACCGCTAAATTGAATTTCATTCATTGTTTATATTGTTTTGTACCAAAATATTGAGGAGGTCCAATTTACTTTGAAATGTATTGGTACTTGAGACCGCTTAAGAATGTTAATCAATGTTATGTAAAGTTAAAATTAATATATAGTTACACATATATTTTGAAGCATTTGAAACTAGATTTAATTAACACAATGTAAGTATTCATTCAATTATGTTTTTCATTTTACTGTTGGTAGGTACCTACATTCGTTTGCTCAATATAACCAACTACACTTTTGTTTTTCTTTTGGTTAAGTTTTTTGTATATATATTTTTTTAATTTTCTGTGGTGTGACAATAAAGCATTATCTATGATCTATCTATAACCACTAGAATCGATTACTCTGAATTTCATACTAACTTAAATAGTGTCCCAAAACTGTAAGTGTGATAAAGGTACCTACCTATTTATGCGCCACATAAATTTTAGATAGGTATTTTATTTATACAATAAATACTGATTCCATAGGTTAACACAGTTTGGTATAAGATGTGTTTTTTATGATTACCAAAAGTTGTGAAACAAAAGCTATTGTCTAGATCCTTCGCCGAAAATTTACTTCAATCACTTTTCTAAATGTTTGAATGAAAAGTTTTACACTAACTGGTTTTTTAATATCATAACTACTTCTTTAGGTACTTATTTAGACTTAGGCCACAATTTTATTGATTACTAGGTTCCACCCCGCGGTTTTACCCGCGTTGCTAGATTAAAAGTAGCCTATACGATACGCAGTCCCATAACCTCTCTATGCAAAAAACTCACGACGATCCATTACTATGTTGCTGCGTAAAAGAAGGTCAAACCAACAAACACACTTTCTCATTATTAGGAATTCTTATTTTTCTGTTGCTTTGCTATAGTAGGTATCTACACATCATAAAGAGGAATGGAAAATATCTTATATTTATTAATCTCTCAGAAAATAACCCTAAAGACTGTGCCTGAAATGCTACCTTTTCAGTTGCGGGCGTATCGATATCAAAATCACCCGCCCACTCCTGGCAATATACATTTTTCATCGACTTGGGGCTAGAAACTAAGTACCTATTTGTTTTTCCATTTACTTTAGCATTCTATAAAAATGTTTCCAGGAGATGATGGATTGGTATGTCTTTAGCACTTATTTTAAAGACTTGTAAAATAAATCGGACAAATGCGAGTTAAACTCGCGTGGAGAGGGTTCCGTACATGTTTAACTAAGTTCCATAAATATTTTTAAACCTGAACCAAATTTGTTGATGGTAACTATAAAAAGTTTTTTTTTTGGAAATCGTCTTTTCTAAAAATGAAACCTAGCTACATCGATTTATCGCCCTCGAAACCCCCTGCATACCAAATTTCATGAAAATCGTTGGAGCCGTTTCCGAGATTCAGATTATATATATATATCCATGCAGGATCCTTGCAGGTTTAAAGGTATTAGAGAGACTTCGTATAGGTTTTCCTGTAATCTTTAGGTAAAGAACTATTATCTGAAATTTTTTAAAATGTTTGGCCCAGTAGTTTCGGAAATAAGGGTGGGGGAATGGTCAATTTTCGCCAATTTTTCGCCTATTTTCTTAAATAACTTCTATTTATATTAAAATTCTAAAAAAAATATATTTGACATCCTGATAAAAATCCCTTTCATTTGATATGTTACACAATATTGTCAGCAAAACTTTTTTTTAAATTTTCTAATTTATCCCCCAAAATTAGCCCCCATGTTTGAAATTCATTTATTTACGTAACACGTTCATGTTTGGGTCATCGACTTACATATGTGTACCAATTTTCAACTCAATCCAGTCCAATATTTTCGGACAGACAGACAGACGCACGAGCGATCCTATAAGGGTTCCGTTTTTTTTTTTTCGGAACCCTAAAAATGGACCAATTACCAGGATTAAAGTGTAATGAATTAAAATTATTAGATGTAAACAATCCCGTTTGAGTTTATTAACATTTTTTCTATGGAATAAATTTGTTCTATGAGTATTCCGTGAGAAGCTCAGTGCTAATTCCTATGAAAAATTTCGTAAACGCAAACTAACGTAGGTAAATTCTTTACACTTGAATAATGTTCATGTCTAGATAAAACCTAATAAAGTTGTCCCGGTTTTAATAAAGTCCTTTCGTCAAAATCTCAGTTTAATAAGTACATTGGATTAAATATCATACAGGTACAAAAAGACAGTAGATGTTTTGTGTAGTGAAGTGAGTGAAGAAATGATATTAAAGTATGTAATTACTAGTTGTTTCCCGCGGTCACTGACATTCCCGGGATAAAAAGTAGCCTTATAACCTTCGGGGATAATGTAGCTTCCTATAAGTAACAGATTTTTTTTAATCCCAGTGGTAGATCTAGAGATTAGCTCATTCAAACAAACAAACACTTCAGCTTTATTATTAGTATAGGTATAGTTAATATAACGCATGACTCAAATTGTATAAAAAAAGTTTTGGTTAAAAATTAATGACTATAATAATAGGTACTTAAGTATAAGCCCAGAGATACCTTAATTCTATTAAACAAGATAACAATATATTAATTTACGGCATTGTTATCACCTCTTACTGGCCTGTTTGATTGCCTCTTAAGTCATTCAGATGGGGCTAATTTGAGTGACCATTAAATGTAAACCAATATTGAAATGATATGTGCCATTAATTAAGTTTTTATGTTTTAACTAATAACTCATTAAAATCGACACTAATGTTATAAAGAAGGTAAAATTTGTGTGTTTATATGCTGTCTCGAGTGTGTACTTTTTGTAACCAGATAACCGTATAATTATCTAGATTTTTTTCAACAATACCTTAGAACCTTATAGAGTACCTTTCTTAGCATAACTTTAGATTATCGACGAAGCTAATTATGCTATTAATGATTAATCCCACCTTTTTTTTTTTTTTTCAGAGATCCACCTTCGTGAATGATTCGCCGCTATTATTAGGTAGGTAATTAGTTTATTTTTAAATAACGGTTCAATGA
This sequence comes from Tethea ocularis, assembly GCA_963555595.1. Classification (NCBI taxonomy): domain Eukaryota; kingdom Metazoa; phylum Arthropoda; class Insecta; order Lepidoptera; family Drepanidae; genus Tethea; species Tethea ocularis. The sequence goes on from OY741966.1 coordinate 5,129,137, forward strand.
AATATTATTTTATATAGATTTTTAAACCAGCTATACAAAATTAAGTGTAATGTTGAATAATAATTATCATAATGTAGGACTGCTCAATTACAAATTAAAAGCAGAAAAGAGAAACATAATACAATGATTTAATTAACGTAGGTAAGCAGTAGGTAAGCTACTGAAAGTATAGTATTTATTTCCTTCGTGAAATAAATACTCAATTAATGAGCTTTTATAATAACTATTCCTATAGTTAAGTATCGTAGCTTACCTATTTATTAATTAAAGTTTTATATTTTATTATATAGGTACATAAGTGAATAAATGAAATATTAATTTTATTGGCCTGGATAGAAATTATTTAATCTACCTACCTAATATGACCATATATCGATAATATTAAAAATATTTATTGAACAATGAACCCAGTCTGTCCTTCCTGCTCTCTTTGAATGGCTTAGAATTGTGAGGTTTTATGTCAGGCGCTAGCTAACCTCGTATCAAAGATCGGTTTCCATACTGTTATCATTAATTTGTTGCCAACTGTATTCGGTCATAATGTCAGCGCATATTAAACGCACAATACTTATATACAAAATGATTACGAAATCATGTCAAAGCTTCAAATCAATTTATAAAAATATCCCTGTAGACAGCTTTTCCTATAAGAATATTCTACGCGATAGTTAGGTTAATTGAGAAAGATATCTCCATTCGCGCTGTCTGAACTTTCACAAAACTTTTGTCAAAGTGTTATTTTAACCGTTTACTAGTTCTATTTCAATCATACAGTATAATGGACACTAAATTAGCATGATCTTTTGAGTAAACGTGTTTCAATGATAGAAAAACTCGGCTTCAAAATGTAAATTTAAAAGGTATTAATTATATTGTATTAATTATTAATTTATAAAAGATGTTTTCGTTAGACTTATTATATGTAAAATAAATTTTATGTAAAACTTAATTGTCGCCCGTTTTTCACGTATCTTTCGCACTTTTGTCATACGTTTTTATACGCACTGAGTATCATAAGCACTACAACAAAGTCACTCCTAAGTTCATAACTTGCCTCGTATTATAGTTGTGTCACTGGCATCCGGGGTTGGCATTTTATATTTGAGCTTCCTTGGTTCTAAAATTGTGTTTCTTTGGACGCTGGTCCGATGGTACGGTTATAAAACTTACGAAGTTAACAGCCATAAAACTCGCTCGATAATAAAATGAATAATAAAACAATTGTATTTTTTCTTATTTATATTATCATGGTTTTATTACTAAAATAATTATTTTTTATATCATTTTGATGATCTTTTGCGCATTTATTGTTAATACCATAACCATTGATAACAAGATCTCTCAGGCAATTTCTAAATCTCTCAGAAGGTCTAAACTGGTACTACAAGAAAGTCTTCTGGTTATCGTACCAGTAACTAACTTCGAGTTGCGTTTGAGTGTATGGCCATAAAAGATGGTGGCGAAATTCGTGAATGAACACTGATGCCCATTGCACCACATTGCGTACATACGGCCACAGATCAAGCTACACACTGCCGTACCTTATGCGATTGTAATAGGCGTTATTTTGTAACTAAAATGTGTAGCTTGATCTGTGGCCGTGTGTATACCTATAGTAGGTGTCACAGAAGCCATTTCATTTTGATTACGCGTTAAACATTCCTGACAAATTTCATCGCGATCTATTCAGCTATTTAGGCTTGGAAAGGTCACAGATAGACAGAGTTTCATTCTCATTTATCATACATAGTATGGATATTTTAAAAATGCATTAGACTTGTAGGTAACTAGTCAAATTCTGATTACATCTATTTTGAGTCGGCCACTACTCGGCGTGGATTTTAGAATTATGTCTATTCAACATGTATACCCCATGCTAAGTACTTTGAGAATCACTGATCTTCTTGATGCAACTTTCTGCATAGCTTAACTCGCTCAGACACCCTATCCAATACGTATTTGTATTCGCGCGATTTTATATCGCCTGTAAATTGTAGAATAATAACTTTTAAATCTGTGATATATAGAGAAAAAAAAAACACATCGCTAGATATAACGTACATCTGAGGTAACCCAACCCACGTTTCTCAGAACGTATTGTTCTACAATTCTACCTACAAAGCAAACATGTCTATTGTCTCTAATAACCAGTCTTGTAGCTTTTTAGAAAGGAATTGTAACATAATAAAACTGAGAAATAGATTCTAAACAACAAATATAGGTCCTAAATTCTTAATGGTTTTAGTCTCTCATGCAGCAGTGATTTTATTGCTGAGGATAGGTTAGTATTTGGCCATAATCTTGCCATCTTCTCGCCTTTCCCCCGTCAATTCAAATTCTATATTAAAGTATTTTTTTTATCTAGGTAAAAAAAATCGTAACAAATAGTAGGTAGTTTCAAAGTTTAGATGTTAATTGGAATAGACTTTCATTTTGAAAAAGGATACAGTTAAAATACCAGAATACCTACATGTGAAACTAAGCACGACACATACGAGTAGCTCAGGTAAAATCCCTCTGGCAATATAAAATGTTCATGTGCAATAAGAAGCAATCTTCCTTGGAAGATGTAAGAGGTAATATACGTAAAAAAACTGTTATTGCTCATATTCTGTTTATAAAGTCAAGTTAATACGGTAATATGCTTATTTGTGCCAAAATGCACTTTTTAGACAGAATATATAGGTACAAAATATATCAACGTGACGGTGAGCAATACCACAGTTTAATTATCTATTCCCTTAATTTTACCAAGTCAGCGTGTCTATTTATTTAGAGATATTATTTACTATTTATTATTTAGAGACTATTTATTTGGATCTATGTAGAAAAAAACACTGAATGTAATATATACCAAATAAACAAATGTAGAATATGTTTCTTTGGATTCAAAGAATTCGTGAAAGTTAGCGTGAATCTTCTAGCATAATATATGAAGGAATACTTTACGATATACCTTACTATAGGTATACTAATAAGAATGCTGATGATAAAATAGTAAGTAATATAGAGGGAGGTAATATAGACTTTAAAAGAAGTACCTAGGTAGGTACTGAACTAATTGCAAGGCGACATAATTATAATTTTTTAATAGGGTCTTTAGTTGTTTTTCAGTCTCCAATTCAACCATACGTCTAATTCAGGTAAGTAATAGACCATTATCCTGTTAAATTACATTGCATTACATCACTAAATCAAGTATCTAAACTCATGAACAATTTTGCTGATAGATACGAGAGACGTCGAACTTAAGTTCGAAAGCACAGGACGGACACTAATAAACTTCAATGTAGTCTTGGTATATAGATTGCATTTCGATAGTTCAACCATATTGATGACATAAGATAAATTAATTCATTTAAAACCAGATATGTAAGAACATTCTAAGCTTGGTCGTTATCCATATTCATTAAGTAAAGTAAAAGCCCGGCAGTCGCATAGCTCTGCATCTGCGGAGCAACGTGTAAAATTACAAATCCTTTGGCTAAACCACGCGTTCGTGCGTATATCTAGACATATTAGGTACTCAAAATGTCTCCATGGCTTTATTTAGTTACCTACATGTATGAAAGCACTCCCTAGAAGTTAAATGCACATTATTATTCTAGCTATATAGGGGTTCTGCATTCTCGCCATATTCACGGAGGTTGATGTTACATAACTAAAACACAAATAAAATAAAAAAAACCTTTCATCAAATAAGGTTATATTTTTTATCTACTCTCATATCGTAATATTCTTATTATGAAATCAAAACCAGTACTTTAATGACCCACTTTAGGCACACCCGTGTATAATGATTCATTATAGTATAGTTTTGTTCCCAAGATAATGCTATAAAATAACTTTTTTTCTATTATAGTACACTTTGGACCTATCAATAGTATAATCAATCAGTATCAATTCAATTTTAGATGCAAATTTACTTTGTGTGTGGTTACAATTACGAATTTAGGACTTGAACTTTAGAGGTAAGATTTTTTGGGAGTTGGCAACACGGATTTGATTAGGTATATGATTATTGTGCTCGTTTATTTTATTGTTTTTGCCTAAATATATCATTTTGACCAAAAATGTCACACAAAAGAGTTTTGTTTTTAATTGCAAAAAAACTGTCTTTTTTTTCCTTTAAATTACATTATTTATATGAGTTTAGATAAAGTACTGTATGATACTGCACATAATTAGGTATTAAAAACTCGTGTGATACTATTAAACTCACACTCGTATTTAATAACCCCTATTATGCAACAGTATCATAAACTACTATTCTCTCATAACTAATAGTAGAGTTAGATTACACAATATATCTGCAAGCAATACAGATTTTATTTAATGTTATATCTACCTAATAATGAATAAGAACAGGAATGCGTCTTAATTTAGAGCAGGACAATAAACGATAAAAAAAATAAAATTGATAATAATCGGCACATAAAGCAGGATTATTGTCATTTTTTCAAAAATCGTCATCATAATAACCACTAGCGAACATAATCCACCGCTTGCAATCAGCAGCTCCCAGCGACACTTACCATCCGTATGGTAGAAGGTTATTCCGCTTCAAGCTCTCCTAAACCTAGGTACATCAAATAGCCATTACCTATTTTATATTATATAGGTTTATTATTATTCCAATGGTTTCTTCTCGCAGACATGTAAAACTCGTAAAAGAACCTACCTATAACGAACAAAGTTTAAAAAAAAACTGCAAAGGTGTCAGTTAATTTTAATTTTAAAGATAACAGTAAATACAATGAGTTATTTATACTGAGCGAGCAAAGTAAAACTAGGGGTGCGAAAGGGGTCAACACAGTTGGGCGACCATAATTTTCCATCTCATTAACTACGAGGTGGAGCTTGATGTGTCCTGGATGGGCATCGAGGCTCATTAGATGTGATAAACCTACACCAGTACACCTATTATCCTTTTATATAGACTAGCTTTCTGCCCCGCAGTTTCACCTGCGATCCCCAATTTTACCCCCTAAGGGGTTGAATTAAAAAAAAAAAAAACTTTTCTTAGCGGATGCCTAAGTCATAATAGTATGCCAATTTTCAGCTCCTTCCAAAAAGCTCCAAAGTTACATTACCTTAAATTTTCAGAAAAATCCAGCAATTTCTTTTTCACGTTTGCTATCGCTGTTTATGACTAAAGCTATATCCATCCTGGATTTCATCTAACATCAGTTTGTGTCTTTTAAAAACTCTAATTTGAAGCCGATCAACACTAGAACAACTAGATTTAACATAAAAACTATTAATGATTTCTATATATACGAAATAAATGTTAATAAATTCCCATTCCTGTCTCCTAGGTGCGCCACTTTTAAAAAACTTATGTTGAAGGCAGTTTTTGGCAAATTGTTGTTTTCACAAAGCAGTCGTTTTGCTAGTATATTGAGGCTAAACTTCAAACGTTAACTGTTTCAATTTGTGGTCTCAAACGGAAAATGGGAACCACAAATACGCGGTTCATGGAGCCAAAGTGCATTGTAATGGTCCGATTAAGGTTAGTTATGTGCAGCGGTAGGTATTAACAGTCTTCTTACCTATAAAGTCTTCTCTAATTTTATATACAGCTTGTTCTCATTGATATTTTTTTACCCATATAATGATGAAAATGAATAGATAATATGCCGTGCAACCTACTAAATATAAGCATAGTATTATTATATCCTTACAATAAATAATAAACACGATTTTATTCACAAGCTTCAAATGCTCAACCAATTGTGACAAAATTTGGAATGCATGTAGATAGATCATAACCTGGAATAACATATAGATTATACAAACTTACGTAGTAAATTTTATCCCTTGAAAACATGAGAACACCCGGGAACGCAGAGTAAATGCTAGTATTAAATAATCCATCAACCGTGTTGCTTTTTCTTTCTTTTTTGTGATATCGACTAACGTTCGTACAGTAAAATTTTGAAAATGTAACACAAAAGAATATCATTTATTGAATCAAATAAAGTAGGTGAATGTAAAGGGTGTATTTCTACTTGAATGAGTATTTCAGCCCTCTTGCTACTCCCAAAATTCATCGCAGTGGTGTAGGAAACAACATACCATTATGAACAGCCAATCGTGCCTCATTTAACACAAATTATGCTACTTATAAACGCGTGAAAGACTTTGTTAACTGTAAAACATTTCCCGCTTCCATTTTCCTCATATTATTTGCCATCTTCTACACGCATCCGTATATTCTTCGTGAAATAATTCTTATTTCATAGCTTTTGATGTAGTAGCGTACCCACGTAATACGCTTTACGTGTATTCATGTCGTGTATTACATGGGTCATTCTACCGAAACGCCAAAATTGTGTTCGTTTGAAATAAGTCGTTGCTCTTTAAGATTTACTTGCTTGTGAAAATTAATTTATAAACTTGATGACCTTGTCTAATACCTTGAATATAAATTTTAATAATAGATTTATACATTTACTAATATTTCAGAGGTACAGTACGTGATTCGTCACGTCCTGTAGATTGTTCGCGACATAGGTCACAACATTTACGGGTCTCTAAAAAATAAAAAAAAATAAGATTATGTCCGTATGAAACTTATGATTACGTCGAATATATAACAAAGAAATGACCAGTAAAACGGAGAAATATTAAACCCTATAGTAGAAGAATTATATAACATTCTACAATGTTCGTGAAAAATAGTCACGTCTGTCGAAATATATTGCACAGATGATAGATTTTTTATTTATCTAGGTAGCAACATTATTTTATATCTCTGGCAACCCTTTTACATGATATTTCATTTAGCGTTTGCCATTTTTCCGTAAGTGTTGCCAGTTCGCAGTAATAAAAACTTGTAATAGCGTTCAACAACCTTGTCAAAGTTGATTCTTCATTCCTGTACCGAACAAAAAAAGGTAAGTAATCAATTTAAAAATATAATTTGCATATGGCCTCATTGGTATATTGGTTAACTATGGTATTTCAAGTAAAACTTGGTTTTATAGTCTAAAATTTTGCTCATAGCCGTATTTTAAGGTAGAAACATCATTTCTGTAGAAGTCACTCCTGTTGAAGTAGTTTACTACAGAAGTGATTTATTTCTAGAGAAGTGATAGTTTGCTAGTAATTTTCACATATTTTGAAAAATATTTAGTTACGCTCATACTTGAAATGATTTTACATTTGTCCTTCTATTATGTTTTATCTATTAGAATGATTACATGCTTTACTGTCTTTGATCTATCTCAAGCGACAGAAGTGACATGTGTCCGTTCTACTGGCGTGATTTGCATGGTTGTTTTTAGTATTATTTACAGTTATGGCGGACAAAATGCGAGCAGAAAGAGAAAAAAAGAATGATTTATAAAGCAAAAAAAGCGTGGATAATAAAAAAGAGAGAATGGCTGAAATTGAACTAGAAGAGAGACGCTGAAAGGATAGAGAAAAGTACAGAAAGAAAAAAGAAGCTGGAAAAGTTAAATCGACAAACAACTTAACACCAAGAGTACAAAAAGTGATAAGAAAAATCTGGCGCAAGCGTGCACAAATTTATCGAAATAAATTGAATCGAATTATACTACTTCTGATGAAGATATGATAATAATATCGAAACGGTTTGCGTTTCGGTATTATTATCTAAAAGAAAATAATATTGGGAAAAAACATTCTGATAAGCTTGTGAAACGCGTGAAAAACATATTTTCATCATCAAATGAAGAAAATTATATCTTTTAATGTTCTTATTTTTTAACTATGTTCCTATATTTTTCTTCTACAGAAATGTTTTCATTCCTGTAGAATATTTTTGTTATTTTTTTTTAGTACACTTAATTATAATTTTACTATGTGCAATCATTATGTTAAGACTGTGGACACCAAAAGCTGTTGTAAAAGATTTATATGTTTTGTATAATAGCTTAAAATAGTAGTATATGGAAATTTCTGTCACTCATGGCGAAATTTGCATCACTCCTGTAGATGTGCTAAACTCAAAATGTGCATTTATTTTATTAAATTGAGGAAATTGATCTCTTATTGTATTTTTCGGATGTTTATTATGTTAAAACGAATTATAATTACGGACTAAAAAGTTGATTTCATGGATTTTTTATTTAATTTTATTTTATTAACACTCGGTAGAATGACCCACATATGATAGGTAGGTACTCATAACTGCACAACGCCAAGCGTGAAGTAGCGTGACAGTTCTAAGCCGATCTAATCCGATAGAGTCCGATTCAGTGCGGGATTTTTGAGACTCGTTCGTTTCAGATTATTGTTTACTATGTGAATTTTCTTAGTAACTCCATGAAATTTTATTAAAAAAATACCTACTTAGTCCGATTTTAATTCTGATTCGGAAGGTTGCATTTATTAAGAAGTGCCGGCAATAAACTCTTAATTTTACACCAACTAGGTACACTTAAAAAATATATACCTATTGACTAAGTAAGTAAATAGCAGACTCTGACCAGCTTCTACAAACAACACCTGTTCACAAGTATGACGTATGTGGCAGCCATTTTGGACGAAAATGGACAACCCGTCTTATAACGCAGCGCGTCACCTCCGTCGGTGCGCCGCCGCAAGCAAAGCCTCTAAAAACAAACTATAGATACACAAATTATCAATGCCAAATGCTTGAAAGTCAATTTTAATATCTTTTTGAACGCAGTATTATAGGTAATATATAACTTCTAAGAGTATATAATATAGCATCTTTTCAGGTGGCCGTAATAACATAAAGCTAAAGATAACCTTATAGTATAATGATACCTTTTTTGGAAATAACATAAAATATCTACTATTACAGTGCTGTGAAGGCAATATACCTAGTATATCGCACCAAGCGTTCCGTAAATACCAGACTTACTCTATTTATCATAAAATTATAAAAAATATATGTTTGAGATCCTCATGATGAGCCCTTTTATTTGATATGTCACAGAATATAGTTAGCAATTTTTTTTTTTATTTTCTAATTTATCTCCGTTAAGTGGCCCCTATGTTTGAATTTCATTTATTTACGTTACGCGTCCGTGTTTGAGTCACCGACTTACATAATGTGTATCAAATTTCAACTCAATCTAGTCCAGTATTTTCGGACAGACAAACAGACAGACACTCACTCGTGTGTGTCGTCGTTTATGGGTTCCGTTGTTTTCTTTAGATTTCCGAAACCCTAAAAATACGAGTCTGTTGAGTGAGCATCTTCACCGTGTATGATATGCCTTGCTACAACATATAGGTAGGTAGGTACATGAAACCAAGCAGCTTTACGAGAAAATAAAACGCATGAATAAGCATTAGTACCTACTTTAGATTCTGAATAAAAGCCTCTGTCATCACAAAAAACTTATTAAACAAATGCTATATTACAATGCACACATACTCGTGTGTAAGTGCATAAGTAATACAAGCTCTAAGTAATGAAACCATTTATCAATCAGCGGTTGACATTAATTCCCGATTTGCATACAACTTAAACCAGGTACTTGCTGATAAGCTTAACACATGCACTTGGGCCCGTATCGGTGAACTATGCAATCATGCTACAACTGAAGGAGCTCTGCACGCTTAAATTATGTTAAGGCGACGATATACGAGAAATAATTCTAGATTTTCTCTGCATACTTTGTTGCAAGATATTTGTTAAAAAAGTATGTTAAACTAGAGATTATATGGCGAGAATAGTATTATTTAAAATTATTCAGTAGTAGCGTCGTGAAACCCGCTTTTAAAAACATCTCTATTTGGTCCATCCAAATAAGTTTATCTTGAAAATATTAACATACATCCTGAGATCTAATAGATAATAATAGTTTTAAAAAGGTTTAGTTTTTTTTTAATACTTTTACTAAAAGAGCGCTTCGCCTATCTCCCTTGTCCCTGTCAGTTTAGTAAGGGTCATTCGCGGAGAGCATCCTCTTAATATCACTCACCCATTACTACTACTACAGTATCATGTTCCATAATTCATATTAAATTTACTTTCCATCAATAAATTACTACACTATTCGCTCACACTTGGGACGCGCGTCTGTAATCTACATAGTAAAAATATTATTAAAATATAATAACTGTAATGAAATGAAATGAAATATTATTCAATCAAATAGACCTTCACAGGCACTTATGAATTGTCAGACTCTAATGCACGCTTCGGAAGGTAGCTTTTGCTGAGAAGAGCCGGCAATAAACTCAGCAATTACTCTTTTCAAAAAATAAACTTCATAATTTAGGTACATAAAATATATCCTGCAAAAGCGAGCACTACAACCAAGCCTTTTTGTCATTTAAATATTCGTTAATATTGTAATAAGCCTTTTTTACTAAAACGGTCATAATATGTTCCTTATATTTATGTGAAGGCAAATTTAAAAGTGAAAGAGGTATCATATTATAAAAGCGTGTACACAGACCTAAAAACGAAACATGCACTTTTTGGAGTCTATAAGCAGAATTTACAAGTTTATGTTTATTTCTAGTATTGATACAATGCACGTCGCTTTTTTTTACAACTCTTTGTAAAAAAAAAGCGACGTGCATTGTATCCAATATTTTGATGAATAAAATGAATGAATAAAAGTAATTTACGTTCGCGATCTAACCAGGTTAAACCGTCTTAAGTAAGTTGTATCAACGTTTTTTTATTGCAGTCTTATGTAGGTAAATGTATCATAATCTATCAAAGGGGTACCTACGCGTATGTCAATCAGGTTGGTGTGTTGTGACTAAAATAGCTCAAGAATTTACAAAATGTATGAAAAAAAATCGCATTCATCACAAACATCAACATCTACTTTAAAAATAATTTTAAATTTAGCATTAAAATACCTACTTAAATTTTGACTGTTACTGGCTTTCGATTCGATTAAATCATATTTTAAAAATAATTAATAATAATGAAAATAAATATAGTAATAAATAAGTACTTAGTGGCAATGCTGCCAGCCTTCTTGGCAGCGATTTGAGTATTTTTTTAATTTATAAGTAGGTCGGTAGTTTAGTTTTATATTAGGTTAGTATTTATTAATTAATATGTAATTTGATAAAAATCTATACATAATATAGTGATTTTTATGGAGAGATGATTATAAGTAGGTAGGTATTATTAAAATAAAATTCAATATTGTATTTATTCGATTTATTTAGTCAATATTTTCTTAGGTGGTATTTTTTCAGTAAAAGTAAAGATTCATGAATCTATAAGTTTGAGAACCTTTGAAAACAATAAATAGAAAAAAATAAAACCAGCTGGTAAGTATCAAGTTACCATAAATATCATGCCTTTATACAAAACATGAACAAACAATCACAATAATACATTTCATCGTAACTTTGTATAGAACAGAATCCATATTCGGCGATTGGAAAATTACTAGATAGTATATCAAGCCGAATGGATATTGATTTTGATTGCTTCCCGTAGTATAAATATTAGCTCGCTCACATACTCGTTGCTGTAGTGAAGGGAATAGAAATTGCAAACCCGCATGTTGTGTTGCTTTATGCACCGCATGCCACTGATAGTTGTTTGCCCCAAGTTTCTGGTAAACGTAATTTTGAACTACACTTGACACTGTTCGTAGTAGGCACCTACATCATATTCTATACATCATCAATATTGTATTTATACAGCTTACTCACAATACATAACAAAAAGCATTGTTATTAACTATTCCATTTGTGGGCGGGGCACATCGCTCGTAGAACCGACGGCCGCATCGTGGAGATCCTTGGGGAGGCCTTTGTCCAGCAGTGGACGTCTTTCGACTGATATGATGATTCCATTTGTATTACACATTATAAAGGCCTCCCCTATCCCCAGGTTTTTTATCATGGCAAGTCTAAGTCTTCGTCTTTCCCGCATTATGTTCCAGTTCGTCGCGCCATTAAAACGTATACGAAAGTGTAGGTACAATATCAATAATTAACCACTTTTTTATTTTAATTATTAACTATGATAATCAAATTAATTTCTTTGACCAATGTTAGTTTGTCTGGATTCTTACATATCATCATCATAGGTATTTTATATTATCAGTTAGGCCAATAGCCTTTTGAATTGATACGTCTTATGAGACTGTATAATAGAACGAGAAATTCATGAAAGGGTAAAGTGGTATTTCATAAATATATCAATAATGTAGTCCGTAACTATACCAGATAATCTAGTGACTATATGACGTGAATAAAATAACATTTTCACCAACTTTTAATCTATTTGTGAAATGCAAATGTTAGCTATTGAAAAGTTTAAAGACTTTTAATTGACCGAGCGAACGCGAAGCGCGAGCGAAGCATCTCCGTTTAGCACAGTAGATTTTAGCTTGGCCGAAAATGCTTTCGTATGTCTGTCCAGCGGATTTCCGGCAGTTCTCAAGGTCGCATTTGTCAACTGATTCTCGTGGAATTTGGTTAGCGTTCGGCATATGGATTATGGATCGATTCATTTCAGCCATATCATCGAATAATTTTCAAAAATGTCACTAAACTTTTTTGTTATTATTAATTAAGACGCAACTTTTTTGTCCGAACAACTTTTTCATCATTCAAGGGGGTGGTAAATAATGAAAAACTCGTGAGGTCTACAGCACGGAACCACTATTGATAATGTTGGTGAAATACACCCTGATATTCTTTCTCAACAAGCAAATCAATGTATTTTGCTATATGTGAATAAGTTACCTAAGCTATAAAACAGATTTACAAACGACTAGGTATGACACATTAACATAAAATAACACCAAAACTCATGACGACGTGACCAACTTTTGCTATCAAAAGGGCCATTATAACACGTCAATCTATAATATACATACCAATCGTAAACAAAAAATTCTTTGTATATAAAAGGCAGTGAGTGAAAAGAGTAATTTTCTCCTCCATAAAAACAGTTACGCAGTTATTTATGGTGATACCGCAATCTATACAAGGGATTTTGCCCGAGGCAGAGCATTAACGATTATCCGGGTTTTTCCTACAAAGAAATATTACTTTGACAAATAAATTCCATGTAGGTATTTCTTTTTACGCTCATCAGTATTCTGGCATCTAAGGCATTTACTTTCCTTTTTCATATTAAATTATAATATTTTTCATCCATTTATTTCTTTTTCCCTATGTTTACAAAGGGTATTTATAGATCAACACTTTTGTATTATGAAGGGTACGATAAGCCTAAATTAATTAAGAGGAAGAAACGGTGGAATGCAAAAGTAAGAGGTGACTTAAATAAAAATATATTTATTCTGAATATCAATAGGCTTGATATTTGTTGGAAACTCGATCTTCTAAATAGTACCTAAGATGCAAGACGCAACAAAAAAAAATGCTATGCTAAGTAATCCCAATTTCTAAAAACTTCAACAAAAGTTTTTTTTACTTAAGTATTTACATTACCTAGGTTTTTTTAAGAAATGACTTTTCAACTATAACCAAATCACATTATAAACAGCCCACGGACGTAAGGTTACACTTTATGTATGTACGATGTACGCGTAAAAACATTCAGAGATAAACAAAAGAACGCAGTGAAACATCGTTGCCAACAAAAAGAAACCGCAGAGCTGTCGAAAAGCCGGCCGACGTGGCGTTATCGTGCGCCTGCGACACTCCTGCGTGATTTGCATACAGATTGTTTACATTTATCCGCGGATTTTTACATTTTGTCCGCAGTCGCGTCTTGGTAACAATTATGCGCCATCTCTGGCTTATCTAGGATTTAGTGACTTGGAAACATTGGAGACGAAAATAAGGTTTGATAACTGAGCTACAGCCTACAAATTTGCGTGCGTTTAGCAATTTTGTATTAATTAGATGTGATAATACATTTTTAATTTTCATCGTTAAGATAATATATATTTTATCTAGCCGAAAATCAATACAATCAAATTATGTTTGTAGGTACCTCGACATTACTATTTCTAATAATCTTCTTTGTTTTTAAAAATGTCTCGAAACAGTAAAGCGCTTTAACTGCGTATTTTCTTATCAAATAAGATCGTGGTGCTAAAATCTTTCGGTGACTAAGCAACCGCCATTACTATTGGACATTCATTAGGCATCTCGTTACAATTTATTACAGCCAATTTGGAGTTAATTAACCCCAATAGCTAACGCTTTTGTAACGTAAGCCGTAGTGAGCGCACCCGCGCGTCTTTATTGCTTTTTGTGTAGGTATTGCTTGCTCTGAAACTTCTGTTCGTCTCTTATTAAAATTGTTATGGACATCTTTTGTTCCTAATATCGTGCAAATCAAATTTCTAAAACTATTATGTAATTATAAAATTAAAAGGGGCAGCTTCGCTATGATGAGATGCGGCGAAGAACTAACCGCTATGTGGTCTTAGAAGTGAGAGCTAGAAGCAAGCTGAAGTAGCAGCATCAGGCCATATGTAACGCAATGTACCTACGTTAAAACTGATGATGGACCGATGATCTGACTGAAGGTAGAGCGATGATCTTGTGAGAATCGCGGAAAACCGCTGGATGCGGGTAGCGCAAGACCAGCCATCGTGGAGATACTTCGGGGAGGCTTTTATCCAGTGACGTCTTTCGGCTGACATGATGAAACTGATGTTAATAAATGACATGTAAGAGCCACCTATCTATTTTGGTCGTTATGTAGTTTAGGTACTTCTATAGAATCTCAATCAACAATTAAATTAGTAAATATTTTTATTGGAGTGTCAAAGTTTAGGCATTGGTCTGAAGCTAGCTAGTTTTTTATATTCACAATTCATGAAACGTCCATTCGCTTTTCAGTTTTTTTACATGGAACTCTGACTGAACGCACACACGGTGTGTTACTACACTGTACGAAACCAAAACTGTAGGTATAAAATAAATTTGTTCAACCCTAGGAATTATAAAATGTATATAGTCTAATGCATAAACTTAAAACTATCTGTTTTCCGCAGTTTTATCCACGTTTTAGGAATGTGGCCTATAGCGTTCGGGAATAATTTTGCTTCCTCTTGGTGAAAAAAAAATCAGAATAGTTCCTAAGATTACCTCCAAACAAAGGTTACCTCTATTAGTAGATAGGTATAGGTATAAGTAAGCGCTGTTAATAGTACATAATTCATTTTAAATAAACCTAACGTAGTTAGGCCAAGGTCACGTTCAATCGCTTGAGAAATTTCAGCGAGTTCTGCCTCCACCAGTTGCCAGCATAATGCAGTCTGGTTCATTTGGCGCGCCTTGCCTTTCGACGCTCGCTTGTTGTGAATAGAATCCAAATTACTTGAAAAATTCCCAGAGTGCATTCCCGCCGGGTACGAGCTTCTCTTATATTCTTTCTTAACACAATTTACACGAAAATACTTATTAAATTGACTGCATTTTAAATGAGTTTCAAGTTTAGGTACTACTGTTATGAAAGCTAGAAATGGTTTTTTGTTTTGGAAAATCGAGTTGAAATTTAGAGGTAAAGAATTTATTAGTGTAGTTAGCTATGATTACAATAATTATGCCCCTACAGTTTACTTATAGTCTAAAACAGTCTAACACTTACACTTTTCTTTGAATTTTTAAATAAAAAGTACACAGAATCTTTTCGTCAGTGAGTAAAATAATTTAGTACACTGCGTGTGCGTGTCATCAAAGCATAGGTAATTAAATTAGTTCACTTGTATGAAGTGCACAGGGTGTGACTAAAGTCACTAAAGGTACATATAACAGTTACATGCATGGAAGGGTCTATTCGAATAAAATAATCTTATTTTTTTTTGTTTACTATGGATAGGCAGTTTCATCAGAATCTATCTCATTGTGGTCAGTAATTAGATGGTCGATGGTACTAAGCAAACAAAGACTAAAAGGGAGAATTTCGATACCTAATTCAATGAAAATATATTTTGCATCTTATTCATCTTATAATACTTACAACGACAGATTTTTTATTTGATCTAAAATAATAATAATAATAATTTAGCCCTTTATTCAGACAGATTTATAAGAATCAGTAATACAAAATAATAATAATAGGTGTCGTTAATTAAATTATTAATAAATTCGTTATAGGTACCTAGATTAGGTAATTAAATTAATTGATCATTATATTTATTCCATTCGTTAGACACCGGCATTCTTGTCTGTGTGCCCTTTGGCATAGGCATCCTTCTATTTTTTCTTATCATTTGCAATTCTCGTCCTACGGACGAGGATCTAATATAGGGTATAGCATAAAATGTGTGCATCAAAAATGTATAGTATCTGTCTATGATATAGCATGGCGACATCTAAGCACTACACACCTTCCTTTCATTCATAATATTTGTCCAAACCTAAATTCGTAAGTACCTGTTTGTCGTTGACGCATACGATATTTACTTGCCTCTTCATCCTGTGCTATATGATTTACTCCCTAAATCAACTCAGAACTATCACTACCTACTGTTATTTTAATAGCCAGTGTTCATTGGTAGGTTCTGTCGAAAATAAATATGTAACTAAGATTTTATTTACTTGTTAGATAATTACTTACCTACTCTGTACAACATTACTTCATCAAGTAAACTTATTATGTTGTTAAAAAAAACCTTATAGTAACGCGAAACTATATTGTCACGGTTTTAAAACCTGTAACGGGTAATTTTGTCACATTTGCAGCTTCATAATATATTTTGGATGGCATTTCATCGACCTGTCAACTATCTTTTGTTTCATCCAATTTCAGATTTGTATGGAGTTTCATAATATAGGGAATTGGATAAGTTGATGAAATGCTATCCGAAACATACCTACTATGACAAATGCCTGCAAATGTGACAAAATAACCCTACTGATTTATGATTTATAAAACAATTGAAAATTGAATCAAATTGGTACCTAACCGTTGAATTTTAAATCTGAACCTGTGAGGTAGGGTTTATATTCGATTCACCACCTTACTCAAGTTTATCATCTAATCTAAATATAGGTATAATATAAAAGAAAAGCGACTGATTGACTAACTAATTAATCTATCAAGGCACAACTGAACGGACGGAACGGGCTGAAGTTTAGCATACAGATAGATATTATTACGTAGGCATCCACTAAGAAAGGATTTTTGAAAATTTCAATATTAAGGCTCGGGTCCATAATACTATCATAATATAATCTAAAATTACTAAATATATATATTATAGTCGAGACAAAAGCGTGCTAACTAACTTTTATTTATGTCAAGTAACGGTAAAAGCTTAAGCCTATAAACATTGTCCATAAGCCAATATGTCCCGTTTTGTTACCAACAACATTGTACGAGATATCAATTGTCACAAAAATCTTTACGCCTTTGCTACAAGCTAGATCAAGGCGACAAGCTCACTAAGAACGGCTCGAGGTTCGGTCAAGTTTCGTTAGTTTTTCCGACGCTTTAGTAACATGAGAATGGATTCGGGTGGCTGAAGTAGAATGGGAAGGGAGTCAGGGGAGGCTGGGGTTGCAGCGACACGCCGTGTAATCTCAAGTTAGCGAGCAATTTGGTGTTTGCTTTCAGTGCAGAAGCTTTGACTATTGGATTGTCTTTCTTTACGTCGTCGACTTGAATTTTATTAAATTTTTAGCATTAGGTTGGTACTGGGACGAAAAATCTGATTGAATTTTGTAACGTTGCAAGCTTTAAAATAAAGATATCCAATCTTAAGTCTAATTATAAAGATTGCTAGATAACTTTTAGTTTTGAAGCCGTCCACTGTAACCCTATCTTTGTTTAGTTATTTTTTTTAATTTAACTACACCAAATAAGACACCAATCATAATTAATGTGATAATAAAGTGATACCTATATATTTATCACGTATTATAAATACAAAAAATCTAAACTCCAATATTTTCTATTGTTTAAAATTGACAATAAATTATACATAAATTTAAAATTAGATAAGTTTTCGTAGTAGCCATAATGCAATAATTCACAGAACAATGTCAATTAATAAAACTTTTACAAAACTTTATTTCTGTAAGCTGTGTTCCATTCATCCAATTGGTTATTTCAAAGTTAAGATCAAAGCTGGATAAAAGCAAACCCTTTTAAAAGTAAGAAATTGCTTCTTCTATAAAAGAAGTTGTAAAATATTCCTAGAACTGTGAAGTAACTAACAAAAATTTTGTTGAATTTGATATTATGTTACTGGGGAATTACTTTTAAAATCAGAAAGCTCCAATAATATAACCCCAAGGTTACGTATAATCGTGAGTGAAACTGCGATGCGAAAAGCTTTGTCTTAAATAATTTGAACTTTTTAGAAAATATCCCATTTATAAAGACACTAGCTTTCGCCCAGCGGTTTCACCCGTATAATCAAACTTTTTAGAAAATATCCCATTTATAAAGACATTACTTTCTTTTAAGTCTGTAATCAATTAAAATATTAGACATAACTGGCAAAAAAAGTACTACCTACGTATAATTATGTCCACGCATTGTTTCAGTAGATCGTTCAATTTGACACATTACGGTTTTCCTCAGAGCGCTACGAAACGAGGCTCTTCAAAAAAGTGTGAAAAGTGGTTTTCAGACTCTGCAACGCATTGACGATCCCCATTCTATTTATAGCAAATATCCATAGGCGTTGCTAACAACTTACTATATCAACGTACTTCTGATATTTTTAACCTAATAGACCGAAAATTAATGTAGAAAATAAATTTGCTATACTCGACGTCATATATCTATCCGAAGATAGTCTTGATTACAATTCTTAAGTATTACTATGTAAAAAAGGTGCACTTATATACCCCCATATATCTATGTGTATTGTCGCCTTGCTGTCTCCCGTAACGTAATAGCATAACAGTACTCTTAGTAATGTCTCTGACCAATAAATCACGGTGTAGGTTGTTCAAATTGTTCGTTTGTGTGAAGCCCCTGGACAGACTTAAGGGAACGTTCCCCTTAAGGTGGAGGCTTCGGTTGGAGCTTTAAATTCAAATTTTATCAAGTTTTATGCTAATTGCAGCTCAGTTATATACTCACATATTATACGACTATTTCATGAAAATGTTACTAATATACCTTGAAGGAATATGTTGATGATTTCTTTTGTTATTAATCAGTAAATATACTACCATTCTTGTCGCAAATAACATGTTGATAACTTACGACCTATAACTGAGCTGCAATTAGCAAAAAACGTGATAAAATTAGAATTTAACGCTCCAACCGAAGGTTGAAGCTCCTTAAGTGAATATGCTTTTATACTCGTCATTTTGGACTATATCCAAGAGACGAATAATGCTTATTTAGCAAGATAGTTATATCTAAGGTAAGTATTGCAAAATGAATATAATGAAAATATGTAATTGTAGGTAAATAGGTAGAATGGAGACCGAAAAAAAAGATGGTTTTTGTACAGAATTATATGAGTAAGAAAAGAGTGAATGTTAGATATCTGATCGAAGAGTTAAATGGAAAGATCTAATCTAAAGACATTATTTGGAATAGGTACTTACATATTGCAGCAGTCACAATAAATAGGTTGTTCTTTTTTTTAAACAAACTTCTATTTGTCCATGAAGCGATATTATGAAAAGGAAATATCAAGTAATATTTTTGAACCACGTAGGTAGGTAGGTATGCTTATAAAAAATTAAAAACTGTGGGTTTCAATTTATTTTTAATTTTAATGACTATAATTATTAAAATATATGTATTATAATGATTTATGGGTGATAAGAATGCTATACACATTTACCTAAATAACTCTTAGTGTTTGTAAAAGATTTTTGTACTTACATTAAGAAACGTGCTTTTCTTAATCCGAGGAACCACAAGCGAGACATAAAGTGTATTTGTTTCACTTAATTAAATCCAAGTCTAAACTGAACGAGTCTTCAGGTTGTAAACAAGTTTTCTGAAGCGATAAGTGTATCTAGCTCAAATAAAGGTCCCACAGAGATGATACCGATAATGAAATGCACTTAGGATAAATATAATATATTAAATTAAAAAAAAATGCCTGGAAATTTTGATAGTAACAGACAAGTTGCCTAGCGGTTAGAATTTTAATAATTATTTTTGAACATACAGTTCATATTTTTATATAGGTACAACGATAACTTTCACAGACGTTTAATAAGATAAAAGCTAACTGAGACTGCAATGTACTTCAAACTAAGATATAGTCTCAGTTAGTTTTGTGCTCCACAGATATTTGCTGAAAATATAATATTTACCCCAACCCGACTTAACCAATCTTTATGTAGCCCGAAGGTGTAAAGATGATCATAATGGAAAACGAGCTAAAGCCACCCAGTTTCAAGTCACATCGTATCATTAATATTACAACAGCGCTAACAAGGCGGTGTTTTAAAGTGTTATTATATCCAAAGCAGTGAGCCGTGATTGCCTCCAAGATAATCAGCCGTGAAACACGCCGGCTAACGTTGGAGCACATCGTTCACACTCTGCAACCCGGTGGCTAAACAATATCATATTATTAGAAGGAGCAAGGCTATTATTACTCGTTACATTTACAGTTTTATAAAAACATGTTTATCTGTGTCAGAGTCGAGAAGACATTTTATGAATTTTACGTTTTATAGCTTTTGTTTTTAGGTACCTACAATATTATGGTTTTTTTTTTAATAATAGGCATATAGGTGAATTTTTTAAGTGGGCGTGGTAGGCTAAATCATAAAGTAACTAAGTATTGGGAATAATGAAAAATACTATAAGAAGTCTCGAGGCAGATTTTAATAAAAACTAAAATTGTATTTCGTTTTATCAGTTTAGTCGACATTAAATTGTCTAATAGGTAGGTCCATAATCTATAGCGACTTACCATAATTTTTTCACATTACCTGCTTGACAGTCAGCCTACTGACAGTAAAACTCCACTAAGGTGTAGAGTCTACCTAGTTTTAGGTTAAGATCGAGCGTGTAACAAAGTACTCTCCACGCGCGACGTTATATGATAGACCGTCCTGCGGGAAATATGGTAGGTACCTCCCATCAGTACCCTCGCTAGCTATCCCAAGGCGAATACTGTCCACACAACGATCCATCGTCTCTCATGGCTTATATGTGTATATGGGTATGTGTATATATATGGTGGGTGTGTGTGCTAAGTTGGATGGGATATTTCAATGAGATAACTACTCATTAACCAAGCAGAGAATATAAATAAAAAGAATAAATATGTATTTATCTTCTCAAATTACAGATCCATTTGTCCAAATTTTCATCAAAATAGTTATTGAAATGTATTTTGTGGGGAGTCTAAAAAAAGACGTAGCGTTTGTTTTAGATCACCAGGAATTACTTGTTTAAAATACATACCTACACGCTGTATTTTGCAGGTATATAATGAGTCCAAAACAAATAAATAACATGACACGTTAGTTTGTGTACTACACCTCGGTCGGTTATAACAACATTATTTTAGGGATTAAGCCCTCATATTAACAAGTACATTGGTCATGCTTGTTAGAAGCACCTTGGCGTTAGGGCCTCAGCAACCGTGAACCGTTGTAATGTAGATATTGTGGAAATAGAATTGATAATAGATACGTAATTGATAGGAAATATAATACTTACACGTAATAATGTGGATTATTATATTTACAGTCACGGTTTGTAAGTAACGATTGATTTTTAATGTACATGTTTATAAACCATTTCCGTTGATGATTATTAATCATTGACATACATTTAAATATCTGTACATATTATGTAGGGGTTATTATGTAACCCCTACACCATAAACTGATGGCTTACAAACATTATGTTAATAAAACATTTTGCATTTTAATTTTCAATGTTTTGTTATGAAGACATGCATGCTATAAATAATCAAATAAAAAGCAAAATTTCTGTGCAAAACGCTCTATATATCCATTCATAATAAAAATGTCGGATGGTTTTCATACGACTCCGTTTACAATCATTTAACCGCTGTCGCAGTGCGCCTTGTATTATAATGACGTCAGAGCGTGGGAATATAGTACTATTATTTTACCACAGCCTAGTGAATACACATTTGTT
Organism: Tethea ocularis; assembly: GCA_963555595.1. Taxonomy (NCBI): domain Eukaryota; kingdom Metazoa; phylum Arthropoda; class Insecta; order Lepidoptera; family Drepanidae; genus Tethea; species Tethea ocularis. The sequence continues at coordinate 5,151,101 of OY741966.1, forward strand.
TCTAAGTTTAAGGCTTGAATTTAAAAGCTTAGCTCCTTCTGAACCTCTTAAAAGGGGTATGTGTCTAGTTTATGTTTGAATACATTAAATATACTTGTATTGTAGTCAGTATCTAATGCCATAGGTACTTAGTCACAGTTTAGCACTTGTAATTTTTTTTGGCTTTAATTAACGCTCATATGTGAAACAGAAAAAAATCAAAAAACTATAAATATAAGTAAGACTATAAGCCATCAAAGATCTATCTCTTTTAACATGGAGTTTATATGGCCTATGGAGTCACATACCATGTCGTATTTTTTCGATATTGATTTCACTTTTTACATCTTTTTTACGAAATTTTCATTAAAACGATAAAAAAAAACCTTGATTTTGAAACAACAAGTTTTAATAATTGATAGAATAGGGTATACCTATTCTATCAATTAAAACTTGTTGTTTCAAAATCACAAAGTGGCCTCTATAAAAGTCCTACAAATGCAAAATATATTTTAAATAAAAACCGAACATTGACTGACGAAAGCCGCATCACCATATTATTTCTGGAGCAATGAAATTTTTATTTATGTTTTATGGTCCAGCGGCCATCAATCGGGCAATCGGGATTACTCGCCGGAAGGAGTGAAACACGTTCGCGAGCTCGGGGTCATATTTTAAAATGAAAAAATTAATTTAGCTCATAGTCTGGCACAGCCGGCCCGGACTGCGCTTCGTGCAATTAACACTCCGATTACATTCTGAATCATTTATTAGCATTCCATGATCAAATGATAATTTATAATTTCTGATTACTATAGTTTCCCAATTAAATACTCTACTTATAAAAAAATATTATAAAGTGACTAGCTCTCCCCCGCGGTTTCACCCACGTTCCCGGGAAAAAAAGTAGCCTTTCAAGTAAAAATAACTAACCTTCGAGTATAATTTATAGCTTCCAATTAGTAAAAAAAAAATCGAATCCGACTAGGAAATCCAGAGTTTAGAGATCGTTCAAAAAACTCTTCAGCTTTATTATTAGTATTATAGATTATAAATTCTGAGTACCTAACTTTTTTAACGATATATTTTTTTTGCTGACACTTTCATGAACTATAGGTAATCAATCTCTAAGTACTGTACCTATATTTTTATCCAAAGAATTACATAATAGATTTAGGTACCTACCTACGTTGCATACATTCATTATGACAAAATGAAATATAGTCTTCGTATGCCATTTGTTATCGAATCTCGTCCATATAAAATTCGATTAGGAATTTATTGAACTGAAGAGAAGTTGCGAATCTCTGTTATGTTAAAAGTTTGTTTTTTGCCACTGGAGAGACCTTTATTATGATCTACCCTATTCAATTCGCACAAAGAGAGAAATGTCTGGAAAATGTACTTAATTGATTAATAGACTTGAAAATTTCTTTGAGTAAAACTTTTTAGTTTAGATCTTTTTTGTTCGAAGAAGAGATAAAATTTATTTATATACCTACCTAATAAAAAAAATCGTGTGAAACTGCAGAAAGGAGCTAGTTTGATATGTAAGCGTTTAGTGGTTGGGTCCTTTATACAAAAATGGCAGCCGTAAATGGCATTGTAATAACTTCCAGCTTGCTACGATTACATAATGTAACGCAATTATTGAAAACGACCTAGATATAAAAAATAATTAGGTACAAAAAAATTAGCTACTTGATAATTTAATTTTAATGACCATAGTATAGGGTAGTTTCCTGGCATGTCAAATCAGCAACTTTTTAATAAATTTCAAAACGATCGGTTACATGGAATATTGTATGAAATACTAAGCTATGACCACATCGTTTCACAGCATCAAATGATCTACTCTTAGTGGTTCTACTGGTAATTAAAAATCATAGAAAGCATTAAATTGACAACATATTTGATGTTTCCGCGTGTTTTCAGATGTTTTATGCATTGGTTAGTGTTTGGTCATTTATTTTTGACACTGTCATCTAGCCTATTTTAATTAAGTTTAATTAGTAGTAGTATAAATAAAAACCAGGAGATAAAATATTTACAAGAAATAAAAGTTCATAAAATAATTTAATTCGTTTCCTAAAATCATATTCTACTTAATATGAAAAATGCGAAAGTCTGTGTGTGTATCAATACTTGTTACTCTATTCCACAACAGTTGCACGAATTTAAATTAAACTAGGAACATTAATAGACCATACTCCGGATTAACATTTTATTCCCTAAGGAAATACATAATTAAGATTCCTCGCATAACGTCGATAAAACCGCAGGCAGGAAGTTAGTCTCATCTATACAAGATAACATACCATTTACTGCAATATAACGAAGTAACAAAAAAAAGCAAATGCAGCATGTTGGATTATTTCCAGCCAGGCAGCCTCATTTGGAGTTGCACTTTATTTATTGCTCGCCATCGCTTGCTGTGAATTGAATCCAAATTACTGGAAAAATTCCTTTAGAACTATGCGCTGAATTCCTGGAATATCATACCTTTGGAGCGGGCGAGATATTCACCTTTTAGCTCGTTAAGGGATGATAAACATAAAGGAATTAAATTTTTGAAAATACAATGGAAATTAAATAATATTACCTATGTTTAAAGTTCAATTAAGTTTGTATTTTAAATATTGATTTACTAACACAAAGTTTTTTTATAAACTGAACTCGGTTTGGTAAGTTGCAAACAATAAAAATATGAATGTATTCTTTAGGTAACCTTTAGTAGGTACCTGTGGCGAAGGGTCCTTACTAGCCGATTCCCATCGGCTTACCTTTTAGGAAACCCAGTCCCACATTTTCACCATTTCAAAGCCACTTTTATCATGCTTAAAATACCCTGTAATTATAAAATTACAGGTGTTTTTGGAACGGCTTACACGCGCCATAATTTCAACCCTTGCCACAGGTACCTATATATCGATATAATTGAAAAAAAAAACACATACCAATTTGATACACCAACGTAATATTAAAATAATGAAATTCGGATTCCAACATGACATAGGTATGTCTCTGGGTGCATACAAAATGGAGAGTATATTTTCATGTCATATTGAAATGTTATATATTACATCGTCTGTTTTAAATGACCACAGTTTCATTGCATCATAGTGATAGCACACTCAACTCACGTTATTGATATACTGAGTGGATACTTTTACTTGTAGTAAAAGTATCCACATATCCATAAATAATAGCCTGGGACGTTGTTCACACATAAGAATTTGATATCAAACTAAGCAGAACTAGTACTATGAAAACGGACATACTATATACCTATATCTTTTTTGTAAATATATGCATAAATATATAATTACACCCTTATTCAGGAAAAATAGACATACAATTAGGTTATAACATGGATAAGTTGGTAAATAGGCTACATTTAATCCTAGGAAAGCAGGTAATGCCGCAAAATAAAAACAATATATCAAAAAAAAATTCTCGATATAGTTCGAGGTATACGTTAGCTCGTGTTTCTCTTTAATATTATTCATTCATATAAATAATACATATACCTAGCGTTAAATGTTTTTTATAACATAAAACCGGAAACAAAAGGCTCTCAGCACAGCTGCCAAAATTCAAAAATTGATTTTTGGTTACTTATATACCCATCGCAAATTCACAACGTACCTATAGGTAGGTTAGAGCTACTAAAATCATTCATAATGTTGTACTAACCACCTTTCACGAAATTTTAATAATGACTCAATTTCATGATTTGATTTTGAATGCATAATTCAATTTATTAACTCAATGTGCAAAAGGCCTTACCTACCTACTGAATAAATGCCAATTCAACACCGTCAATTGTTTGACTAATGAAGCGCCCGCTGCGCTAACCAAAGCAATAAGTACTTGAAAGCGGATCGCGCTAGATATCAATTTTGTATTAGTCATGACAATTTCAAAATCAGATTCATTTTAAGAATTCAATTCACATTTCAAATAGGTATTTAAAAAAAATTATATTAGAAGTGCATTATTCACGAGAAATGACGATTCTAGATTAAGTTTTTCTCTGCATTCCTTTTCTCTGCAAAAGATTTATAAGAAATATATGTTAAACTAGGGAATTTGCTGTTTGAGTACCTACGAGTATCCTTGGTACCCAATATTTTAGGGATGAAAAGTACATCTAGAATTTATTTTAACTTTGTGCCCATCCAAATCCTTTCAGCCATTTATGCGTGGTAGAGTCACAAACTTTCACATTTATAATCTTAGTGAAATTGAAGATTTCCTTATATTGTGAAAAAAAAAAACTTGTGAGAAATCTAGAATGTGTCACCCGCACCAACGATATTAAGAGACTGTATGAGAATAAGTAAAGGAAAGGAAACCTTTTTTAGAGTTGGTAATATTACAATGTACGAGACACTGAATGATTTAATGGACCTAGGCATTAAATTTTATTCCCTTAGCGTTTGTATTTATCAGTGTCAGCTCACAAATGTCATAACCATTCATAGGCGGCCCTGAGGGAGTTACTGTACTAATTGCTACGCTTTCAATGTAATAATTATTTCATAATCATGAAATAGTTAATACCAGGATTGATGATTTTATTGTCTTACTAGTGTCCGCCCCACGGTTTCACCCACAATCCCGAGGGATCTTTTCCCGGGATAAAAAGTAAACTTTGTCAAAAGTTTCATCCAGATTCGTTCCGTTGTTGATGAATAATTGATGCATAAACATCATCCATTAGCCCATAGAACCTGGATATCTTTACGAGATGTCTATACTTTACAAAATCTTTTGGACCCATTCTTGAAGAACACCTGTGTTTGACCAAAATCTCACCGTGGTCAAACACAGGCATATACGCTGCTGGAATGCTGGTAGAACCCCTTTGCAAAAATCACGTGGGACATGAGAGCTCATTACAACATTTAAACAAGACCGTCCGCGGCAGAAATTTCTTTTGAAACCGGCCAGTGCGAAACTAGTTAGGTTCCAATGTGTAAAGCTGTACATTCTGTGGTTGAACTCCCAGGCAATGACGAGAGGTGTGATGGTGAATACTGTTCGTTGTTGCAAGCGACTGAAATTGAGTCTTTTTTTTTACTAAATTGTAGACGTAATCCAAAAAAGTTACAATAAACGACAAGTATATGGGCTACCATACTATTTGTAACCATATTTTTATGACAGACACATATGAAGTCATTTATCCAAGGCAATATTAATATAACTGGTCTAATCAATAGCTGACATATTAATATACCTACCTAATCCGCTTGTGAAATATGGACACAATTTTTCAAATCTGTTCCTCATATTTTTATGCTATAAAAACGTATTGATTCTATATTTTTGCACACCCACTCAGGTGAAATAGTACCTACTAAGGGGGACCAGGAAGGGGCTAGCTATTGAAACCCTTCCGACCCATGTCAAAGCTCTGAAGCACTTTGACAGTAACATTATTAACACGTGGCATACGGTGGAACTGAGGTGCAGGGTATGTTCACGACTAATAACCCTTAAAAATCGAGTAAGTACAAACCTTTTTCTTGTTTTACCTTCGGATATAAAAATATAGTAAGCACCTATAAAGGGATTATAGAGGCTCAGAGGCAGAATGTGTTTCACGTGGAAAAAGTGAATAAGTAGGTTTAGAAAATGGTATTTCAGAGCATATCTTTATGTTCACTAGCAACGTTATAAAATTGAATGGATCAGTGGTAATGGCAAACGCCGTGTAGTTATAGTTGGGTTTCGAATTTAATTAGGAGCTTTAACTTAAGCTGCATAATAATTTAAAAAGAATGTTTAGAGGCGGTAGAGAATTTTGTAGTAGTGACTCGCAATTCTGGTGTTTCCAGCTACTCCATAAAAATATACAAAAAAAGGATAAAAAAGTACTTTAATACTTTCATGTCATTTTTAAAGACCTGTTTATCGATACCCATATTGAATAAAGGTGACACACCTATATGCCTACCTATATATTTTTTTTCCTTTAATTTACTTTTCACAATACCGTTGCAGTTCACTAAAGAACGTTCAAACTAGTGGTCTATAATTATCTTCAAGAAAAATGGTTGTGGGATATAGACGAAAAGACATGACAAATTTAAAAAAGTTGTTTTTTTCCCATATTAGCTACGAAATCCCTTTCTAATACCATAGTTACCACTTATACATATAATAGATACCTTTTTTAATTTTTCTTCTTTTTTTTTCAAACAAATGGGTACACTTATTAAAAGATAAATCGTTAGCTTAGAATTCTTATGACCATGTTTCAGATTCTCGACTACAAAGCTACCTATATTTATAACATGTTAGATTGCTCAGATTCCGAAAATCCTGTGCTTTATACGTCCTACACACGTTATCAAATGGGAGTCGGCGAGCACAGACATTTGAATTTATGAGTAACGATCTACTCTCATGGTTGGTGCACACGCTAGACTCTATTAAGATATTGTAATAGGAACCATTCTTTATATAACAAGTTTAACTTTGTATATAAAAAGAAAAAAAAAATTATTTATTTTAATATTCACTGAATTAAATTTTACCATCCGATACCATCTCACTAATATCTATATAAATATATTTAAAAAATCTAATAATTACCATAATTAGGTACGCACCTAGTTTTTCTCTATATATATCGTAAGATCACTCGGGTTCCAGGAAAATATTATCGTTTTTCTGATAGCAAAACACTACATTTTATATTCAGCCTACTTTTATCAAAATCTATTTCGACTTCAGCCATCCATACTGAATACAATATACATATGAATTTGAAAGTAACTCTATCTGTCTTGTTCGTCTGTATGTCTGTTATTTTCACGCCTAAAACAATGAACCGATCACGATGAAATTTGGCACACTGATAACCTATGATATGGAAAAGGACATAAGCAACTATTTATCCCGGGAACGCGGGTGAAACCGCAGGGAAAAGCTATGTTATTACAAGTATCCGTCAAACTATTGTAGCTAAAATAATAAAGCATGATATTGTTGAATTCACTAGAGCTTTGTGATTTCATTGTGTAAAATTAGAAAATGGCAGCAAAACATCAGGGATCGTTTATTCGTAATTTGCATTTAGATGCACCTACTACGAAGCTCAAACTCTTGTGCTTATTTTAGCCGATGAGCGAGAAAATATATACACACACAATACTTGAGTGTTGCCCTATAAACAATCGGATGGGTTTATTTTATCATCAACTAGTCATGTATCATATACGTCTCGCGTTCCCGAGGGATCTTATATTTTTCCGGGATTAAAGTATTCTTTATGTTCTTCGAAGGTAAATGATCCAGGTTTCATCCAAATCCTTCAGTCGTTATTGCTTTATTGAATCACTAGTATCTAAACGTTCAAACTTTCACATGTATATAGGTAGTTACGATTTGGGTTCCAAGTAATTAATTAGGAAGAAGCACATGACTCATACCAAACGTGTTTTAGTAAAGTACTACTATAATTAAACATGATCAGAAAAAGTTTTCTGTGCCATATACCTACGAAATTTCTCGTGTGGACATTTTCTCTAACCTCAAGGAAATTAATAATTTTCGCAGTAGACATTTTGCTATTCTATGATAACTTACAACCTTAAAAAATTGGATTCACTTAAAGACAGCGTTGAATGGAAGAAAATTATCGGAAGTGAATCGTGGTCGGCTATGTGACCAGCCATTTGGCTGGCAGCCAGTTGGTCGCGCCGATCTTGTAATTTACTCATGTGGAATGAGATTAACACGACATCTGGACGGTATTTAGTGAATTTTCTCATCGTGTATGTACGTAGAATTATGCGTTATATACGGTGCAATTCCAACTTATTATAAAACCAATTCTAAAATCGCATAAAATAGGAATATTTTTTAATGTTCAGAATGATGTTTGGTATGACAATATTTATTAAGATTATGAAGTCCTTTAATAAAATGGATGGACTTTCACTCTTGCATGTATGCCCCTCGCTCAAACTGCTACCCTGTCTAATGTTCCAGAATATTATATGTACATCTATGTCGTAGTGAAGTAGAGATAGCAGAGACAATAATAATATCCTAGAACATTCATTACACACGGCCAATCCCAAACTAAGCAATGTTTGTACTATGGAAATTAGATAACATTCTACTAGGCTTTCTACCTCAAAAGAAAAATGGAACCGTTATAGAATCACTTTATTGTCCGACTGTCTGTCTATCTGTCTGTTAAAATCCTTTTTCTTAAGAACGCGTCATTAAATTGAAATTAATATCAAATACTTAGGTCTACAGTTTCATGGAGCTATAAAAAATCAAACTTCTAAGTCAACGCAATCAAAAAATACAGCTATTTATGTCGTATATTCTGAAACATTTCAAAGCCTTCGTTGAGCTAAAATCTAAAATTTGACCTTGATGGGAATCGAACTGTAACAAATTTAACCGGCCACACTAATTTGCCTGCCAGAATAAAATAAGAAAAGTAATACATAAGAATAAGCTACCATTAGGGATATAATATTGACTAGATTGACATAATCACAATTTCCATTATTAACCATTACATGGCATAATGCAAATTCATACGAAAATCGTTTCTACATTAACACACATGCATAGACGTCATAAGCGAGGAAATGTACGCCCACACAAGTGGCTGAAAATGTTTGAGACGCTTATCATTTCCAAGCCATTGAACGCCCGGCCATTGCGAATTTACCTCGCGCCATAATAAGAAATCATTTGTCGATAATCATTCCTTTGTCAAGTTTCTATCGAATCACTATGACATGTTTAATGCATTATTTTATGCTTATGTTGATTTAAAAAAAAGGCGGAATCTCAATTATCAAATAACTTAGCAGAAATTTCTTTGACAAATCATAATCCTATTCCTCCTATCCATGTTCTCCTTAAGCATCCAGGTTGTCAAAGAATTATTAATTTTTTATGTGTGGATATAACGAACCGGTGGTTTTGCACTCCTCGGTAAGTTCTGTCAATCGTTGAAATTTCGAACAAATATCAAAAACAAAACATAATAATATAGTTATTATCAAATGAAAAACATTTTTTGGGTGGGGTAGAAGACTTATTATTATTAGTACATGCATAAACAGTTGTAGGTATATAATATAGGTATATATAATGCATGTATTAACATAGAACAATTTTATTTTCGACTTGTCGAAGTTTAATGATTAGCACCTAAGAAGAGATAAAAGAAAATAAAGTCAATATCCATTCCAGTAAACGAAATCAAAGGAAACGACGTAGATATATGTTTACTTGTTTAATACCAATACCTCCACGAAGTCAGACTTCAGAGCATGCGGAAAGTAGGGTGTAATATCTTACATACAAGACAGATCAAAGCGATGGAATGAACGAAGGCATAGTGGCGAGAACATACATACAGATTAAAATACGTGACAAGAAACGACTCTCATTACGTCAAAGAGTGCGTTTTAGATCTGTAAATATTTGGAAGCTTGTATTACCATGAATTACTCATTGTGTTTTCTGAATTAGTCAAGAAAAAGATGTACATACTCGTAAATTATAAGAAAATATACGACAAATTTGTTCCAAACCTTTTTTCATGCACTCAATCGTTTTTGAGATAGAGGGCGGGGAGCGTGCAGTGCTCAACCATACACTTATTTATCTACTGAAATTCAATCCAAATTCTATCTCAAAAACAGTTGAGCGAATGAAAAAATGTTCTGAACAAAATTTGTCGTAAATTTTATGTTCTACAAGTTTTATAAAGATGTCAGCATCATTGGAGCTATAGAAATCGAGATAATCGCGAAAACCCGATTTTTGTGACATTTGACCTTGAATAACTTACGACGCAGACACGAGATTTCGTGAGACTTTAGAGACAACTTGTAGAACGCCAAAATTAAGGTTATACGAGTTTCCAGCTTATTATCTCTCATTCCGAGTTTGACCCCTTTTTCTGCATTTTTTTTTATAATACTAAGGTAGCAAACAGCTTACGGCCCACCTAATTAGAATTGATTATCATAGCCTATATAAGCTTGCAACACCAGGAGTATCAATCGCGCGTTACCGACCCTGCAAAAATCTCTTCACGCCCTACTTGAAGAACCTCATGCTGTACTCTCTTGGGAAAACCACGACGGGCTGCTCATTCCACAATTTGAGCGTCCGCGGTAGGAAGTAATAGTTGTTGGTAGCCAGCAATGGGGATTCTACAAAGTAGATTCTGTACCACCATGCTTTGGTAACCAAAACTTATCACATTTGCGTCCATTACCACTGAGCTATAATCACCTTTTATACATTACTAGCTGACCCGGCAGACGTTGTCCTGCCCAGAGAACAAAAATAAAACTGGGACCTACCTACCTCTACCTACCCCTAACTACCCCTACCTACTCCTACCTACCTATCCCTACCTACCTCTACTTACCCCAACCTACCCCTACCTACCCCTACCTTCTCCTGGTACTATGCTGCCTCCCCACCAATTTTCAGCCAAATCAGTTCAGTCGTTCTTGAGTTAAATAATTACAACGAAAAGTGGCATTGATTATTGTATATAGATACGTCTTTATACTATACATGAGGTAAATATCTGATGAATACCTGTCGAAATGTCAATATCTATGACGGTTATATTGGGGTTGTCATGTTGAACAACTTTTGCTATGGGACTGATAGTTGAAGTGTATTACGAACCGGTGGAAGTTTCAACGTTCATAAGTGCCATATCGGAGCCTAAACTGAATAAATAAGCTTTGAGTTTGAGTTTTGACCACTGAAGTAGCAAAATATGTTTTTTTTTTCATACTTTTCGTATTAGCAATGTTAAGCTTTAGTACTGAAAGTATTTTTTCACGATTTCAGAACTGTTTCCATAGTAAAAGTGGTCATCTATATGAACCCGACATAGCTTTCACGGACTAGATGGGATATTTTTACAACATGTACAAAACATTCAAAAAGTAACTTCATTTGAACAACACGCAGCAACGTGTTGAAATAATTTACCTAATGATGCTAGCTGGCGCTGACTGCAATCTGGCCGGGTGAATTTATTCACACCGAAAAATCGAGCACGAGGCCCAGAATACAAGAAAAAAGTATTTAATTGCTCCCAAGGAGAAGAGAGAATGGTGAAAATTCGGGTAGCGAATTTATAGGAGCTATTTGGATGCAAATGATGAGCTCGGTGCGGCCTCCGCCAGTGACGGTATAACCCCAAAAGAATAAGTGAGAAACGTCTTACGAGAAAAAAGGCTCGTGAATACTCGTGGTGCTCTTTACTATTTATTCACGAGTGCTTTGGGCTTGGTCCCGGCTGAGTAATAGAATAATGTTAACGCTTTTGATTTATCTTTAATATGCTATTTTATTTGCATAATGATTTGCTTTGTTTTACTTTATTAAGTGACACCCAGAATTTTTATATCAGATAAATAGGAAAAGTAGCTTGTCGCTATTCAGTATATATCTCTAGAGACATCGAAGTTATATTATTACTGAGATAAGAACCCCACAAATAGAACAGGCGTTGCTTCTAAAACCAATCGCTGGAAAACTTTTAATGCCTGTTTGTAGTGAAAAGTTAAGAATTCGATTATTTTCTCAACCTTATCCACTTGATTTTAGGGCGAACTTTAAATGCATTGTCTGCGTTCGACTAAAATGCATTTCAGTTTAGCCTTTTGTTTGGAAAACAAACAGTAAACAAGTTCGACACTCAATCCTTTGTGGGATACTTTTGAAAAGTTCTCGAATAAGAAGGCCGAGGCTTACCGCAAGTGACAGAGTGGCCGGCGCGACCGCAGCGCTCCCTTCCGGTGCTCGCCAACAATGCAGAGATGAACTATTTATTTCGCTGCAATATAAAAATAAAAACATTTTATTGCGGATACAAAGCAAAATAGTTTTTCTAAATGTTGGCTGCAATAAACTATTGGAAACAAAACGATAAATTAAATTCTGTTCCGTACAAGGTACAGACGACGACAATTCAAGGTAAACACTGCGGCATCTTAAGCGATTGTAATAGGAGTTATTTTGCAACAAAAAGGTATAGTCTGATCTGTAGCCTTGTGTATTACTTGTGTACCTACTTTAATAAATTGCAAATGGTGACGGAAAAAGTTGTATAATGCATATTATAGTCTGTAGACTGATTTTGACTATGTCTTTTTTTATCTTTCCTTTTACAACAAAGTTGGTAAACATAAAACCCCAAAAAACTGATGGTAAATGTAGACTATTGTAGACCATAGCTTAACAAACGCTTTCAATGTATCATTCGCGTGCAACCGATCCTTCCCGCAGAACTCTGGCGACTTTACTCACGCGCAGAAACATAACTAATTTATTTGGCTACGATAATGTAAAGTGTGTACTTCACCAGTTGACATAAAATCTAAGCGAAAGATCGTCTAAGAATGTCTAAATTTATTACAATTTACTGCTCTGTTTAACATTTGTATGTATCTACATAAGTAACGTGAGCTCAACATCCTCTGATAGTACGAGTATGTATACCGCGACGTAAAGCGCGAACAAGGGTTTTAGGTAGCGGTGTAATTAGCATTGTATTTAAAGTAGCTTCTGCATTTTCTATTGTAACATAGAGGACTATCGCGCCACACAGATGCTTTGTGGTTTGTTTGCATATAGTATGTATGGATAAGCAGTGATATTTTATAGCAATATTTTAAAAGGCTCTATGAACAGTCAGCATCAAAAGTATACTGTCACTTTAGGATATCCTTTCATAATAATCTATTGAAATTCTCGCGACGTTTTTATGAAAACGATAGGTAAATACTAGTGATATTAAATGCCGTGGTAAGTCGGTATATTTCTGAACACAAAAGGTATTCGACATACTTCTCGACCGTTGAAAGAACTACCTACAATAATTAATGAGTCGAAGACACCTTAAAATACACCCGTAAGCCAAGTTCAAATACTTACACACCCGGAATCTTACATACAGATTAGGTTGAAGGTAAAGGAAAACAATTTGGAGCAAACCTACAAGCCTGATAATGAGTTAAGTGACAAGCATAGTCCCATAACCCCGTTGGGTCAGCGTAGAGGTCTTACCTTAACCCCTTATTATAAAAGAGACGCGAAAAGGTAAGGCCTTGACAAAAGAGACGTGACAATTATGTAGCTTGGAAAGTTGAATGGAAGTAACAGCATTGTGAAAGTTGGTGCAACAGCTTATGAACTCCAAGATGTCTTGATGGGGTTAATAATTGTCTCAATCTCAAGTCTATTGTTCACTGACAGGCGCACATAAATTCGTCGTATTTGATTATTTAACGAGAGTGCTTGCAACCAAGTACCTAAATGCATAAGAGGGTAAGCAATAAATTTTTATTTAAAGTTCAAAAGCTTCGTTTGTTTACTACAGCGAATTAATTGCTAACCAAAATGAGGGTCGGTGGTGAGACGGCTCGTTGTAAAGTTATATTTTGACATTTACGAGCAACCTCGACACGCCTCCGTAAGACTTTGTGTGCCTGAAACACTGCCATTGAAATACATTGGGTATTACCCACAGTTTCACAAGAAGCTCGATAAAGTTCCCAGCCACGTGAATTTGGTCACATCATTCTCGATGTTACCGTAACAAACAACATATATCGTTTTATATGGATTTGATTTTATAATAAATATATACTTCCGTGGAGCCCAATGTTTGCCGTAATAATATATTTTTTTGTTTTATTATATTACAGATAGTCGCTGGAGCAGAAGACCATTTTTCTTTGGTCTCTAAATGACCTCAAAGCTGGTATAACTTGTATTACCGACACCGTGGATCCCAATACTCTTTGAGATGGTGGGAAACGAACTTTGATCCTGTTATGAATGATTTTTCATAATTCAATAATTTTGATATATTGCCATACTTGTCACCAATTACAGACATCGACAATTTGATCTCTAATATAAAACCAATATTATTTTTCATCTCATCACTTACTTACAAAGCAGTTTCAGAAGTGCAATTAAGCGGAAGATAAAGGTTAAAAAATCTAAATCTTCGTAGAGGGTAACAAAGCTGATTTTTAATTAATATCTCCACAGAGGCTAAACTTGTACATTCAAATTAAATTTCCTAACAATTATGCTCGGAACGTTAAATGAATTTAATTGAATCTTGAACTGCAAACAATATTCATTCGTATTTGCGCTAATCGTTAAGGCAAAGCAAAGTTAGCCTCAATCGCCATTGTACGTAACCGCTATGTTAACTATACTCTAATACTCGTTTATATACATTTAACTATTGTTGTTATTGTTCTGAGTGCAAAGTAGTTCCACACGCCTTATATCTTATTAATTACCTAATCTAAATTCCACACTTGGCCATTTTTGCAAAGTATGAACTTGGATTTTGACTTGTAGTTATCATGATAGAAGCCATAGTGATATTATGTAGGTACCTATTTCATTTATCCTGTATTCAATTTCAATAAGCAACCTAAAACGCTTAAAATGATACCTACAAGCCCCTGTCAGACAGATGGGTAGGTTTAGTAATAGGATCCTGTTAGGTCTCAAAAGTGAAGGTTCATATATATTTGTTTTGTAAAATTTAATCCTAACTTTATATTAGTAGGTACTCAGGACTAATTTAAATTTCTATAATGTTACGTCGGTAAAATTATGTAAAATAAAAACAAAAAGTAAAAATTATGAGGCCTAACCATAACCACATTTTTACTATCGGCTAAAAAAGACATGACGCGTTAAAAGGCTCTGCGGTGGGCGGCAGCCGCTCTCTTCCGGCACTATCTCGGCCGCCGGAGATGGCCTATTCATCGCGCTATCGACACACTGTGTATGCTTGGCTTGTCGAGCGTACAAACTCCTAACATTGAGAACAGAACGGAAGTCGATCGAGATTTGTTTTATCCTACCAACATTATTCATTAGACAGAACCCAATGTCGAACATAATATTATAATTCAAAGTTAACTGCAGCTAGTAAAAACAGTGTAATATAGTCATAACTGGCTGTCTGGGCAAATTTCCGGGCAAAGGACGGTTTCAAATGGATACGTTGTCCGGCGAGGCGCGGCGACATGCAAATGTGACGTTCAAAGCAGTTTGCATAGTCAACCTAATCTTGAATTTGGCATCACACTTGAAAGTGATCAGTTTTTCTATTTCAAAATTATTCAGTGCTGAGAATATTCCTTTTAAAATATTTGTAGCAGGCAGATAGAGTTCCCTCTTGTATATCAGATATTAGATACTTACCTACACAACATCAATAAAGGATCCAAGGAGCTGTTAAATATGAAAGACAGAATAATAAAAAGTGAGAACACTATCCTATCTGGAACTTACACGTATTTTCGAGTTTGAAAAAATATACATAATAATGTCCGATATTAAATACAAACGGCTTAAATAGCCGTACACTGTACTCAAAATAATTAATAAGATACTTTACCTAGTTCAGCGATAAGTAGAAGTAAAAGCTAGAGCTCTGGAATTTGAAAACGGGAACTCGATGTAATAAATTTAATAGCAAAATAAACGACGTCGTTAACTTATCTAAAATATTGTCGGTTGAATAACTCAACGCATTTAATAGCAGGATTATTTCAGTTTAAACCCCAGACGTGGCCTCTCACAGATTTGAAAAAATTGAATGGAATCATTTATCAAAATGGCATGATTTATGTTCCGAAACTCTTTCAGTAAATACAAATGAGAGGGAAGTAAGGACGTTGGGTCACTGCCAAAGCGAAGCCTGATTAATGATTTTAAGGCACACGGGAATGTTACGGGAAAAATAAATTCAAAAACTTGTCCGTTCTCGACAGAAAACATTGGTGATTCCCGACGTTGCATCATTTGTGCCTGTTTTGTAATTCCACTCCGCCCTTGTTATTCTCGATATAAAATAAGGTGTGGTTTTATACGACCACCCAAAAAAGAGTGGAATGTTTTCAGATCAGTTTCTTTATTCCATGATAATTTCTAAATCCTATGTAGTCTCGGGTGACATAGAGTCATAAAAAAAATAAACATGTATCGCCTAACGCCTGTATCCCTTAGAGTTATATTTTGTTATTTTTTACTTTGTATAGGCCTGTGTTTGTCTACAATCAGATGGTGATAAACACACATAGCCTAAAGCGGAACTGGCTCTCAAGTGCAGCTTTCAGAACACACCGGAAGGTGTTTGGCGACCGATTTTCAACTTGAAGGTAGCTAGTCAGACAGGCACTTTAAAGTACCCTAACACCGTGCTATGTTGTGTGTACGATAGTGGATGTTTGTATTTTTATGGAAACTGTAGAAATAGCCCAGATTTTCAGTCCAGTGGTTTGATTGCTTTGTGACTGGCTCATTGTATTTTCAAATTGGCTAAACTCAACAGTATTCACGAAATAAACTTAGATACGTATCTTCAAAATAATTCAATGACTTTTTTATTTATGATAGGCTACATAAAAGTAAACTAAAAAAATAATGAACACACCAAATTACCTTCTTAACTAACACTTGCTGTATCGATATAGGTGTTTTGAAAAGTTGAACAAGTTGCTCGGCGCAGCGAGCTATTTCAGTTTGTTAACTCTAATTCTATCAGAGAGGTCGTTCCCAGTTTTTGTACCTACGTGAAGTTAACAACACTTGTGCAATCTGGCCCCGTTGCTGTAAATACGGTCAGCAACAAAACTGAAATGACAGCTTTGATAACATTAAAAAGTTACGCCTCTCACAAAAATCCGCTTCGAAAAACTTTTTACAAAATGTTTTATGTCACGCTTGCAACTTTAAGCAAAAATCGAATGTTGCTGTCTGTATATGAGATTGTGCTGATAAAACAACTGAAATTGAGCATTAAGCACAATCGAATGTTAATTACACGCTACACTTTATAGACCTTTCTGAAGGGTCGTTACACGTAATGAGTAGGTATCGTGTTCCGAAACACGAGTATTTTGTTCTAGCTAGATAAATGTGAGTACATACTCACTAGTCAGCGTTTACTTAAGAAACCTTGTTTGCTAAGCAAGGATTTATAGGTGGTTGAACAGTGTGCGAGGGTTGCAGTGTCAATCTAGTGAAGACTCTATTACAACATGTAACAAGTTAAATAATTTAAAAAAATAAGGCGTAATTAGGGATCCTAACCTTAAAAGGAAAAAATAGAACCCTTATAGGATCACTCGTGTGTCTGTCTGTCCGTCCGTCTGTCACAGCCAATTTGCTCCGAAACTACTGGACCAATTGAGTTGAAATTGAATACACAAAATAAGTCGGTGGCCCAAACACGGACGTATACCTAACGTACCTAAATACATGAATTTTAAGCATGGTGGCTACTTTTGGGGTTAAATAAGACAATTAAAAAAAAGTTTTGGAAACTATATGGTGTGACATTGACATATCAAATGAACGAGCCTATCATTGTGAGAATTTCAAATATATATTTTGTAAATCTACAGAATGTCGTAATGATATTTCGTACCTAAATAAAATATAATAATTAGAAAAATATATCTGAAGGTAGGTACTGAAACTAAGTTGATAATGTTCTCTTATATGCCACTTTATTTGTAGGTAATTGCTATAAGAACAATACCTAAGTTACTAGCGAGTCGAATCTTTTTTGACTAAAATATAACGTTAACAATTTTTTTACGATTCCTTAAAAATTCTCGCATTAATATTACTTCTGAAGTTATAAGCGAATAGCGAGAACGTCTGAAAATAAATTATCAACTAATTTTCCTCTCAATCGTCAATTCCGGTTCGACTGATCTATTACAAAGTAACTTTTGTTTCCATCGCTTGAATATTTAACGTCGAGTTTCAAGTATCGATGATCAGTTATCTACCTACTTACCAGGGTTCAAAGATGATATTTTGTGGAGGGATTCAAAACAGTTTATGAATATTAAAAAGGGTTAATATTGAAAACCTTATGTGCTCTTTAAAAAAAGAATTCTACTTGATTTACTTCTTTAAATTTAAATTGAAGGACAATTTCACATTCTAGATTTTATTATAAAACACCGATTAAAATTGGTTATTACCTATCATGTTATTACTTATTATGCAAGAAAATCCTTAGCTTGAAAATTACAATTACAAACGCAAATATAGTATACTAGCTGTTCCTCGCGGTTTCACTCGCGTTCCCGACATAAAAAGTAGCCTATAACCTTCGGGGATAATGTAGTTTCTTATAAGTGAAAGAATTTTTCAAAGTGGTTCAGTAGTTTCGGAGCCTATTCAATGCAAACAAACAAACAAATAAACAAACAATCAAATCTTTCCTCTTTATAATATTAGTATAGATATAGATTATTATTATATTATTATTATTAGTATAGAGTATAGATAGTATAGATTATTATAGTATATATAAACGTCAGTCCTGTCCACTTCCGAGTGATAAAATTTTTTATGAATAATGTGTTGTTTGCTCAGACCAATTTAAAATAATAATCTACATTGTTCGTAAACATCATGAATTTTCCTTTAAACAGTGTAATAGAGACCAAACCAAAGCAGTTTGTAGTATTTATTTATTACTTTATTTTTACATTTAAACAAATTAAAATAAAACAAGAAACAATTAACAGAAGTCTATTATGGAGACAATTTTATCAAGAGAATAGACTTTATTTATCCTCATACCGGTGTAATTAAAGTAAAGAAGCTTGAACAATAAACTGAACGTACCTAATGAAAGAAGAAAAGGAAAAATAAAGTAAAAAGTAAAACAAGTTAACAAATAAATTGACAGACGAGATTAAAAGCCTGTAATAAAGCTAGACTTTCAAACATTTTATTGTATTACTGGGTATCTTGAACTGAGGCTGAGCTTCTAACACACCTTTGTGGTTTTGCCTTGAATTAACAACGCCTGTCATCAAATGTTACTGCTGAAAATAAAAGAACAAAGGTTGGTTTATGCAGGTCAAAGATAACTTGAAAACATATTTTTTTGTCTCTCTCATAATGTGGGGGTGGTGTGACTGTCTGGCAAGTACCAGGTACTATAGAAGGTCCAAGTTAATAGCAAGTCTGCCCACTGTCTCTGTAAATAATTATGTTTGTTTCTTTTATTTAACTTGAGCGAGTTATAGAGATAGGGCCAAAAAGTATGCTTCTGGTACTTTTTTTTTAAACTATAATAATATTAAACTATTCGCATAATGTAGAGCAAACAGAATTGTGGTACGGCCCCCGCTAGATAAAACCGATGACCTGCGTAACCTGGCGAGTGGCGGGTGGATACGGAAGCCGGAAGAGCGGAAAAAAATGTGGTAACTATTGGAATAGGCTAATAGAATAATTATTAGACTCTAATGCACGGAAGGTAGCTTTTGCTAAAGCAGCAGAATACAAGAAAATAGAATAAGGTCTGCTAAAATTCCATATTATATCTACAGTAGGGTCAACCGTGGAACTTTAAATTAGGAAATAGGGTAACTTCCGGTAAGAGATACCAAGACCAATATACCAAATTTCAATATATTATATTTATATATATATTTGTTATATATATTTTTTTTTTTATTTAAATTATACAACGGAGTCGACAAACAAGTCTGTAGACGCTTGAAACACATAGGGATTACTACTCCGGGTATAATTCACGCGTTATCCACTCTCTCCAATGAACTTTAACTAGAACTGAAACATAACGTCAACAAAATCTTTGTAAATAGTAACCTAGGATAGATAGGGGCAGAGAAAATCTCTCGGCTTTGTTACCCTGCAGCCATAATAGTACAAGTTGAAACTTTTGCGTCTGTTTCCCGCACGTATGGTGAACTTATGTAAGGACTGTTGAGTTACGATTAACTTGAATTCGTAGAAGTAGCATATGACAACGAATGAAGAATAAAATTTTGCTCAGAATTATATAACACTAGATATAACACTTATAAGAAACTGTAATGTGATGCCAATACATAAATTAGTGACCGGTAGCGCCGCGGCATTGACATAATGAAAATTGCCAACAAAAACAAATAGGAAGCAAATACTTGGATTGGATCAAATAGGTATATAAACATTATAACATCACAATTGAAACACATAATACAATAATTGGTGTTGTATTCAAACATTATAGTTTAAATATTGCATTAAAGTAGTTGATTGATACTTATTTTTAAATGAAATAAGAATTAAATCTAACCCACTATAACGACCCAGCCATCAACAAAAGAAAAGCTCAATATGAATAAAGGAATGGCTAGCCAGGCGAAAACTATAGCCCTCTTTATACACTTATAAAGTTACCACCTTGCAAAATATTCGCGAGATATTTATTTCTATATTTCCCATAAAATCAATATTTTATATAGTTTGTCTATTGAATAATTACCATCCTTAGCTCCACGACTTCGCTCTCATTTTAGTTTCTCGAAATTCTTCGTTAGTCTTAGGATTTACTTACGACTGTTCCTACTTACTTTTTACGTAACCAACCATACTATTTTTTCTATCTCAAAAATACGTTTTTATACTACCACCTGAACCACTCTACCACCATATAAATAAACAATATTACACCCTACTCATTTTAAATGCTAATTTGTAATAGGTGCCTGAAAAAGGTCACAAGTTATTTATGTCCTGTGTACCTAAAAAATAAATCATTGTATGGCACTTCGTAGCAGAATCAATTAATATTGATGCATTTTTGAAAATACATGTTTAAAAAATCTCAGTTTTTGCGTATTTTAACTTTTGAAGAAAATTAAAAAGAATTATGTTTATCTTCAACACCAAAATAATTGATAATAATCGTAAAAAACAAACAAAGCAAGCAAGTTACAAGTAAAGTTACTGGTAAAATAATAACAATACCAATCGATCATTAAAACAATAACAAACTGCAACATATTGCTAAACATCTATTACAGATTACAAGCGCGAACAACAAAGTTATGGGAACCCGGAATGATTTATATTTGCTGGGGTTAGCCCAAGGGTGCGATAGTGTGTAGCATGTTAACTTATCCCTCTGGATCTCGGGACATATAGGTGCCCTGCCTATTAAAGACATAATTTACGTGTTTGGTCTTGATATTGAGGCTCTAGTCATTGTTTTAAACCGCAATATCCATTAATATCCCAGGGTTAGGATACGAGCTGTGACGTTGATGAAATAATTATTCGGGGATGTAACGTCTATAGGATGAAATTAGAGACTCCTTGGCTTTAGTTCTTTATAAAACTGTGACTTAGTTCCATTAAGTTCACCAATTGGAAAAAAAATCTTCACGCCAGAGGAGTAATTAACCGGAAACGATTCGCTAAAGATTCGCTTTGTCGACTTAGACCACAAATTTCTTTTATTTTATATTATTTTATATTATTATATTATGTTGTGGGTTTTTTTTTGTAAATATAAATGAAGCAATTTAATTTGACAGTTAACTTTACTCGCAACAAAATTATAGACCGTTAAATTCATAGACGCCTAATAGAGCTCCCCTTACCTCCGACCTCGTCCCACATGAGGAAAAAGCTCACAACATTTTCACCTTTTCCGTAATAAGTATCCATTAGCCGTCAAAGTATAGGCACCCGACTTTTATTATATTTTACTTCTGGAATAGAGCAAACAGAAACATAGCAAATGAACCACAACCATTCCCTATTGTCTTTGGAGTATTATTTTTGACCATAACAAGGACAAGCAATGTATAACATATGTATTCAGAAGACAAAGGATAGTGTGAAAGCCGCCGTATTGATGCTGTGGGGACTTTTTGATTTATGGAATTTCTATATGGAGTTGATCCTAAGGGATCTCATTTCGCTATAACTTTGGTTTTGTTTGTTAAAAGATATCCAGTATTTTATTTAGGACAAATAATAAACACTTTATCCAATTTATTTTTGACAACTGATGTTGTTATAGCGTTGATAAAAAAAGGCTATATGGTCTATTTCAATAAGAAAAAATAATACCTAATGTACCTATCTATAAATAATGTGTAAAACCATTAGTTATTACTAGAGACACCCTGAAGTGCAATGGGGACCCATGTGATTTGTTTCTAATAAAAGAACCAACTATTGACATATTAGTATTGGCCTTTAGGCCTTTTTTTTTTAAACAAGCATAATGATGGTAAACGGTTACTGTAGCCTAAAGACGCCTACAAGACCCGAAGCATCTTAGAACAATAACTAAATCTATTCGGAGCGGGGCGTCACTCACGCGTGAGTGTCCCCAATGAGTCCTTGCAGCATTACTTACGTGCAGGAATACAACACTAGCTTATTTGGCTGCGGTATTCTGTAAGGTGGTCTTTCCCCAGTCGAGCTACTCTTTGAACGGAAAAACGCTATGATCTACAACAAAAAAGTTAAATCTAAAGACAAATTACCTGCAGACATACAAAACGGTGACTGATTCATAGAATGGTCTAAAAATGAAGACATTATGACAGTTATGCTCTTAACAATACATAAACATTGGGTTATTTTTCAATAACGGCCATCTGATTTTTAATCAAAGTTGAGCTTTAACTGTTATACTATTTATAAATATAAAGGTATTTACACCCAGCCTCGGAACAGCCACACAAATGTTTGTCATACCCTATACTTACCATTCCAATGACAACCCAGCATAAACACAGTCCTCAAACCCAGACAAACACTTGTCTTGTCTTGTTCTTTTGAACACAAATATATTTAACAAGAACAGAAATCCAAGAACCAAATCGTTTTTGCGGAAAGCTGACGAAAAACGGAGAGTTAGGTTCGAGATGCTCGCAGTTTGGTCGGGGAGCTGTCCAGACGCCTTATTGATACTACAGGTGACCAAAGAGCTGGCACTTACCTCGGGCAGCGCATCAGCATCGCAAATCAACGAGGTAACGTCGCCGAACCCTGCCTGCAGGCGACGATTTAAACGCGGCTTATTATTTATAGTGACTTTGTAAATATTTTAGTTCAATTTTAATTTAGTTTTAATTCAGTTCTTTTGTTTTTATGTGTTTGTTATTGTAAATTAAAATAATAACTCGATAAGAAAATCCTTCTAATTACTTTTGACCTTGCATTTACGAGATCTTTAAACCTTGGCCTTGTAATTTGGCTTCCCTCCAATTGCATTTGGAGTCGAGAATCACATTCACCCAAGCGACTGCAGTTGAATACACCCGTGACGTCAGTGGTAAAAGGGAATAGGCAAACAGCATTCAGCTGTAACTGACAACCTCACTTACAAACGCGCACTCTCTTCGAACGAGGTTCTAACGAGTAAAATAAACGTGGCAATTCTGTTTGCCTATAGTATAGTTAGAGAGCTATACCTAGCTGCCCCCGTAGCATGGCAAGCGTAGACTAAAGAAGTTTCGAGACTACGACCAATAATAATCGCGGATTACCTATTCATCACGTCATATTTATGTGATTTAATTGGCCGAAGATTCGATGCCTCTTTAGTCTACGCTTACCATGCTACCTCAAAGTTTATCTGAGAAAAAATTTGGATGATTATAGTATCATCACTGCACATATAAAAAAACCCAGTGATCGAATTTCGGTTTTGAAATTCAAAATGCATTTCATTGAGTAAAAAAAAAAGTAGTATATATAGTATATCAGTTATCTGGTTTCCATAGTACAAACTCTGCTTAGTTTGGGATCAGATAACCGTGTGTGAAGAAATGTCCCAGGATATTTATTTATTTATTGAGTGCTTTATTTTCTGTGACACACACAAACCCGATATACCTACACCTATGTTTTATTGCTTTCTCGTAGTATACTCGTAGTGTACTTACATAAAGTACTACCGCACTCTTTAAATTGGCTCCGCTGAAAGTCTCAAATAAAGCGTTAAATCCAATACATTTCTAAGCGTATAAAAACGGCGTTGAAATTCCCTTAGCCGTCACATAAGTCAAAGGTAGATGTAGAGGGTCCTAAATATCTCAAAACAAACATTCCAAGCGAGTTCAAGCCATTTGAAAATACGGCCGAAGGAAATTCAGTAGCATTTTATTGTCAGAGCGGCAGGCGATTCGTTCCATTTAATAGCCGCGTAAAATTGGTACGATCGCGCGTCCGACCGACAATCCGCCCGTCACGTCTCTAATCTTTCACGCACGAAGTGTACATCACACTTACACGATGGTATAATTTGGTGTCGTCACGACTTTATTTATTGCTGAAAAATGTCACGAGTCACCTGAAAGTTAGAAAATATGAAAAAGTTGATTGAAGTACAGTGAGGCAGATTCATACAGTTTTCACTTTATGAGTCATTGCAAAGTAGGATACAACTAAATATTATCTCATCTTTGAACGTGATTAGCAGTTTGACTACCTATTTGCCTACTAAACCTTATATAAAAGCTTTGAGAAATTGTAGCAGAAATATTATATTTTACTTTTACAAAAGTTGGTAAAATAATATTATTATACCTTTACATAATCTCTCTTAAAGTGTAAAATTTAGTTTCAATTAAAGTTTAAAAAAATGGTTTTGGGCAATACTTAAACATACTTTCATCCTCTATTTTACACTCTTTAGGAGATATTGGTGCCGATTCTGTTGTTTACGAACTAAACTAATAAATTAGTCACGTCACGTCTCTGTCATCTAAAGCTTATTGAAAAAAGATAAAACATTTTTAATGCTGTCAGATTAGTCCATGCCGTCGTCGTAATATAGGGGTAAATGGTCGTGACCAATATTAGATCGCGCGCGCCTAAATTCACGTTGAAATATGTGTTGGGACTAATCGGAAAGGGCTAAAATATCTTTTAAGTAACCCTTTCTTTTATTTTTTAACCGACTTAAAAAAAGGAGGAGGTTCTCAATTCGACTGTATGTTTGTTACGCGATTACTCCGCCATACTCCGTACCATTTTAAAAATTCTTTTTTTATTCGCAAAAGTATACTCCTGAGGTGAGGAGACTATTTACTACTACCTATTATCTATTAAATAACGTCTCGTATACGCTAAAAAAATATAATATAATTTCAGGATAACCAGAATATGTAGTTATATTCTTACATATTCAAATATGAGTAACATTGTCAATACACACATGTAAGTATTAGTAGATATGAGCGAGGTTCAAAGCCAAAATACGAATGAAAGATTGATATTGGATCCCTTGTGAGTTTTCTCTTTTTAATTAATCGCTTTTGTGAAGCTCAACTTCAAAGCAAAGGGTATCGGACCAATGGCGATACGTTGTTGAAATTGAAAAAATCGGATGCTCCTAATTTGTTTCAGTCGTTTTGTTCAAATGAGTTTAATTTAATCGTGTACAAGGTAAAAAGGCCGGTATAGTCATATTAAAAAAGGTTACCTTGGAGTTTTCATGTAGGTACTTAAAAACATACCTATGTATATGTAAAGATTATCTCTCAGATAGACGTGTGCTCTACTTAGAGCCGTGTATGAAGAATATGTTATTCGGGATATTTATTTAGATTAAAGTATTTACTTATAAACATATTTTTTAAATTTTAAATCTACATCCGACTAGTATAGACATACCTACTTCCGCACCTTCTGATTATGGACCCTTGATCCAAACAACCGACGCGAGTCTAGAGTATGTCCAAATAAATGCTGCACATTATCATAAAAACGAAAACCACTACGAGTACAATTCACAAAAGAACATTCGGTGTGGAAGTGGCATCTGAGGAACGTGGCAAAATTACCTCACTAAATGGCTAAGCTTAATTTGTTGGAAAGAAAAGTAGGTACCAATTTTAGGAACACACAAAGCGAGGACCAATCTTGAGTAAAAACCTTTTCCCCAAGAAAAATACTGCTTCCGCTCAAGACAAATTTATTCTTACGGTTTTATAAGCCTTAAATATTTGCGTTACTTCATTCAAATCCAGCTTACGCTATAAAAATAATAGCTTAAAAAATAACGTCAAATTGTCAGTTAGGTATTCTTGAAACGGCGGTGTCATAAATTGAGTTAACGGAGGCTTATCTTTTATTTAGATTTTTTTAAGGCCAAACATTTAAATCGACGTTATCTGAATATAAATTTAGACATCCCGATTGCCAGAAATGATTACTTTTCTCCTTCGGGGGTCCAACGAGTGGTGAATACGTGACAACGGTAGATTGTAAAATTGTTATTCTAAGCATGTTGAAGAACCCGTCTGGAATTACGAAAATTGTTTCTGAGATAAAAATATCCGCGTTTTGTCAGAGCAAGTCACGGATATATTTTATCAAGTGTCTACATATGACATGTCGACCACTCTTATAATATAAACAATTTGTATATTATCTGAACATAAAATAACACGATTTAGTCACACAAACAGATACGATCATTATGTGTTAACATGAATAGTGAATCAATCCTGTGTAGTCGCCAAAACAGAAATGATGCCAACGTCAATATACTGTATTGAAAATAATCACGAATAGTTGTGTTTGTTTCTGGTAGCTGATTTAAAAAAATGGAAAAGTCTTCCTCTTGTTACACCAACCATTGAGCCATATATCGATCATGAATATTACCTACTATAAAAGTTACGCGCGTGTAATATCAAACGACGGGCATACATAATTTTCAAACATTATCTAGCAGATTTGTATTCACAGCTTTACATCTAAATTTTCCGACGATAATGAAGGGAGGATGACGTGATACTTTTGTTTACGGAATTATGAAAAAAGTTATTATGAAATCGCTTTAAGTCAGTGAACGATGTAAATTGTGAAATCATTTGGGACAACGTAACACCCGGTGTAATATTTGAATGAACATACAAGACGGGCTTATAATGAATGTTACATGAGCATTATGGATGTCGGGTCGAGAAAATGAGTAGGCTCCAAAACCTCACACTTGTTCCTGGAATTAATTGAGGGAACTCCTTTGCCGCAATGTAAATATGCAAAGATACATAGGTAAAGTACAATTGTAAAGTCGCCGTGAAATACTGCTCAAATATTGTTTTAAACAAACAGCTAACTACGATATTAATGGCAACATAAAACTTTGTTTACTAAATAAATATATTACGCTATAGCGAAACCGCTACCCTCTCTTCGCTCCCACGAGAGTTTCGTCAAAATTCCTAAAATATAAACTTATGATCTAAAAGTTTATACCTATGCAAAAGAAATTAAAAATATCAAACTTCGTTGTACCATGTTGTTCCATGAAATGATATCTATGAAATTAGGCTATACTGCATTTATAATTTTTACAATAGGTACTCTTAGTCTAGGAACACATAAAATTACGATAGGTTTAAACAAAATAATCTTGACATTCCTATTACCCATCCAGCAAAAAAATAGATTAAAAATAAAGTCGTCTAATATTAAAAGTTCTTTCTGCAGATTTGCGTAGTTCAGTTTTCTCTCGAGTCAAAGTAAGCGTCGCGCAATAAAAACTTGACCGAAACTTAGGTAAGGCTGTATGTACCTTTTCCTTTGATTTCTATTCATATAAACTAGAAAGATACCTTATTAATAAAAATATAATATGTAATTTAATTAGTTCATAAATATTATTCTTATGTAGGTACCTATTATTCAACTCGAATCAAGTAGGTACTTTTTTTTTAATAAAGCGTAGTAGCGTATCCGCATGGATATTTCTATCTCTGTCGATAAAGATATGTAGAGCATAGTAAGTACGGATACCTTAAAGAATCTAAATAACTTTATGTTGTTTTCCTGCGCGTGAGTAGAGCCATCAAGGAGATTCTTTATTCGATAAAAAAAAGGCGCCACAGAATACAAAATTTGATACTCAATGTAACTTTTATTACTATAAGTATCAAAGTGTATACTTATAGCAAGTTATATTACAAGAAGTTTTACCTTCCGGCGGTTATAATTTCCATCAGTATTTGTTATAATAAGAAGGCATTCTCGATACTAATTTAGAACTTTGAGAACCTCATTTGACTTTAAGTCTATGGAATGTTACAATAGGGTGAGGGTACTCTTGAATTTTCGAGTTTCAAAGCCAATATGGAAACAATGCTAGTACTGTCGCCTACCACCTTATAAAGTTTCCCTTCACTCTATGCGAGACGCTCACTAACTTCAGTTTGTTTTCATACAAGTAGATGTGGCAAAACCGATACACAAACTTAACTAATCAATAATGCATTTCCTGGAGAGTTGACAGTTACTTAATGATCTTATATGTTTACTACGCACATTATAATAATGAATTTTAGTAACGCCAACGCCATTATAAAAGTGGTTACTTATGGTGCCTTCTACTAGCATTACTAGTTTAATAAATAAATAATTGTCAGTTTTTAAATAAATTTGTTGAGTTCATAAGAACTCTAATCCTAAAAGTAATCATCGTCAAATCATCCGATAGACGGACAAAGGATCTCTACGATGGCCGGTCTTGCGCTACCCACATGCAGCGGTTTCCCGCGACTCACAAGATCGGCGGTCCACCTTGTGGGGGGCCTACCCACGCTGCGTCTTCGGGTTCGTGGTCGCCACTAGATAAACTTTCTGCCCCAGCGACCGTCGGCTCTACGAGTCATGTTCCCCGCCCACTGCCACATACTAAACCACATAGATTGACGGATTCATTTTAATGCATATTATATTCATTTTTTTTTTATAAATAAAAATACCGTTTTGACTAGTTTCGCGAGGTTGACTTCGCCTCCAATATGTATGGCGATAATTTTACAATATGACAGCGCCTTAAACTTTGTTTGCATTCAAACAAGTTTTTAAGTAAAGCAAGTATTTAATTTTAGTACTTAATTTTATCTTGAGTGCTCGGTCAGTAGCAATGCCGCCAGCATCCTGGGAACATGATTGCTTTCCGACAGAGAGTCTTTTATTTAGTTTAGTTAATTTTATTTTCATAGTTTTTACTTTTTTATACTTATAACTGTATACCTACTGCAAATAAATTAATATTCAAGTTCTTGATGGAGAAGATAGAAGCTCATTAAGTAGTAGTAAAATCTAATACCATGATAAAGATGTGGATTTGAATCCTACGATAAGATAGAAATGGAAAATTTAATCAAATAGGAATATAGCACGATGGTAGAGTGGGTAATAATAATACACTAGAACATATTTTTAAATAAAAAAAAACGTGTTGTGATAAAATAGGCAAGTAAATACTTACGAATAAACAACATAATATTCAATAAATTTTATTATTTTATAAAGAAAAAATTACATTATAATATGCATTTTTGTCTGGTAAATCCTTTTGGTTTACCTACTAGTCATGGTAACTAGATAAAATACACATTCATAAAACGTAGGTATAATATTTATAATAAATAACATTATTTTTAAAAAGGAGTCAACAATTTCTTTAATGCCAGAAACATGAGGTTCTTAAGAACCTGATTAAAAGTCCAGTGTAAAGAAAAGCCAGTTTAAAAAGGAAATGAACTAAATTCCAAAGTAAGCACTACATCAAACAACGTGAAAGTCCTGTCCACCTTTATAATAAACTACTTCACAGCGTGTACTCAGCAACAGATGGCGACAATGTTCCAAGTTCTGATATAAATCAAACCCTTTTAATGTTCGGGTGCTATCGGTCTCGTTCGGGTCAAGTTGGTAAAAGTGATTTACAGTGGCTATAAAGACAGCTAGAAACTAGCTATATTGCTCTAGTCAGCACCCTTCAACGAACCCATTCGTGTCGGTCGGTAATAAACGTGACCCACCCAATGTTACATATCGTATCAGGAATGAAGGCCTCTAAACAATATTCCGATTGGATTCCATTAGTTTTGATTGAGAGTCACTATTGTGTAAAGACGTAGATAGGTTGCTTAGTATCTTGTTTATTGATACTAAGCTCATTTTCACTAACCATTGTACCTAAGTAATATTTATGATAGCCGTAAGCAGTTTAGTCAATTTTTGTAAGTACAAACTTATAAATCACTATCAAAGAAAGAATATTACTAGCATATCCTTTTTGGCCATAGCGCGTAGCACAAAAACAGCTAATACAAAAAACAAGAGAGACCCTTCGCTTCACATTGCAAAAGCAATAAACCACAAGCGGTGTGAGATAAAAGAAACGGATAAATTAAAATCCAGTTGATCTATAGTTATCAATAAAACCACTTAATTCAAGGGGATTAATAAAAAAAACCAATCAGTCCAATGTCTTTGTTGGCTCTAAAATAGTTAAGAGCGTCTTCGCTAAGTAGCAAACTATTTCAATGTAAAATGTGAGCCGGCGACTGATCCAACGATCTCCAAAAGTTTGCAAAGTCCCGACTCTCCTGTAGTGCCTTCATTGAAACTTGCCAAGTTCATTATGTCTACTATTTGACTTGAGGAAGGACATCGAATGTAGGAAGCGCTGGAAGAGTAAACAAAACTTGGAGATTTCACATGTTAGGTATATGGCAGTACTTTTACTTATGTAGAATAGATTTAAGGCTCCGCCAAACAGAACGCGTACCTGGCGCGCGTTAGAGCGCTGACGCACACACGTTCACTTAAAAAAAAATCTTTAATTACCACCCTTACATAATAACTAATATCAAGGCTTCATGTATTGTATTTGGAGAAAATCCCGGACATTGATATTTGCAATGATACATTTGCAACATTCATTAACAAATGAACTCATTAAATATACGACTGATAGTGATTAGTGATGTCATATGACTGATATCGATTGCCTGTAGGATTTCTAAATAAATTGCCCATAGTAATTCATCATATGAAAACATCTAAATAATTCCTGCAATCCGCTTGTAATATATCTGGTAGGCATAAATATGAAATACTAGTTTCCACCACGTGATTTCACTCGAGTTCTTGAGGATACAATGTTTTCTTGTAGGTAATGAAAAATCTCTTCTTTGTAGGTAATGTGAAAATTCGTTCCGCCGTTGATGCGCGATTGAGTCACATACATAAAAAAGTCTAAACATCAAAATTTTCATATTTATCACGTCTAGGGTTAATTTTGTCACATATGAAGCTTCATTATATTCGGATGGCATTTCATCGACCTGTCAACTATCTATTGTTTCATCAAATTTGACAGAGTTGTATGGAGTTTCGTAATATAGCTCAATTTTAGGCGAAACAAATATTTTCATGAAATGCTATCCGAAACATAGTGTAAAGCTCGAAATGTGACAAAATTAGGGTTAATTTTGTCTCATTTATATTGTGGTCAAACAAAATATGAATAGTAAAAATATAATAGGAATTTCGCGTAGGGAAATCTTCATGGCTTGCTACAGGACTGCCCAGAGACGGATGAAGCCATCTGCGCTGTAGAGAGGCCCGGATATCCGTTCAGTGTGCTTAGTGCGACTTCTTCAATTTGTATGAAGTTGAATGTTTGCCGCGCATGGTTGTGAATTAACATAAATTGTGAGTGCGAGATTGTTTAGGTACGTTTACTTTTTTCATAGCGACCCTAGCAGCAAAGAAAGTAAAGATTGAAGTACGCGTAAAAACGAGACTTTACATGCGAGTGTGAGTTTTCAATTTAAACTTGATTTAGGTCATTCGATTTGTTTTATGAAAATTGCTCTAAGTACCTATACAGAAGTCGCACTAGAGCCCTATTAGGTCTTGATAGCCTATCCCGGAATTAGTATGTGATACTCACGATGCTATGAGTCATATTGTGAAATATTATTACACCATCACATTACAAAATCTCAGATTTTTACATCATCCAATGCAATATAATAATATAGTTATGCCTAATTTATTGTGGTATTAATGTGATTATATTATTAAACATAAGGTGCATGTTATGTTTTCTACTAGATATAATACTTACCTACTTCATAAAGCACCTAACATTATATTTTTTCAACTGGTAAGTCCGAGAATAGGAAAGCAGTTTCATCTTGATATTAACAACATTGGATATGATTGTGAGTGCCTTACGTAACAATATACGAGTATACTTTGACTTTGATCGAGTTTCACAAATAAGTATGGTATGTTACGTCATGGATCAAAGATAATTTATGAAATTTTCACATAATTCCAATGGATGGTATAAATATTGGTGTGAATAAATAAACCTAATGATAAATACGGCAAGTATACGGTCTACTGCGATCATCAAAATGTTTCTGTCCCAATAAGTTACACGACCTACTCGTGTAACTATATGTCCCTATATGTCCCAAAAATAGAAGCTCTACTTATACAAAAACATCAAACTCACAGTTACATAAGCACTTGACCGGGTTTTTTAAATGTTCATGAAATAATAAACTTGTATAAACAAATGTCCCTTTTTGTTTCCCCCTCGACTTTCTAACGAAAAAGGCAATAACAGTTGGCAGAGTTTTCTTTAAGGGTAAAGGTAATTCTCAGAGGGTCCGTTCAGTTAGTTTACTTAGTATTAGAGAAGTTTGTTTAGGCTTCGCCAACACTAGATAATAACGTAATATAAATATTTCAGCAATAAATCAAATTCAACCGCCTACGCACGACGTTTTCCCTCCGTATAACATCCCTTTCTAAAACAATTATTTTTCCATTAACTGCTTGTAATTTTGGTCGAAGGTATTTTACCTCCTTTAGGTGCTCAACTTTTATGAGATACGCGAAACTTTGTTCAGGTACCTATTTAGGTATAAAATAATATATTTTTTGCATTAAAGAGGCTCTTCTTTTTCTTTCCGGTGTAATTTATAGTCCTAATGGACGGTCTAAATTGTGAATGATTTTTATAAGTGTAGGTACATATCTGACCTCGTTTTATGGAAAATAATACGAGAAAGTCAATACAAAGGTATGATTATGATTTAAAGGTAAACAAACAACCCAATTCAGAATTATAAGGGTACTTAATTTCCGCTAAAAATCCATTATAGACGAATACCAAAATTGCTAAACTTTTCTCCATTAAAGCTAACAAACTTGAATTTCACGTCTTGAAAGATGAATACGTTTTATTTATGGACTGCTTATTAAAATGTCAATGTTCTTGTCACTTGAGAATTGTTGTTACGTTGAAAAATTATTAAATAGGTACTACCTTCCTAGGTAAATAACTTTATTATCTAAATTCATATTAAAATGGTACTAAAATTAGTATGTATATGTTATTAAAATTTGTATGTATGTATTATTTTGTATACATTTGTACTTACTTAAAATAACTACACTACATGCATAAAATTTACTATAAATTCTGTACAGTTGAAGATAAAATACTTGACTTACCTACTATTAAAAATAAAGTATGAAATAACCTTTTGTTATGAGAAGTATTGTGATAACAGTCTTTATAAACAATATTCTCAGCAAAGGCAACTCAGTTGTATAACAATAATAATTTTCCTTATTCTTGAAGAACGGTAATTTATCTAATAAATATATTTTTAAACGTCTTTATAATGATATCAAATTAATATCCTGGGATATTCTTCACTCACGAACATCTGCTCCCAAACTAAGCAAAGCTTTTACCTACTATGGAAACCAAATGATTCAAATTTGACTTTTATGATTTTTTGACCTTTTGCCAAGAAACGGTTTTTAAAGGTCACATAAATACTACATACACACAAGTGTCCATTTACACAGAATGTTGTGAAATACCATTTTAAGGCAAAAACCATTAAATGATAAAATTAATTCTTAATAAATAAAGGAAAATTTCAAATTCTCAGTAAAGTTAGTAAAATCTTTCAAATACCTAAAACAACCGGTAGCTCGGCCGAAAATTTAAACTTTTATTAAAATATCCAAGAAATTCATCAGTGTTAAATTAACTTGAAAATTTGCATTGTTAATTTTATTTTACGCACCTCGCCCGTCTAATTATGAAGACAGCATTCAGTTACAGCAAGGCTGTGGTAAGATTTAATTATATAATTGTGATTCCTTACTTTAATAAGCACAATAAAGGCTCATTGCTTCAATTATAAGCTTTAAAATTAATATAACATACCTAATATTATTATGTCGGAGATAAAAATCTTCATGTGGTATTGTACTTAACAACTAGAAAAAGACATCACGATTTATAGGTAATGCCTGCTCAAATGTTAAAATCTTCATATAATATCATATTGTGGATAATGTACCACACTTATTAAGAGTATTAGAGAATTTATTGAATATAATATTAGACGCAGGTACTGGTAATATGTTTAGTACCTACCTATCTACACTTTGTGAATACATTTTACGCGTTATGAACCCGAGATTTCACCGAATACATCCATTCCAGTAATCACTTCATCCATTTTTTATAACATCTCTAGGTAGCTAAGTAAAAAAATATTAATCTCAGCAGGTGTTTTTATTGGTGAAAAATATTCCTCATTGGCAACTAAAGCACTCGTGTGTCTGTCTGTCTGTCCGTCCGTCCGTCACAGCCAATTTAATCCGAAACTACTGGATTTGGACCGATTGAGTTGAAATTTGGTACATATATGTAAATCGGTGACCCATACACGGATGTGTAACGTAAATAAATATTTTTTTAATATGGGGGGTAAATGAGAATATTTAAAATAAAGTTTTGCAAACTAGGTTATATCTTGTGACATAAGTATCAAATGAAAGGACTCGATGTGAGAATCTCAAATATATTTTTTCATAATTTTTAGATATAATAGGTTTGAAGTTATATAAGAGAATTGCGAAAATTTACCATTTCCCCCTTATCTCCGAAACTATTGGGCCTTAAATTTTGAAAAAAAATACAGAAAATAGTTCTTTACAGGAAAACTTATAAGAAGTCTATGGTGTTTAAATTAACGAAATTACGGAACCTTCGGTTCGCGAGTCAGACTCGTACTTGTCTGGTTTTAATAACTTTATTTTCTATTTTTATCGAGCCATCTAAATGAATGCATTCTATCATAAAAAAAATGGTCGCTTCTTTTTGGTTGTTGGCAGTGCTCTGTCTTCTTTTTTTTTAGTCCGTAGTTCTGGCACAAAATAAATCTTGACTTAGTTATATTGTTAACATAAACACACTTTATGAGCGCATTGCTTAGTTAAAGTTAAAATATTAGTTTGCTTTGGTATTAATTTAGTAGCTTTACAAGGCAACGGAGTACGCTCGTTCTACATACAGGCTAGCTTATTTTAAAACCGGTTTCTTTTTTTCATAAAATTCGTTATTATGACTAAGCAAAGAAGAGCTTATGAAATGATCATCATATTATCTTCTTTTTTGTGCGCAAGTAAACTTGGTTAAGTTTATTATTGTCGAAAATAATAACATCCTGGGACATTATTCATACACGGCTATCTGATTCCAAACTAAACAGATCTTGTACAATGAAGAACAAATAACTGATATACCTACCTACCTACCTACAACATATACCTACACGTTTTTTTCAATATACTTTTAATACTAATTATAAATACAGATAATTACAAACAGACATTTTCATGCACACAAATGTTAATTAAAAACCAACAGTTATCAACATTTTCTAGAACTAAAAAATATTAATTTAAGTTAAAACTAAAATATGTGTTACTACCAACGTAAATTTCCACTCAAACACGCTGTACAACCCGGGGCCTTTTTAAGATATAAAGCAATCACATACTCACATATTACCGACAACTCCCCAAGCAAGAAACTTTGATGAGCTCACATTTAAATTTCAGATCATTCAGAATAAATTTGCAACGTAATACCCTTTCGTGTTTTAATGCTTGCCTTTTTTATACTTTTCCTTTGAATGTTCTTTAGTCTTGGAGGGTAGCTTCATTAACTGAGCTAACTAGGTGATGAAACTTTTTACTTAACAAAGTTTCTATTCAACCACGGCGATAACATTCAAGATAACGATGTAATATTTACTGCTGTTTATGAATAAACCGCCCCTTTATTATTTCATAGAAATTTGGTTCTGAAAGAAAAACTTCATAATATACCTATAGCTTACTAAGTGTTAACAGTATAGTTATTATGTGCTTGCTATTTATTAACACCTAAAGTAAATCCTACGTCCTACGATTTATATCCTACGAGAAGACATTCCGTATATAAGAAACAAATTGAATTTTAAATAAACTAAAAACTACTTAAATAAAGTCGCTGTCAAAAGGCATCGTTCCCAGAATACTAGCGGCATTGCCACGTTGGATGGCAATGCTGATTATCTAACTCAAGCATTCTGGTCACCGATATTATTAATATGTATACCTATGTTATTTTCAACGATAGCCAAGCGTTACAAATACCGTGTTTAGGGTTCGTTGGTTGCAGGATTCAATTCAGTAGGCGTAGTGCAGACAATGAAACAACGTTATACCATCGCTTCGGAATAGTCCCGTATTCTCATGGGCCCGATTTGTTTATTATAGCAATTTTACAATTAAATAATCACTTCAATTACACGTAAAGTCTTAAATTTATGATTAGCTTTAGAATCATTGAAACAACGGTTACACTAACAAACGTACAGTTCGAGAGCTTGCGATAAAGTGCCCGATTCAAAGCCTACGTACATTAACTTTGTTATTGACAATGGTTATTCACAGTGACAACGCAGTAAACCTCACAGTGTTACCAGTATTTCACTCAATATCTCTACCACTTTAATAAATTGAGCCAACCAAGTCGGACCAACAATCTGATCTCCAACATAATGTGTTATGTGTACCTATATGTTACTATATATTGGATACTTTTTTCCTAAGAAAACCTAAGTTTCCTCTGGAATGAAAAGCCGCGGGAGAGAGCTAGTATGATATACATCAGTATAGATGCACCATCAATATCTAGCCCTGAAATCGAATAGAACGTGAAATTAATAGCACTTGATGTAATTACCGAGGGTCGTCTAATCAAATAAGGGACCATTAGCAAAGCCTGCATCGCTCTCTAAAAGATTATTAAAATTATTTGAGAGGTGTTCGTCTGAAAGCATCATTATCGGCACATAATTCAATGACAACAACAAAATCTTCAATCTTATGAAGGTATAGAGTAAAATTTTATGTTATATTTCTTGTGATATGTGTTTATGATTCCCTTAAATTGGTGTTTGTTAACTATATAAACTAAAAAATTACAATTATTTCTTTTTTTTTTATACTACTAAGGTAGCAAGCAAGCATACGGCCCACTTAATGGTAAGTGGTTACCGTCGCCTATCGCCATAAATTTGCAATACCTGAGATATGTATTGCTGACCTGTTACAATACCGAGAAGGCAAATTGGCTCTCAAGTGCAATTGCCGGAACATACCGGTAGGTGCTTCGCGACAAATTTTCAACTTGAGGGTGGTAGCCAGCCAGACGGGTACTACCTACCGCCGTGCAAAAATGTGTTAATGGACTTTTTTAAAAGTATGTAATAAATAACTGACCCTTGCGGTTTCACCCGCGTTCTTGGGATGAGCCTATAAGCATTTAGGAATAATGTAGTTTCCTGGTAGTATTTCTTTCTAGCTTAAAGATTACCATCTACATCCAAACAAACTTAGCCTCTTTATAATACTAAGATTATTTCTTACAACTTACAATAAAGTGCAATAGGGTAGTTGACACTGGCAAAAATAAATGACCAAACACTAACCAATGCATAAAACATCTAAAAATACATGGAAATAACAAATATGTTGTACATTTAGTGCTTTTTATGATTTTTAATTACCAGTGGAACCACTAAGAGTATTTGATTTGATGCTATGAAACTATGACGTCATAGTGTAATATTTCATACAAAATTCCTTATAAACTATCGTTTTGACATTTATTAAAAAGTAGCTGATTTGATATGTCAGTCAACTACCCTATAGTACGAATATATTTGATAGCTTTTAAAAACAATGACATAACGCTTTCAGTATCGACTGGAACCACATGTGGTGCCTTGATGGGAAAATATAGCTTCCACGTATCGATCATATTGCGCATATAAGGCGTTTTTTTATTTACAATAATTCGCCGTACATTTTCCGAATTGTATTTTAGCTATCTAAATCCAGGGCAAAATAGAAACTGTTACTGTGACATGTGAATAATTATACAAGAATAACACAAATATCCTTTTGTTTAATTAGATCTTTGTCTAATTCAACATCTGTTTGTATAATATAATAGTTAGTATCTATTAATATATTACAAAATTTCAAGTATTGGCAGCATTTTTGTTCTCATCATCATCATTGTGATGATTGAGGATTGGGACCAACATTGTGTAGGCAATGGCTTCTCGAAGCACATTTCATAAATTATAAGACCGCCTAAATAGCTGAAAAATTTATGACACACAGGGAAATTTGTCGATTTTGTGAAGACCACATTATCTTCATGATGAAGTCACCATATTGTTTGAGCTAGAATAAATAAATCAAAGCATTTTGAAAACGAAGTTTAGTAGGCGTTGAATAGATTTTGGCGTTTTATTATTATGGTGAGATGTAGACTTGAAACTTTCAGCATTGCTCAGAACTGGTTGATGATGATGACTGAACGAACAGGTTAAAAAAACACATAAAGGAAACTACATTATTAATTCCTAAATGCAATAGGCTTTTTAATCCTAAAATTATTATAATAAAATACCATTAGGAGAAATAGTTCCGAGCATTCACTCGACTGATGATTATTGAAAGCTCTTAATGAGTAGTGCGAGTAGTTTATAGAGCAATTACTTATACCCAATTTGTAAGAAACTAATCTAAACAATATATTTTCTTTTCACGCTGTCGAGTTTATCTTAGAGGTAAGTTAGATGGATATTGTAGCACGTTCTCTATACATATATAAATGTACGTGTATGTGTACCGGAAGGCATGTTGTCTCTACTTGTAAACTTTCCTTGTTTTCAAGAGAAAAGCCGATATTCTTTCAGGAACACTTTACCAACTACACAGGAAGCACCGTGGGAAAACTTGACTATGTCTTTGCTTTTAATAAAAAATTGCACCATGTTGGTGTTAAAGCTTGTTGCTTCTATTTATTTTGCTACACAATTTAAACAAGACGAAAATGAAACGGAAATAAGATTTAAACCATGTTTTTAAAGAATATACCTACAGGATGTTTCATTTTGTACTAACGAGAGTTGCTTTGTGAGGCATTAATTACGACACTGAAATGAAAAGAAAAAGTGAAATAACAGCTGAAAAACATTTTAAAAGTAAACGTATAAAGTAGGATATAATCCTTTTTAAATTCATTATATTCGCCGTGAAGTGGACGCGAAAAAAGTTGTCTTAAGTCGGCAACCCTCCAGTTTTATAAGCGATGAGACTTAAACTCGATTCTGGCAACAATTTTCATAGTTGCAAAAGTTTAACCTGCAAATGCTATTACCCGACATCATCGTATCTTTTTTTTTCAACTAAATAACTTGAAATTACATCTTACAACTCTTAGCAAAACAATTCAAGACCTTATTTGTACCTAACATAAAGGTGGGATATTTTTTGCTTAAATGTTATAATGTACCTATAAAATCTGTCACGATCACTGCGACTAATATAAAGTGCCTTAACTTGTATATTTATTTTTGTAACAATAATCATCGTTTTCACCTAAATTCCTAGTAACGTAATTACCTTCGCATATTTATTAAAATTAAATTAAATAGCGTCTGTCTACGCTACAACGTGACGCGTCATGGAAAGGTGGTTGAACTTTCACAATAATTTCATCAACATTAATTTACTTTATAACAAGTAATGAACATGAAATACGCTTTGATAATAATGTACATTATATTATGTGATAATTACTTTGTTATATCAAAAAACATATTTCACGAACCTATTTAGTTAGTTTCATTTTGTAGCTATAGCTAACGAATGGGCTCTACGAGCCGTAGCAGACGCACTTCCGCATGTCAACCGTGAATGCGGGATTGCAGAGCGCACGTTTTGCTGCGTTTTATAATCATGACGTGACGAGCCTCCAAAACGCGTATTTTTGGAAGCCGGAATATATTTTATTTACGCTCCTGTATTTAGCTGACTATCGTAGCCTTTTAGTGAGCTTTCAATAAAATACTATGTATTTGTAAATTTCACTTAATTTAGTTAAAATAAAATAAAAAATATTCAACCAGTTAAAAACTAAAAGAGAATAGAATTTCTGTAAGTGTATTGCAATTCTTTATTTTTCTTTCCAGTGGGAGTCGTTCGTTGATCGATCGTCCACACCTGAGCGCGGTGTGAACACAACTGAGTGATTAATTCGATACACTTACATAATTGGTGATATTACCCGTGAATATTACGAATATTAAATTATTCTCACAAAGAGGATGTAAAGCGGGCTCTAAAAGGGAGACAGGTCTACTTAACGATTAATTTATTATGGCTGCCTCATGATTCAATTTGTAACACAAAGGCTGCTGCGCGTATGATGTACTCGTGCCCACTGTGTCTCACAGCTCTTACTAGGAGGTGGCATTCCGTGTTTCAGAATTAAGTGCCTCTCACCTGTGAAGTGTTTATCAAATTTACCTTGTTTTTTTATTTAATAATAACATACCTAATTATGAATAAAAAAAAATTATGTTACATTTATTAATATTATTTATATTAATATTATAGTAAAATCGTATTTGTTTATTGGGTTAGGTATATTATATTTTTTTGTTTTCTATTAAATTTATTAAAAAAATCTAAGATGAGATTTTGCTCGTCACATACGGTTTGTACTATAGAATTTAGATAAATAATAAACTACATATACCTACCACTTTTTGTAAATACATAGGTAGATAATTATACTCAGACTTAGGATACAATACGCATATAAATGATTGTCCTGAAATCGAACCCACGTCTTGCGGCCTTACGTGGTATCATAACCACGTCACCCATCAATTTATTTTTCCTTCTTAATTTTAAATTTACTTCATCTCACAGGTGCTTTAAAATCTTTATTTATTCAACATTGGCTATAAGCTACTGGGTCGCGGTACTAGTAGGTACTAG
Organism: Tethea ocularis; assembly: GCA_963555595.1. NCBI lineage: Eukaryota > Metazoa > Arthropoda > Insecta > Lepidoptera > Drepanidae > Tethea > Tethea ocularis. Next base: position 5,191,985 of record OY741966.1, read on the forward strand.
TTTAATCTGCGTTCCCTAGAGACATAATGTTGTCCCAGATAATGTAGGTATCCTATATTTTATTACAGAGTATACGATATCTACTGTGTCAAGTTTTATCATTATGGTGTAATTGAGAAATTAATATCTACAAAATATTATATATTTACAGGAATTAAAAAACTATATATAATCTAAACTAAACTAACATTATAACCAAATATACAAATACGGTAAATAAATAGGTACACACTACAATAAGATTTGTACTTAAATTATTAATGTAGGTACCTATATTAAAATTAATAAAACAGAATGAACCAAAATCGATTTCTTGTATTTAAAATAAATTATCTTATACATTTAATATAAATAGAAATAATAAATAATTAAGAATTTTTATTTGAAGTATAAATTTAAAATCAATATTTTTTTAGAAATGAATGCTCACAAAATGTGATATTGTGAGGTCTGTACTCTATTTACCTACATACATATATCTCTAACATTGTTTTATCAGACTCCGAAACTATAGCTTACCTACGACGACGTCTCAGTGTTACGACTAGCAAAGCCGCCGGCGAATGCATTTAAATTGTTCCAGTTATCATTTCTAATACAAACACAAAGGAATTATCCGTTTTGTCTTTATCTACGTGACTGTTATCACTGATAAGAGTCGTTTATAGCATTGGCACAGCATTGGCGTATAGGTGCTGATATTTATGCTCATGGCGTTTGGTTTTAAAATAACAATATAACACAATTTTGTTCCCAATATTCTTCGCAATATTCTTCTTCCATTCACACGTTCTATCTTATATCGTCTTTCATACAATCCATCCATCTCATCAAAAACAAAGTACTAAGATGGGTACGCAGTTACTAATTGTGACGAGCTGATGTCTAAAGTACATAAAACATTTCGATTCATTTTAATGATTTCATATTTAATTCTATTGTCACTTCGGATAATAAGATTAATTAAGTTTTGTCAACAGATTACATAGGGTTACTGCTAACGAAAGCATAACCTCTTAAAAGTGACTTAGGTACTTTTGTTCTATGACTTTTGGCAAAATGTAATACATCCCATGGTTTTTTGTTTTAGTCTGGATTTCTATCTATCGTTCTATAAATCGTACTCTGTCTTAATCTAAATAAATACCAATAATATATTTACCAAAAACATACCTGGTTTTGTTTCAAATTTGGATGTTTGGACTATAAGTCGGAATTATTAATAGGTTAGAGTCATTGGGTTACTTCTGGACAAGCGTACCTACTCCATCATGGGCTTTGCCTCCATCCTTTGAATGGGTGTGTCCTTATATAAATGACAGCTCCTTTTAAATAAGAAGAAAAAATGCATGGAAAAATAAGGCATCAGTTTCGGATACTAAGGATAATTTTGCGACAGCCCTCCACAACATCGGCTTTCACGTAAAGTAAACAATATCCTAGTTAATTTTCTAATCCTTCTAACGCTCTTCTGAAGTAATTTGTTAAAGGCTAAAACTTGGCGCTTCACTGGAATACAATTATAAAGCTAAGCATTAAACGTTCACGGATTTTGGAATTATTACCTTTGAATAATTGTAAAAACAAACAAACCGCCATACTAGAGCTATTTAATCCAACAACAAAATATCATTATGAATTATTCATTAAGTGTACAAGCTTCCGTGTACGTACATGTTTACGGAGTAAATATAACAAAAACAACCTTTTAAGAAAATAAATCATGATGGTACGAAGTGAAGTATTTACATAAACCAGTTTTTCTCTTTTTTCGTAACTTAGGATCTGGGCATACGAAAAAATATTTTTAATTTTACCTATTTTCATTATAAATTAATTGAACCAAATCCAAAGCTATTTAACTATCAAAATGCTTGATATATTAATGGCATGGAAATTTCACTGCGCAGTTCCCAAAGAAAGACAATGTGAAATTAATAACTAAAATAACAAAAGATTGTACCTATCTATGATTTTTTTATAAAAATAATGTTCTGCTAAAATAATAAGTACACTATACTACACTATCGCGTAATTTTTGTCCTTATATCTCTACTAAAACTGTAAGTAGTTACATTACATACACGTAAAAAAATATACTCACAAAACAATAAAAAAAATTATGGGTTTATATTCTTGAAAAAGCTACATTCAGGCACTGCACGAGTCACTATCATAAAGGACTTGTTTAAAAGGAAATAATAATCCCATTTTTACTGAAATAATTATTCATCAGCGGGAAGCTACACTTTAAATCATAAGTAGATATGCGTCTAAATACAAACAAGGCATTGCCAATCTATTTACTATATAAAACGAATAAAATGTTACAAACTTTCGCTTTCCTTTCTGTAATAAAAAATATAAATAGAAATGCAACGTTTTCGAATAAATATTGTCCTACTTTCAATAATAATGACAGATAATGTGCCCCACACTTTACGCAGATAGAATCGACTAGTTTTTCTGTTGACATAAATCGTCGCCCTGTGGGAATAGGAAACGTTACGGAAATGCCTCGCAGAAGGCTCTAGTGGGCGGCGTGATTTATAACTCTATGCTCCGCAGTAGTCATGATCTGTGATCGGATTCGCACCCCAATTAAATGCATATACATTGTCTGTACATTCTAGTTCAATTTAAAGAGCAATTATGTTAGTTGAGATCCCATCTGTGAATTAGATTGTGATTTAGTACACCGTTCGTCTGATATTATTCAAATATTATTAAAATCGGCTTCGAATTAAATATAAATATTAACTTATTGCGCTACAGCCATCCAGCGGTTTCCCGCGACCCTCACAAGATCGTTGGTCCACCTTGTGGGCCTGCCTACGCTGCGTGTACCGGTTCGTGGTCGCCACTCGAGAACCTTTCTGCCCCAGCGGCCATCGTGGAGATCCATGGGGAGGCCTTTGTCCAGCAATGGACGTCGCCGGTGATAGGATACTGTATAACTCTTGAGTCTATGAAAATATAAAATCTTTTAACTATAAAAAGCACAAAAAAGCTGTCTTGAATATACACGACCTAAGTGATAAAGTGTTGACCTTTAAAAGAACAACATTCATTTCAAATAAGTTTGTAAATAATAGTTCTCTATTTCCAATAATAACAAACAGAGCACTGTATCTATTTTAGAACGAAAACATGGAAGGCGAGCATCCCCCGAGGCACAAGTCACGGGGCATAGAGTATATATCACCCCCGGGACAATACATCTCGCGTTTTTCCGTGATAAGTAGCTCATACAAGATATACTGATTTATATGAACCGAAAAAATATTACCACCAATATAAGAACCATGCGACGCAATAACGCTCAGCAGCGTAAATTCTCGGAGAAAGTAAAGACTCATCATTTAAACTTTTTTTGAAACTTGTGAGAGAGACTTGTGTTTGCATGTAATCTCACTATATTATTACACCATTCTGCCCACGTGACCTGTCTACGAAACCAGAACAAAATAATAACAACAAACTATATAGGTACAATAAGCATCCTCCACACCGCAGCTGAAAAACTCTACTGCGCTGCGACACAGAAGTAATTAAGCTACGTTAAAAACGCAAAAAAGTTACAGCGGCTTATGCACGTGACCACACAGGCCGGCGTAAAAATCACGGCATATTTTTGACGCATGGAGATAAAGCCAAAGCCAAAAAAGACATATTATATCAAACAATACTGGCCACTCGTGCAAATTGTTAAGCATATTTTAAAGCTATAGCTTAAACGCTACTATCCCTGCGTCAGCGTTTTTTAAGCTGAAAATACTTTGTAATATGTTAAATGTATGCCATTTAAGGCGACCTACTTTTATAACGAATTGAATATTTATTACGTTTGTTTGATTTATTTCAGATGTCACAATGAATACTTTTCTTGCCGTTTCACGTAAGTAGGTATATTACTTTATCTACTCTCATATCGTAATGTTCTTATGAAATCAAAATCGGTACTTTAATGACCCACTTTAGACACACCCGTGTATAATGATTCATTATTGTACAGTTTTGTTCCCAAGATAATGCTATAAAATAACTTTTTTTCTATTAAAGTACACTTTGGACCTGTCAATAGTATAATCAATCAGTATCAATTCAATTTTAGATGCAAATTTACTTTATGTGTGGTTACATGTGACGAATTTTTGACTTGAACTGTAGAGGTAAGAATTTTTGGGAGTTGGCAACACGGATTTGATTAGGTATATGATTATTGTGTACGTTTATTTTATTGGTTTTGTCTAAATACATCAATTTTACCAAAAAAGACACACAAAAATAGCAATTTTTTTTTTTTTAATTGCAAAAAACTTTCTTTTTTTTCCTTTAAATTACATTATTTATATGAGTTTAGATAAAGTACTGTATGATAAACTACTATTATAAAAAAAAATGAATAAACTAATGTCACATTTTATATAGTTAGTTATATTTCATTTTATTTGTTTTTATAATGTAGGTAGTATTTTGAATAATCTTAATGTAGTGTTTCTTTCTAACATATCGTAATATATATAATACTTCTGTTCGTGTGTTTGTTATCTAACTCCTCCTAAACGGCTGGACCGATTAGGATGAAATCTTGTGTGTATATTTCAATGGGATCCTGAATGGTTTGAAAATACAATTAGACCCAGTAGGTGGCGCTGCTGGCGGTATACATATGTTTTCCGGACAGAACGACGTCAGCCGGAACCGCTAGTAGGTACTTATTTGTATAATAATGTAATAACTCTTTCAGTATTTCATTAGACTTCAAAATTGGAGTTGTTTAAGCTGTTGAAAACTTTTAATCACCAGTTCTGCAACGCAATATATTGCGTGTACATAAAGTATTGTTATGTTGGTAGTGTTTTGTTTGCAACACATTATTACTTCCCCTAACACTGGCGAGTCATTTAATCACTGTAACTGCGGCTAATGTGGAACATTATTTCGGACGAAGAAAGCCACACGATATATGGCCGGGACGTGTTGTTATACTAAATATTATACTATTAGTTTTGTTGCCTGTCAGATCGTACGCTGATAAGTTATGAAACAATATTCAGGTTTTCTGTTATAATATTAGGTACTTAAGTACGGTACTCTTATTTTCATCGGGAGAATAGGTATCAGTGATACTTACCTACCGTATTATTATTTTTATGTAACGAATTCGGCAAACAAGTATACTGTCCAATGTGGTACGCGGTATGTTAAATGTCATTAATATAATGCATGTTCGAAATATTATACCAAATTTTAATTCGTTTTCAGTATAAACAGGTTAGCAAATACGGATACAGGATTTTATCATTCATCATTTATACCAATCAACGTGTTCAGGCATTTAAAAGTTATGGTGGAATAAATAAACTGACATTCATAGGTACCCTGAAAATATTACACTCCACTTTGGGCAGTCTCATAAACATACATCATCATGTCAACCGAAAGACGTCCACTGCCGGACAAAGGCCTCCCCCAAGGATCTCCACGATGGCCGGTCTTGCGCTACCCGCATCCAGCGGTGTCCCGCGACCCTCACAAGATCGTCGGTCCACCGGGCCTGCCCACGCTGCATCTTCCGGTTCGTGGTCGCCACTCGAGAACCTTTCTGCCCCAGCGGCCGTCGGTTCTACGAGTGATGTGCCCCACCCACTGCCACTTGAGTTTGGCAATTCTGCGGGCTATGTACTATGTATACGGTTATTTTGGTTCGCCTGCGGATCACATCATAAAAATACATAATGTATCCGAATTAATAAAGTGCATTATATCATTGTTTATGAGGAAGCGATGGAGATCGCCAGGGGATAGCCGCCTATGCCAAACCCATACACCGAGCCGTTGTTCGCTTGAACATTAATTACGTCGCACGGCACTGTCTCGTGAAATATGAACCTGCAGCGATATCCCACCGTTGCATTGTGATGCCTTTGAATTATTTATGAGATCGAATAGAAAACATCCATTCATTTGCAGATTTAGCCTTCGCCACAGATTAATTAATAAGAGCTGTTCCATATAAAAGCCTCTTTTTTCGAGTGGATAATTATTGTGCTAGACTATGGGTCCCAATCGGTGAGGCGCCCCTCACGCGGCGGTCAAAAGGTGGTGTCTTAAAAATAAACCAATTTTTAATTCTAGCCGTGGTTCGTGCAACAAATATGTAAAACATTTTTTTGTCAGTAGGTTGACAAGCAGGCAGGCGTTCCATTTCCAATACCAGAGGTAATTATTTATTTATTTATTTTTTAATTTTGGCATCACACTTCGTGTATTTTGCCAGTGTCAAGTTGAGCAATGTAGGTATTTTTATATTCTTCATGTATAAAATTCTCGTCAATCGTCAAGTTTCAAAGTTCAAGTCATGTTAAATCTTCTTCGAGTCATAGTCAGTCAGTTTAGTTAGGTTTTAGTACAATGGTAGTAGTTCTACTAAAACTTGTCATGGACTTCTTGAGACAACTTGAAAAGCCACTATACACGTAATCATTTCATTTCACTTCACTGGTGCACTTATATTGATCTTTATTGGACAAAATACCACCGATAATATTCAATAAAACTCAAAATACACGATTTTATGAAAATAAAACGAAAACGCAACGTCACTTCACAAGTTCCCGCCATAAAGTCTCAGAGGTAATTGCCAATAAGAAAATCCAAGTAACCTATACAGTTTTAGTTTTTATCAAAATCGGCCTCGATACTCCTTTTAGAAGTTATCGCTATTCCCTATCTATACTTTAGGAGTTGGCCTACCATGCCCACTTGAAAAATTCACCTGTATATAAAAATTTATTTGAATTGATAACTAGCTGACTCAACAGACATTATTGTTCTTTTTCAATTACATACAAAAATAACATATAAAAATACACTGTCAGTTATTCCTGAATTTTCCAAAATTCCGGGCATTTTCCCCAATTATTTTTCCCATGAAAACTGTGTTCGGAATATAACGAATACTTTAAAAAAAAATATCAAATTCAAATGTCAAGCCGTTCTCAAAACAATATAATTTAAAGCCATAATATACAGTTGCGTAAGAATTATCTTTTATTTGACCTCATTTATGTAGATGATCAAAGAGGATATCGCGTCAAACAATATACGTTGGATTATACGTTACCACCGCAATAGCAGCGTATTTTGAGCTGCTGAGCTTTATTACCTACTCACAGAGCAGTGCAAAATGAGTGATCTGCTCAAACACCGCGTATCGCGCTGCGCTGTGGAGTGGCAGTTCCGTGTGCGCGATAACAAGCCACTTATGGACAAAGTCATGTTTCCACTCTCTGCCACAAACAAAACGATTATGTGCCTCTGAAAATAAAAGCTTATTTTACCAGTAACCTAAAATACTTGTGAGGATTTATAATTAATTCAGCGGTCACAGATCGCACTATCAAATATTCCAGCGCTCAGTTATTCATATGAAACTTGCCTAATAATTTAACGAAACCCTCAAAAGAGAAAATCTTATGAGGATTAGTGTTGCCGCGGTGCCTTAGATATCAGCTCTAACAAGGCTCGGGTAAGTTGTGCGAGGGGCAGAGATTACCGAGAATAGAGTTGGGAAGGATTAGCCGTGATTCTGCTGAATACCTATAGGTGCTCTTCGAACAACGACACCTAACTTTTATAGAAGTTAACAGATGTGTTTACTATCCTGTTAGATACTTTGAAAAAACTTTCAGCATTTTCATTGGTCGTTGTAAAGCGCGTATAAATTTTAATGATCAGGGAATAAGTTCGTGTAATGAGTTTCCCCGCGGCGTCTCATGAACGATGTGAAAACTCTTGCAAAGTTTTCGAGTGACGAATTACATAGGCCCATAAATATTGAGTGTGTTAATTATGGCTGATGGCTGTATTTTTATTAGAATTTCTTTTAATTTTTAGATGATACAAGTTATTTATCTTTTGGAATTGTTATTTTTTAATAAAACCACAGTTATTTTTAGCTCGTCAGCATTAATAAAACTAGCTTTGCGCCGCTCGGTTTCACCCACGATCTCCTCGCGGGTTGAATTTTCAAAAACCCCTTCATAGTGGAGGCCTACATAGACCGCTGGTCCTATAAACATGAAATTTAAAGGATGTGTTTCTTGTGAAGTAGGCATAAGCATCCACAAAGAAAGGGTGTTTCGAAAATTCACTGTTACGGGGGTAAAAAGGTTATCGTAGATGAAACCGCTGGGTGGAAAGCTCTATAGTAAATAACCAGTAAAATCATTGCTACAAACAAAAGTTTACAAGCAATTATAATCCTAGAGCCAGATAGGAAACCATTGTAATATTTATAAACAAAACAAACAATAAAGCATATTTACCGTCGACTTAAACAATAGCAGCAAAGTTTCCTCTCTGAACAAAAAATATATCACGACGTCGGTGCCTGGAGGCAAAGCTATATAACATTTCATTAGCGGTCAGCCAGACGTTCCGGTTATACAGACAATAAATTTTCATTTCTGCGAAAGGACAAGTGAAAAGAAAAGATAAATAGAGTACGAGATTTGAGTTACCAACGTAACGCATAAACTATTCCACTCACAACGCTACGTCACATTCCGCAACCTTTTTTTCGCGATAAAGTAGGTCCAGTTGTATCGACTGACATTGACATACGTGTAATAGTTATAAATGATTTAACTTTTACTAACAGTTTTTTTATGGGTTGCTTTGGATTTTTTTGAATAACGATCATCAAAATTAAACTAATAGGTTTACTTTTACTAATGGTTCGATGCAACCGGGCCTTAGAGACGCATACAAGAGGTATTGATAGTCTCTCGCTCGATAGTGTGTTTGCGCTTCAACGCTCTCTTTTTTTGCTCTAATCAACGTGAAATTTGGCATGCAGGATCATAACCTGGAATTACATTATAGGACTTTTATTCCGGGAAATCATAAGATCACCCGAACGCTCAGGTAACACCGCGCACAACTGGTAATAATATTTTATTTAGTGTACCTACTATTTTTTTTAACCAAAAGTAATTATACTAATACTCTAATCCAAATGATAAGAATTTAAAGAGATTTTTAAAAGCTTTTCATTAACGTAAAAAAATAACTGTACCCCTGTTTTTTACTTTAAACTTTATACATTATTTCGTGGACATTTACTCAATAGAGACTTTGATATTGAAAAAATACCCATTCATTGCCATAAAAAATAGACTCATAAAAAGTAAACTCAGTACAACGAAAAGAGTGCGAAAATACTTCATGACTTAGCACGTTTTCACCCCTATAAAAGTGAAAAAAGTTGTTCAAAACAAACTTCTGGAATGATCTGTGTTTATCGTCTAACTAAAGGGGTGAAAACAAGAATTGTGCTGTTTTCGCATTCGCTATCTGTGAATGAGTAATTTCAGTTCACTTAATGTTTATTTTGGTTTTCAAATCAATTGATTGAGGACTAAACTATTCGATAATAGGCTCTCAGCCAGTAAAAAAAGCATATAATCTTTATTTTTATTACAACAACTAGAGTTACATGTACGTAACACGGGCAGTATTATTTTAAAATAAACATATAGTGAGGTGCTATTATCAGATTAATTAATATTTTTCACAACACTTGTACTTTTTTTTCTTTTACATAAAATAAGCTTGCGTTTGCCTTCAAACATGCTTTTGTTCGAGCGATATGGAAACCGAGGATAGGTTAATATAATACAAATTGACAAATAAGTATACAAAGATAAAAACAACATGCAAGAGGATTACACCTAACATAAAAAATACTTTAGGAGACCTTATAAATATACTAAAAGTCCGAAAAACCGAAAATAAATCACGTTTTTGCTCCAAATGGTAAAGGGTCCTGTAAATTTTTCTGCAGGTGTTACGGTTGTTGAATCAAAATAATTTACGTTTAACAAAAAGGTTAAAGGTAAAAACCAAATGTAACGTACCAAAGTAGCGTCGATAATATTTTTGATTGATTTATTTTAATAATAAATCGTAGGTACTATGATTGTGTAATATTTTTTAAGAATTTTAAATTTTAATAATGTTTAACAGAATGTGTATTCCGTGCCGAAGTATTTATATTAATATTTACGCCGCACAAGTTGAGCCAGAAATCAAAATAAATAAAATATTATCTGATAAGCATGCCTACTTACTTTTTTAAATTTACAATTGCCAGCTTGTCTATTTAATATATAAAAGAAGAAACTGACTGGCTGACTGACTCACTCACTGACTATCGATCATCGCACAGCCCAAACCACTGGACGGAACGGGCTGAAATTTGGCATACAGATAGATATTATGTCGTAGGAAGCTAAGAAAGGATTTATACAAATTCTACCTCTAAGGGGGGTAAAATAGGGGATCGCGGGTGAAACACGATGACACACTTATGATTATAAGATAGATGCTAAGAAATAACTATTAACGAGATGTCTGATTTCTTTCATTTTTTATCAAGAACGATGGCAATGAAAAATATAATTTATGTTAATGACACAAACCTAAGTACCTAGGTTGCCATTTTACAAACTTGCATAAATTTTGCTGCCTTTAAACATTTTTGTGTATTGGCTTCGTGCCAATTTTGTAATCCTATTTTCATGATAACATATTTAACCCTCTTCTCAAGTTACTTATTACTTATCTACATATAGGATAGACTTCTATGAAATCCTGTAATTTAATCGAAGTTTAAATTATATTTCGTCCTAGCAGAGATATAATTTTACACAGATACGTCGTACACTTTGAATGGAAAGTTGAGTTTGGACCAAGTTTTATGACGTCAGTGGATAGCGCCTCGTGTTGCGGTATGGGCCAGATGAAGGATTAGGTACCTACCCGAGAAAACTTCTACCTACATTGAGATTACTCGTCTAATTTACACTGCGTTCTACTTTATTCTTCGAAGCCATAAATTGTTAGTTTGTGTAATAAACGCAACATCTTTTGCGCGGTTAATTTAAAAAGTTGTTAGTTAGTGAGTAGAATATACAATGAGGTAAGCAGATGTAAATTAACTCCATAATTGTACATTTTACCTGCTATTATATATTACACGTAAATATTTATTATGTAATCACTATCATATTTTTATTTATGAGGGTTTTATTTTTTTCCGTATTCCTAATAATTTATGAGGTTTCCTAAATCAAACTAAGATTTGGACGACGACCAAAAACACCCTTTTAGATTTTATTATCCATTTACACGCAATATAATACAGCCCAATGGACTGTGCCAATAGCACGTATTGGAGGAACGTTTATAATCCTACTGGGGACAGTTGAAAACATTAAAGTTATTAAAGCTTAATCGAAATCTCACTGCGTACCCAATTCATCTGCAGAATGTACGCTATGGGTTAAAAGTACCTAATCGTCGATATAAGGAACTCTTATGAATGGGTGCTACTTTTAAATCGTAAAAAAAAATAAACTTGCTCAATAATTCAAGAATATTATTTTTTCTGTTACCTACAGTTTTTTACCTACAGAATTTGTCAAAAATAAATTAAATAACTTCTATCTATCCCTCTGTTCTTCTTCAACACAGTTCAAGGAATAAGGGCTCCTTGTCCTCACAGTGGAATGTTATTCAACTTTTGATATACACATATACGCCCATTTCAGAGTACCAATGGGCAAGACTACCCTTTTCATGGTTACAGCCGTTAATGGGCAGCGCTGACATTTTAATAATATAATAATAATAATAATAATAATAATAATAATATTTATTGTCAAAAAGCATTGAAGGAAAAACACTTCTTATACAATACACTTCAATCTGAGGCATCTAGACGATAAATACGTTTGACAGAAAAATAGTGTTTGTTGAACTCTGGTACCCAAAATAAGATTAAACTTGTGTTATGGGTACCAGCGCTCTCACATTTACAGGACTTAAAGTAGATTTATATATTTATGAAGATGGAACATGTGCTAGATAAAATTGTACGTTTCTTATAAAAATAGGTAAGTATGTATGTGTAATATGTGTTTGTGTGTATATATATGTTTTATTAGAATGTACTGATTAACAATTAGATTAATATATTATTTAGAACTAAAATAAATAAATAAAGCCTCTAAGAATAAAGCTATAAACAATAAACAATATGTATAGATTAAAGTATTGATAATTTAATTTAATTTAATAAGGTTTTCTGTCTCTGTATAGTTTTTAGTTTGAAGCCATCTAGTAATTTTTATTTTGCATTCTCTTCTGGAGAGAGGGTATATATTACAATGTTTATTTGCCAAATTATATAAATAATTCCCAATAATATCGTAGTGTCGCTGGGCAAGACTTGTCTTCGGTATATGAGAGGAGCAGATTTGGTATTTCCTTCTTCGATTTAAAAGAGTAGGGTCATACTGAACCGAGGAATGTTTCCGAAGGATGATGTTCAAGACAAAGAGTTGTCGTACCGTGAGGACTTGGAAATCGGCATATAATTCAGCTGTGGGATGTCTGTAAGGTTTAAAAGTAATTACCTTTAGTACAGCTCTTTGCGCACGTTCCAAAGTCAAGAAATTAGTTTTAGATGCCCCTCCCCATACGGAGACACAGTATGTGATAATAGACTGACATAGAGCATAATATGTATTTTTTAAAGTATCGCGGTCTGCTGAGGATCTAAGTTTTTTAAAGATGAAGATTAATTTCATGACACGAAAGGTGAGATTATCTAGGTGGCTGCTAAAGTTTAGCAGGTTGTCAATTTGAACCCCGAGATATTTAATATTTGTGGATCTATTTAGTAGAGTGCATGAGCAAGAAGTTGTGGGGTAATCTGTTGGACAAGTGTGAGCTCTAAGATCGAAGGATACTGGAAGAGACGTTGATCTCAGGGAGAAGGTAAGATAGGTTGTTTTACTAAGGTTAAGAGTAAGTCGATTATTTGAAAGCCATGACATGACTAATCTAAGGGCTTGCTCGGCAGACTTCAGAGTTTCAGACCATTCATCACCATGTAAAAGCAGCGCAGTGTCGTCAGCGTATGTATATATTGAACAATTTGGAAGAGAGAGATTGCACAAGGAGTTTATGTATATAAGGAATAATGTTGGTCCTAAAATTGACCCCTGAGGGACACCAAAGTTGAGCGATTGCCAATCACTAAGAGAGGAACCTATCTTAACACACTGAAAACGATCAGAGAGATAGTCATGGAACATTTTCAGTGTTTGGCCTCGAATTCCCATATTTTCCATTTTGGATAAGAGGTGAGGAACAGAGACAGTGTCGAATGCTTTTGTGAGATCTAGGAAGATACCTAAACATTTCTTCTTGCGGTCTAGCATGTGAACAGTGTGCTCAATAAATGCTGCAACAGCATCTTCCGTCGATTTTTTCTTTCTGAAGCCATACTGATTCGGTGCTAAAATGTTGAATTTTTCAAGGAAGTTTACAAGTCTATTATTGAGCAATTTTTCCAGAATCTTGGACAAGGTTGGCAAGACAGAAATTGGACGATAATTACTGACACTGTCTCTGTTACCTGCCTTATAGATGGGATGGACTATAGCCTTTTTGAACACCTTCGGAAATACACCGGATGAGATAGAGCAGTTACACACATGCGTAATAGGGGGAACCAAAACTTGCGAGCAAGATTTTAATACCTTCGCTGAGATACCATCCCACCCAACGGCAGCATCTGTACGGAGACCCAGAATAATATGTTCTATCTCCGCTTCATCTGTTGGGAGGAGTGCAAATGAATTTACTAAAACTACATCTGCATTTTTGTTTGCAAAAACGGGTTGTGCGTAGTCACCATGTTTGTCAGCCAGGGATTTGCCAACATTAGCGAAATACTTGTTAATAATGTTGGTTGCAGAGATATTATCAGGGGCGAGTTTTAACAGTTCAGAAGGCACTGTGTTTGAGCCTTGTTTATTAATTATATTTTTAATAACATTCCAGGTTGCTTTTGGATTATTTCTAGCTTTTTGAAACTCTGTTTTTTCGTAAGCGACTTTAAGATTTTTTAATAATTTATTACAAAAATTTCGGTATCTAGTATAAGTTACTCTTAGGACATAGTTATCAGAATCAGTTTTAAGTTTTAAATGCATGTTGTCTCTATTGCGGATACACCTCAGGAGACCTTTAGTGATCCAAGGTTTAAGGATCATACACTTAGAGGTCACAATAACTGATTTTGAGTGCTTTTTAATAATCTGAGATATAATAGATACCAAAACTTCTGCAGCTTCATTAGCATCATTTTTGTCAACTACAGCGCTAAAATCTGTGTTGGATATTTCTGAGAGTAACGCCGGATAATCTATCTTTATGCATTGTGAGTTGGGTTTAAGTGATAATAATGAAGTTTCAATACTGAGTAAAACAGGACGGTGATCAGTGATGTAGGTATCAAATACGAGAGTAGTAGTTTAGAAAAGGGTCACTAATTTATCTAAACACAGTTCGTTAGCGAACTTCCCCTTAATTATAGTTTAACTTATTTGTGGCACAGCTGCCTGTTGTTACTTCAACGCACTCACCACTCATCTACTTTGGAGTAATTAGTTACTTTGACTTTGAACATAAACAATAGCACATGGCTGTTAACGAGTTAACGTTCGCCATTTAAACGACATTACATCTTACGTACCTAAACTTTGTGGATATCAATTTTATTTGAATTTGCTGAGTTCGAGTTAATGCTTGGCATCGCCCGGGTGATTTTATTGAAATTTTCATATTAAATTGCTATCAAAATTTCCGACTCTCCAGATAGAATTTTTCAAAAAATTGTTTCATACTTATCTTCAGTGACGTAATAATTCAGTATGTCTTGAAATACCTCCATGGAGTATGATAATAACCAGAATATGAAACGTAATAGCTTCAGGCAGGTTTATAGGCTAGCTGTCACAGACGTGGGTAAACAAATTCAGTTTTTGTTAGCCTGGCAGATTATGCCCTCAAAATACCGAATAATGTGATTTCAGTAAGAGATCTTACAGTAAAATTATGTAAAAATATTGCAACAACTACTATTGAAACATTTAAAATGTGTAATTTAATTCACGCCGAATTCAACTTCAAATTAAACCATTAGCCGGATTCGAATTTATACATCCATTTAGAGGTACTAGGGACGATTTAGAGGCAGCCTCGCTATTATAAGAGGTTTCGGGAGTACTTCGTGAGAGGCCTGAAGTCACCCGCCCTTGGGGGCCAATCAAGAGGCCAGAAGCGTACCCTCGGGTGGCTTACTTAGGATAGCCAACATTTAAAAAACACATTTGGGAAATTCTCAATTAAAATGAATAACCGATTCATTCGTGACCTAGGTATTGAATGAAAGCCTCAAGCCTAGCTCTAACCACATTATGTGATATGCAAAATACTTTTGTTGAAAATTAGCATCATTTTCTTATGTTTATGAAGGAATAGCTCGCAAAGATGAATAAAATAAAAAAAGTATAATTTTATCATTTCATAAGTAGGACTCAAGGCTTCTAAAAGAAATCAAGGAACCGGACGACCCGGCTTAAGGTTGGACTGCTGGCTACCCTAAGCTTACCTGTGAACTTATGATAGCGAAAAAAGCCGCAACGGACTTTACAAAAAGACCTTTGTTAGGTTATACGCCTACGAATTTAATTACAATTTGTACGGACTTTATCTAGATTGTGTGTACAGTTTGACTTTGCTTTGTAACTAGAGATTAATCTCTGGATTAAACCAAGTATAAAATCGTTGATGAAAACATCTTAACTAAGCTTTAGCTCTCGGGTATATTATATAGGTATAAGGATACTGCATTGTTCCAACAGAGTTAGGTACCAGCCTTTATTGTTAATTTACGGTAAAATTGTGTGGTTTATTAACAACACTATGTACCGATATTGTATGAGGAAAACCTAGCAAAAGGAGATATATAAGAGATTTTTTTCTTGAGGTGTTTTCTCTGATTTTGAGAAATCTAATTTAACGTTTTTAAAGTTGGATCGAGTGTAATGTTTTCTTCAAATGCAACTGCAGTACGAACAAAATCTACGGTTATTTATTTATAAAGCTTTTCCAAATAATCGACATGCTGGTGCTAATCCGTTTACTTACTCGGGCATGATCGAGTAAGTACCAAATATCGGAATATTTTCGAACTACCCCATTCCGTGGTTTTACCCGCATTCCTGGGATATCTATACCATTTGGCTTGAATCAATTTTCATACAATATTCATTGAATGTTGAAATCTCAATCATAAAGTAATAACTATAATAAACATAATCCTCCAAAAACATTTCCAGGGTAGTTTTATTCTTATGTATAGAATAATCCTAAACAGATAAGGGAAAACAGCTGCGTACAGTAATGGGAGGGCCATGGGAGGGCCGAAACTTTAGGAAAGTGGTACAAACGCAAGAGGTGGAAAGATAGGCCTAATGTGATAACACCGACCCCTTTTGTCCATTGAATAAGAACATTTTGTTTTCATGTTAGCGTACTCAAACATACCGCTGAGGGATATTGCGCGATGTTTATCCATTTCGTGCTCATTTTGATTGCAATGTTAATGTTATAAGTTAGTATACTTTATAATAAAATATGAAAACAAGTAGTTATTGTCACACTAACTCAACGCGCGCAAGCGATAACATACCTAATAATTTTATAACTAGAACATTAGTAGGATATTCTATTAATTTTATAAACGCGGATGAAAACACTTAGTTCTTGCAACTCTTAATAAGTACCTGCAATGTCATAATTTTTATTGATAGATTAATTCACCGCGCGCAAGCGATGCCAAAGTGATTGGTAAGAGCCATTAGATGCTACATATTACGTAAGCCAAGCTACTCAAGAAAACATAGATCATAAAATCTATAGACACCTCTATCACTAATGTTACTGATATCGCTTCCCGTCGTAATCGCAAAGGGGCGGAAGGTATGAAGCGCTATCACATCATAATAATCATAAAAATGAGTTATGAAAGCAAAGGGATATCTATACAATTTAATGGGAATGGTACCTTTATTGGTACATTAAGACATGTTATACAATGTAACAAGAAGCCGTGTTGATCATTATTTTTTTACTACCAGGTAGCATTTTTTGTAAATGGAAGCAATGTCAACAAAATTAGAATACGCAGCAGCAGTCACTGAAGCTCTCTATGTTGATGATTACCTACTTAGATAGCAATCTGTAATCGAAGATGACGAATATAAGTAAATAAGTCGATCTCCTAATTTTATTCGATAGATTTAATATTTTAAACTAATACCTACTGTGGTACAGCCAAATATAAAAACATAGGTCCAAAGTCTAAAAAATACCACAACCTTCAAGTCGTGGCTACAGACTTTGGACGGATCTATATTTTCACACTTGACTGTACCTACATAAGTTTTTCTCTCAAAGAATGTCAGTGTTCAACTCAACACCCGTAACATGAAGTACCCGTCACCAACAGTTCTATTAATTCCACACGAGGGAAAGAAGCGTTTGAAACCTTGGACAGTTTTGACAAGCGTACCAATTCAATAGGCTTACTGTCGCGGGAAAATAAGCTTTGTCGTTTTACTGTCATACGATGTGATTGACATACCGACACGCTCAATATAATAATATCCAGCATTTATATTTGTGTGAACTTTGTAAGGAATCCTACTAGTCCTAATAATATTATAAATGATTTTTGTTACTCTTTCACTTATAAACTACTGAACGAATTTTGATGAAACTTGGCACATTAAGTAGATGTAGATCATAGTATCGGGAACGTGGGTGAAACCGCAGGGTGGAAGCTAGTATCATAATTCTCTTTGACATTCTTATGATCATACAAATAACCCATAGAAAACAATCATCATCATCATCATATCAGCCGAAAGACGTCCATTGCTGGACAAAGGCCTCCCCCATGGATCTCTACGATGGCCGGTCTACCGGCATCCAGCGGTTTCCGGCGACCCTCACAAGATCGTCGGCCTATCTTGTGGGACGCAGCTGCCTGCCCACGCTACCACTCGAGAAACTTGACCTATAATACTAAGGTAGGTAGCAAACAAGCATATCTACCGCCGCCTGAAGATATGAGCTTACCATAGCCTATATAGACGCTTGAAATACCGGGGGTATGACTCGGGCGTTTCCAACTTTCAGTTTTTCCAGAACTTTCCGGGCTAATTTTCGAACTTTTCTTTCCTTCAAAATCTTATAAGTAGGTATCGGTCCAACCAGCCGTTCTCAAGTAATGTTTCCTTACCAACTGACAGCATTTAATTTCATTTACGTAGATAGACAATCGCCTATATTTTTAATAATGGTAGGTACGTTGGTGAATTGGAATAAGTTCTTGTTACTCGAGACACCTATCCAAACCATTTTATATCTTTGAATTAAATTGGACAAAATAACTCCACCTTTTTGCGACAGAGATATCGGAAAATCCGTGCAGTAAAGGTTGGATAAAGCCGGAGTCACGATGAAAGGGTTAATGCAGCGAAACCTGCGGACAATCGTCCTCGAGGGGCATCCGGGGGTTCAAACCCACCATAATGCGATATTTTACACTTGCTCGTAGCTCCAATAAGTTGGAGTTTAGCATCGCCGCGAGATCATGCCTAATCCGATTTTAAAATTGAATAAACCTATTAATACCTATACAGTAGGTACAGCTGGTAGGCCTTGGATTTTAGCCTTTGAGAACTATAATTCTGAACTTTATGATCATTTTATTTTCTACTACTGTTATTTTTTAGTACCTACTGTGGGATATTGGTTTAGGATCTTTTTCTCGTTATCCATGAAAGTATTATACGAAATGTAATAAATTATTTTATTTGCCTTTTGTTTTTTTATGATGAATAGGCCTGTGTTATACCACAATCACACCATTGTAAGTGATGATGTGGCCAAAGGAGATAACCTACACAACGACCACAAAGGTTTATTTATTATGTTGTGATACTGTAAGACTGTAGAATGATACTGAAATGAAGGTAATTTGCTGTACTGATTGAAAATAAACTTTGTAACCACTTTTAATTAACTGGATTTCACTTGTAGAACCTACCAAAGTTATTCTTGGGAGTTACCATACCTACACCTACTATATAGTACGTATTACAAAGAAAGGTAAGCTCAGTCAACTTAATCAATCTTCCACTGACAAAACTTTCTCTAATATTAACGTGCCCCTTCGGTCGGTTCTTCTTAGTTGCAAATTACTTATCCACTCTTGAGCACTAAAGAAACTTTCACTGAATCGAAATTAAATTGCTAATTTTGGTACTGAACCCCTCAACTCGTTATCGATCCTTTCTTTTACAGTCCAACTCAATACTCCCTCAACGTAGAATTAATTTGAATTTGTTCGACTCGCTTCAACCGCACAATCATCTATCGAACGTATATGTATGTATATTTATAAGTTGGAAATTACTTCAGGGTCCTTTACTGTAGAATTATGAGTTCCTCTCGAGGAAAATACGGCATCCTTCTGTTCATCAGGTCGTATAAATTTCTGATTATGTTATGAATAAATTGCTGGATATATAGCTACTTTCTTTTTCTCTGACTGTATCAATAATGCAGTAAGAGTAGAAGTAAATTTAAAACTTATTTTCGTACCATAAAAATGGAGATAAAAGTTCTTGAAATAAACGGCCAAATTAAAATAATGTGTTAATTTGCGATGGATCATAGTACACTGCTGTCATCACAAAATTCTGGTTGAATGACGTAATTGTATATCAGACCTTTAAGTTCTGAGGGTATATTGCGGTCACGGAACTTCCGTATCTTACCAAAAGTTCAACAAGCCGCATAACTTATACTTATAGGTATTATATTATTATAATGTTATCTATTTCAAACGATTTCTGAATCAACAGATATAAAATTTCTTCTTTTATCTATATTAGAAAATAAAGACGTAAAATGTATTACATAAAATATCTTACTTAGTTATATACCCATAATGACGTGAATGTTACATTGAGCGCTCTTATGTTTGTTGTTATTAACTACGATTGAAGATTAACCCAGGATTACACAATAGGTTAAACCAAACAAACCGCTTACTTCAAAGAGGTAAACAGTGAAATGAGCCTGAAGGCACAGAAACAATTCAGATGTGATGGTTCACATCAAAATACAATTTGGCATTAATGAAATTAATAAAGATCTAAATTTATTTTTATATAATACCTATAATATAACTAGGTATATTATTTATTCATAATAGCAGACTTGGATGTATCACATATTCCAAAATCCAAATTCAGAATAAATCAATAAAGTGAAGATGTCCAGACCGCTGGAACACTACTCTTACTACTACTCCTAGCTGACGCACTATGTTCATCTCATGATCTAACCATATAAACCTTTGAATGAGTTAGTTATCATCATCAAATTGCCTTTCTGTAGATTGAATAGAGTCCCTTATACAGCTTACAACAGGATCAATGCATTAGTCATGGTATTGCTGTCCCAGGTACAGTGACTCGGCTATCGATAGAGTAAAGAGTAAAGTATTGATACATATAGAGCGTACATAGACTTTGCTCAGTCTTTACCGTACAAAGTCGGTATTTAAAATGCAATCTTCGTATTTCTCTGAGTGTGTGCTAAGCAAAGCCTAAGTGCACCTAATCGACAACTTACCAATAACTTGGCTACAAAATAAAACACACAAATATTTACTTTATTATGTAGGTTTACACCCTAAGTAAAGTCTGAGCAAAGTCTAAGCACGCTATATAGATCTCAGCCTAACTGTAAAATAAGTTGATAACGAAATATTATCAACATGAGACAAGATCGTCAACTGAAATTACGATAAAGTTGAAAAGAATTTTCTCATATTGCCTTATGATATCACCTAAAACTTTGTGAACGGTTAAATTTCAAATCCAATATAAACTGTGGAGGAACTCTGGAGCCGGTAACTTTAGTTTGTACGTACTTAGCAAGGGCAAAGAGCTATGGATTATTTATTATCATATCATAGCCTGTCCAAAGTGAGTGGCCAAATTGTGTGATGACGTGTGAGGTAAGATGAAAAGACGATGAACTGAGTGGCCCTTTGAGGCCGGGGGCTAGCTCACGGACCCAACTCAAAGGCGCGTTCTGCCTAATGGCTTGTGCCGACGTGTTATCCTTGTGACGCACGCCCGACTACACTAAAAAGACGTTAGTTTACAGCATCTTTGGTGTTGTTCAATAGCTAATGGATCTATCTGCTTGGTGACTTTGATACAAAGAGCTTTTGTTAGAGCAATGTATTATTGTAACTACATTATTGTCCTATAAGTCGAGAACCTATCTAGAGTTAGTGGAGTATTGTGTGTGGTAATAAAATCCACAGATTGTGCTATACGGAACCTTTTTTGTCTATACATAAACAGGCTAAGTGCATTTCAGGCCATGCACAGTGTAGGGTTCCGTAGTTGCTCGTCACAATAATATGCAGATTTAGAAGGGGTTTTTTATAGCGAAACTATAAGAGTTCATTGTTTACTTTGGAACCCTAATAAACAAATAAGTTGCTTATTTTTTTCATACACGAACGCCCAATTTGTTCATAATAATATGTTACTATTGAGCAATTAGTTATTACATTTTACCCTAATTTCATGTAGAATTTTGGTTTTAAAACCTATAGGTACAACATTTTAATGAAATAAACCGTCGATGTGAGTAACATAACATTTTACGAGATACGTGCATATGTAACTACGAACTACGTTAGTGGCGTCGTAAAATACTTCATAACCTACCGTTATACTAGCGTTAATAAACAAGGATTATGAATATTTTTTAAAAATAAAATACGCAATAAATGGTACGTTAAGTGTTAATCCCTATTTTGTGAAGCAGGAAACAATGCGGGGGCGGGTCTGTAATCGCCGACGCTTTGCACGGAATACATTAATTGATAAGCACAGGGTCACACCGTGACAAGCTCGTAATTCACGGGAGCTTTCATATTTCATAGCCGTTAAACTTTAACTAAGCACTCATTACAAAGCTGAGCGTGTTAATTCATAACGTTTCGTCGCTCGTCGGGCGCCCGCACCTCCTCTACGCGTCACTAACAATCTATGTGCTTAATTTGTTATTTCACCAGACGTGAGACGTTTAATCTCATTTGTTAATGCTTTACAGTTTAGTATTCCATATTATCTACGAGAGCCGTTTAATGTTTAATCTCATTGTATTGATAACAAAATTATATTGACATTTCCTATTGATTTAGTGAAATGCAAATAGCATCTTTTATTCTGAAAGATATCCATATGTAATCGTAAAAATGTGACAAAGTCATGAAATTTTATTACGTGACTTGCAAGAGGTTGCGTTCCCACGAAAGTAAACAATGAATCGCTATAATATGACAAGTTTGCACCACGGAAGATTGGGTGCGAAAGATCAACAGCAGTACAAAGTAGACTCGTGCTAAACCATGATATCGGCACACGTTATAATTTTGCTTTTCATTTCGCGTTCGCCTTGATAAAATGTAGAATGTATTCGCACACGGCACGTCATGTACCCTAAAATTTAAGATGCTAGGAAAAATTTATACGGATTTGCGACTTCATAATAGAGGCGAGGGTTGAAAATATCTCGACGCTTGTCACGACTGCCTCCTTTAATGTGTGTACCCGAATATTACAACTTGGAGCTTAATAATCCTGAACATTTCCTATAATTCCTGAGATCCCAAACCCTCCTTAAGACAGCATGCGCAAACATAGTTTAATTAATTAAATAATTGTGATCTACTTACGAAGATTAAGTAACTAAATAGGCTGTTAGATAGTTTCAACGGTTTACTTTGTAGGTAAATTATAATATAGGTTCTGGCTTTTCCCCGTGGTGTTACCCGCGTTCCCGGGATAAGAAGCCTATGTC
Source organism: Tethea ocularis (assembly GCA_963555595.1). Lineage (NCBI taxonomy): Eukaryota > Metazoa > Arthropoda > Insecta > Lepidoptera > Drepanidae > Tethea > Tethea ocularis. The sequence continues at coordinate 5,214,875 of OY741966.1, forward strand.
CTTCTCCAAAATAAAGGCTATCTGCCAGCCAAATTTGAAAAAGTAACAAATAAACTAGTTAAGATCGTTTTTTATAGATGCGAAAGTAGAGTTACTTTCGCATCTCTAAAAAACTGTCTTCCACCCCGCGGTTCCACCCGGGTTCCCGAGGGATCTTATGTCCCTAGGGATAAAATATAGCCTTTCTGTGTGTTAATCTAGAGATTCAGCTACCTCCATACTTACTATATTTCATAAAAATGTAACCGTTTGAGCTTGAAGAAGTAACAAACATACACACTCACAAACTTTCGCATTTATAATAGGTACCTATAGTAAGATGGCCTCCGCCCTGCCGTATCACACGCATCCCCAAGTCCCCAATAAAAAGCTAGTTATTTAAGGGTATGATCTATTGATGTGCCAAGTTTCATCTAAATCCGTTCAGTAGTTTTTAAGGGTTAGAGTTACAAACATCCATACATCCTCACAAACTTTCGCATTTTTATATTGTATAGCGACCCGCCCCGGTACCACACGGCTTTTCTCAGCTATTTTGTACTTTAATATGCATGTTATAAACATATAAACCTTGAATCTGAAAACTGCATTTAAATCTATTAAGTAGTTTAAAAGATCTAAGTGAACAGACAACGGAAGGAACTTCATTTTATAATAGGTATGTAAAGAATGAAAAAAGGTATCATTCTACTTACTTATCCTACATAAGTAAGTAGAATGATACCTTTTTTCACTATATTTAACTTCAATATACCTAGGTACTGTAATAACCCCAAAAGATGCAGCCTTCATTTGACGATGTTAAATTATTCTACTTAATTAAGTTGTATCTTTTTATCTACCGTACACAAAACCCTATTAGACTTGCTCGTAATCGGTATCAAAATGTCAAATTAATACAGTTCCAACCCTTAGGTCGCAACACCAACCGCCCTGATTTGGTCGCTCGATGAAATCAACCGGAAAATTGTCAACCCTCAACTTTAAATGACACGGAAACAAATGATTCATTTCACTTTACTTATTGACTTTGCATGAAATATAATATTTCATTTGACTGAACTGCTATGATTTCGATATCTAGTAGGTTATTTCTTAATTACCTATATTTTAATATATATACCTATATAATCATAATTAATTGTAAGTAGACAATTATCTCCATGAATGATAACCTTTATCAACTACCTATTTATCTTTCCGGAAAAATCTTAATATATGATTCAGATTTTTAATACGTACATCATTTATAACTAGAGACACGTACCCGAAGTCTATGGCAGTCCTCATAGTAATAACGAGTGTTCAATATTTCAGTAAAAAGAAATGTAAAAAATATTAAAAGTAGATTTTATTATTCGGTTTTCACGAAAGTAGGTACTTATTTTACTTTCAATTTATTCCTCCAGTTTTCCAATCTAATTCAAACTTTCTTTTACCATATTTTATTTTAATCTACATTTCAAAAACCATAATAGCTCAGCTGCTGTTGGGAAAGGATGGAAAATTACAATAAAGTTATAAATTAGTTCGTCAGTACAAATATCAACCTAAGATGTAAGTATTTAGGTAATACCGTAGGTTGATATTCATTCTAGATTACTAGAAAAGTAAAAAGTGAACCTACAAAAGTAAGTAGGTAAAAAGTAAGTACAAGTCACTTATAAATAGTCATGGTACCTAGTAGGTAATATATAATACAAATAAATATGTTTTCTTTCTTTCTTTCTAATAAAAGATATGTTCAGGTCGAATCTTGTTAGTAAATTTTGACTCACTTCCCAGTGTTCAGTTGATCTGCAATTTGGCACACATATCTACGTCCGTTGAAAACCATAAATGGTGTCATTGAGCTTGATGACGGAGTTAAAAAAAAGTTATGTTTTTTTTACATATAAGTAATTAATATTTATATCTGCTTTACCATAGCTTATTAAAAAAAAAATATCAGACGAAAACCATATGTAGGTCCAATATACATTAGCTAGTATCTATTTGTATGTAGTCACGTACCGTATATGTCAAGTGACAAGAAATAATTATTTGGTACCATATCACACCGAGATACCAACTACGTGACCGTTTTTTACTCCTTGCTTCTCGCTGTTAGGTTTTATGGCTTTAGCTTTCTTTCTTATTTATTTATTTGATATTACACAGCATACATAAATATCATTATTACAATGATTTATTTATTTACACATTTGCCAATAAAGAATATCTAATAATTTACTTAGGTATATAAGCCTACACTGGCAAAATACACAAGCCGTGTGATGCCAAAAAAGAAAAATGTACGAGGTAGGTACGTAAATAGTTTTATTAGGGCCGGTTGCTCGTACATTCTAGTTAAAGTTAACTAAACTATTACCATGCTTTGACCGTAGAGTCACTTTGACGTTGTTCGTGTCACTTTAACTAAAATGTTAATCGTAACCATAACCGACCTCGAAAGGAGATCGGTCATCGTCAAAGTGACTATGCATAGTAATAACTATTACCTTATTAACTATTAGGTAACTACCTAAGTTAACTTTGACTATAACTTTAACTAAAATGTACGAGCAACCGACCCTTAGTACGTTGACGGTATTTTAATGGAGCGCTGCGGAAACCTATCATTTACTCAAAGATATACTATATTTGTTTCATGCCTTTGAGGTCTTCTTGAAAAATAATGTTATATATTTTAATAATAGTTGAATTTAGAATTTTAGTTTTTACAGTAAGTACTTTTATTAATTTTACTTTTTTTTGTGAAATTTTCTTTTAATGTGTGGCCGGCCTTATAAAATATAAAGAGAAAAGGCTGAAAAAACGATGTTATTTGAAAATGGGGCAAGCGCCAATCGGACCTTTTTGTTTGTAGCTCAGAAATTTAATGTGTCAGACGCTTATTAATGAAACGGGATTAATGAAAAAGAAAAAGGTACCTGCGCTACTTTCCCTCAAATGCTGAGCTAAAAATATTCGTTTCTGTAAGAAAAAGGTGTAAAGATTATTTGAATTTAACAGAAATAGACTTATCGCTTCAGGTTATGTATCAATATATGCAATATAATATCATACCATTAAATATATTTACATCTACAGCAATAAATCTAACCAAGATATTCCGATTTCATTTATGAGAGTAATTCAAAAGTTACTGAAGCTAGAAAAATATTTTACTCTACCATGAAACCTGGAAAAGCACCAGTTGCATCAGATGAAGTAAAATCCATTACTGCTAAGAATATAGTACAGTTTATTATAGCTGTAGGTCTTAGCGGTGAAATATAATTTATGAGGCGATCACAATAGATCTAGTCAGCAGGGTGATTGTGTAACTTAGTCGAATGGAAAGGGGATCTAATTTTCGTAATAAAAGATAAAAACATTTGTACACCATTGATCCTAAAGATCAGCGTGGCAGAAAACCCATCAGTTGGGCAAAACCAACGAACCTGAAAGAAAGGTTGCTTGCCTATCGGTATACAGGAAATATTTTCAAGGGTTTGCGCAAGAATTATGGAGATATCTGGTTCCACCATCCCAGTCTCATACTTACCAAACCACAAGACGCCGGTAAATTTTTCACCCGTATTTGTTGACATACTAAACATACGGACGCAAAGTTTTGCATCTTCATATAATACGGATAGGAACTTTCTTTCGAGTGGCATCTGTGTTTCTCGACTCTTATAATCTTGGGACTTTCAATGTGAATAGGGTTCTTATTTGTCATCGTCCTTTAAAAAGGTGGATCAGTTACCAAGTACAAACCTATTTTATAAAAGTTAATTCGAGCGAAGGCAATAACGAAAATCTAGTAGGTAATTAGGTACCTTAATACTATAAACATGCGTTATAATAAGCTTTTTATTTAAAACATGCACTGAATAATTGTTTGGTAGGTTTGATATAATTTAAGGAGATTCATTACTCCATAATACCTGTGGAAATCGGCTCTAGTTACGATAAAACAAATTTTTGGTATATAATATAATACCTATTTACTTAATATTAAAAAGAAATGAAATAGTGTCAGTGATGTACACTGTATAGTGCAAAGTAATTAGAGGAACAATAATCATTACGTCTCGCCATATCCTCACAAACAACTCCCTAACATTTTACATATTTATAAATACCTACACATACATAACCATATAACACATACCCATATAGGTACACATTATATATTATTCCACGCGAGTCACAAATATAAACAACTATAATGAAGGTCGACTGTACGCGTTCCTCAAAGTAAATTGAATCGAGGTGCCAATAGTCGGAAGTCCCTCATTTCCTTGCATTTGTTGTCACCCTACCCTGTAGGCATTAAATTTTCTTCTACGTCCCATCGCGTACCAGTTTCCGGGTATGATGTCCGGCCCTTCTCTACTTTATTTGGGACAAAAGTGAATTAAGATTGTCCTCCGCTTTCATTCTATTGACCTTAACGACTCTTCGTTATCGAAAATCGAAACTAATAGTTACTAGCGATAAAGGTTAAATGGGCTCGTGCTTATAGTAGAATGTTACCATGGTATGGCAGAATGTTATCATATACGAGAGATTGTAACGAGATTGACTTTTTCAAAATTATCTTATGGCTTTATAATTAACGATAAGTAGTCCAAATCCAAAAAAAACCTACAAGTAAAAAGGAAAATTCGAAAATTCTGCTGAATAGATATATTTTATTGTGGTATAGGTACCTATATGTGTTACAAAAAATACTAGCATTTCCATCGTCCTTTACAGGGCTAAACTAATTGTCTGGGACAGTTGAATACCTACCTGCTAGATATAGTTATGTCCCAAGGTGCCAATAAGCGAAGGACAGCCCAAACTAGGCTCAAGGGATCCTGATAACGTTGAAAACGCTTTATAACACTCTTAAATAAAGTTAATAGCTCTCGGGAAGTTTTTCGTTGTACCCCTTAGGCCCATTACGCAGTGTTACGATACGATTTATTCCGCGTTAACAGACTTAGACGCGGGCCAAGGATTTCGCCTTATAGTATTTAGGTGTCAAATAGAGTTGTACGAGGTCGATTTACCGATTTGATAGCGCACCCTTCGTTCTCAACGGGTGTTAGTGATTATATCAAATACCTATTAGATTTGGTGTCATTTCTAGTCGTTATCAATGAGTATTTATTATTGTTGTTTCACTACCTAATAAATATTTTTATGACAAGAAAGGAAGTAGAGTAGGTATGGCAGATACCCAGACTAGTCTCTTTTTCGATTACACATAAATATTTATTATGCCTCAAAAATAAAATATACTTACCCACGCCTGTTTCGCATTTTTCGCTCTACTTAATATTACCCGAAATTGTCTGAGTTGGGCTCGGCTTTTAGCCTCAATATAATATTTATAATTAAATTTTTATGTAATAGTAACCCAATGCCTATTTGTATATTCTATATCTAAGAAGAACCTTTATATGCCATTATAATATTTTTAGGGTACGCACTTGACTGGTATTTTTTCATATATTTCTCTGTGGTCGATGTCGAAATAGGGTCCTTTTATTAAATAAATGTTTAACAATCAAGGTTACACGCACGCAGTTACCTTGTACGTACCTATAAGTTTTCATCAAAATAAATGTATGACTACAATTTACATGCGTATAGCAGTAAGTACACTCTCGGAACTTAAAATAGTTTTATCTACTCTCATATCGTAATGTGCTAATTATGAAATCAAAAACAGTACTTTAATGACCCACTTTATGCACACCCGTGTATAATGATTTATTATAGTACAGTTTTATTCCCAAGATTTTCGTTTTTTTTTAATGTGATACTATTAAGAACCTCGTCTACGGCTCGGTATTATGCAACAGTATCATAAACTACTATTATGAGTCCTAAATTGTAAAAACCTTGTAAAAACTTATTTAATTACACTAAGTTGTCATGTCAAGTTAGTTTTTAAGAGAGTAAGTTTTCCTAAACCGTATAAAATGTATATAAGTATAATACACGATAAAACTGCGGGCATCAGGTTTGACTAATCGTTTACCTATACTACAACCATCAATTCAGCCTACGCCTTAATTTTCCAGCCAATACCGAAGCCCAACAGAATCCATTGAAAGTACCTAATTAATTGGACAACATATTTTTCCTGCATGCGGATCACGTAGATTCACCAGGTGACGTCATGACAAATATACGCCCATTTATAGGGGATGCGTGCATTTTAGCCCATCGCCGTTTTTATAGCTTCCACCGCATTAATTATCACGCGAGAGTTCTGCCGCCGACAAATGAAGAATGGATGTCACAGATATGCGATGCGATACGACCCGTTGAGTTGTGACAAAAAATTAAATCATGCAATATTTGATCAAATGTTTGTGACATGTGAAAATATTCTCCACGACAAACGGTGACATGAGTTTATCACTTGCCAGAAACGATAACGAGCATGTTTCAAGAAAAAATCTTTTGAACTCAAAATTAAGCTTTATCCATTTACAAAAGTTCACGTATTAGCAAGAAAAAAAAATTGTATTTTGATTAAAATCATGTTTATTTCTCATGCTAAAACCAACATCAATCTACGTCAAAAAACATGAGCTAAGTTGTCAAAAGTTTGAAGTTTTTTGCAAGATCGCGTAATAAAATCACGAGAAAAGTCGAGACTCAACGATTTTTTCGAACTTTGAGTCGACACTCGCATTCGTAAAGAGCGTTTGTCAGCTCATTTCTCACATTCTGATTGAGATGGACCGTCTTGCATAAATTTAAGCCTTGTTACCAACTGTAATATTTCAAGCGACCTCATAATTCCTAATGGATATTTCTTATTGTATAAAATCGTGCGTAGTCAGTTATGTGTCGATACTATTTTAGACGTATCCCGCAAATTACCTGTAAATACCATTTTTCTTAGATTTGGGTGACCACGTGAAAGGAGCCAAAATCTCAACGGTCCCAAATAAGCTTACGTGTTTATCCCCCTATTCTAGCGTGTTCGACGAAACGATCAACCGATCAGCCATCTATTTGAGACGTAAGCCATGCTTTTCACTGAATACCTACCCATTCAATGATGAAAATTTTATACCCGCCTTTCAGTTTAATGATGCCTACACGACTTTACTATTATCCTAATAATATGATGATAACATATACAATAAGTATCATGGGGAGGTGAATAAATTTCACTACAGTAGCTTTATCTGTTGGATTGTTGACATTATTAAAATAGCGAACGGATTAATGAAAACTGTTTTCAATGGGAGACTTAACAAATTGTATACTAGGTATAGCATCAAAGCGTTTTTAATTAAAATAAACGAGTGAACAAACATGTTTTTTTTATATTAAAATAGCATTACGATTGGATTTTTGAAAATGATTTCCGTATCGGATGTCTAAACTGCACAAAGAGCATAATCCTCCAAATTTGAAGTCTATGGAACCAGTATTAAGCAATGAGCCTTTGAGTTGATGTATCAGTCAGGGATTATTATTAATTTTATACACATTATAATGTCAAGTGAGGGATACGTACCTACATATCTATTATATTATGATGATAATAAGATGATTATCTTTATAACCTTAGAATATGATATCACACAGCTTCTAATATATAAAATTCTCATGTCACAGTATTTGTCACCAAACTCCTCCAAAACAGCTTGACCGAATTTTATGAAATTTTTTGTGTATTTTCCGTAGGTCTGAGAATAGATCGTAAACTATTTTTTATACTCCTAAGTTAGAAATAATTTATAAACCAAAACAACGTTTTTCGGGTCAGCTAGTAAGATATAAATATTTATTGATGTGTCGTGAAATCGACAAATCCTTCAGTCGTACTGACCTAACTTCTCAGAACTCAATTAAGCTACCGTCCTTGTAGATCTATGGTAGTCAGTATTTAATTTAATGTTTGTATTCATATAAATACACATGATAACTATTGTAGGTACATATCATTGGCGAAGGGTCCATACAAGCCGATTCCCATCGGCTTACCTTTTAGGAATCCCAGTCCCACATTTTCATCATTTCTTAGCCACTTTTATCATGCTTAAAATACACTGTAATTATAAAATTACAGGTGTTTTTTGAACGACTTACCCTCGCCACTTATTATCATAATGATAGGGGTTAACGTGTAGATACCAATAATTAATAATATAAGGAAGGATTTATTGTGTGTTGAACGACTGTTATTAATAAATGTGGTGCATAATGCATAAGCTATGCTTGAATATACAACAGCAACATTAATTGGTTGCTGAGCAGTAAGTAAGCTGGCAATATATTTCAGAAAACAAAATACGCTGACGGCGGCGCAAACACCCATAAATTATTTGCTGCACCATCGTTTGCATGCACTAATTATTATTTCATTGAATTATTGTTTACTATACGATTTCCCTGTGGAATAATACCCTGCTGATTTCAAACAATTTTGCTCGCGTATAAATGAATTTTAATCACAGCTTAAGTTTCATATTCTTAACCTATCGTTACTTCCTACATCCTACTTCCTATCCTGTTTTATCCTACTAATATAAAATAAATGCATTGTTCATCATATCAGCCGAAAGACGTCCATTGCTGGACAAATAGCTCCCCCAAGGATCTCCACGATTGCCGGGTTTGCGCTACCCGCTTCCAGCAGTTTCCCGGGATCCTGACAAGATTGTTGGTCCACCTTTTGGGGGACTTGCCCACGCTGCGTCTTCCGGTTCGCGGTCGCCACTCGAGAACCTTTATGCCCCAGCGGCCGTCGTCGGTTTATGTGTGTACTTATAATTGTTTGTTACCACTGAGATCTGTAATAACTTAACGGATTTGAATGAAACTTGGTACAATGGTAGATCGTATTTTGGGATGACATACTTATAATCTGAACGGTCAGGTTGTGAAGTGAAGTCCCCGACATCGTTTAAAAAATCAAAATTAGAAAACAGTCATGCAAACAAAATAAGTTCCTTACCAAACATTTAAATTTTATATGCCTATGTGGGCTACATGTTTCCTCTTGTTCCATTAAAAGAAAAAAAGCGGCTATGTAACTTTTATGATGTCATAAATTTAAAAATATTCGTATGACACAGAATAACATACCTACCACAAAGTTACTGGAATGGAGAGGACGTGACAGAAATGATATATATGGGTGTCGAAACTTGAACAAGTTTTATCATCATCATAGTATTCGACAGAGCCAGACAAGCTTTACTGCATCTAAACAACACAAAAGTGTTCTAAGACAGAACGAAGTCACATTTTAGGTATAAGGCCAGCCAAAACTAAACCATACCAAATTTAAGAGAATTATCTCTTAAGTTAGCTCAATAACACCATTATTGTATTGTCATCGGATTTACATAATGTGTATCAAATTTCAGATCGACTGAACACCGGGAAGTGAGTCAAAATTTACTTACAGTTAAATAAAAGCTTGCAAAAATATCTGGCAGTGCCAAATATACACATAGATAATTGGTGAGATTAGCAGATACTTATAGCTATGGCTTGTGTCCAATCTATCCTTGATTTTGCAATTGTGGATTGATATTTGAAATTACGTTTGTTATACCTAAGATGGAATCGGGCGTACGTAAGTAAATGAGTATTGACGAATTCGGCGACGACGGAAACCACTTACCATGAGGTGGACCGCCTGCCTGCTTCTGACATAAAATAATTATTTGATTATGTTTACGTGACCAGATAAGAGGATTGCATTTTGTTACAGGGAGAATATTATCGTATGTCAAATCAACAAGTTTATTATTAAACATACCTAACATCTCTAAAAAAAGAATAATCACAGATTAAGTAGTACTTTCGTACATCACGTCCGAAAAACATAGCTTTCCGCAGTATTTAGTTGAAAGACTGACTGCGGTTGACCGATTGCTGACCAAGTTCGACGGACACAATTTTCCGAGCAAAGACGAAGCGACTACGTACGTAACATTTCTCTGCATGGCTCCGTAAGTAAGTATGTACTTCCTAAACTGTCGATTACAGTCAAATAGCCCTTCCTCTCGTAAAATATATAGATTACGATTTCAAAGAACTGAGAAAAGGCCGTCTGCGGGTAAAATATTCGGGCCGAGAGAAAATCTAATTCTCATAAAATAGAACCTACTTTTTTCTCTAAACTAATTCAAAACGTAAGGACGTTGAAGCTACTTTCTTCTTTTATTTTACTTATGGAAACCTATTTTTATTAAATTTGCTTAACAAATTAAAATAGCAAGTCTAACTTTAAGCGATGTTCGCTCGTAAACGACTACTAAAAGTTGGGCGCTTAAAAATAAAGGGCCAACTCCAAAGATCGAGGTCGGGCTGAACTGTTGGCCACAAGCGCGATAAAGGAGGCAATTTCCTAAATAGGGCTTGTGAGGATTTCCCTAATGTTGGACAAAAAATGTATTGCTTATATCTTTCGCGAGTAGCGAAAGATATAAGTTTCCTCGACTTGAGCCGCACTCGTGCCTGAACCAAAAGTGTCCACAAATGCGTGGCACAGTTTCAACTTTATTTCGTATCTAAGTAGCATCTGAAAGAGAAAAGTTAAATACTAGGCTGATATGTTGAACTGTGTTTAAGTCAAAACTTGTCAGTTTCAGACATCCATCTGGACGAGACATAGCTTCAGAAACAGTCAAGACATATTTTTCGATACTTTTTTTTTAATGAAAAGATTTAGATGTTTGCAAAGACGAGACCATATGGCTTATTGGCACTGTCAAAAATTTATCAGATCTCATGTAGAGCCAATCGGTTCTACGAGCGATGTGCCCCGCCCACTGCCACTTCAGTTTGGCAATTCTTCGGGCTATGTCGGTTATTTTGGTTCGCCTGCGGATCTCATCATTTCTGATTCGATCTCACAGGGAAACTCCGAGCATAGCCCTCTCCATCGCTCTTTGGGTGACTTTGAGCCTTCTTATGAGGCCCATCGTAAGCGACCACGTCTCTGCTCCGTAAGTCATCACTGGCAACACACACTGGTCGAAGACTTTCGACTTAAGACACTGCGGTATTTGGGACGAGAAGATATTACGTAGCTTCCCGAACGCTGCCCAGCCGAGTTGGATTCGACGATTGACCTCTTTCTCGAAGTTGGATCTACCTAGTTGGATGGTCTGTCCTAGGTAAATGTAGTCATCTACAACTTCGAGTGCAGAGCCTCCAACATTTACTTGAGTGGGCGCAACATGGACGTTCGACATGATTTTCGTCTTATCCATGTTCATTTTTAAACCCACTTGTTGAGAGACTCTACCGAGGTCATCGAGCATTGTACCGAGGTCTTCTAAGGTTTCAGCCATGACTATTATATCATCGGCAAATCGAAGGTGCGTGATGTACTCGCCATTGATATTGATGCCAAATCCGTTCCAGTCCAGAAGCTTGAAGACATCTTCCAATGCAGCGGTGAACAGTTTCGGAGATATCACGTCTCCCTGTCTCACGCCTCGCTGCAGTTGGATAGGTTTCGAGTTCTGGTCCTGGAGTCGGACCGACATGGTGGCGTTCTCGTACAAGCACTTTAACACCTCGATATACCGATAGTCGATTTGGCACCTTTGAAGAGACCTCAGCACGGCCCAGGTTTCTATCGAATCGAAGGCTTTCTCATAGTCCACAAACGCTAAGCATAGTGGCTGGTTATACTCCTCGGTCTTCTGTATAACTTGCCGCAGCGTGTGTATGTGGTCGCTCGTAGAACCGACGGCCGCTGGGGCAGAAGGGTTCTCGAGTGGCGACCACGAACCGGAAGACGCAGCGTGGGCAGGCCCCCCACAAGGTGGACCGACGATCTTGTGAGGGTCGCGGGAAACCGCTGGATGCGGGTAGCGCAAGACCGGCCATCGTGGAGATCCTTGGGGGAGGCTTTTGTCCAGCAGTGGACGTCTTTCGGCTGATATGATGATGTAGAGCCAATCTTCTAACTTTACACGCCCTAACCCCACAAACCCTAGCTTCACAAACTCTACACCTTCATCAAAATATGTTTTTTATGTCAAATGCTATAGATATTAAAGAAAACATACTATATATTAATAAGAGTATTTACAGACAAACATGCACGTTTCCACGCAAAACTACTCTACGATTCAATTATACTCATATTAATTTTGCCAGTTGTATGTTATGGTTCGTTTACTAGGCAAGTACTAGGGTTCATTGGCAGCCAAATATATATATATTGCCATTTCATAAACGATTCGTATTTTAAATTTAGATTTGAGAAAAATATAACAAAAACGAATATCGGAATACATAAGTAATAAAAAAGTAAGATCATACGGACGTGTCTTTTTTTCATTACAGGTATTCATTCGTAGATTTTATTTTGTATACTTATTTGTTGTAAATAAGGAAGTTTTACTCGTTTTAAACATAATATAATCTATTATAAAGCTTTTCATAAATCAATCTTATTCATAAAACGTTAAATCCGTAGTTAAAAGTTAATCCATTTACCTTAACTTATATTGAATCCTCAGAGTCCGTACTTCTTGGAAAGTGAAATATTACTCGATATTAATTGAAAGGCAAAACAGAAGTGACTCTTGAACCGAAAACATTAACTTATCAACTTATATAAAATTAACTGGGAAAGGTGGGAAAGCGCTGAAAATATATAGTACGATCAAAGACTAAATTGTGTAAAGTCAATGTCAAGATAACGTTATTCTATGCCTCTAGCTGATGATTCAGTAAGTTAAAGTTTGGCTAGCTGTTCCTCGAGGTGTGTGTTTCCGGGATAAAAAGTAGCTTATGTCCTTCTCCATATCATAGGTTATCTGCGTGCTAAATTTCATCGTAATTGGTTGAGCGGTTTGGGCGTGAAAAGTTAACAGAGTTACTTTCGTATTTATTATAGGTTTTAGTAGTATGGACGTGAAATGACAAGAAGCATTGTTGATTCTGTACCTAATAATAAATAATCGGAACCCTAAAAACTAAATGTATCTTTTGTAGGTCCGCAGCGAGTCAAAGCGGGGTGTATCGCAAGTGGCACGTTCAATTGGATTGAAACGTCGGCTTGGCGGAGTGCTACTGGGCAAAGGGTCTGTAATAGCATTTTTGTAGTAAAGGCCTGAAGGGCGCTCTACAGAAAAATTGTTTTGTTGATAGAAGGGAAGCTATTTATCTCTGATTACTATTGTATTGATTAAATTTGGACTGCGATACGATGACACATTCCTCGTTGAAATACCTACGTACCTAGTATTTTTGGTTCTACATAAAAAAGGGCATTGTGTTTTTTTTTTTTATTAGCGCTTAAAGGCAATATTGTTAACAGGAATGACATAGATAAAAACAACAGAAAAAAGTGACACAACAAAACAATAATTATCATTGATTCTCAATGTTTTTGTTTGTTTTGATTCCATTTACCCATAATGCATATATGTATCAATATTAACAATATTGCCTGTAAGCCTGTAACAAAGAAAAGTGAAACAATAATAGGTATTTTTTATACTAACTATGATTAATATCAATTAATTATCAAGCACGTAAACTTTGGAATAACAGAGTATCAAAACACGTAAATACAACAGTAAATTTGTTTTGTTGATAATATAATAGACTGCTATTGTAATTATTTAAGTTGGTACAAGTGTAAGAGATCCTAAGTAAACAATCGAGTGGAAAGGTCATTACATTATGCTGGGGTTACTATGGTAACTGAAGTAGACTTTCTAGTACAAATAAAGCAAAAGCCTACCATTATTACACAAAGAATCAACATTAGGTACCTACTTCAATTATAAAGTAATTTATTACGTTATATACATAATATATAGGTGGTGATGTTAAGCAACGTTCACCGTTGGTGGTATCTAGATGGGGTTCGTTTATATCCGAATTACGCTATAACACCGCCGTTTTTCACTTCCTGTTTCTCTATAGTAGCATGCGCTGACCATATTAAAATCAAGTAGAAACCGTCATAAAACTTCCATAAAGTAAATCCTGGTATTTTTTATAAATTTTCACCACAATTTTCATTTACCATACAGATGCTCACATAAATTGTACTTAGACGTTTTCATTAAACAATTCTTAAAATGTTCGGCGGCACGACCGCGTCGTCAGATACTTAATACCCTAAATTAAGATTTACATAACCAAAAACTTGTGAAAATACAATTACGGAAGTTTTAACATAGAGCCTGTAAGCGTAGTAGGTAATCACATTTGTCGGGGAAGTTGCACGGAGAAAATTGTCTTTGGTGCTGTAACGAGGTTGGGCTTCAGCTCCCCTACCACTTTCAACCCCGAGTTGCCTGAGTACCGGGACGGTGTAAGCTAAAAAAAATACGCCAGATAGAAAAATCCAATACTCGTCGCCGCAAACTCTCATTTAGTTTACACGTTTGCCAAAAAGATTACACAGGCAACAAATGGTAAGGGTTTGATTTATCAAGATGAACGAGTACACCTGCATTCGTGGCTAAAACGTTTTGAATTGGTTTCAACTTTATTTATTTACTGTTCGTTTTCGTTGGAGCTTATTTATTTTCTTTCTGTTCTACGTTTTCAAAGGCTACATATTAAGGGTGCTGTACATCGAGACATAAAATAATAATTCCGTAGGATTACTTACTTTACTGTAAGTCGGTCTGTTTGACAAGACAAAAAAGGCTAAAAACATCAAGTTAAAATTAAAATAATAGAACCTTCATCCTCATCCCATTCCCATGAAACCCCCTATTAGACATTCAAGTTTCTAACTTAATGCAATAAAAAGATATGACTGGCTTTCACACCTACTTTGGCACAAAGGAAGGTTACAAGATTTGTATTGCGTGAGGATCTAACAAAAACATTATTATTTTAGTGAATCTCAAAAATTCTTCCCAAAATAAAAGTTACAAGCTTCAAGATGGCTTGAAGTAAGCAGTTGCTATGCCAATCAGTCAGTACTAGTGTATAATACTAACAGTAGGAAACTGATGTGTATCTTTGTGAATAAGCTCACATCTGTGTTTGATGAAACTCTCTGTTAAGCGCATATTAAATCATTTATTCATGTGTGCACTAAGAGAATTGCCTCAGGCTTAGTTGTGAACGTGACATCGCGGCTCAATTTGAGGAGTAGGTACTAATCGCTTTCCGGCTGCTAAACAGAGTTTAATAATAGGTTAATTAAATTAAGTTTGAAGCATTACACAAAAAACGTTGGAAAAAAATCCATTTATCGTTATTTTTTGTTATACTTTAGGTATATGTATTTATATATATGGATAAAAACTATTTTTTTCAAATTAGCTATTTATGATGAGTACATCCATATGATTAGTTGTAAGTAGGTAGTAGGTTCTTTTTGGGTACAGAACCCAAAAAAAGGTATCATTTTGTTATACAATGCAAGGGCTAGAGTACCAACTCATTAGAGGGAGAAAGATTAGATAAAATTAAAAATAAATTAAACTACCTAATATTTGCTAATATATGTAGCGTTCGTTAGCAATATAACTAACGAAAACACAACACATCGCACTTCATTTAAGTTACTAGAGAACTAAGTTATTCTCTGTAAAGAAGCTGTCCTGTCGCAAAGTAAAAGATGGGAGGTCTCGTAAACAAAATAGATAGTGATTGGTTGAGCACTGAGCAGACGGTGCAGCCCGTTCGGGTCACGACTCGATACTCAAAGGAAAATCTACCTGGCAGAGATGTGAGTATTCTTGTATCTGGCAACAACAAACTTATTTCCTTGTGTGATTTATATAACGAAACAAATAATACCTTTATCTAGTCGCTGAAATCATAAAGGAAGAAATACTGGACGCGCTTGCTAGATATAAACCCTACAAATTGTTACCATGGACGAGGAATGGTATTTTTAGAGTATTGTATAAGTCGGTAACCCAAACACGGACATATAAATGAATTTTAATGAGGCCCCTTTTGTGGGATAAATTAGATTTTTTTTTAAAGTTTTGCAAACTATAGTGTGTGTGTTATCAAATGAAAAGGGCTCGTAGTGAGAATCTCAAATATTTTTTTTTTAAATAATTTTGAATTTACTTTATTCCCTCGAAACGATTCCCTCCCTTATTTCCGAAATTACTAGGCCATATTTTACTATTATCTGCCAAAAAAAAACATTAAAAAATGGTTCTATACTACCCACTGATTACAGGAAAATAAGAAGGCTATGGTATTTAAAGTAACATAGGAAATTACGGAACCCTCAGTCTGCACTTGACTGGCGTTTTCGTTTTATTTTCTTAAAATCGTGTATTTAAAAATAAAATGTTTTTCTTTCTAATTAACCCCGTGTCGTAAAAAATAACGAGACTTTTTTTTATGTGTACATTGGAGAATTTTATTGAATATTATCGATGGCATTTTATTAATTATAGGTGATTATAGATCAATACAAGAGCACATAATAGTAGTTTATAATAGGGGTTATTAAAATACGATACACCACCATAGACAAAGTAAATTTGCATCTAAAATTGAATTGATTCGTAATTGTTTAGTCCTGACGTCTGGCCACTTATAATGTTTTTTTCTTTATTATTTCGTTTGACAAGTTGACTGACAGTAATTGGAGTATTAAAACCCAAAAAACATTATGAGTGGCCAGACATGTCCAAATACTTATACTTTAATAGAAAAAAGTTATTATATAGAAAACTGTACTACTCGTATAATATTTTTTTTTAAACCTCGTCTACGGCTCGGTTCCTAAACCCACACTCGTAGTTTAATAACCCCGATTATGCAACATTATCATAAACTACTATTTTAAACAAATTTACTTTTAATAAAGCATAATAAAAAACCGTTATCTCTATAACTATATATTATGTGTGTACCTACTTCGATCCCATCACACCAGTGTTTAACTAGTTACTTTATTTCCCTAGGAAGGGAGCCACTCTTGCCTTCGAAAACACTCCGCAGGCAGTCCGCTTTGCTCGGAAGTCCCGATAATGTGATATGCGGCGCTCAAGCACTACTCCCGTCGACTCGAAGTCACTTACCTACATACCATTTTAACGTTGTACTAAGTTGAGTGCTGGTTTTGGTTATTTCAGGTCAATGATCCCCCACTTTTGCGATATTTTTTGTACGATCCTGATTATGATTTACATTTGTGTATTAGGTACCCACAGAATTACCCGGGCAGTTTGAAGCAAACGTTAGTGATAAGATGTTGTTTTTGCTATGTAATAGTCCTGTGTTTGATCACAATCTTACCATGGTCAGTAATGATGTGGCCTATATACCGTGCCTAGAAAGGAACTTGCTGTCGGAACACCAGTAGATGTTTAGCTATAGATTGACAATTTGAGGGTCCTTTGATTTCCTCACGGTATTTCCTTTACCAAAAGGCCAAGCTCAATGTACGATTCGAACCCGTAACCTTCGCCACGGCATTTGACACCACTACCACTGAGATATCCTCACCTTATGCATACTCATGACGAACTAAAATTTCACAACAATATTCTTTTGATTGTCATACTCGAGTCAACTCTTTGAGTCTTGAGAGTCCACCTGCAAACTTATGAAATTCCGTAGTGCAGTCGAAACATACTCAAATATTTTTGCATACCTATTTCATTGTATGGCTGACATTGTTGGTAATGTTGGTAGCTACACATTCCAACTTGCAGTCACATATTGCCGTGAAAGTATGACCCGTTTAGAAGCATCTTAAGAGCTGCCATTAACGCTTCCTGTTCTTTGAAGACATCCGGAGGTGGCAGCAACATGAATACTTCTAGAGCTTTAGTTAGTCTGGCATACATCCTGTTGTAGCAGTGCTTAAAAATAGTTAGAAACTTAGGAGCTTGTCTTTATGTGACTAGTATTTTTAAACCATCAAAGTTGGCAAACAAGCATACGGCCCGCCTAATAAGTATACGGTCATCATCTATACTAATCTATACTCATATTATAAAGAGGAAAGATTTGATTGTTTGTTTGTTTGTTTGCATTGAATAGGCTCCGAAACTACTGAACCAATTTGAAAAATTCTTTCACTAATAGGAAGCTACATTATTCCTGAAGGTTATAGGCTACTTTTTATCCCGGGAACGCGAGTGAAACCGCGCGGAACAGCTAGTAGCCTATAAAAAACTCATAGAAACGATACAGTGCTAGCATACCGGAATGTTTAATTACCAGTAGGGTTAATTTTTATTTTGTCACATTCGCAGCTTCACTTTACTTTGTGTTCATAGTATGTTTCGGATAATATTTCAACAACATAATATGTTTCGCCTAAAATTGGGCTGTATTACGAAATCTGTCAAATTAGATGAAACAAAAGATAGCTCACAGGTCGATGAAATAAACATTCCGGTTGTATGGAGTGCGTAGGGCCTGCTAATGGTCTGTCTAATGTTTCTAAAGCTCCTTTCGTTGGTGAATAGCACGAGTACCTATATATAGTTTTAGAAGGTCACGTTGTCTTTCCTATTCTGTTTGCTTAAAGATAATTGAAATGCTTCTAATTTTATTGTCAACACAAGCAAAGCTCCTAAGCCATATAGCTGGAATTGTCGCGAGGCTTAAATGAGCTTAGTGACCCTTGTGCTGAAAATCTCATGGAAATCATGATCCAAAATTCTTAAAGCTTAATTACGTGAAAATTCCTCTTTTCTTGGGCTTTACCATTCTTATGTCACTAGTAATAATAAAAAATACTATGGTGCGACATGTAAAACGACATACACTACAGTACTATTTGTTATACAGTATTTCAGTTACCGACAGTTACTTATTTTTTATTTCTACAAACACAGCATTGTTATTTATGTGTATATGTAAATATCACTGGCTTATAATGTGTATTTTTTATCAAAAGTTCGCCTTGAAGCATTGATGCTATTTTTAGCTAGGTAGGTACTTACATACACTTACATCACCTAATTAGCAATTAAAATAAACACAAACATTTTCTTCCTAAGAATTTGAGAGTTGATGTTTATAAAGAAAGTGCCCCTTAATTGTCTTAATTGGATCTTGAGATGTAACAATCAACGTGCCTATTGTTTAATTTACTTCCAAGAACTAAATGCTATTGATTAAATAATATATACCTGTATAAATAAATATGTTACGGCCAAGAATATATTTAATTTATAAAATAAATTAAGTAATTTTAGATAGGTATGTAAGTTTAGGAAAGTTTAAATTCTACACCAAAATACAGTAATCCTCACAATTATGGCAAATAAATAGGTATTTCAGGAAGCAAGCTGAAACTGAGCCCGCGTAGCTTCTTTGCTTCATTTAATTAATCGACTTTAAAAAAAAAGGATGAGGTTCTCAATTTAATTGTGATTTTTCAAACATTAATAATTGGTCTGTGATTTATTGCAGTACCAAAGCGAGGTGGTAATGAAATGCTTTGGTCAATTCACATTAACAAGGTGGTTATGTATGGTTGCCCTGTGCCGCCACATCCGACATCGATAGGTAAACCCAAGTGAAATGGAATACGTAATTGCTGCGGAATGTTGCAATATGCAAAATCTAGATGTGAGCTACGAGAGTGAAATAACTCTTACTTCACTGTGAATTCCATATTCAAAAAGTTTGTGCAGTCAGTCTTGCCAGTTTCAACCTCAGTGTAACAACATTAATATAAGTTGTAGGTTTACTTATAGGGTAGTTTCATGATATATCAAATCAGCTACTTTTTAATAAATATCAAAACGATAGTAGGTACCTATATATATATATATATATGGAATTTTGTAGGAAATATATATATGCCATCAAATATTTTATATGACGTCATAGTTTCACCAGCATCAAATGATCTAGGTACTCTTAGTGGTTCTACTGGTAATCAACATCAACATTTATGTTTTCATTCCGTGTTTTTAGATGTTTTATGCATTGGTTAGTGTTTGGTCATTTATTTTTGACACTGTCAACTATCCTATTCTGTGTATCTTCAATAATGAAAGATATTTCTTTGTAGGTTCGGTTCGTATTACTAATTAAATATATTATATAAAACGAATGGAATGTTAGAGACGTAATACAAGAAGATTTTCAATAAATTGACTTGGTCTCGTAATCAACCTACAGAGATTACCTACGTGAGTCTAGATAAATACGTGGCTTTTGATACAAATCGAACTACCTGCCGGAATTCAATAATTTTATTTTATACATTTGATTCTCCAATTTTCCCCAAATAATGTTCAATTTCAAGCTGCCTTTCACTAGTTAACATTGTACCACGCAACCAATTGAAAAATACTGCAGGCAAACATATTTCGGCAATTTATTGTATGAAATGCAACTCTTGAAGAACATTATGTTAGTTGAGTGAGTTTCATTCAAATGCACCCACCGTGAGCGCCTCAACTGTAACGCTATATAGAACGCCGTCGCGTCGATATTCAGTGTTTCACCTATTTTAGCATTCACGACATCGTGCGCTCGATGTTGATACTATTCTCGCCTACACTTCCTATCACTTGTTGAGGGATGCTATTATGCAAGTGGTTCGCATTCGCATGCAATCTAAATATTGTAGTTTGCATAATAGAAACTCGGTAGAATCGCAATACCAATAACAGGTGAAAACGATCGCCATAAACTTCTTATAGGTTCTCTCACGAGTGTTCGTTTGTTTCATAATATGAAAGTGTAATATTGTTTTGTCTTTACATCGTGTTAACAAGCTTCAACCTTTTTTTATGTAGCAATTAGGTGTTGTGTTCAAAAAAGGGTGCGACGTTATACAATTAGGTACCTATTGGATATTTTACCTACTCTACTAAGGGTCGGTTTCATAAAGCGCAGTCATAGTAAGGTTATAGTTAGGTTACGGTTATAGTTAACTTTAACCGCCGAAAGAACGCAAACTGGGTTGCTCGTGTCATTTGAACTAAAATTTTAACCGTAACCTTAACCAAGTGACTCTACGGTCAAAGCATGATAATAGTTAAGTTAACTTTGACTATAACTTTGACTATAACTTTGACTATAACTTTAACTAAAATACTACGAGCTACCGGCCCTAAAAGAAGTTTCACTTCCAAAAGATACGAAAATTTTAAAGCAAAGAAAACAGTAACGTCAGTGAATTTTATTTTTCCACGTACCCGCATGAATAAATATAAGTACTTAACTGAATATATTAAGCAGTAACCTACTTTACCCATTTCATTAATTGAAGTCAAAACCCTTATAATTCGCTTTGAAAAACCGCGTGTTTAGCTAAAAAGGTTTCTAAGAAGGATCACCAGTAATAAGGAAATGCTGCGGAAATACATCGTGGTTAACACATGGTAACCAGAAATTTACCTACTCATATTTCCTATGGAATTTATTTCCTACACATTTATGGACTGATATGAAATTGAATTCTAATAAAAACAGTGAATCACATATGTATAGGTAAAGTTACTTTGCTAAATACTGATCTTGATTTTGATTTGATTACAATAACTCGGTCAAAAAAGTAAGTAAGTATTATTTTTACAAAGTTTAGTGACTAAATAAACTTAATGATAATCAAATTTGGTCAGTTGACCACCCTAGGAAATCTGCAGCTAGAAACTAAACTAATATGTAAATTTGCTGTTACAATATCGATTAAACAGCGTGTGCCTAGAGTATGAGTTAGTGGGTGATGTAGCAGAACTTTGTTCATCAACAAACTGCTCCATGAACCATAACACTACGTGGAGTAGTAACCATACGCGAATATACCAACTTAAAACTGAAAATTGAAACTTCTCAGTTACTTCTCATTCAAACTCTTAAAAGTTCATAAGGTGCACCTGCCTCGTTTAAAGTGGTTCCACGAGTATGTAATATTACGTTTCCTTAGCTCTAAGCTGTTATTTATTAGTAAATAATACTTTAAATATGTGATAAAGCGTTGAGTAAAATATGAATCCAAATAATAATAAGTATCTCGTCCCGATTTAATAAAACATCTTATTGTATTCCCGCGAGTTTACAAATCACAGCAAGTAGTCGTAGTCTAATAAACAACACTCTTGTTTACGACAAAATAATTAAGCTTAAATTCAAAAACATTCTTAAAACGGATCATGAGGAAGCAATACATTTTGATCAACGTAATCCAGTTTGCAGAAGTCAGCTGCTCTCTGGCGCTCGTTATGATGCTCACCGCGCATAATCTAATATTGCTTACGTAATATGCGGCGTTGATCGCAAGTTTATTGCGAGTCGGTCCACGCTTCCAGCTCAGTCTCTACACTACCTACATAGAAATAACTACTTAGTAGGTAACATGAAAGTATATGTACCTACCTATATTACATATTATATGATAACAGGGGTGGTGTAAAGTATGTTTAGTATCTTATTTCATAAACTGTGAAAAAAACCTTGAAAATATGTTTTGATCAAAGACGTTTCGTTCACGTTCACGTTGTAATTATATTTGATTTTCCACAATGCATTATTGTTGTTCATTTTCATTCAATTTATTTTAATTATATAACTACTTACAACAAATACTTACCTGGTATTTGATTTGAGTTTTTCTCGGTAAAAGAAAGATGCCTAGCTACTTTCCGCCCTGCGGTTTCACTCGCGATCTAATATTTTACCCCCTTAGAGGTAGTTCGATCGGTGTTGTCAAATTATTATAAATCAAAAGAATTGCAGCAAACTGGCGAGATGTAAATTTTACGAACTGAATAAAAAAAAACAATTTGCCAAATGTGCACCCGTTCTGAAGTGATGTGCTTACATACCTATATTCAGAAATTGATGTACTTACAATTCAAATAAAATCAACAGCCTGAAATCAGTACAGCATTTTTATTTGAATTGCGAGTTCTACAACCTACGATTATAAAACTAAAACTTGGTTTCTGCCAATTAATGGTTGCTCTAGCCCGTGTTAAACTTAATTGTTCCTACAAACAATTGAAAAAAATGAAATGAAAAAAAATATAAGCATAGTTTCTATTCCTATATATCTTTTAATATATAAAAATAAGAATCTTGATTCATATTTAAATGTACATTCCCTAATGGCATTACAAAAAACATGAAGGATTCAAATATGACATTGGATTTAGATGGAAAGATTGCTCGTGATCTAGGCTGACGGAAAATGATTGATGCTCCCAATCCTTTCTCGATTTATTTGGAAAGAGCTACTACTGAAAAAATCTGCCGTAACATATCTACCGCTACTTACATATAAATTACTAGCTGTTGGATAAAAAGTAGCCTAAAACCTTCGAGGATAATGTACTTGCCTATTGATTAAAGTTTTTTTTTAATCGAACCAGTAACTCCGGTGATAGCGTGAGATATATACAATACAGCCTGCTGACAGACGAACGGACAAACCCTTTGGGTGAGGAGAACCTTAAAAACAATCTAACATCTTTCCCATGAAACGATACTGTGAAGCACTTGAGCAAACGTTGTAAAAGGCAAGGCCTTTTACTGTTCTGTTTTATTAAACAGAACAGTAGGGCTAGTTTTGTCACATTTGCAGCTTCAGTATGTTTCGGATAGAATTTAATCATCATGTCTGTTTCTCCTAAAATTGGGCTTTATTACGAAACTCCATACAAATCTGTCAAATTAGATGAAACAAAAGATTGATAGGTCGATGAAATGCCATACGAAACATAATTATTATTATGAAGCTTTATGTTCGACGGATAAAATATTATTTTCATGTTTTCACATAATTACGGCAACACACCCATTTTTTGAATAAAACCGAGCGCCCACTCGGCTTCCGAATACACATGCCTCCAAAAATGAACAACTCAAACCTAAATAAACAGTGGCCACGGCCGCCCGACGCCGCCCGCCGCCGCCGTATATACGCGGTACGCCGCTGCTCCCGCCGCCGCCCGCCACGCAGGATATAGGATAACATTAGCGGGCTTCTCTATACGTACCTACTGTCGACTAATTAAATTATGTTCGCTCGGATATGAGAGCTTCTTACATTTCGACTTGGATATTTGATAAGAAATATGTTTTTGCAATAGGAAGTTTCCACAATTAAAATTGTACGACAGCGGTAGCTAGGTGTGCCAACCGCCCCTATTTCGCCATAAATTCAAATGTCCTGACGGGACAAGCCCTATCCGTATTTCCACCCGCATGTGGAAAGGGTATTTTTCACAAAAGGCACTGAAATGCATAGACTAACTAGACTTTGAAACAGATGCTCATTAAAAATGAATAGAATACTTCTTACAAGCTCGAACTTATTAAGATTGATGTACCCAAGCTAAATTAAAGTACCTAGCTAGATTTTTTTTTTTTACTATGTATAGGCCTGTGTTTGACCACAATCTCACCGTAGTCAGTGATGATGTGGCCGATGATGGTAAGCACACAAAGCCTAGAAAGGAACTGGCTCTCAAGTGCAGCTGTCGGAACACACCGGAAGGTGCTTGGCGACAGATTTTCAACTTGAGGGTGGTAGCCAGCCAGGCGGGTATTACAAAGTACCCTACCACCGTGCTATGGTTCCTCACGATGTTTTCCTTCACCGAAAGCTCAAGCTCATTGTAGGATTCGAACCCGGGACCTTCGTCTCGGCATCCGACGTCACTACCACTGAGCTATCATCACCTTGAAAACTTGATTAGATACCTTACCTATATAAATGATAATCAAATCAAGTCAAGTCAAGATCTTAAATCTCCGTAAATTCTTCATCGATTGCTTTAAAATTTTGAATATGCGTGTTTTACTGTAATAGATGATACGCCTAGGCGTTAAAATAGGGGACCGCGGGTGAAAGCGCGGGGTGAAAAAAGTACCTTGTAGTTCGATATGTAGGTACCTACCTAAACAAGTTGAATTAGCTTTTATAAAACTCTACATATTTTTTTTGTATTATATACTCTACATTTATTTTAATTTAGCATAAGTTTATATTGTTCTTGTTTCAATATACTCGTACTGGTGGTAACAAATCTTATTAGAATAAATAAAATAAAGTTACATTGACTGTGGTCACCAGTGGACACTAGTGTACTTTACTAGATCTGGTGGTCCGTTAAACATAAGCCAAAAAATACCAATTTAACGGTAGATGCTCTGCGACAGGATGTTCAACTTGATTTCAACGAGACAAGTAGGCAAGTACTACAAAGTACCCTACCACCGTGCTAATTTTGTAGGATATGAACTGGCTACCTTCATCACGGCATCTTACGCCACTACCACTAAGATATCAAACTCTAAAATAATTTATTCAGTTTAGGCCCTGATAAGGCATTTATTAACGTCGAAAGTTACAATCAAAATCAATTTTATTTTATACGTATATTTGTTGTAAATAATTGTAAATATTGTATAATATTTATTTCAAATCAGTATAATATTGACAAAAAAACAAAATTATCTATTACACTATAATATTATTTATAAAATTCTGAAAAAGATGGCATCCAGAGGTAGTTCCAATTCTAAAGCTTCATGACCCGGAGCATCTTCTACACACACAACTATACACAAAGATACCTTATGATTATACTGTGTTTTCAGAGACATCGATGTCTGAGCATTTCACTACAAAGCTTGCAACACGAGCTTATGCTCTTACTACAGTGATAGGATAGTCTATAGGTATAACAGACGGGGACCTTTACCCTCACTCAGCCAAATCCTGTGCAATAGGACTAGGAATATAGGCGCAGTAGGTATTTACTACATCCTACAAATAAGTGTATCGCGTTCGAACTGAGATATACCTACCTACCTGATATTTGTAATCCACCTGCAGTTCTATAGAAATTGAACTCATCAAATATGAACAACTTTTAATGTACTATTTTTTTTTTGTATAATTATACCTAACTGATATTTTTTTTAAAGTAAAAAATATTTAGGTAGGTACCACTGATCAATTGAACACCGGGAAGTAGGTAAGTCACAATTAACTGACAAGATTACTAAACGGCAAGTGAAATAAAAGCTTGCATTACTTATAAGTAGAAAAAGTGTAGTAGTTGACCAAACAGACTAGGTATATTTTCAAAATCATTATTTTACAATAAAACAAAACTTTGTCCAATATAAATTTAACTAAATAATCACATTGTTTTATAAAGTTAACAGCCGTTTTCGATGAAACGGTTAAAAGGTCACGTCGAGTCAACTGAAATATTCCACTTCAAATGATAACTGTAGGAAATTTAATATTAATATTAAAGTCACTGACCCATAGCTGCTAATAGATCCTTGGTTATACGTGTCGACCCAGTACATATATCTACTGGAATATATATGAGATAATACTCGGTGGATATTTTGAGGTAACTTTATCGATAGGAGATTGACCTTTAATATGAAAAGTTTTAAATATTTTTCGCAATTTCAGAGTTAGGTACATCCATTGTAAAAGTTGTTTAGTAACCTGCATCAAATTTACATGTACATAATATGGATGATAATGCAGAAAAGGTGAATAAATAAACAGGCAGTATCACTTTATTGGTTATTTTGGTTTAAATTTGCTTTTTTTATATTCTGATAATAAATAAAAAAGAACTTGTAAATATCGGCAACAATAAGGTATTTGATATGAAACAAAATAAAACAGGTAAAAATGACGAAAATACAAGAAAATGTTATAGTAAAATCTGCGTGCCCGAGTAGTTCAATTTTAATGCAGTAGAGGGTGCCATTTCGAGCTTGGGACTAATGGAACCACTCACAGACAGAACTGTTGACATGAAACAAAATGAAAACCTAAAGGAACATAATATATACATAGGTGCACTATTGTAAATACCTACTCTACAAAATCCAGACATAAAAGATGCCACAGCCACTTATGTACTGTATCGCTATCTAAATATTTCTTCAGCCAAGTCTCCAGCTGTCGAATACTTAACTGTTATGTATTAGAACATCCTTGAACTTTTACTTAGCAACACTTATATAATAATCGCTTTGATCAAAAAGGATAGGATGTATTTTTTCTTATACCAGACTCATAAAAATTTGCTTAAAATAAATTTATTTATTGTTCCCAGTCCACATTTTTATATTTTACGAAGGCCCATTGTACAAACACAAATAATTCTTTAAATGGAAATTATATTTAAGTTACCGTCACGATGATTTCCTCAACATTCTTCCTGAGCACCAGATTCATTCGCATTAGTCCTTCTTTTTACATGTCACCAACTAGCCGAGAGACTTTTGAGTAAGCGAGGGTAAGCCGTTCAAAAACACTGATAATTTAATAATTATAGTATATTTTAAGCATGATAAAAGTGGCTTTGAAAGGATGGAAATGTGGGACTGGGATTTTTAAAAGGTAAGCCGATGGGAATCTGCTTGTATGGACCCTTCGCCACTAGTAGGTATATATGTCTGTAACTTAGGGAACACTGAATCTGCTCGCCTTGAAGGTACCTTCCCGCTTTCACTTCATAACTTTGTGTTTACCCGTATCGTTAAACTTATTTTTTATTGTATTATTGTTAGTTCCAAATCGAGAATACACTCCGGAAAATTTGAAAAACCGATCGAGCATTTCCCGAACCCCATATCATGTATCACATTTTCGTGAATAACCAAGGAGCTATCTTTTACGACAGCTGTATCCCGAAGCCAAAAGATATTCATATGAGATTAGTTAAATGAAACGAGCACTTCGAATGGCGCCCGCTGCCGCATGTATGCTAGTGGCACTTGAATTAGCATGCAATTTTCCATACTTTGAACAGATTTGATCTTACTATTACTTCCTTAATAATGATAGCTCTAACTTAATAGTTATTGAATGCTATTTTCATTATAAATTGTGGATTTCGATTTGGAATGAATTAAATTTATGTTCAATGGTTTTTTTTTCCTTTTATTGATACGATAAAATGGTCCCGTCAACTTCAGGGAAATAATGAAATTTATATTGCAGAATAGTGCAGTCCACTTATTCTAAAAAAAACATAATAATAGACTTGTCGTTGTCACTCTTAACTTACTTACTCGTATACCGAAGATTTTCCGCTACATAAAGACATAAACCACATAAGTTTTTCACAGTAGGTGGAATACTAACTAAGAATACCTGTATGAAATACAGATATTCTAGATTTTTTCATACCACAACGAAAGACAAAAAATGCCGCAAAATAAGAATAACAAATACGAACAATCCACAGAAAAACGGCAATTCACATATGAGAATTCTGTGTAATATGCCGACGTAGTATGGCTTCGGTGTTTTTCGATAAATGGCACCCGTTCAATTTGAGTCAAGGGTCGCTAGATTGCCGCTCAACATGGCTGCTCAGCTTATGGACTATTTTGCAGAAGTACCGCCAACAAAAGCGTTGGGTCAGCTGCGCGATTATCGACGCAACGAGAGGACAATACCCGGGTATAATTATTCAATTAGTAGCCCTTACGCCGTTCTGGGCCTGCAGATAAAATAGCCCCCATTTAACTTTCCTTGCCTTTTGTTTCAATCCCGCTCTTCATTATTGCCACCGATCGCTTTGATTGTGATAATTTTTGGTTACGTCATTTACTTTTAATTGGATAATTTTATAGGTTATTGTTACATTCAAGAGTAGGTACTATACTATAGGTAGCGATGGAAATTGTTATAAATATACTTACGGACTAATATTAACCTACTATATCTAAATACATAAAAACTGACTGACTGATCTATTAAAGCACAGGTCAAACCACTGGACGGATTAGGCTTACATACAGATTGCTATTATGACGTAGGCATTAGCAAATAAAGGATTTTTAAAATATTCAAGCACGCGGGGCGGAAAGCTTTTTTATAACAAGTTGAAAATCTGTCGCCAAGCACCTATCGCTATCGGTGTGTTCGGGCAGCTGCAGTTGAATGCCAGTTCCCTTATAGGCACTTTCCTTTGACCATCTCACAACGAACCCTTTCATTTAATATACTTATTTAGAATTACAATTATATTAAAACGTTGCATTTAAAAAAAAAACTAATCTACCCCCTACTTACCTACTTACTACCTATCAATGAAAGTCCCGTCAAAATCGGTAAGGCGGTTCCTGAGATTAATCCAGACAAACAAACAGATCACAAAGAGAAAAATATAAAATATTTGGGTTCAAATTAATAATATGGATAAAGGCAAAGAGCCAAGGTTATGTATTTTAATCAAAATTTAAATATTAACCAACATAATTGCGCCTTTCGTTTTTAATTAATAATAAACAATCTGTACTTGGTATTTACCTTTACAGTACCTATATTATATCAAATGCTTAACAACATTGCCAGGCATCTAACAATAAAATACCTTCTGTCTGCGTACCAGACAAGACCCCTCTTCAAGAGTGTAGACACCCACTCACTAATGAAACCATATTTTACGTTCAACGAGGACTTTCGCCAAAGAATTTAAAGGCAAATAATAATCTGTAGTAAGAATTTTATCAAGAATTTTATTGGAAGTTATTTGAACGATAAAAAGAATTATGAGGAAAAATTACGTTAGAATATTGTGATTTTTTTTTACTTCATTGTCCAACTAAAAGCTTACAACGAACGGTAAGATTGGTAAGATGCTCGTCTGTTATACATAATTTATTTTTCACATAAAACCTACTAATATTATAAAATCTTTGAAATAGCAATGAAGCAACGGATCGACTCGATTTTGGACAGAGATATCTGAAAGAATAACATGGGTACTTTTTATCTCGTGAACCCGATTAAAACCGCGTGGATCCAAAGGTAGTCTAAAATAATCTTATTCATATTCACACCAAATAAGATTTATGAAAACTGCAAGTCTCGATCGTATTATCTATCTTTTCATGCTCTACAAGTTCAATTCATTCATTGTGTCGTTAGTTAATAAATTCATAGATTGTAGAGACGCCAACTTCTCCGAGAAATGAATAAGAAATCTACATTAAAAGTAAATATAAATCATTCCAAGTTTACTTACCCACGTTTTTCCTAATGTTCCCTTTGTCGAGTGAAGGTATATTAAATATTTGCAAGCACGGAGGGTCTTTACACTGTTTAGTAACTATCTTTATTTGTATGTTACTGAGTTTTTGTAGAATTTATTACATTTCAAGATACCATCCATCAAACGGTGAACGCCATCAATAAATGTAGATACCTAATGCACCAACACGAACCAACTTTTCAAGTGAATAAAATCAATACCGCCACAATACATTAGGAGAAACCTAATGAACCGTAAAACCAACATCAATATTATCACACCATCATTTATAGATGAGCACACACGAGCAAAGAAGGAAAACCGAAATCATGACAAATGTGTGGACAAATTGTAGGAGCCGTTGAAAAAGTGAAGCCACAAAGATTAATGAGTCGCAATAAGGAAGCCGGGTGCGTTTGCATTTCATTACGACGACCGAGATAGCATTGATCTCGTTAGCTCACATTGCAATATTGCTCTTGGGCTGTTAGCATACGTAATATACCTACACAATGAAAGCGTGAATATCAAATGGAGTGTCTACATTCTTTATTTAAGTGTGTACGAAAAATCTTACATTTACTTGTCCTTTCCAAGCATGCGTCAACTTCGCAGACAATCTGTCACAACATAGTGTTACGTCATACCGCCTCAGCCAATCACAACGCGCCATTCAAGCCAGCCAATCCTAGCCAAGCCAAGCCACCACTCCAACTACCGGATGCCTCCGGTGGGGGTAAAGCTATTTAATACTCTGCGAGCTCATTTTTGTGACATTCTCCTACTATTGTAATTGTAAGCAAGAACTCTGTCCGATAAGGTTCAGAATATTAAATTATAATTAAAACTAAGTGTGATTTATTATATTAACGGTTTGCCTTTTATTGTATACCCTGCTGTTTCATCTCAGAAGTGGGATACAAAAAAAAAAAAAAGAAGGCTATGAAACGTAATCACACTGAAGCGTCTAAAATAGGCCGTCTAGTCCGTCCGCAAGATTGGACCGAATCACCACGTGGAGATGAATCCGATACAAGCGACAATGAAGACGAAGTTACACCGCCGGGCCGAAAAATCCTTAGAAGACTTTTGGAAACCGAGGTACAAAAGGCGATGCACGAGTTAAACGAAGAGATACCCTCCATCACAAAAAGAAAAGAGCACCGTGCAGCTTCGCTAATTCCCGAATTCGACCCTGACAGTGAAGAATGTACTACTGCGGCAGCATGGCTCAAAAAGATAGATCAACTAGGCGAAATTCATGGCTGGAGCGAAACTACGAAGTCGTTTTACCTGCAAGATAGATTAAGAGGCCAAGCAAGAAGGTGGTACAACCGACTTGATGAATACGATTATTCTTGGGAGGACTGGAAGCAGATGCTGATACGTGCTTTTCCCAGACATCGAGATTTCGGAAATATGTTAGAAGAGATGATGAACAGGAAGAAACTACTAGCAGAATCAATGACTAAATACTACCAAGATAAAGTGGCCATGTGCTTCCGGTGTAAGTTGTCCGATATTGCGACTGTTTCCTGCATTATACGTGGCCTGCCACCATCACTTCAAGCGAATGCTAGGGCTTACCAATGCGAGCGACCTGAAGAACTATATGAAGGCTTTCTTTGTGCGCTGGATGACTATCAACCACCGACAACGTCAATTGGAACACGTGCGCCCATTAAAGATGCCAACAATCGACAGGTGAACGATAAAAAATATACCTCCATTAACCCGGATATTGATCCATGTCCGCGGTGTAAGAAGACCGGCCATGTACTACGCAACTGCCCATATCCAGATTCGCGAACATGCTTCAAATGTGGTAAGCAAGGCCACATTGCTACCCGCTGCGCAATAACACCGAAACCTGCGACACTGACCGAGGATAAAGTCAAAGAAATCAAACTTCTACAAAACCACAACAAGATTTACGAAAAAACGGTAAAAATCAATGGCATTTACGTTAAATCTTATATCGATACTGGCAGTCAAATTAATGTACTCTCTACACACGTGTCGAAACTACTCAATCTTGGAATCAGCCCAACTAGCACCATGCTCAGAGGATTTTCTGGAAAACATTTACCCAGCCGTGGAGAAGTAGTTTTTGAACTAGAAATCGATGGCATACATATCCCCTGCACGGCTCATTTAACAGACGTAGATATGGGTAACATAAATTTATTAGTCGGACAGCCCATTATCAATAGCGACGGAATGACTTTGGTGGTCAGCGACGGAAAAGCAACACTAAAACAGGACATAGACTTTACAAGGCACATGGACGTAATTGAAGAGCACACTCGCTTCAAGGTTGTCACTACAGAAAAAGAGTGCCTATTGCCTGGACTCTCCATTATCAAAGTCAATGTGTTGAATAATGATGAAGATAACGATGTCGTCACTACCCCACAACATTATGAGCTGCGAGGTATATCCTATTCAATTCCTGCCACCTTGCTACGAGGCACCGTCGGGTACATCAAGATCATCAACAATGGCACACTAAACGTAGTCTGGAAACAAGGCGAAGTGCTGACCAGAGCCGACTGTTGTATCGCTTCACCGCCACCGGAAGTTCAGGTTAGTCTACAAAATTACGAGTATACTATGCCATCAACTACCGTAGCCAAAGCCAATAATCACAGCCTTCCTGTAGCATCTCTGTTGCACACTAGCCTAGCCAGTATTACCACTATTGGGGGAGTAAATGTAGAAGATATCAAGTCGGGTCCATTAAATAAAAACGATCACGATAGTTTAATTACTTTATTAACAAATTACAGTGACGGTTTTGCGAATAAAACACAAGACTTAGGATGTACAGATTTATTACAAATGAAAATAAAATTAACAAGTGAGCAGCCTATATATCGCCAACCTTACCGTTTGTCACATAGTGAGCAGGAAATAGTTAGATCCAAAGTCTCCGAATTATTAGACGCTGGTATTGTCAGAGAGTCCGAGTCATGTTTTGCTTCTCCAGTCATACTTGTCAAGAAAATGAACGGCGACAGCAGGCTTTGTGTCGATTATCGAGCGCTTAACGCAATTACAGTTAAAGACCGATATCCATTGCCCAACATCGATGATCAAGTTTCGAAGTTAGCCGGCAAACATTTTTTCACAAGTCTTGATTTAGCACAAAGTTATCATCAAGTTAAAATTGATCCAATAGACACGCACAAAACGGCTTTTATAACACCACAGGGGCACTTTGAATATACACGCGTTCCATTTGGTCTAGCTAACGCACCGTCCGTTTTTATGCGACTTATCAATAAGATTGTAGATTCTATACGAAATTCCAATGTCTCTTCACAAGACGGTAGTACGAAAACTTTTAACGTTTCGAACGAGTATGAAGTGTTAGCATTTTTAGACGATTTGTTATTACCCTCTTTCGATATTAATTCGGGCTTGGATATTTTAGAGAAGGTTCTTCATAAATTAAGATCGGAAAATTTAAAACTAAATATGAGCAAGTGTTCATTTTTACAAAACAGGATAACATACTTAGGACATGAGATTTCATCGAATGGCATTCAACCGGGTGAGTCAAAGTTGGCGGCAGTGTCACAGTTTCCCATTCCTAGTAACGTTCACGAGATACGTCAATTCATAGGACTATGTAGTTATTTCCGTAAATTTATCAAGAATTTTGCAATAATTGCACGTCCATTAACAGATTTAACAAAGAAAAACTCAGTGTGGAATTGGGGTAGTAAACAATCTGATAGTTTTGAACAATTAAAACGGTGTTTGTGTACAAAACCCATTTTGGCTTTATACGACCCTGCACTGCCAACCGAGATTCACACGGATGCATGTAAATCGGGTATAGCAGGTATTTTATTACAAAAACAAGCTGATAATTCGTTACGTCCCGTTATGTATTTCAGTAGGGTAACGAGTAAAGAAGAAAGTATGTACCATAGCTACGAACTTGAAACGCTCGCTGTGGTGGAATCATTGCGTAGATTTAGAGTGTACATTGTAGGTAAACACATAAAGGTAGTGACTGATTGCACGGCTGTTCGTGCCACTTTAACCAAACGTGACATTATCCCACGAATTGCCAGGTGGTGGTTGTCAATACAAGATTTTGACATGAGTGTAGAATATAGACCTGGAGAGAGGATGAGGCATGTAGACGCACTAAGTAGGAACCCAGTAGATACTATGAATATCAATCGCCTTGAAGTGTCTGACTGGTTCTATACCGTACAGTATCAGGATGATAAGTTGAAGCGAATCATTGACCAACTTAAGGATGGCTCGGCTGCCACTGAACTAACCAACAATTATGTGATCTTAGATGATAGATTGTATAGAAAGACATTGCATGGTAATCGTCTCGTGGTGCCAGCATTAGCTCGATGGAGGCTGGTCCAAATGCACCATGATGATATAGGGCATGTGGGTTTTCAAAAGTGTATGGATTTAATAAAAAAAGATTATTGGTTTTCAAAAATGACTCGCTTTATTCAAAAATATGTTTCCGCATGTCTCCATTGTGCATATGGCAAAAGTAATTATGGTAAAAAAGAAGGCAAACTGTTCCCTATTCCGAAACCCACAGAGCCCATGCTCATGGTTCATGTTGACCACTTAGGCCCCTTTTGTAAAACGGCGAAAGGCTATCAGTATATGCTGGTTATAACAGATGCTTTTTCAAAATTTGTTGTGTCTGAGCCCACCCGAACAGTCAATTCCGTGGAAACTATTAGAACACTAAAAAGAATATTCAGCTTATTCGGATACCCTGATAAACTTGTAAGTGATCATGGGAAGGCTTTTACCAGTAGGTATTTTAAAAAGTTTTGTAGTGACAAACAATTTAGACACATTTTGACTTCAGTTGCATGCCCGCGAGCCAATGGTCAAGTGGAACGCACCAACCGAACTATATTGAATGCGTTGCGAGCCACAAACCCTAGCGAGGCTGCGAATAATTGGGCAAACTGTTTACCTGACATTTTATGGGGTATTAATAATACTGCGAATGAAAGTACAACCTATAGGCCCTATGATTTAATGTTTGCCAAAAGCTCTAGGCCACGATGCGATATCGTCACTAGTGAAAGTAATAGTGAGCCAGTGGAGGTTAGACGTAATAAAGCTAGTGCTCGGTTAAGGATAGCAAGCGAGAGGATGAAACGTAACTTTGACAAGAAACGCAAAATGAGCCGTATTTATAGAAAAGGGGATTTGGTTCTTTGGCGGCAAGCACCCACAAGCAGTGTAACAAAAGTAAATACAAAACTTGATGACATTTACTCGGGTCCATATATCATAACCAAGGTAGTCGGCAACGACAGATACAAGATACGAAGTATCAAGGGACTCCGAGGATACAAAGCATTTACAAGCCTAGTTGCAGCGGACTCCTTAAGGCCTTATCACAGTACGGTTCCTATATCTGACAGTGCCAGCAGTTCTGATGAACAGCTTGAAACCGAGGACCTTATTGACCTATTAGAAAGTTAACTAAGCCTTCTCCCATTGCGGGAGCAATCTTGTTTCAGGACGGCCGAATGTTACGTCATACCGCCTCAGCCAATCACAACGCGCCATTCAAGCCAGCCAATCCTAGCCAAGCCAAGCCACCACTCCAACTACCGGATGCCTCCGGTGGGGGTAAAGCTATTTAATACTCTGCGAGCTCATTTTTGTGACATTCTCCTACTATTGTAATTGTAAGCAAGAACTCTGTCCGATAAGGTTCAGAATATTAAATTATAATTAAAACTAAGTGTGATTTATTATATTAACGGTTTGCCTTTTATTGTATACCCTGCTGTTTCAATAGTAACTTTTCGTGCCCATTATTTTCTTATAAGCAGATGCAATAATCACTGACAATCAGGGTTATTCAATGCAGTTTTCTTACGGTCTCGATTCTGATGACGAATCGATTGGGTAGTTTCCGATTTTAGACTTCCATTCGCAATACGGCACGCGGTCGATATCACGATCGACTGAATCTAAAACAGAATGGGCATAAAAATGAAATAAAAATTTCCTGCAGAGCAAACGAGTAAGTCTGAATAGGAATATTTAATGAGGGTAATTTTTGTTCAAAATTTCTAAGCAAAGCAATGCAACTATCCTGATTTAAGAACCAAACCGAATTGCAACCAGGATCTCTCATATCATGCTGAGTCAAGCTACAAAAATGCTAAAAGGTAAAGTGCAACTGTAAACTATACCGGAAACAGCTTTAACCGAGAAAGTTCCCTGAGGACATCACAAGAAGCGATGGCTAGTCGTAAAGACCAACTTTATAGTCAGCGTTATCGCCTTCAAAGATTTCAAAAATTGGATAGATATAAAATGGGTGGAATCCATTCGTACCTATACCACCTCTCTGTGATTTTTAATTTCATACATATAAGGACGATAATAGTAGTTTATGATACTGTTGCATAATAGGAGTTATTAAATACGAGTGTGAGTTTAAGTACCGAGCCGTAGGCGAGGTTCTTAATAGTATCACACGAGTTTTTAATACCTAATTATGTGCAGTATCATACAGTACTTTATCTAAACTCATATAAATAATGTATTAAAAAAAAAATCGATAGTATTTTTCTACCAACTTTTACCAACTCTACAAAAAAAAAAATTTTTTTTGTAACATTTTTGCTCAAAATGATATATGTAGGCAAAAACAATAAAATAAACAGACACAATAATCATATACCTAATCAAATCCGTGTTACCAACTCCCAAAAATTCTTACCTCTAAATTTCAACTCAACAAATTTGTCACATTGTCATCGTCAAATTTAATTGATACTGATTGATTATACTATTGATAGGTCCAAAGTGTACTTTAATAGAAAAAAAGTTATTTTATAGCATTATTGTTGTGTACCCAAGACAACTGTACTATAATGAATCATTATCAACGGGTGTGCCTAAAGTGGGTCATTAAAGTACTGTTTTTGATTTCATAATAAGAACATTACGATATGAGAGTAGATAAAAATAATAATGACACAATATCATACAGGTACCTATAGTTTCATTATATAGTTTTATTATAGTTCTTTTATAATATTAGTAAGGGCTCCCCCTCGCTTTCACCCGCATTCCCGGTATAAAATGTAGCCTAAGTAAATGTTTTTCCTGGGTATGATTTGTCTATATTCCAAGTTTTAATCAAATCTGTTCTGACGTTATGAGCTATGTAACAAATGCACACTATCATACTAATATTTTAAATGCGAATGTTTACACACAAACATTCGCATTTATAATATTAGATAGTGTGTGTGTTTCAGCAGAAATTTGTAAACATATATACAACAAACAATTTTGCAGTAAGTATGTAGGTAGGTAGTATAAGTAAGGTACATGATACTTGATAAGACACCTGCTTTCTGTACTAGCTCCAATACTATATGGGAAAGATGATTCTAAGTGCTCCCTAGAGAATCGACGCTACGTGCATTCAATATCATACCTGTAGGTACCTATGCGGAAACAAGTAGGTTACAGTAGGTATTATACTGCTGTTGTCATAGACATAAGTTTTGACTCGAGAACCTACAGGTTGTGAAATGTGTTTATGATGCTCGAAAAATAGCGTTGCTTAGTTCCTTGCCTAAAGTGTTATTTATACCTAATCTTCTTAGAAAGTAAAGAGAGGGATAAATAAAATAAATAAGATGCTAGAAAACAGGGTTTTTTATTACCTATTCACCGAAAAGGTCAAATACTTACCTAGAAGTATGTATTACTATCACTTACTTTTGCCTCCACTATCTTTATAATCTAGAGAACTTGTAAAACACGATAAGAAAATGGGAAACTAAATGCGAGTAGGTTCTAGATCAAGTAACACCTTTCTCGATAGCAATCGATACAAAAACAGAATGCTCTAAAATATTTTACCTAATCAACCTACATAGAAAAGAAAAGGTTACCGTAGCAACGAAAATTCTTTCTCAACGAACAGAAAAGAGCGCTTAGCATTAAACTTTGATCACCACTTGGCCGACCCAAAATCTAAGAAATTCTCGTAACTCAAACAAGTTAAACTAATAAAGAAGTTAGTACAGAAAGAAAGAAAATAATACTTTTCTGTGAGTTATCGAGATGGCTATTTTATATCGGGATTATATTTATATTATACTTATTATTAATAAGTATCGGTACCTAATATATAAAAGTTACAAACGTAATATTAGATTAAATAGTGTTAGAAATTTAAGTTAAAAATGTTGACAGATTACTTATTTGAAAAAGTCATCATAATTTTAACGTAACGTACGTGCAATATAATATGGTTCATAAATTAAAGACTAGCTTTCCGCCCAGCGTTTTCACCCGCGATCCACTTCACCCCCTTACGGGTTGAATTTTCAAAAATCCTTTCATAGTAGATATATACCTAATATCAGACTGATCCGTCCAGAGGTTTGAACTGTCAATCAGTTAGACTAGGTTCAAATCCACCGACGATCCCCTATTTTAACGCTTTATGAATGGTTTTTCGAAAAATGAATGCATATATACACTTCTCAAAGAGCACACCCTCTAAACTACATGTCTGGTCGTCAGCAAATTTATATACAGACATTGCCCTATGTCAGTATATATCTAATAGTCGAGCTCCATAAGTGATTGAACACAGCGAACCTCTCAGATTTCGTAATTGAATCACAATTTACTCTCAATTTGAAATATATTTTAAAACGAATCGGACTAATAAGTAAATATTTAACTTAACAATCACATTTTTCAATTTTGACTACGTTACAGTTCCGATTTGGGTCTGTCATAACAACATATCACAGTTTTAGTTTATAACTTATTTGTTTGTTTTACTAATATTCTATGGATTTTAATGTGGTAAAAATAAAGCTAAGATAAAATAAATATTATTTTATTTTCAATATCGTACTTAAATATTTATTATAAAATCATCTACCCCAAGTGATTCCCCCATTTAGAGGAAACTGTTATGATCTGCCACCCTAAACGTGCACACATCGGTAGATTAGGTACCGGGTACCTTCAAGCACCTCACCTCACGCCTCGACTCAACTCACCTGACCTACATATTTCTTGTTCCCATAAACATTCTTTGACCAATTACGAATCCAATTATTTTTGAATTTTCTATATATAATTTTGGACATTTGATCATAAACCAGAAAGCTCACTGTATATCATCGAGCTTTCTGCTTTCATCCAGTAAAAAACCTATAATTACGGCAAATATAAGCAACTTGTAGATTTTTTGACCCCAATATAAATTAAATAGACAATCATTATTCTACATAATATTAAACCCATGCAGCGTAAATGAAGTCAAAGAATTGCGTCAAACACTCAAAGCTGCTCATCAATCTTGTCCACCGGCTATATCCTGACTCGGCGAGTTTACACGACCATTATGCATCTCTACGGAAACGGGGCACAGATGGCGAGTCCATTTTATGTGCACTTTGATCCAGACACTTGGACTTTTATTGAACTCATGTTGTTACCCGATACGAAACGAGTTTATTGAATTACTCAGTAAAAATGTGGGATGCAAAATTTTATTACAATTTTTTTAATCAATACAGCGTGATGAAAAAAATTTAAATCATAAATCATACATTTTTGGAATGCTATAGGGAAAAAGGTAAAAACACTTGATAAAAGAGTTGGAAAAGTACTAAAAGTAGATGGTATCAAATGAAGGCTTTAAATTAAATCGTATCTATGTAATTCTATCAAGATCCTTTGAAATTTGATTTATCGTAGGCTGGATAGTGACTTACAAAAAAACTATTTTATCCAACATCAGTAAGTCTTTAATGAGAATTGAATTTTAAAGATTAAATTAACCGTTCCGATATTTCCTACTTACAACTAATGATAGCTTTGCTTATAGTAAGTAATGTAACATTATTTTATTTTGAAATTCTTACATAAAGTACCTATTCTATCCATGTAATTTGTCATGAATAAAAATCGAGAAAGGTATTATTCTATTATGGATGTTCACAAGCATGCTTTCAGTTTCTTATGAATACACATTACACTTGATATGTTAGAATTATTACACTAGAAGTAAAAAAAAATATTAGCAGAAATTAATATAAATAGTCAAAGAAAACATTAAATTCATAATAATATTACATTTCACCCAGATATTCATTTAGCTAAAGTTTTTCTAATTAAAAAACGTAGCTGCGTAATTAACTTAACAAACAATTCATCAGAAGGTCAAAAGACTCAACAAACTGTCAATGTTAAGCTGTATAACACTTATCCACGCCATCCATTGTTTATTCCTCGGCCCTTATCGAATTAGGGAGAAGTTTGAAGGAAATTACATTAACAACAAAGAGGGCGAGAAGCGTTTTAACTTAATGGCTAGCCCTCGACAGACATGTCCCTGGCCGTCACTTAGTCCCAGAGGAGAGAGCTCTATAAAAGAAATTGTTCAACAAATGCACTCCGCTAACATGCATAGCATAAAGAAATAAAGTAATAATATAAAAGCCAAGCCGAGGTTGAAATAAAAGTATCTCGCTGTTATTATCCTCTTTATGACTCTATACTTTTTCGATATACGAACAAAAAGCGGATTTAGAACCCCGCTGGCGGTTTGAATGGGCGCAATCGGCGTTTGCGTTTGTTATTATGTTTGTATAAATTATTTTGACTATTTTTAATACAATTTCTAATGTTGAATAACGACGATTCTACCATCAACGAATATTATATGAACCAAGATGTAAAAAAGCACAAAGCTAAATTTATGGTCATAAAACATATACACATACAATAACAGTAGTGAATAAAACAATATGCGTTACAAAAAAAAACGAAAGCTACCTAATTAGAAGAGAAAAGTAAGAAGAAACCAGTAAAGTTTTCATAAGATTATATAACAACGAACCGAAATTACACTCTATAGCAAAAACAACAATTGCTCCCAATGGAAACAATAACAGAGAGATTGTTGGGTGAAACGATCGGAAACACGATTATGAAGCGGGGAACATGAATATTCATTGTCCAGATGTTCGGACCCATTGGACGTAGATGTCCGGTGGTCGAGTTCAAACACAACTCAATGTATTGCCCTGATCCACTGAATCAATGATTGCGATATGATACGTTGGGCTTTCGACTCCATATTCTAGACACCATTGTTAATGATCTTGGCAATGGTTTGTTACATCAAACAATTAATGAATTTCTCATCAGACAGAATTTAGCTATTTGTAAGTTCTCAAGAGCTTTTCGTGAAATAGAATGTGTGACTTAAAACTAATTATTACTCTCCATAGCGGCGTGAATTTTAATAGTCATCGGACATTCCTTGAAATTAATTAACTAGTCTAGATCTAAAAGATTAGGTAAATTCCTAAAGATATTTACTGACTACAGAAACAGTTGAAATTATTGCCAATTTATTAATAAAATCCGAGAGATAATTGAAGTAAGGATGAATTATTGGGTAAAACAAACACGAATCAACAATATTACCTACTGTATACAACAACGGCGACCCATTTCCCACAGAACTTGCAAAGTAGGGAATACGAAATGAGTTGTTAATAAAACGACACTATAAAAAATCTGAAACACTACGTTGTTGAGTTGTTGATTAGTATTTATTGTTTTTTTTTTTAAGTTTTTAATTTTAATGGTGATCTATTGAATCGCATACTTGCCTATTGTTATGCGAGAAGTTGTTTGTTGGTTTGTCCTTCTTTCATGCAGCAACGAATTTGTATGTTTTTGCATAGAGATAGTTT
The DNA here is from genome assembly GCA_963555595.1 of Tethea ocularis. Taxonomy (NCBI): domain Eukaryota; kingdom Metazoa; phylum Arthropoda; class Insecta; order Lepidoptera; family Drepanidae; genus Tethea; species Tethea ocularis. The sequence continues at coordinate 5,256,588 of OY741966.1, forward strand.
ATGGCCTGGAGAGTGACATACAAAGGCTATTTTTTATCCCTGACGGAAATACGGAGAGTACCTACCGTGGGGGACAGCTAGTGGTATCATAAAACAATAACCGTTATTTGTTATTTTTTAATTGGTATGCAAAATACACACATTTTAGAAGAAAAATCTGTATAGAGATGTCGTAACATCCCATTCGATTCAACGATGTACCTAAGTTTTATATATAAGAAAGTACATACATCAGCTTTCAGCAACAGTTAACTAAGCTCCGTCTCACTTCGCACTTCTTCGCATTCCAAGAATTTCAAACTCAAGGGAACTATTCTTTAATTTAAAACTTTTTCTGTTAGGTGCAGTGATAGAGACGTCAACAGACAGAGGGACGATAAATTCGAACGCAAATATTTCCCGCCACATAATTCGAGTTCATGTTACAAATTGCGCCTCTCCGCACTAATTGGTAACGCCTAATTGGTAGTCGCTACAGAAAAATTACTTTCATCAACGAGCGAAGAGTTTCATAATTACTGCAATTAGGACCATTGCGGCGTTTTGTTCAGACGAGACATCGGGGATGGGGCGGACGTGTCGCGTGTACAAATTTATCATTTTTGTGGCAATTCACGCCCGCTTTGAATTAATTACGGCTGAACACATGCGGCGAGTCGGCCGTACGCCGGCGTCTAAGTGCGGTACGGGGCCGTGATACATCGACACTCCACTGCGGATCGTAACGTGCCAAGAAACAGATTCGCAATCACACACAATTGTAATTACCTACTTCGTTGGCTGTGAGAATATGTATTATTTTGTTAGTACTAATTGGATGGCTTATTTTTATTTTAAGTACAGTTTTCATTTGATAAATCAACATTATTATATAAACTTTTGATTTGTAAGACATTACTCTAGGTAGGTATATCCAATAATAACTACTTACTAGGCAGAACAACAAAATTGATTGTTACTTCTGAGGTTCAGGCGATTGTTTCGAAAGTGATTGAGAAAAGGTGAGGATAAAGAAAACGGTATTCATACATAAAGAATGAAACCGCTTCTCTGGATTACACCGCACTATCTTCATAATTGAGAATAAGGCAGACGGGGTGCTGGCTGGGCTTTAAGTTAGTGCTATCGATGTTGGCAATAGATAAGCAATTTGCCTGTCCCTATGTGTGAAAATATAATGTAATGTAGAAGCTAAAAAATTTAACTTCATAAACTCAAATAATATAAGGACAAAATACCTTACAAATTCCAGCATAAATTCCATGTCTGCGGGATATGTTGCGGTGCGCGTAATGAAAAGTTATAATGGTGTACATCGCCTGATGCTGCCTGATCTCACACAACCTACACGAGATTAGACTTACGAGCTGTTTCACAACGACGCACTTGCTATGTTGTACTTTGTGCCAATATGAACAGCTGTGATGTACCTTCATGACAGTATACTACCCTAGTACCTTCTAGACAGATCAATCAGATATATAAATAGAGCATAATATATTATTCATTGAAATCTCGACGACTCATCGATTTACTGCTCCAGATATTTTATTTGAAATGTTTTTATCTTATGTCGCCATTTGCTTTATAATCCTGATACGTATTTTTTGCCCTTACCTACCTTACACACGACCTTTACACATTCTTTACCTTTCGCACATTCCACGAGTATCGAACGGACCTATATTAGATTTTTTTAAATAGCAGATCTATTATAACGGAGGCTCAGAGTATAACATGATGGGCATACTATATATTTCATGATTTTTATCTATACTAATACTACAATCAAAAGTTTGTTTATTAATTTGGAGGTAGGAGGTAAACTCTGATAGTACTGATTTAATCCTGAAAAATCTTTCACTAACTATTAATAACTTTATTCCCAGGTGAAACCGCGGTGTATACGAATTTTAGGTATATTATGTATGTATAACACTGTTATTTAGGTTAATGATAGTAGGTACTTATATAATTTTTCTGGTTCTTATTGATGTTTGATAAGTATGGGAAACCCTTCCAGCACCTTAATGTTAGTAATACAATTTATGTTTTAAGCTGAATAAACATTTTCTATCCTATTCTAGTTATGAATAATCAATTACTTGCTTAAATAGTAATTAAAGGATTGTGCAATAGTGTGCATGCTTACCTAACCACAATGCGTATTGGTTCAGTCAGCCATTTTATGTAAACTGAAGAGCATCAGCACCATGAAATAAGAAGCACGCTGAATAATAAATACGACCTACATTGGATCCAGTAAACTGTCGTCATCTTGGTTTCGCCGTAAGTGGATCGCAGACGCTGAATACAAAAGGAAGAGCCTATGATAATGGATTTTAGAATCTCATTTTATCCTTCTTTTTTTCGTTGATCGATTAGAAAATTTCGATACGCACTCTATTAACCCGAGAATATCAAATTTGAAACATATTGTTACGTCTCATATAATACAAAGTGTTTTTGATACTTACCTTATATAAGTAATCTCAATGTTGGTCCCAATGTAAAAGTTAACACTCTCAACATAGATTTCATGAAAATTTCAACTCAATTAATCTGCGTGTTATATTGTCTGATATAAAAAAAATGACAAAACAAAACCTACGGAAAATGTATAACTTACCTACGATGTCTAAAAACATAACATTTCCCAATATATTTCCAGATAATTGTATGTCCATTTAATAATTCCATTTCAATTTGACACAAATAATATCCACCACAAAGAACAAAAATAATCACTGCAAAGCTTTTACTCCATCCACATTTTCCCACTATAAAACATTTCGGTGCATTTTCCATACTGGCATAAAAGGCAAATGGATTAGCGGCTTTTAACCGGCGACCAGCCTGGGAGAATCTGCAGCGGCTATACGAGAATATGGGGCCTACATCCTATTGATGATTACACTGCCTTCTGCATGCACATTCCATATCTTTGAATACGGTATTTTATTATCTAACATTATCAGAATACGGAATGGTGCGGCGCTAGTGATCGTATATTTAAGCGTCAGAGTAGGTCTTTACTCAAATGGCATTTATAGGTTACATATTAGTTATGATTATTTGTTTTGCTAAGTAAAGGCAAAGGTAAAGGGTATGACATAAAACAAGGAACGTACTAAGTGCAATGGAAAATGGAATAAAACAAAACCTTTTTGAATTATAGACCTAAACCTTCCTCATGAATCACTCTGTCTATTTGTCAAATCGCATGAAAATCCATTCAGTAGTTTTCGAGTTTATCGCGAACAGACATACAGGTGCGGCGGGCGTAGGCTTAGTAATAGCACAGGTAATAGCCCTAAAAATAAAAAAATGCCCAAATGCGAGTGGGTTGAACTACATGAAAAGAGTAAATAATTAACCGGAAACTTTGCAGACGTCTCTGTCTCTTTAAATTTAAGGCGGCATTTTCTACAAATTATTTATATATTCCTTTTTAGCAACGTATACCTAATAAAAAGATGAAATTTCAGTTCACATAAAGTTGACTTAAGGAAAATATAATTATTACTAGTTTCCGGACCGCGGCTTCACCCACGTTCCCGAAAGTAATTATGTTTTCCTGGGATAAATAGTAGGTATCTTACATGTTTTTCCAGAGTATTATCTATCTATGAGCCAAAGTTTCATTCAAATCCTTTCAGTTGTCGAGTCACAAACATCTAAACATTCAATTAGGTATTAGTATGATTGTTATTTCCTCACCTCCACTTACCAATGACATTGTTATCAAACGATAGCCTGTAATTCTTTATTATCTTTCGTGGACACCAGGAACCCATAGCAAAGGGACATTCAAGATTCTCCCATAATCCTTAGCTTTGTTTCCGTGTTATATTATTTTTACCTACCTACTGTTTTCCTTTTGCCAAAAAAATTAAACAAACATATCAAGGCCAGCAAGGCGATGGTAATCGTCTTTTACTTTTGGTATTGTCTTTTTTGATTCCGATGGCTAACGTCAAATGACTAATTGTTCTAAGAAGTAATTACAATAGCAGTTTCGTTGTTGCTCACCTAAGATAGACAATACCAAACTTATTAGATGATTACGAGAGCCATCGCTATCGGAATCAAGTTACACAATCGCCCTGCTGTTATAGCAGCAGGGCCTAGGGCCAATAAAAATTTATCTACTATTAAGAAGATTAAGAATGTTAGTATTATTTTGGGAATTAACGTAATAAATAGATACAAAAAAAATGGCTTAAATGTAGCAAAATTAGTCCACTAAGCCGATCATAATAGAATAAAACCTTCCTAAATAAATATCTTTAAGCATAATTTAGATAGATCACACGAAAATAGATATCTATACCTAATCCTTTAAGACTTGACGAGTCACCTCCTTCATTATGAAAAATGCTGTGAAAAATAAACGTAAATAATTGTTCGATCGATCGAAAAAAATATCGAAAGATTAACGCTACTTCTAAGCCTTCTAAGTGAGAATATTAATCCTTTGTGTAGGTATACATTTATGTAGATAGCTATTGCCTTGCGGTTTCACTCGCTTAAGAGTTCATGAACTTGTTTATGGATTTATGCAACCAACAAATTAAGTTAGTATAACCCAATTTAAAAAAAATAGGCTTGCAACATTAGCCCTAGCCTTGTTGACAGATTGTTTCCGTTCTCTATGAAAATTTCATTCATTCTTCCTTCCTTGTGTAATGGCCGCACCAGCCAATTTATGTGATTTAAGTGTTACTGATTTTTATATTGTTATCTTGCTAAAATATTACTGTCTCGTACCATAAATAAACATAATAGTACAAATAAAATTGATTACAATGGCGCCCAACTCGAGGCCACAGTGATTTCGCGAGATAACATTCGGAATATTGTGTCTGATACCACGCGACGCCGCCATAAGCGCGCCCGAGGTATTCCCCATCCGCACAAAATATTCGGCACATCAACTTACGCTTTCATTCAACGAGATGCCTGCACGCGGGGAAAAAACGCGTGCTGGCCGACGACAGCGCGGCGATGAAGCGGACACAGACGACGGCGAGGTCGCCCCGACGCGCGGTGACGCCAGCGCCGAGCGAGCCCTAAGCGACGCGGACGCACGCCGCGCGCCTTCCCCCGGCTCGGGAACGCGTAGCCCCCACATCGCCAGCAGTCCCATTTTCACCGCCGGTCATGTCACGACTCCGGCGGCGTTCCAGCAGCCCTTCGTTATGCCTCCAAGCAATTTAAGTACCTGCACGGCCCGATTCGACGGCAGCGACTCCAACCCAGAGGCCATTGAAGCGTTCATCGACAGCGTCGAAATGTACATTGAGTGTACGAACACCAACGAAAGGCACGCCATACGAGGCCTGCCGATGCTGTTCACGGGTGCCGCGGCCACTTGGTGGCGAGGCATCAGAGGAAAGGTAGACACCTGGGCCGAAGGTACGGCACGGATGCGATCTATGTACGGTGCCCCGCGACCAGCATACCAAATTCTACGAGAGATTTTTTCGGCTGATCAAGGCGACGAACGCACCGACGTTTTTATTTCGCGCCTTCGAGCGACGATGTCACGCTTACCATATAAATTAGATGCTGTTTTACAAACTGATATTGTTTATGGACTTATAAGTGCAAAAATTCGTAAGAGAATCACACGTAATTCTGTTAATAGTGTTGATATGTTGTTGACAAAGGCTAGGGAGGTAGAGGAGTCACGAAACGAGGTAAAATCTTTTAATAATTCTTGTAGTGATAAAAATTCTAAACCTTTGCGCGATATTACAGACGAAACGCCTACTACAGTCCCCAACGTAAAGTCTAAATCTCAACCAATCTCAAGTGTCCCTTCTAGCACAAAGAACACGTCCGATCGCCCCCGCCCGCGTTGTAATTATTGTAAAACGTATGGTCATAGTATGAATGAGTGTCGCAAATTGCAAGTTAAAAGTAAATCTGGCATTAATGATACTAGTGATGAGAAAGATGTGAAGGTACCGATCCGTTGCTATGGTTGTGGTAAGCCTGGGGTAGTGAGATCGAAGTGTGATAATTGTACTAAGCCTTCCACAGCTGATTCATCATCAAAGTCAGCTGACTTTAATTCTATTATAACATTTGAGTGTACTGACAGCTCTCAACCTGTGGTTACCGTCACTATTATGGGACGAGGAGGTGTCGCAGTCTTGGATACTGGGGCTAGTCATAGCGTGGCAAGCCCTGCATTGCATAACATATTGGAACACTCCGGTGTAGAGTTCCTGCCTACCCAGCGAACAATAGGTCTGGCTGATGGTTCAAAACAGGTACGTGATGTTTTGATTGCAAGTGTATTAGTATCAATTGAAGGCCGAAGTATCATGACAGAATTCCTGGTGCTTCCAAATTCTCAGTGTAAAACTTTACTTGGTAATGATTTTATTTTAAATGCTGGGATTGTTGTTAATGTTCCCCAAGCTTCGTGGAGTTTTCTAGATTCTCCTCAACAATCTTATATGTTTGTTCAGTCATATCATCTAACATCAAGTGAAGCTAACTTGATGCATGCTGACACTAACTGTTTAATGTTAAGAAGTAATGAAGGTCATACTTTATCAGGTGATGAGAAGACAAAGCTTAATACTTTAATCTCTAATTCTGCAGAACAGTTTGCTTTGGAGGGGCCAGCCACAGACTTTGCTACCCATCGCATCAAAGTCAGTGCAGACCAGCAACCTATCGCCTGCCAGCCTTTCAGGATGTCACAGCAGCGGAAGGAGGCCCTGAAAGCAGAGTTGGACAAGCTTCTTGCAGCTCAAGTGATTGAGGAGTGTGAATCTCCGTGGGCTGCAAATGTTGTCATGGTACCGAAAAAGGATGGAGGTATGCGTCTTTGTATTGATTATCGCAAACTAAATGAGGTAACTGAACCTGATCGGTACCCATTGCCTCGCATAGAAGATATTTTGCATGCTGCAAAGACTAGCAATTATATGACAACGCTTGATCTCCGATCTGGTTATTTTCAATGTAACGTGCACCCTGATGATCGGGACAAAACATGTTTCATCACACCGCTTGGGACTTTCAGGTTCATTCGCATGCCAATGGGACTCCGCAACTCTGGAGCTACCTTTCAGAGGCTTATTGACCGATTCAAATCTAACCTGCATTTTGAGCAGAGCTCTTTATTGGCTTATTTGGACGATATTATTTTGCTATCTTCCTCGTTTGAGGCCCATTTAAAGGATTTGCAGGCTGTCTTTGAGAGACTGACTTTATTTAACCTCAGAGTGAATCGTGAGAAGAGTTGTTTTGCATGTAACTCTGTGAAGTTCCTAGGTCACATTATAGTGCCTGGTGGTATCCACATGGACCCAGGGAAAACAGATGCTATTACCGCTATGACCCCACCACAGAATGTAAAACACTTAAAGTGCTTCCTGCAAACTTCCAGTTGGTTTCGCCGGTTCATCCCTGGCTACGCCGAGGTCGCCCGACCCCTTACCAACCTATTGAGGAAGGACAGCGTTTGGCGTTGGGGAGAGCAGCAGCACCTGGCCTTCGAGCAGATCAAGACGCTCCTGTCTTCAGCACCGATTCTTCGGCAAGCCGACGAGACTCAGCCCTTCGTGCTTCGCACCGATAGTAGCGGGTATTGTCTTGGGGCTGTATTAATGCAGGGGGAGGGACATGATGAACGGCCAATCGAATATGCGAGCCGGCTATTAAACGCCGCTGAAAAGAACTATACCACAACTGAAAGGGAGGCCTTAGCGGTAGTTTGGGCTGTTAATAAATTTAGAGGTTACATTGAAGGTGCTCAGGTTATTGTTAAGAGTGACCACCAACCACTCAGATGGTTGATGAGCACTAAGTCGCCGAGTGGCAGACTCGCACGGTGGGCACTCACACTTCAAGAATTTGATCTGCGCATAGAGTACATACCGGGGAAATCCAACGTTATCGCAGATACCCTCTCGCGCCCACCTTGTCCACAACAAGCACAAGCTGACTGCGACTTGTGTTTCGCAGTCGCTGATTTTCCCACGCGAGCCCCAAGTGATATTCGGGAAAATCAATTGAGAGATCCGGAGGTGCGTAAGATCATCGACGACCTTGAGTCTGATAATGCTCCGTTCAGGGGGAGACAGTGGGCGAATCGCGGTTATGTACTTTCCGAGGGAATATTATACAGATATATGCCTGAAAGCGATAACGAAGATGCTTGTCGTGTAATTCCAGAGCATGAACGCGCGCAGGTTCTAGCAGAGTATCACGATGCTCCCACTGCTGGACATTTTGGTGCTGAGCGTACGTTACAACGCGTTTCGAAGATTTGCTACTGGCCTGGCATGCGGGCATTCATCACCGATTACGTGCGACGGTGTGTTGCTTGTCAGCGATACAAAGCTGACACGCGCAAGCCGGCGGGTCTTCTCCAGACACCCGCCGTTACCAGGAGGTTTGAGGTTGTGTCTGTCGACCTTTTTGGACCCCTTCCCGAAACTGCTACGGGACATAAATGGATATTCATTGTTGAGGATGTGTGCACGCGGTGGGTTGAACTATTCCCTCTGGTTACCGCTACTAGTCTAGAATGCGCCAAGGTGCTAACTTCAGAAATATTCTTCCGTTACGGTGTCGCCCGCCGTATGATCAGCGACAACGGAGTCCAGTTCGTCAGTGAAGTCATGCAACAGGTCTGTCACGTGCTCGGTATCCAGCAGTCACTGACTTCATTCTATCATCCGGAGGCCAACCCCATCGAGAGAAAGAACCGTGATCTAAAGCCTCAATTGGCTATCCTCGTCGGCCGTGACCACACGACCTGGGACATTCATCTTCCATCTATTCGGTTTGCTATGAACTCCGCCGTTACCTCCAGCACTGGGTTCTCACCCGCCTATTTGACTTTCTGCAGAGAGCTCCGCGCGCCTGCTGACGCCGTCTCAGACATGCGAGCGATCGTCGAGAGCGACACCTTCGTGGCCAGCGTGACTCCGTACCTGCGACAAGTTTCAACTACGCTTCTAGCTGCGCGAGACGTGCACGAGCGCGCACAGGCAGCTCAGAAGGCGCACGCAGATGCGGGTCGCCGCCCTGCTCCTGATTATGAGCCTGGTACCCTTGTTTTGTTAAAGACGCAAGGCCCCAATGACACAGGTAAAGGGCAGACTCCTAAGTTTATCCCACGTAGGGATGGTCCCTACAAGGTACGCGAGGCTGTCAGCCCCACTACTTATTTACTAGAACGTATTAGTGACGGTGTCCTTTTGGGCAAGTATCATGCTTCGCAGCTTACTCCCTTTGTTGGGGAAGCCCAACCCGCCGTACAAGAGAAACGCAAAAGAGGTAGGCCGCGTCGATTCGACTGTTAACTTATGCTACCACGAATGCGAGGGCGCTTCTTTCGTGCTAGAGGGGGAGTCTATAACCCAATTTAAAAAAAATAGGCTTGCAACATTAGCCCTAGCCTTGTTGACAGATTGTTTCCGTTCTCTATGAAAATTTCATTCATTCTTCCTTCCTTGTGTAATGGCCGCACCAGCCAATTTATGTGATTTAAGTGTTACTGATTTTTATATTGTTATCTTGCTAAAATATTACTGTCTCGTACCATAAATAAACATAATAGTACAAATAAAATTGATTACATTAGTTAAATTTAACCCACAGGGACCGCGGGGTGTAAAACTATTTAGTACATAGTAGGTACAGGTAAAATATCAGTCTTCCTAAAGGATAATTTTAACCATTGGGTTAGAAAGCGAATATGAAATGAAAATGTTAACAATGTGTTCCTACTTAAATATTATTAAAAAAAAAACCTGTATGATTTGGAACAATGTAGATAGGAAAGCATCCCTACTAACAAAAATAAAACAAGAGAGAAACAATGATAATGGTTTTTTAACAGTACCCAAACAGGAAACAAAAATGCTGGGAAAACGGCAAATATGTAAAGAACGCGCTCAGCTTTCGTTACAGGAAGGCTGAGAACGGGGGCGAGGGCGGCACTATCCGGACTATTCGAAAAATACCAAGCCTTCAGCGGACTTCGACGTAAATAAATACCGATTCGTGTTTCACTGCGTTATTTATTTACTTCGATATTGTGTGTTCATACACATACCTGTGTAAACACATAACAGGTGTTATCGTATTACAAAACTTTAAGGTTGTAATACCTACCAAATTTCTGCTGAAATTATCACATTATGAACACTTTCGGATTCCATAAATTTGAGCATTTAAAATAGACTAGATTTTTTGGCGGGATCTTGCGAAGTTACCTTGCGTTTTCGTGTTATTATCATAAAATCGTGTATATTGATTATTGTGGTTACGTGTGAAGATGTCTGAAAAATCCCGTGAAAAGTTTTATTAGAACGGCCACCATTTACTAAAAGTCTCAAACCTAACAAACAGACTGTCTGCGTGACTGACTATGATTTAAAAACCTCAAAACAGTCAGATTAGAGTTCATACATAGTTATTTTATTGTTTTTGTTCTATTTATTGTTGAATGTTTTTTATTTTGAAATTTTTTGTTTCTTATGTGTAATCAATGACTCTCAAGATGTGTCACTGACCTAGCATATTGGTGTTGTGCCTTCCATCAGCGTTCCTATAATTTATTTATAGGTATTATACAAACTCGTTATACTATCATTATTTAAAGAATTTTAAGGAATTTTATTTTATTTAAAGAATCATCCCCTAAACTGCTGCGCTTCTGTGCGGAATCCGTGCGGCCAGCCATTTACCTATAAATACCTATTCTTGCGCAGCAACAAAATTTCCATAAAAAAAAATATATAAACTTCAGTTTCAGTTCTTATGTAGGTATAGAATATTTATTAGATACTCATGATCCTTAAAAGCGAACCTGCATTTGTGATACACGTTGTATATGGTGTTCATAATATGAATTGATCCTAAATAAAGAAAGACTTGTAACATTACTAGTTATTATAATAATTTCTTTGGAAATACATGTACTAAAGTAAATGGCATTATTAGCCTGTATGCTGTAAGTAAACGCAACACGTGTTTTTACCATCTGTCATTGTGACATGTAATCATCAGTCCTTCACGAAAACAACGATAACAACTCACATAATTTAAACTGCTGTATTTCAACAGCTCTAAGTAGCTGCTATATGTCACAGTGATATGTGGAACCTGAAATCCTACGTGCCTAATCTAAAACAAGGTTTGTGTATAAGTAACACGTGTCTGCAAACAACAGAATTGCGGTTTAGTTATATTTATCTTTAACACTGAAACACTGAATACATTATAAACATCCAAATATAACGTAATAAATCACAATAATTACAACACAAAGGGAGTAAACTTATTCGTTTTAAAATTAAAATAAAACTTTTGAAGCCCCGTGGCAACATTACATTAAAACTTTGACCACACGGAGCTCGCAAAAAATAATGTTTGCCAAAAAAAAAAACATCAACATTTTCATTCTTTATTTAAATATACAAGCTAGTTCAAGATTATGACTATTACAAAAGTTTGGCCGTTGCTAGAGCAGAAATTAAGAGAGATGCAAAACTATACGTTCAGCGTTCTAGAACAGCGGCAACTGTAATGGAAACTGAAACTAACTTTCCTCTCGTAGTCATGCTGAACCTAAATATATTATGTACCTACATATATCCATGCTGTAACAATAAAACACTACCAGTTCTCAATTTATTAAGAACTTAGCTTAGCCAAATGCAGTACTAAAATAAAGCATTCAATTCTATTCTACAAAAATGAATTAAATTTTGCAATATTCCTAAATCTAAATGCATAGTACGTCAGAGGACAATAGACGGTGTGTGGATATAAACACAACTTCCAATTCCATTCAGTGCCACAACTGCTAGTGCCACATAAATCGGGAGTTATTGAAGAGTTTGTTTTGTTTAGAAACGTCTTGACGCTGCGCCAGTTGCACCACGGTTATTCACATCGCCCGGGGTACGTAGTACGTCTGCAATCAGTCTAGAAGCGTAGCATGCCGCTACAATTTGCGTGGCGGCGGGTGTATAAAAGCCACTCGGGGTCCGGGGTACCCTCCCCCGCTTTTCTGAAGGCGACGTAGACAAGTTTCCACAGTGAACAAGGAGCTAACTAGCCCGGGAATGTAACTGTAGATAATGTACTCAATTCGTCTTGTATTCAAGCACCGAGCAGTGGTTTAGACTTAATGCTTTAAATAAACTAGTCATGTATTACTTCCATTGTTTATTCACACTTCAATGGTACGCTACGAGTGATACATAATTTATGTACTGAAATACTGCCTCTCTTCGAATATTATCTTAAACTCACTCGCTAAATAAATGCAACGTCTGCACAACTAGCCCTGTATTGGAATAGAGCTATCAGTCGGTGGAAACGAACAAAAAAGTCAAAACGATGTTATAACGAATGCGACCATTACAGTGAAAAAGTGAAGTCGTCGTTTTCAAAGCCAACTGTAGGTAAAGTCCCCATCCATCGATAGATATTATTTCCTCTTCCACTCGGTGTAAAGACCTAGTGGCTGCGGAGTACACCGTTCGTCGAGAGCAAACTGAATTAGGAACGTTTTTCTCCATTTTATATCTCTCGCCCTCTAAGGAGCGACGAAGTGTTGAATTATTGGACTTACTTTATTTTATAAAACGATTTCGCCTCGGAAAGATTTCTGTTTACTTTGCCACAAAACGCTTTCCACGTTCCTGCTTCATATTCTATTGAAACAAATTGATAGTAGTCGATTTCCATTTGGCTCTTTTATGTGTGCAATGTAATGATATCTGACAAGTCTTGTATAACTGCTAACGTTACGGTCGGCCAAAAGATTATGACGAAGCTAATGCCTTAGTACTCGTATAAGAACTAACACTGAATATGCTGCGAGATAAAGTAGGTAATTCCTACTTTTGTAATCTACAAACCTCAAATTAGTTAATAGAAAGTATTTCCTTTGTTTCTCGCAGGTTTCTCCGTAACGTAAGTAAATAAGCACAAGTAGTAGGTACATACACTCATTCGGTACAATGTTGGGTATGTTTAATCTGATCGTATCTACACGAGAGCGTTTGTAAGTTTTTCCTGGCGTATGTAAGTAATTCTGCGGTGTTTCCTTTTCATTAAGTTGTACGCACAATATTGCAGGCTGGTCGTAAACTCGGACCGAGGTGCCTTACTCCGAGACGTTGTAGTTTCCCGCCGGTCAAAGTAATGAGACTCGAGGAAAAATTATACGTTTAATGAAATGAGAACTTCACTTTCATTTAAGCAAGTTTCATTATATTAGAAAGGTTGGAACACTAACAGACTTTATTTCTACAAGCAATTTTTTAGCGTTCTTGCTTTTTTCTTACTGAGGATAAGCATTATTTTACCATAATGAGCAGAATTTAGTAAGCATTAGTATACCTAGTTTAAGATTATGGTAAAAAACCCCTTTGTGGTATTTTTTTCAATTTGAGGGTACCAGTACCAGCTACTACTACAGCTCTACCACAGTCCTATGTTTTTTTCTCGATGTTTTCCATCACCGAAAGCTCAACAAACTCATTGCAAGATTCGATCGTAATAACTTTGCCACGGCATTTGATTAATATCAGTAAGTTATCAATATCGCTTTTTGTTTTATAATTGATTTAGTGTAAAGACGTTGAAGTCTGGTGTAAATAACATTGCATTTAATAAGGCTTTAGCCCCAATTTAATAAAGTTTATAATTTCATGTATTTCTAAGAAATAAAGCTTCAGGTTCAGGCTTAGTTAATAACACAAATACCTTTAGCTTAGAATGAGTACCCAGCCAGAAAGGATAAAAATTAATACCCGTTACTTGAATGCTAACGTGAAATAGGAATGAAATTTGAACGCAGAAATAACAGCTATTGAAAATGAATTCATAGAAATGTAAAGTTCAACATGAAAAAGAGAAACCGGTGAAACGTCTGTATCAAAAACAGGACAGAGCGAGCGGACCATGTATAACTCCCGGGGCAAAATTACGCTTTACACTCCATATCTCAGTTTTATTTTGCAGTTGAGCGCAATGGCAATGTTTTAACGCATTTTTATACCGAATATAGCAGAAATAACGAACCGTACCGCGCGGACGCCGAGTGAATTAAAACTAATGGAACGGTTAATTTCTCATGAGGATAAAGCTCCGCTCGGGCTCTGAACTCTGCCCTACTGATTCTATTGCGACTCACACTTTCTATTGTTATTATTTTATTTTATCTCGCATTAAAATTGTTTTCTATTTCAGAGGTTAAAAATCGCTGAAAGTTAATATTTCTGTTATCCTAAAAATGGAACTTATTCATATATACATCAAAGCAATTTAAAACGTCCTTTTGTAAAATATGTATACTCGTAGGTATGTGGAAAGAAGTCGAGTACAGGCAACGGCATTATTTTGTCAAATAAAATTATAGATAGTTGGTCCCATAGTAAAAGTTGTTGAGAATGACCAACCGAACATAGGATTAAGAACTTAGGTACTCACCCTACGGTCTTACATCGCACCGGTCCTTATGTTCAAAAACATATTAAGTCAGGTAGGTATCTTCCGATTGCGACCATGTGGTCTCACGAACAAGTTACCGAGAGTTTATCGACTTGCGATTAGGTCTTAGGTACCCGCACATTCAGCGACATTCGCCTGCCAAGTGAGGGATTCCGAACTTAGTTTAATGATAAAGATACCATCTTTACGGTTTGTTTTCTCTACACTAACCTACTTTCTGAAGAGTAATTCAACTTGTTTTTTCTAAAATGAATTGCTACAAACAAAATTCGGTGAAAATTTTATTATGTCTCGAGATACGATGAGAAACATTTTTCAAAAGATTCCAAAGTTAAAAGATACCTACCTACTACAATTTTATAACATCAGTTACCTGAGTTAGAAACGTAAATTTAAATTCTCCGCTTCACTTGACACAACCCAGAACTTTGCTACAACGTCTAACTTGTTTACCCACTCAAAGGATACAAGAGTTGAGGCTGTACAGGAGTTTTCATAGGTTGGCTTTTCCTAAAAAAATAAATATTCTATCAAACACCAAGGCATGTTTAATATTGCGTAGGGGTCTTTGTATCTTTACCTACCAGCTATGATAGTTGGGAAGGACGTGTGTAGAATATTGCCTAAGTTTCAAGACTATTTGTTTGCTCGAGTGTAACTTATGTTGTAGCGAAATTAATATTGTGGTGAAGTGAATTTGACCCCAAATAACTGAAGGTAAGTACTAAGTATCTATAAATACTAGCCTAGATAAATATTTACTTTGACAAAATAACTTTCGATAAGAAGGAAGGTGCGAGAATTCATTAACCCTCAGCGATAATCTCCTCTTATCATCATAAGCATCAGACTCTATACCACTGGTTCGAATTAATAAAATCATGATTTTTTAAAGCTTTTCCTGAGCTCTTGTGCTGTGAGCCTAGCTTTTTGCCAAATTTCACGATTATGATGATTATAGGTAAACGAAAGATAAGTAACGCGATCTGGGAACATGGGTACTTACTTACTAACTTTATTCCCAGACAAAGTAGCGCTAATTAAACTTTATTTGGCCATGACAAATGGGGAAAAACATTAGGTAAGACAACCTAATAATAAATATATTTTAAAACAATATGCCAGTGCTTTGATTTCAAATAGGTAGGTAGGTACCACCTTTTTATTATAGAGTATCAGTGGCGAAGGGTCATCATTTCAAAGCCACTTTTATCATGCCGAGCAGGCAATTGGCTCCCAAGTGCAATTGCCGGAACACACCAGTAGTTACTTGGCGACAGATTTTCAACTTGAGGATGGTAGCCAGCCAGACGGGTACTACAAAGTACCCTACCACCGTGCCACGGTTTCCTCACGATGTTTTCTTACACCGAAAGCTCAAGCTCATTATAGGATTCGAATCCACGATCTCAGTCGCGGCATCCGACGTCACTACCATTGAGCTATCATCGCCATTAAAGCTTTAGCCTTTACTATGTATAATACCTAAATATGTCACAGTCTGATTGTGAACACCGAGAGTACCTGAATAGTAAGTCAATAATCTACTAAATAAGTACCTACTTACTTAGTAGATTATTGATTACCTATCTCGCGAGATTCAGTCAATAAATTGTGAACTGTATATAACATACTGCTTACAATATAACGTAGGTATTCATTTTCGAAAGTTTATAATTATTTTTTTATCAGACTGAGTTTATAATGTGCCATTTCCAACCGCCGAATTGTGAACCAACCCCGATTGCAAGTACCTACCTACATAATATTATGTATCCTCTTTGCCCGATTCCGTTATTTGTTGAGTCACAGAATTCATAATATGTACCATCAACAAAGTTGAAGCATGGTCAGTTTTGAGACCTTTTCGCTTGCAGCCAGTAATCATAGTTCGCCCTGTCCATTATTGACAATAAAACGGCCTCTTGTAAAATCTTTTGTCTAGACAATTTAGTAACAATGACAATCTACTATTTTATGACATGCGCATTGTCTGGTTATATTGTGTGAGACACAGGTAGCGGCTGTTCACTGCACACAAAATACACCCTTAAGGTGATCATGCTTCAACTTTGTCGATAGTACCTAGTTGGTTTGGTTGAGTGAGCGCCATCGCGCGGTAAAAAAAACGTCCCCAACAACGAACGCATCCGCTATTTTTCGTGATGTTACTAGATATATTAAAAACTACACGAATTATTCGATCTAATTTCCATAATTTTACCAGATTCTTTACTTTGGTATATGCATAGTCTGTTCAGAATGAGAGCCGTTGTAGCCAAATTGTGAACTAACGTTACAATTTTATATTACAACCATAATAAATTAGGAGCTGGTTTCCTTCTGTCGGCATTTTAATTATACTAATGAAATAGTTACAGTTGTAATAGGATCAAAACAGAACACGCGTAAGTAGGTAATTGTATTTCCCGCTAAACAAAAAAGCACGAAGTGCAGCAACGCTCTCCATTTCCGCGAAGGGTCTCTTTCTGAATAGACTCTATTAGTATTTAAATACAGAGAACTGAAAGTTTCAAACTCACTCACTCATAATAATCTCTCATCAATAACATTTTGGTCATGGTTAGGCTGACAGGCTTGTAACCAATGCCAAAGTAAAATTAAAAAAATATTTGCCGGACGTCAGAAATGTCAGCGAATTTTTTTGAATGATTGTGCTCCACAAGCCATAAACTAAATTTTTAGCTTCGCTAAGCTTGCATCTCTTTTGCATTCATGTAAAACGTATTTCGCCATCCTGCTGTCAAATTACTTTTGTTGAATGAATGACTAGAAAAGACAAGTAGGTAGGTATGCAGGTAACTGGACTAGCACTGACACTGACAGAAGTGGCAGATTTAATTGTAAAAGTGAGAAAAATACTGCGTGCTTGTTATTCGACCTTGCCCAGTTTAATTAAATATTTCTGAAATTGATTCAGTTTGTTTTATACGTAACACGAAATCACACAACAACCTGGTCCAAGCGCTATCTTTCAATCTAAAAGGTACGTGAAGTTCATTTAGTCATAAAATCGATTTTTAACATGCTAGGTATTGTGACTAAACTAACAAACAAGGAAAAAATACAATAAAATATAACCCATGGCTCCTACGCTCGAGATGTTAAGAGAAATCCCTAATTTATATATTTTTTGTATCATATTTACTTTAATGTAACCATAGGTTTACAACTTCATAGTTTGATTGGGCACCAAATCAAAAAAAATGTTTGTATGACCTCAACAGGCTCATAACATATTTCCTGATCGAGTAATATTTAGTATGACATATAAATCAGGTTTGAATCCTTATGATATCACTTAATGATTGCTTACAATTAATTTTTGTAACTATATGAGCTTAGAAGTTGAATTTATCACATATTTTTTTATGTACATGATATTAATAGTTATATTGAGACATATAGTCTTAGTACTCAGTCATGTGACTGTCCTAGGGTAATTTGTATTTGTTTTTTTTATGTTGTACTTAAGCTACCAAACTCTGTGATCCATAGATTCTAAGAAATAAGCCATGTTTGTTGTATCTTGGCTACATGATCACTTATATATATTGTAGGCTAAACCAAGAATTGAAGATTAATAATTAGCCCAATGAATCGCAGTAAAACAGGATATCAAAATCATGCCAGGGTGTCAAAGTCAAAGCTATTTGGATGAATAAACTTTTAAGTAAGCAATCTATAATCTATAAAGTGCAAAGTGATATTCAACACTCCATACTAGACACATCAGCAACCAAGCCGGTTGTCTATTAGAATCAATGTTAAATTTACATATTGCAGTTTGATTTAAGTGCAGATAGGAAAAGTAATTATCAGATATTAAAATATTTGAAAATATGGCTTGTTTGGCACAAGTTCACATATCAGTAGAGTTACCCCAAAAAATGATGCCTTATTGATATGGTTCTAAAGACAAATGTTGGTCTTTACAAATATTGCAGTTTGATTTAAGTGCAGATAGGGAAATGTAAAAATGTTAAAATATTTCAAAAAAAATGTTAAAATATTTCAAAATATGGCTTGTTTGTCACAAGTTCACATATCAGTAGAGTTACACCAAAAAATGATGCCATATTGATATGGTTCTACAACAACAGATTCATTCACACATTTGTTGAGTTTGTACAGGGCAATAAAATACATGTACTGACAAGATAATTGATGTGCAACAGATCGGCATCTTCACACCCATTAGGCATCACAGATTAAGGTGTAAGAAGAGGTGTACTAATTCTACCTAAGTATATTTGGTCAATTAATCCATCTGACTTGGAACTGTTAGTATTTATGGCATCGCCACAAAACTTTTATCGGAATCAGTTATTTCTTGAAAGATAAGATAGAGAGGCTGCAAGTTAAATATTCTGATTTACTCCAAAAGTGAGTGCCATGTTATAGCATAGTAACCTATAGGTTGTGGGTTACCCAACCTTTACAAACTTAAGTCTTTTTTTCTGTGGTAAATTTACTTGTAGAATATAATTTATCTGGTATCCATAGTACCTACGAGTAATTCTTAATCAGATGCATGAAGAAAATGCCAGGAATGTATTATTCATTTTTGCCATTATTATTTATCTTTACCATAACATAAGGGATTGCGTATTAGCTCATTCTTCTTTCAACAAGATAAATGTCTAGATTATAAACAATTTAAACTAGGATGGACATCAGTATAACTAGAGTTCAATTGATATATCCTCCTACCTTTTCCTGCGTAACCACAATAATAATAATACAACAATACAATAATAATAATAGTACAACTCTAGTATGAAACTAATATTTTGAGAAAAATAATAACCTTTTAAGATTGTTTATAGTAAGTAGACAATAAATGAGATTGAGTTTTTCTAGCCAGTTCATTGTATTATGTAATGTCATTCTTTTATGCTACAGGTTTAGTCTGTATGGTATAGTATATAAATTTTACATCAATTATCAAACTTAATCATGGAAATAGTCATATTTACATAACTACATGATTAAAGTCTAAAATTGTTTGAAGGTTTAAACCTTTATTCTGTTTAGGCTATTTATACGAATAAATGTTTAGGTACAGCTTGAGGATTTAAATTATTTAATCTTTATTTCACAGTAGCCGAAAAAATGCTAAAAGTTAGCAATAGAATATTGACTACCAGTGTATATAAAGATCAATATATAACTTTGCTGACATGTGAGCTGATTGCCTTGAATGGTTTAAAATAATTTGTAAGCTCTCGTGATCTAGTTGTGATGTATAAGTAAAATAACATATCCCTTCTGGTTATCATCTGTTGTTTTTAATATATCTATGCATACCTATTAATTTAAAGTAGGTACTTAACTAAATAACTTGACTACTTACTTACACGATCCAAACTATACTGGACATGATCCAAACAATATACTACTTTGGAGCTCTACATTTATCTGTTAACTTCAGGTTCTACAATAATTTCTTTCAGTATGTGGTTAAGCTCGTATGGGACAACGATTATAACCAACGGGCTTGTAAATTTAAATTATGACGTTTATTCGTAGCAGTGTTTCATGCATGGCATGCATTCCGGTTCATATAAAGTGTAGTTTGTTGAAGGAACACTTCCTTTCTGGTCTACTAGAGACCCAGTTCTCGCCGCCGCCGGTACAATTATGGCATTTTGCCAACGTCAGCTTGCTAATATCACTGTACTGTAGAGTCAAATGGTTATAAGTCACGTTTTACCAAAATGTTCAGAGCTTTTGCTATATTTTAACTAAAATGTTATTGCGAACGATTGCTGTAGAAGTGGAACAATAGCGGAAGTTTATACTTTATATTGCTAGAACAGAAAGTTGTAGCTTCATTTTTTCCTGGAAACTTTGTATTCAATGATCTATACATAATATTCAATGGCGTCACATGCATGCCTCACCGTATTCACAAAGTAGGTCTCTACTGAATCTTGTGGACACCATCAGCTCATCACTGATTTTTAACCTACTTCAAAAAATGGGAGGAGGGTCTTAATTCGGTTGTATTTTTTTTTAATGTTTGTTCACGCATAACTTGTCCCATACCAATTTTATTGTTTTAAAAGTTATTTAAGTTATAGTATCCTATAGGTACCCTTTTAATATTTTTTGGAACTGTAGTTTCAGTTACGTAGATACTTCCAATAACCGTAGATCGTAGGTAGGTATATACATACGTAACGTTATAACGTTCGTACAAATAGATATGAATCGACAAATTGGATTACGATCGCTCTTTTATTTTTATGAACCTACCTACATACTCGATGTATCTAATGGAACGGATCATATAAGACAAAAGGTCACGACGAATGTTGTATTGTTTTTTGCCCTCTTTTCATCGAATGTCAACACGATATTCGGTCTCTGATATTAGGGAACTCTATAAGGTTTTATCTGAATACATATTGCATTACCTACTCCAGCATTAAGCTTACAATTACCACTGAATGACTGTAACATTAAATCTAAATAAAATTTTGCCACCCTACCAATACGGCAACAACTAAAAAAAAGTACCTTTTGCTTCTAACAAAAACGACTCATCCTTATAAAATATTTAAGTAGGTTAGATACCTAAATGAACTGGTGCCCAAAGATATTGCATCAGCCTTAGTGTCGTGTCTATATGCCTTTATAGGTATGCATTAGGAGAATACATTGATTAGGTACCTACTTTAATTCGGAAGTAAAGTCATGCAAATCATAATAAACAGAGGAAGCAAAGAGCGAAACTGCAGGCAGCAGCTAGTATAATAAATTTTGATAAGGATAATTAATAGATTTGTTAGTTTAACTAACCGTATTAAACATCAGACTCGCGACCTAATTTAACACTAGACACACTGCGTTAAATTGGACCGTATTTAGGAAAATTGTGTAACCTACTAAAATATTTGGATAAAATATCTATATTTTGAAGGTACTTTCACTGGCAGATAGCTTATGTTATACGAATTAGTTTAGGCTTCTTTTATTTTAGAAAAAATATTCCGCGCAAAAAAAAAACCATTAAAATATAGGCTATTTTTTATCCCGGATCGCGGGTGAAACCGCAAGGGACAGAAAGACAGACAGACATTTGTGGCAAGATGTAAAAAACTATGAATTCAAACACAATCGAGTTTTATCTTCATAATGACTGCTCTCAAGGATATTTACATCATACGTGTTCTACAAACAACCGGTTATTCTCACGCTAACTACAGGAAAAAATTAATTGTATCTTTATAAAATGTAAACAGGTAAACAGAATACGTAGGTTCAACCAGATTTGAGCCCAGTTGGGGATTCTAACAAAATAATTCGACATTAAATTTGATGATAAGTAATTAAAGTCTCTTTCGTCTTATCGTCTACTTTTTGAGGAATTTGGGTATGACTTTCAAAATGTCCTTTATATATAACTAGCTATCCCCGCAGTTTCACCCGCATTCCCGAGGGATCTTATGTTCCCGAGGGATAGAAAGTAGCCTTTGTGTTAAAGGTTATCAGCTACCTCCATTTTCATCAAAATTGATCCAGCCGTTGATCGTGAAGAAGTAAGAAACGTAACAAACTGTCGCATTTATAATAGTAGCATTAGCACTTTCGCATTTAGAATTTAAACGGACGTGTAATTCTTTACGCATCTTATGAGTGACTTTGTAAGTGACGAATTTAATTTGAATAGTGAGAGTGAAACATGAGAATACCTAGTCATAAAATGTTCCCAAAATATTCTCGTGTGTAAAACGTTTTATGGAATGATGTGTAAATTATGCTGTCGCTCAACAATACTCAGCACTCGATATCCATTGTTGGCCGCAATCCAACCAACAGAAAGAGCCGTGCATTATCTATCGTATTGGAGAAAATGTCTGTAATTCACAATTTTCTAAATACGTTTGTTTGGACGTCTCTTCGCCTTGTTCATGATTTATGTACCAATTCTCTCACGCCCTCAGCTGAAATTCTATAACTCCTATATTCCATTCGATAATTTGGCCGGTTTATCGGGTATTCACTCATTTGTTACATGCTTAAATGGCCAAAGTTTTGACGGTAATTGCCATAATTCTCAGCATAATAGATATGACCAATAATAGAATACAATCGATAACCGATGAACCTTAATCTACTGAAACACAAAAGTTTGATTAAAAATGTGCGTAGGTATTAAAACTTTAAAATGCTTTGCTTAAATTTTATTAATAACTGCAGTAGGTACCTATCTGAAACACGTTCGCTTCGTTAGCTGTTGTATTAGGATGGCTATTTTCATAAAAAAAAAAAATACCTACCGATATACGTATAAAATTAACAAATTGAAATAATAATTAAGTATGAGAAGATTATAACCAATTATTGAATTCTCCGTATAGATAGCGGAGAACTAGTCAGTAGTCACTGCCTGTTTACTATAATTAACGGTAGGTATGCGTTTACGTAGGATGACTTATTATGTATGATCTCATTTATAAATTACCCAGCCTTATCAGAACTTTGGCAGCATAAGTCACGAACACTGGTGAACGACTCAATATTATAGCCATTTGTGTTCCGCAATTATCATACTTCGGTGTAAATAAATAATAAAATAGTTACTCGTGCTTGGATCGTTCTTCAGAATTGGTGCTAAGTAATAGTTTTTGTTCATGTAATAATAATTAAGTTACATATTTTCGATGTGATTGTGTTTTGTTGTATTCATCTCAAATGAGTGCCTCTAGTATCTTGTGATAAATTCGGAATAATAATTTGTAAATCTTTTAAATAACCTACTCTTTTCTTCGTGTCATATATAGTAAATAGCGCACATCTAAAACTACTACCTACTATAAGCTCTAAATCTGTGCTGGTAAGTCGATATGTCGTAGGTAGAGTAAGCTTATAGAAAATCAGCACAAACCACACGCGATTCCAGCTTGTGAACATTTTTATCAGGCGTCGCCGTCCCACGGGCATGAAGTGTGAACACCGGAGATTTCCGCCGATATAAATCCCGGTACGCGACACCCTTACTTTATACCCGTCGCATCCTCGCGTGCAATCCGTGAATTTGTGGAGTGGAAGCCGACTGCCGCCGGTTGCGATGCAACGCATTCAGAATTCAAACGTGCCAAATATTCCTACCAACATCGAACTCTTTTGCGTTCTCTTGTTCTCGCGTATCTACAGAGCGTTTGACACCAGCATGTCGTCACGTTTCTATGTGGGCTTAGATTGGCCACTTCTCCTTTGTTCTACAATGAGGTAAAATTTCGTTATCGCGATTTGTCTTTTAACTCGGAAATACCTTTCTGAGTCCGTACCCTATTTCCTTTGAAATAGAGGAGGGCTTATGAGACTACAAATACTTTTCTGTCGTGCTTTATTGTCGTCGCATAAAGGGCCGTACCATAAAAGATGCTCATGTGAAGATCGCTGACTTTTTCGATGCGTTAATAATCTGAAAGTGACGTCAAGGATTAGAAAGCCATTTAATAGATAATAGTCAGTATGTGGGTGGTGGACGGCTGAAATGCGGAGGTGACAGGCGGGCCGTTAACACCGCCGTTACAGGCTCAAGTGATATATGAGCTGCGAAGTGGCTTGGTGCCGCTGTCACTTCGCGTTCCGCCGCCGCACCGTACCCGCAAAAAGATAAAAAGGATTCCGAAATACGATTCACAAGTGGGCTGCCGGAAATGGGTAGAAAGTTACAGAGCGCGGCTTTATGTCGGGCAATATATCTCTCGTATCGCTATCCAATTTCTGTTCTATGGCATGTATAATATCACGCTAGGGAGCCTTTTAACTTCCACTTTATATACACAGCTCGCCGATTATTACTATACCTATACCTACAGGTTTTAGCAATAAAAACACTGATATATAGCAAGACATAATCTCGCCACATTGTGCCAAATTCCATTACACATAACATAACACCAAACAAACGTACATATTACAATAGGTACTGCATTAAGGTGAATGAGCCGCAGTAATTATTTTTTTCATTTTTATTTATTAAGTACATAAATTTTAAGTTCCATAACCTTGACTAGCTAATCACAAAAGTACGACCCATGGGCGCCTGGTATTGACGTAATAAATTAAAACGTACAAAATAATCATCAAAAATTCAAACTGCAGACCTTAAATTTTATCAGTAAAAAAAAACATCAGAAAACGAAATCGGCTCGACATAATAGATTCCACCGTGTAGCGTAATTCAGCCGCTACTGTCGTGAGGTAAACTGAACTTTCAGTTGCGTGACTGCCCCGACCCCTGACTGGCACGACCTTCATTGACCTGCGACATTGGATTCACCCTACGGCTCAACTATCACTTCACTCACGGATTTATGTTCATTTCGACCGTTAGCTTTTATAAAAAAAAAAGTTTTCCATTCGTGAATAAGTGTGCTTCGAAAGTTTTATGAAGTTTCTTACATTAATTACTTACTTATACAATATAATATTAAAAATAAGGATGTAACATTTTCTTTATTTTATAAAACCCTTCAATATAAACTGTGGCAAAAACTTGGTTCCGTTCCCGAACAATCAGACTGAATAGTTCAAATTATATGATTGCTCCGGCATTTATGCCATTGTGTGACGTTGCTGGATGATCAGTTGAAATTGACCTTCCACGAGCGCGACCTTTGTATTTTTCTCGTTTGAGATTTAAACTGTTATTGTACCTAGCAGAAATAGAACCAATGTATGTGTGTAGTGTAATTATAAACATCAGACACCTTTACATGGCCCCTTTAAAACCAAAGGCTATTTTTGTTAGTTCTGTAATTTTATGAAAGCTAGCATGTTTTACATAGGATAATCGAATTCGATGTGTTCATTGAATATTTTAATCAAATTACTGGATGGTTAATTTGAGAAGACTTCAGTTCGAAACCTGTGTTGAATTTATCATACAGTGATCAACTGTCACGATGTTAGGTACTATCATGATTTATTTTCATTATTTCAGAATTGGTCTCGTTCTAAAAGTTGTTCAGACAAAACAGAAATGTAAGACAAACACGATGATTGGAATGGGAAGTGCATGAACAAACATGTAGTCGCGTCTCGCGTTTTCAATAAAGAGAAACAACTTGTGTCATATCCGCAAAACGTTTACTTACATAGTGGTAGCGCTGTAGTTGGTAACGAGGTTATACGAAACAGTTTCGGGCGAAATTGCTCGGGGAATGTAGCTAGGTGTCATAAAGTTTCAGCAAAGCTGTCGGACAGACGTGTGCAGCGTTGAAATACACGTGTCGGCAAGCTATTTCATCTTGTGCACACTTCACACTCTTTCCACAATGTTACTATTACCAGTTAGAGCATTCATCAGCCAACTTAATGAAATGTGTTTGTTTACGCTCACGACGTTTTCAAGAGACCTTAGTTTGTTCTCTTATTGGTCGATGTGGTCTAGCAGCTTTGGGGCTTATGTAAATTTAAATTACATATTTCCATAAGCCCAAAAGCTCCTGTTGTAGACTATTAGTTAGGTATATATTTAAATTCTATACTACTTTCCTATTGTATGTCATGTCATATCTTCATTCAGTAAATCTGCTGCTTCTCTTGGAAGCGCAATACATACCTACTTCTAAATAATGGCTAACACAATCTTGGTCTTATATTCTTTTTTCCTGTGTAGATCGATCATGGATTGGCGGACAGCGTTGGTAATATTCGCCGTGGTCTACTATGCTGACGGATTTTCAAGTAAGTACATTGAAAAATCAAATTCATTTTCGTAGTGGTAAAGATTTTATAGTGGAGGCTGACTCTTCGTCACACCAGTGTGGAACATTTTTTTCTTCATAGTTACACCAGTGTGACACTCGATAATTTAATTCTTCAGTCACACTATTATATTTTGACGTATAGAATACGTAGATACTTGCTCTAATTATTAGTCAACATTTTCGTAAAGATCGAAGAACTTCTTCACATAAGTTAATATGTAAAAACTAGTTCATTATTTCCAGCTAAAGCAGAACAGAACTGGTTTTAAAAGAGAATCGCTAGTATCTATGAGTATCCTACTTCCTACAAAATATTATAAATGCGAAAGTTTATCAGGATGTTTGCATTTATCTTTCACGTAAAAACTACTGAATGGATTTGGATGAAAGGCAAATAGATCATACCCTGGAAGATCCTCGGTAATGCGGCATTGTTACTGTTAAAATATACCTATCCTAGGCATTGTTACTGTTAAAATATACCTAAGTAATTAGAATGAATGTGATATACCTACGAGTTAGCAATGTCTGTATGTAGGCCGTACCGTAACCTTTACAAAATTTCCTGTACGCCAAGTAGTCTCGACATGACCTTTAACGTCACGGACAGTATTGTACATTCATTGATATGTGTTAAAATGTTACTTCTTATCTATTGTTTTTATCCAATCTTCGTCAGTAAGCACAAGTGTATACAGGCACGTTCGCCAACCCTCAGATTGGCGTAAGATATGACTCGAATCCATTACCTAATGCTCGTATAAACTCGCTGCGAAAGTAACAAAACAATGAGTTATGATCCGCCCTTATGATGCTCTTTTTATTTGTTTTTATTGGCTCTAAAGTAACACTTGCAGAGTCGCAAGTTCCTTCTTTGTCACTTAAGGAATCCATAACGTTCCCTCGCTTTTAGCTTATAACTTTCTCATTGCGGATTTTCTTAGACGGAGACTTATTTGTATCATTTGAGAACAACTTTGTAGATTCGTGAACTTCATTGTGCATATTTAGACGGTCGTACCAGTTATGATAATTCTCAACCCGATGCTAAAATGCCTTCTTACATACTACTTATAACTTATATGCGTTTTATATTAGAGGTAGGTGCTTATTATATTCAAATAAAGATTCGACTTACTTATCTTTTATGTCAGTGTTTTTATAAAGCTACTCTTCGTGTTATAAGGAGTAAACTTTTTACTCACCTACTTACTTGAATAACTTTCAGGCTCCTGCGCAAAACTTTTATTCCCTTTCTAGTACTATAAAGATCTTTAGGGAAATCAGTAGTAATAAACTGAATTTAAATAACTCAAAAACACTGGCAAGTGATTCTGTTTAACTAAGCGCTTTAGAGTCTCTCTTGGGAACAACTTCTTGTGAATAGGTATTATTGTTATATGAAAATATGGTGGCGAAAATTACAGAATTCCATCCTTGCAACAACCGTTAAAATCCATCATTATTTCTCTGGCTCCGAGACGGCTTTATTACACTCGTGCACCTCGGCTTTTCCCCTTCTCAAAGGAGTTAAATTGATGACACAGATCTGGAACTTTTGACTTATTTATAGTCAGTTAACCCAAGTCGGTCCCATTTTAAGGTGATTAACATCTGAAAATGTGGACTGAGAAACGTTGAAAAAAAATCTTATTAATTGTGATGTCAGTGAATTAAATGAGAGAGTTTTTCCAAGGACGGCATTTGTGCTGTCTACTCTTATTACAGCTTAATTTTCAGAGTCGCTCTATATTTTATAATTTAGGTAGTAAGTGAACCTTACAGATTTTATTTCCTTGCCAAGTAGCAACTACGAGTAAATATATAAAATATCGCAATAGTTGTATTACGTTATGAAAAATGGACGCTATGTAGTGGAAAATAATTCAATGGCCAAAAGTTTTCCGGTTCGGCAGGCTTTTATTACGTGTGATATTGAATTGACTCTCGAAGCCGACGGTGGGCCCAATCTAAGTATATAATCTTGTATATGCAAATGATCCCTATTCCCTTACAAGCGAATTCCTTACCCGGTCACGCCTTTCGGGTTATAAAAAGGGCGAAATTCTCGTAGACACAGACGAATAAAATATATTCATACGATGTTATGAAGTAAGTACGTTCTTTCCACTTTCAAACACGTTTTTACCTACGCAATTCCAGTAAAAAGGGTATGAAACGATTATTACGTTGTGGCTGATTATGTCCTAAGTATCTGAAACTGATTTATGATGGGGTGAATTCATCCGATTTTCATTCAAGACTGAAGTGGAATACTTACCTACGTATAATACACAATACTGCGTAAATAAAAAATACGGTTTAATCACGACATGAATTGACTGACCTTAGGTTATCTATCATTTATCATTGAACTTAATATTGTGGTTCAAAATTCAAATGTACTAAACTATTGATTAACTTTATTCACAGAATATGGGCGTACGTGTAAGGATATAGGATGTTTGAACAGTGAAGTGTGCGTGCTAGCGGAGGATCCGTGCTCCTTTGGTCATACATCGAATTGTGGCACATATCCTACTTGCAAAAAGAAGTCTAAAGTAGAAGGTAAATAATAGCATTACCTGTGTACATAATTCTCCAAATCTCGTCTGCTTTTCTAAATCTATAAATTGACGTCCTGAACAGTAATTTTTCTTAAAATATGTTTTCAGTTTTTGCATTATCTTATTCCATTTTATATAAATCTATCTTCCAAAATTTCATCATCAAAAATATACCATTTTCAGGATCACACTCAGAGCCAGGTGTACCGGCGGCTCCCCAACCCACGCCAGCAAGACCGCAAACACCTACAAGAGACTTCGACTCCCCTCCTAACTACAACCCGCCCGCACCCCCTGCTGGTGGTTCGCCTTATGGGGGAAACTCGCCATATGGAGGAAGCAACTCTCACGGTGGTAGCTCACCATACGGCGGATCATCAAATGGAGGAAGTAACCCTTACGGTGGTTCAAATGGAGGGAGTAACCCGTACGGAGGAAGTAACCCTTACGGTGGTTCAAATGGAGGGAGTAACCCGTACGGAGGGAGTAACCCGTACGGAGGAAGTAACCCTTACGGAAGTTCAAATGGAGGAAGTAACCCATACGGAGGATCATCAAGTGGAGGAAGTAACCCATACGGAGGATCATCAAGTGGAGGAAGTAACCCATACGGAGGAAGTAGCCCATACGGAGGTAATTCTCCTTATGGCGGTTCAAATCCAAGCTCTAACAACAAAGGGAGCCCTCTCGACAGTATTATTAATACTCTTAATAAATACGCTAACGGTGGTCAAGGGACACCTGGAGCCACGGGTTCGAACGGCCCCAGCGGATCGGGTCTCACCGATATCTTCGGTAACCTTCTCAACAATCTCAACAAAAACGGAGGTGGATTGAACAATTTCTTCAACACTAGACCGATCCAAGAGAACCCTAATTATTCGTCGTACAGTTCGAATTCGAAGAGTTCTAATCCCCAAACTTATCCATCATCAGGATACCAACCGAATTATAACCAACCACCGAATCAAAGCAAGAACTATGGACAGAGTAATGCTCATCACAGTGGGGCCGTCACACACAGACCCACCTACGGCTGGCGTGTTAGGTAAAATTGAATAATGACTTCATATTTGTGCTAAGCCTATAGGTGTGGCTTCCCTGGATATTATTTTAATGCTTGCATAAGCACTGCTAATACTCCTTTTTAGAATTTCTTAAAGCTTTATTTTTGCACTTTTTTCTTACTCACACTAATTATTTAATTTGGTTTAAGTTAATATGCGCGGTTGGAAAGAAAATGGTATAATGTTGATTTTGAAACTGTTTTAGATCTGAAAAATGTAATTATTGAATGCTCGGAAAAAAATATTTATTATACGTATCTAAAGAACAATGAGACCAATACTGATGTGGGTAGAACTATTGAATAACGACATCAGTGTTGTATAGTTCCGTTAAAGGGTTTATTTTAAATCCTTATCTTGTAAATATTTTTAAACTATTCAGTTATGCAATTATAAATATTTTTACCACCATATTGCATTTTTTAACTAGTCATATTTGTATTTTGCTATCAACTCACCCTTAAAATGTAAATTAGCCTTTACTTTTCTAATATAAATATAGCCTGTGCTCCACCTTTAAAATCTATGGAGCTGTAACTTGAATTGGCTATTATAACAGATGGATACTTTATGACGGTATATTTATAAAACTTATGTTAAGTTTATAATAGGAGCAACTTTGAACTACGGATTTTTTTTTTTGACATAATAAAAGTTAGGTTTCGAAAGATGACATGTCAAAATATCCATCCATTCCATTGGAAATTATTTTCGAAGGTGGTTTAGGGTGTGACTATTATAACATGTTTGATAAAGGATTTCAGGTGACGGCGATTTTCTTGTTTAAGAGCATGACCGGAATGTAAACGGTGATGTATAACCACTCAAAAATGAGGCTACTAATTTTTTTTATGCATAATGTTATGATTTGTTGCTAAGTAATTTTTTTCCTATTCTAATTTCGTAGCTCTTATAAGACGTCACAATAAAATAGTGCCATTGTTAATATTATCTTCTTGTGTTTTTCGTTTCAGTGTCACAGTGGTCTTGACGTACCTGATACATCAATATGTAGTCCTGAGTTTTATTCGTAATTAAAACACTGTTGTATATTTAATTTTAAGACAAACAAATTAACCTATTAATATTTTAGTTACCACTGTAAATTAAGCTGGCTTTAAGCAATAATTGAATGTTAGATTTCTCCTTTTTCTCATGAAATTAAAATGTTAAAATTAAATTTAAAAAATGTTAAACCGTAAACACCTTTTTTTATTTATCCATTTGAAGAAAGGATTGACTAGAAATTATAAAAAATAATTAAAATGAGCATAATTATATTAATAGATCCCAATCATTTTGTAGGTAATAGTTATAGGTAGATAAAGGTTGTAGCAACAGGTTTTTACATCTAATAGTTATTAGTTACTTAATTACGTAGTTACACGTAACAAAATCTCAAAGAGAAACGAGTAAGTTGTTTTCCTCTTCTTAAATATACCAATAAATCCCTCATATAAATAAACCCTTGCTTTTACAAAGTTTTACCCAATTTCCTACTTAAAAAGAATGAGGCATGTTACAACATATTTTTCATACAATCGTATTCCTCAGTATTAAAGAGTATATTATCTTATCTGTGGTATTACGGTAAATAATATTTTTATATTTTACTTTTATTGTTGTCATGAAAACGCACAGCTGAAACAAAATGCCTAAAAAATATCGCATTATCAACCATAAGATAAAATAAACTAACCGCCATTTACTAGACCGCACTTATTTAACTAAGGAATGTTACACATAAGTTAATTCTTACTACTCTATGCCTTCTACCCTTACTTAAAAGTTACAACGACAAATTGACATTTTAAATCTTAAACCATAATGTCATGTATAAAAAAAACTTTAGTTATTAACTAAAAAAATAGATTTTCCTAATTGAAAATATGCCCTTTGGCATTTATGTATCTTGCTTCGAAGATTTGTGATTAGATTCTGTTCTGTATATATTGGTGATAGGTATAATGGTTATTAGTGATATGACACTAAAAATATATTTCAGATCTATACATAGAATTCATCACAGATCGGATGTAATTACACCTCGTCGCTTCACACTTGAATATAATTTCCACCGAACTAAATAATTACCTATCTACCTACTATTATATCACTGCAAGTCACTCTATACACATAAACCTATTCAAAATCAAATCAATGGTATGAGAAGTTAAGAGATCACAAAATATATTTGACTTTTTCATTCTAAAACGATATTATCAGTCGTTCATAAGATAATATTAATTTTAACTGTAAATATCGGAGTAACTTGCAATGCTCCTGTATTATTATATAATATATTTTTTTCTAAATCTAAAAGTTTTGAGTAAACTAATCAAACTCTTAAACTAAGAAAATACCTAATTCATTTATATCATAATAGGAGAGAACCGGATATGAGCAAGTTTAATCGAATATCAACCATTTTAACCTAAACTACCTATGTCATAATTTGCACAATATTCCTTATCTAGGTGTAGGTACAATCAACCGTTTATTAAAAATTCTTTGAGCTCCTCGATATTTAAAATGCCACATTTGACAAGAGGGGGCACCCCTGCTGATGTGACTTTTACAATATCGAGTATATAATAAGGCAGATCAATCATGGCAATTAGCAATAAGCAACTGTTTTTGATGTAAGAGTTAGTCAGGCTCAAAGAAAATTAAATCGTGATTATATTGCTAATTGCCTTATTTCGAGTGACAAACCTAAATCTTATTGCAATCTAAATGCAATAAATCACAATTTTTTATTACTTATTGGCGAATTTCATCTACAGTCTTTTCCTCTATATATTTTTTTGGTTTGTTAATTTTATGTGATTGTTTCAATAAAACGCCTAGAATGAGGAACGTTAGCCATACACCGTACCAATAGTGATATACCGAAGAGTAATAGATCCAAATGCGATCAAAGGTCAACAGAAGAAATGCAGCAGCTTGATATGACTCCGAGTGCGATCTCAGGAACCACATCACAAAACCTAGTATCTTCTTTTTCTGGAAATGAAAATAAACTAACAGATTAAGCTAGTTTATATAAGGCCCGATGAAAATGATGTCTAGATTGTTTCTAAAACGTCAAAAGATATATCTTTTGACGTTTAGGAATGTCAAAGAAAAATAAACCTTGTTGCGTAATAATGTTAAATATATGGTTAATTGCAAAAATAAACAGATAAACCTTATTTTCACGCAACAAGGTTTATTATTCTTTGACATTCTTGATAGACTTTCATAATATAAACGTGAAAGATAGAAGGCACATAGATGCCTACCTTTTTTCAGTCCACAGAATAACTATTCGTAAAGAAAAACGAATGTAATGTTGTAATGCTTACCATTCCTGTTGCTTCCTTGTAATAGAGCTTGTAGTAAATATCTTCAGCGATCAAGTAGAATGGACAGAAGTATATACAAAAGAAGTAACCAGCATGGAAGCCATGCCAAATCACTGACACAAAGAGGGCTGCATGAATTCTGAAAAGATTTACTTCTATGACGATTTACGAGATTTTAATAAGTACTAATTTATCTCCATTGGCAACATTCCTAAGTTGAATACGTAATTTTAACGAGGGTGAAACCGCGAGGCACTGCTAGTACCTATGTCATAAAAGTATGAGAAGTTTACAGAAAATCTACTTTTTAGTAAGTATTGCAAGCAGATAATATTTAAAAACAAGGTAAGTCTATCATTACTCACTTCAAAGGCTTTATAGGGAATCTCTTGTAGACAACCATAGCAACCCAGTATTGAACAGCCTTATTCCATACTTTCATGGAGTCACGCAGGGTGACCACTGTTTCACAGCCCAATACATCCATGGACTCTACTGTATTGAAGTCATATTGTGCATTCTTTGCCTCTTCTTCAGACCTGGAATAATTTACACAACAATTAGGAAATTCAATTTCATAATGGCTTATTACCTATTTATTAAATCCGGTTCTACCACAGCTACGACGTACGGAACGACGTACCCTTAGTGTATGAGTCAGACTTGCATTTAGCCAATATTTTTATTTCAGTTTCAAAGATAAAATTGCCTTAAAAAAAAAATACTTAAAATATTGAGATACTATTATACTATGGTGTTTAGCATTCATATAAATAAAAATTAATAACTGATGTACCAGAAAAGGTAAATCATTTGTAGGAGAACATTAATACTTAACAAGTAGCTTTTAAAAAGTTAACTGAAAAATACATACATTTCTTTTAATTTTAAATATCCCAATGTTGGACCATGTCCAGTCCTGTTTCGGCCCTGCACTGGGTATGCTCCAAGACCTGCTGATGTGCAAACACTCTCAGCCAGTGTCATTCCAGCATAAATACGTTGTCTAAATGCCGCAAATATTACCCATGGATACAACATCCTATAAACAAAATGCCTGTTGTTGTGTTCTTCAGTTAAAATGTACTGAAAGTTAAGTATAATGTATGTTATCAATTTTACAGACAAATCAAGTGCATAGTTCAAAGAACATTTAATGATGTTTACCTCTAAAGGCCAGATGTTAGAGAAAGCCAAATACAGTGAAACGTAAAATGGAACAGTTCTCAATGTATCAATAGTAAAACCAAAACAGTCAACATATTTACTGTATGGCAAATGGAAATAGTCATCAAAAGTTCTATACCTGTAGTATGGACCTGTGAAAGGTTATGTGTCTATTAGTTTCAAATACCACAAGGTCCTCAAAAAAGAACACTAATAGACTCATATGTATACAGAGTAATGTTATAAAATTACTAATTTACATTAAGATGAGCATTGTGTATTAATTATTGAACTTAAATTATCAATTGATCTAAAATTATAATTTATCATTGCTGTCCACATCATTAGGTCATTGGGTGAACACAATAAAGTCTATTCTACTTTACACACATACACAAGGCACACAGCATTGTATGTTGATTAGATGAAATTTTGCCCAATCAGGTGTACTTACATGCTCGCTTATGATATTTTTATTTTACATAATATCTAATGAGCCTGGTCAAGCAAATGCAATCTGTAATAAAATGTAAGACTAACTGAATGACATACCTGTTAATAGGCCAACATAATTAAAGCAATAATGAAACAAATCAAGAAAACTTGGATTTATGACCTCTAGGAAATCATCATCTCTTTCTTTTGCATCTTTAATTTCTCCTGTATTTTCTTTTTTCTTTCCTCTACCAACAGCTAACCAAGAGCCATTTATTTCGAAAGCAATTCCAACAACTCTAAGCACTATAATCATTTCAATTAAATTGGACTGGCCAGTAGGTAATGCCAATCCAAATTTATCTGCCAATCGGAAGAAGAATAAATAGCCAAACATAAAGAAAAATGTGACCACATGACAATATCTGTAACAATAAATTATATCCATGTTGAAGAAATTAACTTTTTATCTCACATAAAATTGTAATGGAGATGCTAAGCTTTAACCATTGTAACTTGTGAATAACTTTTACTTAAAAGGGAAGTTCAAATTCAGAGGCATATAAAGTATGCAAATCTACAGTGGGTCCACATGGCGGACTATAGCATCAGTCAGACTCATTGTATGCAAGGGAATAAAAGGCTATTAGATTATAATTATTATCTATACTTCTATACTAATAATATAAATTTGATTGTTTGTTTGTTAGTTTGTATTGAATAGGCTACGAAACTGCTGAACTGATTTGAAAAATTCTTTCTTTAATAAGAAACTGCATTATCCCCGAATTTTTATCCCGGGAACGCGAGTGAAACCGCGAGGAGCAGCTAGTATTAGTATAAAAATCAAGCAGTTCTCAGTAAGATGTAGAAAGTAGGTACATAATCTAACTAGGTACAAGTCAATAGCCTGACATCGAAGAATATCGCATTTATGGGACACTTACTTCACAGTAGCTGCCTTAATAGCTGCTATGCCAAGGAGGGTAGATAAAATAGGATGAATTGCACCAAATCCCGATACAATAGTAATAAGTAAAACGCCGATGATTGAACCAACCCATTTCTTTATTTGTTTTGAACTTACGGCCCGATAGAAAGGACCTACTGCTACACTGAATAAAAGTAAAGATAAATAATTAATATCATTTTTATTTTTTGCAAGTAAGGCCCACATTTTTATGAAAAAATAAGTTTATTCACAAAATTAAATTTTAGAACGTCATTTAACATAAAGAGGATATAAACCACATAAAAACACATTTGTCTGTCAAAATCAATCTTCCTAGAACCGCTAGCGGCGCTAGTGTTGTTGTTGTTGTTTTTTTTAAAAAGGCAAAGGTACAGAGCCATACAACCTTGTCTTATATTTTGATCATCTTAATTCAGTTAGGTTTTAGTACAATGGTAGCAGTTCTACTAAAACTTTTCATGGACTTCTTGAGACAACTTGAAAAGCCACTATACACGTAATCATTTCATTTCACTTCACTGGTGCACTTGTATTGATCTTTATTGGACAAAATACCACCGATAATATTCAATAAAACTCAAAAAATACACTATTTTATGAAAATAAAATGAAAACGCAACGTCATTTCGCAAGTTCCCGCCAAAAAGTCCCGGCGCTTGTGTACCACGACAGCAACACGACAAATAAAATATAAGTATCCACCTCTACACCAAATTCGATTGATTTTTTTTTCCTTTCTCGAAATTCTTAGAACTTTTGTCATAACAATATAAAGTAAACGCAAAACAACGTCCAAATTTCATATTGGAAACATTTAAAATAACTTAAGTTTAAAGTTTTGACAATTTTCAGGTAGTTAAAATCAAAAATTTTAATCTGTGTTTGACACATTATTATTCGGACCTAATCTGTGGAACTCGATCTACTAGTGACTGACACAACGTCAAGCTAAGATTTTTAAATTGCGATTATGACTCTAAGAAATTGTTATAGAGACTAAAATCACTTGAGATATTTTAGTGTTCCACCGATTTGTATGACCGATACCATAGCGTGGTCAAAATACTGTCAATTCCAATTTCATGTTGAAATGAAATGAAATATTATTTATTCAAATAGACCTTCACAGGCACTTATGAATAGTCAGACTCTAATGCACGGTTCGGAAGGTAGCTTTTGCTGAGAAGAGCCGGCAATAAACTCAGCAATTACTCTTTTCAAAAAAATAAACTTCATAATTTAGGTACATAAAATATATCCTGCAAAAGCGAGCGCTACACCCAAGCCTTTTTGTCATTTAAATATTCGTTAATATTGTAATAAGCCTTTTTTACTAAAACGGTCTTAATATGTTCCTTAAATTTATGTGAAGGCAAATTTAAAAGTGAAAGAGGTATCATATTATAAAAGCGTGTACACAGACCTAAAAACGAACCATGCACTTTTTGGAGTCTATAAGCAGAATTTACAAGTTTATGTTTATTTCTAGTATTGATACAATGCACGTCGCTTTTTTTTACAAAGAGACCAATATTTTGATGAACAAATAATATGTTTGCATAAATATACTGTGACGCTACAGTGAGGATACCGATTTGCTTAAATTTATCTCTGAGGGAAGCCCGAGAATTCAAATTGTAAATAGCTCGCACTGCTCTTTTCTGTAAAATAAAAATAGTTTCTATGTCAGCTGCCTTACCCCACAGTAAAATACCATAAGACATAATACTATGAAAATAGCTAAAATAAACTAATCGAGCTGTATCTACATCTGTTAGCTGCCTAATTTTCCGAACTGCATAAGCAGCTGAACTGAGCTTCCCCGCAAGACATGATATATGGGTGCCCCATTGAAGTTTTGAGTCTAAAGTAATCCCTAAGAATATTGTTGACTCAACAAGACCAAGAGACTCATTATTTATCATTAAGTTACAGTCAACTTTTTTTACATTGGGTAGTGCAAATTTAATACATTTAGTTTTCTTAGCATTTAAAACTAGATTATTTACAGTAAACCAGTTTAACACCTGGGCTAATGCACCATTTACATCGTCAAAATTAGATTTCTGTCTATCAACACTAAAAATCAGTGAGGTATCATCAGCAAACAGTACAATTCCACAGGTATTTTTAACATAAAAAGGAAGGTCATTTATATAAATTAAAAATAGGAAAGGACCTAAAATAGATCCTTGCGGCACACCCATATGCACAGGAGAACCAGTTTATTTTGTTTATGGCTCTATCGAGTGACCGATAACTTTGCCAATGTCATGGTTAGAAAAAACA
The DNA here is from genome assembly GCA_963555595.1 of Tethea ocularis. NCBI lineage: Eukaryota > Metazoa > Arthropoda > Insecta > Lepidoptera > Drepanidae > Tethea > Tethea ocularis. The sequence continues at coordinate 5,294,691 of OY741966.1, forward strand.
GTTAAAAACGCAAAGAAATATATATTAGAAGATGTATGAAAGGGTGAAGAACCGGATCCCGGTCATTCGACGCTTGAGTCAAAAGAATTTATACTACGTTTTGTTCCTTTTATTTTTACGTAGATGCTGTTGTGCATAGATAAAATACACCTCATATATAATATCTCATGTGATTATAGTCTCAATTTCAATGTTAAAGAGTGTTAATAATGTAAGACAAAATAAGTAATTTGACGTGTGTCAAGCGTAAGCGTTCCTTGGATTTGTTCCTTTTGTTCGATTCCATTCGATTCCTCGTAATCTTGTCCTAATCTATCTGTATCTGTCTGAACTGTGGTTTTCATTAATTTGAGCACAGATTAGAGAGTATGGATCACAGAACACTTTGGTATGGATTTGAGTTGGATTTGAGTGTGCTAAACTGCTAACTGTAATTTGCAAAATTGCAAATAGTTGCAAACACAAACTAAGTAGAGATACTACGTTGCAAGGTTGAGTTGAGTAGAGAGCCTACTATTATATTCTCTTTGTAGACAGAGCAAGGAACATTAAATACTTAGTGGAGAGTGACTATTTTACTATTAAATATTATGTTTTTTTGAACATTTATTTCACTTTGATCAAATGACTATCCTTGTTCAATAACAATGAACGAAGAAGATAAAAAAGCTATTATTCTGGATCTTAATGCAAGGATAGGTGATGATATAAATGAATTAGAAACTGCATTGAATATAGAAAATGAATTAGTTTTGAAGAAGGATCACCTGGAAAGCTGTGTAAGTTATAATTCTTTTTAATCTATACGATATTCTTTGGTGGTACATATATATGATTTACCTAATTTTGGAATAATTTCTTGCTGTAAAATTTTGTATATATATTTTTAAGTCTTAATTTAGACATAATTACATCCAGAATCAGGACAAAAGGGCATATTCATGCACTCAAATGTTTAAATCCTCCAATCTGTGGCCACATACGCCAACTGGCTTTTCGGTCAAAGCCAAATTATTGAGTTTTATTATTCAAAAATTTACTGGGCACTATTTTGGACCCTAATAATCTTAGCAGGATTTGTACAAGAAACCCCTAATATAATAATAATTATTGTTTCATATTATGGAGTTACTAAAATGTTGAATTTTGAATGAATACAAAAAAAAAATTATTGAAAGAATGGGTGAATGGAAAATGATTACATATTGTGACCATTGATTGGGATTAAAAAGTTTTGTTTTACTTTAGACACTACCAGGGTCTGAAGTAATGTATATGTCACCATATCATTGTGAGCGCTGACAGTTCACAAAATATCTCACAAAATTGCAAACCTGTATTTTACTAGAATTTTTTTATTATTGTCAACAAAGGACAGAGCAATCTATGAGAACTGGCTACAAGCGAAAAAGGTTTCAAAACAGATCATGCTTCAATTTTGTTGATGGTATCTAACTAAACTTTGTACCTATATTTTATATGTTTCAGTTAAGCATAGCAAATAATGAGGTCCCAGCAAAGATATCTGATGCAGTTAAAAAAGCAGTACTAAACTCTAAGCAGATAGCCAAGTTAAAAAACAGAAGTGTGCAGCTAAACGAGAAAGTAGATAAGTTTTTAATTAAAACAAAACCTCTGCAGACTGAACTAAACAAAAGGTTCACAGCTATATATAAACTAGAAGAGGTTCTGGTTTATTTGAAATCATTTGAAAAGATTGATGATTTGAGGTTTGTTCCATTTTTATACTTCCCTTGCAAACATAAAAAGGACATACTATTTTAGTATGGGGGCTGGGCTTTTATTCGAAACTGCTGTGAACCAAGAAGAGATTATATTTTGATGAAAGTACATAAATTATGGAGCCTTTTGGCAACACTGTTCTATTGGATGTTATTGTCTTTGGTTTATTGTGTTCTCATTGGATGATTAATTTGGTCAACTAAATATTATTGTTGATTAAATTCTATTGAGGCAAAGGAATCTATGCAATACATCCTAATCATTGACTTATTATTTCATTTTAAATCCACATGATATTAGTTTTAAATAACAATAAGGTGTACAAATTATACTTATAAAAATCATATTTAATATTTTTTTTATCTTTGTAGAGGTTTTTCGTGTATGTAAACTTTTAATGAACTTGTTTTGTTGGATAATAAAATAAAAAAGTATTGAACCCATTTTCTTCAACTTCATTGTACTGATACTGAACAACCCAAAAAAAATTACATACTGGTTTTTTTTTTTTGAAAGGACTAAAGTTGGTAGCATCTGATGCCTGCAACAACCTTACCGGACAAATCGGCGAGCGCAGAGGGCTCTCAGCCGGTAGTTTTTTATGGCTGAGAGCTAGATCCCTAGGCTTTATGTGCTTAGCACCTTAGACTGGTCACTGGTCCAAAGCTTACCAAATAGTGATAATAAATCTATTTTTCTTTTTCTTATAGCCGTCAAATGAAACAATGCAATGATGATGAGCAGATGATTTTATTGTATGGTGATCTCAAAGTGATGTTCAAGTTGTACCAAAAAGGACATAGAGCTACCTACATTAAAGAGTGCACACATTATTGGCACAATGTACTCAAGGACAAACTTACTAAGTGAGTTTTATATCACAATTTATATTTACTGATTTATTAGTATAATAGGGTAGGTCCTGACATATCAAATCATCTTGTTTTTATTAAATTATTTGTCTTATTAATTGTAAATGAAGTGATTATTTAATTTTGACTTTTTCGAAGCGATAGCGACTTTGATGGCGCTAAAATCCTTATGTTACTGAACTCTAATTATGTTGTTTGTATCACTTGGCTGTTGTTGACACCAACATTTATAAGTACTATTTATGAAACAGTCTTTTTTTTTATTCACTAGAAGTATATTTAGTGAAACTATGGTTGAATACCATTTCTTTTTCAGACACTATGAGGAGGTGTTGAAGCAACTCAAATGGCCCTTCACAAGTTCTGCTGAAAACTCGCCACCTCCAAAGGATATTCAGATAAAATTCTGCAATCTGACTAGATATCTGTTCCTTATACAAGAGCCTGAAGACATTGTCAACAATACTGTTTCGGGCGATTTTAGTCTAGGTACCAGTACCTTATAATACGTACCTTCAAATAGTTAAATTGCATATTTTATTTTGACATTTTTTGTTGTTAACTAATATAAGAGTGTTGAATAATAACTAACTAATTGTAATACCACAAAATTATGTTTTCCTCAGAGCAAGACCCAAGTTTACCAGTAAGAATATTACTACGTCCACTCAAAAAAAGGTTCACATTCCATTTCACCGGATCGCGCCAGACTGCGCGCATCGATCGGCCTGAGTGGTTCCTAACTCAGACACTAACATGGATTAAAGATCACCAGACATTTGTTAGTAATCATGTGCAGCCAGTCGCTGATAAACTTGATTTAAGGAATGTTAGAGCAGTGGTAAGTCGTCGATTTTATGTACTTATTAAAGCTTATTCTACTTCCAAAATTCATAAAATAAGTTAAAACGAAACAAAAGACAATAATGTATGATATAACGATATAGAAACTATCTAGCATTGTTACGAATCAATGATAGCGTAGCACGTGTTCCATAGAAAATATTAGACCGACAGATAGATTAGTTATGTAGAATAGGTACATGCTGAGTTGACCATGATAAGTCAAATGTATGCCATGAATAAGTGAAAAAAAAACAGTTTTTAATCATCACAGTTATTTATGTAGAAATGTAATTTGTTTTAGGACGAATTCAATGCTGGCCTAATATCACTGGCTGCTGAAAGACTACACACAGTACTTGGATTGTATCATGCACATGGATCAAAGGGTGAAATTGTCGATGTGGACGCGGCTTTCGCTCACGCTGTAGACGAAACTCTAGGCTTCCACAGAGAACTGATCACAGTTACTGGCAATGACGACAATAGTGTTCTCTCTGTGCTAACTAAAGCTGAAACATTTGTTCGGTGGCTGGCTGTTGAAAGGAAATGTAAGTGTATATCTAAACTTGAATTGTCTTATTACGAGTGTTAGTTTAAAAGATAGCCACGGCACTTTTTATAAGAAAATAACAGATATATTTAAAACTTGGGTTTACTAGACTTGCTTGAAATAAATTATTAACAACCTTACAGTTTCAAGCATAAGGTGTAAATTAATTGCGCACTAGTTACAGTAAAGTACATCAAAAGCACTACATCAGTAAAATAAATGGCAATTTCACAAATTACGAGCTGTGTATTAGTTGAGATCGCTGGTTATCAAGCTTTTATACGTTGCATGTATTTTACCGTGAACTACGTTGCCTGTACATAAGTTCTTCATTGATAGATGCTCTGTCAAAAATGGATGAAACCCTGGGTAATGAGCAGTGGTGTGAAGCGGTGGCAAGTGGTGTGGGTGCAGCTGTCGGTTCGTTAGTGTGGGTGCCGCGAGGCGCAGACTGGTTCATCGCATTACTCAAGACTATTGAAGACCGATATGCTGTGTTGCCACAGCCTGGACATCGGTATGTTTATTTCCTCTATTATCGCGTAGTATAAAAAGTTTTGTGAACCATAAAAAAATGGTTGAGAGAGCCCTTTGAAGTATATGGAATAAGATTTTACCGAATTCTGACATTTCTAGTTGGTTCTTTTTTTTTACTCAGTCCAATGCAATGGTCCAATAAAATCTATTGATCCTTTTTGTGTCATCATAAAAGCTTCAAAAGTAAAGACTAGTTTCCTATTAACGTTTTCCTGTAGTTAGTTACAATGACAAAAGCCTTTGCTGCCCCGAAGAAAATCTCAGAAATCCGCGCTATATTCCATAGTACAAACTCGGCTTCTTTGTAAAGAATATCCCAGTATATTATTATTGCTTGCTTGTTCATTTAGGTTACAGTTTTTGGAGTTGCAGCTAGAACTAGTTGAGGAATGGCGCGTCCGTTTGACTCAATTGATGAGCGCTGCGGTGGGTTCGCTGGAGGTAGACTCGTTCTTGTCTCCCGGGCCGTCGTCGCATCCGCTCACTGCCGTCATCAACTGCGCTCACCATACGAGAACTGTGTTGCTGCAGTGGGCACATTCCCTGGTAAGACTCATTGTTATCGACATCATCCGGCCCCTATTGCTGAGAGCGGACATTCTACCTGACTTCATTGTTTTTATTTCTATGTCCTATTTGTTTAAATACGGTCATGTGTTAGAACTAAACAATAACATATGCATTATAAGCGATAAAATCAAAATATGAAAATACCGTAAAAAAGATGACTAAAAGTGAAATTAATATGAGTAAAAAAATACAAAAGATAAGCATTTAAACTACTAATTAGACAGCGATTAGACGGAGAGATTCGAAATGCCATTATAGGCCACTACGGCCATATAAACTCCATGCTAAATTTTGTTTTGCTAGAAATAGATTTAAATCTCTTTTACGCGGGCTTCGGGTGATGCAAGCGTCTATAGGCTACAAGCAACCGCTTATCAACAAGCAGGTATTTTGCCGACTTCGTTTCACGTTACTCTCACTTCAACAAACTGGTAGTTTGCTCAGTTCAGTTGAATCATCTCTTTAGGCAAGCACCATTTTACATGACAATTGTTTGCCCATCTAGCACTACCTTCAACTGCATTACTACCGGCGTCAGTTCGAACACTTCACACAACAGCAACACCATGATGAAAGTGGGCACTCCAGTGCCGATGATAAATCTGAAACTGGTGAAGAAAGTGGGAGAAAGTCAAAAGCTGGTAAGAAATAATCTTCGCTTTTACCCTATAACTTCTACGTCAAGTATTCTCTCGAATTCACAGTACCTTAATCTGAATCTGTTAATGATTGGATTTTTTTATATAAGTGACGGAAAACTACTTCTATTTAGCAATATTTCGAGTAGTTTTTTCGAAAGCCTAACATTCATCATCACATACAATACATTATTGTCACAAACAACCTCTCACCCCAAACGCATATACCGTCTCCGTTCCGTCGTGGGTAAAAATTAACAATTTTATTTAATTACCCAATGAATACAATTTATATTGTTTACATAGAGTTACAGTAGAAAATTAAAAAAAAACAACAAAGCTTCATCGAATATTTTCAGAGGGCGGAATCGACGAGACCATGTCACTAAATGACGTAGAAATTCGTGCCACTACGCTTGCACTGAATGAAGTTATCAGAAGGGACTCTTTGTTAGCCGAAAATCTACCATCCGATGTAAGTAATAAAACAGATTGCAAATATGTTTATGTATTAAAATACTCCTAATAATAAATCTTCTATACTGGATGTTTTTTTTTTGCCATTTCGACATTTTTAGGGATTATTGTACTCATCTTTATGAACAACCTTTAGAATGGGACATCACGAACAAAATTTTCATACATTTTGACCGATCAAGATGTTTTGTATGAAAAGTTTGAAAATATTTTCGGGATTTTGTGTGTGTTTTTTGTTAGAATCTGACTGAAATTATATAGTAAACAACAGAATCGGCACATTTATCGGCTCTGATATATTAAATTGAGCTTATTATGTTGTAGACACCAATAGTGAACCCAGCAGTAACAGATGATAGCGTAGCGGAAGAAGCGGGCGTGTTCGCGGACGCACCCGCATTGTTAGCGCATCTACGCGACGCCGGACTGACCGCACTAGCTGACCATATATTACTCGAATTCAAAGCTGGCTTGAGGGATTACAAGAGGCAGAAGTAAGTATTTATCATGGTATTTTTTACTAGGTATTGTTACTGATTACAGTGATGCTCACCACTGACTTAAGTGAAAAATGGTAGAATCTGAAATGTTCTCTGTACAGAACAAAAATTCAGGGTTGTTTATTATACACTCATAACAGGGGGTAGAAGTGCTCGTATATATACAATTTTTTTTTTCAAATTCAAACTTTTAATTTGAGATTAATACCGAAGTCAATAAAATAAGATTTTACATTAATATCATCGCGAAAAAAAAAAAACTTGTCATACTCGTTCAAAAAGTTTATTAAGTATATTATAGCTTGTAATGGCAAAAAAGTTAAAGTGAATAGTAATAGGTCACATTGCTTGGAAACTATAACCGATACGAAGAGAAGTTCTCGAGTGGCGACCACGCACCGTCCACAACCCTTCGTTGTAGAATCCTTGGCCACGATAAGCAGTGGACGTACCTCGACTAAATCTGAGACTGAAAAATGTATGAAGCGCATTCTTTCGAATACTGTTTCCGAGTATAGCTCTTATGTCATGTGTATATGGTTCAAATTTGAACTCCCCCAGATGGCACGGTCTACTGATAGTAGAAGAGATGGCGCTAAGCGTATCTGGTAACCTCTGTGGACCTCTAGCCGGTCTCTGCGCGCGTCTCTCTTTGGCCGCGGCAAGACTAGCTCCTTGCCTCACCGTTAGATTGAGAGCCTATCTTGCTAACATCGTCGATCAGTTCATATTCGAAGTAAGTAAAACATTATTATTTATTCAGATACGTTCATGCTCAAAATGACCCTGAACGATATTGTCACAGCCGTCGAACTGTAGCTTTATAATTAAAGATTTTATTGTTTTATTATATTGTCACTTGAAGAATAAACGAATTATTATTTCTTTGAGAATCTACGTCGTATGGCACGTGCCCAGCGATGTCTCGCAATGTGATCGGCAGAATACCGCAGCCAAATAACTTAAAGTGAATTCTCAAGGTAAGCCACGAAATTAATTTTTTTTTACTTTGTTTGCTAATTGCAGCTCAGTAATAGGTCGCAAGTTTGGTCAACCATTCTTGTCGCAAATCACATATTCACAAACTTACGATCTATTATAACTGAGCTGCAATTACCAAAAAACTTAGTAAAATTTGAATTTCGCGGCTTACCTTGAGCATTCACCGAAACGTAATGTTGTACACCTTCGCGTGAAATCGTCAGACCTTATTGGGAGACCAGATTACTTTGCGGACCTCAATTATTCGTGTCCCCTGTGTTGCAAGCGTCTATAGGCTACGGTAACCGCTTACCACCAAGCGGGCTGATGCTTGTTTACCGACTGCATTGTATAAAATATATATATTTACACTTGAGTATAACTTTAATTTCAAGTCTGAGTTTACCATTGATATGATTGAGGATTGTAAGTGGACTAATGTAAGTTCTTATGGGAAATACAGTTCTTTAAACCTATATTGCATTGTCAGGAAGTGGTGTTGGAAAGCTGGTTCAACACGGGAGGCACAATGCAGTTTACACATGATGTGAAGAGAAACCTCGTACCAGCTTTTGCTGCTCCAAACAATGTTGAAGCCCATATTAACCAGCTACCTAAGTAAGTTTATATTCATTTACGAAAAGATCGTGACGTCACTAGACATTAGCCTTAGTCAAAGCTCTATGACTTTTTTATAATATTATGATTATATAGGATTATGTGGCCGAAGGTAGTAAGTACACAGCCTGGAATGGAACTGTCTATCAAGTGCAACCGGAATACACCGGATTTGAAGCTGCTACCTATATTAGGTACAGTCAGCAACAGCAGTCGTTGAACACAATTAAGTTCCATAATACCTATGCATTACTTACAAAAGTATACGTAAGGTACTTTTACGTTACATCTTTAAGATACCGTAAACTTTTTTATCCACCAGACTGTTAGAAGCGTGTAAACTTCTTAATTTGGATTACGATGATGCACGCCAACTCCGTTCATTATTGTTCAAACAATCGCCTGCCGCCGCCGAGAACCTTAATTACCATGGAATAAGGCACATTTTGCTACACGAGGCACAGATGATCCTGAGCCATAGAACCGATCTCAGTGACGCAAACAGTTCACCGCCGTCAGTTATGGAGTTATTCTGAAGTTTTGAAGGAGGGGGCGTCTAAGTCGGCTTGAAACGTATAACTGTCAAATTGACCCGAAAAAGGACTTTTTTTTAAATTTGTAACGAGTTTCTTTCGTTATTTATTTCTGTTTTTTGAACTTTCATTTTAATTTAAAGATTCAAATTGTAAATCAAGTAATTAAACAGCAGACAGATTATAGATAATAATAGAACCTGTGACCTGAGTTTTAAAAAGAGTACAGTTAGTCATTAAAATCATTATTGACGTTTCGACTACCCATAATATATTATTTAAAAGATAATCGTATATTTTGATTTTATGACATAATAAAAAATAATATATTCAATTTATAATCTCTTTAAATCTAGCAGATTCATAAATATTCAAAAACATCTACTTGTTGACAATTCAAACTCAAACTAAACCCATAAAAATCGATTATGTATGTTGATATTGACGGATAATCGATTTAGCTAAATCAGCTTAGCTACGAATTATTAAAAAAAATATAATGACATACAAAGTTATTTTAAGCGGTAGAATTTCAAGTCGAAGGTCACAGACAGCTCTATACACATTAATCAAGTCTCTATGTAGGTATACTTTCCCAGTGCAGTGTGCGTTTCCTCGTCACGTGACTTCACTTTTTATTATAAGTAATTGTCCTTTGTTTTAAATGAATAAACTTTTTCTTCCGACTCATTTTATATCACTGTTGTTTGTAACATTCAGTCTACGGGTAAGAGTGTGACGTTATGTCGATTTATGAAAGGTATATAGGCCTCCTCCTTAAATTACTATTATAAATGTAAGATAATATTTTATTTATAAAACTGTGTATATTTCATTGCATTATGTACCTACTATTTATTTTGCATGTAAATAGTTAATATATTCCAACACGTAAACATGTATTCCACAATATATTTAATTATTATTTATAGTATTGTTGCTATATATATATTTAATACATCTTGTATTTATTTTTTTACGGTAGAGTAAGTGAATAAAATTCAATGTTTTTTTTATAGAGATTTTATTTAACAAAATACAATATTATTGTACAAAATTGTAACCTATTATCTCAGATTGTATAAACAATTCACTCGATATAACATTCATGCGATTTCTTAACGTTTATGTGACTTTATGCGGGTTACCTAAAGCGTGCTTACCTAACCGGAGAGTGCACCAATAAGAGTCATTGTGTTTTGTATTTTATGACACTCAAGTTATAATTGAAATGTTTTGTGCATAATTTAGGTACAACTAGTAAACTGCGTAATTTATAAATCGCTTTCAATATACAATCGTTCATATATATTCTTTATGAATAAACCTAAATTCGTTAGAATAGGGAATATGCATGATTTTTTTTATCGCTTATCATAACAAAATATGAAAATAACGTAAATAAGATAAGAAATGAAAATTAAAATCGACCGTTAAACACGGAAGATATAAGCATTTTAAACTACTAATTAGACAGCGATTAGACAAAGAGATCGGACATAGTATGTGACGACCTAAATAAATAAACTCATGCTAAATAAAGTTTAAGTAAGCTAGAAAGAGATAGGAATAAATCTTTGATGTCTTATTTATATCTTGGTTATTTTTATAGTTATCCGATTTTTTTTCCTACTGCTTGTTATATGAATGAGCTTTTAGTACAGCAAAAAAAAAAATCATGCATACCTATTACCTATTGTCGTTATTAAATATTAAATTTGATGTGTAGTTAAATGTAACTTGTAATGACTCGATAATCCGCATTTTAAATATAAGACAACAGTTATTTCAATATATATGTACTATTCTAGCTGCTTATTTACCACGAAATAAACTTATTCCTGTAGAAATTAATAACAGATATTTGATGTCTACAACATTACAGTAGATATAATAAAGACCTAAGGCTCTCTCAATACAGATCTCTCAAATGGCACAAGGGCATTTTGAAATAGTCTGTAAATACATATTATAAACTTAAATACAGATTGTTCACAGCCTTCCTTGTTTAATTTCTAATTTTAATGTGAACATTTTTGGACAGTGCATTTGTCAAATAAATAAATTCGAGAAATTATATTATTTATAAATATAAATAATGTGCAACACGTTCATTCGTTAACTATAATACTTTTTATGAGACTACTAAATTAACGAAAAGTACAGTCATCAACAGACTAATTCAACAATTTTCAATTTCTATTTTAAACAAATTGTCACCATTAGTCATCATTATTATAAGTCTTAAGTGTGGAAACACTTATTATAATCTATTGTTAAAATTAAAAATCGTACTTAGATTTGTTTGAATTATTATAACACTAATATTTTTACTATCACATAACACTGGCTGAAGACTCAACGAATCGCCATATAATATGATTTAAAAAACATAATTTAATCTTAGATTTGTACTGTACACATGTAACGAACTTGCATATCGTTATTATTGAGTATCTATCAACTACTTTAAATATCTACAAAATCGCGTCTACCCGGTTGTACCGACGACAGGAAAATGCGTTAAGCCTTAAATCCTGTCGAATGTTTCCTTTTCATGATTATACCAAGAACAATGAGATGGTGTTTCTAAAGTTTAACCTCGGCGTTGACGGAGTGGTTACTGCCGGCCTCAGCCTCTTGCTGCTTCCTGGGATCTTCCGCAGTGTGGTTCCACCATTGTTCGTCACCCGAAGCCCAAGCGACGAACACTAAATTCGTCACTATAAATACGGCCAAGGTTATCCAGAACACCAAACGCCATTGAACTAGCGTGCTCTGCAAAAGAACAATGCAACGTTTTAAGATTTAACAAATTGTTTCACACGTCGCACACGTTTTATTTCGTTTGGTTTTTTAATATTAAGTGCCCCAATAACTCGTCAATTATATTTATCCCAAACAAAAAGGCCTCCCCACTTAAACCGACGCAACATACGTACATTTGTTGTACATGATAATTTTTAAAAGCTGATGACGTAGCCGAGTAACCTACATTCGCATTCTGAGCTAAGGATTAAGTTTTCTAAACTGCAACCATGATCGCTTACAACACCATTCATAACACATTCGTTCCGGCACTTACATCAGGTGTCAACAATCCGACTAGGTATGGAGCAATGATGCCAGTTATGGCTCCTATGCCGTTGACGATGGCCATAATAGTTCCAGCGTAGTTCCCACTTAAGTCGAGTGCGTTTACTTTCATGCCGGGGTAGAAGGCCCCCATAAGGCCCATTGATGCTGTGAATAAAATGACTACAGCTTCGGTGTTGCAGCCTGAGTATGAGGCGAGGATCATGCAGATGCCTGGGCCGACTGAAGCTGTAAATAAAGTTATTGATTAAGCCAAAAATACTTCTGAGTATTAAAGAAATATTATTTATTTTCTGTCAGTCATGGGAACACTTTTGTTGGTCTGTCATGAAACTAGAATATTCCATTTATTGAGCAAGACTGCAATTCTGATTCGTAAATTTTATATGCTTACGAACTTAGTGCCTTTTGTTTTGTTTTAAATTCTTACCTATGGTTGTGAAAGTCTTCCTAGCATTGGTTACAGTCATCCAGTTCCTCTTGACTATTTTGTCGCACATCCAGCCGAAAGCAATAGAACTTAGCCACATAACAGCATATGGTAGAGCAGCCAATGTTCCCGTTCGGTGGATGTCAAACTTCAATACGCCAGTCATATACTTAGGAAGGTCTGTCACCATCGTGAAGTACCCGTAGTCGTGACCAATCTGTAATTGAATGTAAATATTTTCCAACAAAATGTTTTGACTATTTTACTGAAATAAGTTAGTCACGAGTAGATTTTTGTCTTCTCGATTTTGTTGATAAAACAATTATGCTACAATCAACTGCATTTAGATGGATGAATTATTGGAATAAAAATACTACAGACTAAATTGGGTTCAAGTTTGTTGAACATCGTTTTGCATAACCAGTTGTTTGCAGGATGAAGGATTTTTAGATTTATTTCTAGCGATAAGAATTTACCTCTACAAATACATTTTATATGCACAATTTATACTAAAAAATAGAGGTAACATTTTCAAATATTTGAGACTTCCGACAAAATCATGATCCATCATCGTTTGTTTCCTTGAAGGCGAACGCAATTATGATAGTTAATAAAAGTGACCGCCACAACTATTTGTGCGCCCTCGTAAATTATCGTGATCTTGTCAAATATAACACGTCCTGGTATATAAATTTACTTTATGAATGAATTTATTTCACATACATTGCCTCTATCTATAGGCATATTGACAGGCACACCACCATACAAATACTGTTAACCTTTCATGGGATGGTCAAGACATCAACTAGGTACCCAAAATCGGCAGTATACCTACAGTATTACTAGGTATGTCATATCTGTATGAACTTTCTTAAATATATTTGTGACTTTTAAATAATAGGTACCTACTTTTGATTGTACATACCTGTGCACAAACGAGGGCCCAGAGAGGTACAGACATGAAGATAGCTTTCCATGGGATTGCGGAGGGCTGGCTTGTCCTATGTCTACCGAGGGCCTCCTCTAAGTATTTCTTCTCTTTGTCAGATATGTAAGGATGAGATTCAGGGTCGTTGTAGCAGAGCAACGCCTAAAATTACATATAAAAACTAAATATTTTACAGCAAATAATGTTCAAATAAGTAAAGAATTGAATGGAATACCCATTAAATGAGAAAATTTATTCGATTTTGTCGATGAATATTTTTTAAATATTAAAATACTTTGACTTACCCAAAGAATAAACCACATAATGCCAATGGCTCCAAATAAGTAGAACACGGACTGCCAGCTTCCTGTTTCCTTCATCACAAGTCCAGAGACGTAAGTCCCAGCAATGTTGCCTATTTGAGCTCCTCCGAACACCAGCGAACCCATTCGCCCTCTCTCTGATACTGGAGCCCATCGAGCAAGCATTGCATTGAGAGCTGGGAATGTTGTACCCTGAAGGAAACAATCCAGTCATGTAATATTGCCTTAATGAATGAGTTATGAGATCCGGTTTATAAACTAAGGTAAGTAAATATTTACCTCTCCAAGTCCTTCCAAAACCCTCAGAATAATTAGTCCAGTAGCACCACCAGCACTGACCGCCCAAGGTGTAAGAAGTGTGAAAACTGCTGTGCTTAGTACTCCGAAACCCAAGGAGTATTTCCCGCCGAATCTCTCCGCAAGCATGCCTCCTGGTAGATGAGTGACGATGTAACCGTAATAGAAAGAACTGAGAATAATGCCTTGCGTCTCCTCGTCCCAGTCAAAGCCGTTTATTTCCTGGAAAAGTTAGTTTTTAACCATCATTGATCTATGCAGTTAGTTATAAATAAATAAATAAATATACTGGGACATTCCTCACACACGGTTATCTGATCCCAAACTAAGCAGAGCTTGTACTATGGAAACCAGATAACTGATATACTACATATACTACTTTTTTTTTTGTAAATACATACTTATATAGATAATTAATTAATTTAATTACATAGATAATTAATTAGATATGTTGAGTTGGAAAGTACTTTTTTAAGCTCTGATTTAAGTAGGTACGTCTTTTACGCAGCAAAGATGGGCTGCATACCTTGCATTGCTCTAAGAATTTTATATTGACTATTTTATTTGAGATTAATGAGGTAATAATGTGCTTGTTTATTGAGATAGTGTACTTACACCAGTATCGGAACCGATTTCTGCCATGTCGCCAGGACATGAGCCCTCTTCGAACTCTGCGGAAGGCGCGTGTCGTCGCACCATCTGTGTGATAGCGATGTTGAGGCACACCCGCATCGTGTACGCGTTCGCGACCGCCAGGAAACCCATTATCGCCATCACCCATCTTTGCGGTATTATAAATACTGTAAAGAGGAAAATATTTTATGAAGTTTTACGTATGCAGCAAGTTACCTATACCTATCCAAGATATGAATAATAGTTATACGTGTCCAAATAGTAGGTACCTAGAGACTAAAAGCCTTTGGCTTCTCTTTATTAACATGGTTTATAACTCCATTCTTGATCGTAATATAGACACTTATTAGTATTTCAAATAAAATTCTTCTAAATCGTTTTTTCGATACAAGTCATTACCTATTTCATTTTGCTAATTAACTTCGATATAAATAACCAGGTAACTAATAAGCGAATTAGAAAATATATAACTACAAATGCTACACTGATGTTCGCATTAGCATAGTCCTACTTATATTTTTAAATTGTATTCTGTATACAAACCAAATACAATTTTATTATTTTCTAAATCAACTCAAGCATATGAAGTTAATATGAGCAGGTACCCTTGACTTTGTTGTACATTACTCCGTGGAGAACGAACCTGACTGAATGATTGTGAAAATGTATTGCTTTGTTCCGTTAATGCATTTGTCATGCCTTTCGGTATGCATAACCTATCAACATTTAAATACATGTTACGTAAGTACCTATTTATCCACGTGTTAAAAATGTAGGTAAACATTGTAATTTAAAACAATTTCTACATTGTGATGTAAATCGATTTTCTCGTAGATCGTTTTAGATATCCGCTTTATTAATAATATTTGAGAATATAGAGAGAATGTAACCTATGTATTTTTCCAGCTAGGCACAAATTTCTGAATAATTAAGGCCAAAATGTGTTATCTAATCAATTTTAAGTAGGTAGGTATTTTGTTTAAGAAAACTTCATTTTCTGGTTATTCGTTATCAATTGGATTATCTCCGTGACACATCCTATAACCATCCAACCTCGTTTAGCCATGACCAAAGGATGTACCTACCTAACTTTATCATTATCAGTTATAAAAATAATCTACTTAAAAGAAACCATTTTCTGAAAACTTCATTATGTTAACTTAGAATGAGAATTCGTTTCCAAGACTATAGTGGGTTCATTACGGATTACAGATGCTATACCGATCTGTGACCATATTTCAACTGATTTGAATAATAATAACGCGGAATAATATTGGAAACATATAAAGTATGAAATATCTTGATAGTATCATACCTACCTACTTTGTATAAAACTTTTTCAATAGGTAGGTAGTTACTTAATTATGAGGAAATCAATTGGCACTTATTTCAGACGTGATTGTCTATTATTAGAAATTAAAGCGCAAGAATTCATTGTCAATGTCGCAGACTGGTTGCAATCTCGTTGCGACAGCTTAGTTGAATCAACCGAAACGAACCTCTTTGATTGCCCGTGACTCAATCCTGATGTTACGAATGCTCACGATAGCACAATAGCTCATCTCATTTTGAGCAATAGCCCCACCCGTTGCTGGACCTCGAATTTACCGAGCGTAAAGGTTGTTAAAACTTAATGAGAACGAGCAACACGTTCGGGCGTCGCGTCATAACAGTTTGATTACGCGCAAAGCCTTTAGGCGTTTGCCTGAATCATGCATAATATTAGCCTATTCATGAGCTACAATATCAGATGCTCAGATAGTAAGAAACATGTTCTTGAAACATAAGTAGCTAAGAACAATCTCGATTAAGACAACTTTCAAACGAAAAGCTTAATCAAAATCGGATCATCCGTTCCGGAGCTATGATGTCACAGACAGATACACACTACAAACTTATAACACCCTTCTTTTTCGTCGGTGGTTAAAATTAATTAGTTTTCGAAGATTAAAACAGATTGGCATAACAGCCAAACACTAGCAAAAATATTAGATGAGAACGAATAATATCTAAGGTAGGTAGGTGTTGTTGAAAAGTAGGTAGGTACCTAAGAACAAACATTGTACCTACTTGTATAAGATAGATGTAGTTAGTTGTAAGTAAACCTATACCATAATCCTATACTAAGTATTTGCTTTTGGGTCCTTGAAGAGGTCATTGCTTGCAAAACACAACTAAATAAATAATTTGTTCTAGCTATAGAAACCTTTGTTATTTATGTACCTAGTTAATGATACGAAAAAACAAGTCAGCTATTTCATGCGTCACAAAAGTCACAACAAACTCTTCAACTTGCTAAATACTCAGATGTCAGAGATAATAACACTGATTCCGTTTCATCCTCGGACAATGGGGACGCATATCAAATCAAGTATATGTAGATTATAATTTGTTGTGATCATTCTTTTTTTTCATGTCGCACTCGCATTGCTATGCTACGGAGCGTGACGACAAGTGGGAGCGTAGGAGACATTGTTGTATACAATTTAACTAAACGGGTTCAGAATAGATTTCTGACTAATATGCTAGCTAATTTTAAATTTATGCGTTAGTAAAATTAGATTTTCATAGGTTACTTATCCTACAATCTACGTACGGAGATCTATGAGATAGATAGAATAAGTCCAGATTGATAAAAGTAATTAGACACTTGTCTGCTTATATGGAAATCAGGAGGATGTTTATTTTTGGCAGATTTTTGCATTCACTTCGCAATGCAAATCCCTAACCTTAATGAATGTGTAAGTGCAATTATCTTCTTATGTTAACATAGTGTTTCTATTGACACACTAATTGTTAATTACTGATGCATTTGCGTACGCCTGACAAGAATAAACAACGTAACACTGACATGCACTTTCCAACTGATTGCAAATAAGAAACTATGTTTCCTTGGAACAGCAAAAAGTTTACTCGACTCAAGGACAATTTGATAGTTTCAATTCGAACACCTACAGTCACATCGTGATCGTCTGTGAACAAAAACGGTTTTATTATTTCCGTTCCTTTACCGCTTCTTGCATACAGATGAAAATGTTAGCGAGAACCTATTAAAATTCCAGTTGACAGCTGTCAAACTCCAAATTGCAACGACTAACGTAGCATTAGGGCATAAGTTAGCAAACGTTCGAACTTTAGATTGAATTAAAAATGATTCGAGTTACAGCAGGACCACTGCGGACTACGATCCCGTCAGGTGGGTTGCCCAATTTGGCATTGGAATTGAGAAACTTGGTAGTAAAGTGGTACTTTTTTCTGCGTTCGGCAAAAGATTTCTATTGAACTGGAGGAATGATCGCGCATGGATCGCGCATTCCGGTGTCGTACGATACCCGACGGCCAATGGCTGTTCTGAACCAGTTCTACACGACAGCGGCAGACAGGCTGGCGGTAGCTTTGCAACATATACAAAGTTTAAAGATACGTATACTACGTATGATTACTGGAAAAGTTGCAAGTTGCGTATCGTTCGGAATTTGCGTTGACGCTCGTATCTATTTAATTTATAGTGGAGCATATTATTGAAATAACTACATTCCATTTCCATTGCTAGAGTTAGGTTGTTTCTAAAGCGTGTCAGTGGCAACATCTTTTCGGATTTAGACTAACATTTGGCAGTTTTGTTCTATAGATAGTTAAGCCCAGTCTTTAACACAATTCAAACTTTTTTCTACAGGGACGGACGGGATGCGTTTTGTCTAAAACATTACGTAACTTGAATTTGGTTTATCGATGCATGAATCGTAAAAGTTATCGTTACCTTTCCCTATAAGGCTCGTAATAATAAATTCTCACAATAGCTGGTCCGTACCTAAGTCGGATAATGTACCTACGATTGTTAAATGTGAATGTTCCTATAATATATAGACATCTAAATGCATACATTCAAATATGTTGTACGTACAGGCTACATAAACATACTTACTCCTAAACAATGGAGGCTGAATGCTAGGTATTACCTACTGTCCCGCAGAAGTCGCATCAGGGTGGGCATTCTTTTTCATTATATTGATTGGAAACAATCTATGTGGGGCACAGTAAACATCTCCGATGCACTGCAGTAACGAAGAACCCCAGCAGCATTCTTAATCCATTATTATCTTTGGACGCGCAGGGCATTGCAAGATCTGAGTACCTACTGGAATAAATAACTCAAATAACGTATGATGTAGAACGTTTACGTTTAAACAGAGTTCTTTTAACATACCTACCTATTTATTACACCGTGCATACCTATGGACCAGCATGTTACATCTTACAGTACAGTAGGTACATAGTTCTCGAGATAAATGTCTTTGAAGTAAATAAAATCGCTCACAATGCTCAAAGTCGCATTTACCTCTGGCGATAATTTCAAGATTACTCTGAATTACAATAATAACGATATTGTTCTTCCTACTGCCTACTACCTCGCTACCTATCTAATGATTAGACAAAAACCTACCTAAGATTTTCGTATTATTTCCTCGTAAGTGGCTTCATAGATAAATCATTACTAGATCAACGACCACACGAGGTCAAAACTAGATAGCTAATGACTTCCACTTTCGGCCATCGCATCGGTGATATTTGACTAGGAGGTAGGTACCTACACCTACCTTAGGTAGACCATGCAAGTAAACTTGAATATACCTACTCAATAACTCTAGATCAATATAGTTAGCGTCGTCGTATAGCAACAATATTACAATAAATTTACAATTGATGGGATTTGTATGAAGCAGTGGCGAAGGGTCCATACAAGCCGATTCCCATCGGCTTAATACCTTTTAGAAATCTCAGGCCCACATTTTCTTAATTTCAAAGCCACTTTTATCGTGCTTAAAATACACTGAAAATTATCGGTATTTTTTGAACGGCTTACCCTCGCCATCATTTCACCCCTCGCCACTGGTATGAAGTATATTTTTTCGAACATCTTCCGTCCGGGTTCCCATTAAGTTACCTTCATCGTAGTTAACAATATTATTAAATCTTTCACAAGCTCACTACAGGAATCGAATAGGTGTACCTACCTATGCCTAATTGCAAGTTGTTAGACGTAGGAGAGTAGTTGGACGGGCTTGCGGGCCCCTTTCACCGTACTGCTGTAAATCAAACAGCTTCAACCGCGTAAGTACCTACTAACTACTACTAGATTAGTTATTACTTAGTAGATAATATTGATGTTGGTAGTTGGTATCCAAGATTTCCCATGGGCGTCTTACGCGAAGAAATGACACAATATCTGTACATTTAAGCTCTACATTAGGATATAGTGGGTGAAATTAGGGCTTCTTCCTAAATTATATTCAATGGATATTAATCTAGGAAGCTTATTTTAATTTTAATGCGTTTATAAAACTAAAATATGGCGGAGTAATCGCGTAACAAACAATAAAAAAAAAATCATTACTACGCTATTATTATAAATAAACCTAAATCTTGATTAGACATGCTTGCAGTGTCTTTTCAGCTGAAAAACAAACTTGTAAACAATTTTATTAATTAAGATTAAAATTAGAATCTTTTTACGGGAAACTACAATACCGTTTTCACGCTTAATATTTAGGTAAGTACCTAGTTAAAATCAGTAGTTTTATTGATCAATTCTTTCATCATGTTTATTAAAAAGCTATAAAGTTAGACAAGCCAGTTGGCGCAGTTGGTTAAGACACTACCTGTGGCGCCGCTGGTCGTGGGTTCGACCCCCATCCAAGACATACATTTGTGTGCATGAACCTGTCTGTTTGTCCTGAGTCAGGGTGTATTTATCTACATAAGTATGTATTTACAAAAAAAAGTAGTATATGTAGTATATTAGTTATCTGGTTTCTATAGTACAAGCTCTGCTTAGTTTGGGATCAGTTAACCATATGTGAAGAATGTCCCAGGATATTTTATATTTATATAATTATTTTCAACATAGTGCAGATAGTTGGTACCTGTTTAATAGAAAATAGCGTATTTTAATTTGCATATGAATAAACTATGTTAGTTTGTATTTACATTTAGGTATACTATATTGTTTATTTGTATAATCGGTATTTTCCATTCAATATGATTTCTACAATCCAACACCATTGTCTTCATTACTAAGAAATTGCTATTAATATCATGTTAAACGGCTGTTATTTATCAAGAAATGTAAAGTGAATGGAATGAAGATCGCAAAGTCACGTTTAGCTCTGGCGAGAATCTCAATATTCCTCTCAATGACAATGTAATGATATTGTTCTCCCTACTGCCTACCACCTCGCTTCGCTACCTATCTTATGATTAGACAAACTATTGGGAACAGTAAATGGTATGGAATAGGATGGATTATCCACCTGCCAATTGTTTTAAAACTTCAAAATGGTTTGCTCCATAACGCATAAAGTTACGATGAAAGAATTCTATCTTGAATATGTTACTTACCCTGTGTACCTACATTACCCTAGTGAAAGAATCATAAAAACCTGTCTTGTAGGTAATTTTTGAATAAATCGCGCATCTGTAAACATACGGGGAAACACAGAACCTTGGAAATGTCGGTTAAAATCATATACACACTTCTTCCTTATTTAAAAAAACTGCATCTATACTACTCATAAGTTTGTGTCAAATAAAATATCACAGTACCCAAGAAGCCAGGTGATAAATAAATATAGCGATCTGCCATATACCCTCCTGAATCGGTCGACTTATCAAACGTGTCCTTAGCTCCTAGTAACAAATTAGCTCAACAAACTATACGTTCAAACTTTCATTGAATGCGGCAGTTATTCTTGATCGCATTACGAATTCAACTACATACAGATAAATGATAATATAATCAGTCACGTGTATAGACACTCCAGTGTGCAAACTCCGTGCGAATAATTAGCGCCTTCTGAAGAGTTAATGATACATTAAATGCAATTTATTACTGCTGTTGATATGTTGTTGAGGTATTGAGGCGCGCGATATGTTCATTCACTGATTCAGGTATTTAATAACCTATGGAATGAACATTTATGGTCACTAGGGATAATTAACAAATTACTAGATAAATAATTATTATATTAAACAATTTGAAAAAGAGCGTCAATAATCGCGTGGGAATCTTATTTGGTAATCCTTAATCGAATTTTATCGTAGTCGATGTGGAAAAAATATGCATCTGAAAACGTTTATTTTAATACCACAAAGTCGGTAACAACTTACCGTTACCGTAGCCTATGGACGCTTGCAACATCAGAATCGCGCGTTACCGACCCTTACCCCTCCAGCTCTAGCAACCTTGCTCACACGCAGGATTTAGTTAACTTTTAAAATCGACCCAACACTTCTATACCTACTATGATCTTGATGGATATACTTAGGTACACATAACAAAGATTTCAGCTGTTTTGTGTGTGAAGGCTGCTTTAAATCAATGTCTGCGGTTGTGAAACACGTAAAATTATAAGTAGGTACTTGTATCATACGTAGTCTTTCACGTGAACTATATATAAATGTACACAACCTTTTGCGTTTACGCGCTTTTACGTAGTATTTGTGACCGTATAGATTGATAATTTATTTTACTTGTGCGAAGACAATAACCAGCTGATTATACCTACGCAAATAGTTATCGTCGTTTAAAAAGTCAATTGAATTGTTATTATGATGTCTTACTGAGTGTTGCTTTTGAAGGAATATTTGATTTGCGAAATATATTGATGTCATCATGTTGTTGATACAGCTTTATTTTGGGAAGGTATAGTAAGCCGAAAGAATATTGATGTAAGTATACCTACCTTATACCTACTTACAGGTCATGAAAAAACATTTTAGAGTGAAAAATATTTTAGACTAGCTTTTGCCCGCGGCTTCGCTCGCGTTAAATTCGGGGTAACACGGTTCCCCTTTCCTGATCCTTTCCCCTTTTTTCCATCCCCTATTTTAGGGGATGGGGGTAGATTTCCAAAAAAATATAAGGCATGTATTTTTCGTTGGTAACAAAGAGTGTGTACCAATTTTTAGCTTTCTACCTTGAAAATTGCGGAATGCTACATACAAACTTCCACCCCCCATTTTAGGGAAGTGGGGGGTTAGAAAGAGACAAAAAGTAGCCTATGTCACTCTCCATCCCTTCAACTATTTCCACTTAAAAAATCACGTCAATTCGTCGCTCCGTTTTGCCTTGAAAGATGGACAAACAAACTCACACACTTTTCCATTTATAATTTTAATAATATTAGTTTGGATGGGTGATTTATTACATTCATCATGGTTTTAGGGTTGTTCCCATAGTAAAAGTTGTTCATAATGATTAGTACAATAATTCCTGAAAATTTGAACGGTGATAAAAAAATCATTAGGTATGTATAATTAGGTACGTTGGGCTAGTTACTTTATTTATAGTAACTGACAAGGCATCTAGGAAATAATTCCAATAATCAATAACTTATAAGTAATTGTTAGACAATGTTTACCACATTATTATATAGCTAACTACTTAGACCACATTAATGTGATTGATCTGAGTCGAGTAGTAACTCGTATATCAGCTTGAAGGTTGATGCTAGAGAATGTATCGCGGAATCAAATCCGCCTGTAAATTTTTTGCGATGTAGGTAAGTGTTCTAAATAGCACACTTTACATTGATAAAAACGTGACTCACGCCCATTTCATAGTTTTTTAAAAGAAAATACATTAATACATAGGTATGCAATAAAAATAAATAACGTAACTATTTATTGAATTTAATAGACTCAATACTATAAAATACCATTATTTGAAGTCACGGTACAAGTATCATGATAAACGAGTAAAACAGTAAGTTTGGTACCTACCTAATCTATAAATTCATTTTTTTTTGCTAAAGGTGTCTTAAGTTAGATTTGACGCATTTCTTAATTTTCATTCCATGATTATGGTTTTCCTTATCTTGTAATTGGTTCAACACTTTATTATAACATCGCATAACAAAAAATAAACAAAGAAAACCATAGTGACAAAACACAGGATAAATATTTGATTAGGTATGTGCCACAGATTAATAGTCTGCTACCATACAAAAGGTTCACTGCCTATAGGAACTGAGTGGTACGTCTCTCTATCGGATAGTTCAATCTCAAACTTCAACTGTAGAGTTCGAAGGCTCCGGCACAAAGCGCGCGTAGGAATATTTTCGTACCTAAACCCACCGTAAACCCCAGATTAAACTCTAACCTAAACTGCGGAAAGAGCCAAGCTGCTACTAATACGTACCTATTATAAATAGATACCCTTATAATTATGATTTGATGAAAAAAATATTATCTACTTTCTATTATTTAAAAGCAATAAACGGCTTGATTATCTTGTTCTGCTCATAATTCTGAAAATCTGACTCTACATAAATTCAGTGTACAATACCTACCTGTCTTATTATTATTTATCAGTGTTTAAGGAAGTATTATAAGGAAGCCTCAACATCATAATTATTACTAGTTCATCACTGAAGCCGACAACTTTCGTAACATGGCCTTCCTCCTAGTCGATCTGATCTAGGCTCTTCCTGTATTGAATTATGTACTTAAGTGGTTATTTACTGCTCTTTTTATTTTCAATAAAATAGAATTGAGTAATATTACATGTTAGAAACCAATAGACTAGAAGCTTCTAAAAAATAAAACCCTCATGTGAATATTTTACGTTTCAGAAATTTCTACAACTAGTTTACAATTAAAAATGATGTAAAAATATATTAGTAGGTATGCCGGGTGATTTTTAATTGGTATAGTAGGCCGAAATCGCATTGATAAGATTATAAAAAAAAATGTGTGGAAAAAAAAATAAACATATTTCCATAAAAAAATATCAACTAACTCGATTAGCAATAAAATAAGCGTCAATGTAAGTCTAACTGAGTAACTATTAAAATGACTCGAGTAGGTACCTACTTACTAAAATAGCTATCAAGCCCCGTCGCTAAGTACATTCCTCAGTGCGAATTAAGGCTTTTACCATATATTTATGCTAAACTTCGAACTGTTATAATTTCGTAATTCTATAATGATGATCAGGTTCCTGAAATTTTGCAATATTACTGATAACAATGAACACTATCCGTAGAATTCAGGCTAAAATACCATTTCACCTCGTATAGTATAGTAATTTTTTCGACGTTTTTACTCGGCTTTAACAATCACTGTACCTCTCTCATGAATCGTAATAGGAGTATAGGAGACAGTTGAAATTTTCACAGATTGTGTATTTTAGTTGCCGCTACAACAAACAATGAAAATATAATAATGTAAGTACGGAATCCTTCTTGTGCGAGTCCGACTCGCACTTGGCCGATTTTTTATCATTTGTAGAGAGTGTTATTATAGACGTGAACTTGAATTTAAGATTTGGAATTCTTCTATTTCGCATCAGTTCTTCTTATTATGTATGTATCTGCGTGCGTATCATTACTAATAAGCTACCTAAACGGTAGATAAATATAATTATTATTGGCGAATAATAATGCATGTAAGAAAAACCTTTAGGTTTATCCACTGAGGTAGTGTATTTAATAGTGTGTAGAAGTAGATAGCGTATTTATCGAAATATTTTTTACAAAGATACAATATTGTGTATCTTTGTAAAAAATAAACTGAAAAGTCTTAATTTAGTTGTAAATAATAATATACCCATTAATTACCTGAACATGAAAATCTATTTTACCAAAGGGTACAAAAAAACCTAAAGAAAATGGTTATAAACATTTAATTTAGAATAAGCCAGGATTCAGCAACATTGAATCCAGATGACTATAATCGATTTTCATTAATAATTACCTATTTAATTTATCCGTCATACGATGTAATGAAATATGTAATTTTTGGTGTATGAAAAATATAATTAAAAACTTACGTTTTGACAAGATTAACTGCCAACCGGATAACATTTTGATCAATTTATCAATACACCAATAAATAAAAATACAACACTTTATAAAAAAAACTAATTTGTGTTTCACTGGATTTAATCTAAGAAAATATCCATAGGAACAGTGTATCACAATTTTCAGGAATTTATCGTTATAGCGCGATTTGTGCGCCGGCGTCGCACTTAGATGCACGGAGTCGTCATGCGCTCAAGCAACTCAGCTTACAATTAGGCGGCCGCGCATGGGCTTCGCCCCTATATACCGTTTGTCGATCGCACAAATCAAATGACATACCTAACTACATGACCTGCAATCATAAATAAGATTAAAAAGACAAATTAGAGTAAGTGCTAACTGCAATATCCGGTTTCTGACAACCGGCGCCAAAACGTTCCGAAATTAATAAACGTGTTCGTGTATTATGTAATAGCTATCGGTCAAGTTCAGGTATAACTCAGCGCAAGTTCATCCTCATGATTCTTAATGCGTTGGCACTAAAGATCAATATTGTTCAAGACGATGCTATGCACCTTACATATGTCGTGTCCAAATCATATGCGTGTTTTACGTAAATACACGGGGATATGTTTTTGACAGATATTAGAATAACCGAGTTGGTAATGGTGTTAACGTCCGGTTCAGCGAAGTAGTACGCAGTCCACTTTCAATAGTACTTATTGTTATTTAAAAGTGGAGTCTTACGTCCCTGCCCTTTTGTAAAGGAGCAGTAGATAATAGACCATAAGAATGTATGTTACGTTCTTTTAATATAATATATCTTTGATTTACATAATATTTTATCCATACTTTCCTCCATACTTTCCTCCTTTCAATATAATTTTTCCTACAATTATTGCAGCCATCTGCTAATAAAGATGTATGTGAAAAGACCCTGCACAAGCGCTAGACCGACAGTGCTTTACTAATAATTGCAAAGTCACCTAACTCTTCTTCCTGTCCGTCAAAACCGAAACCAAAAATCGACCGAAATAAATGCCTACACTAACCATGAGCTATGAAGCAGCTATACCTACCTATTTACATCAAGGAAGCTAAATACTCAAGTAAGAGTAAACGCGAGTACAATGTATGTCACCATCACATCTACATGCCTGCATAACCCATTAATAATACAAATCATGCAAATGTGCAATAGTAGAGCATTAAGTAACGTTCATACCTTTCTTTGGCCTAAGTCTCGCCTCTCATGTAACGCTACTCTATACGCGTTGGAAATGTTAACTGTAATAAGTTAATGCTAATATCATTGTTTATAAGGTTATAATGTTTAACAATGGCAGAGAATAATAAGATCCTGTCATTCACTTTGTAAGATTAGGTATGAGAGAATCGTTATGTAGTTAGCAATATTGGATAACGTACCTACCTAGTACCTACATAAAGTAAATGAAAAATTGACTTTAGCGACTATAAAATAATATAGAAAACAAGAATCATACATAAATACTCAAAGGATTCATCCCCTTATTTTGAATTGAAAATCAGAGGAAATTAGTTTTTCCGGTATTGCGGCTTATCAGTTTAGGGTTTTCCTAATTGAATTATATACGTCAGAAAAAAATATTATTATTGTTATCCTACATACCTAACTACATATTGTTTATTACATACAATCATTGGAAAAGACGCTGCTATTTTGCAACTAGGAAGAAAAGTAAAATCATAAAACCAAACATATCGATGAAAAATATCCACTATAAATGCTTTAAAGCAGTTCTGCCAATCCTTAAAAGATTATTTTACCTTCTGACATAAAAAACACCCTAGTTATTTATCTATATCTATCTATACTACGAATAAAGCTGAAGAGTTTGTTTGTTTGAACGCGCTAATCTCCGAAGTTACTGGTCCGATTTGAAAAAATATTTCACTATTAGGAAGCTACATTTTCCCCGAAGGTTATAAGCTACTTTTTATTATAGGTACGCGAGTTAAACCGCGGGGAAAGGAAGCTAATCTATAATACATTATTATGTAGGTACACACGGCTACAGATCAAGCTTGCCTATAAATCAAAGTCAGGTTAGTTACATGAAAAAAAAATATTATTTTTCCAGATTTCAGGGTAGATTCCATAGTAAAAGTTGTTCATAATTACGAGTACAATAATCCCTGGAAATTCGGACGGTGATTAAAAATCATCCTGTAGGTATAATTATGTATATGGCATGGCAGCATGGCAGGCAAGATAAAAAAATCTCGTAGCAATCGGCCCTGCGCAAAGGGTACAATTTTTAATTTTTAATAATTTTCATCATCACGCTCCGCTCTATCATAGCGACCTATAACTTATCCATAATAAAACAGGCTTAGTTAAAAAAATATGCACATTATTATTTATTTATACCATGGAGTTGACAAACAGGTATTCAACCTATGGATGGACGCTTCCATCGCCCGTATCATCAGACAGAACAATAACGAAAAAAGAAAATATTTAATACCTAATAGGATGTAACATTCTACAGTTTTATGGTTGTGACCTAGCTATTCACTCACATTTTTGATACGTATGTCAAGCACGTGTTATTGAATAAACATTATTCACACCTTAAGGCGCAGATGTTGAGTGAAACTTAGCCCATGCTAACGACTGCCGCACCTTCGCCTCGAAAACTTCCATTACTGTCCTATAGGTTCCACTGTAATATTATATTATAAATAAAGGTAATATGGAGGCAATAGTAACTCTGTCTGTATATCTGTTTGTTACCTTTTAACGCGTTAGCCTACAGTGTCGCAGGCTACTTTTTACATTTAGTAACATGAGTGAAACCGCGAGCGACAACTAGTATACAATAACCTGAAATCATGAATAGTATTTAATTGCTTGACAGCTTTTTGTTAAATAAATATAGACAGGACGATGTAATTACGTTCTTTGTCGGGTATAAAAGTTCAAGAAAATTTATTTTCCACCTATCACAATAAACTGTTTCATATCTATTGTAGGAAGTTGCAAGAAATTTCGTGTTATAAAAAAATATCCTTTGTCTATCTCTGCGACAGATATTGGCATACTTATACTGGATTTTTTTTTTTGCCATCTCGATTTTTTTAGGTATTATTGTAGGTACTCCTCATAATGAATAACTTCTAATATGGGACCAACCCTAAAATCACGAAAAAAAAACTTTTCATACAAAACATCAATATAAAAAGTTTCAACTAGCCATTTTCGGTTCGATTGTTTTGCCGCGAGCAATGCAATTCCACATTGTTTGACTACAATTTCATGTGGCCGATGGTGGCAAGCATACAAAGCCTGTAAGGGAACTGGCTCTCAAGTGCAGCTGTTCTGAACTCACCGAAAGGTTCTCGGCGACAGATTTTAACAGCATAACCTTATACAATGCATCAAATGTGATTTTAATTATTTCAAATGAGTCAAATTGGAGTTGCCTATGATATGCTTTAAATTCGGAAAATGAATTGCATTCATCAATATTGCTCGAGAGAGATTGACTCTTTTATAGCTATTTCAGTCAATTAAATTTCATGAAGTTAGTTACGGTACCTATAGGTACACGCTAGAACACGAGAGCCTTTTAAAAACAATAAACAGGCCGAAAACCAGTTTTAGTTTCAAGTAACAAATAGAATATTAAACTACAGTACAGCACTTCCTGTACTACATCTAAAAAAATCAAAATATTTCATCAAACAATAAGGAATCATATTCGGTGTAGTTTAAAGACAACAAAAATAAAGGAAAAGATAAAAATCTTTTAGGTACGTACCTAGCAGACATTACATCCTCAAGTTAGTTTTTACTGTAACTAATGACAAGGATAAATATGAACAACAAACTCTTAGTTAAATATCACCATTCTTGCAATGTGGGAAAACGTTGTCTTAAACGGAGTGCGGATTTGGAAATATCCATTTCAGGGTGGAAATACAAGGAAAATCTAATATTAGTTACTGGTCAATTCATTTCTGATTTGAGAGACCATAAATATTTTTAGGATAGAATTATGGAAAAAGAAATATTATAATACTAATATGAATGTTATGTTTATAGTGATGATAGCTCAGTGGTAGTGACGTCGAATGCCAAGTGTCGAAGGTCGCGGATTTTGAGTCCTACAATGAGCTTGAGCTTTCGGTGAAGGAAAACATCATGAGGAAACAATAGCACGGTGGTAGGATACATCGTGTGTAGTAAGTACCCGCCTGGCTAGCTACCATCCTCAAATTGAAAGTCGCCAGGCACCTTATACGGTGTGTTCCGACTGCACTTGATAACCAGTTCCCTTCTAGGCTTTGTGTCCTTACCACCATCGGCCACATCATTACTAACGACGGTGAGATTGTGGTCAAACATAGTAAAAAAAACATACATAAAGGTCAGTTACTAAAAGATTTATGTATCTATGATTTATGTATGTTGTTTACTTATTTCTTTTTATTGTATATTTTTTATCCCTATTATAAAATTAGGTACTTATCGCAATCTATACTATAAAAATCCTTACTAATATTATACTAGCGAAAGTGCGTTTGTTGGTTTGTCCTTTATTCCCGCAGGGCTGTGTTCAGAAACGTTATAGGTAGGGTACAATTTTTCCAAACGCGCCGCGAAAAAGACCGGATACTGAAACTCCAACGCACCTAAGAGCGTTCAGAAACTCGGAAAGTCTTGTTCAGAGTGTCCCCAATCTCTATCTCGCTGAAACACCCGCGAGTAACGTTTCTTAACACAGACTAGCAATGGAGTAACGGATTGACGTTATTTTTGGCCATAGAGATAGGCGGTCAGTAACATAGACTTAATTTTGTATCCCAAGCCCATGGGTAAAACCGGCGCGGAAGGTAATAAAATATGTTTTGAATATTATAATCTATCTATCTATACTAATAATAAAGCTGAAGAGTTTGTTTGTTTGAACGCGCTCTCTGTTTGTCTGAATCTAAAGTTACTGGTCCGATTTGAAAATTTCATTCACTAATAGGACATTATCCTCGAAGGTTATATGCTACTTTTTATCCCGGGAACGCGAGTAAAACCGCGGGGAACAGCTAGTACATACATAAACATTTAAATCTATTTTTCGTATGATTCACAGTTCATAGTAAACCTATTAGATAAATAATATTTTCATTTGTCCAAAATGGGTAAATATTTTTCATGTGGTATTCAAATGCTTGTTAATATGGTGATTCGTTTATTTTGCTACGCATGGAAATATTCAACGTACTATAGTTAAAATATAATAAGTACCTACCTACATGAACATTAATACACAACCTTGTTGTTTGAAACACTTTCACGCAATATTTTGCTAATTTTAATCTATATTTAGGCTTAGGTGCCTTCTTAGCTCATTTGAATTAAATTCACACGAGGCTGTGGCCAAATACAAGCTCATATCAGGCGTCCCATCCAAAACTAAAAAGTTCCTACACCGCGGTATTCTCCCGCGTTCACTTTGGCAACCCTATGCATGTTGTCATAAACATTGGGTTGCCATCCGTCCGGGTTTCCCCGAATTTGTCTTAGTTTAGAGGGCGTCCGGGCGGGATTTCATTTGTAGTCCGGGTTTTAAAGTTTTAAACCCACCTGGCTAAAATAAATAAAACGTTGATTTATAACAATTCAAACAAATTTTTGTTTTACTAACTTTAAAAAAAGCGATATGTATACAGCTCAAAAACCCGGGGTTTTCACGCTTGCCGTCTTGTTGGCAGGTTTTAGAGATATTAAATAAGCATAAAGGTTATATTATAAGATAGCTTATAACCTTTCTCAATAAACGGACTAGGACATAGGTATAGATGGATTTAACCTACCTTCTTATGATGTTGCTAAGTGAGGAATACCCCCAATTCTTACATGTTACGAAAACAGGCCTACGATATTTGCAATCACTATTATCACCCAAATTCGTGAATGAACCAAAGAATCTATAATATATAAACTTCAGAATTGATTTCATCAAATATAACCAGCGCTTTTACTAACAAAATGGTTCAGAATCACTTCTATTTTTCTTTCAAAATGTAGGGTTACATAACCAGGTTTTACCAAAACACTCACGTTTCACGACACGCGGGGCAGCTCAAATTGTTCGATAACTTAATTTATTCTAAACAAATAATTTTACATTATTTATAGAAGTCTCCGTATTATAATGTTTGCTAATTGTGTTGAACAAATACCCACCTGCTGCTTGATCGTTAAGTTTAGTCTTTTCCAAGAAAGCATATTATTTTTATTCAATGGTATCATATTCTTAAATATTTTTATTTTTCCTGTTAAAGTATTTGTTATTCTTGTGGTAAGTGTTATTTCTTGAATATCCGGCACTATACAAACTCGATGTTTGATCGCTTTGATTTATTATTTACTTATGTATTTAGACAAAATCCGTTATAATATTAGCTTCTCAGAGCTAATAGGATGTCGTTTACGAATGCGTGTTTTGGCAATCAATACAAGTGTGAGTCTGACTCGCGCACCGAGGATTCGGATTGATGGACAAATTCTAATTGAGGATCTCCAACTGCAAATGTAAAATCATGTATCTATAAATGGACATAATATGTGATGTTATTATCATTTGTTCAAATGATCATAACACAGCTACCCTATGTTAATATTTGTAAAGCTCTTCATGAATGGCCACACAAGGACTATATTAAATATGACTGATATCGATTAAGTACATAAATTTAAATGGAAACAAATAATTTCAATATAAATAGCCAGAAATAAACGTACCAGAAGAACTATTGAAGCAAACTATAGGATGTACTACAATAAAAAATATCAACAATAATTCTTTTCAATACTATTTGTAACATTTTTTTTTGTATTGAAATAAGAATATCTCTTGCCTATTATAGATGGCATAGTGTCGAGGGTCAGATCAGTGACCTTGAAACATTACTAAAAGGAAATCGAGAGACAATCAACTATTCCAGCAACCATTGTTGAGACACCCGACAGTTACAAAATTCTTATAATCACTACGCGCACAATACAAATTGTAGGTACCACAAAGAAAATCTGATATACTTCTCATTTTAAGTGCAAGTATTTTACTGACTTTTATCATTGCCGTTTTGGTCGAAACCTTGAAATCGTTTGAATTACTCAATCCAAGGAATTAATTGAAGAGGAATTTTATTTCGTTAGAGCAAGAACTCTCAGGTAGAAAATCCGATTTCTCAGTGACCACTGCGTGCGGAATACACCTGTTTTTTCTGCTTGTTCCTCTAATTTAAATATTATGCGAACGTATAGGTAACGTGGCCGAGCCCCCCCCCTCCCCAATCTCGAATCCTGCATCCGGTCTTCTTGTGTCAGATCCGTATTAACTGGAGTGTGACATTAGACAGGGAGGACTGACCTCACCCACGTTATTTAATGTATAATATAATATTGTATTACATATTTATGTCTGCTTGTGAGAACTGGTAACTAGGTAGGTCCAACTTCGAGAAAGAGGTCAATCGCCGAATCCAACTCGGCTGGGCAGCGTTCGGGAAGCTACGTAATATCTTCTCGTCTCAAATACCGCAGTGTCTCAAGTCGAAAGTCTTCGACAAGTGTGTGTTGCCAGTGATGACTTACGGAGCAGAGACGTGGTCGCTTACGATGGGCCTTATAAGAAGGCTCAAGGTCACCCAAAGAGCAATGGAGAGGGCTATGTTCGGAGTTTCCCTGCGAGATCGGATCAGAAATGATGAGATCCGCAGGCGAACCAAAGTAACCGACATATTCCGAAGAATTGCCAAACTTAAGTGGCAGTGGGCGGGGCACATCGCTCGTAGAACCGACTGCCGTTGGGGCAGAAAGGTTCTCGAGTGGCGACCACGAACCGGAAGACGCAGCGTGGGCAGGCCCCCCACAAGGTGTACCGACGATCTTGTTAGGGTCTCGGGAAACCGCTGGATGCGGGTAGCGCAAGACCGGCCATCGTGGAGATCCTTGGGGGAGGCCTTTGTCCAGCAGTGGACGTCTTTCGGCTGATATGATGTGAGAACTGGGAGGCGGTACTGAGGTACGTGGAATATATCCGCAGTAAATTTTTATTTATTAAATTAATGTTCGAATAAATTGTTATGTCACCTACTTACCCACCTGTAGTCAGTCAACTATTTAGGTACCTAAGTTATTCCATAACAAAACATGAACTTGAAGTTTTTGTCTTTTATATCTTAGCTCCACTTTCTAAAGGTAGGTAACTAATATTGACATAATTTATATAATTATTCTGTCGAAATAGACTGTGACGTTCCGTGTATTAGGTATTGTTGTTTGTTATTTTACTTAAATAGAGGCTAAATTGGTTACTATTAGATAACTAAGTATTTAGCTTTTTATTATATTTATTTGAAACGGGTTTGTGCACACATGATTAGTGATGGATGATACCTACCTACTGCCGACGTTGGTAAGCACACAAAATCTAGAAAGGAACCTCATATTTAGCTGACGAGACATATCGTTAGATCTTTGAAGATAGATCTATCTACTTGAGGTTTCTCAAGTTTATACCCTCCCACTCCCTTGCGTCACGCTCAAATCGTCAGGTTAGTGAATTGTACACTTTCAGCATTATAATGGACCCACCATACCTTACTCTGACGCGCTCGAGTAAATCGAACTATCGATTTTTTTTTACCATTCTGATCGGCTGCCCTACACGCGCGGCTCTATACATATATAGAAAGCTGAAATTTGGTGGAGGTACTCAACAAGGTGCAAGGTATCTATCTCCCAATATGTTATTCTGCCGCGCTGGAGTAACTCCAAAAATCCTCTCTTGGGCTCCCCTACTATTATTATTCGTAAACAAGTAGCCTTAGGTACCTATAGTTTTTTTATCTGTTTTACCACTTGTCATTCTTCACAGATGTAGCAAACTAATCTATTGACAAAAATAGGCTAGTTTAATTCGGCGAAATACAATCAACGATGGTTATTAGCGAAAATCATTAATCAAGTTTTCATTTTTAAGTAACACTTTGGTTGGTAATTAACCGAACATTTAGTAGGTACTTTTTGTTGACGTGGTGGTTTGTCTCACTGACTGTCACTCCGCAGGTTCGATTCTCGCCCAGTACGTATTTGTGTGCATAAATAAATTCATGCAGATTGTTCAGTCTGCGTCTGAGTATATACAGACGTCGTTATGGTTATGGTGCTGCGGGAAGTACCACAGCACACTTCCCCCGTGCTATGGAGGGGGAGCGAGTGAGTAGGTAGGCACGAGAACCAACCGCTCTCTACAGTGCAGATGGCGACCACTATGGGGTTTTAGCCGGTACGAGTCCGGCAAAACCGGACCGCAGCTCCCGGGGCAGTTATGGGTATCCTGTGGGGATTTTACCCCACGATAAAAAACGTCCTCCAAATTACATACACTTAAATTGAACTCTCGCCGGACAATAAGCGACGAAAGCCTGAATTTCGTTAGGTGAAAATGTATTGTACTAAAGTTTTTGTAATTAGTTTTTATTGTTATTAGTTTGTGACTATTGCAATCCATAAACAACAAGTAGCGTTTCAAATGTTTTCAGTTTCCTTGCGGTAAGAGAATATAGTCGTAAATGTTGATTATTATTGCTGTTACGTAGATAATGACATCGGAGGAAAACAAACATATTGAAAGTTTATTAGAACCAATTGTGAGCATTGTAGGTAGAACATATTACGCATGGCTGACGTAGGTATCTACTTACGACCTACTTGTTTGCAACTCATTGAAGAAATTGTTTGACGTCAAAACTTTTTGTTTATCAAAAATACGTCTTAATCATAATCATAAAGGTGTTATTTTGCGCTTGTATGGAAAAATGTAACAACTACACTACACTACATATGGAGTAAGTAAACGCAAAATTAATGAACGCACCCGAACTATGAAATACTAAAAAGTGGTTCTAGAGTTATAAAGCTCAAAATCCTTTCACTTTACAAGTTTCGGTGTCTAAGGAGTCTTCTTTGGAAAGCCACGACATAAAATTGAGTACCTAAGCAAAATAATTACATGCAACTTGTTTGTTAATTAATAAAATGACTGCGATTAAAAACTTGTGAGTCATCTAGTAAACAAGTAAATGTCAGATGACTACATTGAACTTATTTCAAGCAATGATTAGCATGCAAAATCTATCTAAAGCTACCATAACTATGCACTACTGACTGGCTATAAAAATACATGAATTATCAGATAAATTAATTAACAGACCTATAGATACCTACTTACTTAATCGTTCAATTACTCATTACGAAAAATAAATTCATATAACAAACGAAAAATTACTGTTTCAATATTTGATAGAACTCAAAAATATCTTAGCGTATACCGACCGAGTAACTTAAATTTTCTGAGACATAGACCGGGAGCAAACCTCCTCTATGATTGATTCAGCAGTAATTGGGTTTGACTACCGGCGGCGGTACAATAATTGCGATAGGCGCGGTAGACTGCCTGGCTGCCGGACTCACCTCACTGAGTAGGTATATCGATACTTACCTACGTTGTCGCGTTGGTTCGTTTACAAAATCACCCTTTTAAAGAACTTTTTGCATTAACGACTCTTTTTCCCTTGCTTTCTACTCTTTGCTCTTTGGTTTCGTAGTGCAACTAGGTTTGGAAGTTATTAGAGGAAAGGAAGTATTAGATTGTTTACCCAGCACTGGTATAAGGGAGTGAAGAAACAATTTCAATGTATTTATACTTTTCAAAACAATAAATTAAGAAAAAAAAACAACTAATTCATGCAAAAACTAGCTGTCTCCCGCGGTTTCACCCGCGTTCCCGGGATAAAAAGTAGCCTATATGTTATTCCAGGGTATGATCTATCTAGGTATGTGTTTTAAGTTTCATCCAAATCCGTTCAGTAGTTTTTGCGGGAATAAGCAACAAACAAACATACATACAAACTTTAACGTTTATAATATTAGTAGGTATAGTAGGACGAGCTTTCCGCCCCGCACGGCCGCGGTTTCACTCGCGATCCACTATTTTACCCCTAGAGATTGAATTTTCAAAAATCCTTTCTTCGCGGATGGCTAGTCTTAACAGCTATATAGGTATGCCTAATTTCAGCTCGATCTCTCCAGTGGTTTGATCTGTGCGTTGATAGATCAGTCAGTCAGTCACGCTTAAGAACGTAGAAATCCTAATTACATGTAGGGCACTCGCACTTCGCACAAAATGTTTGACCTGACAACCTCCCCTTACCTTCTTCATTAGGAATATGACATAACTACCTACCTTGGAGTCTTTAACTAAAATATTCTTGAGACGTATTTATTTGCCTAGATATTTGAATTAAATGCACAATACTTGGAATAATTAATTACTTGCTACCGTGGACAGCATAATCTTGAAGGGAAATTATAGGTACTAATGTTGATTTTGGTGATGTAACTGTTTTACTTAAAAGTAAAGGTTTCAACACGTTGAAATGGCCACTAAAAATAACAACAAAATATCAACTTCCCTTTTGTAAACCCTAAAGGTTTGAAATGAAAGTTACAAAGGATTTACGATCACACAAAACATGGTGAAAATCATAATTCAGTCAGCTTTATCCCATAAATACTTAGTAGGTGATATTTTTTTCTCTTTATAAGAATAAAGAGAAAAAAATAATCCGGTCTACAATAATCATGGTCAGATTGTGGTAACATGAGCACAGAAAAAATTACTTCTAAAAACCGATTTCGACTCACTTATCAAAGAACTTATAGGGTTCCTATTTCCGTTGAACTAGAGCCTTTTAAAGTATTAATACTACATTATGATGTGATGACTAAGTATACGCTACGAGCCTCCCAGGCTAATTATGTGCCTTCTGGCAGTCACCAAACTACCCTTATAACTTTTAAAATATACTAGCAGATTCCGACCCCAATGACACAGCAGAAGAATGTCATAGACAAATCTAAGTTTTGTCAGATATCAAAATACACTACTGGCCTTCAAAACTCAGTACCTACCTATCACACTTTTAAAATTGCAATAACTATGAAATTAGACAACATATATTTTCGAAATAAAAAGGATTACAAATAGATTTTTTTGCACCAAATGCCTGTTTTAGGGCCCTAACGGTAGAATGGAAGAAAAAAAGCTTTTGCGCAGATATAAATTTAGTTACTGTTGACTGAAAAATAATAATGTTTTATAATTGCTACTTTTGTTCGCTCTATGTCACATGTTCATGTGGTCACATGACCTCATACAATTTACAATAATGAAAGTACGGTAACTGTACGTGACTAAATAATTGATCTAAAAATATAAATATATTTTAAGGCTACGTATTTCACAAAGCAATCCTTATAGTTTCGTCATGTTCATATGTTTTATTATATCACTGTGTATAACGACTACAAATAAAATATTACATTTCTTTTTTAAGATTGCACTCCAAAGCCCGAAGTGGTATTACCTAACTACGGATGACTAATACGAAATTCGAAAATTACTATAGCAAAATTATATCTACATACCTAATTATGCGATCAAAGGGCTTTTTATTTATGTATTTAATCCTAGGAGTTAAACTGCACCCTATTTTAATGACTACGGAATCCTAGGCTTGTTTTTTTTTATAAGTAGGTATCTAAATGGTAACTGTCAGCACCAGCATAAAAAATATTTCCTTATTCTAAAATAAAGTTAACGAGATCTTCGACCCTCGCCACGCTATGATAGATAGGAAAAAAATGCAAAGTTAATAAAATAAATAACTTCAGCAGATCGTGATGTCTTTGGGCGAATACTTAAGTGGGTAGGTACTTATTATTGTACGGTAGTATTATGTAGATTCTAAAGCTGTGTATGGTACATATTAAACGATTTTTATTAGAAACAAATATTTGATCTTTAATGCTGGGTAACTGGTAAATGCCTACTCTTACGGTGACCTAAGTAGGTACCTATAATAATAATGTATTTGCATGCTTTCATCATGTAGATACCGGTCTAACCACAATTATATAAAGATCCTTAATATAGGTAACCTGATCAAATAAATTAAATATTTTTAATTTTAAAAATAATGTTGTGTGTGTAATCTGTAGTACTTACCTAAACAGGTTTCGATATTTCTATTTTAAAAAAAAAGTCCATTTTAATACCATTCCAAAATGATAGACGATATTTGTGTTTTATGCTAATCGTTTTAATACCGACATAAATTGACTTTCGATACAGTTAAGGTTTGTAAGTAGTAAGTAGCATATTGTATCCTTGTAAAATTTCGGATGCTCTGCGAAACCAAAAACCTTTGTACCTTTTTTAAAGTTCAGACTTTTTCATGCAAATCCCATTTTTTATGTCAGACACAAAGCTCATATTCATATTATGGTAAGTGCCACTGTTGCCTATGTTCATTAGGTACCATTGGATAGCATTATTCGTTCGCCAAATCCAAAAAAAATGTGCTATGGCGGTTAAAATTCCATAAAATTACAAAAATCACGACTCACACGCAGCCGCAGAAACGCTATAGGTACCTACTGAACTTTGTCTTGCAATTTTTTTATTTCAGGGCATATTCTCTAAAATTTGATTTCCCTTCCGGATTTTTTTAGGAATGAGCTAATTCGGACTAATTTGGAAAATTCCATGTAATTTATTTATTTATTTTTCATCATAGAGACACGATAAATGCAGGGGTTCCAGTTTCTTATTGTTATAAAAGGTCATTTTCGGTCAAGGTTGACACTGTAGGTAAGTAAAGTAAATTACTTACAGCAATTTTCCTTTCCCTGCACCACAGCACAAAGGAAAAAATCCATAAATCGTCGAGTTGTGGTCATAAAAAAATGTCATACAAACCTACATCTGCAGTTAGCGTACGAAACTCTCAGGGCGCGAATCCTACTCGCATTTGTCAGGTTTTTTATGTCTATACATAGACATAAAATTGTACATGCGTAATTGCGTATTGTCTAAAAAAATAAATTAACATACTAAAAAATATAGACGCAATACGATAACTATTATCTGACTGATTCAAGCCATTATCATACTGCATTACACACAATAAGGAATAACAAAAACAATAGAAGACAAAATTAATAAAAAACCGTAGATACCCAATTCTTCAGTCCGTCTTATCATTGTTTCGTTACATCTCGTGTATTGTGTGATAGCTTGCAGTATTCAAGAAGAAAAATTGTAGGTACATACTTCTACGTGTAATTTTATAATCAAAGGCAATGTTAAGTACAAACAAAAACGATATTACCTGTATAAAGTAAATCTGTAAATTTATGCAAGAGATCCGCAGGCTATTTGAAATCGTTTTGATATGGTCACGGCCATGCGCCAATTTGCCTAACCACCGTTCAAGTATTCACGTCTTGCGCCAATTTTACGATCGACAGGTTTTCCTTTAGTCTACGCCTATATCTAGTTTCAATTTATTTACCAACGTTGGACTAAATAATTGAGTGATTTTTCTTTAAAAGCGCTTGTTTCGTTACATCTCGATTAGAAAATACCTAAAAAAATACCTAGAAAAAACCTAAAATCTTTATATTATTTCTCTTAGTATGAACCTATGTTGCTAAATAAGTACCTACATAACTGTTAATTTATCTGTTTCGCAATAGTTTCACAGTTATAGAGATTGATAGCTTCTGGCAATCAAATTTTATATTAGTTCTATAGAAAATATTTGTAAACATTTTTTGTGATATTTGTTACCAAAATCTACCAAGATTTTGGTGACGGCGAATTCAATAAAAAAGATTAGGCTATTAGATATTAAATATCTAATCTATACTAATATTATAAAGAGGAAAGATTTGTTTGTTTGTAATGAATAGGCTCCGAAACTACTGGACCGATTTCAAAAATTCTTTCACCTTTGGAAAGCTACATTATCCCCGAGTAACATAGGCAATATTATATTTAAAAAAAAATTAGGGATCCTTACTAAAACTCCAATAATGTAACATAAGGTGTAAAAAAATGACCTGAAAAATTCCTTACGTCGCGTGCGCTGCGAAAACTATTGATGATAGAACAAAATCATTTACTACGACTTTGCAGAACTCATCATTATCTACAAAAAGTGTCGCCACAGCATATGTCTAAATATTATAGTTATGTCACAGTAAGCAGTTTTTTATTCTAAAATATTAATTTATATATGCCGCCTCTTGAAAAGGCTCTTCATTTGTACCTTGGTATTAATCCTCATCAAAATAAATTACTTTATATTCAAGACGGCTTTAATACCTTTTTATAACTTTTTGAATTATTCAATTCGGACATTTCATTCGGAAGATATCACGAGTTTAAAAATGCAAGTATTAGAAAAAAGTCGCGTGGTTGTCGCTCACCGCGCTCAGCTAGCCAGCATGCGATGTAGGCTCCATGTAAGCGTCACTGGGGTACGGGGGGGGAGCCCCCCGTACCCCGTATATATATAATATAAATCAATGTATCTATCTATATATATAAAAGAAAGTCGTGTTAGTTACTCCACTTATAACTCAAGAACGGCTGAACCGATTTAGCTGAAAATTGGCAGGGAGGTAGTTTAGAGCCAGGAGAAGGACATAGGATAGGTAGGGGTAGGTAGGTAGGGTAGGTAGGTAAGGTAGGTAGGGGTAGGTAGTGGCAGGTAGAGGTAGGTAGATAGGTAGGGGTAGGTAGGGTAGGTAGGTAGGGTAGGTAGGGTAGGTAGGGGTAGGTAGTGGCAGGTAGAGGTAGGTAGATAGGTAGGGGTAGGTAGGGTAGGTAGGTAGGGTAGGTAGGGTAGGTAGGGTAGTTAGGTAGGGTAGGTAGGTAGGTAGGGTAGGTAGGTAGGGTAGGTAGGTAAGGTAGGTAGGGGTAGGTAGTGGCAGGTAGATAGGAGTAGGTAGGGATAGGTTTGTAGGTCCCAGTTTTATTTTTGTTCTCAGGGCAGGACAACGTCTGCCGGGTCAGCTAGTACATAAATAACTTCAAGTAACTAACTTTGCAACTAACTAACTCCGAAGTTGCAAAGTTTCAATCGATAGGATATTGTTAGTTATACACGAGAAGAGAGAAAAAGAGAAGGGGTATTTTTTAAATGTTACTTTTATGTATCACGACTAAAAGCAATGTACAACAAGAAGTAAATCATTAAATTAACATTCTCCCTCTGCAAGTGTCTTAATGACGTGAGGAAAGTGCATTAACATCGACTTATCGTCAGTAGTTTTTATCAACAAGTTAAGGCCAAGTCACGATTCCATAGTTACAAAACGTTACTGCACAATTTTATTACGGTGCATAAATAACTAGTGAAACTACTCATATCAAACTATTGTCATTTTTTAGCATAACAAATCTGATGAAAACTAGGACAAACTATGGTACTTAATACATTTACATTGATAGTTTTTAAATAAAGGTTAAAGGTACATCTAGAACGGCTTTTTTGTACAGATAGCAGTACTATTATGTATTCTGTGGTAATATGCCTTTAGTAAGATTTGCAAAAAATATAAAATATTTTTTTTATGTCAGAAAACCATCACTCAGACGGTCTACTTTATGACAAGTGGCCACATTCGCATAAGGACATTAGCAATATCAAGGGGGTTGCCAATTATATTGCAATTGAAATAGTTTAAAAGGCAAGGAGGTTGGTGACAGAATATCAACATGATGGTAGCCAAATTGGCGGTACTATAAAGTCTGGAAATAAAGATTGAAAGGTTGTAAGAGAGAGTGGCTAAACTGGTACATTTTTACAAACGAATCATGTACCGACTCACTTCCCGGTGTTCCACACGGAAAAAAAAGATTTTGCGACTTATTTGCGCCAAGACCATAAATATTCTTAAAAATATCAACTGATTCTAAGAGAGTTTTGTTTTCAATCGAAATTTGATTCTTACTTAAAAAAAATGATTCTCTAAACTGAAGGAGAAAAAAATTATTTACATTAAAATTATGTATCTTAGGTCAAGAACCCAGGTTTTTTGTTCTGATGAAATTAGTTTACATTCCATTTAAGACATCGAAAACTCTTGTTTTGATCAATCTTTGTAATCCACATGAGATATTTAATCGTCTATACTCAAAAGTGAGCTTGTATCATTAGAAATAAAAGAAATCTTTTTCTGTGACGATATGTTATCAATTCAATATTAGATAGTAGTCTTGACAAAATATACAACAAGTTTGTATCCAAATTGAAGATATATTTATTACGAAACAATTATCTTTATGCAAAATTTCCAAAAAATCAGATGAATATGAAGCTGCATAATTTTATAATAAGAGTGTTCTCTTTTTAATCAACTTTAAATTGTTTACATGAAGATAAAACAATTCTCATAGATCGTTGTAAATATCTCATGCCGGCCGCCATCACCGTATTTACTGTCGCACCGCGCCGGTGACACATGCGCGTCCATCGAGTTCCGAAGCCAAAGTTTTGGTTTTTTTAAATTTGTTTTACTTTCATAAGTCTTGGTGAGTGTGTTGACATTAATGGAGAAATTACTCAAAACCTGGTAAATGCCAGCTGAAGTTAGAGCTATCTTGGTTCTCATCAGGGACGGCCGTCCCTGGTGCCTGAAGTACAAAATAATTCCAGGAACTGGATGCCATGGGGCATTTTAAGTAAGTGTGTTTTTTAGATTTTTGCGTGTATAAGTAGTATAAGGATATTTACCTACTGTTACTATCTTTAACTGATTAATACTAATGTCTGGCTAACTCACTTCTATATAGTGCCGAGGGTACCTAGAGGGAGGCACCTAATAAATATTTATCTAATTACCAAATAAGTACCTACTTTAGGTACTCAAAGCTGTTTATGACCATAGTGGCGGCAGCAGATATGTGTGAGATTTATTTAAATCCTAACTATTGGTTTAAACTTACAGTAAATTGGATTCAGACGAACCACATAGGTTCTCTCATGGAAGACAATTTGAAAGAACTCAGACCATTGCTGGGTGTGCATATTTACTTGAAGATAGACTGGTAAATATAAAACTTAATATTTTTCTATATCTGATCATTAGTTTTATGCCCAATATCCTTTGAAATTGATTTAAATTGAAAAAACAACTGGATACTACTTAGGTAAACCACTGGATATTAGCAAGATACCTACCTAATTATTTTTTATTTTCAGGCTACAGTGGAGGAGGAGGAAATGCATAATTAGTTAGATGTTCAACACAAGCTTGTCTGATGTCTTCATTCCAAGACTTTGACTTCAAACTCATCTAGAGACTTCACCATGTGGAAAAAGCATTTTACAATTCTATAGCAGTAATGGATTATTTATATAACCAAACGCAGAAACTGCTTAAATAACATCAAGTAAGCATTTACAATTTATACAGTTATTCATTTTAGTTATTATATCCCATTTGATTGTAGGTGTATGTGTATGATAGATAGTACACACTAAATATATAAAAGGAAAAGGTGACTGACTGACTGATCTATCAATACACAGTTCAAACCTCGAGCAGAAATTTGGCAACATGGCTCTTCACTTCGTAAATTCATAAGATGTATAGGTATAGCTAGTACAATATAATAGTACATTTATTATTAAAGAAATAGTAAAGGTAATGAGAGCTCACTATTTTTTTTTCAGGTGTTTGACATATGAAGATTATACTTTTATATCTGGAATGATAATAATTAATACTCTCCACTCAAGAGTCCGCAATTAGTACCTACTTCACCCAACTAATAAAAAAAGTAATACCTGGTGATAGTGGGCAAATCTATCATAGCAAAAGGAATGGTACAGTGAATGGTAGGTACCTAAACCAACCAAGATTATTTTGTTGAAATTTAATAATATCTTGGGATATTATAACACATGGCTATCTGTTCACAAACAGTAGAGTCTTTACCATGGAAACCAGTTAACTGGATATACTAAATTATTTTTACATAATATTCGAAGAATTATTTATATGTAGGTATAGATACAATTGAAACATAACAACTATTATAACATATATGAAATATTAATTTAAAATTAAACTACAATATCTATCTTATATACATTACAGAGTAACTATAAATAATAAACCATAATACCTTCTTATTTTTTTAATTTCATTTTTTCTTTTCTTTTCAACTAGAACTACTGCAGAAGGAAAACAGGAAGACCTCGAT
Source organism: Tethea ocularis (assembly GCA_963555595.1). Lineage (NCBI taxonomy): Eukaryota > Metazoa > Arthropoda > Insecta > Lepidoptera > Drepanidae > Tethea > Tethea ocularis. Next base: position 5,339,243 of record OY741966.1, read on the forward strand.
TGGCTAAAAGAAAATAACCCTGGGAGGAAGATATTGCAAAATAGAAAGCTACCCCCTGCTCAATATTGTTAGCAAGGCAGGATGTATCCCATTATTTCACTACTTTGCTTATAAAAAAAGAAATAATAAGTTGAGTGAAAAATTAAACGCGAGTTAATTTTGCAAGGAGATCGGTTTTCTTATCATTCATAATTTTTTTTTAAAGTAAATATTTGCAAACAAAATGTAATTACTTGAATATGTTTTATGTAGGTAGATATATATTTTATTTTGGCTAAGTCTAAGTTTTCAACCTTGTATAGTCAAATTTTTCTTGAGCATATGTAATTTTATTCTGTACATATTAATTTTATTTTTTTGAGTACGACTACACACTACAAATGTCATTATTATTATTTAAAGATTTTAAATACTTGGGTCAATAATGAAAACTGAAATTAACTCATGATTTTGTACGTTATTTTGGACCTCTTAGCGTTAAAATATTGCGTGGTTGTTTTTTTTATTGTAAGTCTTTGGTTGCAGTTTTAATAACTAACTTACAAAACAGGCGTAATATTTTTTAAAAGTCCGACATACAATTTTAACGCTGAAAGGTCCAAAATGGCATAAAGGATCCATGTTTTCAGTTTTCGTTAGATGCTCGATGCCACTTACACCCAAGTATTTAAAATCTTTAAATAATAATAATGGCATGTGTAGGTTGTAGTTATTATTTATGGTGTATTCAATAAATAATGATTCTCAAATTTAAAATGTCGTGGTTTTTATTGAAACGAACTAAACTCTTCCATACAGACAATCCTGGCTTCCATTCAAAAAAGCCAAACTATTTTAGTATTAAACGAAGTTATCGATGCATTAAATAAAAATAGTTTACTACTTTGATCCAAAATACCATCAATTTTACCATCAATGATACTAATAATTTGGATCAAATTTTCTTAAATTTTTACTCAAAAGATTTAATATTTTGAACCCTTTAGTTCAAAGTGTTTGTTTTTTCTTCGTAATACGATAATTACCTTGAACTAAGCATCTACTATTCTATATTGAAGACAACTCGATTCTTAGTCAAAAATCAAATAATTTCAATCAGGAACATGTCTGTTTTATAATAAAATAGAAAATATCTTGATCTAAACAAACGATTGTCTTAAATCCAAGACAAACTGTTGTCTTAAATTAAGTGAACTCTATTATTTAAATTCAAAAACAATACAAAGGCTTCAGTGAAGAAAACTCGATTTCTTAAAATAAAATAATATTTTATTAAAATAAATAGTTCGTATTCCTTTGGATTAAACGTATATCAGTTTAACACAAGGTTATATTTTTAAGAACACCGAATACTGAATTTAAGAGAAATGAAGCGTTTGAATATATATGAATTAATATTTTCTTGGCATAAGGCATTTTCCTTTATTTGAAGAAATCGTTTTTTACCGTGCATTATACTGAAATCTGGTTATGTAAGTCCGATGACAATAATAATAATGTAGTGTCATTGAGCTGGTCTGATGATGGAGGTGATTAATATAGCTTTTCCCTAATATTTATTACTTTTAAATTATTCACTAAGTAGGTATAGGTACACACTACACACGCACACTCAGTTCTAGAATTTATAGGAGTGAATACTGCCCTTAAGTGCTTTAGTGCAGTGGAACTTTTCGCGTGGCCCACTTCCATTCCACTCGACGGTTTATCTCCATATAAGTCATTACTCTGTGATCGCTCACTATCTACCTTTTAAAGTTATTCATAGATTCATATTTTATTACAGTTAATTACAGATTTAGATGAAAGTGATTATAATTAAATGTCCTTTGAATTATTGACCGAGCGAGGGCGAAGGGTCTCCGTTTGAGCTTGGGCAAAAATGCTTTCATCGTATGTCTGTCCGACCGGACGGCTATTCTCCTCTACAGGTCGCATTTCTCAAGTGATCCTCGTGAAATTTTATGAGCAGGTTTGATAATATATTATATGTATACAATATGGATTTTTTTTGATTCAGTTTTTGGAAATTTTTCTAAATGGGAGAGAGCAAATTTGTCTAATGGCAACTGAACTCCCATAGGGTTCAGCCATTTCGAAATATGTCTCTGAACTTTTTAGACGCAATTTTTTGTCCTAACAACTTTTTCATCTGATAAACTTCTAGAGCTCTAGTTACTATTAAGATGTTCCAAATTGATGCCCCAAGAGATAATGACAACAATAGAAGGTTACGGTTAAAACGGTACTTAAAAGTGTCAAAAAATGTAAAGCAGCCGAGAAGCCGCAACAAGAGGCCAATGAGGTTTGGATTACAGAATTTAAGGAAGTGAACACTTCCTCTTAAAAGCTTTATATTTACACATTAAAATACTAGTAGTAGTTATGTACTTGTCGCCTTGGGTTTTTGGCTAGACCCATAGAAGCTGAACGAGTTAAAATGAAATATCAACTAACGCTATAATTTTGAGAACTTGAAAGCTAGCCTATAGGCTTTGTGTGCTTGCCATCTTCGACCACAAAAATTAAAGGCTAGAGTAAAAAGATGTAATGTTGAGATTACTAACCGGCGGCGGAGTGTTAATGACCCCGTGAGAACAGTAAGGATAAAGAGCAAGTTTACTATCAGTGGCGCACAGTGTAGAATAGTCACTACTGTATAACTGACCGCTCAACACTAACTTTGTGAAATCTAAACTTTATAGCTCTGTAAAACTATTCGGTAAAAATAATAATTAATTAACTTAGCATACCTCGAGAAAGAGACGATCTTGGAGAACGTGCTAATAGTGGTGTCCATTCTGATGCAGTCCCGTCTCGTTTGCCCATAGATAATGAACCATAATTACTACTCAACAACTTTTCAATCACATTCATACTTATGTTTTACTTATCTAGTACACTTTACGTTATCATGCCTGGTTACTCTAGATTTGTATTCTAGTGTTCATTGGGTTCAGAACTTATTTAAGTTATTTAGTAACACGCCCTATCAAGTCGTACACTACACTGTGGGAGCCCGGTAACAATAATGCGATTTATTAATTATTATGTATTTATTTTACTGATAATACTGTATACGTACAATTGTAATGTGGGCTATTCCCAAAAAAAATATAATTTATGTAAATAATAACGACACTTGCATAACTAAAATAGACTCACCCGATAATAACTCATTCATCAGAAATTAATGTAAAATGTTATGACATCTTTTATCACTAAAGTAAACGCGTCATTACTTACTAAAACGGATTAGACATTAGTACTAAGTAACGTAATTACAAAATAAACATACCTACGAAAGGAAATCTAGAGTCATTGAAGTAAATAGATCGTTAGAAACAATAGGTATAAATAATGATGTAATTATTGTTTCTATAACAGGGTCAATGTTCTTCATTTCTGAATCTTTCCAAATTATTAGTGTCATCATTTCATGGTATATACCGGGTGAAATTGAAATGGTATAGGGGGCCAAAAAGGCATTGATGTATACTTTATACAGATCATGAAAAATAATATAGAGTGGAAAACAACATTAACATATTTTCATACTCAAAAAATCATCATAAACTTTTGTGTAATGGGAGACTTTTTCGCAATTATGATTTATAAAATTATATTTAATTTGTTCGGTAAAACTATAATTATGAGAATAACCCACTTAGTCGTTGCTATGTTTACTATTTATGATACTTAATTGTTACGGAAAAATACTCACACGCTATCGTATGTAAACAAATAATATCGACTAACTTGACACAGATATAATAATTAAGATTAGGTTACTAATTTTATCAGTCACAGTTTTGGTCACAGTCATGAGAATTCGAAACAATTTAAAAAAAAAACGTGATAAATAAGATGCAATAAATAGCTTTACGTCCATTATCAGTGTCTATTCTATATCCATATTTACTGGTATATTATGCTTGGCGATAAACTCTTCCTCACGATGTTTTCCTTCACCTTAAACACGGTATCATATTTACAATGGCTTGTCTATATAGTATTTTGTTGTCTCCATATCCAATACATATGTAAGTACCGCACTTGGATTGAGAGTTAGTAGTATGAACCGACCTCGATGGACAAACATGATGACTGTTGTTTAGAACGCCTAAAAAGGAGCCGAAGCGGGCTGATAATGATGGTTTTGTGACAGTGCGATGCAAAGGAGGACCTGAGGACCAACAAACAAGAACCGATGGGGCACGGCTCCTCTAGAGCCCAATCTAACGATACCTCTTATATACAAACATATAAACCTTATCTTATTTTTTTTATAATATTTCTTCAAACTGCAGGGTCTAAAACCTAAAAACTTGAAATTTTACACATCAAAAACATAGGCATCCAAGGAACTGTGTTTCAAAATAGGTTCTTTAAAAGGATAACTGCGGGGTTGAAAGTTAGTTGAATATAAATGTGGCATTTTTATATTCAACTAACTGTTTGAGGTCACACTATTGGAAATGAGGTCAGATTACAGCTAATGCTGAAGCGCTGTATTTTGAAAGCTCCAATAGAAACGTTGTATAATGTCTAGAATAAGATTGATATACTCCTTCGTTAAATCTTCCACTCATAATAATAATTATGCTTTTTCATCATTAACAATCATGAGATTGCCATGAATTTGCCATGTTCATCTTAAGTCCGACCTTGAAGTCTCAACCAAATCTTCAGGAGAAGTAGGTACCTACATCAAAAAACAAGGTGCTCAAAATTTTGCACCCGATTTCTAAAGGCCTAAACCTACCCATAGGTAAATATGAGTTTGAATTGCAAAATCGTCCACATATGAAATAGTGAAGTAATGTAATATTCTAATACAAAATTGTAGGTACTTAACCACTTTTGACGAATTGCAAAACAAGTATTTGTTTTCTAATAGATAAACATCTAGTTTCGATATTATGTCGGTCAAACGTCAGATAGCGTTTTTACTTCAAAAGCATTGCACATATAATGCAGATATTTTATTTTCTGCCACTGCTTTTCTTTTCGTGTGGTGCTGACACCGGGTCTGATTTGGAGTCAATTATGATTGCAGACGTTGTGAGAGCAATGGAAAGGCCATCTTCTGTAATCTCTTCAGTTTGCTGGACATCCAGTAAGACATCCGAAAAACATCTTCGATTAGTAGAATGGTCATTCACTGACATTTATTCTACACATTTCTTTCATTTCTAATCTACTTACAAATATTTACAGAAAAAAAAGTTCAGTTATATTCAGCTATAGCTGGTGAGAATGTAACGAAAATAAGCGTGATGCAGTTTCTTAAACTAGCTCATATACCTAACCTCCATGTTCTACAGGAACAACATATAGTATTTCTAGTGGATCTTAGCTGTCCCGATATTGCAACATATCTTCAAACGGTTTGTATCATTAGTTTGCTAATTTGTTTTATTCTTATACGTAAGTACTTACTATGGTTTCTCATTAAATTCTTTCTTATTCAGAACTCTATTCAAAATTACTTTCGATCCCCTTTTCGTTGGATTATCATTGATTCCGATAATAAAACTCAAAATAGCATAGTTCCGGAAGTGTTGGTCAATATCACCATACTCTCAGATGCTGAAGTAGTTGTCATTCGACAAAATAAAGAAGCATATTACGATCTTTATTTGGGTGAGTTGATTCTATTGATTATGATTTATTATTTCTTTAGGCTTTCTTGAGCCGTTGTCCAGTTGTGGATATGTTTCGGCTGGCATGATGATGATGATGATTACTTTAAAAATAATTAAGTACAGTAACTATAAGGAGAAACGGTGAAATTATTATAATAGATAATTCAGAATTAAGTATAAGTATACCTATCCTTACGTATTCTACCTAAAGTAGGTATATTATGAATAAATCCCGATAGTTCTTAAAAATCACTGAATGCAAATCTTGAAGATCATTTTTATTTCAGTGTATAAAATAAGCCCTGAAAGCAAATGGCGAACTGAAAGCTATGGTAAATGGAACATAAAACACAGGTTCCAGAAAACAAAAGAGATGTTTGAATCAACAGCTATAAGGAGACATGATCTAAGCGGATACGAAATAAAGATTTGTTATGTTCTTACCGACAACGATAGTATAAATCATTTAACAGATGAAGTGTGAGTCTTTTGTTTTCAATATTTTATGATTTTATCCCTAATGAAAAGGCATAAGTGTAATGCACGCAGACAATTCGATATTCATTCAAGCCACGATTCTGATATCTACTTCCCACAATTTTAAGGATTCTACAACTAACAATATTCTAAAGCTTTAATTATATTGTTTTCAAAGAGTAATTACATTTCAAAATAACTAGATAGGTATTTAATTTACTTCTTCACTGAACTCACCATTTAATCATTAAAATGGCAATAATTAAAGCATGATCAGCATTATTTTCAGCAATGACCACATCGATACAATTACAAAGGTGAATTTCCCCACGACGAATTATCTCCTGGATTTCCTAAATGCTAATAGGAAATACGTCTTTGTTGACACTTGGGGTTATCGCCTTAACGGATCGTGGAATGGGATGACAGGATATTTGGTTCGAGGGGAAGTTGAAATCGGAGGTAAGTAAGTATCTCCTCTTCTTTGAAGTTTTAAAGAATTCACGTAGAAGTCAATCAGCCAATTTAAGACCAGTTTTCTGTGAAGTATATCCTTGTTAATTGTTTACAGGTTCTCCAATGTTCTTTACATCTGAACGTATATCTATTGTAGATTATATATCAAGTCCAACACCAACACGATCGAAATTCGTGTTTCAACAACCGAAATTGTCGTATGAAAGCAATTTGTTTGTACTATCATTTCGCACTAGTGTATGGTTTTGTAGTATTGCATTAGTATTTTTACTGTTCCTTGCCTTACTTGTGGTCACTATGTGGGAATGGAAGAAGACCCACCATGAAATAAATTTGGTAAGTAAGTTAATAATAACAATTTATTTTATTTTCTCCAATCTACAATATTTTACAAAATCAGGAAAGAAAAACTTATTAAATAAGGCTAAAATTAAATATGTAGCAGGAGACAGGAGTCCAAACTGAGTAGGCCCCGTACTATGGATCTCCTGGCTTCCGCCTCTCAAGATTTTCTATATTTTCTCTAGCAAAAAACTTACAGGAGTGTATAATTAAACAAAAGTGCATTGGCTGCATTACAAAGACAGAAACGTTATGATATTTTGTATAAGTATGTGAGTGTGTATAGCTGTATGAATGTGTGTATGCAAAATGCTGTGTGTGTGAGCATGTTTGTGTTATAGATTGTATGAGTGAGACATTATATGGGTGCGAATGGTATGTGTATATGCGTGTGGGTGTGTGTGTGGAGTGAATATGCGTAATGGTGTGTGAGTGTTTCTTGAGTCCATATCTACAATCTATATTATCATTAGTAGGTTTTCCGTTTGCGAATAATTCAAAGAGAGAAGTTAATGCTCATATAAAGCCAGCAAGCATACAACCCAATCTATCCACTATAAAAATAACCTTATTATTCCAAGTTACACCACTTACCCTAGACAATCATAAATTTTATTAGGTTTTTTTCAGAGAGTTAAGGAAGCTGGAATTTTAAGAGCAAATGTCGCAGATATTGTGGTATTGATTTTTGCAGCCGTATGCCAACAAGGAAGCCATGCTGAGCTAAAAGGTATAATTAAAAAATAAGTAAGTAAATATTGTTAGTGGTGCATAGACAGTAGCTTCGTTAGTAGTGTGATCGTAGAGCTGTATCTAATGTTATTTCTTTTTTACAAATTCCAGGGTCCTTAGGTCGAATTGTGATGCTATTATTGTTCCTAGCTCTTATGTTTCTATACACTTCATATTCAGCCAATATTGTTGCTCTACTGCAATCCAGCTCATCAAAAATTAGAACTCTGGATGACCTACTCCATTCTAGACTCAAATTTGGGGTCCACGATACTGTGTTTAACAGATATTACTTTTCGGTAAACATTTTTAATGTCTTCTTTAATACTATCATGTCTTATGAGTCGAACTAGACTGTTACTGAATAATAAGTCACGTACAACGCTGCAGTATAATTGGGATTGTAAGAAAATCATATAAACACGCATTTTTCAGACTGCAACGGAACCCGTGCGGAAGGCTATTTATGAGAAAAAAGTTGCACCACCTGGCATAACTCCTCGATTCATGACTATGGAAGAAGGAATTAAGAAAATGCAAAAGGTTTGTTCCCTAATAAAAGTTTGGTAGATACCTAGAAAAATGGTAATAAACAGACAGCTTTCACACTTTCACAGTTATAATACTAGCTGTCATTAGTTCACCAGCGTTCTGTTTTTATAGGGGCTATTCACGTTTCATATGGAAACTGGAGTTGGATATAAATTCGTAGGGAAATTCTTTAATGAAGGTGAAAAGTGTGGTCTGAAAGAAATACAGTATTTGCAAGTAATAGATCCATGGATGGCGGTTAAAAAAAATACACCTTTTAAGGAAATGTTCAAAATTGGGTAAGTTGATAAAGCAAAAAATTACTTTTTAAATCTTGGGTGATTGATCCATCTCATCATTGATTATTTTATCTCATCATTGTTATTTTAAACGAAGTAGAGCATGATGTCCCTTCGCTAGAATTGCGCGAGAAATATCTCCACGTTACAGTTTATCGCAGCTAAATAACAATAATTTTGTGTTCCTGCGTGAGAGTAAGGTCGCGAAGTTTATCGGGGAGGGGAGATGAATCTGCCCCAGAGCCCTGCAACATCCGGGGGCTCCGGGGCAGACCATAAAGGCTACGGTATGCTTGTTGCCGACTACGATGTACAAAAAAAAAGGTTTAGGGCTCGAAATATGGATGTTAATTTACGAATTAAATCTTATTTATTTTTTTGTGTGTAGAACAAAACGTATACAAGAACATGGACTACAGAACAGGGAGAATCGTTTGTTATACGCAAGACGACCAAAATGTACAACCTCAAATTTCGTATCAGTGAGCATGGTGGACTGCTATCCTACGTTACTAATACTTTTATACGGAATGTTTACAGCTTTACTTCTACTCGTTATTGAAATACTCATGCATAGGAGAAAAGCCATACTCAAACGCATTACATGTCTATCGAATAAACACAATATAGAAAACTAAGGTAGATTAGCCATCGCTAACTAATCTAAATAGATATAATTATAAATAATAAATACATAAAACTTAGTTGAAAGTCGTCAGCTTGTTATATGGAATACATGTAATAAAATACAATCACAAACTTTAATTTGGACCCATTTCCTAGATCGAAAATAGTCGCGTCGAGCTGGTAGATTGCCCCTAGCAACGTCAATCTACAACGTGTTTTCAATACCAACTTACATGCTAAAATGTATAATACGTTTGCTCTACAATATCCAACCTTAACTGGGTCCTTAATTAAAGTTTGCGACTGTACCTAAGCAGCGAGTTATTTCTGTAAACACTACCGCCCTTATGATTAGCACAAATCGATGTATCACAAACCATAATTATTTACATACTTACTTAGGTAAACCTGCAATTACTTCTATGAATTATAGGAAAATATGCAATTATGTAGCTAACTGTTTTATGAAGATTTACTTACCTACCTTGCGATCATTTAGATTATGATTTACGTACAAATAGAACGTGTACCTAATTAAAAATTTAAATAATAGTAAGGTAACAATGAAGTTGTTTTTGTTTCTAATAAATGTTTTTTGCTTGGAATTTGTTGTTTCAATTAATTGTCCGACAAATGAAGTAAACATGATTGTTGATGTTATTCAATCTTACGAAAAACCAACAGCCGTAATTGCAAAAGTTTGTTGGAGATCTGGTAGGTACTACGAGTATACTACATTAAAATTAAAAATATTTTTTTAATCAATATTTTAGGGTCACCCAAAGAACGATGGAGAGGGCTATGCTCGGAGTTTCCTTGCGAGATCGAATCAGAAATGATGAGATCCGCAGGCGAACCAAAATAACCGACATAGCCCGCAGAATTGCCAAACTCAAGTGGCAGTGGGCGGGGCACATCGCTCGTAGAACTGACGGCCGCTGGGGCAGAAAGGTTCTCGAGTGGCGACCAAGAACCGGAAGACGTAGCGTGGGCAGGCCCCCCACAAGGTGGACCGACGATCATGTGAGGGTCGCGGGACGCCGCTGGATGCGGGTAGCGCAAGATCGGCCATCGTGGAGATCTTTGGGGGAGGCCTTTGTCCAGCAGTGGACGTCTTTCGGCTTACATGATGATGATGATGATGAATCAATATTTTAATTAGGTTTCTTTTTCAGCCATTAAATTAAATTTAATTCATCAACTGTCAAAATTAGATGATCCAAAAAGTATTCGTTTTGTGCACGAAAATAATGGAATCAGATTTCTTTCTCCCAAAACGATTTTGTTAATATTAGTAGATTTATCATGCAACGACAGTAGAACTTTTCTGGAACAGGTAACTTATGATGAGCATGTCAATCATACTGTAAAAAGATAACTTTAATAACAACCTATATTTTTTTGTCAAAGGCAAGTGCCGCAAAAATGTTCGCTAAGCCGTATCGATGGCTGATTCTTGCAAAATCTACAGAAATTAAGGAAATATTGTCTACTGATCTTAAAGATTTGACGATTCTAATAGATTCTGATGTAACTATTTCACAAAGTCAAAGAAATAATGGATTTAATTTAAAAACAAGTGAGTATACTGATTTAATAAAGAAATTATAAGATACATTCGCAATGCAAAATGTTTTCTTTTTCTAGTCTACAAAATAGATAATGATGGGGAATGGTACATGGAGAGATTCGGAACATGGGATATTAACGGCCTTAATCGGTCACAAAACATGAACGTGTCTATTGCTTTAAGACGGAAAGATCTTAGAGGAAAATCAATAGTAACATCACTTGTGATCACTAATAACCAAACGAAGACTGAACTCTTGGAACTTCGGTAAGATTAACAATTACGTATGACAATGATCGTAGGATTGTTAGTTTTGCAGTTATGCCTTAAATATCGTATTTTATATTTTTGTCCTTTTTAATGTTGTCACTACTCTAAAAATTTATACACGATAGGCCGATCATAATTTTGAAGTAATTATTAAATCACGACTTGTTTTTTTGGAATAGAAATCCATGTTGGTAATCGGAAGGTTCTGTCATTCACTATACAAGCAGCTGATCCAGGAGAACTAGGTTTAACTGACCGACAGCAACTGACTCTTTGCTTTGTATTCTCATGGAAGCCAGTAACTATCATACACTGTAATCGTCTTCTATCTTCCATCCAGCTACTGTGCATGAGAAAGCCAGGTTACCTAGTCCCGTATTATCTTACTTTATGGTTAATTTACAACTTTAATTTTAGGAATATCATGATTGACACTCTTTCCAAAAGCACTTTTCGGCATATCAACCCATTGTATGATTTTATAAATGCAACAAGAGTCCTAATTTTTTGTGATACATGGGGCTACTTAATCAATGGATCCTGGAACGGAATGATTGGTCATTTGTCACGTGGAGAAGCTGAACTTGGAGGTATTACTGAATAAACCCTTTCTTATTAATTATAAACTTTTGTGCCGCACAATACCCGGAGATATAAATAAAAATCTTTCTTCATTTGAATAGATATTAAATTATTCATGACATGGAATAAATTTATGGATTTGAACTTGTAATCTTAGAATCATTAAAAATCAAATGTTTTTTATGGTTACGCAACTTATGTGTATCCGGGTGTATTCCATTTTTGGAGTTAGTAGCTACCCATTTGTTTTTGATTAGGTAAACCCTGCAATTTAAATTCTACTTACTTTAAATCTCGACTTAGTAGTATTTTGGTTTCTTTTTATCAGGCACAGTAACTTTTATAACAATACTTCGAATGGACGTTTTGGAATACTTATCTCATCCAACACCTATAACAGCAAAGTTTGTGTTTCGAGAGCCATCTTTATCGTACCAGAACAATTTGTTCCTTCTGCCTTTCAAAGGCTCAGTTTGGTATTGTATAGCTGGATTTATTGTTTTATTGGTATTTATTCTATATACCAATGCTAAATGGGAGTTGAAAAAGTCTGTAAGTCATGATATGGTAATTACGAGTACTTAACACCTCATTTTTTAACGACACTAGATCGCTTAAATTGCTTCTTTCATTCTTTAACTGTAAATCATAACGCACAATTCACTTCTGATAGGCATATTCCAATGTGTGTCATTTTGGCAGGCAAATGATCATCCATGGCTCTCAATAATTCCTCCTTCAGCCACACTATACTAAAATTGACTAAACATTGTTTTTTATTTTTCAGAAGGAACTTGATGCCACTGCATTGAGACCAAGTGTTAGCGACATAACAATTTTAATCGTCAGCGCTATCTGTCAGCAAGGAAGCTCTAACGAATTGAAAGGCTCGTCGAAAAGTTTAATTTATTTAATTTCGAGTTTCTAAGTCAACAAGCGTGATTATTCTATTTTTTACTCTTTTCAGGGACTCTTGGGCGTATGGTAATGTTCATTCTATTCCTCACATTCCTGTTTCTCTATACATCATACTCGGCTAACATAGTGGCTTTGCTACAATCCAGTTCTAATCAAATAAAAACTCTATCTGATCTTCTCCACTCTAAGCTGGAATTAGGAGTTGAAGACGTCTCTTACAACAGATATTATTTTTCAGTAAGTTAGTGCTTCAAAATAGCGATACAATCAAATAAATGTGCTCATTTAAATATACCTACTAAAACGTATATATTTAGCTTGAGTATATAAACTTGACATATATAAATAATTGCTTTAGTCCAGTTTGACATCACACAAAATATGGGATATAAATTTAATGGGACCTCTCAGAGTTGATTAAGCAACTTAAAAGGCAACATGCGATTATTATTTTTATGAATTTGAACTTTACAGAAAGCCACGGAGCCTATTAGGAAAGCCATTTATGATACTAAAGTAGCACCTAAAGGGATCAAAGCTAATTTTATGGGAATCGAAGATGGAGTAAAATTGTTGCAAAATGTAATGTATTAAAAACATTGAAAAAAATAATTGTTTTTTTGAGCATAAATAGACGTAGGTAAATAAATAGGATTTAATTATTTTCAGAAACCATTTGCATTCAACATGAATATTGGTGTTGGATACAGAATGGTGGAAAGATATTTTTATGAGCACGAGAAGTGTGGTCTCCAAGAGATTGAGTATATTCAAGACAATAAGCCGTGGATTTGTTCTAGAAAGCAATCGCCTTTAAAGGAAATATATAAAATTGGGTAGGTCAGCTAGATAGGATTTCTTTTTATATTTTCTTACACTTCTTGCATTATAAAGCTTATCTCTTCTATGTTTTACTAACATCTTTGTCTTTCTATTCATTTACCTTACCAGGTTCTTCAGGATCAAGGAACACGGCTTAGGAGACAGAGAAAACCGTTTGATATACGCAAAGAAACCAGTCTGTGCATTCCGGGGCGGAAGCTTCGATTCTGTCAACATGGTAGACTTCTACCCGGTGTTACTGATGTTACTCTATGGAATGATCATATCTTTTGTACTGTTATTGTTGGAGATATTGTACCATAATCAATCCTAAGTCCTATCTACGTAGCAGATATTTAATGAGATCACATTTACATAACAGCCTTAAATAAACTAGTATGCTACCGCTACCTACTACTTTTACATGGCAATAAATGGCTTATCTTTCGTTAATTGAATTATTATTCTAATAGAAAATATAAAAATAAGAATAATTAAAAATGACTTCTAAGCTATCACGCATTGATTCACTTCACGCAGCTCAAAATAAAAAGTAAATATTATACCTATTGCTGTTTTAATTGACCAACCATCGTAATAAGCACGGTAGACATACAGTCTGCAACACCAACATTATCTACTTAAATATATGGTCCGTTAACCGGTACTTGCATGAGAATCGATTACTCAAGCTAGCTGGTCTTGCCAGTGACAGCGGTGCCAGTGAAATGGCAATTACGATAAATACAGGCTAGCCAGTGATGCCAACGATTTGTCGGGCTACCACAAATGAAACCTGATACTATATTAGGTAGATATTTTGATACGTGGCGTACGTATCAAAATATATAATCTTTTTTATTTTTTCACTTATTGGTACCTATTCTTTTCATATTTTCTAATCACGAGGTATTGAAGTTGGAATACTTCAGTCCATGAATAAAAAATTGGTTACACGACACTACTTAGGTATGTGTATGGTATCATCTCACTTGCCAAGCCCAAATGTTAGGTACTACAAGATTCGCATTCTATTATGTAAGTGCGTCTTCCATCGTCAATTATTTACACTCACTCAGGGTAACATTATACTTGGCTTTGTTTAGTTGATAAAAAGTTTAAGATTTTAATTTAGAATTGAAGAATCAGTCCTTTACCTGGTTTGAACTTCTCTCTGTACCTATTAGTCAAAAATCCCAGGGTCCTGGGATCTTGCTCTATATTATGTAGGTAACTATAATATGCATTTATACGAAGGAAACGCATTTCTAATGATTTAATCTACTTACTTATTAAAGTCAAATCGATGATAAGATAACTATTAAACTGATTACGATAATCAGTCCATGATACGCGGAAATTACCCGTTTACCTATAGTACTTTAATTTTATTCAGTGACAAAGAATGTTTGTTTGCTAAAGGCCATGGATTTCAAAATAATACTATTTGTGTTGTGTACAATTCTAGGGAAAACAGTGGGTAAGTAATTTGTAATAGGTATCTACAAGTTTAACGAAGTAGGTAAGAACACACATAAACCTACTTACATAAAAAAAAACTTGTCTACTAAAATCCAGGTAAATGTTAATCCCAAGGACTTAATTAAAATCAACCTTATTTCCTCTCAAATAGAGGTGGGCTTATCGGACTTTTTACATAGACTTCAGCTTAGAATTTACAACTTTGGTGCAGGATATTCCAATGAAGGTACTTAACCTACTCACTTATAAATTAACGCGTAGTAAATACCGAATTGCAGGTCAATTGCGATGCTATACATGCGGGTTTTCGTCGTCAGACTCCGATCAGTCCTGTCTGACCATTACCGAGAACTCGCTCAGCGTTGATTGCCCTTACACGTACTGTACCATCTTGAGACAGGAATTTCTGGTAAGTAGTTACCTATACAACAAGTTGTAGCTTGTGTTGATGTAGAGGTTTGATACCCTGACTGCCACGCATAGATAGACCGTGGAAGCTATTAGCTCTAGGTAAGTACCTACCACTCAAGACAAACATGTGCATTTACCTACATATCAGTTTGTTCTGTGTAAAAAAATTGTTCACTATAATTAATTCTACATAACTACATAAATGGAAATATTTTATTCATATCAAAATCAAAAACTCATTTATTCAGTTTAGGCCCTAATAAGGCACTTATGAACGTCAACAGTTACAGTTTTACAATAGACTCTACTACCGGTTCGGAATACACTTGAACTGAGAAGACTCCGGCAAGAAACTCAGCAAGGCGTTTTTTTTTTGGTGGATCTTTTTTTTTAAATTTATGTAGGTAATTACAGTTTTTGTCTTAAATATACATATACTTAAGTACTTATTATATTTTAGGACCCTAGTGGTGTAGTAGCCAGTTTTTCACGCGGCTGTTCAGACCAACCGGATTATCTTAACCATGAAGTAACTGACACTACGTTTCGTACATTTTATAGAGCTTGCACCAATGATCTCTGTAACGTAGGTGAGTAATTTAGCTAACTAAATAAATCAGATCAGTGAACCAGAAAGTACCTCAAGTTCTTTAATTATTTTTTTCAATGCTATTGTCCACACTAATAAAATGCTATAACATAAAACATAGGCGCTTTCACTGAAGTTAACATTTATTAAAATCAGTTCCTATCCCAGTGTACCGTGTGGCCGCATTTTTAACGGATATTTTATGCGATTTAATTTATTACCTCAATTTTAAGTGTCTATAATAAGGAATTTTGTAATTAGCTCAAGAAATGTATGACGTACCTACCTACATATTGACAATATAAATTTACAATTGATTAATGTACCTATTATGTGTTAATTGTAGGTACTTTTAATAACTATTTAAATCCATACATTGGTACTTTATCATTTAACGACAGACATTTGTAATAAAGGAACCAATTCAGTCCCATGATATTTTGGATACAAAAATTATACATAAATACCTAGATAAATCAATAGACACTTCATTCCCTAATCATTAAATTATGACTCATACATAAGCGCCTGAAAATTATGTACCTATTCGTTAAAAATGCAAAACTGCAGACCCCTTTATACATAGGCTATTAATAATAGGACTAAAATTAATTTTAGGTGATGGAGTTCAGTCTGTAGTCGGAGGGAACTTATCTCCTACTCCTGAATATCAAGGAGACAATTTACTTGTGCCTGGTACCGGTGGTAATTCAGCAGTTAATATTACAATAAGTTTACAAGCATTTGTTTTTACGATGTTAATTTGTATTGTGAATGTAATATCATAAAGTAGATAAGAGGTTTGTAATGTTATTTCATTTTTCCATCCGATCATGCAATTGATCATGAAGCTTTGAGAAGTGTTTAGTAGGTAGGTAGATAACTACCTAGTTATAAAATAATATGAAAAACAGTTAAGTACCTAGTAGACAATTTAAAATGATATGAATTAAATTGTATTTACTTAAAGTTAATTCTAATTGATAATTATTATTTACTCATCTATACATTAGCCACTTATTTTGATGTAGGTAGCTGTCTGTCACATGCATGCACACTGCACAGAAATGAAAATCTGTAAAGTGCGACTGCCGAGAGATAGTACCTATTTCTGACACCTTTATAATGGGCTAATCACAGAAACGGCTCATATAATATCGATAGGAGTTTAACTATAGGTACCTACCTATAGTTAGTTTAGGTAACTACCTAGTTACCTAAACCCAATTTTTTTCTGCTATTCTCGGATTAGACGAATCCAACAAAATCGGTCCAGCCGTTCTCGAGATATAAATGGCGTATTTTTTTCTGACACGCTTAACTGTGTGTTGTTATAACGACCAATGATTCCTAAAAACAAACAGTAAACTTTTACGTTGATTAACGTGGAATTAGATTTATAGGATTTTAGATAACACACGTAGTTACAATAATCTAAATCCGTCGCGAACTCGCGAATGTATCATAAATTCTTTAAAAAAAAAGCAAATGACAGTTTTCGCGAATCAATCAAATTGAATCAAATTGTCAGTATGTCAGTCAGTTAGTTTGTGTCATTTTTCAGTAGGTTATGTTGTCGATATTTAGTAAAAATGTAATTATTAACTTAAATTAATAGTTCTGTTGGTTTAAAACCAAACATGACAACCTCACCCACAAAACCCAAACAAAAACTATCGCTGCGAAAACGCCTATTTGTAAAGAAGTCTCCAAAAGTTGGTTGCTACGTCGATACAGATTCCAACGATGAATTTAGCCAGTCCACATCTCGGCCTATCTCGCCCGCAGACCCATTCTTGGCGCACAGCGCTCACAATAATGATACAAGTGCAGAAATGACGGAAAACCAACGGAACTCTAGCACAGAGCAGTTCTGCAACAACTCTAATCACAGCATTGATCACATCAACAATGAAGACAATAGCAATCAGAAATGCTGTAGAACATTCTTCAGACGTTCCCGCCCCAAAAGCCTAGTCGATAACCAAATCATTAAAAATGATATAAGATCAAGACCAAGTAGCCCTGTGAATGATTCTACTAATAGCTTAAGTGACCATACAATATCCTGTTCTCAATCGAAATCTGATGAAATACCTAAAGCTACAGTAAAATTTCCTAAAAGTGATGATGTGAGAAAGTATTTTGAACACTCAGGTTCGTTTGAGGGGATTAAACCAAAGAGTAAATTATTTGTTAAAAGATTATCAGCAGACCATCTTATATCTAATGAGTCTAAGCCATTATACCGTTCATCTTCACCTGAAAGTGACAGAAGCAGTTCTTTAGACCGAAAAAGGAGGTATGTTTGCATTCAATAATATTCCTTTACAAAAAAATTATAATTAAATACATACTAATACTTTTTACACTCAAAGGACAAAATCAACAATAGCTCGATCGTCCTCACGTGCTGGCAGTACTGATAGTCTGGTGCGGAACTCTCTGCTTGCTGCTCAAGTTCTACGTCTAATACCCACTGAAGAGGCCCGGGAAAGGTTAGTAATTTATTTATGTTATTCTCTGTGATTTTTATAATACATATGAAGCAGGTATAAATTAAAAAATGTATCAATCAGCAAGTTTATAAGCAACTAATCTATTCAACCCATTGCAAAGTAGTTGGACCGGAAGACTCAGACTATTTTATAAATTCTCATACCTATACAGGCACAAGAGATGCAAATTTTGGAGTAATAATACATTAATATTTCATTCTTTAATTTATTATTTCAATTTCAAGCACCTATGAGTCATAATTTTGTGATTCAAGATTATGGCTATAGATGTACCGGTGTATTTATTTTGCATTGAAATATTACAGAACTGGACATTGTTTCCATTCAGACAAAGGTCCATTATCAATTAATAAGGAACCAATGTAATGATTTACATAGTTTCAAAAGCATAATGAATACATATAATAATCTATTGACATAAGTCTCAGGTGCTAATCACAAAAAAATATGAATGTTTGTTACTTATTCATGACAATGGCTGAAAGATGAGATTTGCAACTTGAATAGATCATAACTAAAATTTATTTGATTCTTTTTATCCCAAGAAAACAAATTCCATGAGGTATAGGTAAAGTTGAAAGGCAGAGGCAAGAAAATGTATAAAACTTATAATAATTAAATTTTCAGGAACTATCTGTATGGCAGGCTTGCATCCCACTCTTTGCTTGGAGCTGCAGAACTTGAGCATGTGTTCCCAGACAGGGAAGTTAAAATATTTGTTGGTACATGGAATATGAACGGACAAGCACCACCCAGGTACACAATTACCTTTTGCTGTTTTAGATAATATATACTCCAAGTTTAACTGTACATTTAATAGTTATATTTCCTCAATACAATGTTATTATTATTATGTTTTAGATATAATTGTTATTCATAGGTATTTCCTTTTCTAAACTGGTTGATTGTCAAGTTGAGGAAAACAAGGCATGGCCGTACCATTCTTTTTCAAAGTCATTTGGGTCACTTTCGACCCCCCTGCAACTTTGTCGTGGAAAAAACTAGAACCCTAAATTTTCAGTGACCAAGTTGGCATTACATAGATAGATAAATTACATTTAAATTTAACCAGTTTTTAAGAATTATTGCAAGTCAAAGGTCCTTAATTTTGTCATGACAGACTCACTGACTCACCAAACCTACTTGCTAAAGTCCTAGAAAGCTGAAATTTGGTGTGTAAGCTAGTATTCAATATTTATTTATTTATTTAAAATAGGTACATCAACAGCAAATATTGTTGTATAAAGGAACTCTTGTTATATTTAAACAATAAAATACATATTTCAGGATTTTTAATAAATCACCCCCAACCCTTTAAATTAGGGGATGTGAAGTTTTTGTGGATTTTCCCATGCAAAATACAAAAAGTGCATATAAAAAGGCTTTTGTTAGGTTTCCGAATATTACAGTTCTGTTATACAGTTCTTGAGTTCTTGTAGTAACGAAACTGCCAAGCTACATATTTTGAGTTGAGTAAGTTGTAGAGTTTGTGAAGTTAGGGGGTGTAGACTGCTTCTAGCTTGGCTTTACATGAGATCTGGTAACTTTTTGACAGTGTGAGCCATATGGTCTTGGCTTGGCAACATTTTATATGAAAATGGTTTTGGTGGAATACTATTTTACAGAGAGTTAGCTGACTTCATATTCCCAAATCAAGTGAAGCATGTCCCAGATATATTCGCAATAGGTACTCAGGAATCATACTCAGAGCGCTCTGAATGGGAAATTACTATACAGGAGGTTTTGGGACCATCTCATCTCTTGTTACATTCTTATTATTTAGGTGAGTTCATTAGTCTAAGCATCACAAAGTCTACAAAAATAATAAATATTTCGTTCCAAGATTGTTGTGATTAAGCATTATATTATAAACCTCTAACACTTAGAAATTAGATATATGTAATATTGAAACTATTGTAACTAATACAGTAATATACCTACATTATATATATAGTTTGTTGTTTTGGTCAACAACGAGCGGCACAGGGGTGGTTGTATAGAAAACCTTATTTTCATTAATTACCGTAAAGGCATTGGTCAATGTAGTGTAGATATGCCGGCGCGGCGCCCGCAACAAGTGCATTGCACTTATGTCCGCCGCCGTCTATCACCTCCTCAATCCCCTCACTCCCGTTGACTACAATGAACTTTTTACAAGATTTTGTCATGAACATTTTTTTTTTATAAAACATTGTCCTGTGTATTACAAGGTCATCTTAGGTCGATGTTCACCGACGAGAAAACGGTCCGATAACCGGGCGTTTAAGATGACTTTTTCCTACAAAAATTCACGGTAAACGCCCGATTATAGTTTATTATTAGGTATAAGGATTTTTTATATCTTTGGGGTTGTCATCTATTATTGACTAAAACCTAAAATGTTCAATAAAATAATTTGGATAAAATTTCAGGTACAATACATTTAACAGTATTTATTAGAAGAGACCTCATCTGGTTCTGTTCATTACCAGAAGACGCTAGTCTTTCGGTACGACCTGGTACAGCGTTCCGTACTAAAGGCGCCGTGGCTATATCGTTCGCATTGTTCGGCTCGACATTTCTATTCGTCACGGCGCATCTAACTGCTCATCAGGAAAAAGTTAAGGAGAGAGTATCAGATATTAAAAGAATAATAAGATCAATCGATTTGCCAAAGAATTTGCCATGCAGACATAAGAGTAAAGGTAGTATTCCACTCAAATAATACAATAGAATCTTTTTTTTTGTGAGATTAAAGGACCACTGTTACATATATTTTCAGATGTTACAAATAATTTCGACTATGTATTTTGGTGTGGTGACCTGAACTTTAGGCTCGGCGAACCCAGAGCCGCTGTATTGCGCTGGATTGAACAGACTCAAGTAAGCAAACAAAATATTATGTTGATTCTGTACTATGACGTAGACGTTTATGACCATTATACTGAAACTGTACCTGCGGTATCCCCCTTATATATTGTTTGTATTTCCTTTTTTTCAGTTTCCCTTGCCCCATCATTTACCACACGGCCTCCTGCACGCCGACCAATTAACAGCAGTGCTGGAGGACGGAGCCGCCTTCAGGGAATTCAGAGAAGCCCCAATTACATTTCCTCCTACTTATAAGGTATGAAGATTTGATCACTTTTATTGTATTATTAATTCTTCCTATGTCAAAGCTGGGCAAGGCGAATAATCGGCTACCTACCTTACCTCTGTGTTTTGGTTGTTTTATTTATGGCTTTACCTATTGAGGTAAGTGACTACTAGACAGTAGATTAAGTTATAAATATTTTATTTCCCAGTATGACCCAGGGAGCCAGCAGTTTGACACGTCGAGTAAACAGAGGGCTCCCGCGTATACCGACAGAATATTGTACAAAGCTAGGAATATGACCAACAATTCATCCGCTTTTTCAGGTAAGCACTGTCTCAAGACATGTATAACATATTTGATTATGAGATTAGTACTTTTTTAAGGACAAGGAGAGGCAATAGCATTATCTCGTTGCATATAACTTAGGGAAATAATGGTTTACTATTCTGTAATGATTTTATAAAGCTGAAGAGATTATGTTTGTGCTTTTGAGGAAGGTTATAGATATATGTGACATCACGCTAGTAAACACACAGCTAATAAATAAGGATAATTAAGACGTATAAATAGAGTAAGTACACATTATTGGCATAACTCTTTGCTAGTCTGTTTGAACTATCTTATGTACGGCTAATAGGTTACCATATACGGGTACGGGTAATAAACCATAATATATGAATTACGATTATAAATGTGTCTAGGAAAATTTCAGCCTAGAGTTGTTGAAACAGTATAAATATTTCAGGTCTTCGTCGTATAAGTAGTGTTCCTGTGCCGTCCGGCTTGAAATGTCTCGCGTATAACTCAGTGCATTCAATGTGTACGAGTGACCACAAGCCAGTATGGGCTTTATTCTCCACCGCTTTGCGGCCTGGAACTGATGTGTAAGTACTCGTAACAATGACATATAAAAACGACTAGTAATTAAATGTTGTGTATATTTTTGTGTTCGGTGATCGAATCAGTGGGACCACTTCCTAAGTTCCATTCCTTTAAATTCAATGTGGCTTCCAATATATTATGGAGCCGAATAATATTAATCTTCTCCAGCGGGGCACTGGACGAGTCAATTTAATTTACATGTACTATGAATCGAGGAGACACTCACATGTGCTGATTTTGTAGCCCCCAAATCCAGTCCTGGAATTTGTAGAAATATGTAGGTTATGTCAATATAAAGGTGACTTCTCAATACTATCAAATCAAAAAGAACATCCTAGAAGTGAAAAAAGTTATTGATGAATATTTATGATAGCGAAAAATTATCACAGTGCTAAAATTCAAAATGATATATGCATTACTTTTAGTACTTATGGCCTTTTTATGTTTCGATAAATGATTTTTGAGTTTGTACAGGTAGGTAATTTCAGCTGTTTATTTGCAGAGTACCACTGGCAGCAGGTCTGTTCAACAGAGAAGTGTACCTCGAAGGCATTAAACGACGACGGGCCTTACTCGACCACGCGCCTGGAACTTCAGCCATATGCAACCTACAGTAACTAACAATAACATTCGTTATGCATAATCCACCTTTTCTTCTTTTTTGACAATGCATTATGTAAGGTGAAATACGGACGACCAATACTTCGATTCCGATAGATTCTACCGCCTACCACGCTTTGAGACCATATAGGTATATTTTTACATTACAGAAAAGTATAGAAACTATAGGTTTACTGACTTAAATAACTAGGATATTATAATACGGTAACAAACCGATGTTGCACTTAGTTCACCTTATATTATGCTAAGTATTTACTATGAGGAAAGTTCGAAATGATAACGCATGATTCCGACGCAGATCTTTTTATTTAAATATTGGTGCCGATTCTGTTGTTTACGAACTAAATAAATTTAATCTCACTATATCTCTTTCTAATAGTAAATATAAGAAAGGGATGCAAGATATTTTAGTCCTGCGCCGCGGCGTCAATTATATCTTGTTATCGTTCGAAACCTTCTTTACCTGCAATATCATTATCAGATAATAGTTCATGATGTATGAGTATCATTATCACCCAACAATGCGCGAGTTTTTTTTCTCAAGCGTTTAATTATTTTTTTTATTTTACCTCAAGCTAGTATCCGATAATACCGAGAGATACCAAGAAAGTTTCATGCATAATGTATACACAGGATGATTTTGGCAGGGTATAGGAAGGCAATGGAACAAACATAAATATCTAACTAATTTAGTTTAGCAATAAAATACACTTAATTCTAAGTAGGTATGTCTTAGCGTGTTCATCAGAGGTTTTACGCTAAGCGTGTAATTGTGACTTCATTAAAAAATTCGTTACGACTTCGTTTTGGTAATGCTCAGACTCCTGAAAGTTTCATAATGATTGTATTCGGCTTAAATTACCCAACCAAAATCACTCCATCTATTTTATTTATATACATAATACAACGTGTAACTCAAAACATGAAACTAGTTTGTTCAGAATCGATAGTCAAGAGTTACTATTGTATCATTCCGAGTCTAAAAGTTTCGAAGCTCTGTGCGCGAAGCTTTAAATGTTATGACCGATGATGCTTACCTACGTAAATAATATAATAAGTATTAAGTTGACGTGTCAGAGGTTTTGAGTTATTTCAATTACTCGTTGTATAAGTTTTACCAAAGAAATATTATTTTGTCTCGTTTATACCTATTTAATTTATTTGCACTTTACAATATGATGTTATTTTCTTATTTACTTTATTACATTTTAAGTTTTAGAATAAGTAGACAGTTGTGCAATGAACATTTACAGAATCATTGTAAATAGGTTTAAATTTTATTTACGAAATACGTGCTCATACTGTAAACAAAAAAGACAGATCTAGTCAGTATACAAAGAAGTCCAAACCAACAGTATTGAAAACAATACATATATCACTGTAGTTATATTAAAATTTATTTTAATGATATCTACCTATATGTTTTTGTGTGCAAGAACTTAATTCATTATTGACATTATTCATAGATTTTGGTCATGTAATTTTTATTAAAGTATTTTTGATAGTTTCCTAGTAGGTAATTAATTTATTGTATACCCAATCTTTTTAGTACATAATTTCATAGCATACATAGCTTTTTGTTGGTCGCTTTTTTATTTTTACGCAGCATGGTACGTTTCTACCGTGATGGTCAAATATAAGGGAGTAATATATAGAATACTATGACAATTTGTTTTCCATCGACATGGCATGCCTTGGACGTCTACGATATATGTCGTGGCCGTAACATATTTATACTGGTTGATTTTTTGTCATCTCGAAATTTAATTTTTTTTTCATCTAATATATTTATGGTCGTGACTGTACAATCATACCTGACAATTTCGACAGTGCGCAATGATAAAAAAATCACTCAGTTGAAAATTTATACTGGTAGGTTACTATATAATACCTTACCTTTTGAAATTTAGGAATGTCAAAGAAAAATTAACTTTATTGCGTCATAATAAAGATTATTCGTTTATATTGAATGTACGAAAATGTAAAAAATATGCATAAAATAGACCTTATATTTATCTTGAACGTCAACGTCAGATCACGGTGTTATCGTGCCGTGCCACGGCGCAACCATTTGTATTAAAATTTTAATATGTATGTAGTTATCGTAGAGGGACACGAGCTTTTATTATTAGTATTAGTAAATGTTGTAAAGTTTCTAAAACAGTACTTAAATATTTCCTGCCTTAATACTGTGTTAACATAACCGTCTTATGAAGTGTTATGAACATTTCTAAAACAAAATTATTAGTATTAGGTGCTGTGATTTACACTGGGTCTAGTCAGATGTCCATTCCTAATATACATATTATCATAATTATGAATCTTAAAAAACCAGACTGGAATTGGTTGAAAATAAAGATAATAATCAATAAATTATGAAACGATGACAACACGGCACATTGATTTATTTATTTAGCATGAAGATATTTTAAATGGACTATAATATTATGTTATATAATTATTTTAATTTATTAATTTTAATCCAAGTTCGTATCTTGATGGCCGAAAAATATATCACAACGTTTTATTAGTGGTCCGTACTTATAAAATGTATGTTGAAAGCGATTTTCTCGGGAATATAATCTATGCCTTTCAATCATCTATGTCTAATGAAATTGATTGGTATAGATATAGTAATTGTTACCAAAACAGATGTCATGGGCGAAGTTTAGACTTTGAGGTAAAATTTATTCTACCATTATCAAAAATACTTAAAAAAATATGTCTCCCACATTAAAATAAACGATGAAAAAAATATATCTATTTTAAGTAATTGTTACCAAAACAGATGTCATGGGCGAAGTTTAGACTTTGAGGTAAAATTTATTCTACCATTATCAAAAATACTTAAAAAAATATGTCTCCCACATTAAAATAAACGATGAAAAAAATATATCTATTTTAAGACTGGAAACTTTATCGTAATTTTCTAGCGTAAAGGTAAGACAATACGGAACACTAATAGAAATTAAATGAAAGTAATAAATCAATTTTGAATGTTCAATGTAATGTTTTAGATTATTCAGTAGTTAGTTTGTCACATTTTATTCAGTATCAATAGCATGTAATTGAATTTTTAAACTACTGTAGGTACGTATTGTATCTCTACTCACATCGTCACAATTTGTATTTTTTAAGAAATACTTATGACCTACACGTTCATCCCCTCAAAAGCACCGTATTTAATTTAGTGGGTTTTTATCATATGCAGGTAGATATTAGTGAACAAGAGCTGCCGTATTTCAAATTAAATTTATTGATATTATTCCCTTATTCTAAATTATTGTAACTGCCTGTATTATTCTAAATTTTACTTGAATAAATTACAAATAGATAAATTGGTGTTAAATGTAAAGTAAAATAAAGTTGGGTGTTTAAACACGTTTTTAGAGAAACATAATTTAGTAGGATTGTTCAAAAAAATTAAGTTATATTGGATTGACTGTGTAGTTGGCCTAGAATTAGAATAATTGATATTGTCAATTGACTAAATTATTCTGTCCAAGTCCAGTCGATTGATATTGAAGTCCGAAAAGAGTTTTTAGAATTAAATGTACTATTTCTTGTATTCAAATTTTGTGTTCAGTTCGTAATTTCACTTATTAGAAAATATTCAGGAATTCTAAGGAAATCAATCTGTCTTCCATAACTAATATATAACAAATTAATGTTTCATCATAGCCATAGAAAAGCACAAAACCGTTGATACCACATAGAAATTTAAAATAATTGTCTGTTTCAAAAGTGCTTCAACTGGTTTTTTGCTTTTCCCATCATAATTCCATTAATTGTACAGACAGTGACACAGACATAATGTAAAAGATACTGAAATTTAGTTTACGGAGTGTATAGGTAATATTGCCTTCTATGAAGGATTCCACCATATTTAAATCACTAATTGTGTTCCTGGCTGTACCATCTAAATAACTTGTCGTATCAACTTTTCGTAGACAAACATTCATAAAGTCGTTTTGTTATTTCTTTTCATATTAGAAGACTGTTACATCAAGTCCTTATACGGCATTTACAAGATAAAGAGTAGCCGCGTCCACACCTGACGAATGGACTCACGGAGCCAGGGTTTGTCAGCCAGTGTAGCCAGCCAGCATCAGAATTACATCAAATACTTAGTTTGAGAAACAGGCATGCATGAGAAACATTTCATGGAAAACTATCAAGTTTTTTATGCCGATCGTCACAACTTCATATAGTCTTAGTCTGTACGTTGTGTGTACGTAAGAGGACTTGAACGCGTGTCCGGTGTGGGCGCAGTTAATATTACCTTAATGTTTTAATAAATTGCTATGAACAGGTTATATTTAGATACATATTTTTTCTAAAGCCAAAATATTTTTACTATATATATATTCGAGTCTTTGGCTTCGCCGTTTCACTTTCCAAGTTATATATTTTATGCTTATTTAATATCCGCTTCGATGGTTCTAACATAAATTCGATCTATTAATTGTATTCTATATTATACGTTGTATTGTATCTATTATTTATCCTAACATTACACAGTAGTGCAATCCACTGTGCAATCTTAGGTAAAAAATCAAGATTACTAGAATTCGAGTTAGTGTAGGTTGTAACAATGTATATTTACACTGTATTATGAATATAGAAATATCTAAATGTACTGGGTATACTATATCTATAACAGTATGACGGTGTTTGTGTCCATCTTAAACTGTTAAAAGTACAATATTTTAGAATTCTTTATAGTCTTTGTAACTCGCTCGTCAATGTTTTGCTATACACATTTGATAGATATTGTGTGATGTGTTCCGATTATCCGACACACAAAATTTTAAATCGTGCTGCTGATTTCAAGTTTAGTTTTGATTCGGCGTTGATGATTGATGAATCATTCAGGTGTTCTGTTTATTTAAAGAAGGATAGATTACGATCGAATACAATTAACCACTGATTTCGGATTGATATTTCGTGTGTTCTTAAATTATTTTGTTGCTATTGAATAGTAGTAGTAGGTACCAAAGTGTCTATAAAATGTGAATAGCTAAGAAACAGGCTCCAATAGTTAGATATTTTATTTTAAATGAATTTACGGGTATGAATGAATAGGTCATTAATATTACCAAGACATAGATCTAAAGAATTTCTGTAAACTAAACTAGTAAAAAATGAACTAAAATATATTCGAATACCATGTCAAAAAGTTATTCGCAAGGACTGATTAACATCTACATAAAATATTAAAAAGATATGCAAGAGATATATTGTATCGGCGTACATTATTGCTTTATTGACAACTTACTAGGGAAATCGAGCCGAGCGAGAAACGGCCCCTACCACCACAATAACATAAGCGCAGATAGAACTCATTCTTCTAGTAGGCGACTTGATTAGGTACTATTCTAGTTTAAAAGGTATATGCGCACTTAATCTTTCTCTCTCGGTTCGATATGGAAGGACACGTTCAACCTACAGGATGTTAATTTTTATGCCGGGTGCATATTGATTTATATTTTAATCTGTATAAATACTCTGTGACCATTACAAATCATAGAATTTTATCGAGTGTAACTAAATTGGACATTTTAACTGTCCAACAACAAGGGTAAAGTGAAATCTGTAGTAAGCTCACACACCGGGAAAGGGATAGTTGTATGCGTGTAAGCGAGATGAGCTGTTTTGATCTTGTTTATACGCACTCTACTACGCCATCTATCAATTTACTCCTGTGGTAATTACTCTTTGTTTCTGAGAGTAATAGCATATTGTGAATTAAAATTAGTATCAATAAATCAAGTTACCATCATAAAAACTGCCACCGTAACATGATTCTAATGCCTTATTTAGTTACAACGTGAATATATGCATATTTTATTATAAGCAAACCTTAAGAAAAATTTTTAAGACATACCAGTGATCCTCTACACGATAATTTCTGTATGTAAAAAAAACCTTAATTAAACAAAGTTTACTGTCAATAATGTTAAACTATATTTGCTAGTACATATTGTATTATTGTATAAACTTAAGCTATGACTTACATGAGTTAATAAAATATTACGCTAAATATAGTTAATTTCCTCGCATATTTGTAGTTTAATTTGACCTTAGAGTTAATTGTACATATATGAAAGTCAATTAAAATATCTATAAAATAAATTAGATTGCGGAAATGTATAGGAATACCCGAATAAAATACGCTCGGGATTAGGTAAAAATAAGAATTTATTCGGAACTTGTTGTATTTTTAAAAGACACTTTAAAAGATTTAAATAATTCATGAATTGCATTCCACAATTTTTTTAATTTTATTTGCGGCCTGTACCTACATTGTTATACTGCCATTCGACACAGGACCAGCCTTTGATGCCGTTCACATCGACGGTAGACCACCGCTCATAAAACTTTGCATCTCTCTCTTTGCCAATATAGAATGAGTCCTCGTCATTTACTTGCACTCGAACCGTATAATCTTGCCCACCTAAAAGTTGATAACAGGTACACAACAATGACACATCATTTAAAAAAAACCCATAGTTAGACTTCATCCCAGCAATCCGTCTAGTTGTAACAAAAGATACTTCTAGCAGGTAGCCGGTAACATGAACCGATCATAATCTAAGCCTAGTTGCGAAGAGCATAAGTACTAGCGCATTTGTACCGATGGGAGTAAATACAGAAAATTTACAGGTATATTTACCAGCTCTAAAACAAAATGCATAATCTTTTGGTAATATCTGGTTCTCTCCATGTTGATACAGTTTGTAATCACTGTATGAAACTGGAAAAACTGCTTGATCTGATTTACAGCATAAATATCCTATGGTGAGGCTGCAACATAAATTACAAATATTACTATCCTGATTCCTATGCATTTGACACAACTTGTTTGTGATACTCACTGAGATAAGATGGCCGGTTGGGAGACAACTCCCACAGCTATACAATCACCATTTTCAAGGAATATAAAATGATATACATAGCGGTGGAAAGTACGCCAATCTCGAAATTGACCTGTAAATTATTTCAAGTGTTATTTGAGTGTATATTGTATGTCGACAGGCATAAGGTCAAAATTTAAAAAAAAACTTAATACCATAACTGTGATCCCTGACGCATGGCATATTCAGCAAATGTTGTTTGCCTTCAATGGTCACAGTGCCTTTGATGAAACCCATTTGCTCGTAATGTGTCTGATGTACTCTGAATAGAAAGTTTGAAAACTATATGAAATTATTATTGCGGTTGTTTTTGAAGCATTATATCGCTTTGCTCATGAATATTTTACCATGCTTAAATGTAGATGTAGCCGAAGGTAAAGTTTAATAATTAACAACGACAAATATAAAATGATGTGTACACAGGTAAAACCAAAATTCAATTAAGTATATCAATAAGATAAAACCTTCTAAGCAATTTAAAGTAGTCTCTGGACCAGGTTTCTCTGGCCATGTCTTTGGCCATACTATGAGGAGCCATATCCAAGTCGTAGTTAAACGGTGACCAAAGCGCACTCCATGTTAATGATAGTTCCACATTTACTTTCTTTTCAGTGTCATTTCTTGGTCTGAAAAATAAATTAAAATTAAATATAGGTACCTATTAAGACTGTTGAAATTCCTTTTAATGACTATGTTGACATACAAAAGATTATAATCGATGATAATTATCGACTAAAAATAATAATGTTTTTTTTTTAACTAAGTTATGTATAGGCCTATGTTTGATCACAATCTCACCGTGGTCAGTGATGAGGTCAATTTGGTAGGTAGGTAGGCACACAAAGCCTAGAAGGGGTGATATATTTTTCAATCTACATTGTAGATATAGAAGTGGATTATGAGTGAATTGCCAATAAACTTGAGGAACTTCAATTTCTGCCATTTTATTTATAAGTAACAAGCGAGCGAATCACGCCAATTCATACAAATGTGTTTCAACATCAACTTTGCCGATCATACCTACATATTAGTAATTATACCTATTAGTGTAGTTACATATTAGAATCTTATGACAATGGTATGGTCAAAACTTACATATACCTATCCCAAATATAGGTTACTTACTTCATTTCCCCGGTGTAAGATAATTGCCAAGTACGCATTGGAATAAAGTTCACTATCTTAATTCCCTTTACACTATATTCATCTAAATCAGTCGCACCTTGCTCTAAATGTGTGTCAGGCAAACTTGGCGATAAGAGAAGCTCTTCACCGTTCAACTAGAAAAAACAGTATAGGTTAATAATTATGGAAAACACTTATGGAGATGAATAATTTGGTAATATTCTAAGAGGCCTATTATGTTAAGCTCTTTGCCATTGTAGAATATAAAGAGCAGGTAATCCATATTTGAATCGAGTTTCTGGTTAATTTTGCTACTTAAAGTGTACCTCACCTTCAAATATAAGAAAGCATCACAAACATTCTGAGGTCTCCGTGCTAACCCGCATATAATTGCGGTCCCATCTTTGGACATTCCATTGAAATAAACTCCATCAATTGACTGAAAAATAAATCGAAATGATGTAAGTACCTAAATCAGGGTTAAAATGCACGTTACGTATTTATTTTGTATGTAAGTCTTTTCAATAATATTCTTTTTGAAAATGTGTTTGACCAAAATCTATGGGAGGTAAGTGACGATGTGGCCGGAGGTGGTAAGCACACATAGCGTACTAGAAGGTAAAGTGCTCTCAAGTGCAGCTACTAACACTCACCAGATTGCTGACAAATTTTCAACTTGAGTGTGGTAGCCAGCGAGAGTACCCCGCAACCTTCCTATGGTTTCCTCATGAAGTTTTCCTTCATTGAGAGCTCAAGCTCATGCGGCTACAAATTTTATTCGCTACTAATAAAGTTTTTTCTTGTCCCAACAAACTGACATTATCATCCACAATAATGTGTCAAATTAAAACACGCTATTTAGGTACCTAGTATACATGCTATCCAATGCTACTATTAAGTTATTAAATGAATTATACAAAGTTATACCTACCAATGGATAATCTCCAAGATAATACTTCTGTTCCAACGCCGCATCCTGTTCGTGAACATGCACTGTGCCATCGCAACTATTTCCTTTTTCGACTGCATGCGCTCGCTTTGCACGTGCAAGTAACTATATACATTTAAAAATGTAATAATAAAGCATACTATATGTTACGATAAAATAAGGAATATATATAAGGAAAAAAAGAAAATAAATATATATAAAGAAATATATATAAGGTATAATAAAATTTACGAAATATGGAAAGATACAGTGAATTGGTGTTAGTTAGGTGTCTACAAAAACCTGCATACTATCCATTTCTACACCATCTGTTCACCTTTCGCACATCTTATGTTGCTGACTTCTAACACATTCCCGTGACTGACGATGATCAGCCAGCTATAACAGCTGGCTGATATGCAATACAACTTTCATGTCAAAAAACTTTATGATATGAGAGGCTGCTATCAATATATTTGTGATACCAATACCTGCTTACAATGCTTACATACTTACAATAAGAAATCTGAAAGAGTAAAAATGTACTACCTGGTATCTAATAAATAAACCCGTACTACTAATCACATACTTACATACCTACCATATATTTATAGTAGGTATAGCTAGAATTATATCCGTACACGCTGAAACTGTAATTTTAGGTAAGTAGCTGATAGGATTTACGATTTCGTGTATTTTCAAATCACTTATGTACGTATTTGTATTAACCACATAATATTTTAAATTTCAACATACATACCTTTCTAACTAATAAAATGATGTACATACATATAAACTTGACCCAGTAATATTTATTTCGTTGCTGGTAAACACCGAAAATAGGAGGTCTTTTTCGTTCATTTATAAATCGGAATAACAACACTAAGCACACTGGTATTAAAGTCGACACTAAAAGAGTTAACATTTTATTGAATAATTCAAAGATCTTGATTAGATGGTTACAGAAAGTTGCCAAATGTAGTAATAAATTCAAATATACATTACATATAGTAGCAAATTAATCTTATCACTTTCATTGATAACAGTGAGTCATTTGTTCTAATGATAGAGGCTTTTTTATCCACGATTAACACTAGCAAGATAAATAAATAATTATCATTGAAAGATGTTGCAGCATTAAAACATTAGTACCCTATTCATGCTACCTGCT
Organism: Tethea ocularis; assembly: GCA_963555595.1. NCBI lineage: Eukaryota > Metazoa > Arthropoda > Insecta > Lepidoptera > Drepanidae > Tethea > Tethea ocularis. The sequence goes on from OY741966.1 coordinate 5,372,259, forward strand.
TTCTGTCCGCTATTCCCTATTTATTTATTTCTCCTTTAGGACTGAAACTGCGTTAAGTCCCCGCGACGGAACACTTTTGTATGGACCCGCGCGGGCGTCCGCGTAACGCAGCGCACGGCCTTAGAGATTGAATTTGGAAAATTTCGGACTTGTTCCTGTCTACATCATAAATAAATGTTTATGTAGTAATTTTAAATGTGTAGTAATAAATGAAGTAATTTTGTGTCTAAGTTCAAGAGTTTAGGGGTTTAGGCGGCGAGTCAGTGAGTGAGTCAGGGCTTTTCTTTTCATTAGAGACAGAGCTTCTATTTCGCTTTCTATTTTCACCGTATTCATAATCTAAGTATTTTATGGTATGTTGATGATTCAATTTTATAATTTTGTAGCATAATGGTAATCTATTGGGTAAATACAGTTCCGTATATAGGCAATAAGTACAATAAGTATTAGAAAAATAGGACATTGATTGAATAAAACCAATTAACTATCAATGGAAGTATTTATTTAAAACCTTCAAATTTTAAAATACTCCAGCATTGTTTTTATGTGATAAACTTATTTTAAGTAAATACATTAATTAGTTTTTACCGATTTAGTTAGAATTAAAAATCCGCCCGAGAATATTTCCGCTATGCAAATCTACTATAGATGTTTTATAGTTTATTCCCCTAGCAATTCGTAGGCGGATAGTAAATTAGAAATAATATTTAGTTTATTCTGCTGTAGCTAATAAATGCTTATGGACACACTCCTCCTTGTTGATTAAATGTGTAGTCTTGTTTACGAGTTGCATTAGCGTGTTTAAGTTGTCCGACCATTCATTCAGGCGGTCTGACGCGTCCATGTTCAAACTGGAATAAAAAATTAATATTTTTTTAAACGCCACTGAGACCCATCAATGTTTTAAGATGAAAACGTTAAATCAAGTTCATCATAAAATACCTAATAAATACGAAGATAAAATTTGAATTTTGATCAGTTATGTCACAAAATAACATAGCCTAAAACTTATGGGGATCCATTCTACTTGTAATGCTGAGCAAACTTATTCTGGAATATAGTTTACATTGAATAACCTTAACGAGTACCTGAGTATTGATTCATGAGAAGAAAGATCATAAACATTTACCTGAAATGAACGACGCCTGCTGGACGATCAATCTTGGCCTTGACAACCTCTTCAACCACAAGCTGGCTGAGAGCATCCTCTGTTTCTGTCTCACTCAGTCCAAGGAGCTCGCTCATACGTTTGAGCGTGATGCGTGTGTAGTACATAGACATGATGCGGATGTTCTGTAAATAAGTACTTGAACTTAATAATACAAATAATTTATATTATATTTTATAAACACATGAAAATATAATTTAAAGAGGTACCATACATTGTTGGAAGGTAAATTAAAACGACAGTCATATCTAGCAGTGGACTCCAAACTAGGGCACGCCTGATAATTTGGAGTCCCCATCATGCAGAATTGTACTATCAAAAATTGTATATTGCAAGTGTTTTTTGCATTCTAATATGGTGTATATTAGAATTAAAAAAAGAGTTGCAATTCAATGACAGTTTCTTTTGCCATCGAAATTTTATTAATAATGTTACTCACATGTTCCACAACTCTATTTTTAAGGTCGTCCCAGCGCTCTATTCCCTTCTGGTCATTAGGATCGAAGTAAGGCGTGGCTCGGAGCATTTTCTCGTACGACGAGCAAAGTGTGTTCCATCTTATGATTTCCGGGTTTATGAAGAGACCCAGCAGTTGTCTGTAAATACGAAAATGTGCGATATTTGAAACACAGGATTGTCAATGCTCTTGAAATTGTTGAGGGAATCAAAATTCTATTGGTGTGTTTCGACAGCTGCAATTGAGAACTCACTTACTATGGTGAACTATCGTCAAACACATTTAAAAAAAACCGAACAACTGCGATACCGGCCACAGTAGGCCGACTTAGAAGTCGGCTTATTTTTTGATACAATGGAATGAATGTCCAACTGTAAAACGTCTAAAAACAGACACAAATGACAACTTTGTTGACGGAACCCTAAAAATGTAGTTATAGCTTGGAATCAAATTCAAATTGTAATCTCGACATTGGCTGAGACAATAGGTACAAAAAATAAATGCGATTGTCACATTAATAGTCAAAACAAATGGTTTTACAAGAAAGAGGCTCCAAAACTGATAATTCTTAACATTGTTCATAGTACTTATAGGTATATATCTCTACAGAGAAAGACCAGTAGTAAAATTATATTCAAATTAAGCCAACCATGAAAAAATACTATAAAAATTGCATAACATACTTGTACTCGGGCAGTTTATCCAAGTCTTTATCTTCATCAAGTCTGTGAGTCAGATCAGATTGCTCATTATCATACGGCGATAGAATAAGGAACACGACGCTGCCGATGAGAGCGTCTGTGCCAGCCACTGGGCCTAAGGCGCGGAAGTGCCGACACACTGCTATGTAATTACCATTATGTTGGTCTACTGCAATCATTAGCTTGTAGAACTTCTCTTTGAGTTCCTGAAATTTATACAAAATATGTTCTGTCACATATAGGTGAACTCTCCTAGTATGTGGCAAGCTTCTTTTTTATAAGGCCTTATGTTTGACCAAAATCTCACTGTTGTCAGTAATGATGCGGTCAATGGCGGTAAGCACACAAAGCCTAGAAGGGATCTGGCACTCAAGTGCAGCTCTCGGAACACACCGGAAGGTGCTTGGTGACAAACTTAGCCAGCCAGGCTGGTACTACAAAGTACCCTACCATCATGCTATGGTTTCCTCACGATGTTTTCCTTGTAGGTTTCGAGCCCCCAAACTTCGTCTCGGCATTCGACGACACTACCATTGACCTATCATCGCCTTTAAAAACTAGCTTTAGAGAATAAAGGTAAAAGTTATTTTGTATGTTTCCATAGATAGTTAGTTCTGTGTGAAAATGGTTCACTGAATACTTACTTAAAATTTGGAGCTAGTTTTCTAATATATTACTTGTAGAACAAGTTTTTAGCAAGTGGTTTCCTTTATAATGTTTTCTATTATAATTATAACTTGGAGCTCATGGGAACAACAGGTGGAAGAGAATTTATGTTATCTTAGATAATTACGGCCACATTAACAGTTCAACAAAAGTAAATAATTAATTGACCAAATAAAAACGAAAGTAGCTCAATAATTACCAGAGTGTTATCTTCCTCAAAGAACTTGGTATTAATCTTTTTGGAAATAATGTGTGTGCGTATATAGTCTTTGATGGCAAGACATAGCCTCATTTGTTCCAAAATGAGTTCAACTTTTTCCCGTTTGTCCATTGAACCATAGGTTTCAACTTGGAGCTCCTGTATAATCTTGGCAGCTTCAGCAACATTATCCTCTTCTTCCCTTATTTTGGCCAAGATATGTGTAAGTCTAGCCCTTTCTACTTCCACATAGATTTTACCTTCGGTAATTGTTCTTAGTGTCTCTATGAGTTTTATTTTTGTCTCCTTATCAGGTGTTTTGTCAACATAAGTGTAGCACTCTTGCACCATTTTAACTACTGCTTGTTTGAGTTGTGATCTGAAAGCAAATTTGGCTTGTAGGTGTTCAAAGGTTAAGTAAAGCTCTTTAAAAAATCTCATTCAGATGACTACTTTAAATTGACAGTAATATGAAGCTCAACCATTGCATTGAGAGGCCCTAAGAACAGTTGAAGTATCATAAAGACTTACCTTCTCTTTGAAAGAAGAACAATATGGTCATTTAATGCTGACCAATTCTTAGCTTCATAGCAAATCTGCACTATGGCTACTAAGATTCTGGCTGTAGAGGCCATATCAGCACCCTAGAAAATTAAATTAATAGTAATGCAAAGTGCAAACCTACCCATAGTCATAGAATACATAATAATACAGAAGATTCACTATGCAAAATCAATTAAAGAAATAGGGATTCTTAGAGAAATAGGGACTCGCTACAATACAATTAAATGCAATTCAAATGGCACAGCACAATTTTACCTACAGTTATATTCACCTAGAAGTTGACTCTCTTTCTATTCAATCTTACCTCTTCAACATTAGGGTTTAACTTCTTTGGCCTGTGTCGTTATGTGCCTATTACTCTACTTTTGTGAACAAATGATGTTATATGATACAATATGTTACAATATCTTGATCCAGTATCAATGACATTGTAACCTATAACTTATTTACTATCTGAACATTTTCAAACATAAAATATTACAGTTTGATGATGAAAACAATGAAACAGCTATGTCATTGTATACTTACAGTTCTAGTTTGTTTTTCAAGAGCCAATAGCTGATCTATGGCCTCCTGAACTTTCCCATTACTAGCCCATGACTTCCATAGAGGGATTTTGTCATCACATGTGGCACTGTAGTCCACCTGAAGAGTGAATAAACATTATCAAAACTAGATCTACACCAAGAATAATTTATAATAATTATTTTGTCACTAGATTTTCATTCTCTTTAAAAACAGTATGTTAAGGTATTGGTAAGATTCGAAACACAAGATTATAAAAAAAAATACATTATTCTTTGCATCAAGCAAATAATGCTTAGGGTCAAACCTAGCTTTAAACATAAAAAATATATTTATGAAGCAAGTTTATGAAGATTAAATAAGCCACCCCAAAAGTGGGCAACATATGCAACTACTAGATAGAGGTATATGAATTTGATAGTAACCAGTTTAGGTAACTCATACAGCATCACATGGGTTTTATTGCTATACAACTGCCATGAAGAAAGAGAAGGTATCAATTTAGCGCCGGCCTGGAGCTGTTGGTTCCTATCATAAATGCATGCTTTGATAGAAGAGTCATGGACTTCAAGGAGCCTTAGGTTTAAACTAAATAATGATGATGATTGATGCTACTCACTTCCATTTTCACAATTTTACCACTGGCGTCGAGCCCACTAAGATCATCGTTGGAATTCATCTTCCACAAACTGAAAAATTTAAATGTTTAAAAAGTTTCTCATATGATAATTGGGAATAGATTGGAAAAGCAATGATAACTAACGGCTCCGAAAACGATTATATGGCTAAATTATTCTGTAAATATTTCAGGAATCGTTTTAAACTTTAAAATTCACAATTTTACTTTTCACAGTATATGCAAACTCATGACAAATTGACAATTTGATCGTGATGTAAACGACTGACAGACATGACATGCATGACACATGACAAACTATTGACAGACCGACCAGTGCTGCCCTCACAGAGTACTTTATTATATATTTGAAAGCTGCCCTCTCGGTATTATATTTATGTTCCTAGGTGCTGCCGAATGGTAAAGTAATTTTTTGTAAATAATTGTAAAAATTGTATATTCATTTTAATATTTCTATATAAGTTATCTTTACCATACAACAATACAAAAAAAATGTTAAAAGTTGTTTCGATTCTAATGATCATAAGAATGATGAATATGAGATTTAAGGGGGAACGTTCGCGCTCCAACCGAAGGTATACCCTTAACTATAATAATAAAGTGTAATAATAATAATATGTACACACTGTACATAATGGTGCCACCACACATGGCTTTCGTGTTCGCATATAAGATCATCATAATACAAACCGTTTGATTAAAAAAATTTATGGAAGTAACAATGTTGGAAAATGTGCACTCTTTAATTTATTAAGCCCTATTAGGTACATACCTTAAACCGTATCCGAACAGCAACAATTATACAAATATACCGTCTACACATGGTGATTATTTGCCGAAACTTGTCAAATACACAAAGACGAATGGCCGTGTGTGGTTGCAGCATAAAAAGTGGTGTTAGATAGAGAGATAGTGATAAAAGTAAAAAAGCGCTCCTTCTGCCAATATCATTCAACTGCCAAGAGATCCTTGTCATACTGTGTATATTACATTATTGCAAATTGATATCTAGTTCCTGAAAATTAATTGAACAAACATACATACTGGCATCTGAATCCCACATAAACTAATATTGGGCAATTCCATTAATATATTTTTGGAAACAGTTAAAAATTCTTTACTCGACCATTACTCACTATCACATTAATTTATTGAATAGTATATTACCAAAAACTACCAAGAGAACTAACATATTTGTAACATATTACGTAGTGGTTATAAGCTCTTTGGTATATTACCTATATATTACTATTTTTGCTCTATCCACGAATCAGATAGTGAATCCTCAGCTAAATCAGATACGTTACATTTCTTATCGATATAAAAAAATAACGACAATAACGTTATTAAATATTGTTAAAGTCTTCTCTTTTATAAATTACTAGAAACTGCCATAATGTAGAGACTGAAAATCTGTACGTCCAATCCTAACAAAGTCTGTAATTAAATATAATTTTTTGTGATCATTCAAAAAAATATCGTAAACTTTAACAAGACCTTTCGCCACAGTGCTGCCACCTCGTGAATTCGATAAAAAAAATCAACGGTATTGTAAATATATAGTTGGCCGCACTAGTATTATTTTAAATTATCTTTGGCAGCACTGTTTATCAGTCATATCTTGTGTATACAACATATTCTATATGATCTGTGGTCATATCTGTCTGTGGTTTGTGCTAGTTTAGATATGGCGTAGTAGAGTTGAATAATTTTACATTTTGTATGTAATTCATTTACTTTTGACGCTAATCTCATGAGATTTAAGCATTTTGTTAGTAAACTAAGATACAAATGTAATTGGGTGCGTGTTAAATAACGTGTTAATAATTTGATAAATTTCATTTCCTTTGTTTTTTTCTCAACATATGTTGAACTAGTTTTGTAGTCGTCACAAATTGTATAATACACACAATGAATTCGACAATGTGTTTTGAAAACATAGGGATCAATAGTGACAGAGAAGTCAGAAGTCATTCAGCTCAAGGCCTGGCGACTTCTTTGTCAAGTCCCATGAAAATACCATTGCCTCCTCGCTTATGGATAACAGGTAATTATAACCAAATTAAGTGGTTTGTTACGACATTTTTTAATCATGATCATGAACACTAATATCCCATATCCTCATCTCGAGTTACAAAGCTATATAATTGTAGTAGTTAAATGTAGTTGTTACTTATTTTTATTGACATCAAAAATTTATGTACGTACTTAAATTATATAGGTACTTTTAATTTCTATTTGCTCTAATTAAATTTTGTGATTTTGTTGTGAAACAAAATAATTGTATCATAATGGAATGTCATTTGTAGATTATGGTAATTTTACAGTGAATGTATTTTTTACTGTTTGGGTAATCAACCATGAAATACTATTGGTTTTATAATGATTTAGAATATTTGATTACTAAAATAACAATCTTATTACTTAGTTAAGAAAGTACTTACTTAAATCTTATTACTTACTTAAAATTTAATGGGTAGGACCATTAAACTTTAAGTGAAAGTGTTTTGATAATTAGATTGTAATTAGGACAACTAACAACCATTATTATGTTCCAAATTATGATGTGCACATCAATATCAAAGTGTTTATGTATTATTTCAACTACACAATGAGTGCCCATTGGGGCCCTATTACTAAGCCTATGCCACTGTGTTAACTTTATCTGTAAAAATGTTGTGCCTCAAATTACATATTATAGCTTTATGTGTAATGCATGACTAATAATGAAAAGTACCTTTACATCATGAACTCATCGCATATGTAGGGAGCCAATTCCAGCTAACACAATGATATACGTGAGAAAGTGAGAAATAAAGTTGTCTCAAACCTACCTCGTCAACCATTTAAATGCAAAATTTCATCCAAATGGTTAGAGCAGTTTCAAAAATATACAATATGTATAAATATATATCCCCCTGAATTGCTCCTATAAAGTTATTAGATTACATTAAGTCTATTTTAAAGGGGGTACAAGAAGCCATAGTTTTTGTTAGGGTTCTATAATGGAAAACACCATGAACTTAATAATGTGACTAAGTAAACAAAATAAATTTGTTCCACCATAATTTTGCATCAAAATGCACCATAAAGTGAGTTTCAGAGGCACTCATTTTGTCTTTCTGCCACTCACGTTACTGTGTTGGATTTATTAATAATGTGCTGAGCATGGAGGACTCATGCACAAGGCCAAGTCTCACTTGGCTGGTATTTTGTTCTGTACCAGAAAAGGAAAAAACTGAACCCTTATGGGATCACTTGGTTGTCCAACTCTCTGTCCATGGGTCAAGACTTGGGAATGCAATCTCGAGACGAGATCTCGAGGGTTCAGAAATTCAATCTCGGCATTTTCGAGATCTCAAATGGATTTCGAAAAGTATTGTTTTAATTAGATAACTGAAACATGATTGAAACTGCTTAGTAGTTGTGATTACGATGCGAGTAAAGTAAAACATGAATTATCGAAAAAAAGTCTTTATTTTAATAATTTTTTACTTATGTTATGTTAATGAACACAAAAATTCAGACCCGTAAAATCTTATAAAGAAAGTACTTATTTTAACGAAGAGTACTTGGATGCCCGAGCTTTGCTCGGTATTTTTTCTGGTAAATCGTGTTTTTTGGAAATGAAACCTAGCTAGATCGATTTATCGCCCCCGAAAGCCCCTGCATACTAAATTTCATGAAAATCGTTGGAGCTGTTTCCGAGATTCAGATTATACCGGGTATAAGGAACAGCCGACCGAAAACTCTGGGAAAAGGTTACACTAAATGCATATAATAACACTATAGAAATCAATCATGTCAGAAGTCATCGGTTACAGATATCGTAATTTTTGAGCGCGCAATATACGACACAACGCTCCCCGCTATACCTATACCTGCGAGAAATGACCTCACTCGTGAACTCAAACAGCTGCGCCTTGCGTAGGTATACCTAGTACTGAATTGAATTTTGATTTACACTGCAGTTTTATGTCTAAATGAGTAGTTACTGTTTATTTATTTTTAAATCAAGTTTAGTTAGACTTGTATAATGATTTTATAGTATAATCAATGCTAAAGTTCTGAAAAAAAATCGTATAATTCATGAAAATATCGACGAAAAATTCAAAGTCTGGGGGCTCCAGAATCATATATTGAATCCATGAAATCAGTTTTAGGTCGGCTTACACCAGGTATACAGGGTGACTGGTGAGACACCAACTATATTTAAGGAGAGTACTCGGTACTCGATCCTCGTTCTAATTATGTAATAAAATTAGTTACTTAATTTTTGGTCAAATTTCCCTATAAATAAATGAAGTGTGGCTACATTCCCGACGCTCATACTTTTTTGTCTGTTATCCCGTTAGCACGTGTCGAGATATTGTGTTCCGTAGTATGCGTTTACGCGGTGACCATGCGTTGCGTAGGAAATAACTTTCGGTTATGTTTACTAATTAGTCAATTAATATTTATTTTAAATGTTATATTTTTTCTTCTTATATGATCGTCAAATATCACGTCCTCAAGTATCGTTGATGACTCACCAGTCAGCCTGTATATACAGTGTGTCTGGTCATGAACTAGGAGGTAAAAAACAACAATAATTCTTAAAGTAACAGACGTACAGCCATAAATTTAATGTTGTATTGTAGCTATTGTAGCTCAAAATATATCGATTTAGTATTAAAAAAAGAATGGTAATATGGGCTGTTTTTAGAGTAATTTACAATAATTTGTTGAATAGCATATTTTTTTGTAAATTGTTAAGGAGTTAAATTTTTTTTTTTTAAGTTACGAAAAAGTCCAACGTTATTTCGTATTTTTAAATGATAGACAATATTGTTACCCTTTGAATAAGCTTATTTTGATCATAGTGGAATTAAAACTTTGAGAGTTATGATTTTTTTTATAAACACTAAGAGAATATCTCAAGAAGAAATACAAAATGTCTGCCACATAGAGAGGAGGGGGGAGGTTACCTAAAATATCGCCAGTTCATGACCGAACACACTGTATATACAAGAATTACTCGTTTAAAGATAGATAGATACTGATAGTGAAAACAAAATTTTTCAAAAATTGCTATTTTCAAAAACGCTCGCGCGCAGAGAACACGCGTCATGCGTCGCTGACTACTGCAGCTTGATCTCTTCAATTTCGGCCGAGATCTCGTCATTTTATGCTTCGAGATTGATCTCGAAAAATGAGGCGAGATCTCGGAATTTCGGGATCTCGCAAGATCGTGATGGCATTCCCTAGTCAAGACCCTTATTGTCAGGAGGTCTTTAGGGCGTTAAAAATCTCATGCTTCTAAGTGAACATAATTCTTTTATTTATGTCATATATTATAATGATTTTCAAAGTATTTCTAGTTTCAAAAGTAGTAACAGATCAAATATTGTCTTGTCCTGTATAGATGTTGAAGATGAATCCTCTGATGAATTGGATGGCAGCTTAAGAGATGATGGGGTACCAACACTGGAACGAGCCCGGGTGAGGTCTCGCTTCCGCCACCACAAGCAGAGATCAGTCAGTGTGCCTATTGGCATATTTTGGGACATTGAAAATTGTCAGGTTAATGTCTTTCATTAATATTTATAAAATAAAGAGGTTGCTGTTTGATATCAATTGTAGTTGACTGTTAGAATTGATCTATATATAAAATTCGAATGACCGCAACACTGCAGCCACTGCTAACTATTTGCTGCAGGATTTATTGTTGAAACTGCCATGCACCAATTGTTTCCTGCAGTCTAGCCTCAATAGATATATGTGGTTATCACAAGAATCCTTTTTCACATAAATTGGAACGTATTGAGAATAGCTGTTTGATTTAGATGTCACTCGTCCCAGGTACCCCGTGGTTGTTCAGCAATAGATGTAGTTGCCGCAATCCGTGCCAAATTTCTCTCCAGCCGGAGAGAAGCAGACTTTGTAGTTGTCTGTGATGTGCGTAAAGAGTCTACAATAAGGCTACAAGAACTTAATGATGCTCAAGTAAGAAAACTTTTTCTTCTTTAGTTATTGCAAGAGTTAACAATATACTTTGAAATATAAAAATATATATATTTTTTTTCCATATTCAGACATGCATGTAATGTCTAATTTAAATCTTAATGAAGTTGTAAACTCCTGAAGTATCTGAGTGCATTTTTCAATAATCTAATATTTATAATTCATTCAAAGTTATTTCAATCAAATATTTATAATTGAAACAGGTTAGCTTAATACATGTATGTGGAACACAAAAGAATGCAGCTGATGAGAAACTGAGGCAATGTATGAGGAGGTTTGGTGAGCTACATACAGCTCCTGCAGCTTTACTATTAATATCTGGTGATATCAACTTTGCCGCTGACTTGTCTGATTTTAGACATAGGTATGAATTAACTTTTTTAATTTGACATACTTGGCTTCATAAGTAGCTGAATAGTATAATATATTATTGAGTTCAAATTATTATGAAATGGTAAAGTAGGTATATAAGTATGAAGTATAAATGTGTCAGGTTTTATGTAGAGCAATAACAGTAAATAATTTACTTGACAATATAAGTACTCTTATGATATTGATATTGTGATTAACTGCAAGCCCATACAATGTAATATAGTATTGTCATTCAATCAATAGTTAAATATAAACCAAAGCTTACCTATTGACAGAATTTATTAACATTAATAATACTAACAAGTATATTAAGGTAGTCAATTTTTTTAACAAAATATTTCTCTAAAGCTCGTTTTTATTGCTACTATATCTCAAGCTTTTATGTACAAATATAAAGTATTTATGTATTTGTCAGGAAAAATATGGAAGTAATATTGGTGCATAAACAGAACACATCATCTGCCTTAATTACATGTGCCTCCTCTCATTACTGCTATAATCAGCTGACTGCTGCTCTGCCAAGAAACCCAAAGGTATTTAAGAGAATAAGACACAATATAGAAAACATTAATCATTCTGTGAATCATTCAAATATCTGCCAATAATTATGTAATAAGGCAGGTATATAATTTACTTAGTTTTCCTAATAAAACGAATAATTTTGTAATTGAAATGAAAATTATATAAAGAATTTATGTCCATTATTTATACACTTGTCAGTAAAATCCATAGTTTTAGGTTTGAAATTGTTCTTAAAATAGTCAAAAACACTTCAATCCAGAGTAAATCCTACAGTATATTATTATTTGCAATAGATAATAGGTCTAAGCAGAGATGAGGAGGAGCCCACATGTGAAATGGAAGTGGTGAATCTGCCTATAGACCAGCCTCCAGAGCGGGTGTCGCGTCGGCTCAGGAGATTGGCAGATAATTGTGGAGGCAAAGTGCTTCGAGTCACAGCACCAACTGCCATGCTTAGGTTCCCTACACCTGATCATGCTTCGCGGTAAGTTATTTGGTTGATAATTACTAATTAATTTATAGCACTTATCCAGCAGAATTCATGACATTTGCAGTAACGTTCAGAAATGAAGGTAAACATTTTTGAAAATATTTGAATCAAATGCAATCGATTTTCGTTACTTTTTTCGATTCGTACCTCATTTAGTATTTTTAACAGTCTATAATAATGTTAGTTTTTTATTTTATCACAGTATCACATATTAGTTAATTATTAGATTACTAATTAACAAAAAAAAAGGAGGTAAATATAAAAATAAGGTTTATAAAACTCCGTTACGACAAAAAGTTTTTAATCCACCCGCATATTTATGATATTGAGAATGTTTCGCTAGTTACACATTCAAAAGGTCATTCCATCATCAGGCACAAGCAGGGCACAGGCATAGTGCAACAAATAATTTTAAAATTTCGTTTGTATAACGGTTTTTCAGCAATATTTCGCAATATTTTCGTTTATTTTCATGCAATTAATGGTTATTGGTGTGATTACTTGAACGATTATGCTACTTTCGAGGTAAGGTTCTATTTTTCTAATAATTAAATGCTAAAAATCTATAATTTATTGATATTTGACATTAAAGTTACGATTATGGTAATTTGTTTTTAACGTAAAAAGATTTGTCTTAGATTAATCGATGATGTTATTTATCATGTGCTTCGGTTACTTTTTACTTACTTACGTACTAAATCAATTGAATATCTGATTTACAGTGTGGCTAATTAGATTCTTCACGTCCCTCGTTTTTGTTGCTATAATTTTTAACGCTAACGACAATCGCTGCCGCTGGCATCCCGGTTGATATGCACTACTGAATATTACAAGTTAACGAATTTACCAATAATTTAACTGATTTAAAATTATACGATAGGCATGTGGTTTTTTTCAGCAAGATTTAGATATAATTTGAAATGGTGGCCAATGATGAGATGGCGGTTTTTTTACAAATTTGAAATAAACTTCAAGAGCTAAAAATGCTTTTTTCAAATTCATTGTTGTTTTTCTCATTTGTATTTAAGAGCTGGGCTCTTGATGGCGTAGTTTCATTCTTTGAATAGTTTAATTTTTAATTAATTATTTTTTAATTTGTAGAAGTTACAATTTAATGCTATCCAACAAAGTCAAGTGAGATGGCACCACAATTGCTTGAGCAGTTTAGAATCACAATTTTGTACTGTACCTACAATTATTAATTATTTTACAAAATGTTTTTATGTATATTTTTAAAACCGGATTTGAAAGCGACGTATCGACATGATATTTTGCACAGAGACAGCTGATTGGGCAGAGAAGAACAGGTTACGTTTATCTTGAGCGCGGTTCAAAATCCGCGGAGGAGACAAACACAAACTCAAATTTATTAAGTTTAGGCTCTGTTAATAATAAGACACTTATGAATGTCGATAGTTTCAATTTTTACAATCGACTCTTGAAAACGAAAGTTGATTATGTGCCGTAAGTAAGCTGCACTTACGCTGTTTTCCCGAGTCAAAGCTCAAACTAGTCGCTCACACATTTCTATGGCCATTAAGTTTATTTTTTACCTGCAGGGCCCTGAAGCGTATGGACGGTGAAGATGTGTTTGGACGCAAGATAAGCACTCGCTACGCTCGCAGCGCCTTACAGCCAACGTATTCTAGCGACGAAGGCTATAGTACCGCCCCTGCCAATGTGCCACAGTCAAGGGGAACATTCTCCATTTCTAACCATCATCAGGTCAGTACAAAATTATTATTGACCACATATTAACTATATGTGGTTTAATTTAGTATGTAGCACATATTGGCTACAATTCTAGGGTACTTATTTAAGTATATACTTTCTAACCAAATCTTTCTCAAAATAAAATCAATTATAATCTGTTCTATTTAAGTTGGTGGCTTTAATCTAGAACTCTAATTTTATTTCCCTATTCATCATCATCACCTTCTTTCTTATACCTATTTTTTATTGAATTAAGGTATTGGATTTGACGTGGAGACTGATCAATATGATCATATATGAATTAGAAATGAGTGTGGTATATGTGAATGGTAGATATGTCCGTCGCCGCGCGAGGTGAGCGCTCCCGGGTGTGGCAGCGCAAGTGTCGACGCGGCGCACTCGTGGGCGCTAGCGCTGCAGCAGCTGCCGGCGCCGACGCCGCCGCCGCTAGAGTTCTGCCCGCCGCCCGCGCCCAAGCTGCGCAAGATTAGAGGCACCCATGGTCAGTTTACCATCATTAACAATCCGGTTTCATTCAATCATTTTAGTTTTGAACAGGGCTGTGTGTGATCAATCTCACCATAGCGCAACAGGATGGATATTATTGTGTTTCAACTAACACATCTCCTTTCTGCTACTTAATAGACAATCAAGCTACATGAATGCAATAGCGTAGCAACAATAGGGCAACCTAGGGCTAGTGATGTGACATTATATGTACATATAAAAATTAATACTGTACGCGAGCGTCCCTACTCCGTGCTCAGAGTTCAAAACCGCACAAAAGACCATTTATTTTTATTTTTATCAGGCTCAGTAAACCTAGATCAATCGGGTTGCTCGTCAAGCAACAGCGGTGACGACAGTCGTCTCAGGGAGAACAGTCAGAGCCGCGCCATGTCTCCGTGGAACTCGTCCGCCAGCTTTAGCGAACAGAGCGAGGGCGAGCCGGACTCTATCGCCGAACTTACTGTCTCCAACCTGCCGCCCTATGAGCCTACTACATTACAGGTGAATATTATAATGATCATGATTTGGGTACATTAGGCCGAATACTGCGAATAGTATACATCAGTATAAATAATCCTAGAAAATTTCAGAAGCTCGAACATTACTATTATACCTATATAGTTATAACAATAATTAGAAGTATAGCGAAAACTTTTGGTAACAGCACTAAGTTGCGTTGCACGTGAAAGGGTAATTAAATGGAAAATCTCAATGAAACAAATATCTTCTTTTTTTTTCATTGTACCTAGGATATGCTGACGCGGCTTTTCAATCAGTTCGTGAATGTTATACGAGTATCAGTATGGGCGGCCGGGGAAGGCCCACTAGCCACAGTCGTGTTACGGTCGGAATGGGACGCACGTTTAGCCATCGCCCGCGTACACAAACGCCGGCTGGACAGCCAGTGGACAGGTCGCAGGCTCGAACTGTCCCTCGGGAGGCCCTCCCCCGCCCCCAACCTAGAAGTCCTCAGAGCCCGCATCAGGGCGATCCTGCTCGATCAGAAAGACCACACCCTACCTCTGCTCAGACTTCGCGATGCGTACGCTAGCCGTCACTGCTGCGCCCTAACCACATCAGACATTGCCAAAGTCAAAGATACTGTGATAATTCATGAGGGCTTCGGCCGGCTAGTTCAGCTGATCGATCTGAGACCAGCTACAAGTGCTGAAATGGAGGAGGCGCCTTGGAAGTGTCATATCCACGCGTCGTTGAGTACGGGGCAGGAGGACGGTAGTCGCATTTTGGAGCCAGTTTACATGGAGATCTCTGTTTTGGCCAGACATGCGAAGATGCTGCTCGAAAATCATGAAGGGATCTTGCCATTACTTAGGTATGTAATTAATATTTTTATTTTATACATTATATACAATACTATCTGTTCCCCGCGGTTTCACCCGCGTTCCCGAGGTGTCTCATGGTTAACCGGGATAAAATATAGCCTATATTTTATTCCAGGGTATGATCTATCTATGTGCCAAGGTTCATCCAAATTAGCTTAGTGTTCCATAATATATTTATCCATAGACCACTAAAATGGTCACCATGTTACTTTATAAAATAGTAAAACTGTTTGTACAGCTTCGTGGAATGCTATGAGGCGACATTCCCGGCCCTAATACGGGACCCTCAGCGTGGCGTCGCTCTGGAGCTATTACTGCGCAGTGCGAGCGGACTGCGCGTGCGCGAGACGCCCTCACGTCATCTCACGTGGTGCACCGACCTCGAAGCCTCGCCTGAACACGCACAAAGTCAGTTAACTATTTTTTAAACAATAGCGTGATTTAAATAATTTTATCTACTCTCATATTGTAATGTTCTTATTATGAAATCAAAATCAGTACTTTAATGAGCCACTTTAGGCACACCCGTGTATAATGATTCATTATAGTACAGTTGTTGTTCCCAAGATAATGCTATAAAATAACTTTTTTTCTATTACTATCAATAGTATAATCAATCAGTATCAATTCAATTTGACGATGACAATGTCACAAATTTTGTAACTTGAACTTTAGAGGTAAGAATTTTTGGGAGTTGGCAACACGGATTTGATTAAGTGTATGATTATTGTGTCTGTATATTTTATTGTTTTTGCTTACATATATCATTTTGACCAATTTTTTTTTTTTTTTTGCAAAGTTGGTAGAAATTCAATTTTTATAAATGACATTATTTATATGAGTTTAGATAAAGTACTGTATGATACTGCACATAATTAGGTATTAAAAACTCGTGTGATACTATTAAGAACCTCGCCTACGGCTCGGTACTTAAACTCACACTCGTAGTTAATAACCCCTATTATGCAACAGTACCATAAACTACTATTATAGGTCGTTTTTTACATAAAATATAGCGTATGTTACTCAGTGATAATATAGTATTCTACTGATGAACGATTTTTTTAAATTGGTCCATTTGTTTTTGAGTATATTAATTACAAACAAAAATATAAATCTTTTCTCTTTATAATATTTATTACTGATAGATAAGCTGGTTTCAAACCAGCTCCACCATAATCTCACTATGGTAGAGCCACAGTCATTTTCACTGATAAAGTGGTTGAAATTGTATACCACGTAAAGTCTAGAAGCGAACGAGTCTAGCCAGACATGCGAATTCTACAGTAAATCCTACCACACCCACAGCATTTCATAAAAAACTAATGTCCTACTTATAGGTACATATTCTTTAACTAGCAGTGCGTATTTTGTTCTCCTGATATATTGTTATTAAAATCATACAAATATTTGACCAAATATATGTGGCAGGTGAATGTTCCCGTTCGAGTGGCGAGCGCGACCGTCCTCGCACGGCGCCAGCTCTTGAACCAATGTTGGCGCTGTTCGAGCGTGAACTCACTGATCTATTACGCACTGCGCCGCGATGCAGCATCACTTTCAGCAAGTTAGTATTTTACTTTCTTTTTTTATTGGTTTTAGTTATGCGTTAGAACCCAATTGATGATGTAGTCAGAGATCATCACACAAATCACACAATTTATAATACATCCAAAACTTCAATTAATAATCGCTTCTATGACATAAACTACTAATTATAAATGTACAAAAATAAAATGTAATGTAAAATACAAAGTGATGCGCTTACATATACCTATTTCGGCATTTTTTTTTATTTATATAGATTTATATCTAATAATATTTACTTTTACAGATTGATACCAGCATTTCACCATCACTTCGGGAGACAATGTCGCGTCGCCGATTACGGGTTCACCAAGCTGCCGGATCTGTTGGCCGCTCTCAGTAGTAGTATAGTTGTTAGTATTTTACTAATATACTTTAATATTTTTTGTTCCTCAAAAGTGACATAAGTGTATTTGCAAAAACATTATAATCATCCACTTTAATTCCAAAATGTATCCTATGATAAAAATGATATATCAATGTAACTTGATTTTAACTCTCACAGGTACTGGGTTCAGGCTCATCCAGAGTCATAACAATATCGGCGGCGGCTCAAAGCCGTCGTTGGACGTCTGACCTAGTCAAGATTTTGAAGGCTTCTACAGGCCGTGCCATATCACCACAAGATATACCCCAACTGTACCATGCTACGTTCGGACGGGATTTCTCGCCTGTCGACTACGGAGTGTGTACACTCGGGGAACTAATGCAGCGTATCAATCCGCAGTCAGTTATTGTCGGTTTCGACGGTATATTGTCGCTACCGCGGCGCACGCCGACACCTGAAGAGCGAGCCCGAACCGTACAGTTTGCTATTGAAGTGAGTTTTGAGTCTATTCATTCCAGATATCAATTTATCGTTCATTTTCTGAGTATGGTTTCCAGTATTATTTTTATGGTGCCTACTAACTTTTGAGAGTATCGTATTTGTAAGCTAAAGGTTCGCGAAGGTTTAGCAGTCCTTATATTGAGTCATTGTTCAATCAGGCGGTGGAACTCCTGTGCTACACACCAAACCTTCGCATGGAGTTCTCTCGCTTCGTGCCGGCGTACCACGCTCACTTCGGGCGTCAGCTGCGCGTGGCCCACTACGGGTGCGTGAAGCTGGTGGATCTGTTCGAGCTAATCCCCGAGGCGGTGACGGTGTTCGCGGAGAGAGGCGACCGCTCGGTTCGCCTCGCCCCCACGCCCGCCCGCTCCGTCATGTCGCGGAGACTCGGGACACTCGCGCCGCTCTCTATCAATTTGTTGGCCGATCACTATTCGCATCAGTTCGGTGGGCCACCACAGGTATTCACAATTTTCGTGTGTAGCTGCTCTTGTTGGGGACATCGGGTGTTTTATCTTATCCTTGAAGATAAAACGTTGAGTAAACGAGTAGTAGATTTCCCAAGCGTATTATATATTACATTACACTAGCTTCCGCTCCGCGGAACTTAAGATTTCCTGGGGTAAAAACTTATATGTTATTCTAGGGTAAGATCTATCTATGTGCCAAGTTTCATCCAAATCCGTTCATTCGTTTTTACGTGAAAGAGTAACAAATATCCGTACACCCTAACAAACATTCGCATTTATTATATTACTAGCTTATTTAAATATTCACTAAAGAGTGAAGTATAAAAGCATACAAACAGCGAAATATATTTTTGAAGTTCTATTTGATGAACTTGGCTCAGAGAATAATAGGATAGACTATCTACTATAGCGTTATGTATGTGGATGGTGTAAAATTAAATATATTTCATTGTTTCGTACATTTTTCCCGAAAATACATAAAACGGTGGCTTAATTATTGTGTATTATCGACAGCCCGACATACTGAACGTCACTACAATCGAAGAACTAGTATACGCTGCCGGCGGCTGCGTTGAACGCGGTGTAATGTTGGCTCCGGGTTCCGCTCCACGTTGGACCACCTGTGTTTTAGCCGCTTGCGCTGTTCTCAGCGGCGATCGAAGCGTAGCAAGAGGCTCAACTGAAGAATACTTCGCGGGAGCATACAGACGTCTGTGTAATGAAGAACCTAACTTACGCCATTTAGCGGCGGCCGGGGTATTGGAAACTGTGGATAGACACGTGCGTCTCACGTCCGCTTGGCGCACAGTGTGGCGTATCGCGCAAATACTCTCCGATCGCGCCACTCCACTGTCGGCTATGGATTTGTTAATTGAGTACACTACACGATATGAGCCGACTATTCCCGGTGTTGAAGGTGAGTCTCTGTCATATTATTTATTTATTTATGTACACACACACACACACACACGTCAAAAGTAATGATAAAAAATATAAAAGATACAAATGTACAAACAATGTCTATTTGAGAACCAAAATAGATAAAAATGAAAATGTATGTAGAAATAAACAAAGATATTTTGAGTCATAAATGCACATGATTGTTTTAATAAAATTCAAATTAAAAATCGATAGTTTTAATCTGTATATCACGTGACACGAGCCACCATGATGTGACGTCATAATGGCAAATGCAATACGCTGTCGTCTGTCATACTAAACAGCTATGGCTAAAACAGTGAATATCCTTTTTGGCTATCGTAATCATCGATTCGTCAGTGCATGACATTTGTTATATACAAATACCTAAGATAAATAATACGAAAGCTGAATAAATCCATTGTGCAGGTTGTGAGGGTGTGTCAGACCTGCTGCACCAGTACCGGTCGGTGTTCTGCGAGGCGGGCGGGCGCTGGCGCGTGTGCGCCGGAGTGAGCGTGGTGCGCGCGCGCGACCTCGCCTCGCCGCCCCGCGACCTCCACTACCTGCACGACACACCGCCCGGACAAAAGGTACGCACCACTATACAGGTGTAATCGTTAAGTGTGTCCAGGAGATTATTCCGTAACTATTACAGATATAAAAAAAAAATAAACTGATATCGAAAGTACGTTAACGCTAATCAGTAAAATACCATCAATATTTTTTTGAAAATCTAATGAGAAGTATCCAAAATTTTGACATTAAACACTTCCATAAATTTAGTATGTGATTAGAAAGGTTTTAGTTTCCTTATTTTATGTGGTCTAGTACTCACTTTACCTTGAACAAGTAGATACACGTGTAGATTAATTATCTTACTATTTCATATTAGTAATAAACCGTATTTCAATATCGCATTAATTGGAACTGTCTGAAAAGCAAAACAGTACAAAACAAAGACAAAAAAACTATACTCTTTCTTTGGTGTTCGTTCTAAATTCGTTCCCGCCAATTTATTGTGTTTTTTTTATTTGCGTTAATAATCGAGATTGTTTCATTTATTATTTGTGATTTCTTTGTATGGAAATTTATCAAAGACAACGTGTAAGCTGAGAGAGTGTACAACCTAGAAGAGTTACAGAATCGTATACGTCGTGCAATTGCTTTAATTACTCGCAAATGTTAAGGAAAGTTCATTTAGAAACTGAAAGCTCGTCATTGTATCGCACAACAAGGGCGTCACTTCGAACATTTGCTTTGAATACAAAATTTTGTACATACTAAGAAATAAATATTATTGAATTAAAATATAGTTTGATTACTTTGTTAGGTTAATAAACAGTTTCCTTTAATAGCAGTACTAAGCTAAAATAACCTTTTATAATATGGAAACTGAAATTAATATTTTTTTATCTGTAATAGTTACGGACACACTTAACGACTGTATATAGGATTTATAAGCCTTCGGCCGAAGATTTATGCACCCTAAGTCCATTAGTTATTCAAAGTTTATTAGGTGACGTTTTAATATTTTTGTATTTGTAGAAACTTGATATTTTTTTATTGCGATTATAAATTTACATTTTCTGTTGGAGATCCTTAATTAGAGATTCAAACCCAAATTATCTGTACGGTTGGTGCGCGAGTTCTTAGTGTCAGTTTTTTTTTAATAGCGGTTCTTATCTTTCAGGGTTCGCGAGTGTTCGATTCTCCGAATATCAATATTTGGTGTTCCCCACCGGCTAGCGCGCTGCCAGCTCCGACGGCTTTACTCGCACCGGAAAACAAACGTAAGCCTAAAAACAATTTTTAACCTAAGTCTTTTGGAATATCTGATGATTCAAAATTATTGAAAGATAATTTTGTTTTTGATTATGCTAATAAAAGGAAATTAAAAATGAAGGTGAGAACAACAAAATCATCTTCCTATAACTTTTGTCGAATTAGTTCCTCAAAGAGATATTATTTTTTCTGTTTTATTATATAGATGCATTTGTCGCAATGTTTTTATAAATTACTTCAACATGTGTGTCATTTACATATTGAGGTATTTTCTACTGCTGACATAGTATCATATTGTAATATCTAATGATTTGTTAGGTCGGACTCGTCTGGCAGCGCTGTTCGACGCTTCTTAAGTATCATTCCCACCAACCTGAGACCACCACTAAACAAGCATTCCTCTGCAAATTTATTGTTAATAAATTGTTGATGCGAAAAATTTAATGTGTTCCAAGGCAGACCGCATCAAAGTTATCTATCAAAGGATTGTACCCAGGGTCTCAACGAATTTTATCAACTAGACTAATACAAGTGTCCTATAAAATGTGATGTCTGTAACAATAATGTTTTAGATCGTGTATATTTTTGTGTGTTTATTTAGGTTAAGAAATCTTAATAATCTCCATTCGTTAAATGTTACCGAGTGAGTATTGCTCTTCCAATGTTCGTAATAGTGACATAATATGAGAATTTCTAACGATGATATGATAAAGGATCACAGTTTCCATATGGCTCGTTGTGACTGTTCTTATACATTTTTATTTCTTTACATTTATGAATTCTTATAATTATTTTAATTTACTTGACAATAATGAAATATCCCGATTAAGTCTACAGTATGTACTTATTTTATTTGTCTCAAGTCTTTCTCTACTATTCATAAGATTGATTATATTACATGTAAAAGAAATTGCATTTAATTTAATCAACCTCTGTTTTATTTTACCTTTTGACAGTTTTATTTATTTTATTCTTAGGTTAAACACGCAAGGGAGGACTGAAACATAACCTGCAATGTTAATATTGTAAGAATGATAATTCTAAAATGATTGTTGTTAATTAAAGTAATATGTTTCATGATGTGAAGATAACATAATATATTGTTGCTATTATCATTCTTTCAATAAGTATCATTAAGGTGTACATATCATTTTACTATTTGAGGCTCAAAGTTGTGTTAGGAATAGTATATAAGTTTAAAATATTATAATACGACACCATGATGCAGCCGGTAACATTTTTCGAATGCTCACTTGAAGTACAATAAATCATACAATTTGTTGTTTTGTAAAAAGAATTTTTACATGTGATCTCGATTCTATACCTGCATGCGATCGGCTTTGAGTATTTAGTTTCATAGAATATAATTAAATAATTGTTATTGTACAGACGCATTAATCTTCGGCCATAGGTATAAAATTTTCGAATTTATGTAATTTTAGATAAACATTTACATTCTTCAAATGATAAAGTTCTTAATATTTCAAGTTTAAAATGTTGGGTTAGTAAATTACGAACTGGCCTTAACAACTTTTAACCAAATGTTAAGTCAATTAAAACGTTCAAATATTTTATAAGAATTTTGAATTGAATTAAATGTAGATGTATGTAGGTGTCTCTTGCTTTGATAGAATATGCTTGTGCCTAAAGAGCAATTATGGTTTTATATAAATTATTGTTGAATTGCTAACATACATCTCGTTGTTCCACATTAATAAGCATAAAGTTTTCAAATTAATTATATTATTTGTTTTTATATTTGTTATTGTGAAGAACAAGTTGGTTAGGTAACATGATGAAAAGTGCAAAAATTGGCAAGTCTAAAATATGTTCAAAAAGGCTGCCATATTGTGCAATAATTTATTGTCTTTTTGTCTTATAAGATACCATATAATGATAAGATTTGATATTTATATTATAATTAACTTCATCAATATTATACCGGGTGTAAGGGACAGCCGACCTAAAACTGATTTCATGGATTCAATATAATGATTCTGGAGCCCCCAGACTTTGAACTTTTCGTCGATATTTTCATGAATTATACGATTTTTTTTCAGAACTAGGAGTGATTATACTATAAAATCATTATACAAGTCTAACTAAACCTGGTTGAATAAACAGTAACTACTAATTTAGACATAAAACTGCAGTGTAAATTAAAATTCAATTCAATACGTAGGTATACCTACGCAAGGCGCGCAGCTGTTTCGAGTTCACGAGTTGAGGTCATTTCTCGCAGGTATAGGTATAGCGGGGAGCGTTGTGTCGTATATTGCGCGCTCAAAAATTACGATATCTGTAACCGATGACTTCTGACATGCTTGATTTCTATTTTTTCCAGAGTTTTGGGTCGGCTGTTCCTTATAACCGGTATATGAAATTAATTATAATTAATAATACTGCATTTTGCTTCATAAAAAAAATGTTCTCGTATATCTAGCCACTAACTATTATGATATTGTGAATACTTGATTGATGCCATGCCATTATATTCATATAGTTATTTATGAAGCGTGATTTAATGTGCATTCAAGCATAGAGCTTGATTACTGAATATGGTACCTGTTGAAACAGTATAAACTTTGTACCAAATAAATATATTCTAGAATAATTATTTTTAAAATTACTTATTTAACCAACATAATATTTTAATTGTTTGGTTTCTTAGTAAATTAAGGCTATGTTCAATGGGTATGTATATAAATGTACATAAATGATTACATACTATCATTAAGATATTGATAAATAATGTAAACATATTATGATTAGCACAAATTGGATAAAATCAATGTTGTTTTTACAATTTATTATTAATGTGGAACACGAAATATATTATAACATTTAAATTATTTTCATATTATATGGTTATACAATATTGTGTAAGCAGGCCCTTGCAAATTAACGTGTCTCGAAGTGTATTTGTTTTATTTTAACATTGCCATTCCGCATTTCTTGTACTCAAGATTATTTAAAATTAGCTATTCTCCACATATTTGTGACTATGTAATTATTTAAAGTAACTTAAAACTTTTGTGACTAACAACAAAATATTGTCGCAATTATTTGAATTATATTATCTAATCCAAAATTGGCATCCATGTCCATAAATATAAACTATAAAGAAAACTAAAAATGTTACTTAAGATTTTAATAATTGGATTTCTTAAGACTGTAGCAGATTATTTAAGTACTTTTTAAGCTGTTTTACTTTTATGTGACCAATAACAAAGTTTTAAATAATTTTAATAAGATAGTAATAAGTAACTTTCAAGTACAGTAAGAGATGTATAAGATTAGTATTATTTTTTCTACATCTTCGTAATCCTGTGATCATTTATTTGTTGTTGTATTTCCAACTAGCAAATCAATGTATATATTGAATAGAAAATAGTATCAGTATTGCATGCAAATGTAGTTGGAAAATAAATGTTATATTTTTAATAATATAGTGTCTTTTCATAAAGCTCCTTCCAAGAAAACTAAAATACACTAGCATTTAGCATTTATTGCAGTGACAATAACATCTACTTATAAATTATATTGAGGCAGCTAAGACTTGGTCTGGTCAGAGAGGGGTCCATTGCGTCTCTCCCAAACCATGCGATGCTTCTGCTTCATGTAAGCCTTCCTGGCATCTGCATAAGCTCCAAGATCTCCATCTACAATAACATATTTGAATGAAATAACTTGTCACTACAATATTTTTAATAAACTTTTTGTTTATCTGCATCATCAATTCAAATTATGTCTCCAAGGGCAAGTCTTGCTTGATGATAAGGCTTAATCCATCATGCAGATGTGGATCAGAAGATTATATATGTTGGAATCTGATTTGCCAGATATACAAGTTAGTGCTGAATATGTTTAGTTCTTAAAACTAAGAGATATAGACCAGTGATTTTATCTACACAGCCACTGCAGCAAATGATTTTGGATTATTTTAATCATAACCAACTTGTTTCATCCTAAAATATTTTTGCAGTATACACATAGTTATTACTTATAGTTTGGCTTTTGCTATGATTAACAAGAACTCCAATATTTTGTTTATAAAAAGTATGACCATCTGCATCGGCTTGCATAGTCTGCTAGTGATCTAAAAAACTCACATATTATTTCATATTCATATAGGTGTCAAACCAACTTGTAAATATACTTACATTTTATGAACCAGGCTTCTTCAGCATCCTTATATTTATCCCAAAGAGGTTTACATACAGTAAGATGGTCAGGGGACTCATACATCATACAGTCCTCATAACGCTGGCGCAAAATGCTTAGAATTTCTGAATCAACAGCTCTGTAATGTAATGAAGACATTAATTATTATTTGACTTTTACTTATTTATTCTTTCGGCTGATATGATGATGATGAATAGTTACAGTGTATCAATTAATGTAACATCAGCTTTACATGTTTCCTACCTGTAATTTAACCCGCATTCCCAAGGGATCTTATTATATTTTCCCAGGATACAAATGACAAAGTATCCTATGTATGAGTTATTTGTGTGCTAAGTTTCATTAATATGATTCAGTTGTTGCAGCACAAAAAATCACATTTATAACATGAGATGAGACAGTAAAAATTAAAATAATGTTCTAGGAGTTAGGTAGTTTCTTCATCAATCAATATTTGGTTTCTGTATCACAGGAAACCAGAAATAATTATTTATGTCCCAAATAACGAATGTAAATAAATATTGTGGAATCTAACCTATCGCGTTTGAACTGCGCGTTGGCCTCATAGTCGCAGAGTACGTCGTCATCATAGCATTGGTCGATAGTTGGAACGCGACGGAAATTCTGATGGTACCATGGGTATTTCTTCTGATTCGGCTCCACCACCTTCTCTGGAGCACAACATGATAAGGTAAAATACGATCAAACTTACATAACAATGAATCTTTTTCGAACTTCATTTACCTCGGAACCATGTCACCGGCGAATCCACTGTATTGTAAAGAGCACTTATAAACGCCCTAAACAGATTATTATCCTTTACAGTATTATTATCCTCGTCACACATCTTAGTTATTTATTTTATTCCACTAAAAAAAATGAGTACAAGGTGGTAGGTACCTATATCAAAAGACTTGACATTTGACAGTAATATGACATAACATCCATGACAGTTGACAGTATATTTCTGACAGCTGATCATAGATTTTCTTTTCCTCTCTGTTTCCTTTAGGTGAGGCAAAAGTTTGTAGTCCATATAGCCTTGTCATTTATGTGAAAGATGTGAAATGTGCTGTTTTGTTTCAGATTGTTTACATGCACCGGTATGTTTGAAGCATGGAATTAATCATTATTATAAACTAGCTTCCGGTACCCCGCGGTTTCACACGCGTTCCAGAGGTATCTCATGTTTTCCCGGGATAAAAAGTAGCCTATACGTTATTCCAGGGTATGATCTAGGTATCTATGTGCCAAGTTTAATCCAAATCCGTTTATTTGTTTTTACGTGAAGAGCAACAAACAGACATACATACTCACAAACTTTCGCATTTATAATATTAGTAGGATGAGTACCTATCTTGTTTAATTAATTTGCGATTTTTTATTTTCAAAAAGTAATCGGTTGAGGTTCTTATTTCGTTTGTAGGATAGGTTAAAATTGAACGACTTTTTTGTGTGTATGGACGATCGCGATGTTACGTAGGTTCTTGGATTTTGAAGGTCAAAAAATCAAATAGGAGATGATAGTTACGGAATACGTAGATACGTAGTATGTACCTATTGATTGATAAGTTTATTATAATCCCAGAACGAGGTAGTTTGAACTATTGTCAAGGACGTGCTTGGCTAGACTGGACTTAGGCTGAGATCTATATAGCGTACTTTGACTTTGTTCAGACTTTACCGTACAAAGTCGGTATTTAAAATGCAATCTTCGAATCTCTCTGAGTGTGTGCCAAGCAAAGTCGAAATCGTCGATTAGGTGCACTTAGGCTTTGCTTAACACACACTCAGAGAGATTCGACGAATGCCGTGGCAAAGGTCGGGTTTCGAGTCCTACAATGAAATTGAGTTTACGGTGAAATGAAATGAAATGAAATATTATTTATTCAAATAGACCTTCACAGGCACTTATGAATTGTCAGACTCTAATGCACGGTTCGGAAGGTAGCTTTTGCTGAGAAGAGCCGGCAATAAACTCAGCAATTATTCTTTTCAAAATAAACTTCATAATTTAGGTACATAAAATATATCCTGCAAAAGCGAGCGTTACACCCAAGCCTTTTTGTCATTTAAAGGTGAAGGAAAATATCGTGAGCAAGCCATAGCACGGTGGTTGGGTTCTTTGTTGTGGTAAGGTGGTTACCATAACAAAGAACCCAACCACCTGGCTGGCCTGGCTACCACCCTCAAGTAAAAAATCTGTCTTGAGGCACCTAACCGGTGTGTTCGGATAGCGGCAATTGGGAATCGGTTCTCTTCTAGCCTTTGTGTGCTTACCACCATCGGCCACATCATCACTGACCACGGTTAGAACATGGTCAAACATGGTAATCCATGCTCACTTCAAAAATTCAACTGTGTATGTAGGTACCATGTAGGTACATTATATTATACCATTTTAGCAGGCAGATAGCCTGCGTGCTAAATTTCATCGCGATCGGTCCTGATTTAGGCGTGAAAAGATAACAAACAGCAAAGAATTTAAAATATTAGTTAGGATAAAAGAGAATAAAGAAAGCTAAATTATAATATGTATTTCAGATTCAAAGCTTATTAACATTTTACCTGTCGATACATAAAAATAGTTCGTCAAACTAAGCAGAGCTGATAACTGATATATCTAGGACTATTTTTAATTGAACAAACTGTATACCTACAAATACATAATAATATATTAAAATATATTCATTATTTAAGGGATTTTTTTTAAAAGCATAATGAATACATTGGCAGTAATTTATACATATACTTACACAGCTCCCTAGTCCCTACACACACAGTAATCAATCTCAAGTGTGTATCACAAAATAGAAAAAAACAATCTTTCATGCATGTATTTTTTTCATCTTCACTATGTTCGCCACGAATTCATGTAGTCGAGTAGAAATTGAACAATACTTTAAAACTTTGCCATAAAAATATACTTACTAGGTACTCTATAGGGTAGAGTCTACCCACACACTGTGTTAACATTTCCTGTATACATATCTCTCCGTTCTATTTGATATTGAAATGTTGGTTTTCTGTAATAATTTTTGCACTTGATATATGTATAACTGTTTAATACCAGAAGTCGTCAAAGAGGTATTTCCATGCTAATTATGAGGGGAAGAATTTTTAAGATCCTGTTGTAAGTTGATATCAAAAACATTAAAATTAGATATTATTTTGTTGTTTTATATTCAATTTATAAAAGCACTAATGTAATTTTATGTATAACCAAAAAAATACTCAATAATTTAACAGTAGGTAAGTAAGACTCGCGTCCTGAAGGTTTCAAACAAACTCAATGCTCCAAATAAAAAATGGAAGTTTATAATTTTCTACTTTTTATGGAATTTTGTTAATTAATTTCATTTTTCCAGTAAGTACTTATAATGAGACCTTGCTTCTTGCCAAATTTAATGATTACGGAAAGTTTACGAATATTAAAATAAATTGGCATATCTTGTGAAACTAGCGAGTATAGTTTGATATCCTTACGACAACGAACAGAGAGGTCGTCTCAAATTTTCAGATAGCGTACTACGTGAAGTAGGGAGGGAGGCGAAAAATCTTTTTGAAGAGCTCTTGTCCTGTTGCTCATGACATTATGTATTCATATAAAGTGTTATCACTCAACAATAATAATAATATCAACGTTACCTACTACAATAAAATTTTATGAAGTACCTTGTTAGTTGAGCTATATGTAGGTACAATACAACTAACTGAATTTGTGCGGTTAGTTGATTAACCTTTTTGCTCAATTTGAAAGACTGCTAAACCCTTAAGAATGTTTTTACTGCTAATCCTGTCGAAGTTACGAATTTCTCAAGAAATCATATAAGTATTAGGTAAATATGGTTGGTGGGTACCTATTTAAAATTTTAAGATGACAAATGTTCATTAAGATGTGGATCGCTTACGACGGTATGGTATTTTTTTTATAATCTTCTGTTATATGATGTTAAATTATTTAAAGTCGAGACAATAAGCATTGCTAATAAAATAGAATAGAATATTATGTAATATGGGTACATATAATAAGAGTACAATATATATGCTAATCATACAATGATTGAATTAAATATGAGAAAATAAACTTCTCTAACTTCTATTCTCTCAGTAGCCACAGGTGACCAGCTGGTTAGAGAATTGATGGAGGAGTATGTCCTGTTTAAAGGACCTCTTTGGGTAAAGCTTCTCTCTAACATTGAGCGTCAGTCAAGTCATTGAGCGACTCAAGCGAAGGGCGGAGGCGCGCATGCGTTTTAGGAATATCAAAGAGGTTGCTATTTACCATCAATACTACATTTGTAGTAGAAAATAGTAGGTTCTCTTGATTAAGTCTTCATCTGTATGAAGGCCTCAACATAGAAATTTGAATTATTTGACTTAACTGTAGAAGGTTTTGCAGACTATATCTATAAATTTTATAAAAGAATAATCCTGGTGTCTCACATTTTCCCATATTGATATCTCGGTGACATAAGTAAAGACTCGCACTGAACTTGCAACCCAAAGCTCGAGCAGAGTTCCTCCTGTCAGATGAAACCATATTTATAGTGAGTGAGAGTTAGGTGTCAGTGTATGGAGACGTTGTGTTGTGTTGTGACGCGATACGCGGTTGCAAAGCGCGCAACGGTGTGGTGCTTCGGGCCTGGCTGGTGAATCAATTCAGTAGTGAGGCGCGCGTGCTAGCGGCCGCTGTTCGCCCCGCGCTGATGCGAGTGCAGAGCTGGCACGATGAAGTGGCATGCGCGCGCGGTCCCTTCCCGCGCCAAAGAGCGCGCCAATATCAGCTTCTTCATCTTTGTCATGTTCTTCGCTGTGTTCGGTGTCATAGTCTTAACTGAACTTCTGTTGCTGGAGAGGCCCAACGCACCCGGTTCTACTCGGTCCAGATATAATGAAGATCAGCAGGTCAGAGCTTTGTGTTTTCGACGTTATGTGCCAATAATAACTCTAAACTCGTGACCCTTTTCCCCTGTTTCTTTGTTGCTAGGTACTCACTTTTCATGCTGGACATTATGAATAGGTTAAGTTTAAGAAGCTGCATTGTATAATTGATCATCTTCAAATATTTCCCACGTTCCATTGTTGACGGTTATTGAGTAATGTTAGATGTTTTTGTGTACATTTGGAGTGGTGTTTGTTGTGAGGCTAATAGACCACTACAAGATGAAACTCGGCTAGTAGAAAAGATAGAAATGGTTACCTCCCGTTATAACAGAAGTGCCGTGATATAATATTCTTGCATCTTTAATTTTGTGAGGATGATTATCGTTATTTTTCGATGAATTAAATTAACGATAAAACCAGCGAGGAACGTGTGGATAGTGCAGTATTCGTGAGAATAACATTTAGAAGCTAGCTGCTCATTTGCTATGATCGTGCTTGCGCTTATTTAACTATGTAATTTTAAGGAAGAATAGGTACCTAATTAGGATTTAGGAAGGTGTAATCGTGGTTAGAATGTTATTAAATTAGTATTGTTTCTAAATCTGTGACTGTGATCCTCATCACTAACATCCAAATTTCATTAGTTATTCCTTCAAATTGAATAAGGCACTTTACGTGACTTTACTTAGATTGTTGTCGATCGCTGATTAAATATGATATGTTAATCAACATAAAGTGAAGAAATCTCGCTGAATAAACAAAAATCTATTAGGAACCTTAAAGTTGCAACTAAATGGTAACATGTACGATTGTACACATGCAGGTAGAATTAGGTTTATTTAGCCTTTTCGTGCCATTTGTAATTGTTATAATAAGCTATCTTTGGTCGATCAAGGCATGCTTTGGCTTAGGCAAATAGTAATCACACATCACAGATTAACTAAAGTATCATACGATATGTTGTCAAATATCCGACTTTTTAATTTATTTTTCGGTGTAGGTAACTGATTCCATCAGATGTCCACGTAAGATGTAATTTAGTTGTAGTTTGTTCGTTCACGCCTCAGGTTCACGCGTAACTTTTTGGTTATGAACTATTGTTATGAACCGATTTTAATAATTATTTTGTTGGGTTCAGTATAGCTCCAAGGTGGACCAATTTTAATTTTATTGTATTTGAAAGAGGTTTTACTATTTTTGTTAAAAGACGATTATTTAAACGAAACATTGTGGTTAAAATATCAAAATGGTAGTAGTAATAAGACGATAAGTAATTTAATTAATTTCTTTCGAGCAGATATAATGATTTTTAAACCAAAAGAAAATTTGTAGGTATAATCTGAATCATAGGAGTAACATTGTACCTATCATCGAAATTACAAAACTGCTTATAATAATAGCAACCACTTGTTCGCCTTGAAAATAAAATAGCTCGACCTAATTGGTATCAAAGTTTGGGTCGTAGGTATGTAGGTAATTAGCGGTATATTTTAGCGGGTTCCTTTTTTCACATGTAAGTAGGTACGAGTGAGTAGGTAGGTACCTAATGGTGTTCTTGTTTTAAAGTTTTTTAACCGAGTAGGTATTTCATAAATATAGGAAATAGGTAGTGTAATGTGTAATTACACTACCTATTCCGTTTAATGTTTGTGACACCAGAGACCTACAGGGAATTGTACAGTGTACACGGCACATAGGCAGGAAACTAGCAGTTCAGGATGGGAAAACTATTTTTTTATTGCATTAAAGGATATAATAAATGTTTAATACCTTAAACAAACACCATTGCATATAGCTATGGCCGTGACATAGTACGTACATACTTACCAATGATACGACCGCTCCCGAACGGTAACGTAAATATTTACCTACTGTGTGCTTGCTCACCTACCTACTCATATTTATTGATTGATAGTCATAGCATCGTTGATAATTTTAACAAGTAGGACAGAAACCTTTTTTCTAAATTAGGGAAAATTTATGAAAGGAGCTAACATAGGATGATGATGTTGATGTTTGTGCCAGTAAGTGTAAATCCTATTGTTCTGAAATCTGTGGTGTACCTAAATAATTTTATTTATTTTTAGAACTCACCTCGGTAGTCTAAACGAAGTCGAAGTTTCTAGGTTTTTTGTTAGGGAATGATTAACTTTAATATATTAAGGTCGATGTTCACCGACTAGAAAACGATCCGATAATTTATAATTGGGCGTTTACCATGTATTTTCTTAGGAAAATGTCATCGTAAATGCCTTTTGCCATTTTGACTTGATTTCCCTAATATTTCTATAACGTAAAAAAATGTGGAAAACATCAGTGTATTGTTCTTATTCATTGTTATTTATTATATTAAATTGTGTTGTTAAGGTACCTATAGGTGCATACCTTGAAATGAATGGATTTATTTTATTTTCAATACATACGTTGTTTTGTCGTTCGAAATCTCGAATATTATTTTTTTCAATATCTTGGTACATGTAGTATCAAGCGATTTTCACTCAGCGAGTGTTCTGACCGCCTTATGAGAATGTTTTTTTCTTTGTTACCTTGTCACTGCGGCAAGAGTATTTCGCCGGCCGGCCGGCGGCAGTGTAAGTAGACCTCGAAATAGTGTGAACAGTTGTTTATAATCAGATTTTATTGTACACATTTTTTTCAGTTACACGGAATTATACGGCATCTATAAGTAGGTACGTTTCTTGAACGAGAAAATACTTAGCCGCTTACACGTCGACGACGACGGTGGGTGGGACTAATGAACTTATCTATCTATCTATATGCTAATAATAAAGCTGAAGAGTTTGTTTGAACTCGCTAATTTCTGGTGTAACTCCGATTCTAAAAAATCTTTCACTAATAGGAAGCTACATTATCCCTGAATATTAGCTGTTTCACTCACGTTCCCGGAATAAAAAGTTGCTTATAAGCTGCGCGTTCAAACAAACAATCAAAGTCTTCAGCTTTATTATTAGTATAAATTAGAATAGATATGTCCACTACTCACGCCAAAATCATAATTATTTCTAGGTCATGGACTAATTTCGGGTCTTTTTGCCATATTTTGATCAGGGTATCTATTTCACTAATTATTTATAAACTGGGAACAGTTGTTCCACAGATGGCCTAGAACTGATGTAACCCAGTTGCTATCAGTAGCCGCGTGGGTCCGTCTCGTGGCTGGTTTATAGTATAGTATAGTTAGATAATATATTATCTACTTTATGTTTAGGTACCTACTCGGGCAAAAATTAAAATGTAATTTCGGATGAGGATGGCTATTTATTTCTACTTTTCCATATATACTTATATAGATATTACTTAGATGGATAAAAAAGCTTTAAAGATAATCGCTTTGAAAAGTGATAAATGGTCCACTCATATCTAATGTAATGTTTTTCTTAATAATGGTTTTGTTTGATTTTTATTTTATAAATATGACATAGTAGATACATAGATAACATAAAATAGGTACAATTGTCAATGTAAATACCTAATATATAATAAGCTCTCTCTACTCCTTTTTGCCATAACCTGACAGGGTCCTTGTACTCATATTAGTTCACTGTATGTGTAACATTGTGTGTACATTGTGCATTTTATTTTTAATAAATAATCAAGCAGATTCACAGTTGTTCTGTTCAGAAATTAAAAATATACCACAACATTTCAAATTCTAAACCACCTCCATTGACGGATTAATGTTAAATGTTTTTTTTTATCAAGAGAGAGATTTAATTTTTAAGATGTCTCTCGGAACTTTTCGCAATACGCAGATATACACAGAAAACATGTGTGAAGTAATAAATTATGGACGGTACGCTTTGTTGATGCACATACCTTCATGTAGGTAGGTATTTGTTATAAATGAGAATTGTTATACAGAAGCCTACGATTATGAAGAGATGTAAAGTGGTATTGTGCCAGAGATCACGGTATGTTTATTATTTGAATAATACCTAAAGTTAAATGAGAAAACAACAATGCTTTTCAGACGACCTTAGTCAGTAAAAATTTATTATTTCTGTGACTAGTGTTGACGATATGATTCGTTCGTTAGACATCAGTCCTCAACTCATCAGTAACTATATACCTGTTATTATTCCAGTTGTATGACTACTTATATATATATCTCGTAGCAGAGAATTGGGTATGTAGGTTACATGGCATACAGAAAAATATTAATAAATTATATGAAGAATATTTTTTTAATACAAAACAACACTTTTTAGTAGGTACCTATACCTATCTAATGAATGTCCGAAACCATGTGCAAGTGTGAGCTCATTTTACCGTTTTTTTGGATTTTGTATTTTATTAGAGTTGAATTAATAATTGTATATAGTGTCTGGTGGGATGACCGGTTGATACTTGACGTCATCTCTATAATAGGAACAAGCAACCCGCCCCGAATTCGTTCCGGTAGCATCTGTGATGTTGTAATTATTTGTTTGCGAAGAAGAATCACAAGTTGAAAGATTACAAAATGATTATGATTTAGATACAAATTATAACTAATATTCACACAGGAATCATTAGACAGTCCATGGAACGCGACGCGGGTAAAACGGGGCGAAAGCGAGTTTGCAAATAACTTCATTAATTTAAAAAGAGATCGTCAATGTGTTGACGATCCTTACAATGTCTAGAAGCCATCTGGCTCTCAAGTGCAACTGCCGGAACACACCGGCATCGTGGCGCACTGGTATGGTAGGTCCTAGGCGCAGATTTATGAAAATGAGTTACACCCCGACGTGTATCTACTACAAAGTATCCTACCACCGTGCGGAACCAGTTTACTATACTGGGTGTAAGTGACATCATAACGAAAACTGAAGGTACTGAAACTGAAGTATAGGACATATTTGACATTTCTACTAATTTTGATTGAGCCCTCGCCTAAATACTTACTATTATTACTAGCTGTTTCCTGCGGTTTCTTTCGTGTTTTTGGCATAAAAAGTAGCTAAAATATTCTATACGCGAATAGACCCTTAGCAATAGGGGATAATGTAGCTTTCTATTAGTGAGAGAATTTTCAGAATCAAATTAGTAGCTCTGAACATTACTTTACCTCATCTTACATTCAATAAAATTTCACGTGCCCCCGTATCATGGCAAGCGTAGACTAGAGAAGACTCGAATCTTTGGGCAATGAAAGCACATAAATATCACGTGATGAAATTAATCCGCGACAATTATTGGTCGAAGAGTCGAGTGTTCTCTAATCTACGCTTGCCATGCTATGAGGCCTGTTTATCATATTAGTAAGTTTGTAGATGAGTCATGTATCATTATAAATCTCTTCTACATCTTTACATACTTCCTATAAAATGAAGTCGCTTCCGCTGTTTGTTTGCTTAGATCTTTTATACTATACACAACGGATTTTAATGCATTTTTTGCAATAGATAGAGTGATTCAGAAGAAGGTTTATATGCATATTATAGGACAGAAAATCCGTTTACATTACCGTGGTATTGGAGAGTGCTAGCGACATTATCGGTGTGTGGCGTGCGGTTTGGGTCGAAGCCCTATCTCAGGTAATTGTGGAATCCGGTTACGTGACCTTGGCTCAAGCGAGTGTGACTTGACTTACCGCTTCATTTTATATACAAATCTCAGTTTTTTACTCTTAGGCTACATATTATAATACCTATGTTACAGTCATAAACTACATAGATGAGGCTCCTTTTAAGGTTTTTTAATTCTGAAGCCAAGCTTCTAGCGTCAGCAAAGTATTTTTTATAGGCAACTCTCAATTTCTAGGTAGGTTATATTTATATTAAATGGGTTTGAAAGAATTATCAATAGTGTACCTGGCCGAAACTATACTGTACCATTGGCTGTAACTATACTATTGTGTACCTACGTACAAACAGATAAATTATAGTAGTAGACTAAATTATGTTCTAAAGTTGACCAAACACAACACCTCGAGATAACCACATGGTGATGTCTCTTGAGAGCTTAGAGGTCAACTAAAGTAAGTAGGTAGGTTACCCCAGTTCTCACTCCAGCTAATCTTTATGTATCTCTAATCGCAATCATTGAATATTATAATTAAGTAAGTAACTGGGTTGTTGGACTATTTCTGTAAATGTTAATATTCCTAAATTTAAGCAATTAACATTCATTCGTTGAACTATGTCACCAAGGTCGAACTTCTACTAAAATAATACCATAATGTACCAGTCATTAGACTCAAAACTAATATTTCTAACAGTTGTATAACAGACTCTTTCAATACTTCGATATATTGTCTAATAACAAACTCACAGATGGAATTGTCTTATGTCCAATGTGTTTTCAATAAGATTTCGATCTTATTTCTTATGACATAAAAGTTAGTATCAAAAATGGTCAACTTGGACGTCGACATGGCATGTAGGTCAATTCATCACATAGTTGAACCGTGCTTATAACTGCGGAGTCGGACTTGTCGGTGGAAGTTCAATGATCTTGTAATAGTATCTAGAATATTTTATTTAAAGGTACCTAGGTATATGACTTTGGTTACGAGTTATTTTGTAGTGGTCCTCTATCCATATACCTATATCAGCCTAAAATGCTATTCAAGCAATATGTACCAAGTTAATATAACAATGATATCATAAATGAGAATTTATATTCATTGACATTCTACTTACTAGGCTAGTGGTTGTGGTGATTTGCATTGGTTACAAATTACAATGCCACGCAGAATTTAGTTAGATGTGTGTATAGGAACCTACTTTGTACTTATCTAATGTTACAATATTATGGCTTGCATAACTATCCTATATTTGGGTTCGTTGCCCTCGCAAGTATCCTGTACTAGTACTTTATATTTGTTCACTGTTTCTTTATTGATGTCATTGGCCTGAGAATTTCCAACTTTTACTCATGTATGAGTATATGGCATATGTTTAACTATTAAAAAATATAGATTTTTAAAGGACTGTTCAGTCTTCCTTATAAACTAAACGATAATTTCCTATTGTCTTTTTAATTTAAAGGGATTTAAAGTCTCCAAGTGAAATAGCAATTAAATTCAAAAGGACATGACGAAACTATAACGGCCGCACTCAGAGTTGTCAATAAATTTATTGATTGATTTGTCTCTAGACTTTTTAATAAAAAAGATGGATGTATACATATACATGAATCAGTAATTAAATTCTATTTAACGTCTCTGAGTACGGCTGTAAGAGTTCCTTATTTTTCTACGGATTTTTTTAAGCCAAAAGTCTAGAACTAGAATTTAAAAATAAATGATACATATTAAATTAATACACTAGTTTATCCGTGGTACTTTGAATAAAAATTAGCCTTACGTGTGATTAGCTACATTATAGGTATAAGAGTGTTCTTGTGCCTATAATGTAGCTTTTGAATAGACTTAATCGCTGTGGTGATGTGGCCGAGCCGTAATATCTAAGTTAAAACAAGATAGAAGTCACAAAAATACATGAACCTTTATTTTATATTTTGTGAAAGACTCAAGGCAAGGTTTAATAGTCCTACAGTAAAAGTTTTCTCAGAGGACTCGAGTCAAGGAAATATGAGAGTATGCAAAGATTGAATTACTTTAAGATAGAATTTGAAAAGGTTATAAAAAAATCTCCATTATTCCGGGAATGAAATCACCTACATGATAGGATCTGTGATAACAATGTAGCTTCCTATTAGTGACAGAATTTTTCAAATTGAACTAATAGCTCCGGAGATTACCGCGTTCAAACAAACAAGCTTTATCATTATTAGTATAGAATAGCTATAATAATAGTTTTTTTTAGTTTGGTGGTTAAGTTTGTTTGTGAGTTTGTCTATTAGTAAAACAATTTTTCAAATTGGACCAGTAACTCCGGAGGTTAGCGCGTTCAAACAACACTATACTGTATTAAAATGCAATAAGTACTTAGCGACGCGTTATCATTTATCGGAGGTTGCCTGGTTGAAGCCTAATTAATGATGATGAGGGTGTAATAGGTCGATACCAAGTTATGCTGGTATCCACTATTTATTAGGAAATATGAGTAGATTTCGGCCAATGCTAATTCAATGTAGAAAAAAAATGAAGGATGCTGAAAACTAATACTAAACATAGCTTCACCTGTCTAATCACGTAGGTAATTCATTATCATCTCGTTATTCATAACGTATGGTGGCGTAATTTATGCAGTTGCTACTAGACTGACATTGCGCACAATACCATTAACTCTTGGATGGAATTACTTATGTGATTTGATTCGTTAAAAATGAATAATAATGGTATATTTACATGAACGTTATCGGTAAAAAGATCACTGCCACTAGTCGATTATTTCTTTTTATTGTTTGATTAAAATAATTGCAATGATTTTTTAAAGTCAATGGTTTCAGAGCACGGACCAAAGACTTCGTGTTTCAGAGTCATGTTTATTATTTTATCTACTCTCATATCGTAATGTTCTTATTATGAAATCAAAAACAGTACTTTAATGACCCACTTTATGCACACCCGTGTATAATGAAATTAAAA
Organism: Tethea ocularis; assembly: GCA_963555595.1. Classification (NCBI taxonomy): domain Eukaryota; kingdom Metazoa; phylum Arthropoda; class Insecta; order Lepidoptera; family Drepanidae; genus Tethea; species Tethea ocularis. The sequence continues at coordinate 5,411,290 of OY741966.1, forward strand.
AATTATATTATAGCACAGTTTTCTTCCCAAGATAATGCTATAAAATAACTTTTTTTCATTAAAGTACAAGTATTTGGACATGTCTGGCCACTTATAATGTTTTTTGGGTTTTAATACTTCAATTACTGTCAGTCAACTTGTCAAACGAAATAATAAAGAAAAAAACATTATAAGTGGCCAGACATGACTAAACAATTAAACGTAGTATTATATTCTCTTTGTAAACAATTAGGAATCAATCAGTACCAATTCAATTTTAGATTCAAATTTACTTTGTGGTCGCGTATGCGGTAGTGAGTCTTTCCCAACACAGATTTGGGCGCCATGATGATTAATGTTTGTTATTTTATTGATTTTTTTTGCATACATATTTTATTTTGGCCAAAAATGACAGTAAAATAGCAGTGATACTAAGGTGAAATAAACTTGGATCTGAAATTGTGGAGGCGGCAATGGAAATGACGAATAATCGATACCCGTGAGTCATGAAAACCTATGACAAAATATTATCGATTTTTTACCTATAAATTACATTATTAGATGAGTTTAGATAAAGTACTGTATGGTACTGCACATAATTAGGTATTAAAAACTCGTGTGATACTATTAAGAACCTCGCCTACGGCTCGGTACTTAAACTCACACTCGTGTTTAATAACCCCTATTATAAACTACTAATACCCATCTGTGTAGTATTTAATAATATACGTAATAGAATGAAATTTTAAAGGAGATTGTATAACGCGTAGGTACAGGCAGGCGTCAGAATATTAAGAATTGTTTATTCAACAGATGGCTGATAACATATTTTTATTTTTTCTGTGACTAAAACAGGTTTTAGTCTATGGAACAGATTCCACCCGTTATAGCACTAGATGTAACTACCTAGGTAACTACTTAGGTAGCTACCACTCTATATTTTGGACATATTGGTACCTGTTCGTTTGTAATACCTACGTATCTTAGAATTTACTACAAGTATTCATGATGATGATAAAAAAGTTGAGTAGAAGTACAGTCTGCGTCAAAAATAGCTGATTATAGTTTTCGTACAACTGGCAAGAGAATTTCAATTGATTATTATAAAAGGGTACTAAAGTGACAATCTACTTTTGACGCCGACTGTCTTTACATGTGTCAGAATTTAACATATGCCTACTTATTTATTTTATAATAATGCATTAAAGCTACTTTCGTCAGATGCGAAATGGCAACATCTTGATAGGACGCTAATGAAATTTTTCTGGATAAAAAACGACGTCGTAACATTCCGTGTCCCGAACAACATAAATAAACCGAGGGATCCTTATCTTTTCAATATAAAATTCGCTATTTATAATGCGAATAAAATAAATTGATGCTAAAATAGTGCATACAATAGTTTACAGAAATAGAAAGAGACCACAAAAATAAAATCATATTATACTTATCGTCGCCCAAGCCCGACGAATGATGAAATTTGGTACACACACATACAGGCACAGAGCTTATGGCACGGAGAAAAATGTAAGCTACTTTTTATCACACGAGTAAAAGCGCAGAATAGCTAGTAGGTATTATTATTACGATGAATTACGTAGATAGGTAGGTATTTATTTTGTAGTGTTGAATCGTGTTTTTTTTGCATTCATAAACTTATTGTTTGATAAGTTCATTTTCCTAACGTTTGTTTGGCAACCCTACGCTGAGCAAACCCTAACGTTGCGTTGTTGATTCAATGCTACATCTATTTATAAATCTATTTCTGACATCAACGGATGTTTCCCCTTGCCCTAAGTATGAAAACGTTTACACTTTTAAAATCTTTGGTTCTTTGAGTTGTGAAACCTTGAGACTAAAAATACGTTACGCGGTTTCGTGTAGTTGTACTTGTGCGTAGTATTGTATTTACTTTATGGTTGTACGTAGCGTATTATTAATTCTGTGGACTTTGTGGTAGGTACTTACCTACCTATTAGTTAGTATTAACTCATACATGAGTACAGAACAATTTTACTCTAGCGAGTGTAGCGAGTAGGGTACGGCCACAGATCAAGCTACACATTTTTGTTGCAAATAGCTCCTATTACAACCGCATAAGGTGCCGCAGAGTATCCTTAAACAATGGCAAATTGTTATACTTATATGTATATATTTTCTGTATGATCACGGTTTTTAATTACAAATTAAAGGGTATTGTTTTTGTTTCTTTGTAATTTGTCGTCTGTGTCTTATCTCCTACAACAGGTAGGTAGGTAAGCGTAGTAATGAGCTTCTGTATAAAAATATTTATGTCATCTCGGATTACACGGGCAGAAAAAAATATTATTAATAAAAAATACATTCATGAATTCCAAAATAAATTCAAGCAAATGGGACCTGAAAATATTTCATTAGGCTTTCATTATTTTGTAACCTGCCATATTTCACTAGGTTAGCAAAATGAAAATTTCATCGGATTAAATCTTATCAGAATGAAGGCTTTCAGTTGATAGGGTGGGCCTCAGCTTGAAAAAGCGTTGGGATGCCGTTGTCATACCCAATAAGCTCGGCAACGAATAAAAATTCCTTGCGCTCAACCTTTCTATCAAAAGGGATAAAACTAGACTCTGTTTCTATTAGCCAAAATGTTTTCTTGAGCGCGAGCTATGAGGCGCTCGCGTGCTTGCCATACCTAACCGATGATGCCGAGACAGAATACCGGTAAAGCTTTGATAATAATATTTCACCCATTTATTTAATTTAACATTTTAGTATGTCTACATTATATTAGGTGGATGGTTCGCAGTTTTGAATTTTTAACGGATATTTCATGCGTTTTAATTTATTACGTTAATAAATTAAAACATTCTCCATGATTAAAACGCATAAAAATAATCAATCACAAAATTCCTATAAATAGGTAGGTAGGTGTACTTAAAAATGTAATAAGTCAAAACGCAAAAAATACCCGTTTAAATTTCAAAATGCGGCCCATATAAATACGTTTACGTAAGTATGTAGATAAATACATATCTGTCTGTATAATACACTGAGGTATATCACTACGTAAGCTCGGTAAGCTCGATGGTATAATACATCGATGTGGGTAGATATACTAGGAAATATTCATAAGTAGGTACTAAGTAGATTATATTACACACAGCCATATCTATTTCATTAAACGCTTCTTTAAAAATGTACGTTTTCAACAAACAAAACAATTTTATTTCGCATAAAGTTTCGTGTCGCTTTATTTGTCGAAATTCTTGCGATCCGACGCTGACGACGGCGACGCGGACTCTACGACGATGCGGGTCGGTTGTTTTGTTGTGTCAGTTGTGTGGTATAGGTAGGTATGTTGACTGGCAGGGTCTGTTGTCGCTTTTGTCGGTAAATATAACGGTCCAAAAAATAACGGAGAAAGTGCGAGTCGACCTCGCGCATCGGTTCCGTAAAGACAATTTCCTATGTTCCTTTTCAAATTTTTGAAAACATAAAGTGTTAAAATTTATTAGGGTAAATAAAAAAGCCGAAAAGCTAGTTTGCTAAGGCTTATTTATAGTAGTTTAGTCTAAAATGTGTTCGAATGTTAATACTTAGGTAATAAATACCTACCAAACTGAAATCGATGGATGGATGGATTGATCTAAATACTAAATTACACTGAAAATGTATTTGCCATCAAATTGCGGCAAGGACGGTCATATCGAAGGGCTGCAGTGGTTATTATATCGATTCATAAATTATATATATTTTGTCTGATGCCACATATTGTCATGCTATCTTCGATTGTGTGACTACTAATGGTCAGTATAATATATACTATAGCCTCCTGCCTACCAGAGATACTTTTTGTTTAGTATGTTGCTGAAATTTTAGTATTGTATTCCTAACCAATTAAAATATATCCGAAAAATAGTGAAAAAAATCTCACCTCTCGGAAAATGGTTTTTCACTATGTCCTTCATATAGGACAAAGTGACTATATTACCTTGTCATTTATGTAGGACATAGAAAAGTTTTGGAATATAAATTGTTATCAGGATAGAATTATAATCTGAAAGGAGTAACAATCTTTTATATAATGTTTTTTTTATTAGAAAATATAAAAAAAGAAACATAACTAAACATTTTCTCAAACAAAATTAATAAAATTCATACATGAATACACAATCATAAATGAATTAATAATTAACATTATTTACTAATCAGTCGTAAATTAGGCACTTATGTAGAGATCAAAAAGTAGGAACTAAACTTATGTACTAAGACTACTCATTACCCGCATGAAAATTGGAATAACAGTTCCGATTTGCCGTAAAACCAAGGTAAATTTCAATTTTTTTACAAAAAACTGTTGTTTTTTTGTCACATCCGCTTGTCCTACAACGCGATTGTTTTGGACCATATTCAGGTAAAAGTAAAGCTGTCTTGTACGGCGTTCCTTGCAGGGTATTGGTTTTATACCTTACGCTTCTTATGTTTTGGTTCAAGTTCTTCATACCTACTCTTCTCCTCCGAAACCACCATCACTTTCTTTTTCGTTATCTGTCACAAATTTGTACCCGAATCCTATTAATAGTCTCTCATATGAACAATATATTTCTTTGCTGTACCTTTTATTATTCAACAACTGTATTGTAGCCAAGCATTGACTGCAGCAAGGTCAAAAAGGTAACTCGAATGGAACATTTTCTTGTTCGATTACGCGATGGGAAGACTGAAATTATGCTTTCGCATTCGGTCAGTATGGTTTTTATGCTCTGATTCATCCACCAACTTTTCCGGGCATGACTAGGACAACGATCCAGAGTTTCTGCCTCCAGAACTGACTCAAACAAAGAGTTATCACGAGACTAGTGAGTCCAGCAACTCAGACGAAGATGATTATGCTCTGATTCATCCACCAGCTTCTTCAGCGCTGTCTGACAGTTCTTCAACGCGATCTCGCTCAAGAGGACGTAGAAGAACAAGACGTGGACGTGGACGCGGACTTAGTAGCGTACGTGACTCAAATCTTGGCGAAGAAAGTTAGCTGACCCAACCGTCATTTCCAATGTAAACTAAGTCCGCGTCCATGTCCACGTCTTGTTTTTCTACGTCCTCTTGAGCGAGATCGAGATGAAGAACTGTCAGACAGCGCTGAAGAAGCTGGTGGATGAATCAGAGCATAATCATCTTCGTCTGAGTTGCTGGACTCACTAGTCTCGTGATAACTCTTTGTTTGAGTCAGTTCTGGAGGCAGAAACTCTGGATCGTTGTCCTAGTCATGCCCGGAAAAGTCTAATTCAAATCATTTAACGCTTCAACTATGCCATTATCTGTTATAAATAAAAATAATTGAAAATATCTTCCAATGTACTACACAAAGTACAGTTGAAGTAAAACTTTCAAAACTTTAACTACCTACATTTGTTCTTTGTATAGGACATAGAAAAACAAATCAAGATAACTCGAACATTATTTATTTTTACGCAAAAATAACACTGTATAACTACGTCTCGAAGTATTAATTACTTACTAATTATACAAAATCTATATTTTTTTAAGAATTTTATAAGATTTCAATGGATTGACTTACTTATGCGTGAGCGCCCGATAGTTTCTTCACCCTCCGACGCCATTTTTAAATAAAATTACTGATGTGAAGTGTCACTTAAATTTTTTTTCGTATTCCTAAATATCCGATAGATGTCACTATAAAGTAGAATTAGTATTTTCGTTCAAAAATAAAGCGGCAGAATTTTTTAATTCTTATGTACTATGAGTAGTACAGATGTAGGTACGAGGATAGTCCTGGTATATACATACAATTACAAGTTAATGGAAAAAGACGTCATGATTATGGTTTGTTTGGATAATATAATGATTATTTCTTGAGACTTCTGATATAACGTTAAATATTCATAATTATTAATAAGTAGTATTCTTTTTACATGCAAGCTTTAATAAAAAAACCTTAAATATTTCTATTAGAAAATAGGTACTCATCTGGGAGTTCTAGTGACAATCTTCTCAGACCCTTGTCATCATGTCTGATGGAAAGTACTCGTAAAAATAAAACAATCTAGACCAAATTCGAATATCTTAGCAGTTTTCATCAGGGAGTTTCAGGCCCCAATCGTTAAATCAGTTCGATGGTACCATAAAATTGTATTGTCACGTAACTTACATAAAATATTCCAATTTTCTAATGTATGAATGTTTGTTATTTACTTACTCTTTCTTGTAAAAATTACCTACCGAACGGATTTGGATGAAACTTGGCACATAGGTAGATACCCTACCATAGCCTGGAATAACGTATAGGCTACTTTTTATCACGGGAAAACATAAGGTTCCTCGGAAACGGGTGATACCGCCGCGGGGCGGAAGCTAGTTACTCGTATTTAATATAACCGTGCAGTACCTACACAACAATTTTTGGTATATTTTTTATGTAAATTATGTTTTTGTTTGGAAATTAAATATTGTTTTCATTTCACATTAGGGATGGGAAGGAAGAACAGAGACAGGTGGTGGTGATAACGGCGAGCCACCGCCACCTGCGCACGCGCCGCTCGATGCAGTGTGGCAACCAGTCGCCGGAACTAGGTGAGTTTATTATTATTATATTATTACCTATACATAATATATAGGTATCCTGGGCCAAGAATAAAGAAATATTCTTTTAAAACACATAAATATATTGGAGGAACCAAAAAATGCGGTTTCTAAGGAGCTTTTACCTTGGGCGCTCAGTGGCTCATATTGTGTAGGTACCTACTGAGCTCCCCGCCGTGGTTTATCTAAGGGCCACCTACAGCATCAAGGTGGAACTTTATAACCTTTGAGTTTGTTTCTCGTTTTATAAAAAACTGTAGGCATAAAATTTTAGGATTATTTTTAGATTTTATTTGTGAAAAAAGAATATCAAGGAGTTATCTATATATAATTAAGAGATGTCGTTTTCACAGCGAGGCTAGTTTTATTTCGATTTTGATTTAGGTTCCTATGAGACATAAATTATTATATTTTATGAAGTTATTTTTCTAGGAATATGCCATCTGCTCATAGTCTCTACATTAATTTCGTTTAGTGATAATGTTTTTGTTAAGTTCGTTTTGGCTATTAAAATACTATTAGGACGATGATAGTAAAAATATTCACAAGCTTTTGTTACACAAAACACTAACGACTGAAGCGATTTAACGTGATGCGAATACAAGTAGCCAATGTATTTTGTACGAACAAACGCGGAGTGTCAATTTTGAACAATTTGGCTTGCAAGCTATACAATAAACACCTACAGATTATAGTGCCTGGCTCATAATAGTCAAATAATAGATCCTACCTCCTCATAAGTTCTGCCGGTAAAATCTTTGGAATTTACTTATAATGTAAATGATGTTCCAGCTAGTGAAACGAATTTATTTGCATGAAACATGCAAGATACGTTTTGCTTGTTTCACAAATTAAGTCATACTCTGAAATCTATACTAATAATAAAGCTGAACAGTTTGTTTGTTTGAACGCGCTAATATTCGTTTTAAATTCTCACTAATAGGAAGTTACATTATCACCGAAGGTTATAGGCTACTTTTTATCCCGGGAACGCGAGTGAAACCGTGGGGAACAGCTAGTATAAATATAAAAAAAATATGCCGGGATAAAAATAAGCTTAAATTACTTTCCATGCCATAGGTAGGCTACATTCTTGCCAAACTTTATCACGATTGGTTTTGAGGCGATTGCATATATTAAATCTGTAAGATAATATTTTCATAGATATTTATTTAAACGTTAATTAATTTAGAAACTAAAATAATCAAAATGCATACTCATCAATCAATGTTTAAAAGTCTGATTGGAACTCTAAAATACAGTATATCCGACCCCAGTTTTAGCCGAGTTCCCCAGGGACCATAAGTAAAAAGTATCGTAATATTACTCCAGACTCCAGAGTGTGATCTATTTATTATGTCTCAAATTTCATGTTAAAATGAAAATCTGTTCAAATTGATTGAGTAATAAACATAAATTATAATAAACAAACATATTACCTATAGGTACATAAACCACAGATACTTACATAAACATTCGATTTATATAATTTGTCGGGTGAAAATTATTTGATATCTTCTCTGCTGACTACATTGTTCTTATGTTGTTTTTAATATTTCTTGTCTCTGAAATTATAATCAGGTTAGCAACGATGGAAGTGTTGATTACACCACTTAACAAATTAATGATATTGACCTGCGGTTACGCGTGCGGCTTGTATTAAAGTGGATAAACGAAGATATGAGAAAACTTCAATTAATTTGTGGTGTTATGTAGCACGTGAAACTTTCTACTTGAATACCTATAGTTGTATTAGGTCATTTTGAAGGATTTATAGCAAAACTATAATAATACCTACTGATTCTGGATTTAGCAGCGCTACAATTATGCGAGAAATTTCATGAATTTCCCTAATATGGTAATATTTTTTTTACCTTGACTAGTTGATCGGCCGCTTACTACTAGGTACATTTTTTAACATTGAGCGTAAAATCCGTCAAATACTCAGCAACAGGAACAAAATAATTCATCAGTTCATCAATAATCGTTAACATGACATTTCATACCATTTTCTCCAAGTATAAATTAGAACCTCCAATCTGTAATGTTTTTTTTTGTCTTGAGGTGTTAATGAGGATTCCATATACCTACCTAGGGCTCCATCCAATACTTAGTATATTTTTAATCTCTTTGATATTGGATGTTACGAAACGTGAACGAACCAATAATAGTTAGTAAAGGCCAATAACTAGCAAGTTAACAGTAACAGTATTCTTGAGATACAAGTGGAGTGAAGGATATAAATATCACTACAGCCTCCGCCTGCTGTCCCATATGGGGTTAAGCTCGCTGGCTGCCTGCCAACAGCCAGTTTCTATTAACAATGACTTGCATTTTCATATAAATAATATTTTTTGGAATTACGTATAACTAACGTTATTTTAGTAGGTAGGAAATACCCCCACAACATTTTTAAGTTATATATGTTGTAGGTACACCTATTCTATCAATAAAAATGCTGGTATCCTATCGTATTCTAATCACAGATCCTAATAATTACGGAGATAGAGCGTTATAAAATTACCTTTTCCATACATAAAATTCACTTATTAGTATAAGTATCATAGATTATTTGTGTTTAAAAACACTACCACCAACATAATTGTTTGTCACAGCTACTTGAAAAGTTAAAAAAAGAAGTCTATTCTAGTAAAGATCTATATATGGAAGCAATTGCACCCACAAGTTGAGTTGAGAGGCTTCGATAAGTATCGTCTCGTGACGCGAAGGGCTCTTGGGGGACCAGGGGCCCTTAGTTAGCTAGAGCTTGCACGCTATCAAGTCGGCCTACTCACTGATCAGTATTTCCATGAGGAAAAAATTTTAAAGGAGGAAAAGAAGGTTAAAATTGAGGTTGAACAAATATTTCCGTATGATGTGGAACAGTTATTGTTAAATTGTTTTGTCGTATAGGTACTAATTCAAGGTTAGTCAGAGGTTAGAGGTTATTAAGTTGATAATATAGGTATGGCTGCAAGCATGTATACCTACAATTATTTGTTACTTACTGTATACCAGGAAACACAGCAGATGTTTGGGCATGTAGGTACTTTATGTATATTTTAAGGATATATCAAATAGAATAAGAAAAAACCACAATATTCAAAATTATTTCACCCCAAATATTTCTACAGCGACGTGTGAAAATTTCAGTACTTACTTCAAACATAAAAACTAGCTAAGTCTTTATTACCAACTAAATAATTCATAAAAAGAACTTTGTACATTCTGGAATATTACCATAAGCCTTTAGGTACAATAAAATGGCGACAGAATAATGATTTCAGAAAGTCGTGACATTTTAAGTAGGCAATGTTGTCTTGTCTCGTAATAAATGTGTCCCGCCCGGTCAAGCCAGACTGACGCAGTACATACGCAGTCCTAGTCGGAAGGAAATAAGGGTTTCATCATTTTACTACATTGTTACAGCTACTAATTAAATACCAAGGAACTTAGCTCCTTCATTTGCATGTTATAATATAATGGTACATATGAAATAAGCGAAATATGGGCGTAAGCGCGATTACAAATTAATTCTTTGAATGTCTCAGATTTCTTACTTATGAAGCAAGAAAATGTACATGTGACATTACTGACATTACTTTTCCCTTGTTCCGTTCTAAGGTACATACTTTAGGTACTTAGTTGGCCATATGCATTTCACACACCATCTGCATTCCGTTGCAGATGGTGTGTGAATTTGGGCTAATAGGTAGTGTGTTTAGATGTTGTGTGTTTGTGTTAGTAGCCATTTATCTCTAAACCGGCACAATCTGCGGTAATTTGACAATGGTATGACTTCGGAGCTTGGATATTATTTATTGCCACAGCTCACTATGAGCACTGCAAATTCTGGAATACACTTTGGAATGTCTATCTAAATTATAGACATAACCGGAACGGAAAATATTCTTATTGTAAGTAAATACATGTATAATATGTTTGTTTATGTACCTGAGTAGGTACCTACTTACTTGCATTGACAACTCTTAATATGGCCCACCAGAGGCGCTAAAATATGAAGAAAAACGACTCAAGGGGAATTTGATGCTATTTGATGCGGTTTTCAATTTATTCAGTACCTAACTAGCTGTTCCCCGCGGTTCCACCCGCTTTCCCGGGTTCCATTAGTGAAATAATTTTTCAAATCGGACCAGCTCAGCAGATTTGCGCGTTCAAACAAACAAACTCTTCAGCTTTATTATAGTATAGATAGATATATAGATTATTTGAATTTGCGTAAGGGTTAAATCATCTTACCTACTGAAGAAGATCAACGTCAAGTTAACCCTTGTAGTATTCCTATGACTAACTTAAAAGTTGGGAAAGACCTATAAGACTTTAATTCATTTCTCGTACGCTAACACCCACTCTTCAACTCGCTCGAAGAAACTTATTATCTTAAAAGTCGAGAGCCCAATGTGGTTGTAGCACGAAACTATCTCCCCATCTTACTAAACTACTTAGACTATATAACATAATGATAAATTTATCAGGAGGCCAATTTACTTTTTACATTAAATTTGATATAAATCACAGCAAATCAAGTAGAATTAGGATATAGCGTTTTAAAAGACCTTAAAATTTCAAGTGCACGAGGCAAGAGAAGCGTCGCTCTGTACGCAAGTAAGAAAGTAGTTTCAAATTGAAAAGATTCGCTCGTAGTTTGATGGAATTTAATTAGTGTCTTGGAATGTGAATTAAACTCCTTGATGAAGGTGGCCTCGCTTATGTTAGGCGGTGACGAGAAATTGCTTTGCTCCTGTTACTCGCCTGCCGCGGAATTAATGTCATTGTGCAAACTTTCCCGCTCCATGCTACGATATTACATTTTGTAAATTCATTTCGTCATGTTTGCAGATTGATGGTCCCACAGCAGTTTGATATATGGCGTCATGAATTTTATTAAAAACTCCGCTGCCGCCATTATTGATTCCGACCCTGACATTATTGTATCTATTTACTAGTTAGCTTGTGTAACGTGTTCGTCTATAGCTTTATGTAGGTATACAGGATGAATTTTTCAAGTGGGCGTGGTAGACCAAATCCTAAAGCGAAAAATTCAAAAGGAGTCTCGAGACCTATTTTAATAAAAATTAAAACACGCCTCGCCGGAATTCAAACTCGTTGATTTGAAAAAAAAAATACACACAACTGTATTATTGGTTCATCTCACAGTTTCGTTCATAATGATCAATTTCTGGGAAGTAGGTAATGTTTAATGGCAAAATAAAGGAAAGGTCTTATTTTTAAGAAAATACTTTACATTTAGAACCTTACCACACCACCTGAAAAATTCAACCTATAGGTACTTTACCATAGACTAAATAAATTACAAAAAATACCGCTGCATTTTCATAATTTCAGTTTGTTCTATTGCACGTGAGACTCGAGTAAATAAATCATGTCACCATGATTTTAATTGTAATATTAATGACTTGGTAGCCTGTTATTGAAATTAATTGCAAGACAATATTACAATAAGTAATGGTAATTTACTGCATCACGCTAGTTGCTTGATACTATTTATATACCTATACCATACCTATGTAATATGATATAATTTAAAATATATCAATAATTATCTTAATTTATGTTTGGAAATAATTTCCAATGTTTGAGATGAATCAATATTTTTTCCCTTATAAATCAGTGAATTTTAAGGAAAATATATGATTTATATTTGTTACACATTATCACCTCAAGTTCATAAGGTCAATGGTTAGATCAAAAATTCTTCGGAACAAAATTTTGTAAATAAAGCTGACTTTGGTGGTTTCTCATTCTTTTGCTTTAATAAAAGCTCATTAATTTAAGAAACAGTGGGAAAAAAAATCGGATAACTATAATAATAACCAAGATATATGCCATCAAAAATATTCCTATCTCTTTCTAACAAAACAGAATTTAGCATGGAGTTTATATGACCGTAATGTATAATGTATATACTATGTCCGATCTCTCAGTCTAATCGCTGTCTAATTAGTAGTTAAGTACTTGGCCGATTTTAATTTTAATTTCACTTTTTGAAATCGTTTTTACGGTATTGTCACATTAGGTTAAGAAATGCGATTAAAATGCATATTGAACGCTGAAATCAGGGTAAACGACATGCATTTTACAATAAAGAATGTTTTGTTCCACTCATACAATACCAAAGGTCACACGTAGCATCTTGGAACTGAGTAATAGGCTAGTTGACAGTGTCAAAAATAAATGACCAAACTAACCAATGCATAAAACATCTAAAAACACGCGGAAACATCAAATATGTTGTACATTTTATGCTTTTTATGATTTTTATTTACCAGTAGAACCACTAAGAGTAGATCATTTGATGCTGTGAAACTATGACGTCATTAGTGTAGTATTTCATACAAAATTCCATATAAACTATCGTTTTGACATTTATTAAAAAGTATCTGATTGGATATGTCAGTAAACTACCCTATTGTACACCAACTTTATTCACCAGACTTGCGACTAGTTTTCCAATTCTCAAAAAGGGAGCCACTTTTTGTACTAAGTGTATGTACAAAAAATCTCCACCACTTCCTAAGCGAGGTTGTATTTTGGAAAGTCTGGACAAAACCTTACGGATCCTATCCCTTGAAAAATGGTGGTCTAAGAGTATCGCGATAGGAAATAATGAATTATTTTCATAGCATTCATATATTTTGACACATTATATGACTATCAATTTACCTTTTTACCTGGCAAATCTTCGCACTCCTTCCAACTCCCATCTAAAACAAAGTAACTACGTTATTTTATTGTGCTACATGATATCTATACAAAGTAGGTAGGTACTTCAACATTTCGCATGGTTATTATATGTTGGTTTTTATTTTAAAACATTACAGTGTAAAGTAACGCTTCATAAGCAATTTTAATTGGTATGAGAGCCGATAAAATCCTGTTTAAACGATTCATAAATATTATTTAGGAATGATGGTAATATGTATATCATTGTACGAACACAGAAGGAGAATATTATGTAGAAAAATGTAGGAGTTTGATATTGCACTTTTAAGCCAACTTCTGAGATTGGTATCCATTTATTTCTGAGAAAAACACAGCTTGTTGTTCATTTTCAAATCTGTAACTAATCAAATAATAGTAGTTTATGATACTGTTGTAGGCATAATACACGTATAATAGGAATTAAAAACATGAGTAGAAATTATCCAAAATTTTAACGATTCAAAATAATATTTAGTTTTTGTCACATGTAACTTACAGCCAGTATTATTATATCATCATATACCTATACTACTTATTGCTACAACAATACCTATTTAACCATTTTCGCCATAGGGCATTAGAAAAAATCGAGCTAATGAAGTGCTGTTACCAACATGATTACCTACCGTTACTTCATTAGCTGTTCAATATTGATTTTAGCAACTGGCTTTCACGCTTCAAAAAACGATCAAGATAATGACGAACCGATGCAAACCCGCACCCGCATGTCCAGTGAGAAGAGGCCAATAAAACGAAATTGTCACTTCGCTAAACGTACCGCGTCTCCCAATTTACGGCCTAGGATTGTAGCAATTTGTCGCGTAACAAACTATTTCCTCGTCTTCTGTTGTTGGGAATGTGCTTTTCCATTTCCTTTAGTAGGTATGTCGTCTGTGTTGTATAGAAGACGACACTCACCCATATATCCGTGGGCTGTTGTGCGCCCACTGTGAAATTACCAACCGCGTAAGATTGATCGACGTCGATCAGGTATTGCGTAAATGTATAGTCAGTATGATATATATCTATAGTTCTATAAGCGATTTTATAGTTTTTGGTCTTTTTCAAGCAATCAGATTGAAAGAGGTGAAGAATAGCGTTTTTTCGCTCGAACAGCTCTACTGGGAAAGTATCTTCACCTTACAGGACACAGATTTTAGGTCAACGGGTACCTATAATAAGTACATAATAGGTAGTAGGTATACATATTATGTACTTATTACGTACTCTATATTTTTTCGTTTACTCGCGAATTATTAAAATAAATATGCGACATAAATGTCCGTATTTTTTTATTACGTTGATTTAAAAGCGGCATATTTTTACAGCTCCAAGGAGATGTAGACTTAAGTACCTATTTGATATTAATTTCAATTTGATACATCCACGCGCGTTTCTGAAAAAATGAGTTGACACAGAGACAGACAGTGATCCTAAAAGGGTTCAATTTTTCCATAACAGACATAGGTATAACTAGTATGATTATACATAATTCCGAGTATCGTTGCTACTATTGCTACAATTTTCGCATCAATAGCGGTCGTTGACAAATATTTGCATTTGGATGGGCATTGTTTATTATGAGGCGATCTCTATTTTAGCGATAAGCACGCTACGACGCAATATTGTGATTCAAGCATTAATTTTTATATTGACGATTTGCTTATGCCTTGTTCTGATGTATATAAAGCTTGATCAAATTGTAAAAGTATTGTAAACAGGAAAATAGTTATTGTTGGATTTACTCTAAATAGCCAAAAGTATACAGCGCTAAAATCTCAGCTAATAAGCGTAGTTGTCATTTTCTGTAGTTACAGACGTTTTTATCGTAGATACAAATAATTCCGTTACTCAGAAATAAATGACTAGCTAGGTTTAGCTAGTTATAGTGTACTAGCTGTTCCCGCGGTTTCATTCGCGTGCCCGGGATAAAAAGTTATTACCTGGTATCATTACTTTCATTTGCCACTATAGCTACAAGATATGAATAGAGTTTTATCACGTTTGTGTACAAAAATGTCAAATTGTTGAGCGCGTGCCGCACCGCTGGCACCGTGCAGTCTGCACAAACCCTTAGTTAGGTAGGTAGCTATAAATAGACGAATGAATACCGCGTCAGCTCCCCTCACTCACCATTGTAATTACAAACAAAACTAACGATCCCTTCCGGCCGGATATTCTCTCTCATACACGTACCTACTAAACACAGCATTGACCAAACTGATAGATAAGTACTCATTTCCATGCGGACTATGTAGCCAGCCAAATATGTTGTTTCACTACAATTTATTATTTATACTAACTGTCGTTTCATGACCTTGCTTTGTTCAAGCACAAGGTATCAGCGATTTATATTTTCATACCAAGTTTAATAGATTCAACTAATACTCTAAGATCAAGAAAAAAGAAAGACATAGTGCCGCGAACGACAAAAAGGAAGCCACTATTTATCTATGTATGTAACATGAGTTACAAGAAAGTCAAAATGTTTATTTAATAAATAAAAATATGTAATAAAAATAGATACTGTTAAACACAATAAATTCATTTTTTTACGTACCTACTAAAAGCGATAAGCGCAGTTTTGGGTGTATGTGTGTGGGAGTGCGTATGATTAGGTACTTGGAATTTCATGTTTCTAGAACCAGCGGTTTAGGCTATGCATTGATATGTCAGTCAGTAATCAGTCAGGGAATTTTGACTACATACTTATACAGATGATTACATGCCCAAAAAACGAATGGTATAATTACTATAGTAATTAGATACTTTAGTAATTTGAAGCGAGACTTTCCCTTCATTATGATTTCACAAGCTGACCCGGCAGACGTTGTCCTGCCCTGAGAACAAAAATAAAACTGGGACCTACCTACCTACCCCTACCTACCTTACCTACCTACCCTACCTAACTACCTACCCCTACCTAACTACCTACCCCTAACCTAACTACCTACCCCTACCTAACTACCTACCCCTACCTACCTTACCTACCTACCCTACCTACCTTACCTACCTACCCTACCTACCCCTACCTACCTTACCTACCTTACCTACCTACCCTACCTACCCCTACCTACTTATCCTATGTCCTTCTCCTGGCTCAAAACTACCTCCCTGCCAATTTTCAGCTAAATCGGTTCAGCCGTTCTTGAGTTATAAGTGGAGTAACTAACACGACTTTCTTTTATATATATAGATTTATACTTAATCCTAAATTTATCAATAAAAAAATATATTTGTTCCTAAAATAGTAGATCTGTCACCTAAATTGAATCACTAAATAATATTAAAACGTTACCTAAATATTTATTAAAAATGACATAATTTAGAAATTAATTTATTATCACTGGGAAATAATAACAATTAGCAAATAATTCACATGAAATTTGATGATAATAATATACTGATTTTAAATAATTCTGCAGGTTTTTTATGTCGCAGACATGAATGATTGTAGCTTCACGACTAATACCGCTTTCATATAACGAGACTAATCCAGTGAAATAATGACAAATATATTTTTTTTTTAGTTTGCAAAACAGGTTACTCATTTTAGAACAAAAAAAAACAATCAAACCTTATTTAGCTGTCTCGTGTAGACTTTAAAGCGGACAAGCTATTATATGTGCTACTATCGATGCATAAATAATGCTTCAATTTATTTGACCTGTCAAACAGTTGTTATCATGAAATTAGTATCTTCATGTTCTAGTTTCGTGACTACCTATTGCAAAAACAATTGAAATGAATCTAATAATCAGTTTTTTTTATTGCGCGGCGTAAAACAGGAGATTTATTTAGCATGTTGTATAACTCCAATTGTTTTATTTTTCAGGTTTAGATTCTATGTGTATTCGGCATATGTGGAACGTCGGACGGTGGCAGCGGTGCGCATAATCGCAGCGACAAAAACGCGCGGCGCTGATCCTGTTGTCTGTCGCTTGTGGTTGCCTGATAACCGCACACTTACTCTCAAGGCGAAGGTCAAGGTATGAAGCACTACAATATTAATCCATATTTACTATAAATATTCATTTTGTAAAAGTAGCTCTGTCTGTTTGTTACCTTTTCATGCCTAAAGTCACCCTAAAGTACAATCGAACTAATTTAATTACCTACGCACCTACACACACGCAGCGTGCAGTGGGGCCATTGGTACCTATATGAGCGGGGAAATACTATTAAGAGTACTGTTATGCTATTACGACCTATCTCGTTGTTGGTGACAGCAGTGGGCGGCGTAAGTGCGCTTTCTTTACGAGTAATTAGTTGAATTTTTGAGTATTATCTCCATAAACCACTGAACCGACGCAGATAGCTTATGGTATGGTGCATAACATAGACAACTTTTTATCCAGTTAATGCTGATGAAATCGTACTACATAATAATATTTTTCAAATATTTAATAACATAATGGCAAAATATACCTACTACTCGTATTCGGATTAATTCGCTTCAATAAGTTTAAAGTTTTAACTCCAAATGAGGTCGCAGTAAATAATTCAGTGGAACATAACTTATAGGTAATTTCTCGATAACTTAAAGCTATGATTCGCATTATTACATTTGATTACCTACATTGCTTAAAATGTAGAGCCCGTTATTATTCCGCAGCACCCGCCGGTAGGTACTTGGTACACGCAAATTATCCGTGGACTATGCTTCCACGGATTTTCAAACAGCGTTTTTCAAACATATTTCCGTCGAACAATGCTAAATTTATATTTATAATATTACAGGCGATACGTGAAAATTGGAACCTGAAATATAGTGCGACATATGTACTGTGTTTGCTGCGTGACTCTGGCGTGAAGCCCCATGAGACTGTAGGAGCCTCAATATCAGTGGTGGCCAGCGCAACGCCAAACCGGCCGCCTACCAATTTACTCACTATTTTGGATACAGAACCCAAGACCGGCATCGAGGTTCGCATTTGTTTTATATATGTTGCCCAGCCAAGTGGTATAAAAAGACCGCTAGAGCAATATAGCGGCATATTCGAGAACTTTATATCCTGCAACTGGGCCTAATTTGTGTTCTAATAAGTCATGAAGTATCTGAAAAAATTCTATACATACATACGAAAGTGAATAATCCTTTTTAAAGTCAGTTATCGTAAAATGTCCTTGTCTACCAGCAAGGAAACTAGAACAGTTATAACCAACACATTTGCATGAATCGTCAATTTATTCCATATCTAAATACAATTAAGAAGCGCTGTCAAACAGAAATAGCGTTTCATTTCTATGACTGATCTGATTGTTATGTTGTTCTAGTTAAAGGTACAATCGATATAATATTATAATGAATATTGTCGTACATATTTATAATACCCATGTAGGTACGTGATGTTTTCTCCCAATAAAACGACGTATTAAAGTCACACAGCTAGTCATGCAATCGTGTGGGTGTAAGTTATATAAGTAGGTACTATGCGCTATGTAATGAATCCGTTTAGAATGACAGCATCACCGTTAACGTCGTCTTCTATATCAGAGGCATGACGTCACATGACGTACAATATTCATTGAATCTATTTTCTACTTACAGGAAACATTGCATGTGTGTGTGAAGCCGTTCCATTTTTCATATGCTCGTGATGAATGGCTGCTGGAATGGTTTGAATTGAACCGGTTGTTGGGTGCAAGTCATTTCTACATGTACAACGAGTCGCTCAGTGCGCCTGTAGGTTGCTTGCTAGACTATTATCGCAAGCAAGGTCTCGTAACACTACTGTCGTGGAAACTGCCTATCGTATCTACGGTCGAGATCCGGTAAGTTATGCATGCATTACGTACGAGCAGTACCTAATATACCTACCTCAGTTATCTACCTACCTATACTACTTTCGTGTTTGTATTACATTTTTATGTCATTATTATACGGATTTTTTTATTTGAAAGCTGAAATCCCCTTGAGGTTTTAAAATATATAGTAATCATCATCATCATATCAGCCGAAAGAAGTCCACTGCTGGACAAAGACCTCCCACAAGGATCTCCATGATGGCCGGTATTGTGCTACCCGCGTC
This sequence comes from Tethea ocularis, assembly GCA_963555595.1. Classification (NCBI taxonomy): domain Eukaryota; kingdom Metazoa; phylum Arthropoda; class Insecta; order Lepidoptera; family Drepanidae; genus Tethea; species Tethea ocularis. The sequence goes on from OY741966.1 coordinate 5,430,630, forward strand.
CAGCGCTTTCCCGCGACCCTCACATGATCGTCGATCGTATGTGAAAGATACGAGGGCATGTCATTCACTGCAATGCCATTTGCAATTTCATTTTTTATTGGCCGCCTAAGTAATATCGTCTACCTAAGTAATACCTAATTTTTATGCAGAGCAGTTAACATTTTCGATGCCGAACATTTTTTGTTTTGTTAAGGCCGGTTACTCGTACATTTTAGTTAAAGTTATAGTCAAAGTTAACTTAACTATTACCATGCTTTGGCCGTAGAGTCATCTTGACAATGACCGATCTCCCTCGGTCGGTTATGGTTATGGTTAAAATTTTAGTTATAAAGTGACACGAGCAACCCAATTTGATTTCTTTAAGTTAACTATAACCGTAACCTAACTATAACTTTACTATGACCCCGCTTTATGCAACCGACCCTTGGAATGAGTTAAAATATTTTTGTCTACAAAGATACATTTTTGATGGATGTAATTTCAGAACGGAAGGTCAATTCGCGTCGTTCAACGACTGCCTGTACCGTTCGATGTCGAACGCAGGGTGGCTGCTTGTGATCGACGTGGACGAGGTGGTGGTCCCGCGGCGCGAGCGCTCGCTGCCCGCGCTGCTCACCGCGCTGCGGGCCTCTTACAACCCGCCCTCGAAGGCACCATCCGCCTTTCTCTTCCGGAACGCCTTCTTTTATTTACGGTGGCAGGTATGGAATGTAACATTGTTTAAGGTTCTTTTGTTTCACGGGCCGGAAGAGTGCCTTTTGAGTTACGGATCCCTCAAAAGAATTACATGTATATCAGCTATTTGGTTTCCATAGTACCTATAAGCTCCTTTTAAGCTTAGTTTGTACTTTTGTAATTAACTACCTATCTGTCTTGTAAACTTGCACTAATGTTATAGTGGTGAACGGATAAGTAACTCTTTTCATCGCACATAATGTTTACTATGTACCTAATACTGTAAATTAATAATTAAAAACAAACACTGTAATTACAATTATAACAATCTATACTTATTATTCCTACTTATATCAAAAAGCTGAATAGAATTGCTCACAATTTACATCTCGTCGGTTTGCTGCAATTCTATTGGTTAATAATTTGACAACGATGATCGGACTATCGTATATCGTTTTTCGGAGTAGGCCCTCTGAAGTGTTTATACAGGAAGTAAGTACATGTATGGTAAAATAATATAATGCAATTTTCAGTTTGGATCAACATTATATCTACACATAATTTATAGAATACTCCTATAGGATTTATTCCATTTACGAGTTATTAGAAACTCGTGATATATCTATGGACAGACTGAAAAGTGGGGCATAGGGCAAAAAAAGTAGTATATCAGCTCCATGATATAAACTGTGCTTTGCTTTGGGCATATTGTCATGTGTGGTAATTGTCCCATCCCATGAGATGGACCAGCTATTGCAAATATGTAAGTACTAGCTTCCGTCCCGCTATGTTTTCCCGGGATAAAAAGTATCCTATATGTTAATTCAGGTTATAAACTATCTGACTTCCTTATATTTCAGCCAAATCCCTTCAGTAGTTTATGCGTGAAAGAGTAACAAACGTCCATCCATCCATCCATACTCGACACGCATTTATAATATTAGTAGGAATAGGAAATATACATAATATAATGGTATTACTTACAGGATGACACAGAAGCGTTAGCACCATTGGTGACAGCGCGCAAGACCCGGCGCTGGGCGACGCCACACGCGATTAAGAACCGCAGCAAGTACGCCCTGCGACCGCGCGACGCCGTCGAGCTCGGGAACCACTTCGTGTGGGAGCTTGCACCCGGAGCCTCCTCCGTCGGAGTGCCTACTGATAGGGCGCTCCTGCATCACTATAGGGTAAGTGAACACTTATTACAAAGGAATCGAGCTCAGGAACCACTTCGTGTTAGATCCTCCTCTGTCAGAGTACCCACTACAAGGTAAGTGAACACTTATTGAACTCGGCAAAACCGTTGTGTGGGAGCTTGCAACCAACGCCTACTCCATCGGAGTGCCCATGCACTGATGCACCACTACAGGGTAAATGAAATATAATTTTGTTCGGCAAACATTGCTCTTGAGAATATACAAAGCTGTAATTTGTTAAATGATTACAACTATACTCTTCGATCGGATTTGTAACAAATTCAAACATCTATTCTATCTATTATTTTATGAGCTTAGTAAAAATTATAAACTTCGTGTATTTTCAGGTTGCATGCGAATATGGCGGCATGAATTGTTTGACTGTACCGTCGACAGTGGACCGAACTGCTCACCGATGGACCGACGAATTGCAGCAACGCGTCAAAGCAGAAGAAAAACAGCTCGCGACCAACTGTCCAAAGTAAGCATTTTAAACACAAATAAGGGATAAAGTACCAATGCTAATCGTAACTGTTGACTTGTAGCACATAAGCTATATATCAATGAAATCCGATGGCAAAAGCTGGTTATCGGCGCTGTTTATGTTCAACACATAGCGGTAAGTATACTCCTGAATGTTGGTGGTGATATGTAAAAGTAAACTTTATTTATATGACAATGATGCTTTGTTTTGGCTACGTATGTTCTGCTGTATACTGCAAATGTTATTGTAGGTTATCAAATGTATGAGAAATTATGTTTATTCTTTAATAACAAAGACCTGAATTCTTTAAAACGTGGATGTTGAAAAGGTATTTTGTTGTTGGATGGATGTCTCCAACGAAATGATAGACCAGCAAGGCGATTGTGTAACTGTCTCGAAAGCTCTCGTAGTCGTCTTTTATTTTTGGTATGGTCTTTTTTTATTCCGATGACAAATAACAAATTGTTATGAGAAGTAATTACAATGGCAGTTTCGTTGTTACTCACCTAAGATAGAAAATACCAAAATTATAAGATGATTACGAGAGCCATCGCTTTCGGAATCAAGTTACACAATCGCCCTGCAGGTATGTACAGTATGACACAACTTAGATGTAATATCGGTAAATCGTATATCTACACTTCACTTCCGATTTACACAACTAATAAAAATCATTCATTATCGCGCCATTCAACGTTCAACAAGATCATTTTCGCCTAAAGTACTCATAAACATGGGTAATGTTGTAGGCGCATTCTTCTTGGAAATTATCGATTTTACGGATTTTGCTTCATCTAAGTTGTGTCATACTGCATTATAATATCAGTTATTTCGTACCTATTTATGATTAGTCATTCCATATACAAGTCGATTTATGGGTAAAATATTAGTTGTTTTATTTATAATTGTTAGCTGCTAATGTAATAATAACCAACTGATTTCTATTGTATATAAACGGCCTCTCAAAGTTAAATTTAAGTAATGCATGGTAATATGCCCCAAAGTTAAAGACAAGTTGAAATTTATAAAGGACCACTTAATTATTTATTATTTTTGATTGATTTTTATGAAATCTAAAGTATGTACCTACTATTTTATACGTTACAATAAATTACTTTAACCTTAAAGTTAGATGCAAGAAGTACCAATAATTTGCTCAATAACTGGATAACATTATCAGTATTAATGATAACACTCGCCCCAGTTATCGATATTTTCGTGTCTATATATTGTATGTAGACATTGAAAAAAAAACTGCAATGTTAAACTTGAAATAGAGTCGAACGTACACTAGTTTGAAAGTAATATAATTAGTACCTAAATGAAAAATCTATTTCAGAATCAAGAATTTGGAAAGTAAGATAACTTGGTTTGAATTAAGGTATCCGTAAATTTTGAAGATTTATTTTTACATTTCTCTATAGTAATAATTACACAACTTGTTGGTATTGTTATGCCATTATCGATACTCTGTTATCTTAAGGTCGTAGTAAAAATTAATCGACTGTAAATACATTATGGGTTGATTACAACCATCTTGTAAATATTGTACTTAACCATACCGTGAGCGTTTTGGTGTATATTTGTACTATGAAATGTTGTTTAGCTGTAATGGCACGTTTATTTACACTTAGTTACATAATTGTTTAATTTTGCATCCGCATGATATTTACGGCTTTGAAGCGTGATACTACAGAAGGTGAAATGTATTATCATACCGTACCTAATGTAATTATTGTATCTACCTGTGTGTAAGAAAAGGTAGGATGGAATTTAGAATAAGATTCCGCGCTGATCTCTAGAATAATTATTACTTGAGATCCGCTTCATATTATAATATATCCGCTTAATATTTTTTACTGGGAATATTCTTCCAATAATTAATATTGAATCCAACCGCATAATAACAATGGGTAGAGCTGAGTTTATAGAACCTATTGAATTTTGCCCTTGGGATCTGATTCAACAATTCATACGTCTGTTTATTTGATTATCTTTTATTCTCATCGTAATTGAGCAACAGGTTGACTTGATATTTGCACTGGGATATAGGTACTCGTAAATGAGAGGAACAAGAAAATTACAAAGCCATTTACACAGCAGACAAAACGCTAGTCATTTTCATTTAGAACTTATTGTATTTTGAATGATAATTGTGTAAGGTAAGATGTGTAACTGTCGTTTTAGTATCATTTCAAGTAAGTCTTATTGAAAGGAATATATCATGAGTCACGCGTGTAGGTACTCTCACGCGTAAGTTAGGTAGGCTCGCGCCGGGCTGTGTTGTGCAAGAATGGTAACCATGGAGATCCACTTTTCAGTTATGGTTTAGTAAAATATTTGCAATAGGTATGACAAAAATAATATATTTCCTTTTCACTCATTATAAAAATCATAGAATTTTGTAAAAAATGTACATTTATTATGTAATTAGGTAAATATAAACCAACAAATTATCAATATGTGTAGGTAAATAAATAATTTATAATATTTACCAAGCTTATATGCGTCCCTAATATAAATATTTGCCGATTGTACAATGAGTGAAAGCACTGTTAGATTTATTTATTGGATCATTTATTTATGTTTGCGAACACTCCGAGTCATAATAATAACTCTGTTGTAAACATATCAAATCCGTAATTCGAAACTATAACAGCTATCGAAGAAGTATTGATTCTATTTGTTTGTATTCATTAACACCAAATCAGTCCTTCGTGTTTTTCTTTTATTTATGAAACGTCATGTGCCAGAAAGTGACATCAGAATTCAAGATTAACTATACCTACGTAAGGGGTCATCCCTGAATTATGTCACAAGGTTTTCATGTTTTTTAGACCCCGTATTTGTCACAGGTGATCACATTTTTATGACCACCATGCCCCCTGGTGTGACGTCACATATTTTTCAATTTTAAATTTATAAATTATTAGAGTGGAAAACAACACTAAAACATTTCCATACAAATGAAAAAAATATAACAACTTAGTTTAGCGTTAAAATACGCTACAAAAAGGGTTTTGGATTAGCAAACATACTTACATGCACAAAATCTAAGCCCAACTTCGTTCTAAGCACACGGTTCTAAGGCTGAGATCTATAGAGCGTACCTACTTAGACTTTGCTCAGACTTTAGGGTACAAAGTCGGTAATTAAAATGCAATTTCTGAATCGCTCTGAGTGTGTGCTAAGCAAAGCCTAAGTGCTCCAAATCGACGACTTTCCAAAAACTTGGCTACACATTAAAACACACAAACATTTACTTTATTACATAAGATTTATTTATACCCTAAGTAAAGTCTGACCTAAGTCTATGCACGCTCTATAGAGCTCAGCCTAAGACTTGATCTCTATGTCAGACTTTTGATTACGGCGGATATGTCGGGAAGGGAGGAAGTGCCCTATTATTAAAAAAATAAATCTGATTTACAGGATATACCCACGGATATACCTAAACTTATCAGATTTGTTTTTTTTTTCTCAGATTGAACCCAAGTTTGAAAAATAGGTACACAAAATGATAATAATCTTGTAAATAATTTGAGATCTGGACATTTTCTATAAGCCTGTTTATTAATTTTCAAATATTTAACAATTATTATTACTTGACCTTTGAAGAAGCGTTCACAATTGCTTGGTTATTGGCCAAAGGTATTTTATGCTTGGGAATTGTAACTTTTACGACATTATTGTGTAAAGTATTAGTGGGCCAAAAAGCTGTGTTCAAGTTGGCAATTAAATTTTAATTTTTCAAATTGTATATTATATTATGTTCTACATTAGTTAGAGTTAGCATTACAATTAAATTGTTGTAAGTATATTATGATCTGTTATTATTCTGTCACGCCAAAAAATATGTGTATTATACCTATATATTGAAGTCAACGGCATGTCTGACACTTATGTAGTTCCTTAGATAGATAGATTGCTAATGCTATGAATACTTGTATGTATTCCATCTGGCCTTCCATACATCAGATTTGAAACAAAACATGCACTTTAATACGAGCTAAACAGCGTTTGATAGACAATCTGTGACAATTTTAGTGGCAAAAAGAATATTTTGTGTCTATATTTTTATCTGTGATGTCTATTTTAGACGTGAAAAGTATTTTGTTCAAAGAAGAAAGTGATTTGTTAGTCAAATGTTGAAAAGGTCTTTTTTAAAATAAAAGAATATTGACTTTATTTTGTGTTTTATTCCAACCTATAATCCTACATTTAAAATCTGTGTCAAGTATCAATAAATTCATTGAGCCATGGGAACCTTAGTAATTTTATTTATTTGATTTTGATAAAAACTAAATCTTGGATTTTTTTATTAAACAATTTTCCAACAAGTAAAGCAAGCCGGTACTTATTCATATCGGCTGATTTAAAAACAGATACCTGTATTATTACGCCATCCCATGGAGTCGCTTATAGGGTTGGAGTGGAAAAGTTTCATTTTCTTAACAAAATTTGCAACTATAGCGAAATTGGAATCAATAATCTTCTGATTGTACACACGGCCACAGATCAAGCTACACACTGCGGCACCTTATTCGGTTGTAATAGACGCTATTTTGCAACAAAAATGTGTAGCTTGATCTGTGGCCGTGTGTACCTTTTCTACATTACATACCTACCTTATCTCTAATCTCTGAGACTTCACTTCAAATTCGGCTATGTAGTACCTATCTGTAAACAATAGGTACAATTTCAAACAATGGTCACTGAGATGAGAATCCTACTTAGTTCAAGCTTTAGCTTTGGTTCAAGTGTATTTCGAACCGGTAGTAGAGTCTATTGTAAAACTGTAACTTTTGACATTCATAAGTGTCTTATTAGGGCCTAAACTGAATAAATGAGTTTTGATTTTGATTTGATTTTGATACCTAATCCTACAACCTCCAAACACCTAAAATCATTGCAACACTGGAAGTTCACCTATATATATAATTATATAGTTCGTAACGTATCTGTTAGTTCAGTAACGTGTCGTCATCTGGTGTTAGGTTTTGAAATTATCCTGTTTTTGTGTAGGTTCCTACCCAACGAACTTTTAATCTGTCCCTGTAAGTCGATAGATGGCAGCCAAAACCCGTAGGAAGCTAAAAATAATTAGCATAATAAATAAAATAAAAAAATAAAGTGGAAAAGCTTCGTTAGTAACTATAATATTATGTATAATATATCTACCTTGTATCGATATGAACAATGTTTAATGGTATTATGGTACATACACGGATTACCTTACAGAGTGGATAAACAAAAGCATTTAGTAGGTACCTACCGCGTGACACCGTACCCGACCGGAATTAACACTGAAATATCACAGGACAAGTGTTGTTACTTCGTAATTTATAATTTAAACCCTGTTTATAATTTATATTTCAGCGGTGTCACAAATCATACGAGATAACGGGCCAGTGGCGGTCGCTGTGTAGCGAGCGACCCAACGTATGACTAATGTGCCCAATTAACTCCGAGGAATCGGGTCGAGCCAGGAGCGGCACTCCCGGGCACTTCAACCTCTCCTTGTTTACTTTTTCACCAACTTAGATTTGGACAAGTATTTACTAAATTCTAAAGCATGTTTCCTTTAGTTCTTTTGTAGATTTATTTAAACTTATAACCATAGTTAGTGGCGATAATTAAAAAGCCGTTATCAAACCACCTATCCATCAAATATGTAAACCATTGCTATCAGCATCTCATATCAGCCTCACAAGATCGTCGGTCCTTGTAGGGAGCCTGCACACACTGCAAAAAAGTAGCTTATATTCATCCTATGTTATTCTCCGGCCCATAACACAATATGTTAAAAATTACATAGATACGTTGCGTCATTGCTCCATTTAAGAAGTGAACAACAAATACAATTTCACATTTTATAAGGAAGTTGAAATGTTGAAATAGGTATTTGTAAGAAGATAGATCGTGAAAGCCTTTCAATTCTTTTTGTTCATGAAAATAATATAAAGTTTAAGGCGATTACCAATATCTCTAAATGATCATTAAATACTTTTTTCGTTCGTAGGTAGGTAAGACTGAAAAAATGGGATTCAATGATTTTCTCCGTATAACTTGTAATCACATTAACTTGGAAAAGAAGTCTGCAATCAGGCAAATTGACTTTTTTCTAAACCATTATAAATCATTGATTCTTTTCTCGTTTTTGCAATCCTCAGCTTCAAGCGGAATGGATTATTAAGTGACTTTCACCTTTTACATCAATTATACATCAAATTGCATGTAGGTAGGTACCTCTTACATGCATAAATATTGTTTGCAAATTATTGTAATTTAGATTTTTTATGATGGTACCTACTTAGTACCTATTCAATAAATAAGAACTTTATTTTGAAGAAACAACTAAGAGTCAATGCTGAGTAACGGAAAGAGAAGATAAGACCTATGTACCTACTTTATTCATACTTACTTTATGTTTTTTGTCATTATATCTAAGTCCAGAGAAAAAAGGTCAGCAATTCGTTTCAGTAGTAGGTACCTATATAAGTAACAGTATAAACCTAATACGGCAAGTGCCGTTTTAAACTACTTCAAGCCGCTGAAGAGCTTACTTCCGCCCGCTGAAGTGGCTATAATAAATACAGCCTGTGATTTAACTTTACTGTATACGAATGAAAGCATTAACGTAAATCGTGCTTTAAGATTTTTAAATTTCTTCATTCTGGTATGGAAGCCCCATATGCAGCATAAGATTTCATTCACGTGCGGATTCAAATTTTCTTAAGCCTTTAAGATTTTTATAAAATCTCCACACTTAACGTTGTGGGCGGAAAATTTACGATATTGCAGGATTATAGTTTTCTCTTAGAAGAATATCAGATTTCGAGACAAAATTTACTGCGGAGTTTTAATGAGGACATTATAAACTTAATTTGTGTTGATCCGCAAAGTACTTAGAGGTATCTAATGTAGAAACTTTATAAAATATTGTAAACGTATACCGGGTTGTTTGTAATTCACCTGAATTATTAGGTTAGGTTAGTTAGTAGGTTAGAAGTACTTAATCTTCAATATGAACAACTTTTACTTTAGAACCAACTCTGAAATTATGTAACGTATTATTATCAATACGAAACTCTAGAATGGACAACACAAAAATATTTCCATACATACTTTAATCCAAGTATCTAGGATCTATATTCCATGTTTAATTATCAGCCTTTAGGAAGCTGAGTGATAAACATACACAGACCCACGTATTCGTATGTGTAATATTTTTAGGATTGATTTACGTAGGTAGGTAAAACGTAAATCTTAGTGCATAACTACCTTTACTAGAGTACTTGAGTACTAAAATCGCCCCATTGCCTACTATATTTCTGACTATATTTAGGGTTTTCACCAGAAGTTTTACGCTTAGCTTCTAATTTTAATAACTACGTAATGGTAATCCTCAAATGATGTAAGATTATTATTACACTATCCGCAGTATTCAGCCCTACCAAAATCACCCATTATAATGTAAGAACATCCAATTCAGTACATCTACATAGGCACGTGTATTGTTACCTGCCCTCGGCGCGGTCAGTCTCGCACAAAGATTTACTCAACCCAATCTTCTTATTGGATCATGGAATTAAATGAAATAATCTGAAAGTTAATCTATATTAAAAATAAAAGACTTAGATTCAACATAGAGGATTTTAACAACTAGAGGGAGCAATAAACGGTCTAGCGCTCATGAAACTTTGACCATAACGGAGGCCTTCCGCGATTAAAGTAATATCCTACCCAAGCAAGACAAGTTCCCAAGTGCACCCGCTCCTACAACGTAGTAATGTGTACTAAATTTCTCGTAAATTACTTGCTAAGTGTCGCCGCACCCCAGGAATGTTGTAAAATTATTGCATTTACCTTTACAGGTAAGAATAGGACTTAACTTTATTAACTGATTAGTTGGGCTGGTATTTATTTGCGAATAATTTATTTAATTTGCTTTATAAAAAATTATAAAAACTTTTGGTATTTCAATATTTTAGGACTGTCCAAATCATTTCGAATTTCGACTATGACTCCTAGCTCATATGTTTTGTGTTGATTTTATTATGTCATTACATCCGTGGTGTATAAATATACCATTAAATAAACCGCCTTTTTTCTTTGACAGCTTTCGTTATAGCCAGACTCTATGTAGAAACTCTAATCTAACATTTTTGAAGTATTATCATTATCATTAGCAATCATTAGTAAAAAAAACTGTGAAGGTCGTTAACTAGCTATGCCTATGCTTTATATACATTATCACAAGTCTAGTTAGTTACCCAGCCTAATGTATGGTAAATACCTCCATACATAAACATGGCCTAGCCAGTACGCTGTAAAGGCACGCTTTGTAACACATTTCAAATAAGACCCCTTTTACGATGTCCTAAAGTAGTACAGACCATGGAAATGAAGGTTATACAGGAACCGCCTAAAATATCAGAGCAATTTGACAACGCAACCCGTTTCAGTCAAACGCTCCACAATGTGGAGCAAGTGAAATGTTGCCAATAAAAAAGGTCAAACGGATAGCCCCGGGCTCGGTTTTCAATATCTCACGGCAGTCGGCAGGTAGAGGGGTGAATTTTGGGGGGACCTGTCGAATACATCCTCATTTTGTCTGTCAATCGCATGTTCCACCTCGTGCGAATCAGGCAGCGCTCTTGAAACGTATTAGCCAAGCCAATTTTTGACTGGTACCTACATAATATAATTAGTTTGTCAGACTATGTGACACACATTTTGATCGAGCAAGGTTGAAGTTATGTGTATGAAAACTGTGTATGGTTCAGAGTCGGGCCAATAGTAAAAGTTGTTTATATTGATGAGTACTTTCCACCCATTAAACACTACAGCTGAATAACAGATAATTATAGAAAACTAACAATGATTACCAATAACTTTATTTATATGTTTACCATAATTTGCCGCGTCCCACTGTGCTCGATACTTGTGGAGAGTTCCGCGTACACTAAAGATACTTACCGTAATAAATAAATAAATAAATATCCCGGGACATTCTTCACACACGGTTATCTGATCCCAAACTAAGCAGAGCTTGTACTATGGAAACCAGATAACTAATATACTACTTTTTTTTGTTGTAAATACATACTTATATAGATAATGAAGAACTCATTAAGTTAAGTATCTATAGTTTTAATCATGCTTAAACTTTAGATAGTTACAATTGGAAATCATAAATGTATATATTACTACTTACTCTTTTGATGAAACTTTGACAAAGCCTTTCCTTCTTCTGCACCTACTCGTACTTTTAACATGATTGAAAAATAGATATAGTACCTACCTATAGTATAAAGGTATAGTAATAGGATCTATGCATGACTTAGATTAGCCAATAACCGTTTCATTGCCAATCGAATAGTCTCTTCAGACGCAGATAACTGTCTGCCGCAGTCCACAGCTCCGACATGGCAATTTGCTATGAATATTAGGGCTACAATGACAGATTCATTCGAAAAAATAAGAACCTTATAAGTTATTGCAAAATTAATAATGAAATAGGTATTCTATTTATTTTGCCTCTTGACCAAGGTCTCATATAGCACCATTGTTTATAAAATGTTTGATACGTTCTGCTAGTGATAGTGTTTAGTTAAAAAATATCCAAAATATTTTTTCAAACAATTTGTTTCTGGAGTAGGACATGCATCGACTTACTCGCAAGTTTGCCGAAGCTGTGCAAACATTTGAATTTTTAATGAAAAATTTCTACGGACGTTTCGATGATGATGATGGCCTAAATTCACACTTCTAAATTACAAAATATAGTTGACTTCAATTTTGATTAAATAACCTTAACTGGAATTCGACATTTTCACTTTTAAAAAGCGCCTCCATGATTTCCTTGTTATGAAATGTTACTATAATCTATGTGATTTTTTAAGTGACATAACGATATAGTTGGTTTTATAACTATTAATTTTCTACATTAGTTGTTACCTATTGTAAGTTAGCTTAATTATAATGATTATCATGATATATTGCAATGTCCTTGCAGGGCTCATGTTTTGGCACTAGATATAATACACCTTGTAACACCTTAATATGTAACCACATGATGCAAATAAATAAATAAATAAATTATTCAGCTACCAAATCGTTCATAGATCGCATGTTTCAGAAAATATACCTGAACAGAATTCCTCATGTAAATTCACTAAGCTTAGTTGAGTACTTAACTGTTTTTATTTTGCGATTCCCTTGGTAAAAGTCATTTTAATTGGTAACTACCTGCCATATTCTCGACTCAAAAACGTACTTTTGGTACTTATATATTTTGACTGAACTTATAGTATCTTCAACGATGAGTTTGAAATGAATTCTAGTCAGATAAAAGCACTCGGGTTATTCGGTTCGATTTGTACAGGCTCTCAGAAACTAATCCGATTTGAACAGTTCTAGACGTTGGAATTTGTGTATCGATGTCCGTCAGATTCATAGCAATCGGCACTGCTAGCATAGGTCCTCTAACAAATTGCAACGTCTGGAACCGGCAGCCATAAATAATACCTAAATGATTATTAATGCGACAGAGCTAGAGGACGAGTTTACGATATATTATTATTAAGTTTGTTTAACTTCAATTAAAATTACCATTGAAAATTACATAAAAATCCGGATTACCTATCCGATGATACTGAAAATAATCTACGGTACGTAAATTAATGAGTTCCATTTAATTTTGTAAAGTAAAGTAAATAGGTAGGTATTATAACTAACTGGGCATTTTATAAATTAAAAGGTTTGTCTCGTTATACGAGTAGGTAGGTACGTATAGAAATGATGAAGTAGGGGATGGAATGGAGGAGCAAATAGAAAAATGTTTATGATTCTACTCACAAAGAAAAGAAAGCTTCAATGGGATAAATGTTTAGGGAAGGTAACTAGACATGTGTATAGAAGAACGCTTTTTACACATATGAATAACACCCTCGTTTACCTACAAAATGATATTGAAAATCGGGCCAGGCGATCCGTTTTACCTTTTTTTTATATTATTGGAACATTTCACTTGTTCCGCATTGTTGACTCCCCAGCGTTGACTCATTTTTATTTCTACGAAATTGAATGATGTATTTATCGAAGTGAATTTTTATGAAAAAAAAAAAAATATTTTGTTATCCGGAGGCTCGTTATGAACGCTCGATGAGGGGTGAGTTTTTGTGAACAATGACAAAAGAGACGCCGCGGAAATATTTGTTTGGAAGCCTACACCACACCGCCAGGGTCGCTTAGTTCATTGTCCTATCTTGTACGTACCTATATCATGTTTTAATTTGAATAACGTTTATTTGATCGCGATCGGTAGCTGCCGGGCTCTATGGAAAACGGTATAAACTAGACGAGATGAAAGTGAAGGAAAGGCCGCGCTTTGTCGGTAAGTATAAAAGAATCAAATGCGTAAGGGTAAATTTCCGCAAAAAATTCCTTACCTGTGACGAGAAAGGGAATTTTCTAATAAACATAGGTTCGCTTTCTCGCTATGCAATGCATGTAAGTTTAACTTTATTACTATCCTTAACAGTTTTTGGCCAGTTTTCCTTATTTTCTACGATAGAAAATTAGATGCTTTTCATATAGGTATTTTATATTATGAAAATTATCATATATCTATCTATGCCACTGACTCAATAATAGTAAGTTACCTGATTTCCCTTTTACGAAACGCATGTAAAAACAAGTCAAGCAAGACCGGCCATCGTGGAGATACTTTGGGGAGGCCAAATCCAGCAGTGGACGTCTTTTCAGCTGACATGATGAACCGTATGTAGCCGGTACAGCTCCTGACCGGAGAAGTCGTTTGCAGACATTATAAGCTACCGGGATCACTTGATTTAGAATAAACTGGAAACCGAAGCAAATTTAACATATAAGTACTTGCAATCTACTTACTGCAAAATTTGCAATGCTAATAAGTAGGTAAATGCTAATAAGGCTAATAGTAGCTTGGTGATAGATTTGGAGTGGTAGCTTGCCAGAAGACGAACGTGTCTTAATACTTACTTAAATATAATACCATCAATAATAATTGTGAAAACCACACTGTCGACATCCAGTTACAATAAAAAAAAAAGCCTAGGTTTCTTATTAAATTGTTTTTCAAATACTCACAATGAAAAATATGATATAATAATGAAAGAAAAAAGTGTTCATAGATATAAAATTATAATGATAAAAATATGTTACATATTTTAATGAAAATCATGCCAAAATATAAAATAATAACCAATTTATAAATACAAACCTGTAAAGAAACGAAATTATGGATAGGTCCTATACATATAGTGTGTCTAAATACACACACGTTTTCCTCTCAATTCACTATAAGCGAGATGACGTCTTTACCACTGAGTAATCATCGCTTTACCTTATTCCTGCTAGTACTCAAACTTAAACGGAACCAAATTAAGTTATAATAAAATCTTCAAGTAGCAGTAAGTAAACTCCTGAAGCGGAGCGAAGCTCTAGTACGAGGGCATCACTAGCAGACATCCGTGTAGCGAAACGGCAGCGGCTGTAGGTGGTTGTAATTGCGCTGGTGCACTGGAGTGCGACATCAGTAATTGCTCGGCGGGGGACAGTGACAGTCGCCTGATGAATGGAGCCAGTGTAAAATTCGCTATGCGGAAAAAATCCTAGACATTTTCTGTAAATTAAAACTGTAGCAGGACTCTGCCCAATCTACCTTACCTACCTCTTCTGTTCGTTTGTTTCAATTAGGTACACATAAATCATTCGTCGTTATTGTCGTCGAGACGTTACCTTGGATACCTACGTAAAATGTATCAGAGTTACTTTGTGTAAATCTCAAATTGTATGTATTGAATTATCTCGGAAAGGTCCGATTAAATATTTATGTTAGAACGTCAATTTTACCTAAGCGAATTGATTTATCGTAGACTTAAAGCTTATCTATAGAGTTATTGTGATAAAATAACTTTTTAACTACTTAAATATTTTAGGAAAATTTTATGTAAGTATACATATATATTTATATACCTACATAGACTTTGACAAAACATTTTAGATGCAATATTGGGATTGCATTTAAAATGCCTTGCCTTATAAATAGTTCAAATAATTTGCTAGAAGAGTAAGACTACTAGTCTACTGGGCCCGCGTACCTTATAAACTACCGTTATTTGAGAAGCTTCCCGCAGTGATGGTAAATTCGATAATACTATACAATTTATACATATTGTTACAATTTTCTCGAACGTATAAATTCGTCGACTCAGCATTGTACATGTCTACTGGTATATGTTGGTGATGGTTGCGGACTGTTTGCGGTTGAATTTTTAATTGGCTTTGGATGATCCCAAATACAAAATGCAAAAATGTTTGTTAACTTAGTTGGAAATTTTATTACGCTTATACCGGACGGATACTCTGCTTACGCTACGCTATTTTGTAGACCTATGTTGTGTTTTGTCATTGCAGTAAATTATTATTATTTAATTCAAGTGTTGATTGATCCCTTAAATAAATATTTATGATGAAAAATCCAACGTAGGTTTTAAAAATATTTTAAAACATCCAACAACTTACGAAAGCAGCACGTATCTCGCCACCATTGTCTTTACGGTAAAAGAAACATCGTTAGGTTAGGAAACCTTCATGGCAGAAAAGTCATACTCGAACTTAAACTCAAAACTCATTTATTCAGTTTAGGCCCTGATAAGGCATTTATCCTGGGATACTTAAGAATGTCGATAAGTAGTTACAATTATTACAAAAGACTCTACCACATAGGTATTCAAACACTTGTGAAGTCCGTTAATCCGCACTGGGCCCGCGTGGTGAACTATGGGCTCAATCTCTTTCGTTGTATCTACGCCCACAGTGGGGGCCCCACAGTGAGGACGTATTAGGCTTTTGATGTTACACAGTAGTCACTAGAATCAAATGATTTTGACCAAAAAGTGGCTTTAAATTTAAACATTATACTGGAGCTTAATTTAGTGAGATCTCTCGAGACCCATAGATTTACCTACAAAGCTCGTTTAACACCAGTGTAACAGTTCATCGGTAAGTGTATGTTGTTTAGTAAAACAGGATAATACTCTCCCCCCTCAGCCGATACATTAACGTCCAATACCTACGAGCTTAACCACGCGAAGGGTCCATGTGTAATAATTTATTACTCGCTTGCTTCATATAGATGTATTACGTTGGGCTTGAAACGCCAGTATTTATAGGATGTTCGGGGTAATTACCATTGATGCCCTGTATACGCAGGCACAGTATGAAACTTACTACAAATATCGATTTTAATATAAGTTGTCTATTAAATGATAGAGAAAAGATGAAGAAATTATTTCACCCTACCGTAATAATACACGGGCATTTTAAAAGATACCTACAACCTTTTTCACTCAATATTAAATGAGTTAATGTCACTAACGTTAAAGATGCTTGTAAGTGCTGTTTTTTTATTAAATGAATTTCCTAGGTTTCCGTAGAGCACGAGTGGAGCAAATCCCTTGAGATCCCCGTAGTTTATCTTCTGACAACAAAGAAAGACTTTTTAAATGGAAAAGTTACATATCTGTTCAATCGTGTTATCGTCTTTTATTAAAGAGGATTTATTTATGAAATTCTTGTGAAGAGCAAAGTTCCAAGTATGTAGGTATATTTTACTAAAATAATTTCTGGTTTTTCTTGAATATCGTAAATGTATTAGGTACCTATTTCTATTTCTAACTAAAATGAGTTGAAGTGATTCCATTGTTACATAACTACCACGATACTTACATAAATAGGATCATAGGATCATTCGTAACAAAAATCGTATGATTTTGCGATTTTGCTGCAAATAATGTAGGTAGGTACTTACCTAATTTTAGTTGTACCTAATATTTTGTATATTTTGATAGGTTATGAACAACACTTTATTCAATTCTCCTTGATCATATCACTAATTAATTATTAAATGACCCGTATGTAGCTGTAGCTACTGAGCAGAGATAATGACGATTAATATCAGCCAAGTGTACATTAGTTTTATCCGCTACTAATATAGTAACTTAAAATGATGGGCACATACATACAGAGTGGCTAGTCTGTCGGGACATATCACGAGCAATGGACGCCAGTATGGGCTGGACGACTCTACTTCTACTGTTTACCTCACTCAACTATGCTTTGGTAAGAAATTAATCGTGTTTTGTTTAATAAATAGTATACTATTGTTTGCAATAATACCTTACCACCTATAATCTGTATGCTGACTACGTCTTTTATGTTACTTTGCTCTAATGTTTTTAGTTTGCTCACTCAATATCTCACCATATTGCCTGCATCACAGACTCGTTTACTTACTACGTCCTACAACGTGTAACCAAATGTATGCTCTATTGCAATGTCTATAGGTAATAAATAAATATCTTGGGATCATTCTTCACGCGCGGTTATCTGAATCCAAGGATACTTACTGCATAAAACCTAGACAAAAAACAAATAAGATGAGAACTAAATACCGGTTCAAAATGTATACTTATTACGAACCAGTTTCTTATCGTGGCAAAGGCAAAATAAACTTCGTTCTTTAATCTATCTATTTATATAAAATTTTAATATTGAATGTTCACGTGTATCACTGACTTGATAATTGACGAACCGGAATAATTGCTTGAATTAGGTTAATTTATGGGGCGTTAGGTAAGGTTTTATTTTTCGTAAATTATAAGTTTATATGAAACTTAGAAATACTTAACTGTTTTGAGCAGATCATTCAATTATTATTCTAAGATTTTATCATAATTGCCCCATATTTTTTGTATGGGAAAGGTACTCTACATTTACAGGACGATTTTGATGTAAATCCATTATGGGTATGACTCTATACTTACAAAAAAAAGATTTTTCAATTACAGCTACATACCGGTACAAAATTTATTGTGGCCTAAATTATTGTGATGAATTTGGCGTAGGTGTAGGACAGTAGGACATAGACTACTTTTTATCCCGGGAAGCAGGTGAAACCGCGGGGAACAACTAGCATTACTATAATAGCAGGTTATCCATGATGGCAAAGCTGCAGGCAGTCGTAGTTCACAGAGGAATAAATAAGAAGAGATCCGTACTATAATAAGTATTCCTATATTATATACAGGTGGAATGTGCAGATACTCTGACGTACAAGCTGAACGATGGTAATGAAATACCAGCTGTTGCGTTGGGAACCAGTTTGGGACACTTAGCTGATGTGAGTAAAAAAACTATTAACAGTAAACTATTAACAGCCTTAACCTTTATGTTGACCGATGATTTTGTAAGGGTCGCGGGAAACCGCTGGACCGGCCATCGTGGAGATCCTTGGGAGCTTTTGTCCAGCAGTGGACGTCTTTCAGCTGGCATGATGATGTGATTTCACTTCATATACCACCAATTTTTAACTCTAAGAAATTTAAATAGCAATAGCGGGAATTCATCTCGGAAGTTTTCAAATCCGTTTTCGATGTCGAATCCGAGGTGTGTGTAGTTTAAAATAGCCCTGCAGAATTCAATTAGAATTCCAACAAAAACCAAACTAATATAAAATTGGGTATAAGGATTTTCTAATCACGAAATGAGTTCTACGTACGCTTTTCAAACAATATGATATTTGTCAAAGGTAATTTTCCATCTCAGTTCGGCAGTGCACGTTGATTAAAATATGAAGTACCTAACAACTACAGGCCAATGTAGACGTGGTCGTTGCATGTTCACAAACGTTCATACAGGGTACACGAGTGTTGCCTGTGAATCACTCCCTGGCACGAGCGGTACAATGGGCGCTGGAGGCCGGCTACCGACACGTAGATACCGCTACCTTGTACCGAGTAGAGGACGAAGTGGGACTCGGTGTGCAGACCTACCTCCGAGACAACGATGCCTGTCGTCAGGACGTGTACGTCACCACTAAAGTGAGTTGTTATTTTGTTGTAAGTATATCCTATAGGTATCTTGTTGTTAGGCTAGAACGTGGGCCCAATCGCAAAAATACGCTGTGTTTAGACAGTTCCTCTATTTGTCCAAAGAAAAATATATGTTATCGTTTAGTACCTTATAATTATATAATTGATTAAAATTGAAGTAAACGTCCCTTACTTTCGAAAAAAAAATTATCATATCACATGTAATTTGTACCTAAATGGGAAGTTATTGACAAACAGCTTATCCGATGTAGGTATGTGAATTTCACCAAAAAAAGGAGATTGATTTTTTTACAATTTATTGACAAATCGTCAGGGTTATTGGCCCATACTTATGTTATCAGGGCCTAAACAGAAAAAGTGAGTTCTGAATTTGAGTTTGAATTTATACCTACCTACTGCTTACCCATTACTGATCTATAATGAAGAACGGCCTTCGAGAATTGACATCAAAGTTACCCATGAAGTTTGTTAGTTACGAATGTTAATTGAATTTAATAAATATGGTACTTATATGAATTGTTAGTTAAACGTGTATTTAGGTAATCTTTGCTCTGAAAATCTGGACAGTTTACTCTAGTAATTAATTTATTTTAAACTGTTTTCCCATGACAGCTTTGGAACGATGCCCATGAAAGAAACGAAGTGATACCAGCTCTAAAAGAGTCTTTAAAGGAATTGCAAATGGACTATGTAGATCTCTACCTAGTCCACTATCCTATGGCTTATAAGGTAAGCACGTATTCTTTATAATAGCGTAGGTCTTGGCAGTGAAATCTTTTTTACATGGAGATCACAATAGACCTATAGTCTGGTCGCAGTGATATCTAGGAAAACTTAAAAGAGCCACTTAACCTAATAATAATACAATCCTGTTTATCTTGGTTTGATAATCAAGTTAGTAACGTTAACAATTCCGCTAGAACATATCAAAGTTTACAAACTCCGTTTTGTGTACGTACATATTTGTCAAACAACGTTAGCAGGTCTTAGAAGTTTAATTATTCGTGCAAAACCAATTATATTATATAGGTAACCACTTACAATAGTAAGGAGTTATATTTATACCTCCTACTATAGGAATTATGTTCGATGGTAGTACGTAATATAATAGATTTCCTAGATACTTAATAGGTATTTAATTTACTTTAGGAATCATGTTCGAAATCTCTTTGAACAAAATAAATAACTTAAACTTAAATTATATTTAGAAAGATGGCAGCATCAGTCTAACTGACTACTTAACAACATGGAAGGGTATGGAAGACGCAAAGGAAATGAACCTGACTAGATCCATAGGATTATCCAATTTCAACCTCACTCAGATGCAGAGACTCTGGGATAATTCTAGAATAAAACCTGCAGTTTTGCAGATAGAGGTATGTCTAGATGTAAAACAACGTATTTATATCCAACTATAAAATGTAAATTGTCTTGGAGAACATTCTAGTTTTTGAGACTAAATATACAAAAGGTGCTTTTGGGAGTCGAAAGGGTATTGAAGCATACCTATTTTATGCAGGTTATGAATAAAATATTTAAGGGTGGAAAACGACTATAAACTATTTCAATACATATTAAAAAATATTTAGACATGATAATACGCTTAAATGTAAGTCTAACTGAGTAACGATGAGATTACTTGAGTGCTACTACTACCTACATCACTACGTTGCTGAGTATGAAAAGTCTTTACATGAGATTTACGCTAAACTTTTAATTGTCATAACTTCGTAATGGTAATGCGACCTGTAATTTTGTAGCATTACTGATAACAAAGTTCTCTATCCGTATGAAATAACACGGAAAATGGGTTTCATCTAAAATATCAAATCACAACACAAACTAATAAACGAAGCGTTATCATTATCAATAACACCAGAGAGCATTTGTCCACTTAATTCTAGTGGACAAATGCTCTCTGTACAGTATACTTACACAAAAATGAAAAAGCCAGTAATCGTAAATTACATTATAAAAGTTTTCTCCCGATACGATACAACTTATGCACAAAAACTTTGTGATACTCCAAGCGATTCATGATGCAATTCAGTCTCGAAAAGTATACAGCTGAACATGGGCCGAACTTAGATGTATTTTACATTATTTTTCTCTTTTCTTTGTATGGCTTGAATAGACGATTAATTACTTCAATGCGCCAACATAGTACTACTCTTTGTATTAAGTACTTGTTTAACAGGTAAACCCAACAATAAGTCAGAATGAGTTGTTGGACTGGTGCTACGAGCATGGGGTGGTTGTAATGGCGTACAGTCCGTTCGGTGCGATACTGGGTCGCAAGCCAGACGCGCCTCCACCGCGTGCCTCTCACCCGCTGCTGTTGCGACTCGCCGATAAATACAATAAAACTGTACCTCAGATATTGCTCCGGTATCTGGTTAGTACATAAAAAGTTAAAAACACATTTGCACTGATTTCCTGGAATTCAATTGGATTTTTATCTGTGCATGTATTGTAACATGGTTGATGTGGTTTATTATAGGTTCTGAATTAGAGTTACTAAATAGTTATTATTTTATACTTTTTAGTGTTTTGAAGGTTATATTTTTAGTTTTTTGCCGTTTTTCGCCATTTCATCAGATGAGACTTGGCTACAATGGGGCCACCTCAGGAGTATAATCTTTCGAATATTTTTTTTGCATCGTTTCAAATATGGCGGATAAATCGCGTACAATAATACTTTTAATTAAAATTAATAATGAAATAGTGTTTTTTTGCAGCTCGATCGACGGGTGGTAGCCATACCACGGTCTACAAACAAGGACCGCATAAAGCAGAATATTGATATTTTAGACTTTAACCTCTCGCCTGAAGAAGTTACAGAACTATCTCAATTCAACAGCAACTACAGGCTGAGGACACCAGCCAAGTGGTATCCACATCCACATTTTCCATTCGAGAAAAAGAACATCACCGAAGAAGAAATACAGTACATTATTAAAAATAGTAAAGAGGATTAACCTTGGGTTTGATGTTGTTTTCAGTAAGTTTTCGCAAAATAATACATAAGTACATCTTTTCTTTTATATTACCTATGCTTTTTAGTGCCTTTGAAGCCAGTTAAATTTTTTGTGAAATGTTTATAAGGTAATATAAAGAAAAGATGTACTTTTATTTTCCAATTTTTAGTTTCAATATGTTTTATCACTGACCTAGTATAAGCATATTAGCGTTGTACCTTCCATCATCAGCTCAGTAACATAATGTGCAGACTGCTGACTATCTAATTTTACAAATTACAAATGCAAAAGCAAGTTTGTTTATCTGTTACCTTTTCATGCCTAAAACACAACTGAACCACCCAACCCAAGAGGGACAACCCCGGGAATGCTGGTGAAACCGCGCGGCGAAAGTTAATCGACTATAATAACTATAGACAATTTTTTGATACAAAATTGATCCAGTTGAAGCTGAATTGAATCACAATAAGAGTAATGGCAGGGATCCAATATGTTCAAAATTACTTACTATTTCTGTGGCTTTATAAAATGTAGTTTTTAGCTAATTTAATAAAATATTCCTATCAGTTATATAAAATACACATGTGCCTAACTATAACAACACTTATCTAGCTAGAGTTTATGTCATATTTCTCAGCAGTAACAAACATACTGCAGCAAAAGCAATTCTGTAATAATAATCTCATTCCAGACAATCCGAATGGCGAATCATAAGAATGGAATCTTTTAAATCTTTTCAAATTGAGTTTATTTCAGCAGAAAATGGCAGATTCATAAATAAACAAAGTTATTTTTTTTGGTTTTCTTTTATACTAAATACGTCGCTCCAGGATTCAATCCTATCATGTTTTAATCGATTTTTGTGTCCTCAATAGAGCCACAATTCGTTTACCCTTTATCATCGTTTTATATTGTATCCATGATTTCCTGATCAAAGATTTTATAAGCAACATTAATTTCACGCTGTCGAATCGGCTAAGCTCAAACTTCAAATTAACCGAGCGCGTTTCGGAGCTGAAAACGTTTCCAATAATTAAATAGCTACCTTATCTCAAAGGAGTTGTGTTAGCCTTTTTAATCTCCTTAGTATTATGTAATTGAATTCTTTTAACCGCGAGTATAAAGGAAATGCCGTCTTTTATCTGAGCCTCGAGGCTTTCGGATCACCTAATTGATTTGAGCACGAGCTTTGTTGCTACTTCATGTAATATCTTAAGGAGCTATTACATATACGTATGTGTCTACTGCTTATAATTAGTATAAATGTGGCGGCGATGTATCAGTACCTTGTGGCCACATTGGTGGGCTTTGCCGAAGATTTGCGATAGGTGTCTCTGTGTTACATAGCAGTATTTTGGGCGAATTATATCTATCGCTTCATTGTCGGTAAAGCTACGCGCAACAAGAGTTTTATGGCGAAAAATTTACACTTCTACTACTTTTTGAGTTTTAAAGTGTAACAATATCCATCATCGAAGATAGTATATTATAAAAGTTTCCATCACGAAAGCCATGAAGATTCGTTCCTAAGTTCAAAGCATTTATGGTTGACTTATCTACAATAAATATGTATGATATGTTAACCTGAAAATTTAACTAGTCATTAAAACCTCATTATCGTTCGTAGCCAATGCAGTCATGAAGAAAATTACACCCATAATAATGTTTGGTTTATATGGAAATAATTTATTTGACGTTTATATAGGTAGCATCTATTTGAACCGACAGGATTCAGATTTCAAATAACAGGATCATTGTTTTTTTACGGCAGAGTGATTTTTAGTAATTTCAGCTAGATATTCTAGCTAAGCTTTGGAAGCTATAACATCTTTTAGTACCCAGTAGGTACTCTAAGCAGCGAGCAGCCGGCAAGTCATTAGAAATCATTACGGTACCAACATTGGTAGCTTTAAGTGCCATTAAAGGAAAATGTCCCAAAATTATGGGCAGTTAGTGCAAGAAGTCATTTGATAGCACAATTCTCACTGTTCTAAAATCGATTGAGTTGGGACGTTAATTTGATAACTAAATGTTTCCATTATGATATTATACTAAATGCTCAAAGTATAGTAAACAAACAATAGTATTCTTACACTGTGACGGTACACTCCCTACTTCTTGCGCTTTTGAAATGCGACCTTAATTTATTTCATATTTAATCATTGAATGCATCGCCTGTTTTGTTTTTTTGTGAGTGGTTTATTTATGAGAAAAGTTAAAGGGAGGTTTGGTCTGTCCCAACATAAATTAAGTGCGGTGACACGGACTAATTGGCGTCATTATGCGCGAGGATGGCCGCGCGCGTCGCGACGCCACCCCTATACCGGGCACCGCCTATTTTACAGAAGTCTTGCTTTCCTTTCGGTATCTCCATCACTTAATTAAACATAGGTAGACTTAATTTATCATTTGCCAAATTACAAAAGCGTACGATTAACTTGCGATTATTTAAGTTCCCGAGGGAACCCTCGTTTAATTTTATGAATCCTAGCCTGAATTTACGGAGTCTTTCAAATGAAAGGCGCCCGTTAATAGCGATTAATCAGACCTTCCTTGTGGATGAGTAATTATGGATGTTGCTAATGAATGATCGGATTTTTGTACGATAAATAAATTAATGTACCTAAGCAATGGTGAGCTGGACTAATGGATGGTCGGGCGCGTAGAGGTATAAATGTGCGAGCTCAGCTCTGCCACCGCGTTACATCTCTAAACAGACATGTAGCGCGCTCGACACCAACTAATTACACACCGAATCAAATCTGGCGTGTTGAAAAACTTGCAAATTAAAGAACAAATTAGAAGGAAACGTGGGAAATGACTAGCCAAATGACCGTTCCGGTCGGTGTTTTCTCGTCCACCGTGTCCGCTATTTTAATCACAAAAGAGATAGAGTTACTTTTATTATACGAAGTCGTTTTCCGTTTCCTCGTTGTCTTTACGTCAACCTACTCAAAATTCAGGAAGCCTTTTGTTGTCGCAGAACCTTCTATTCAAGATTCGCGAGACAGTAGATCCCGGTGACGTCAGTTGGAATATTAACAAGGGACGAGACGTCGGCCGGCGTCTCTTGACAATCCTATAAACATCCAAACACTGCACTATGTAGAGTTGGAAACATCTGAAGCCGGGGCGAAGCGCGACGTGACGTGGGCGACTGGTCGTTATCGACAGGAACACCGACCGGCCTGAAGCCTCCTCATAGCCTTTATTATCAACTTATCAAATTGAGAAGTTTTCATCAACAGATGCGATGTCATACTTGCACGTAATAATGAAATTACTACATAATCTTGAAGTACAGTGGATCAGGGTGAATTATATTTATAGTATTTCGTAAGTTAAAACTTTTATTAATATGCTTACAATTTGTTTTAAGCGCTCAATAAATAAATAATTCAATCTAATTTTACGATTGCATTAACGGAACTAAGTTTTCAATTCTCATTTGCACTTATTATTATTCAGTTAGGTACTTATCTAGTAGGTATTACGATTTAAATATTATGCTGACAAGCATCCCTGGCAAAATTTTTAGGATCCATATTGCGAGTTGGATGCTAGGCTTATGTAGATTCATGAATTTTTAACAGTCATGTGCTTTGAAAGATACTTACAAATATAGTAGATTCCTCTGAGCTCAGAAGCCACTATTGTAACGTAAATCTAACCAATTTAAGTCGAATCACGTTCAATAAATGTTTGCCAATCGAACACACGACGAAAAATCTATGTACTAGAAAGGCAAACGCAAAAAAAGTTGAAGTTTCAATAAAAAATGAAAAATCTATTTTAAACATGATAGGTAAGTACCTACCTGCTACTACTGCTTTTTAATTGTATGGTCACTAATCTGTGGTATGGTTGTACGCGATTTTTTAAGTGGATGGTACTAAATTAGGTCAGTAGTAGGACAGGTTACATTATCTATTATTTTATCTATACTAATACTAATCTATACTAATATTATAAAGAGGAAAGATTTGATTGTTTGTTTGTTTGTTGGCATTGAATAGGCTCCGAAACTACTGAACCGATTTTAAAAATTCTTTCACTAATAGGAAGCTACATTATTCCCGAAGGTTATAGGCTACTTTTTATCCTGGGAACGCGAGTGAAACTACGCAGAACAGCTAGTATTATATATTTCTAGAATGTGGGGTGTCTCTAACATTTCCAAGTATAAATTATTATTACTTTACAATCTTAACTTCTGTGTAAGTTTATAAAAATAAAATTTATAATGGAAAAACCATACAATTGTTGACATAAAAGTAAGAAAAGCATAAAAGGAACATATTGTATTTGGACATGGAAGGAAATTTTATTTTGTGTAAATAGGTAGAGTCCCGTGGCGAGCGAAGTGAGGCGTGCACTGCACTACACAGCAGCGCAGCTCGCAGGCGGCGTCAATCGCGGCAGGGAGTTGCCTGCGACGATTTGCAATTTTACACCGCTTGGCTGACGCGACTGAAACGTTGCAACGGATTAGACGAAAGATATTGAATGTGCCAATAGCACAATTTACAAAAGTTGCTTATATCGGTGAGCCGAATGCTTTGCCCTGTATAGAAAGCGCAAGGATTATCAGGTAGCCTCAAACATAAAGCCCTTTCAGATATAGCTAAGCTGTATTCGCTGTCGCTGTGGGTTGCGATAAATTATTGCTATGGTCATAGAAATTCACACAGTAGTAGCGAAATATTCCGAGTAGGCCTAAATAGGAATCAATAATATATTAATCGAATGTTTATGTTTTTATGAGTCTAAAGCCAATCGCTTTTAGCTCGTGACACAGTAACTACGAACCTTCTAGGTGCTTCTAGCCTCTTGTAAAGTTCTGTGAACATAGGTAACGCATCAACCTGACAACTCCGCCCGTGCGTCCCCTGGGGTTCGCCATGTGGCAGCCCAAGTACCTATCTGACTTAGTAGTAGAGTTCATTGACATCAGTTAAATACACTGAGAACAGTAAAATAACAAAATAAACTTTATTATTTAATAAACACTTATTTTTAATAGATAAACGATGTACTTATTTACACATAACGAACTATCGGATACAGCTTGTTGCGAATTCATGCAATCCACAGTAAGTATAGTTTCCTAGTTAAGTACTTTTCCGGGTATTTATATTTACTTTATAAGTGCTTAAAATATATGCAGGCAGCGACAAGGTACTTTTATATATAGCCTATGTATTATAAAGTATCGACGCTCGCAATAGCGTTTTATTGAGGCCCGTTTGCTTCAATGCGACATCGCGCAACGTTCCGTTAGAGTTGAGCATTGTGCCAGGATTCGTACCTACGCTACATGCATTCTTCACGCTCGACCAACTTTGACATTCAGGCCTCCATGCTTTTTGTTTCTACGTGTAAAAGTTTCACACTCTAAATATTCAACGACAATAAAACCGTTACATACAATTGGAATATAATTTATCACTTACATTTCCTTGAAATTATTGTTGGAAGTAGTAAAATTTCCAGCACATCTCATTAGTACAACATTCAAGATTCTACCTGTAAGTGAAGGTGGGTAAGAGTTGATCTCCACGTAGGTACATCTGTAAATTACTAACAACTATAGGTACCTACGTACACCACTAATTGCTTCTCAGAACGGAAACACTGATGGAGGTCGTTTATCTAGGTCAGTTTGTTAACTTATTCTGTCTATGCTATTTTCATAGTAAATACAAATCGCTTGCTGACCGGACTCCCTTCACAGTTTAGGCACGAAAAATACCTATGAGCTCAGTAAGTTGTGTGTTGTGTGATAGAAATATAATAGTTTGTACCTAGGTATTTTATAAAGGAACGAACGGAAGGATACGCCTTCTGTACGTCGTACTATTTCTTATTCTGTGGTACAACCTTGTATTTTCTTTGATAAAAGCTTATGCAGGGTTTTGGTTGGCTCTCAAAATCCAATATTGATTTTATTAAACTTCTTCAGCTAACAAAACCAACATTCTAGATATCCACTATTTTGTATAAAAAGGAAACTTGAACTTTTTACTTAGAGCGACGCTCAAGAATTTGTTGTAAAGTTTCAAAGTGAAAAGCCCACAAGAATAAAGAACATAGCTTTTTGAGAGCACTACGTTTTGGTAGCTATAAAAATGTCTATAAAATTTTGTACCTATAGTCAACAGAAATTTATTTACGGAACAAATCACTTCGCGGTTTCTGGACCATGGGGAATCTTTGGTAATGATAAAGAGCACCCTACAGACATTTTTATGATCAAAGTTAGAAAAAAATGAGAAAAATTTTGTATGTCCTCGTGCCATTATAATTGAAGCAAACATTAATTACGAGAAGCGCTGTGGGCGACGGTCCACTCACAGACTGTCTACGGTGGAATTCAAAATCATAATGTACGTACCTGTCTCGTATACGTTAATTAATGTTATAACATTACACAATAAACATACTTTAGAAGTTTACATTATATCTCCGGATATAGGTACCGGGTGAATTTTTTATGTGGGCGTGGTAGACCAAATCCTAAAGTAAAGGGAATAGCAAAAAATGCTGAAAGGAGTCTCGGGGCTAATTTTGATAACAACTAAAACTGTATACTTGGATTTTTAAAAAGCATATTTGCCTGACCGGGATTCGAACTCATTGATTTTGAAAAAAAAAACAGCTTGTATTATTTATTGCTCATCTCATAGTTTCGTGAATAATGATCAATTTATGTGAAGTAATGTTACATGGAAAATTAATGGAATAATATTTTTCTTACGAAAACACTATTTTATGTTACGTTTAGATTTAGAGGAGATGAAAGTTAGCGAAAGCTATGGAAATGGTATTAACTATTTTTCCTTTACTACACACCGCTACAAAAATGCTGTTAATAATTATTACTCATCATACATCACTAGACTAATCTAGTAATAGTAGTAGTTTGCGACATATACATAGTAATGTTATTGCGATGTAGGTACCTATAACTTTTTATTAGTTGTTATTTGTCATCGAAAGCCTTTCAAAGTTATAGAGGAGTTATTGTTGTTTTAATCCATGTAAACAAGGCATGAAATAACATTCTGTATTCACAACCGACAAATTCACATTTTTGTACAGACAGACCAAATTATGCAGAAGCATACCAGCTCGGCAGTCTCTCGCTGTATCAACGGGATTATACATTTTTTTTAAAACTACTACAACTCTAAAAATATGACCTAAATCCTATTTTCAAGCTGTTTATAGAAATAAATACAACTCTTGAATCTTCTTTTCCTGAAAATTAAGCATGAAACTTGTCTTTTAAAGTAGGTATATTTTTGATATTTTGAGTTTATACCGCACTAAATTAACATTTATGTACTAAGAAGCCATCAGTCATTTGTACAATCCAAGTCTTTATACTAAAATTTATAGCCAACTGACCCTAAAAACGGAACCGTAGGAAAAGAAAAGCATTTAGGAAATTCCTACGCTGAGGAAGGACATAACATTTGACTCGATGTGATTGCCAGAATTTACTAAGCAATTTATTATAAGCATTACTTTGTATTGTTAGCTTTCTTTGTGACATATTGTTTTGTTTTTAATAAAAAAGAAAGAATAATTAAACAATCTTGTTAACTCACAAAAGAAGATGTATATAAGAATATCTATTATAACAATCCATACGTTTGTGGTGCTTATACATACTTATTATTATATTGATGTTAACGAAGGTCGTGGGTACGAATCCTACAATGAGCTTTCGGTGAAGGAAAACACTGTGTACTTTGTAGTACCCCTCTGGCTGGCGACCACCCTCAAGTTGAAAATCTATTGCCAAGCTTCTACCGGTGTGTTCCGTCAATTGCACTTGAGAACCTTTTTGCCATTGTAACAGGTCGGCGATGGTAACAACATACCATCAGGTGGAATTTCTGCCTGCTTGTCAACCTTAACCTTGCTTGGATACATTGATCAATTGGGGAGCTGGAGCTGAAAATGGTAAACTGACCTCAATGCGAGTACAAATTACATAGGTAGGTTATGTTAGGTACTTACCCCGGATAAATCCATTGTGTATAAATCAGCTGTAAGGGCTCTAAATTATTCGGTACTTATCGCCTTCGTCACACGTTACTGCCTCCGTTTGCATTGCAGCAGTGGAAAGGATTATAGCAAGCTAAGAGAATTAATTTTCGTGTTGAATCAACATTTGTGTGAGTTAAATCACCTGTGGCGACGGTAACGGGTGTCGGCGGGCTATTATCAGGCAATCGCACTTGCGGAGTGCCGGTAAGTACGTAAGAACTGTTATTGTAGCGGCTGCATACAGCGACGTCGTCGCTACTAACGTTATTACTCGACGAAGTGAAAATATTGTGACTTCTTTGATTATTTACATCATCGGCTACATCATGTCACTGTATTAAGTAATTCACCTCAAATTACGTTAAGGTTAGGTTACCTGGCGGCGATTCTTTTTCAGAATAATAATTAAAGTATTAGTAAAAATTGTATTATTATTTTTCAGAATATTATTAATAATAATAGGTATGATTTTTAAATTTTCTCAGCGTTGTTCAAGATTTCCATTTGAATGTAAATATGGGTCTATCTGACAAAAGGTTTCCAATATTATTACAATTCGCAAATTAAACTATGTTAATACAATCGAGTATGTACCTATAGTAGTAGGTAGACTTGGGCTTAACGACCACCTCGTTGTCGCGCCATGAATATTGAATAGTCGCTGGTTCTAAACTCACAAATAGTTAATCTTCTTTCGACAGTTTAACAGCGGTTTAATTTAAAAAAAAACTTTTTTATTATTGTTTCTTGTAATATTTTATGTAGGTTACCTACATAATTTTTTTATAAAATGATCAAAAGGTAGGGTAGGTAATATGTGATAAAATGTTATCATACTGAATAATAATATGAGATAAACCTTTAAATCCCTATAACCGAGGTTATTGTGTTTTATTATACATATGTCATCAACCCAGTGATCAAACTGAAAGTATATAATATATTTTTACGAGTAAGTAAATGATTACAAAGCTCTTGCACGTCATCCTATAAGAGCTAACTAATGACACGAAACGTGAAAATAAATGCTACTATTACTAACCTTAGCGGGCAAAGTGCGGAGCCAAGTGGATTTCAACGTTCTAAATAGAGATAAATTTAAATGGTGAATTGTTAACTGACTACGAAAAAGGAGGAGGTCAATTCGACTGTATGTTTATTACGCGATTACTCCGCCATATGTGAACTGATCTTAAAAAATATTTTTAATTCGAAAGAGTATACTCCTGACCTGCAGGCTTACTCTCGACGGCAAACTCAATTCCAATCTCAATACAATGAGGTGGTCCCATTGCATTGTCACCATTACATCAAAACTATCAGATTAGATTTCTTACATGCATAGTTATAATTAATTACAGAAAAAAAATAGCATGATTATTATTAATACATCATATAGAGACTATTAGGTAGGTATTATAAATCACATCAGACATGTTACAATACATGCAGTTATTATTTTATTTTTAATTTAGTTTTAATTCAATTATTTCGGTTTTGTTTGTTTGTTATTGTGAAAAAATATTTTATGTTACTTGAATTAATAAATTATTTTATACTTTTTAGTGTTTTTGAAAGCGGTAAGTACTCTTTTTAAACGACTTCATTATTAAAAGTAATTTAATTAGGTACGCGTACCCACAAGATTCAAATTTCTAATGTAGGTTTGCCTGCTTGAATCAATCAGGCAAACATCAGGTAGGTAGGTATAGGTACCAAAAATTATTCATTGATATTACAAAATAATGCAGATTCGAGGGACTAGGACTGTGGGTCCAAAGACATTTTATTATGCGAGGTTATTTGTTTATATTGCAGTGCACACCTGCAGTTTTTGCAAAAATAAACTTTTAATGCATTTTTCCCGTAGAGTACCTAATTTCATAGTAGTTCATGAATTACTAAGTAGCTGTGTAAGTTAAACAATGGATTCTATCTGCTTATTTGTATACCTTAACTTTGAAATGGAAAGGTGTTTTTAGTATTATTACTATGTTAAGATAAGATAAGCTTGGCCATCCAAAGAGGAAACGCTGCCAGCCTTCGGGAACCTAGCCGTTGATCGGCAGCAACGGCCGCCTTGAGGATTTTTTTATATACATATAGTTTGTAAATTTGTTGTAAAAAACTATGATAAGATCTAAAGAAGTGAAGTTAAAAAAATAGAAAGAGTGGTGTTTCGTAATAATGAGTGCCAAAAAACAATACACAAGACTATGTTCGAATATTTATTAAATCGTCGACACAGAAAAAAAAAATTAAAATGCCAGATACATATTCAATTCGTAGAAGCGTATTCAGATGTGACTTACTATGTGAGACGACTTAGATACAACGGTATCTAGGTATATGGGTGTAATGTCTGTTCGTACGATACTTGGACACAGTACGAGTATTTGCAATTGAATTGCATGTGACAAGACGACGAGATTGCAGTGCGGATGCTTTGCAAGCCAAGCTTTCGTCGGCCCGGGCCCCCGGGACTGAGGGGCCCAACAATGTTACCGTAACTTACATTCGATTCTGTAATAGAATAATGAAACAAACATCGAACTGTTATAGTAGCTCAAGTATTGCTTGTTAAATATTAACTTTAGCATTGCAGCTCCGTTTCGTTCGTAGATGTATCCTTTGTAATATTGGTCGGCGAATCTCAATTTATAATGTAACATGATTTCTAGTGTTTGAATAATAGTAGTTTATGAAACTGTTCTTGTTGAAATCTGGACAACAGAACATAATCAATTATCTATCAATAAAATACAATATCGATATCATGTAGGTAGGTAAATAAAGTAGTGTTACACATAATTAGGTATTAAAACACTCGTATAATTCTTTACAATAATCAAATCATCAATTACCATTTACCGTCAAAGGGGAATATTTTTAAACTCTTCTTTGTATTATAATTATAAAAACACTCGTGTTATGATACTATTATAGGTACCTAGTACCTACTCACACTTGTGTTTTAGTAACCCCTTAGTGATTTATGAGTTTGTATTAAGTACCCGATAAATATTTGATTCCAACTT
Source organism: Tethea ocularis (assembly GCA_963555595.1). Taxonomy (NCBI): domain Eukaryota; kingdom Metazoa; phylum Arthropoda; class Insecta; order Lepidoptera; family Drepanidae; genus Tethea; species Tethea ocularis. Next base: position 5,464,005 of record OY741966.1, read on the forward strand.
GATGTTGAGTCATGGAAAGAACGAGTGGAAAAAAGAATCTTAGTGTTGACGTTAAAGAGGAATTTCAACGACGCCTTGCGATAGAAATCAAATTATTTAATATCGCACATGTTATGTATACCTACTTCGTTACAGCAACTTAAATGGATACAGCTTGTTACTTTAGTTAGATTCAGTAGAAGTTTCTATGTAGTTCATTGTTAAATCGCGTGGTTGTGTTTCAGGTAATTGGCGGCGGCAGTAATTACTCACTGAGTGCCTTCGTATTCTCACTCGCGCGTCTTGTAAATAACTCTCGACTAACTTCTAAATGTGTTTCACTCATACTTACTGAAAAGAAAGTGAGGGAGAATTTTATGATGATTAGAATATACGATTCTGTTGAAAACGAATAAGCGTGACGAATAGATAGCGTGTGGTGTTGTAAGGAACAGCCTTAAACCACCATAAACGATCAAGTACGTGTGTAGGTAGGTATTAATTAGGCAACGTAAACGCATAAATTAGATTCTGTCAAACAAAATAGAACTATTGTTATCAATCATTTTATACTTTTGTATTCGTGAGAACATGTCGTGTGAATTCAAGGCGGTAGCAGAACCACAGGCAAAACGTTACGTGTGTTTTTTGTTATATCCAAAAATGTTTTAGGTATACTTAACGGTATATCAGGGTAATATCAGCTTCCATTATTTATTATTCCATTAGCTTATATAGTCTTAAATTTTAGTTTTGGATCTTTGTGCATGCATAAACTGCTAAAAATTACCGTGGAAGACACAAGCGTCGTCTTATCATTTGCCTGCATTTACCTACCTCCATCAAATTATGCTAAAAAATACCCACCCTTATGAATTCAAGCTTTCATCATCCAAAAACTAAATATGCTAACGTAATGATATGTATAACTGCAATAAATAAAATGTTAACTAAATCGTACATTTATAAAGGACACTAGGACTTATTCTTGTTGGGTAAATATGTTAGATAGATCGTACTTAATAGGAATGAGCTTAGGCACTTTGGAGAAATTAAGCAATTGAGAATATTACAGCAATTAATCACTCCGAGATTTGATTAAATACAAATAAATTATTAGCTTTAGCGAATTCGGCTCATTATTTACTGTTTCTTAGTCCTAAAAGCTACTTCTACAATAATTGTTTTTATACAATGAATTTAATAAATGTCATTTCTTCTTTGAATAGGCTTATGATTCTTAATAAAATTTAGCCAAATGCGAGTCGGACGCACACAGGAAGGGTTCCGTACCATCGTACATTATTTTATTCATTCTTTATTGTTAAAGCGGCAACAGAAATAGGTACCATACATTCAGTGAAATTTCAACTGTATACCTATTACAGCCTAGTTCATGAGTTACAGCGATTGTTAACAATTGATACAGCCCGTTGACACGAATGGACGGACAGATAGCGCAGGCTTATTAACCGTTGGCACCCTTTGGGTACGGACCCCTGAAAATAATTGAGGCAGAAAGGCTCTTGAGTAGCGACCTCGAACCGGAACACGCACCGTGGGCAGGCCCCCCGCAAGGTAGACCGATGATTTTGTGAGGGTCGCGGGAAACCGCTGGATGAGGGTAGCGCAAGACCGGCCATCGCCTTTGTGGAAGCAGCAGTGGAAGTCTTTTGGTTGATATGATGATGGATATGATGAGTATGTTTCCGATAGCATTTCATCGATACATCTGTTTCGCCTAAAATTGGGCTATACTTATTACGAAACTCCATATAAATATGTCAAATTAGATGAAACAAAAGATAGTTGACAGGTTGTTGAATTGCCATCAGAAACATCATGAAGTTGCAAATGTGACAAAAATAGCCCTACTGGTTGCTCATTTTAGAACAAAAAAAGTAATATACGGTACGATAAAGGTTCAAAATTAATTTAATATACTTACACTGAAAATCAAGAAACAAGTAAATAATCTGAAACTAATCTAGGCACTTATAAAATCTTTGGGTAGCATTCAGGACACATTACCAAATAAAATTGGAACTGGGTAGAAGAAGGTGACAGTGAAATTGAAATGGGACCCATCTGCATATTTTTATAGAACTGTGTAGTTTTATTTTATTTTGTTGTAAATCCATATTAAATCCCCATTAATTAAGTTCTAGAGTGATTTATGTTGGTCTTCCTAAAGTCCAAGGACTATCTCAGAACATGTCTATAGCAGTTACTTTAGGTGCTAGGCTAGACGCTTAAGTTTGCTCATGAATATTGAACGAGGCGCAGTCGCCGCCTCCAACGACCACGCTTTTCCGCTCCACTCGCACCAAAACTCGCACCATATTATACTATCGCTATTTCCATAAAAGCCCGATTGTGAAGTGAAATCAATGGTACAGTACATTCAACGTTTTAGTTGTCCGTATCCTCTAGGGGTTCTCTTGTGGCTATAACTTTCCATATAACAGTCGTTGACACAAATGTTTGCTAACAAGTTCTAGTGTGTAATAATGCCTGCCTACATTTATTTTATTACAGGTTTACGTTCTAAGCCAAAGGAGAAGACTATATTTCAGTATATTTAATATAGTAATAAAATTGTATCTCAAAAAGGTTTCTGTAGTAATAAACATATAACAACAAATTTGGTTCATATGAAATGGGGCCATATACCTAAAATGGTAATAGGATCTTGGTTTTTATATTCACCAAAAGCTGGTGTTTACTATTATGTGTTAATATTGTGAATATTGCTAAATGTGGGTGTATTATTGCTAAATGTAAGCAAATATATAGCCGGATATAGCACTTTCAAATTCAATGATCTTTATAACCTGGATATTTAGGTGAACCCTTGAGTTTTGGATCCAAAACTGTGCTGTCACCTCACGAAGTCTGTTAATAAGGGGTTTTTTACACCACCATTATTTCTTATATAGATACTTATTTTCAATGATAAAATATATATAGGTATGACATTCTTAAGACCTTTCTGTAGCTTTTGACGGAACATATTTGAATATAATTTATGCGATGCGTCATATAGACAGTGTACTTTCAAAAATGGACCTAAACAATTTCGAGTACCTTGGATGGATAAAAATCTAAACCGATTGTGTAGCAAACGTGATAAATTATTTAGTTCTTGGAAAAGTAATCCAAATGATGCTAAATTAAGACTTGACTATAATAAAACGCGAAATAAAGTTCATAAAATCCTAGAATACAAGAGAAATTCTTATTACACTAACAATATTAATGAAAACTTTAATAATTCTAGGAAACTATATCAAATAATTAACCAAATGCTAGGTAGGACAACACTGTCTATTGACGAAGCCATTCTGAAAGCTTTTGAATCGCAAGGACTAACAACCAAAGCTATTGCCGATGGATTTGCCAGGGGATTTGAGGAAGCTGTAAAAGAAATTATTCCGAATTGCAGAACAAAGCTGTTGGACGCCAAATCATACACAAAACCTATTAACTCCAGTATGCTACTGCAAAGAGCATCTAGTGACAAAATATCTAACATTATACAAAACTTAAATTCTAGAAAAGCGCCAGGAGCAGATAATATCATGATAAGTCACGTTAAAATAATTGGGGAAAATATATCTCTTGCAATTGCTAACTTAATTAACAGTAGTTTGAAATGTGGCTTATATCCAGATAGTCTAAAAAAAGGATGCGTTAGGCCAATCTTCAAAAAGGGCAAACGTAATGAATTTTCCAATTACCGACCCATAACACTCCTTTCTTCGATAGATAAAATAGTTGAAAAGTTTGTATGTGAACAGATTCATAACTTCTACCAAAAGAATAACGTAATTTATGAAAATCAATATGGCTTTCAACATGGAAAAGGGACAAATAATCTCCTTTCAAAATTTACCGACAATGTTAATGAAGAACTAAATAAAAAAAAACATGTGCTAGCTCTGTTTATTGACTTTTCAAGAGCCTTTGATACACTAGATCATGAGCAGCTTAGAAGTAAGCTTAATACTTGTGGTATACGGGGGCCATTGCTAAACTGGTGCGCAAATTATCTTAGTAATCGCTCCTACACGGTAAAAATTAAAGATAGAATCAGCGATACCATCATGACTACTGTAGGTACAGCTCAAGGATCGGTCTTGGGCCCATTGCATTTTTTATCATACGTCAATGACATGAGTAATTATATTGAACATTGTATGTGCTACCAATTTGCCGATGACACCTGTCTAGTGATTGCTGATCGAGATCCGAGAAAAGCATGTGATCTACTACAAGCTGACTTCAATACCCTAGCAAGATGGTGTCATGATGCTGGTCTAGTACTAAATGCCACCAAAACCAAGCTATTACACATTAAATCCCCTTATATTAAAGAAACCACTATCAAGAATTTAATAGCTCACGAGCACGACTGTTTGCATGTAACCAATAATATTCACTGTGGTTGCCCAATCATTGAATTAGTGGATAAGCACACCTATCTTGGACTTACGATTGATAATAAGTTAAACTGGAGCTACCAAGTGGACCACGTGTGCAATAAACTGCGGCAGTTCCTTGCAAATATCACAATTTTAAGAAGGCGAATACCCTATAAAGTCAGACTAATGCTATATAATTCACTTGCCGAATCATATATACAATATGGTCTGAGTAGCTATGGACGTACCTTTAAAACGTATCTAAATAATATTTACAAATTACAATTAAAAATTCTAAAAACAATCGTATCCTCTTCCATTAAACAACAATATTATGGTGACGAACTTGGTTTGTTTAAACACTGCAAAATTTTACCAGTCTATGAGCAATTTCAGTATATGTTACTAAAAGAACAATTTTTTAATCAAAATTTACGTCACAAAATTGAACACTCTGTACAGACACGGGCTGTTACTAATAGCCGCCTGCGCACCGAGCGAGCCAATAACACGTTCGGTGAGAGGACTACGAGTTACCTGATTCCGCGATTAATTAACGAACTACCGCACAGTTTGGAAAATAATATAACAAAAAAAAATATTAAGCCACTTTTACAGAAATACTTCCTAAGCAACTTGGTTAATACTAATGAGTTTTGACTCGTTCGTGCTAGTTGATTTGCTTAGGAAATATAAATATAATTATAAATATTGTATGTATATTGCTTGCGTCATTCTTATTCCTATAGTATTATAGTATCTATTATATTATATCGTATTGTTAAATATATCTTGTATCTTGTTTTAATTTAATATATTGTAGTGTATTAGGCAATTTAACTATGTGTATAGATAGGCAGTCAATGTGCTAATCTATGTAGATCATTTTTAGCATAAGGACAAACCTCTGTGGTTTAAATATGCTGTTATAAACTTTTTTTTAAACCATGTTATGTACTGATAATAAATAAAAAAAAAAAAAAAAAAAGATAAAAAAATAGTAGTTTATGATACTGTTGCATAATAGGGGTTATTAAAATACGAGTGTGAGTTTAAGTTCTTAATAGTATCACACGAGTGAGTAAACTAATAATAATACCGAGCGCAGCGGCGGGGCGCACAAATTAAGGTGCTTTCCCACTGCGGCAAACGCTTTGGACAAGCACGCGGCGCATTTTAACTGCGTGGGTTCGTTTGTTTGAAAAATGGGTCGACGTTTCCACTGCAGCACACCTATAAACGAAACTAACGACTATTACAACTATAACGCAGCATACTTTTGAATCATACGCCTCGTGGAACAGACACGTTTCGTGTTTCTCGTAAATATTTTGTACTTATAGAGTGGCATTGGCATGAGCTTTGTTAGACAGTTCTTCGATAAATCTATATGGTCCCACCTCTGCAGTGAAGCTACGCACGTTTTCGTGTACCGCGTGCATAGCGTTGATAGCGTTGAACTGCGTGGTACCATTCGAGCAAACCACCCGTGTCTCGTATTCGTACATAGCGTGTTGGGTTGCAGTGGACATTATCACATACAATTTCTTGTAAAGCGAAGTTAGGCACACGTACGTTGCCTCTCAGCTGTGCGACAGTGCCTCTATTGCGATGCTCGCTAAGTAGCGAGAGTGTTTTTTTTTTGAGAATGAGGAATAACAAAAATCTAATTAGTCCGTCAGTTAGATTATCAAAAAATATTGGATACGTATTTTTTTTTTTGATCCGAAAACAAAAAATAACGAAGATACAGTGCGTTAAATTTTTTCGGTCTGCAAAAAGTGTACTAAAAAGTAGTTGTACAATGACGTCATAAGCCCCAATCCTGCACTTTGATGGGACTTATCTTTGTAATTTCTTATTGATTTGATAAAATAAAAAATACGTATCCAATATTTTTTGATAATCTAACTGACGGACTAATTAGATTTTTTTGTTGTTATTCCTCATTCAACAATAGATAATGTATTCAGTAATTTCCCTCTACAATCAATACCTACATACTTTTTTTAGTCACCATCAACAAATTTGGGTCAAATTAAAAAATATTTATGAAAATTAGTTAAACATGTACGGAACCCTCTCCATGCGAGTTTAACTCGCACTTGCCCGATTATTTTTGTTTACATTCCAATGAGCGTTGTAGAAATCCACACAAATAATTTAAATGTGTTTCACAAAGGTTATCCTAGTTAGTTAAAGTAAAAATCGTAAAAGAAAGTATAACTTAATAAGATCTTTACCTTATCTTCACAAAGAGAAAAACATCAAAGGAGAGGAAAAGGTAAATAAATTGACATTTTGACGTGCGATGTGACAAGCAATTGTGACATGCCTTTTGACGAACTGCCCTTTGTTGTTACTACTTGTATTAATTTTATATTTTTTTGAATGAAATAGGGCACATAAAAATACTGCAATTTGATTTTAAATAATTTTAAGGTAAATTTGCTGGTATATGTATATAAACTTACTAAAAACTATAATATACTACGTACAACTTTTACTAATGAGGCCAATACTAAAATCGCATACATACATTTTTATCGAGCATATTATGAAGAGTAGTTTTTTTTCAATTTCACAGTTTGCCGCATAGGTATAATTTATTCATATTGATGAATAGGGAGGAATGCCTTAAAATGTTTCGGTATCAAAACTACAAGAACAACAATGTTCTACTTTATACTCCGCTTTGATTTGCTGCCTGTAATTAAGCTACACCGCTTCAATTAGGTTCCACTGTACTCTATCTAGTTTGTACCTATCGCTTTACAAAACCTTGTTTACGGTGAATGTAGTAGCAAAAGCCAAATTTATTAAATACTTTTTTCTCGTTTTTAGTGATCAATTAAATAATTTTCAGAAACATTGTTCTAGCGAGTTTGCCTATACTTGTTGATTACCAATATGGTGGTTTGTCCCTGGTTGCAGCATCATACGAACGCCAAATAAATAAATACCCAGCTATCAAATCCAGTCACGAAATAAATGCCCACTATTTAGGGGTATTTATTAATTTCTCTTTGTCTTATGTTACTCTCGCGAATCTTCTAGAATTTCTGTGTCATAGGGAAGAAAGTAAAGAAAGTAATTTGCATACTTTCTTGCGAAACATTTTTTTTTCGTATCCAATCCACGTTATGGTTTTATTTAATTTTATTCTGTTGTCCATCGTGCGTCTCGGCTAAAGACTGGGTTAGACACTGCCAAAAATTACTATGAATTTTATTCGCCATGCGTGTAGGTTATGGATTATAAACCGCCAGAAAAAAATCTAGTGGCGAGATTTCACAGTGCGGAACAAGAAGCCTGAGAATATCAATATTTAAGAAATTCTGTTATTACTACGATCTCAACTATGGTCGGGATATTGTCTTGTTTTTGGATATCGAAAGGCGTTTTTATTTAGGTAGGTATCCTGTCCTGTTACGATAATATTCACAATATTATGCAAACTGTTGGTAACGATGAATTATATTAAAACACAGTTAATCCGCAGGTAATATGCAACCATCAATTTATTGTCTACCAGAGATCATAGAAACCATAGAACAGACGATTTAAAAGTAGTCTAAGTATTCATTTTACCTAACAAAAACTATTCATCGTATTTTATAACTATTCAAATCATAGTTTTCAGTAAATAATACTAAAATAATACTTTACTGTAAATCTCAAATTATCACACAATTTGATTTATTTACAATATTTTGTCTTGAAATCTGAAGAATGAAGGAATTTATTAAAACATTTGTGTAATGAATTTAACGAAATTCATAATAATTATTTTAATTATTATAAAGTCGAATTGCGCCCGGCGGAACAGGCGGCCTTTAAATATTGAAAATAGCATTTTTTTTTATAACTGCAATATGATCCATGCCATGATACATTAAATATTCAAATAAGAATAACATAGGTACTAACACGGCGAACTCATTATTTTTGATCCTAAATGGATGGATTTGCTATTTATTTTGGTCACTTTTTATATAAGTACCTACTCGAGTTTTCAAAGCATTGAGGTTTTATTGATATTAGATAAATTGTGTATTGAAGTTTCCAAGGGCTTGAAAGTTCATATCAAACATTTTTTTATCAGTTCCATTCATTCTAAGATCCATGTCGACGCCTCATATTGTGTTTTGCATGAGTAAAAAGCAATCCAGTAAAAGCATCAATTTTCAGGAATTGGCTGCATAGTGTTGGGTATTAAAGAGTAAACGAATATCAGACAAACCTTGGTTTATAATGGATTTGCTTTAGGAAATTAATTCTAAACTTATATTTTACTAGCGACCTATCCCGGCTTCGCACTGCTTTTCTCGGTTTTACTATACTTACTGTGCATGTATTATACATATAAACCTTCCTCTTGGATCAACCCTATCTATTGCTGAAAACTGCATTAAAATCCGTTGAGTAGTTTAAAGATCTAAGCGAACAGACAGCGGAACCGACATTTTATACTATGTAAAGATTTGAAAGTACAAGTAACTAATAGCGGCCGATTGAGATCCCCAGAGATCTATAGAATTATATTTATTGTAATAATCCGCGAATAGGTATATTCCGTGGCTCGCAGGGGGGGGGGCCGTCCCATAACTACATATAAAAAAATAGAATTCCAGAGACTGTTATTCAACAGGTAATCCTTTTAATGATTGTTATTTATGTTTTTTTTTTATTATCTCTTGTTAAACAAATAAGTAAGTATTTTTATACTAGGTACCTACTATTAAGATTCTTGTGGTTCGGTGGACAAATGGAAATTAAAGAATGATATTGAATAGTCCTTCCGTACAATTTTCTAAATGTACGAGTAGGTCCTATAGAACGCCGACCGAGTTATATCACATAATAGTCGGATTTTTTTCTCAATCCATGAGTCTCCTATTGATTTTTCTGCGCTATAATAAACGTGTTGTCGATCTAATTAAAATTATTTCTATAAATTATCACTTGCTACGATGCTTACAGGTAAGCAAGTGATAATTACTTACACCTGTAAGTAGCATACCTACACAAACTTTTGTTGAATACCTAAAACATAAAAAAAAAACTTTTAACAAAAAATAGAACCGCCTTCAAAGGCACAAAAAAGCTTCTTGTGTTTTATTACTGATCTAGTATAAGCATATTATCGTCATTTTATTTATGAATATAGGTAGGTACTTACCTGCTTATGATAGACACAAAAGAAGAAAAAGTAAAAAAAAAACAAACATTGTTTCGACGCCTCGGCGGACACGTAAATTTGAACTCTCACATTCTTTCCAAACGTTTTCGTTTAAATATCAAAATATTTTTTTATAAAAAGCTTTGAAGATGAAATGTCTACTTAAGGTCAATTCACCGTTTGCGAATTAACTTGAGAGGAAATTCTCTTACAATTTTGTATTCGACAGTAAGCACAATTTGCAATCAGCAAAGCCTGTTTCGTGCTCGTGGGTGGTTGTTTGTCGAACCATTAAGCGCATTGTTGTAACAATGTTCAGTATATTTGATTTAGCATATTCGTGCTGCCTCTTCCAAATTCTCGACATTTTTGATTTATCATTCACTTTTATCTACATTCAGTAGATTCATTTGGTTGAAATATACCTAATAGCAGATTGTAATAATAATAAAGTACAATTGTAATGATAAATTACTTGCAAATAAAATTGATTTTTGGTGATCGGCTTGGGAAACCATTAATTTATCTGAATAAAAATCAAATTAAAAGCTGTACTTAGCTGTTTACTGGCAAAAGACCGTATAGATGGATGCATATCTACGATTTTGTAGATGTATATACACATATGTGTATGATATGTGCCCAGGACCGTATTTCAGTATTTTTTACTAATATTTGGCATGTTGTTTTTCATGATAAAAGCCTGTGAAAATAACCAATCCGCACTAGTCCCTATATAGATAACGTTTATATTATTAGAGGAGCTATATGTGGTGGAAGTACCAACCTACTTATTAATAAGAATGACTTTATAACATTTTACTTTAAAATTAATAAAATTTTAATTTAAAAAAATCGTGATATCGTATGTGATAAGTAACGTTCGCTGATCACCGCCCATCCATTTCAATAGTTGCGCTTTTAACGAGCCAACGTTGTTATTAGCTAAACCACCTTGACAAAGTGATTGATTGATGAGTCTGTATCATTATAATTAACGTGATAGTGGTAAACATATATAGCTATGACATATCCATAGATAATATGCAGTGATCATTATAAGGTTATAGGTAGGTACCGAATACATACAAAATTCTATCTAAAAGTAAAATTTTTAAAAAGATAAATGGGTTAACTATCTCGGAGTTCCTTTTTATGGTTGTTAGGCACAAAGATAGGAGTAAAGATTATCCATTATTATCAATTCTACCTCTGTAGAGGCTAACACGATTCCCTAACTAATTGTGGGATGCTTCAAGGTGATACCGGAGACAACGCAGACAAGAGAATGTGTTTAAATGTTATTGTCCCACTAACAGGTTTCGCAAATTAATCGGATTCGCACTATATAATCACGCCCTTCCGCCTGTCGGAAGGTTCTGTACACGCTGCAGCTTCCCTGCGACTGAATACACTCCAATAACTTAAGCTTTATTACATTTCTATATTATTAATAATAATTACCTAACAATATAGTATTTCCAAAGGCGCCGTGGCAACTTTTTTTTAAAGTGTTTAGAAATACATATATGCTTAATTAATTATCTATATAAAAAGTAGTGTATCATAATATTAATCAATTTAAGAATAGAAATGTCCCAGGTTCAATTGATTACCTTTTTGGTACTCAACACATAAACTACTTTTCCTATAATATCTAGAGTTACCAAATTATCATTGTAGGAAACAGGTTTTAGGCCCCAATAATATGTTTCCAAAGACGAAATCGAGATCTATAACAATACAATAAATTGTGTGTATTGGGCAGGGTACCGGCTGCACATAATGTGCGTGAGACCACACCAAGTTTATATCAGCCCTTGATGGAGGTGAAAAACGTCCCTCTCGTAACTCGAAAGGCAATAAGCAACACGTCGTAAAAACCGTGTCTCCGTCGCGCATAATACCTTTCGCTGCTCTTTTTCTCATTGGTCATTCAGTTATTACTTTATTTAACATTTTAATACCCTATTTTGTGGCTTTCATAATGTTTCCATTTATATCACTGGTAGGTAATAAAGTTAAAATTGGCACAAGCATGTTTTGTTTTTTGGTTTAGATACTATCATAAAAAGTAACGGCGCCATTTAATACTTTTGCTGAATATTTTAATGGACCTATTTTGTTAATTCACATAACGTCTAATCAAAACATATATAACCTTACGATGTAGCTAAACATTCGTGAAAGTTATACGGCTACCACAAAAACGATACGATATGCCAATATATCACTTGAACACACCTGAACTGTAATAACGGAGAATAATAGCAATTGTTTTGCGCCAGTTTTTATGGCCTCTTCATTGAAAACATTGTTCTCCATATATGACATTCTCTATACACATGTATGTATTTCAAATTCCTATAAAAATCCCATTATGTTTCCATGTTATTTGTTACATTTTAAAACAAGCAAAATGTTCTTGTTACTTTAAAATACATAATATACCTATGTAGAGCCAATTGTATGTAACCTATGATTTTCATAAGATATGCCTTATTGGGCCCTGTTTTGAGTTTAAGTTAATCCCAATCGTATCGGTTGTTACTATATTGATAACACATAAGCTCTTATTTAAACATACTATAGTTCTTATCACAAAATTTTCAACAAATCGTGAAGGTAATTTTAAAATCCAAGAAACCCGATAGATATAGATAGGCTTGAGAGGTTTTTTTTAAATACACAAAAATTTTAATATACCTATAGTGACACTTGTGCAATAATCTCGTATCTAACAACATATCATCAAAATCAGCGTCAATCGATTTAGCAGTACTTACGTATAGGCTACATGAGGTGAGAGAATGGAACGGACATACATACTACATGCGCGCGAAAAACATTACATTCTTTTTGGGTCAGTCGGGTAAAAAACAATTATTTATTTCATCTCGGTTAGTTCAGAAAGATAGCCGAGTCACTCAGCTTCTTCGCTGTCAGCTATAATATCATAAAGAGAGAGAGCTCGGATAACCAGAAATACAGGAAACAATTTATTGTTTTCTACGCACCCTTTCATGTTCAATTTTCTATTATCTGGAAACATCACTTGCCTACTCAGGAACTTCACAGTTTATATTTATTATTTGTGGCTAGTACCAAGTATTGCCTACTGTTATTATCTCTACAATATCTATTAGAAAGATAAAAATGCTTTGTTTTTCTACTTTTTAGCATATTTCTCATCATTCTTCGAAATTCATAAAATTTAATTTACTGATGGTTAATCTTTCTTGACGATACTCTAATTTACTCCTATTTTGTATCTATTATGTGTGTATTTTACTTTATTTTAATTTAGTTGTTTATGTTATTTTAGTTTTTTGTTTGTTGTTTCTCTACAAAATGTTATGTTATGCTCAGCTGTGGTTACAGTTACTTTTTTGTTGGAAATTAAATTATTTGTTCTCTTTCCAGCGTGGTTAATTTTCACATTTGCAGCGTATATGTTTCATATCTGAATGAATTTTTTTTCGCTGCGGATGAACCCGTTATTTTTATAATTCAGTTCAGATTTAAAACACAATATGAATTTGCAAATGTTGCGAAACAACCATCCCTAGTAGGTACTTATTAACAAATCAGTTACAAAAAATAACTTAAAATAATATTTTCAATACCGACCGACATTCAAGCGATGACATTATAGGTACACGAAATTGTAACAAAAAAATAATAAAACAAACAACCTTAACTCCAAATAATGAAATCCCTAAGGATCACGGCTGCGGCCTGCATAGCCTTTGATAACAGAGAGGACCAACATTCGCAAATTTCATTCGCCGTCTGAACAACAAAATACTCATTTAAAATTAAAAATCTTATTGTGCTTTCAAACAACCACTCGAGTGCAAATAAACCTAATTTATTCATTCACATTACCCAAGTGGGTAGGTATACAATAGATCGCTGCGAACATTTTAATCGATTTTTACGATATAAAAGGCGGGTAACTTATTGAATTTGTAATGAGGTTGCGTCTGTTTATATTTACCATAACGGACTCGCTCGCGGCGCGAACAGATGCCAGTTTCCCAATACTTTCCAGCCGATTTCCGAGCATAGAAAACTTCCAATCAAGTAAATATTATCACATTAGAAATTAAATAAAGCGATAAGCGAGGGCATGCACACGCGTGAGAAGTCAAACGTTAATCGTCCTTCAAAAATATTATCTCGAACCAAACGTACGCTGTTTGAACGTCTAATGAAAATCTCGTTTGAACGGAACTGAGTTGCGGTCAGGAAATTGAAAGGGTGGCCGGAAAACTTGATTTACAGCAAAGTGCCTGAGAAAAGGGATGTTTTATTATGAAAATTATCTTTGGGAGGACCCGAGGGTCCGCTCGTCCGAGCTGGCCGCTCGTATGTTATCACACATGAATTATAGGGTCGATTAAAAATTGTTTATTCGTGGTGGTTAAACGAAATAGTGCAATTATTGAATTTTACTAGCGATACTCAGCTTGTAGTTTTTCTTTGAAATATTTTTTTTTTATTAACGCGACGTAAGTTTAAAAGCTTGTTTCACGAAGACACACTAATTCAGCTTCGTTTCGCTTAGCCTAGTTTTATTTAAAATCAGCGCGCACTAATTGCAAGCTCAACAGCTCTCTACACCTGTAATTGAAGCATGATATTACAAAATTCTGTTTCTGGATTTTGTTATGTCAAACGTTTTCAAATTATGTTTTCTCTATAGGTATATAAGTGAGATACAAACAACATTATAAAATACTTAAGTTCTACCTAGCAAACTTGTTAAGTAGGCCTTACGCTTATATCAAATTGTTGGATGGTGGGCCCGATTCTGTTGGCACCATTATGTAGTTTACTTTTATTTTTATGTATTGTTTGTGCCTTAGTATTTTCGTAATATTATAACAACACGTAGCATTTTTTAACAAAACTAAATTATTTTATTCTTAAATCCCTTGACATTAACATGAATCTGTCTGTATGCTACTTTACCACAGCAAAACATTCAAACTGATCTTAAAACATGAAAGATTTTTTACCTTAAGAACATGGATAATCCTTCAAGGCACTGTTAGTATTTCTATGCTTTATTATATTTTCTTCAAATCATTCCAGATGTTTTTAGGTTTAAAACATTATTTTTTATAAAAAAAATCTATAGATATTGTGAATAATGTTTCGATTTTAGTTTCTCATTTTCATTGATTACTAATCAAATAACTTCGAAAAGTTTACCACTTAAATCTAAACCTAAATTTGCAAAAAGCTCACGAACGTCCATAAAACGCTTTTAATTACATTCTCTCAAATTGATTTAACTAAGATTTTTGTAATGAAATTCTTACGAGAAAGTGTCAGTATATAACTGAATTTATGAACTAAGTAGATAATGTGTATTGGGTAGTAGTGACGTTTTTATTAGGAGACATAAAAGGGCCTGTAGCGGGCGGCGACGAGCCATTATGTCCCATTCGCCTCACTGAGTGCTTAATGCAGGATAATGGACTCTCTCACTATTAATTTCGCCGGTATTGTTTTCGAAAAACCATGCACAAGTGTCAGTTTATCATAACGTGGTTAGTAACAACATTTTCATTAATAATATTCTGGGACATTATTTACATACGTTTATATGATCCCAAGTAAGCAAAGCTTATACTGTAGACAACATATTTAACTGATATAATAAAAATACTACCTACCTTTTTATATACATAGATATATACTTATACAGATAATTACACCCAGTCAGGACAATCAAACACATATATTCGTTCTGGTTATATTAATAATAAAATGATAATTATGTGGCGTATCTTACGTTAACTATCTAGTTTAATTTTATCAATGATAGTAAAAAAACTCCTCAATTAGGTAAGTACATTATTAGTCAAACATATGTGTGTAATTAGAATGTTTTGTTTGTGTTGAAGTCCTACTAATATTATGAATGCAAAAGGTTATGAGTGAGTATGTTTGGGTACTAATTCACGCTCAAACAGCTGGACCCATTTTGATGAAATTTGGTATGGAGGTAGCTGACTGCCTAGACTAACATATAGGCTACTTTTTACCCTCGGGAACGTGAGTGAAACGGGGCGGTAAGCTAGTCATATATAAATATGAAAACTGATTTGTTCATGCTTGCAGCAATAGTTATAAACTAAATAGCTTTACGAACACGAGCGTTCTCAAATATTGGCTGAACGTGGTCTCGGGGACATCAGCAGAGATTTACTTCGCAGAGCATTAGAATCATAGATCATATCCAAAGTGGAAATGAATTTAATGTAATGTATTTCATAAACCCATGATTTATATTCTACTATATAGAATATTATACAATGGCGAATAGCGCTTTGGTATTTGTATATTATTATGAATAAAAAGAGGTCGCGTTTTAGTTCAAAAACGAGAATTTTAATTTAGCCAGAATTCCCAAAACACGGTGTGACGATCATCGTTCATATCGAGTGCGATTAGAGCGTACGGTTGAAGGAGATATATCGTGGGCAATACACGAAGCGTGGCGCGACGGACCAACAAATTATTGTCGTCCCGGGAGCACGAAATATCGGCCGGCGCGGCGGTAGAGGCACGTCGGTTGCGAGTTACCAGAAATATATATCTGCACTTTACATCTGTAGGAAAAGCGAGAGAACGCAGTATGAATATGCTCCACACTGCTCAGCTTTGCTACTGCAAAGCCCGCGCCCGCGCTGCGCCCACCACAGCGCGCATAGGTATGGCTACGTACCACTAGTGCTACGGTTCGTAGCTCACGCGTAGCAAATATGACGTTCTTAGAGTTAGCGATTCTTAGATTATATTTCATGAGTCAATAATGTGATTTTGAAATTTATGTAAACTCAACTTCTATGTAAATTATATAATTGCGCTTCTTATGCAATTTTCTCCTCTAGTTACGTAATAATTTTAACAGATGAATGTAAACCTATAGGTAGATAAAAAGCGTTTGTTTTATTAATTTGGTTTTACACATAATAATAATAGTAATTGTTACTTCTTGATGCGAGTTTTATTTAATTATTCCTTTCCAAATTTTCGACCAAATAAAAATTGGACGGAATTCACTGTCCCCTTTCAATTAGTGTCAAAAGGAATATTGGTGTACCTTTATATGGCGAAGGCAGCCATTGTCACAGACGCGGTATATCATCGGCGTGCGGAAATTCAAAGGGCGCACGGAAGTACTTGATTTATGAGAGCGAGCCGCATGTATGAGCGAGTATTAAAAATTTCATAAAAATATTCTTTTATGAATTGCGTGCATTGTGTCGGTCTTTAAATTGCGGATTAATTCCACAAACCAGCTTTCATTAAAACCAAAATGTGAACCGCCTAAATCAGAGTTCTAGGAAGTCAAGTCGATTCGCATTTCACGAATCTCGGTGTACGTACGTACATATAATACATACATCACCAACAATATACAAATAGATTACGTCAGTATGTAATTTTTTTAATTTTGATCTTTATTCCCACGTAGAAAATACCTACATACAAACTCTGTTTAAGCCAACGAAAGTTAACCATACAAAGGCGGTGTTAAAGAGTTGTTTAACATTTTGTAGATACCAGTAAAGTACTCGCGTGGTCAGTTAGGCGTGTGGAACGCTTACACGCGTACTTTGTGAATAATTTGCATGAGGGCGGAGAGGGTGAAGGGTCGCGGGGCGCGGGCGCGCTAGTGCGGATTTAGACAGAGGGTGCGGGAGGTGGGCCTAGCCAGGATTTAATGGCGAGCGCACTGCCTGCCCACTGGAGATATTTTCATCGCTCTGACGATATCCACAGCTAGGTAAGTTCAGTGGCTAACAAAATACAATATGTACCTATATATTATACACATGTTGTAATGTTACTCGAAAAAAGTAGATTTAATCTAAGTACTTCTAGAAAATTAATATCAAAATTTACATTGACTATTTGGGCTTTAGCATAACTAATGAAGAGTCGAGGTATTTCAATATCATAGGTACCTATTTATAAATATATTCTAGGTGTTTACAGGACTTGTTATCCGAGCCCGCTATTTCCATAAATTGCAGCATATTTTAGTACATAAATTATGCAAAGTCGTTTTGACGCAAGTCTCGGTGGCGCGTTTAGGGTACATCGCAGTACGCTACCATAAATATTCAGTTTACGGACACTCAACCACCTTATGGATGCGCTGATTTACACTCAACCAGACTCGCTGAGAGCGCCTTAATACAGTTTTACTAGCAAATTTTATAACATAACTAGCTGAAAGTAGATTCACGTTTAGATAATAAATACTTAATGCATCAATATTTCAAATGTTTGCTTCTACAGAACTACAGTACAGAACAATACAGAACTACAGTTTATACGAACAAAAGAATGTTAGAATTGTTATGTTTCTAAACATAATCTATCTTCTAATTATCCGTTTATAAAATATAACTAATACCTAATTAGGTATTATGTATTAAAAATATTTTAAAAAATATACAGATTATATCAAACATTCAATTTCAATACTTATAATATTTTCTCATATCCCTGAGATTCCGGCAACTCAATGTATGGGATTTTAGTCACCCATCTACATAACCTAAATCAGTACAGTTTATGGTGTTACGTATGTTTATAGAAACATAATAAAAATTACACACATTTATTTGCATACAAATTATGGTTTAACTGGTTAAACTTAGAAGCCATATAGGTTAACTTATTTCGTTACTCAATATGAATGTCGCATAGCAAATAAGTTACTCGCAAGTTTGAGGCAAACACTATTAACTGTTTAGTAGTTTAAGAAACGGTCTCAATTTACCCTTAGCATAATCTAGTTTACGCTTAATCAAAATTCTGGGTCAGGTTCAATATGGATGCGAATATGTATGTGTAGCATTAAGGTGGCTTATATATTCAAGGTAATTTATAGTAGGTACCTGGAATATACTTAACCTGGAAATAGGTTGTATAGTATCACAAATAGAATTGGTTTGTTATTTTTTAATGGTCAGGGGCCATTCTTTTGATCTTGAAATATTTAATTTTAATTTGTAGTTTTGGAACAAGTATCCTAAGTAACATTAAGGGTACCTAAGTGCAAAAGAGCCTACTACCTATCTACCTACAACCAATAATAATGGAAAGCTAAGTTAACATGTAAAGTGCAACCCACGTAGTCACGTCAAATTCATTGTTAGAGAGCATTGGTGCCAGGAAAAGTCAAGATGTGTAACGCTGGATACGTCAAAAATTCAACACTTGCACAGCAGAGCGGCTGTGTTTAAAATTTCAAGAGTGGAGCGCAGGCTCCGCTGAAGTATCACGAGTTCATAAATTAGTTACTTTACGAGGGAAAGGTTGCGCCCTCATAGCGCGGGTCCCGTGTATAATTTTCGTTTAAACACGAGCAGCTACAGGTCCTCGCCGTATATCAGCCCCGACGCCGACGGTCGCCTGGTGAGGCTCGCCATCGCTATGATGTAAGTACACGTCGCGCTCGCGCCGCTCTCGTGCCGCAACCGCGCCGCACCGCAACAATGTAAAGACATTTCCATTGTACAGTAATAGGGAACAAACAATGGATTGTGACGTAAATTCAACTGCTGAATATGCAAATTTCGTTTTGCGTCGACCTCCAACAAGAAATATTGCAAAAGTTTAGCGAAAAATTTAAATCACGAATCGGGACAAGTTTTTAATAACGACCGTAACCGCATTGAAAAAAATATCGCTACGACTCACTGCCTAATAGACGACGTGGTTAGGTTAGATCCAACACTGCACTTGCTATTAATAAAATTGATAATAAGATCTGCCATACAATAAATATGCGCTATGGCATAAAATTATAATGAACATGAAGTTGTTAGTGTAGTAAAAAAATCTCAATGCCCATTATGCTAGTCCACTTTTATCACCTAATAAATAAGTTTTAATATATAAATTATACCGAACTCATTTACTAGGAAATAAGAATCCTCATTATATAGCCGAGCCGTGCACGATCTCGTTATCCACAAATAAAAAGCCTTTTTTCTGGGGGAGGCAGTACGGTGTGCGGGCCTCAGGCGTTAATATTTAAAGCCGCGCCGCTGAGATGGCTGCTCTAATGTGCTATTAGCTCCACAACCGCGTGTTTGACTCGGCGCCATGCCACAGCCGCGCCACAGCCGTGCCACAACGATGCAAACCACACGACTTACTTAAACACCAAATAGAAAAACCATTCCCAAGGCACTGCAGACACGGATGCAGCGGCCAACATGCATGTGGCAGTTATTACTTCCGACAAGACTTAATGCGTTCAAATTAATTTCAGTTTCGGATTGTACCTACTTAAAAAAATATATCTACATTAATAATTATTTACATTAGTTTTTTATGGTCATGTCTATATATAAAGATTTTTAAATACTTACATTTTTAGCTGACTGATCTAGAAATATTTTTGCGCGCATGTGTGTTGCGTATCTCCGTTCCATTTTGAACTCCTGTAGCCTAAATTGCTGAACCGATTTTGATGCATGATATTAAAATAATCAAAATGGCAGCCTTTTGGCGCCAAAATGTATGTTTTTTTTTTGCTCAAACCTATTACTTATATTTAAGGGTGGATATACAAAAATATATAGGTACAAATAATGTTTATAAATGTAATTAGGATTCATAAATGTCAAAAATAACAATCCCCAACTTTTTCCATACTACCGCAGTCGGGTTTTTTTAATTTCACGAATTTTTAGAATTTTTGTTTAAAAATATGTAAATTTACATTTTAGGTGTAAACATGGTAACCGTATGTATGCGCGTACAAATGTACGTATTAGGTACGGTTTACCCTACCTTTTTTTGCCTCCATGACCTTTGAGCCTTGCCCAGTAACGGCATAAGCCTTTTCCAATTTTTTTTGTTTGATTCTGCAGTAAATCTCTCCTGTAAATAAAAGACACACGCGCGGACGAATGTAAATCCCTCAAAGTTGTGTGTAATTTTTGGCGTAAAAATACACGTTATATTTATCTACTTTTATAGACATCACACACGACACTCAAAATTCATACCAAACACCGTTTTTTGTTTCAAAAAGTTGTTACATAAACATTAATTCAAATATTTTATTTTAATCGACAACTGTCTTTTTAGTCTGTCTCTACTGCCATTTATACTTCCACAGCCACGATTTTGGTTTTATAAAAAAAACCTATAACCATCACCATACTTAGATGAATCGATAAAGACCTATATATCATATATTGAAATCTGTCCAGCCATTAGGGTGTTTCGAGGTTATAAGGAATAGGTACCTCATACAAAAGATACGCATGAAAAAATAACCCCTTTCTTTGCAATCGCGCAGCCGGGTAAAAAGGACCCTTCAATTCTTGACTTTATCTTTAATCAATTGTTTCAGTTCGTTACTGCTTAGATAACCGTTGTTGTTTACAAATTATATTTCTATTTATATAAAAAAATAAGTTTTCTTTGTTTGAAACTAATTACCTTATAAATTACATGTATCTAATATTAATTTCAAAACTTTAATTATTATTTTTTAGGACAGCTTATCTCTTTAATTAAATTAAACAAAATTAAGTTACATACATAAAGTTTGGCGAAATATACAACTAACTACTGAGGTCGGCAAACAGGACTTAGCCTAAGCCTTTACTTAATTGTGGGATTATTTAGCTAACTTTGCTAACTTATCGTATTTACCGCGACCGAAATCGCCCTTGACAGCATGATGTTGACACTTAGTACCTACTAGTAACATTCGACTATAAACTTGAATAATAAAAGCTTATTTATTTAACTGCTAATCACAAATTTCCTTTCAACAGTTAGGTACTTGAACTACTACTTAAATTGATATAATAAATTAAAACGCAAAAAATATCCGTTGAAAATTCAAAATGCGATCATCCACCTTAACTACGAGTACGTAGCTACGAAACTCTACGATGTTGAGAGCTTTGATCTTAAAGATGATTAAAAATAGTATAATTACATTCAATAACTCGATTTTATATTTTTTTATCATAAATCAAAAAACGAGGAAGTCACTTGATGCAATAAAAGAGTACGTAAATAATGAGCGTTTCAGATTTCCACTCTCGACATAATAATAACTTCCTTATTTTTCATATTAATAAAAAAAAATGCTCCGTAAAATTGAAATTCTAATGTCTCTTGAATAATTGAAGGTTCTTTGAGAATCCACAAACATTTTACTTGCTTGAAAAAATACATCTAATCGGGAGATTTCTCTTCTTTTGTTATGTAATGTAGTACACAGAAACTCATTTCACTTTTATCAAAACTAATTTGGCTTATAATTTTGTATAGCAAAGGATCTTGAGAAATTGAGTTAATTTAAAGTTTTTTTTTTATTTAGAGCTATTAATATATAATCATAACATAAAGTAACGATTTACAAAATATAAAAACATAAAAATGAGAATAGCTTTTAATTTAAACATCGTATAAAACATGTGTGTATGTGACACGGAGATAAATTTTGGTCAGTGAATACAATTGGTCGTATAGTCAAAGAATCTTAACAGCAATAGGAGCTACTGAGGACAATGTTCTCCTAGGTATTCAATGAAATTTATAAGGAGCGAATTTATGGGCAAAGAAGAGGTGGAATAGCGTCACGCAACGTGTCTATGCATGTTCTATTGGATACGTGCTCGTGATACATTGGACGACTCCACAACACGTAGCTCGGCAATTTATCTCGGCGACTCTTTGACAAAACCCTCCCTCGTCGAACCTGCACACCTCTTGTTTACATCAAATAAAAATATATCTTAGGTATGTTGTTTTATTTTTATGTTATATTTAACATCAAAGAAATATTATTTTAAACGGTGATTTAATTTATTTCATATCTATCGACAGTAGCGGCGTTAGGGTAGGGCGCGGTTGGGCGACCGCCCAGGATACCAGATGTAAAGGGGCGCATGAGGAGTCCTACTACTTACTCGTAAATTGTAACGAAAAAATCGTATAAAATTCATCTAATCTTTTATAACGTTTTATTTAGAATTAGTTAGCGTTATTTTTGACGAAAAGGAACACGCTCAGCTCATTCATTACATTGGTGCATATTTTAATCGCATTTACGGTTTGGCGCTTAATATTGACTCGAACACATATACAAACACAAAAATTTTGGGGAGGGGGGGGGGTAGATATGGGGCGCTAAATCCAGCGCTGTCTATACTGAGATACTTTAATATTCAGTTTAGAGTAGATATTTAAACCTTAGAAAGTAAGAGGTAACATAGAAAGGTCAAAGCTATATAGTATAATTTGTTTACTTTTCATTCCTCTAATTGAAACTGTTTTTGTTTCATAATGGATCAAATGTGATAAATAGAAATATGAATTATTGAAATCTCTCTTAATATTGACAAGTGTGAACGTTTTGCTTGAGTTTATTGCAATAAATCCATGGCAAAGGTTTTTTTATCCCGGTAACGTAGAGTAAAAAAAAATAATTTACATACATTTTGAGCTAGCGAGTCGACCCGGGCGTACTCAGGCCAAATGAAATGTTGATTTTACGACGCGCGTTTTACGTTCTACTGACGGCAGATGAAACAAAATACACGTTCATTAGCGTACACCGGGAAATTATATTACAGTCGGTACTTGATTATGAAATCACCGAGCCCCACATTGCTGGTTCAAGTACCTCGATACCTTACCATTTTCAGATGTAAGTACCCACTCGTCTACGCTGCAATTAATTCATTTGAACTCGGCCCTCGTCGTAAACTTTATCATTTCATCAGTTTTCACAGAGGACAGTAAGTTACAGGACTTTTCTTCGAAATAATTAAGTACAGTACTTAATATTAAACAAAGGCCAAATTCACACGTTTGCGGCCGGGAGATATCGCCTATATGTACCAGGGGATTACCGATTTCATACCGATCTTTATAAAGCCTAGAACGCAATTGATTCTCAGAATAAGGTACTCATATATGTATAACGAGGATTCGTATTTTAAAATTACCTCTTTGGCGCAGTTATAAGCACCGAGTCACATTAGTGACAGAGTTAGTGACATGAAACAGAATCCGTGCGATGCACGCCGACTTAATCCCAAGTAATAGCACGTAATAAAATGTAAGAGGCTAGGGTAACGACAGACGTGCGCACGTGACCTATTATCTTTACCTTTTAGACTACTTAAGAGAACACAAATTCATGTCTGCTTAATATAGAGCAGGTATCTGTTACCAGAATGAAATTTTATGTATAAATTTATTTTTATGCGAAATATTACTGCATTGATTTATTACCTTTTGATAATAACGACGGATTGGCACTTCATAAGTATACGTAGTGTTAATAGTGAACCCAACACATACTGTTTGAGGTAGAGTAAATATGTACCTATGAATTTTCAAACTTTTTCTTCATGACGTCGGGTTTTGACAAATTAACACGTCAGCGAAGTGATACGGTGCGCGTCCCCGGCCCGCCCATCAATATCGACGCGGCTACCATTACTCAATATCACTCAAGTGGAACTGCCCAATTTACAGCTACATTTAACTGATTTGATTGAATCCACCGAAAGTTATCACCCCCCTGACCGCACCGCACCTGGTCAAGTGACGCAGAATAACTCTACGCTGCTTAATTTATGCAAAGACTTTGATGAGGTAAATGTTTGCAGTAAATTGGATGGCAATGACTATATTTTTACGTAGATACCAACAAAATACTTGTATTCAGGAACGAAATAATAATAACTTATAACTACTGTGGGAGGTAAAGTATTAAAATGAACAATTAACTTACTTATTTACCGAAAGGTAAACTATACTCATATAATATGGTAATAAATTTGGTTATGTAGGTTTCGGACCACCAAAGACAACCTAACTCAAATAATTCATATCTAAAGTCAAGCATAACATAAACTTAATATAAACATCAAAGGCTTGCCATCGCATACAATAGTCCTTTCATGATTATAATAACATTCGTTCATATTTTAGGTACTTATATTGTTTTTATTTAAAACAGACCCAAACTAATATATTTTGTTGTAGAATCTCGCAAAATTGTTAGAGACTGCTTTTATTTAATTTCCGGTTCTTGTTTGTTCTAGGTTTTTCATTTGTTTTCTAGTGGTGTCGCAAAGTTAAACATGGCGAGAATTTCCGGGAGCCGTGCGACACATAAGAAGTAGGTGTGTAGGTCCTGTATGAAAGTCGACACGACTTTGATGTATCGTGGAACGTCGGTTGGACCCTGAATATTTACGAGTTAAAGCCGAGACCGGGGCTGCCTGCATGCTGTCGCTGGTTCACCTCTCACGCCACCCCGCCGCCGCTCCGTGGGAACACTGTCACATTATTCACAAATAACTATTATATTTCACATTGCAACTGACATCACATACTTAGCTAGTGTCACTCAATCGGTAGAATGTGCAACTTACATAACAAAACTGCTAACAGTTACTTAATCACACCTGTTGGGACATAAATCATGCTTTAAATATGATTTCAAAATTCGTATTATTATTGTTCAAATATAACACTTTTGTTACCGAGAGCGTGATACATTTCAACTCTTAAAATATTCGTTTGTCCTTGATAAATAATGTAATTTTGTAATACCAACTAATAGTTAGGTGTTTGCGTGATGCAACAAAATGTTGGTATATTATTCAACACACAGCGCAGGAGCCAATCATAACTTCCGAAATATAATATTTTAAATGCGAAAGTGTGTAGGTATATACGTCAACGACTCAATCAATCCGATTAAATTTGGCATGGAGTTAGTTAATGACATGGAGAGGAACATAGCTATGAAATAGTGGATGAAATTTGAAAAGAAATCCCAATCATTATTTCAGTTATACAGAGAGGACCATGGATATATAAACGCAATCAAACCCTTAAAATCTAATCCTTAATTTACAAAAATATTTTAAATATATTAGTGTATCTAATTGTAGGTAAGCATCAGTGTTTGTTTTGTAGGTTGTCCATAAATACAAACAAATAAATAAAACTCTACCACCAAATTTCTTTCTTCGAGTTTGGAATCTTGGTCTTACTCACGAGGTATCACCAAATAATAATATTATGTGGATGAAGCTTTCAACCATTAAAATATCTTTAAAAAGGCGAATAAATATAGAAAAATAAACAAAGAAGTGAATTACGTAACCGCAATAATTTCTCTCGTGGACATTTTGTTTTCCTTTATTGGTCATATTTATCAGTGTGAACGCCCGCAGCGGCTAATAAATCGTTTTCTTGCTTCAAGTGAATCACTTATTTCTTCGTGGACTCGCTTCTACTGCGAATAAAAGTGGAAGTATGAAGCCGTATGGTGTGATTTACATAAAATAATTGACGAATATGATTCAGTAGGATATACCTATCGTGTATACTTTTGTAGTCGAGGCAATTTTTTACTTCGAACACAAAATACGAAGTAACTACCTAGTGCCTACTTATATCAATGTAACGTTTTAATAAGTAAGCTTTTGTAGCGATATAAATATGTCATGGGAATATGTTGTAATATGCCAGTGCTGCCAGTGTTGTGGGCGGCGAATTGAACGCTTCCGATCCGAAGGTATCGAATTATGAGTTAAATCGCGCCGGCGATGAACCCTCACGGGGAGCTGAGCCGGTAAATAGGGAATATAAATTTGACTTAAACAAATTCTGCCCCGTTCATGATGGGAACACATTGAAGAGGAAAATTACAGATAACGCGCGTAACGACACACGGCGAGTAGGTACCTATCTAGGTATCTTTTTGTTAACTTGTCGTGATCTCAATTTGTAATAAAATAATAATATGATAAAAAAATATAGAGAAAAACAAGAAAGTAAGCTACTAATGTCGATAAAAAGTACATAAGTGTAAAGTTTATAATTATTTACAAATATGATTTTGTACACATGTTGGACGGATTCAAAAGCCATTTGAATACCAACTATCTATAGTGCTTAAACAATAATTACTTTCAAGTATTAGTAAATTAGCTTTAAAAGACACTAATGGACATGTGCCTTTAATAACACTTAGTTCTGTAAATAAAGAGAAGGTGACCATCCAACGAATTCAAGTAGCCGAGTCAAATTTCGAAACACGAAAAAGTTAGTGTAACAACAGCGTGCGCCGGCGGTCTTCCCCGAGGACGCGGCCACAACAAATTACTGGCAAACAACTTCGAAATAAATTAACTCTCAACTTTCAAGCGTTTTACTTTCTTTTTGTTAGACGAAAAACAATTTCCTTTGTGTTTGTTTACGGTGTAACGTGCTTTAGCGCGGCATCCGTTAGGAAAAAAATAAACATATTTTTAAGAATCGACTAGTATTATTAAGAAGTACTGACTCCGAACAAACATTCCTTGTTCAACTCGAAAGAAGCCCTTCGCAACCGAAATTATACTTTCATTGTCACTTCCTTAATTGCTGTCTGTTTACACATTTAGGAATTCGCTTGAAGAAAGTTATGAATGTTGTGGAACCGACTCTTAGGTCTAGAAATTCAATGATAAAGACAATAATCGTGAAATAATAAGCCAAATTATTATCTTTGTATGTTTGTGGTCGATGCCAACATACTAACATATGTGTAGATAATACTTAGTTTCAGATATTTTAAGAAGTAGGCACTTACACACTGTATATTTGACAAAAACGTAAAAGTAATTTAGCGACCATGTCACTCACATTCGCGGGATAAAAAGTAGCGTGTGTTATACCTAATCTATATACCTAGAATTCAAAAATCAGTCAAAATATCATGGTATATTCTATGTGCTAAGTTTAATAAAAATCCGATATGATGAAAAGATTTTGGAATATCCACTGGGAGAGTCGAAAATTTGGATGGTATTTTTTACTTGAAAATCTCGATAAATAAACACCCGAGTGACGCCGGACACAAACAGCTAGCTTATAATACGTGTATACCTACTATGGGTGGGAAAGTATTATCACTGAAAACTGTTGTTGAAGCGATGGTCGTCCTAACTTCATGCTGAGCTAACATTATAAACACATCATAATTTATATATTAACCTTATTTATTTTTGCACCTAACCCATTTCCCTCATTTCCCTCTTTCTTTCTTATAAATACCATACACCAAAGATTCACTAAACATTATGTCCAACTTAAGAAATTTAAGGTTTCATGTTTGTGATTCAGATTACACTTAGGTAGATACTTTATTTATTTGTGTTTCACTAAACTCACCTATACCTATTGTTGTTTGCACAAGGAATTAAAATTTAATTTTGAATTATAACAGAAATGTTGATATAAAATAAGTTGTCGAGGTAGATACAGAAAATTTGATTTCGCTTTTGATTTAATGGAACATCTCCAACAAATTAATTTCGGACTACTTATTAAGCGCGTCAAGACGTTAATATTGTATTTAATAGAAGTTAACAAGCGTATTCTTACCTACACCGAGGTTGTTTAATTACATATTTCTTGAATGTACCTACCTACCTATTAATATTAAATTGAAACTCGGTGAATAATTATTGAGATTATAACCGTAGTAATGAACACTTTGAAAAAGCGTTTTCGTCACAAAGGCATATCGGCACCCGTCTATAATGACGGCCATTCCCTGTCTCACGACAATACAGATTGACACATAAATTGCGGTACAATTTCCCTTTATTCTACAAAATTAGACATTCAAAATTCAATTCTCGGCCAAGAGCCCAATTCTGAATGCAATTTACGGCTAATTAGACTCTTAAGTACAGAGGCTCCGGCTCCGGCCCGAGAAGTCGCAGAGTCCCGGAGGAAGTTTGTAATGGCCGCGTTAATGCCGCACCGCGCCTAGTATGCTGCCCACTCCTAATGTGCAGTAGGTACCTAACTACAAATGTTCTGTTCCTGTCGACACCCTCACTCACCGGTCACCGCCACAATTCTATTTGCCTACAGACTTATGGGCCTACTCCGAAAAACCAGCGAATTGCCGCAAACTGACAAAACGGTAATTTTGTGCAATTCTATTGGTTAATAATTTTACAACGATGATCGAACTATCGTATATCGATTTTCGGATATAAAAAAACATACTAGATTATTATATACTCTATTATATCTAAGGTATAAACCTTACTAGAAAAGGTTGGAAGTAGAAATATTATTTCTCGATATTATTACCACGTGAGGCATTAGTAGGTAGATACCCATTTAAAAAAAAAAACTGCTAATAAAGGTTCTTCTTGTCAAACAAACACCAATTTTACTAAAATATAGTTTTTAAATAGCACAATAAAAAATATATCAAATGAAATTCAACGAATTAATCTCTGATATTGAATGTTCAATTAAATTCCTTTGAAATTGTTTAAATAATTCCTTAGCCGGTCTTACTTATTCAAATATCCGCAATGATCAAACTGAAATTAATATTTACCCAAAATATTCAACTAAATTATTTTACGCTTTCAAATTTTGCCGCGGCTACATTGACGCTAAAAGCATTCCAGAGCTTCTTAATCAACGGTCTACGAATATTAATTTAATTAGTTAAAAGTTTTTATAACTTTTAAGTGTAAAGGTGGAAATGGAAAAAAGCCTTCGTGCTCGTGTCGGCGCCATAAAAGGAAACTTCAGACTTTTGAAATCTACATTTATTTATCCTACACATTTTACGAATCAATTAGGGGAATTAATAGGTACGACCAACACTTAACTACGGAATATCAACCTATACCTGGCAAGGTAATTTTTAAGCGTTATCGTGTTCCTTGCAAAAAATGAGTGTAAATTATGTAATGACTAATGTATATTCATGGCGCGGTAGCGGGCGGGCAGGCCTTCTGAGGCGGGCGGGTGCGGGCGCGGGCGCGGGCAGTGCGGAGCCTGCTCTCAGAAGCAAGATGTATTACACCCTCGCAACATCACAGTCCCGGCAGCCTTTAACAAATGTGTGTGTATACCCTCCCTGAATCCGCTCTTGATACATGTTCTCCATCTCGTCAATCATAAATATTATACTAAACAACTATAAATTAATACTCCAAGGCGATGATAGCTCAGTGGTAGCGACGTCGGATGCCGCGACGAAGGTCGTGGGTTCGAATCCTACAATGAGCTTGAGCTTTCGGTGAAGGAGAACATCATGAGGAAACCATAGCACGGTGGTAGGGTACTTTGTAGGATCCGCCTGGCTGGCTCCACCCTCAAGTTGAACATTTGTCGCCAAGCACCTACCGATGTATTCCGGCAATTGCAACAGGTCAGCAACACATTGGCAATATCTCTGGTATTGCAAATGGCGATAGGCGACGGTAACCACTTACCATCAGGTGGGCCGTATGCTTGCTTGCTACCTTAGTAGTATAAAACAAAAAAAACTTACTAAAGCTGTACACTTAATAATTAATACAAAACACAAACTGAAATAATTGATGTCCCAATTTTGCATATTTGAAATTGTATTTCAAATTGAGAATATCTCAGACAATTCTATGAAAGTTAAAATACATTAGACACGCTAATTAGGAATATGTAAAATACTTAAACCATCTTTACTTTGTAGGTTATCTCAATGATCTTTCGAGATCGTTTTACATAATACTGTACGTGGTGAACGCAACCAACTAAAATCATGAGATAAATTTTCTGTGATCGAGAACACATTTGAAAACTGCATACCTGCGTACCTGTGTGTGTGACGAACGTCTTTATGTCTCTCGTAATAGGTAAGCAAGCGAAGGGTAAGGGAGGACCTATACGCCCCAACAATGAGAACGTATATGAGTTGCTGATGATGATGACGAATATCAAACATACAAGCACAAAACATCTATTAATCCAAACTGAAAAATTAAAACCGGCTCCAATATGGGTAAGTAGGTATGGCATCCCATAAGTATATAGAAAATACAATAAAATTCGTTCGTGTATAAATTCAGAAAAAATGTATACAAACACAGAATACATGGGAAACACAGAATGTTACTTTTATATGTAGGTAGGTTAAAAACTATAAGGTGGACCGACGATCTTGTGACGATCGTAGAGATCCTTGGGTGAGGCCTTTATCCAGCAGTGGACGTCTTTTGAGTTATGATTGTAATTGGGCTTTAAATATATGACAATATTGACAATTAACTAAACAGAGTTTGTTAAATAATTTTATTATGTTGTAGTTTTTAATTAGGGACAATAATGATAAGCTCAAAATATAATAGGGCAGACAAATTTCGTCTAAGTAAAACTAAACTAAGCTAGAGCAGTCAAGTTTAAAATTATCTCCGCCTAATAAACTATGTCTGGAAAATAACCTTTCGTTTTGCTGTTGGTTTATGAACTCTACGCTACGTTTGCAAAACATGAGTTTATTCATGAAAGAAAATTAACAAATAAGTGAAGTGGGTCCGACTTCAGGCGCTTTTTGTGATAGGACAAAAAATAAACTACCTATTTGAATAGCTGGGACTGAATTAAATAGTGTAGCGGATAGTGTCGCAAGTTGAAGCTTAATCCCGCTTTTAGGTAAATAAAGCTTTGGAGTCCATACTTCAGAGAATGCCGCGCCGGCCTGTTTGGCTCTTTGAATATCTAATGGAGCGGCCTTTTTGATAATTAAAATGATAATTTATATGTAAATCTAAATATCGTCTTCCTGTTGAATTATGAAAATATAATTATTTGTTTATAATTACAGTTCAGTGCATTGATGTTTATCAACGTTATCTATTTGTTTCATGAAGTTAGGAAAAAAAATATAGTAGGTACTCTATGGACTAATTAATAAAATAAAAAGAGCAGAAAAAGTTAATATAAGTGTGTGTGTAACACATCTGAAAGAAATCCTACGAATGTTATAAATGTGAAAGTTTGTATGGATGTGAAGATGTTTGTTACTCTTTCTCGCAAAATCTACTGAACGGATTTGGATAAAACTTTGCTCATAGATAGATCATATCCTAATATAACATAAAAACTACTTTTTATCTCGGGAAAACCTAAGATCCCTCTAAAACTGCAGGGCGGAAGCTAATACAAACAAAACAAACTAAGCTAAACAAGTTTTATTTCCATTATTAAATTAACTTAATAAATTAAAACTCAAGAAATAATCCATGATAATTAAAAACGGAAAAGGTTTGACATGAAACTAATGCTAATTTTATTGTTTGTTTAGCATAGTTTTGTTTTTTTTTAATAATTTTTACGATAGCCTATGACATGGAGAAAAACGTAGGCTACTTTTATCCTGGTAACGTGGGTAAAACCGCAGGAGACAGCTAGTAAACAACAGATAGCTACGAAGCTATACTCGCACAATTCACTCTCTGCGTCACTCTCTAAAAATATGTATTAAAATTTGCGTGCTACGACAAAGGCGTAGCAAATTGTCTACGCCGTAGCGTTACTACGAGCGAGAAAAGCAGATAAACGCTTATTACTAGTAGAAGTATTTCTAACCTTATGTGATTTTCATTGAGCACAAATTCAAATACTAAACATAGGCACTGAAACAACATGTAAGTACAAACAATTGGATTTCAAACGAAACGACATTTAGGACTATTATTAGACTCACAGTCGACATGTGCGGTACAATATTATATGGCAAGTGGTAATTGTAGTCGTCATGCAAACGACTAATTATTACATAATGTACAAACATTCTAATTGTAACAACATTGTCACTCTGTATTAAATTTCATTTGAACTTGTGTATGGAATTTGAGATATATACGTAGTACCTATCTATTATGATATCATTTCATAATATAAGTTCCGTTTTTAAGGTTCCATACCGAAACGGTGTCAACGGAACCCTATTACTAAGCCTCCACTGTCCTTCCGTACGTTCGTGTCAGCGGACTGTAGGTATCTCATGAACCGTAATAGGTAGACAGTTGAACATTTCACACAGAATAATATGTTTTTTTATTGGCGCTATAACAACAAATAATAAAAATAAAATAAAGTTAAAATTTTAAGGTGGTGTCCATACTAAAGAACATGATTTTTTGCTAGACCTTAACAATAGCTGTATCTCATGAACCGTCGTAATAGATAAACAGTTTAAATTTTCACAGAATGCCGCTATAACAACAAATAGTAAAATATTAATTCCGTACCATGTAGGTACTATAGTACGGTACCGCAAGCAATTTTTATTGTAATGGAACTGACAATAAAATTACACAAAAAAAATCCATGACGTCTAATTGAGATACACAAAGTTTAAAATGCTTTTATATCAAATGAAAATTTATACAATTGACATAATTATTCGATTATGTCTTAGAGTTTATTCTATAAATATACAATATTTACAATTATTTACAACAAATATACAAACTATATATAAAAAATTTCCTCGAGGCGGCCGCTGCTGCCAATCAATGAAAATTTAAATTTTAAATGAAATAGTTTAAATAAAATGACTATACAAAGTTCATTTTGTATAGTAGTTAACTTAAGTGCGAACTTATTCTGTTTCGCACAAGCTTTGCTACGGAAATGCAGTGCACTTCGAGACGAGCACGACTTATAAATTATTCAAGTAGTGAGACACTTCAAATATAGCACACCCGCTGCGCGTTATTTTGAGAACAACGACTACTCTGCCGACATCGAGCGGTCGGTTGGTTCGATGCGGCCGCGCCGCTTGACCCCATTCTGACCTTACATTCCAACAATTCTCACATATACCTAACCTTCGTGCATTATTGATACCAAGTCTAAACATAAAAATACGTCCCCTAATTTCAACCGGGAGGCAAAATTACTTCACCCTAAACAAACCATTAAAGAAGACTCGCAAATTTCACAGGGATATTGCACCTTGTCGACGCCGCTGGTGTGGACTGTATATTTGAATAAAATTTAATTTTTACACTCACATTGGGCTTTTCTCCAAATTCGTTTACTAGCAAAAAAATTACGTGAAGAAACATTCGTAGTAATTGTTTACATTACATTACATTGGTGTTGTTTTAGGTCACTATGCTATAAATAACACGCTTTATATAGTTTAACGATCGTTCTGAAATTGCAATACGTGCAAACGAAGTCCATTCCATTTCATAAAAATAATAGACGGCATTTGAGTATTATATCGGAGATAATACTGAAATAGTGAAATGCAATCACTGTTATGACAAAAACGTGATAGTAAGCTTTAAATATACACGTTTTATGCAAAATTTTTAAACTAATATTAAAAACACTGGCCTATAAAACATAGTACCACACTTTTAAAATAAAATTACAATTTCTCCTAATCTATTGAAGTCAGAGTTTTGAAATAAAACTCGTGATTCTTTTTATTTCAAAAATATATTTCGTGTAAGTACTTTAAAAGTTATTGCAATATTAAAAGTGTGGTACTATGTTTTGAAGGCCAATATAATGACGCATATCACGAAATCACAATACATCATACAATTAAAAATATATATATATATATAAATACCAATTATGTAATGGCCTATATTTGACCACAATCTCATTGTGGCCAGTGATGATGTTGTACATACTCAGACTACAGCAGTCGAATAGATATCATTTACTTTAGTAGCGCAGTTTCCAAATACTAAAATGTAAATATGAACAACCCGGAGACAGGATCCCGTGAATGCTAACAGGAGTTGACGTGCAATATGTAAATTAACATAAAAGTGGCAACGTTACTTTTCCTACATACAATATCCAAGTCTACAGTAACTTAATTAACGAAATACACAATATGTATTTCGTTTAAAGAACATCTTAAGTCTACCCAAATCGTCTCAACCAGGCAGGAAAATGTTCTGCCAAGTACGGCAACAGTGGCGTCGTGTCACACAGAATAATGACGCAAAGGCTTTATTTTAAGAACCGCTATTATCTTTCCGCTGCACAGCTTTTACACTTGGAGGCTAAATTAAAATATTTTGCAATGAAACTGAAGTAAAGAAAGCTTTCTGAGACTTATAAGTGAAATTTTGATAAATTCTTTACCTAACTTGTCATTATAAATACCTACACTTAAAACTATATCGTAAAAAGATAGTTTTCAATTGCTTTCAAGTTATTCCTCCATTTTCACTTTTTAAGTAAGTACCTAATATTAAATCGTGAGTATTATTTCTTCAATGTATTTTCTCCCGCATTATACTGTATCTAGGCTGTTTATAATAAGATACTCATCTAATTAATATACTTAATATTAAATTACAAATATCTAACTCTACTATTACATACAAGTCACATTTAAGAAAAGGATTAATTATTAAATGCTTTCAATAATATAATCTGAAATACAATATTGATTAAAAAAATAATTATACTATATACTACAAAGCTCTGTTACCTAACGCAATTTAATTTGAGAACGAGGCATCAACCTCAAATTAGTCGCAAAGTAAAAAAATGTACTAGACCCGCAGGTCACATAGGTACAAAAGCTTATGAATATGTACAAGTAGGTACAGTTCTTAACACGGTCGCCGAGGACGACGCGGTGGCGGCAAGCGCTCTTGGCGCTGGCTCAAGACCTCTTCATTCCCCTATGTCTCGCCGGTAAATAATTGCGACTGTACCGCGCACACCACTCACCTTGACAATTATGTGCACTTTATTTGAAGGTGCTTCGCGTTTACTATCTTACCACAAACCTTTCGTATTAAGTACAATAATATAAAGACACATACTTATGCTCGAAATTACGACAAAACGAGCATCAAGATAATTTCATGTAAACTACTGTAGTCATGATCTTAGCACTAAAAATGTTATTAACACCATGCCAGCTTAATAAAGTACCTAGCTACCGGTATCTGCAATTCCTTTTCCAACTCACAATGATGAGCGTAATCCTCGCCTTGTTTGTTTCCTCTGAACTAACCACCAGTGATTATACTGAGCAATTCATTAGCAACGGCGGAAATACAATGGTTGTTCGACTTCCTTTGCGTTATGACACACCCCTCACTTGTAAAACACAATAATGTCTAGACGCATTCAGAGTCGCGGTGCGGCGCGTTAAAGATCTGCCTGTGCGTAAAACCTAACTAAAGAGATATACCATCAAAGCAAATGACTTTTATTTATGTACTTTGTAAATTACTTATTTTTATCATAAAAATATATAACATGCGAACGATGAAAATCCCAGATGAATAATATTATTAATACAATTCAAAATATTATGAGTACATACAAAACTTCAATAGTGATTTAGGAGTAAGGCTCACATGCCTTCTTTATATGGTAATATAAAGCTAAACAAGAGCTAAATATAAGAGCTAAACATATACTCTTTTGATCGTAAAACATTCTTTACGATTTAGCGTTGCTACGAAGCCTACGAGATGTTACGAGGCATACGTAGAGAATAAAATAAAAAATAATTTATGGAACTATAATTAAATAACTGTCAGTCTATGTGTAGGGTGTATTGTTTAGAGTTTACCCATTTACCAATCAAAATCGTCATTCATACCATCATTATAACTGTAATTTAAATTAAGAGCAACAATAACTAAGTCATTCAGCAACATTCACGTCACACACAAATCTACTTCCAAAATTGGAATTCCCTTTGTAATGGATTCAAACTATCGCTGGCGCATGTATGTACATAGATATAATAAACAAGTAGCAATGGTCATGCATACGAAGTTTACATAAATATTGGAACAGAAGGCAGAGCCAATTCCAAGTACGCCAACTGGAGAGGCCAATCAATATATAGCACGTTAAAATTACTTCTCTGGAGTAGTATTGCTGAAAATTAGTAGTGTAAACTTAAATCTACTGTTTAATTTTAAGTTTAATTCATAAATAGATTCAAAAGTTACTTAAAATTATATTTAAAAAATATATTACATTCTTAGTCTCCCTCTCTTTATTAAATCTTTATGTATTCAATTTTACTCTGGTATACAGATTTTGATTGAGTAGGTAGGTAGGTTATTTTCAGTTTCAGGACGACGTCTGCGGGGCTAGCTAGTATAAATATATTTTTATAGTAAGCAAACGATCCACGTTATGGAAAGTGGTGATCCCCGCCTATAACATTTGCAATACCAGGTGGTGGCTAATGTGTTGGCAATAAGTTCTTTTTAGGAAAATCTCTTTTGAAAAATCTCATGTAGTAGCGCGGAATGGCGAAGCACTAAACTTAAATAGAGAAAAATACAAAAAAAAAAAACAGATCACTATCTCATCCCATATCTACATTTCTGAAAGCGCCAGTAACATAGTACTAAACTAAACTTCTAAACTCCATGGTAGTGCACTGGCTCTTGAAAGTTTATTGATTTTGATGTACTTTTTCCAGAGTATTCGACATAATATACCCACTTTTCTTCCAAAAATAATGTCATCAAAAGGTTGATCACCTAAAGGAACTTGAACTGAGGTAAGCACAAGACTCTCAACGCAACGATGCTTTCTCATGCTTGACCGACTTTTTTCAAATCAAAGGGAGGCAGTAAAATTGAAAAAGTAAATAACACTACCGGTGATCAAAAATAAAATCTAGTAACGGTACTAAAAATCAATTGTCCGCTTTGTTTTCGTTTATTGTCTGCATTTTTTGTTGTAAAAAATAGTCACATAACTGTACAGTATATTCACTGTTTGTGTCATCAATGAATAAATATTCACTGTTTCCATATAGGTATTTTTATAATGTGTTATATGGTAAGTTAATCGAACTTTTTTTTTGCACCTGGCAACTCAAACAACTTGGTTGTCAAAATTTCGTCTAATATAATTTTATTTTATTTTATTTAATTAAACCATAATTCGACCGAAATAAATAATCCATATAATAAAGCATAAATCAATACATCGTGTGAAGTGTTGGTTTAAATATATACACTGTATAAATCCAGCAATAAATCAAAGAAAACGAGCTGTCAATCAAACGGACAAAATTCGAACATCGCCAAAAACCTGGGGAGTATTTTGTTTTAATTTGATAAGTTTATCTAATTTTTATCAATAATATCACTGCGCTGACACTATACATTGCTCACACCCGTGATTTGAGCTACTTACCATACTCTCATTGGCGCCGTAAGTCTCTTCTTGTTTGACAATAAGTGGAAGCAAATTTGTAGACAAATTACACTAGCCACATACAGTAATACACTTAATACTATACAGCATAGGTACTCAGCAGTTAAGTATCTTACACAGATCACAGAACTCTTATTTTTATATCCCAAACAAAAGTTAAATTTATTTCTAATATACCATTTAGTATTTACTTACAGCACAACAAATACTATATATAAATATTGTTACATATTAGGCCAGTAGATAGGTACTCAATAATACAATTCTACCCGCTGTTCAGCTTCTCTGTGTTTGTGTTGCAGGGTCTGTGGTTTCATGTCTAACATGTTGACACGCAAGGCCACTGCTCGCGACATGGAAGATAAACTCAGGAAGGCTCTACTAGACCTTAAAGCCTCCCAGAACCTCTGCGACAAATTACAACAAGAACGCGAGGACAGCGAAGAGGAATTTAAAAACATTTTAACACATAACAGTAAACTCAAGAGTGAGTTGGCAGAACTCCACAGCAGCTGTGCAGACATCCTCGATCAGCGTAACCAACTTCAGGAGATAGTAACATCTTTCAGCGCATGTAGTGACACTTATGAAAAAGCGCTTACTCGTATCTCCGAGCTAGAGGGCAGCTTATGTCAAGCTCACAGCCACATTAACAAACTTAACCTAGACATAAGTAATAATCAGGTCAATAACACCTTAAGCCTGTATGATGAACTGGTGGGGAGTGATTCGAGCCAGCAGTCTGCCCTACCTGCCTCCTTAACTATTGATTTAACTGAATCAATCTGTGATCAGCCCAAAAATAAAATGACTAGTCATAATAAGATTAAAAAATATCTAAAACTAAGTAGATTTATAAAAAAGGCAAAGAGTATTGTAAATAAACAAAATAGTTACCGGAACGCAGTCATACAAAAAAGTAAACATAATAATCTTATGAAAAAATTAAAATCATGTAATCTTAAGTTAAAAAATAGTTTGAATATGTATGACACTGACACACAGCGATTGCTCTCTGACTTAGAGTATAAAGAGCTTTGCTTGAGGGATTTGCTCATCAAGTATGAAAAATCCCAACAGGAAATAAAAGAGCATATATTGGCTGCGACAGACTTAGTAGACATGTGTAAGTATAATGAGGACAGATTTGAGTCCCTTATTAAAAACCATACATGTGGCTGTATGCATGTGTCTGCCGAGGAGTCAACGCCAACATTATCTGAGGTTGGAAGAGCGGAGCAGTGTGTGAGTAGTGATGCAGAAAGCTCATTTGAAATTAAATATAAAACAGTAGTTTTTTCAGATAAAATAGGAGTAAACATGGGTTCATTTATTAGTAATCATTCTAAACATCCAGTAGTTAATTATTGTATGCCAGGTGCTACATACATACAAATTATTAAAAGCATAATGCAAAAGAAGTTTGACAGGTACACCACAATTGTTATTCTGATTGGAAATGGGTTAGGTGTACTTAGGAAGGACCTATATAATAGTTATGAGTCCCTACAAAAGCTAGGGGTAATGAATGTAATGTTGTGTGCTTTCCCCTATTCAGTTTGTTATACTGAGAAACAAAATAAGTATATTATGTTTTTAAATAATTGTGTACATAATTTGACATGTCATAATGATTTATTTTTATTTTTTGACACTAATAAGTTTGTTAGTGGTATTAAAATGACTCAGGATTCAGTGAGCATGCCTAGAAGGTCAAAAATCCTGATTGCTACTTTGGTAGCCTATAATATTGACATGTTTATAGCAAACATAACACACCCTAGGCTAAGTGACAAAGCAGTATTATCTAGTAATTCTAATAATATTGTGATCAATTCTTTAAACATTTAATTTCGACAAAAGAGAAGCAGATACATAATATAATACTATTGCATCAGAACATAAATCGCTTCTCTGGCAAAATATATGATATAGAACTATTATTAGATAAAATTAAGGTTGATATTTTATGCTTTACTGAAACCTGGTTAAAGGGTGATATGATGCTTTTTAATGTTAACAATTTCACCGTCGCCAGTGCGTTCAACAGAGTGTCTGCCAATGGTGGTGGATCTATTATTTTACTAAACAACAACATTAAGTTCAAAAATCGTACAGATATATGTAGTCATTCTGTGGAGCGCGTCTGTGAGGTAGCATGTGCAGAGGTTGAAAGCTCCATTATCGTATGTGTTTATAGACCACCGGCTTCTGACTTTTCTTTATTTTATTCTATAATAGAAGTAATTCTTAGTAAACTATTCAGGTCCAAAAAGACATTAATAGTTTGTGGTGATTTCAACATTGACATTCTTGTTAGTTCATCTGAAAGAAACAATTTTATTTCTCTTTTTAAATCTTTTAATATGGATCTTTTGTTCAGTGAACCAACTCGGGTTACAGCCACATCTTCTACGTGTATTGATAACATTATAACAAATGGGAGTGTTCTGGAAAAGACATTAATTAGTGGTATTCGTTCGGATCACTTGGCTCAAGTTGTTAAATTACCTTTTAAGTGTCAAACTTCACCTGTACATAGAACATTTAGAACAACAACTAAAACCAAGTTAGAGAAATTTAATAATCAATTAGAATTGAAACTCAGTAACACTTCATTTGAATCCGACGATCCTAACAATACATTTAAAACATTATTTACAGCAATTTGTAATGGATTTAATAAATGTTGCCCAGTTAGATCTACTATGGTAAATAATAAATTAAAATTCTGTGACTGGGCAACTAAAGGGTTAAAGGTGAGCAGGGACAACATGTATGAACTTTATCATAAAAAATCGTATACAAATAATGAAGAGTTTCATACATATGTTAGGAATTATTCAAAGATATTCAAAATAGTCTGCAATAAAGCAAAAGCTATGTTCATTGCCAATAAAGTTAGTAACTCAACTAATAAAATCAAAACTGTCTGGAAAGTCATAAATACGGAGACTGGTAAAAATAAAAAGGAAGATGAAACATTCACTCTTAAAATTAATGATAAACTTATCTCTGATAAATATGAAGTGGCTTCGGCTTTCGAATCTTACTTTTCAACGATTCCTACTGAAGCTACTAAGTATCTTGCATCGTCCCCGGTGAAAGCGGAGTGTCTGCTTACAAATAATTTTACTAAACATATTCCAAATTTTTTGTTTAATTTCATTGATGCTAGCGACATTTTAAGCGCTTTCAAGTCTTTAAATTTGAAAAACACAGAAGACTTATGGGGTTTGTCAGTTAAAGTCATTGGCTCAATTATTACTAGTATTGCTCCTATTTTAGCAGGTATTTTTAATCAATGTATTGATAAAGGTTCTTTCCCTGATTTGATGAAACATAGTAAAATCGTTCCCATTTTTAAATCCGGTAGCAAAAATAATGCTTCCGACTATAGACCTATCTCAGTTCTCCCAGCGCTAAGCAAAATCTTCGAGAAAATAATGCTGAATCAATTGTTAGCTCATTTCAACAATAACCAAATTTTACATGAACACCAGTTTGGATTTACAAAAGGGCGGTCTACGACTGACGCCGGAGCTAAACTTTTGAAGTATATTTTCGAAGCCTGGGAGAACTCTCAAGATGCGGTTGGCGTATTTTGTGATCTTTCCAAGGCATTTGATTGCGTAGATCATCACACCCTACTTTTAAAACTTCGACACTATGGCGTTCGCGGAGTGGCACTAGATCTTGTAGCATCTTATCTGTGCAGTCGCCAACAAAAAGTAGGAATTAGCGGTACTACGTCCTCAGGGTCTTTAGTTAAAACAGGCGTACCGCAAGGATCAATTTTAGGCCCATTTTTGTTTTTGGCATACATCAATGATCTGCCCTATATGGTAAATGAATTGTGCGATATAGTTTTATTTGCTGATGACACTTCTCTAATCTTTAAAGTGGATAGAAAAGACACAGAACTTACGCAACTCAATAACACGTTATCCACTATATCGAAATGGTTTGCGGCCAATAATCTCATGCTTAATTCCTCTAAAACTAAGTGTATAAGGTTTACTCTCCCCAATGTTGCTAGGAATGACAGTCATGTCCTAGTCGATGATGTTAGACTCGAACTAGTTGATAGGACAGTTTTTCTCGGCATAACATTAGATAGTAAAATACAATGGGGTCCTCATATAGAAAGCTTAGCTAGTAAATTGAGTTCCGCCGCTTTTGCAGTTAGAAAAATTAGACATATAACAGATGTGGCTACAGCTAGGTTGGTTTACTTTGCATATTTCCATAGTATAATGTCCTACAGTCTTCTGCTATGGGGCTCGGCTGCGGATTTGGAATCTATCTTTATCTTGCAGAAAAGGGCCATTCGTGCAATCTATTGCTTGGGTCCTCGCGAATCCTTACGAACTCGGTTTAAGGAATTTGACATTTTAACCTTACCGTCGCT
Organism: Tethea ocularis; assembly: GCA_963555595.1. Lineage (NCBI taxonomy): Eukaryota > Metazoa > Arthropoda > Insecta > Lepidoptera > Drepanidae > Tethea > Tethea ocularis. Next base: position 5,506,072 of record OY741966.1, read on the forward strand.
ATACGTTTTTGAAAATATTATGTTTGTCCGTAAAAATTTAAATCTATTTGACACAAACAGTAGCCGCCATAACCTAAATACAAGAAATAAAGATAAAATTGTTACACCTAGATTCAGGCTAGCGAAAGTCAATAAGTCTTTTCTCGGGAACTGCATTCGCTTTTATAATAAAATCCCATATGGAGTAACTAAGATGTCTTATAATAGATTCAAAGAGTATGTTAAACATAAGTTGATTGACAAGGCCTACTATAAGGTGGCTCATTACATAGAAGACAAGAATATATGGTTGTAGTAGCTTCCCTCTGCACTTGCAGCCCCCTGGCCAAGTGATAATTGTATGAAGTTTATGTATATTTAAAACAACAACTGTAATTACATAAATTCAAAAAAAAAAGATCCACAAAAAAAGAAGCCTTGCTGAGTTTCTTGCCGGAGTCTTCTCAGTTCAAGTGTATTCCGAACCGGTAGTAGAGTCTAAAAATTGTAACTGTTGACATTCATAAGTGCCTTATTAGGGCCTAAACTGAATAAATGAGATTTTGATTTTGATTTGATTTGAACATTTTGCATACATTTTCCCATTTTCTTATGCAACAAAATCGGCAAAGAAACATAAGGCTCGCCCGATGGTAAGCACCAGGGCATAAACCTGCAGGGCGATTGTGTAACTGTCTCGTATTGGGATTCCGATAACGACAGCTCTCATAATCGTCTTTTTTATTCCGATGGCTAATGTCAAAAGATTATTTGTTAAGAGAATTAATAAAAGTGGCAGTTTCATTATTGCTCACCAAGATTGACAGTACCAAAATTATAAGATGATTATGAGAGCCATGGCTATCGGAATCAAGTTACACAATCGCCCTGCTAAAGTCCACATAGTAAATAATCCGAATGAATGCCCAAAGTGAACTATTATATTCCTTACTAACTTTCCGCCCTGCGGTTTCACACACGTTCCGGAGGGATCTTATGTTCCCGAGGGATAAAAAGTAGCCTAAGTATGTGTTGATCCAGGGTGTCAGCTACCTCCATACCAAGTTTCATTCAAATTGGTCCAGTTCGGTTTTTATTTTTCCTAAGTTATTTTCTTATTACACAGGAAACATTGTAAACTGTAATATCAAAAGTTTTATTTGATTCCGAATACCGTTACCCTACTTTCCAAACCTTTAATATTATAAAACTAAAAGTCTGTATTTGTGTGTATGATTATTATAATACAATATTCGTTATAGTTGACACCATAATTGATACAAGAAAAACCACTAACAATAAGATTAACAACAAGCACAAATAATTTAAGCAGCAATTTCTATTATAAATGTAATATAATGATAATATAATTTACACTAATCTGCACATAAAAGAAATCCTCGAGGCTGCCACTGCTGCCGATCAACGGCAAAATTCCCAGAAAGCTGGCAGCATTTTTGGATAGCCAAGCTAACGCGTTGGCGGAAAAAGCTCCCCGCCCGCCGCCAGACTCCCGAGGCCTCAATAAGTTTGGACGATAAAGTTTGAGTAGATCGGCGAACCTCGGACCCCAAGGAATTATTATAATTAATATAAACGCTGTCTAGTGCAAAATATAAAATACATACCTAAATACATGAAAAAAAAATCCATATTCTCCGAATCTCCGAAAGTTATTTACTGACCCACCGTTTTGACTTGAAAAATATAACATAAAATGGTTGATAAGGCTGAGGCAGCTGGATACCTGAAAGGTGTATACTGAATCGTCGAGAGCGTTACCGAAAGCTTTTCGTCCAACCGAGCCTTTACACTCAGTGCGACTTCGGCTGTCGTGGAGATTGGTTGTGTCGCTCTCCGCTGTTCGGAATACACTTAAACCACTAAACCCGACTAGTGTTCTAACTTTAAAATGCCCCCCAGGCTTTGTTTACTATTACTAGTGAATCAAACATGCGGAAGTGTCTCATGAACCTTCACGAATATTAGGTTAATTAAGTTGCAAAATTGTTTAGTTACAAAACTTTGGATTTGAACTGTATTGTGGTGGTTTTTGCAATGTGATTTATCAATCACTAACCATTCGTAAGTATTTATCATCCTATTATTATTGTTTATATATATTTAATATTTACCATATACAAGAGATTTACGGGAAAAAAATATAACCGAAAAACCAAATTCGTTAGACGACAATCGTTGTAAGTATTTTTTTCGTGTCTCAAGCGGAAACTATTAAACTGATTTAACTGATTCAATACAAACTACAACTACCTACTGCTATAAAACTAACTTAACTATACTATTACTACACATTATTCTGTGAGAGTATTAATTCCTTCTGTAATGTGGGTGAAACGAAAACCAGTTAGATCTAACTATGTGTATTTTATTTTATTTTTGACAACTAAGGTAATAATTACAAAGATTTAATCCATACAATAGAATAATAAAATTCTTGTAGGCACTGACATGAAAATGAACAAGTTATCATAAAAATATGTATTTTTTTATTGTAAGTAATTAGATTTATGTTTAGTTTTAATGTGGGTATTGATAAAGCCAACAATGGTATAATTATCTAGAAGAAACCTATTCTAGCTTTGACAACCAAGCACATTTTATCGAAACATAATTTTTGGCAACACAGAATTATACCGATGCATTTCCTGGGCCATACATTTACTAAATTCAGTAACTAGCCTCCGCGTCTCAGTTTTACCCGCAATCCCGAGGGATCCCGATTATGTTTTCCCGAGATAAAAAGTATTTTATATGTTAATCCAGGATATAATTTATATATGTTCTATGTTTCATTCAAATTCGTTCGACATACGAAGCTAAACATTCACAAACAATACATTTATAATATAAGTAGGATATAGGATAATCAATCTTATATTCTTGCAACAAAAAGAAATAATCTACATAGCTAAAGAAGCAGCAGGTAAAATCATTTGTGTAATTATGTCCCTTTGATGAGGTAATGGTTGCTACGCGCCGTTATTCAGCTATTACGAACAAAATAGAGATTTTTTCAGAGTTTTTAATTGCTTTACACAAGTTTTTAAGCCAATTCTCAAATATGGTGTATGCACTGGCTTTTTCGTCTCTTTTTAAAAGACTTTACAACTTCCAACAAAATACTGAACACATTTCCATCGTTTAACTTTACATCGAAACAAATAAATACTTGACTACGTGTATTATCATGATGATAACATACCGGAAATTTCTTATAGATGATAGCATAGATACCATAGATGTTCATTGTAAACATAATTAAAACTTGATTAAATTATCTTCTTTCTACTCCATGGTTAAATGTTTTGTACATTTAAATCTTTTAAAAACTTAAGACCTTTTAATCTCGCAAAAGTTACTACATAAGATTGTATTGTCTTCTGATGACATGAACTGTACTTATATATTTATTTTCTCTTTCTTCCTTCTTAAAAAATGTAGGTCGACCATATAGAATTACGGAATAACTACGATCTTTATACAATGTTTTGTTACGGAATATATTTGGCCAACTCAGATAAGCGAGATGAAAATCTCTCCGTAGGCATTTGCATTGAATTTAAGTTCCTGAATCTAAATCAAAAATTAAATTCCAATAGAAGCCATATATTGTGGGCTCCGAATCTGTAAGCGTCGGAGAGGAATGTACTGTATAATTAGGTAGTACGCTAAAATAAAATTAAATCTATCTCTCTATATAAATAAAAAACAATTGCCGAATGTAGGTAAATAGCCTTTATAATTACACTGCCAGATCCTTCCGTAAAAGTACATTTATTTTCTTATCATTATTGTAGATATTATTTTATATATACATATATTATAGTCATTGTGTTCTAAAACATAATAGTAATGTATTATACTTTATTTATGCTACTCCTTTCCGTTATTTTATAGTATAATGTCATATGACGACTAAAGCGTAATAAAAACTAGTAAAACAATACTATACATACCTAACGATACTATATTTACTACAATTCATAACAAGACGTCTCAAATACAATTTCCAAAAAAAAAACATCATTTTCCATTCGACAAAAAAGATCAGTCCTCCATTTGAAAAGACTTATTGCTGAATTTCTTTACTTTTCCTATAACAATCGTCTTTTCCGTCGCTCCGTTGTATTTTCAATTTATATTTGACTTGTAAAAAGCTCGTATAGTTTATTTAATAAAAAACGATTGAATTTGAATAATTGATTTTTTTTTTTCTAAAAATCACATTCCTTTACATTTTAAGATTAATTATTTAAATTAATTGATGAAACTACTAGTAAATGGATATTTCAGTGAACAAAAAATAATCTTGCCATTTGTATGAGTAATTAAGTTGCTACTAAAAATTCTATTTTGTTATTTTATAATATTAAATTCACAGAATGGATATTAACTAACACCCTGACATATATACCTACAGTCATACGATTCAGTTGATGATGATCCAGAAAATGAACTTGCGTTATGAATAATTGAAGATTTCACAAATACATATTTTAAGATGACGCCTAATCCGATTACCCCACTTGAAAATTTTCCAGATTACCATTTAACGTCAAATCTCTGCTGAAACTTTTGTGCGGCACTTATTACCGTTTCAAATTCTCTGAAATAATTTTTGACATTTTCGGTCTGCGTACTCGTTACCGTTCTCTTTAATTTTTTATTTTTTCTTTTTACCGTTTATTTTATCCTCTTTACAGTATCCAGTGGCTAATGTTTCAATAATTATTACGTAAATGAATTAACATAAATAACATTAAGTAAAACGTAAATAGAGTAATGTGTACCGATATATAAATTCAATAATAATTCAGAAGTAAATATGTAAATTATTAAAATGTATTTTATGTATGCACGAGGATTCATTTGCATTTAATATGTTGGACTGTAAAGCTTAAAGTAATCATCAACAAAATTCGACACACGATCGAAAATAATTATAATTTTAAGGCTTTGTTTATTGTTGATAAAACTGAATCCATACAAGCTCAGGACATCACTAACGTTGAATGCTACGGCTAATGTCATAGGTTACATACATTGTTTTCTTGTCCTACTACCAAAGTTATAGAAAAATTAAACATTTTATAATATAGATACACTAAATAAGTTACTTTTATTGATATTATTTTCTGGAAATCTATATAGATTATGCATATTAGGGTACCTACCACTTAAAATTAACTTAGGTACCTACTTTATTAAAATTAATGTAACAATTTTGAATCGCTGTTGGTTTCTCTAATAAATAAATTAACAAATTTCGACGTGCACGAAGGCTCCGAGAGTCTCTAATACCATATTCTAGGTTCCATTGATCAATGTATGTACAAAGTTTCATAAAAAACCGTTCAGTAGTTTTTGCGTGAAAGAGAAACAACATATCCATATAAACCTTTTTATTTATAATATTAGTAGGATGTAGACGGGAACTCAAACCAGATTAAACCACAGATTTGCTAGTATATATCGGTTATAATACTTATATGGATTACTTATAACTTAAAAGTAACCCTGCTATAAAAGGACACCCATATACAAAGCAAGAAGAATGTTTTATAACAATTAGGACACCGACAATCGATCTTGAAATTAGTACAGTATTACCTACTTCATGTAACCGCTAAAGACTACATACATTGCATTACAATGTAATTTTGAATCTCCTATATGAATGCAGCCACATTTTGCCACCACGAGCCCTTGGCGCTACTCCAATCTTTATTTTCACGACTGCCATAAAACACCTTTGCGAAATATATGCAACCATACAACTTTTACCTTTAAACAAACTCCTTTGATAGTTCGTGTGTAAAAATCAAATAAGTAGCACTTTAATTTCAAATTAACATTCAAGTTTATTTCAGGTAACTTAATATTGTAGGTAGGTACAGTAAATCCCTTGTTGTTAGAAGTATCCAAAGCCAATTTTCTTTGATCTTTCTTCAAAGATTCAGTTAACACGTCCGGTATGAAATCCAAATTACAAAACGGTATCAAAATCCCAAATTATAACCTACTATGAAGTTTTTACACGTGTAATTGTATGTTTAAAAATGTATTTGTTGTAACGTAGGTATATGGATCGCACATTATTCAAGATAAGTGAAATAAATTGTCCCGGGAGAAATAATTTTGTATAAAGTGCATTTTATGTAAAGAAAACTCTGTTATTTTTGAAAATAATGCATATATTACAAGTATCTTATTTGCCTTAGGTACCTATTGAAAAACAAAAATGAGACACGATATCACCTTTTATTTTCTTAGCCCAATTCTATATAATATGTATAAGGATTAATTCTGTCAAATAAACATTGTTTCTCAACATGTGGCAAAGGGCTGCAATCTCCCCAGGTAAACGACAATCTTTATTTATAGAAAGTTATTATAATTTCAATCAAGTTAATGAGAGTATACAAGGATATTGATTGTATGTCTTTGCTATTTAGAAACGCTTTTAGATAGGAAGTCTCTCAGTACAAAACTTTAAGAAAAATTAAAAAAATGATACACAGCTTTTAAAAGGTATTACAGTTCCAAATAATACCGAGTGATTATATAGGTATTTTTGGTAAAATTAATAGGCACACTGCCAGCCTAGGAATACAATATTTTTTGAAAATACAGTTCCAGCTTTGAATTAATTTGAATTTGCTTTACTCTATGGTCCAGAATATATATGTGTATTACACCGAATTGAGAACATATAGCGGAATTGAGAACCTCCTCCTTTTTTTCGAAGGAGTTTAATCTATTATATAAAAGAGTAGCGGTTTTTTGGGTAAACATCCCCCTGCCCACACCGCTGAACCGATTAATGTGAAATTTGGCATGTGCATAGATTTTGTCACGTAGACCCCATTTAAGAAGCGATTTTTCGAAATTCCTTTCCGCAGTGGTGGAAACGGGCCCTTTGTGTGATTTTAAGTATCTTAATATCTCTGGAACCTTAGGGTCTAGAAGTCTGAAATTTTGAATGTAGCTTTTTCAGTAAAAAATATTAGATATGGGTGCGAGCGTTTCTCAAACTTTTGTCTATGGGAGGAAAATTTAAAAAAATAAGGGATTTGCTTTGTTGCCGTTAAACCTTGATAACTTTGTGAGTTTGAATGCTACAAACTCAAAATTTATAGTGTAGGTAGTTTAATAATACTGCTAAAATGTATTTTCAGCGTTTCTCAAACTTTTTTTCTTCGAGGAAGATATTACCGATGGAAATTATGAATTTTTCAAACTCTTATATCTCTGCAACGGCTGAAGATAGGCAAATGAAATTTCGTATACGCGTTATGCTATACAAATACTACAAATTTCAATTTGATTTTTATCAAAGTTTTGCCCATAGACAAAGTAAAAATGTTGAAAATTTACTTTTAGCATCCTGTTTTTCTCAGTTAATATTCATAGCAGAAGCTTGATTTTTGGAATATAAGCTTTCTACAGTATTTGTTTTTAAATGTACTGTTAAGTTTTTTAAACTTTTCATGCGGCACAAAGTTATAAAGAGTGAAATATCCAATTTTTGCACATTAATATTTTTGTAATGGCTAAAGCTAGGGACCTCAAATTTGGAATATTAACTAATCAATACAATTGGAACAATATTCAAACCAGTGTTTCTCAAATTTTTCATAGTTGTCAATTTTATGACACCTTAAATTATTTTCTATCAACCTGTATAACGGAAGTACTATACAACTGAGAAGCATGATTTTTTGGAAATAAGCTACCCTTAGCAAGCACTATAAGAATCCTAAAGCATTTTGCAATACTATTTAGCAATGAAATGTTATAGAGGATGGAAAATTTTATTTTTGACTTTTAATATTTTTGCAATGACTTAAGCTAGGGTTCCAAAATTTTAAATGTAGACTATGTAACATAAGTGTAACAACATGCAAGTCAATAATTAAAAAAAAATGATCATTGACAATTTTATGACCTTTTTAAATTTTTTTTATCAACCTGTATAACGCAAGAACTATTTAACTAAGAAGCATTATTTTTTGGAAATAAGCTACCCATAGCAAGCACTATAAGAATCCTAAAGCATTTTGCAATACTATTTAGCAATGAAATGTTATAGAGGGCGGAAATTTGTATTTTGGCCCCTTAATATTTTTGCAATTACATGAGCTAGGGATCAAACATTTTGGGTGTAGACCATGTAACATAATTGTAACAATATGCACATTAATAATTTTAAACTTTTAAATCATAGACAATTTTATGACCTTTTAATTTTTTTTCATCAACCTGTATAACGCTTTTCCTATTGAATTAAGAACCACGAATTTCTGGATATAAGCTACCCATAGCGAGAACTATAATAATCTTAAAGCATTTTGTAATACTATTTAGCAATGCAATGTTATAGAGGGTGAAATATTTCATTTTTGCCCTTTAATATTTTTGCAATTACTTGAGCAAAAGATCCAAAATTTTGAATATAGACTAATTAACACAAATGTAACAACATAGAAATCAAAATTATTCTAAATTTTAGTCCTAGATATTTATAAGATTTTTTAAAAAAGTTTATCAGACTGTATAAAGGTACTCTATTCATATAAGTACCATATTTTATGAATTTAAGCTATATTGTTTATAGCAAGCATTGTTTATAGCAAACTAAGAACCCTTCCACTCACAGTATTGTTCAACTTTCATGCCAAAATAAAGTAACAAAGCTTTAAATTTTCTTCAATATCTCAAACAAGTGATCTAAAATTATAATACTTACCTAGCATTTAGTTTATATAAAATAACTAGCTGTTCCCCGCGGTTTCGTTCGCGGGTTTATAAGTAGCTTATAACCTTCGGGGATAATATGTAGCTTCCCATAAGTGAAACAATTTTTCGAATCGGACCAATAACTCCGGAGATTAGCGCGTTCAAACAAACTCTTCAGCTTTATTGTTACTACCTATAGATAGATTAAGTTTTCACCCAAGAAATAAAAAAAAACAAATTTAGTAAAAATAAACTCAAAACCAATTTTGAAATAATTAGGACCTTCTTAAGTAGTATTTGTTTCTATGAACGCCGTATATAATATCTACAACAATTATTCAACTTAAAAATATTCAACGTTAAAGCAATTATCATCAAACAAATTACGTATAGGAAGGACTTCATGTCCGTGAAGTCGTGCATAGTTCGGTTCTTTTCGGTATTGCTCGGGTTACATCGGGCGCCGCGTCGCATCGCCCGTGCTATACAAAAATAAATAAATATCCTGGGACATTCTTCACATATTTTTTTTCAGGTTTTCAATTGCAAAAAGATTTTTCCATATCCGACTGGTAGATCCAGAGATTAGCGCGTTCATACAAACAAACAAAAACTCTTCAGTTTCATTATAGTTTAGATAGATAGATATATAGATTATTATTAGTATAGATAAATTATAGATAGGTTTATGTTGGCAGTTCTTGACAATTTTGCATTAATCTGTATTGTATCATTGAGACAATCATTTAAGAAGCTGTCCTTAGTTTCTCACAAGTTCTGGGATAAAAATACCTACCTTCTTATCTCACGGGTCTACCTCTCTGCCAATTTTCATTACACACTGTTTGAACGTTTAGAAAGAAAGAAGAAAGAAAAACTTTTATCTCCTGCATTGCATGCCATTCGAAACTTATAAAAAAAAAAATCAAACATAAAAATTCAATATACCTACAAAAATAAAAAATAATAAGAAGGCTGTATGGCTCTGAACCTTTGACTTTTTTTTTTAACGTAACAAAAACTTATGTATGACTAATAATGGATTGTAATTTTTGACAAGTATTTAAACGTGAAAACTGAACTCCACATGCATAATAGGTATATTTATATAGCATTCAATCGTCACAGAACTATACCTGTCCCTGGATATTAAATAGCCTAAAACCTTCATCTAGGAACCTGAACCTAAGAGGATATCTATCTTTGAAAAGCGCTTCATAATCTGTACTGTGTTTCTCGAGGTATGAGAATACTAACGGACAAATTGACGTACATATTATTTGGTTGGTTAAATTGAGTACGGGGTGTTCATGAACTCTAATGCGGGTGAAACCGCTGGGCGAAAGCTAGTCTATTATATAAAAGAGTAGCGGTTTTTTGGGTAAACATCCCCCTGCCTACACCGCTGAACCGATTAATGTGAAATTTGGCATGTGCATAGATTTTGTCACGTAGACCCCATTTAAGAAGCGATTTTTCGAAATTCCTTTCCGCAGTGGTGGAAACGGGCCCTTTGTGCGATTTTAAGAATCTTAATATCTCTGGAACCATAAGGTCTAGGAGTCTGAAATTTTTAATGTAGCTTTTTCAGTAAAAAATATTAGATATGGGTGCGAGCGTTTCTCAAACTTTTGTCTATGGGAGGAAAATTTAAAAAAATAAGGGATTTGCTTTGTTTCCGTTAAACCTTGATAACTTTGTGAGTTTGAATGTTACAAACTCAAAATTTATATTGTAGGTAGTTTAATAATACTGCTAAAATATATTTTCGGCGTTTCTCAAACTTTTTTTCTTCGAGGAAGATATTACCGATGGAAATTATGCATTTTTCAAACTCTTATATCTCTGCAACGGCTGAAGATAGGCAAATGAAATTTCGTATACGCGTTATGCTATACAAATACTATAAATTTCAACTTGGTGTTTGTCAAAGTTTTGCCCATAGACAAAGTAAAAATGACGAAAATTTACTTTTAGCATCCTGGTTTTCTCAGTTAATATTCATAGCAGAAACTTGATTTTTGGAATATAAGCTTTCTACAGTATTTGTTATGAAATTTACTATCAAGTTTCTCAAACTTTTCATGCGGCATAAAGTTATAAAGGGTGAAATATCCAATTTTTGCACTTTAATATTTTTGTAATGGCTCAAGCTAGGGACCTTAAATTTGGAATATAAACTATTCAATACAATTGGAATAATATTCAAACCAGTGTTTCTCAAATTTTTCATAGTTGTCAATTTTATGACACCTTAAATTATTTTCTATCAACCTGTATAACGGAAGTACTATACAACTGAGAAGCATGATTTTTTTGAAAAAAGCTACTCTTAGCAAGCACTATAAGAATCCTAAAGAATTTTGCAATACTATTTAGCAATGAAATGTTATAGAGGGTGGAAAATTTAATTTTTGACTTTTAGTATTTTTGCAATTACTTAAGCTAGGGTTCCAAAATTTTAAATGTAGACCATGTAACATAAGTGTAACAACATGCAAATCAATAATTTAAAAAAAATGATCGTAGACAATTTTATGACCTTTTTAATTTTTTTTTATCAACCTGTATAACGCAAGAACTATTTAACTAAGAAGCATGATTTTTTGGAAATAAGCTACCTATAGCAAGCACTATAAGAATCCTAAATCATTTTGCAATACTATTTAGCAATGAAATGTTATAGAGGGCGGAAAATTGTATTTTGGCCCCTTAATATATTTGCAATTACTGTAGCTAGGGATCTAAAATTTTGGTTGTAGACCATGTAACATAATTGTAACAACATGCACATCAATAATTTTAAACTTTTTAATCATAGACAATTTTATGACATTTTTAATTTTTTTTCATCAACCTGTATAACGCTTTTCCTATTCATTTAACAACCACGAATTTCTGATTATTAGCTATCCATAGCAAGCACTATAAGAAACCTAAAGCATTTTGCAATACTATTTAGCAATGAAATGTTATAGAGGGTGGAAAATTTTATTTTTGACTTTTAATATTTTTGCAACTACTTAAGCGAGGGTTCCAAAATTTTAAATGTAGACCATGTAACATAAGTATAACAACATAGAAATCAAAATTATTCTAAATTTTAGTCATAGATATTTATATGATTTTTTTAAAAAGTTTATCAGACTGTATAAAGCTACTCTATTCATATAAGTACCATATTTTATGAATTTAAGCTATCATATAGCATGCATTGTTTATAGCACACTAAGAACCCTTCCACTCACAGTATTATTCAACTTTCATGCCAAAATAAAGTAACAAAGCTTTAAATTTTCTTCAATATCTCAAACAAGTGATCTAAAATTATAATACTTAGCATTTAGTTTATATAAAATAACTAGCTGTTCCCCGCGGTTTCGTTCGCGGGTTTATAAGTAGCTTATAACCTTCGGGGATAATGTAGCTTCCCATTAGTGAAACAATTTTTCGAATCGGACCAATAACTCCGGAGATTAGTGCGTTCAAACAAACTCTTCAGCTTTATTATTACTACCTAGATTAAGTTTTCCCCCAAGAAATAAAAAAAAGCAAATTTAGTAAAAATAAACTCAAAACCAATTTTGAAATAATTAGGACCTTCTTAAGTAGTATTTGTTTCTATGAAATCCGTATATAACATCTACAACAATTCAACTTAAAAATATTCAACGTCAAAGCAATTATCATCAAACCAATTACGTATAGGACTTCATGTCGGTGAAGTCGTGCATAGTTCGGTTCTTTTCGGTATTGCTCGGGTTACATCGGGCGCCGCGTCGCATCGCCCGTGCTATACAAAAATAAATAAATATCCTGGGACATTCTTCACATATTTTTTTTCAGGTTTTCAATTGCAAAAAGATTTTTCCAAATCCGACTGATAGATCCAGAGATTAGCGCGTTCATACAAACAAACAAAAACTCTTCAGTTTCATTATAGTTTAGATAAATAGATATATAGATTATTATTAGTATAGATAAATTATAGATAGGTTTATGTTGGCAGTTCTTGACAATTTTGCATTAATCTGTATTGTATCATTGAGACAATCATTTAAGAAGCTGTCCTTAGTTTCTCACAAGTTCTGGGATAAAAATACCTACCTTCTTATCTCACGGGTCTACCTCTCTGCCAATTTTCATTACACACTGTTTGAACGTTTAGAAAGAAAGAAGAAAGAAAAACTTTTATCTCCTGCATTGCATACCATTCGAAACTTATAAAAAAAAAAAAAACAAACATAAAAATTCAATATACCTACAAAAATAAAAAATAATAAGAAGGCTGTATGGCTCTGAACCTTTGACTGTTTTTTTTTAACGTAACAAAAACTTATGTATGACTAATAATGGATTGTAATTTTTGACAAGTATTTAAACGTGAAAACTGAACTCCACATGCATAATAGGTATATTTATATAGCATTCAATCGTCACAGAACTATACCTGTCCCTGGATATTAAATAGCCTAAAACCTTTATCTAGGAACCTGAACCTAAGAGGATACCTATCTTTGAAAAGCGCTTCATAATCTGTACTGTGGTTCTCGAGGTATGAGAATACTAACGGACAAATTGACGTACATATTATTTGGTTGGTTAAATTGAGTAAGGGGTGTTCATGAACTCTAATGCGGGTGAAACCGCTGGGCGAAAGCTAGTACAAATATAAAAATCTTATTCTAGGTTTAACTTTGACGATCAAAAGTATTAACTATAACCTCTACATACTATAATAAATTCAAAAGTGTGTTTATTGATTCTCATTTCACTTACCGATTTACATGAAAATTGGTATAGAAAATGCGGAGGACTGCTAATAAATATTACATGCAACGTATTTATTTGCTAACTCAAACATATTCAACCTAAGGTTAGTGACCAAATTAAGCTGAGCTTAAATATTTTAAAATTTTTCATAGGTAGCCCCAGCTCTCTCTGTTAATGTTAAGTGACGGATCTATTTAATAACCTAGGTAATACTTGTACCTAATCCTGTTTAAACCGTTAAATGTTATCCTAGTCTTGTAATTGGGACCTACGATGTACTATTATCCTAAGTACACAGACAACATGTACTATATTCATTATTCATTTGTATTTTTCCCTATTCATTTTAATTGACATCTGAACCCTTCAAAAATTAAAATCATTGTTACAGCAACCATTGAATTGTACCGAATGAAACAAAAGAGCTCAATTGGATTCATATACATATATTTTATATGAAATACCTACTCGTAGGTAGGTACAGGTAACATAATATTATTAAGGACCTACAGAATGAAAATGTTAAGTCAATGCTTACACAAATGCTTTATTATGCATTATTAGTAATATTATTTAATTAATGCATTAATAGTAATGCAGTATTAGTCAAAATATCGTATCGTAATTCAAAATATCTTCGTAGTTTTAGTTATTTTGAAAGCTGGAAATAACTACTAAATTTAATAACTTTTCCCTCAAATTAGTTATCGCATAAAAGTAATAAAGTAGTCTGTTTCGGTTCGGTTTCCAATTAGGTAACACACATTACTAGTGAAATTTCATCTGGGAAAACTGAGTAAAATCTTTATTAGGTACTAGGTATGTTGGTATGATATTAAATATCGTATCTAAAGTCTACTACGTTCGATGGTGGCCAACATTTCCAATTTAATATTATATTTTTAATCCTGGAAATCCGCGTTGGCTGGAAGACCCGGTAGGTAATCATTAATGGTGATTAGTATAATACCTAATATTGAAAATGACATGAAGCAATTAACTACTAATTGAGTATTCTAAACTGGATATATTTATTAAGGAAGTAAATATATTTCCAATGTCATAGCAAATATGAGAAACAATGGATATCAAGATTAAATTGGAATAATGTTGTGCAGTGATGGTGTTGGGCGATGGCTACGCGCGGTGGGCGCTGCAGAGGACGGCGCTTTGGGCGTGCCTGCTGGTGGGTACGCTGGCGCCTGACCGCCTGGAGCCCTGCGCCGGCAGCCCACTGTGCTCCTGCCGCGCGGCACACATGTCCTGCATCGCTGTACCCCTCCACCGATTCCCAGGTACTTCACTACTTTTGTTGTTCCATAGTCCATCATTGGTACTACTCGAGGGTTGTTCGTAGTATATTATTTATTCTATGTCGGGGGTAACTAAGTAGGTACATCCACCATCCCACTGATATCTCTTAACATTTTTAATATTGGGATTTCTAGCCAATCTCAAGGCTACTAATAGGGCCAGGCCAGACACATGTTTCATGATAATTATGCGACTCTTAAGGTGTTTTGGTTTTGTATGGGTCAAGAAGCGAAGACGCTACTTTAACCATACTTGAATTAATAATGTATAATTCAAGAGAAATGTAAATGAAAACTATATAAGTTAATAAATCAAAAATAAAGTTTGATTGTATAATAATGTGTATAATAACAATATCCGTTTATATAAACTACAAAACAATTTAAACTTATTTTTCAGAATGGCCACGAATACAACTGGAGCACCTAGATATAAGCATGTCTAATCTAGAAGTGCTAACAGAAAGCGCACTAGACGGATTGAAATTGCAAACATTAATTTTAGTAGCTAACAAATTACATTACATCGAGACCCACGCATTTAGGTAACATAGCATTTTGAAATGAAACGTGGAATAAGAATATCTGAACCAAGATTTAAAAAACAATTTCCTTCCAGTTCCATGGCTGTTACGCTAGCATCTTTAGACCTCGGCTACAACGAATTCACTGAAATACCGCAGCAGGGCTTAAAAGATTTAAAAGTTTTAAACTGGTTAAATCTACAGAAGTAAGCACAAGTTTTAAAACTTAATTCCATTAAGCTTTTCCTTGGCATATTTGATTAATATTTTAACATTTGTTTTAGCAATAATATAGCACACGTCGGGTCTGATATTACATGGAATCACTTGGAGGAAACCCTTACTAGCCTGTCGCTCTGTAATAACCAGTTGACGCATCTGAAGCCACAAGCTCTAACATCATTGTATCACTTATTACAATTAGACTTAGAGGGGAACCATCTCAGAGCTATAAGTCCAGATTCCTTGCCATCATCCCTAACGCTCCTTAAATTATCCAATAACTTTTTATACGAACTATCCTGTGATTTACTTTTTAATATTCCTAGATTACAATCGGTACACATACGACATAATTTTATTGCTTTTGATTCAAATGGCGTTTGTTCAAATAATAAAACAAAAAAAATTGAAAAGTTGGACTTGAGTAATAATAAGATAAACGACACTTCCGTAATAATCCCTCTTCAAGGAATTCAAATTAGACAAATTATTTTAGACCTTAATGATTTAACTGTAATTCCAAAGTTAGTATACGTGAATAATCGAATTGAAAAATTGTCTGTTTCGTATAACAAACTAAGTTCTATTAGTAGAGATATATTTTTGTCTGTAAAAAACTCACTGGAGCATCTGGAAGTAGAACACAACAAATTGTTCCAATTGCCGGACAGTCTAGCTCAAGTCACACGACTCCGTCATTTATCTTTAGCTTACAACCAGTTGGAGGAATCACCCCCACTCCCGGGTCGGATTCAGACGCTCTCACTTGCTGGGAACTTTTTAACTTCAATACCTTCTGCACTTCAAACGCTCGAACCTGGTTCCATTCGTTATCTCGACTTAAGCTACAATAGGATATCTAATTTGTTACCCAACGAATTCTTAGACTGGTCCACTTCTCTGGGAACTATCAACTTAAGAGGGAACAGGATTGCACAGATTTATAGAAACATTTTTCCGGCGAGTATGCCAGTGAAAGAGATTAATTTGAGTTTTAACGATTTGTACTACGTGCATCCACAATCTTTCTCGAACGTGTCTAGCTCTCTGCACGTACTAGAATCTTCTTCTACACTTTTTAGTAACTATTTTCCTTTTGAGATGGATGAAGGTTTAGATAATCTAAGTTGGCTTTCATTTGATAATAATGATTTTCACATTCTGAAATTGTTGGATATAGCATTGTTTTCTTCCTTAAAATATCTAAATTTAGACTATAATAGAATTGTAGATGTCGTAGTAGTTGATGATTATCAGAATACTTCATTATCTATAAGTAATATAAGACTTGCGTATAATTTTTTAAGTTCAATACGCACTAGAACGTTTGTCCATATGCCCGAGTTAAGAAACTTAGATTTATCTTACAACCGAATCAACAACTTAACTAAGCACAGTTTCACAAACTTACCAAACTTGAGATATTTATCTCTTGCGGGTAACATAATCGATTCGATGGAAACTGAGACCTTTGCCAATTTACCAAAACTGGAAATATTGGAACTCCAAGGAAATAACTTTACATATTTATCATTGAACTCGTTCCACAATGTTTCTCGCTCAGATATAATGTTTACGTTGAACGTAAGCAGAAACCATCTAAGATTTATTGATGGTGACTCCACATTATCGGTAAATATATTTGACTGTTCCTACAATGACCTGCAAGATGTGCCAAACAATTTCTTCGTTGCCATAGAGTCTACTATACGACAGATAATATTATCACATAACAAAATAATGCAACTATCTAACGAAGCATTTGGAGTAGCGGCATATTTAGAAATATTAGATTTACATAAAAATTGTATAAATTCTATAAAAAGAAAATCTTTTACAGATCTGATATCATTGCAAATACTCGATCTATCTTCCAATATTATTTCTCAGTTATCTGTTGAACAATTTTATAATTTAAATAAATTAAGGTATCTCAAACTTGATCACAATAATTTAAGACTTCTTCCAAGAGACGTGTTTAAAAATACAATAATCGAACATTTAGATTTGGGTTACAACGACATTTCATTATTTCCAGTCACAGCCCTCTCTCAAATCGGTTTTACTCTTAGGTATCTTGACATGTCTCACAACCGTATTGAGTATTTAGATAGTAATATATTTCGAAACACACAGTTCCTGCTGAGTTTAAATTTGGGTCATAATCTACTTACTGTATTATCAGATAATACATTTTCGAGTCTTGGAGGATTGCGTCAACTGGACCTGAGCTTCAACTCTATAAAGGCAAACTTCAAGGAGTTGTTTCACAACCTACCTAACTTGAGGCATTTGAATCTTGCAAATGTAAGCTTAAAGTCAGTGCCTTATCTACCTTTGACAAACTTGACAAGACTCAATTTGACTTCAAATAACATAAACAGTTTTAAAGAGACTGATGTTAGGCGACTAGTGAACCTCCGCCACTTAGATCTAAGCCACAATCGTCTTACCTCATTAGTGCCAAAGATGTGGTTTCATTTAAATAATTTAAATACACTCGATATTTCGTATAATCCTATTATAAGAATTACGCCAAATAGTTTCAAGTGGTTGAGCAATTTATCTCATTTAAATTTAAATGGGCTTGAATATTTAGATGTAATAGATCAGGATTCTTTCCGTCCCTTGACTTCTCTGAGGTCTCTTCATCTCCAAACGTGGTCTACCATTAACCATTCCACGTTCTATATATCCAACGTCACATCCTCTATATCGTCTCTTTATAAATTAGTGATACATTGGACAGACAAAGTAATGGATACCCAATTACATGGAATAGATGCGAGAAACATTCGTTATTTGGAAATAAGAGGAGCCAGTTTGCAACGAATATCAGACGAAGCGTTCCAGGCTTTTGCTAATTGTTACGAGATATTCATCAGGATTACTATGACTTCTCTGACCAAACTGCCAACCGCATTCATGAAACATCTCGGACAAATCCCGCAATTGGGTGTCGACCTGAGTTACAATCAGCTCACAACACTTAATCCAGCCATTTTCTATCCCAATTTCACAAGCTGGAGTCACGTAGCTACAAAATTACTATCGGGTAAGTTAGTAACATAAAGACGATATATAATATTCATTAAACTAGGTATTTGACATCAAAAAATCATCAGTCAAAACATTTTCTAGTATAACGGTTTGTTTTCATTGAATCTTTTCGTTTAAATCAATTAAATGTGTTGCTTATATCAGTAATTTGATTGTTGAATAGGCTCATAATCAACGCTATAATACCGTCAAAATGAGTTAGGTAGTTGATTAAAAATTTAAAACCGTACGGGCGAACCATGAGCAAAAGCTGGTAATTTATTAAAATTTACTGAGCCTGTCACCACGCAGAATGAGCTTTGAAACTCTTCGTAATGAGTTTTAATTCTTAATACATCTCTCGAAACTTTTTCGACGAGGTAAATCTACAGTAAGGTAGCTACATCTAGCTAGCGACTGTTTTAGGTGACAGATTGTGTTTGTATGTCAGGTGGGCTGATTCTGACTGGTAACCCGCTGCGTTGTGAGTGCGAGTTGGCGTGGGTGGGCGCGTGGCTGCGGCGATGGCTGCAGGAGAACGAGGCGGGTGCAGAGCTGCGGCGCGCCGTGAGAGCTGCCTCCTGTAAGGACCAGCTGGGGCGGCGTGTGCCCCTGCTTCAGCTCCGCACTGACGAGGCCGAGTGCCACGCCAGCGCACTCTCCAGCGATGCACAGCCCAACTACACAGACATAGTATATACGCTCGTAGCTGCAATATGGACATTAATCCTGAGATGATATCCGTCGTTACACTTTGAGTGAATTATTTAAGTATAATATTTCGTAGTTAAACTTTGTAAATAAATGTTTTATCATCACGATATTGGTCTGATAATCAGACTGTAGTTGAATACAATTTTATACACGGTATTCTTACACAAGCGGGTATAAGTAACGAAAGAAACAAGTCTTTTAATGTATAATAATAGGTATGTAGGCACAATTTCTGTGTTTGAAGTAGGTATACCTACGTATTGCCATTTAAGGTTTTTGCGAGTTATAGTTGAATGCATGTCAATTTATTAACTACATATAGATCAATCATGAACTAAATTAGATATGGTATGCATTACTTGTACCTACATTTTATCGGTTCAGATATAGGTACTACATATTCCTGCATAATATTAAGCAATTCTGAAAAACCTACTTCCGTTAAAAATATATCTACCAATTTGATGTCGTCAATCTTATATTTTGTTTGAATCCATCATAAAATATAATTTTAATTAAACTTGTAAATATGTACAAAAATAAATATTTTTCCAAAATATTTACCCCATATTTTATTTGATGTTACGGAAAAGCTCTGTAAAAAGCGCTCACATAAAGTAAAAGAAATGTTTTTGTCACCACGCTTTTAATATTTTCGTAAGATTTCGTTTAACTGAAATTTTGCTTTGTGATTTCATGCGTACATACTTTTAATTCCCATTGTGAGTTTGCTACCATTTCCCAGGGCATTGTGTTTAATAACCGTATACAATTAAGTACCAAACAAATAGCCCTTCTTATTCTAACACTTGTTATTAAATTACTAATCTTAAAATATCACGTTGAAACATATTTTTAATTGCGACTAGAAATTATGAATATGATTACAATTTATAAAATAAAATAAAGAGGTGGTTTAGTGAAATAGTGGTGCAAAGGAAATAAATCAAAACGTAGGCAATGAATACATTTAATTTCCGATCTGGCTTTGATATGGAATCGATTCCCCGCCGGCTATTTCGGTGGTTGCTAATGCGCCGGTATTTATTTAATTGGTCCGATTGTTTCGCTCAGTATTCTACTAAAATAGAATGCTAATTCATACATTAATTCTCTGATTTTATTTAAAAATAAGTTAGTGGGTACGTATATAAATCGCTGCTGCTGCAATAGTCAATATATGTATTGCCAAGGTATTGCCTTATCAGTTTTAACCTTTTAACCGCTTCGTATCAGTTGTCGTGCCCCCATCGCCCGGCACAGTACATCAATACAATTTTCTAAAAATAATATTAGTCGGTAGTAATTCATCTAACTTTGGACATTATTTTTAGGACTTCTAATTATGAGACTAAAGTGTATTAAATTGTAAATTAACTATTCCCCTAATATAAACATATTTTTAATAGAATACAGCGTAATTAAATAAAAAAGCAGAATAAACGAGCTGTAGTATTTTGGTCGTAAATATACGACCCTGGCGAAATGGACACGAAAATATTTGTCGAATAAATCCGACGTAAGCGGTTAAAAGGTTAATATTGTTCTGAAATTCCATTGAATACGAGATAACGCTTTTAAATCTACATCCAAAATTGGGATAGTTGAACGTCCAAAAAACCTAATGGTCTTCTAACAGTAATCTGTTCCACGACATAAACTCCTGTACTATTTATTATAGTACAGTATATATATACTTATTATTTGCAAAAAAGGCTTTCTAGAGCGCGTATAAATTTGTCTCTCGGCTCTTGTGGAGATAATCGAGAATAGTGGAGCTCACACAACTAACCGGAGCAACATGGGACAAGATATACGAGTATGTACATAAATCACTGGTGTGATGTTTGCAATTAACTTAGGGAACAGCCTCTACTAGCGGACCGTCACAACTGACGAACTCGAGGCAACGTTTCTATAACTTCAGTCGACTATTTAATTAAAACCTCGCGTTTCAACTAATTATAATTATTGCCAACCGACATGCTTTTATCATTACCATTAAGTATTGGGGACTCGTAGTGAGCCAATAGGGACACATTTCGTTATAAATGGAATATAACCATAAAAAGGATAGACATGGAAAAATAATCATATTAATAGCATACCTACTATACTTGCTTCAAAAGCCCTCTACGGTTTTCGCATTTAAATTAGCAAAGCAATGTCATATGTCAGGTAGGTACCTACTTCTATGATGATGAACATACTTTGATAATAAAATATTAAGTAACTTATAACGGAAATTCAAACTTTTCATAAGTATTTTCAGCTTACTCGATTTAAATGTATGAATGTTTTTTTATGGTTTTGGAGTTGATACTACCATATTATAAATTGTACAGAAATGACAAACCAAATGATAGGTTACCAAAATATGCCATTCAAAGTATCGACCTGTTACACAGGCAGTTGAGGCGGACAGGGTCCTAAATGAGGTAATACATAAAAGCTGAAGTGATAATGGACAAGCCACATCGTTCGTCGAAGAGGTGATGAGGAAAAAATGAGTGGCGACCACGTACCGGAAAATGCTGCTCGGCTTTTTCCTACCACCACAGAAGGACCGACAGCCTGGTAAAAAAAATACAAGTTATTGTAAGTGTGTTCTGAGAACTGCACTATATAAAGGGTTTGTGTGCTTACCACTTTGGGCATAGTCAGAAAAAGAAATAGACACATTTCAGAAAAAAAAAACACTATGGGCAACACAGCTAAATTCAAACGTATTTTACGTTACCTGGTCAAAATGAGCCGGCTAATGCTATTGTGTCTATTTTTATAGGCCTCGTTATAAATACTATATTGAATGTCACTTATCTCGTTACAACTAGCCACTAGCTCCCCATATCATAATGCTATTTGCATTCAGCGGGCAATTAGCTTCAAAGGCGGCATGGCGTTAGGTAATCTACCAAAATAAATACAGATGTATACTACCTATTCATATAATATTCGCAATTAGAACCCGTGATATATCTCACTAGTGACAGCAAAGGCCGTCTCTAATACGAGAGGATTAAATCTGGCTACATTCCTACAGAGATTCGGTGAGCCAATCCCGCTGTGACTTACTTGCGTTTCTCGCTCCAGCATCGACATGCCTATACTCCTCACACTTGAAACAATTTATAGCCACCCTTACTTAAACTTAGAAACTGGGACGATTTCGCCAAACTGCAAAAATAACATACGGAGATATGTTCACCAATTCGACATAACATAAAAGAATTGGACCAAAAGGTTTGGTACTTACAACTTTTATCCTCCAAACATTTAAAGTGGAAAATGTAACATTTGCCGAAGTGCTTGGGAAGTAAGCAAATCAAAATCCATATTTTCTGTGAACGGAAACCTTCGACATACGAGGTGGAGGCGTGATCAGTGACCCGAAAATTTACTCCAACTTTACACAGCTAAACAAATATCGTCAATGTTGTGAGTAAAGGTCAGTTACATGTTTCACTCCATTTAATTTTTATTCATCCCATTATATCAAAAAAAATTGTATGTAGGTATAGTATTATTACAGAGGTAAAGTATGTTTGATTGAAGAATGTAGAAGGAATCTTCGGAGTTACTGTTCCTAATCCGAAAATTCTATCACCATTTGTATTACACTATCCCCGAGTGCTATAGGCTAATTTTCATTCCAGGAACGCAAGTGTAAACAGAACAGAGTGGAACATCTAGTCTACATATAAATAGCCCGATCCTACCTTTCGAGCACTAACTAAATTAAACTTCACTTTGAATGTATTTAGCTAAAACATCAAAATTCTTTACATACTATGTATTCCCCATAAAGCGAAAATTAAGCGAAAGTTACCTGGGTATTAATTATTTACATATAACGTCTACTTTTACCCAATTATTTTCACTGTAGCTTTTCAACCGCGGACTCTTATTTTAATCTACCAGCGGTTGAATTTCTGAAAATCCTTCTTAGTATATACCTATACACTTACGTTTCAGTTCAAATAGTAATAATGTGTACCTCCTATCTTTCTTAAAAATAATGTCTTCCCATACAAACTTTGCCACCCATTTTCAAAAAATGTTTGGATAATAAATCAAATATAAACGAGTGATCCTATAAGGGTTCCGTTTTTATTCTTTAGTATTTCGGAACCATAAAAAAGGAGTAGTATATCTGTTATTTGGTTGTCCATAGTACAAGCTCTGCTTAGTTTGGGATCAGATAGCCGTGTGTGACGAACGTCCCAGAATATTAAATTCCACGCGGACGAAGTCGCGGGCTACGGCTAGTAATTAATTGATCGTTCAGTAAAAAACATAAGACGTAAGTATCCATGATACTAGTTATTTATAGAACCTATATTGATTCTATAACACGGTGATTCTTCACTATATCTTCCCATGTCATAGATGTATATTTACATGTGTTTAGTAAATTTAGATATGATCATGTTGCTGACTGTACCTAACTACGATCATGAAGGTGCAGGTTAGAAGTTCTATGGTTACAATCGAAAGTTTTCGAGAAAATCTTGGAGAAACTTTGACATACTTGACACAAACTTCAAAAGATAATGCTAAGTCTGCCAATCTACACAGTAGGTACCTACCCGCGACGTTTGGAACTATGATCTTAATCTCACTCGTGTCAGGAGTGGCTCACAAAAAGTGGATAGGAGCTATCGATGATCCATTATATGACGCACAAGCCTTAGAACAACACTGAACAAATAAAACTATTTCAATTGGACTGAAATCACATTATAAGTTATCAAGTTGTTAAGTCAACAAGACCTAATCGTTTCGTTTCCAATAAAGAAATGCGAATTGAAAGAAATATCTTCGAGATCGAATGTAATTGTCCGTGATCGTAGCAAACGATTTCTATTGCTTATTGCCTCCGAGGGTTTCTTTCAATTCTCTTAATGTTATTCTCTGACATCTGAATTTTATGATACTACTTAAGGACAGCGAGAGGTATTTGAAAGAATCTCCTGAAGGAAAAATATTACTGCTAAAATTGCCTTATGTTTATATCACTAGCAATTTTTCGCTAGTATTCCTGTTGCAAGATCAAACACTAGTCTCAGAAAATATGCTTTATATTAATATATAATAATACCTGGTTTATTACAAATATAGAAAACTTGATGCCATTACAAATTCATTTTTGTAAGATAGGTAAGGTAGGTACCTACCTACTCCAAATTGAATAGCTTAATGTATTTACAGTATGTACCTAAAATATCCTGGGACTAGATTAAAACTTAATAATTAATTAATAATGAAACATGCACTTGGCATATTATTTAATCTATGCAATAAGTCAAGTGAAATAATAAATTAATTTATTATTACGAGTATTATAACTGGCATCATTATATCACGCTTTGTTTTACTTTTTAATATATTTCAAAGGAAACAAGTTGATATTGATTCAACGAGCCTGCAAATCAACTTAAGCGCTGTAGAAGCTCTGTACTACCTAAGCCTGAAATAAATTAATGGCATAACTTAGATAACCTTGGAAATATTTAGGTCGAAAGATTGGAAATCATTTAACATCTAGGAAAAAGATAACAAATTAATTTATTTAATACAATTAAGTCGCGGGGTTGCTGGAAGATATTTCTATTAGAAATAATCAGTCCCATTGTGCCTTTGTATCTGTTTTGTCTTTTCTCTTTTCTTGTGTTTGGGTGTACCTACATAAATAAATAAATATTATATTTTTATTTTAGATAAGCAATATTATAAAGCTATAAATAAAAATAACTTTAATTATTAATTAACTAATACAATCACTCTTTTTGTATAGGTTTTATGAGTAACTATACGTATAGCTACCTACCGTTCGATGAAAAATACGAGATTTTTTTTAATTTAACGAAAATATACATCGCTGTTCGAGCATTTATTATGAGTTGAAAGATAAACTTTTGACTAAAAAAGACGTATTGTAAACATAATAAGTATTAAAAGCCGGTACCTTCATGATAGGCGCACAATATTTTATGAAAGAAGGCAAAAATATTACAGTTAAAATTATTATAAGTTCATTGTTACGCACTTTAAAATTCCGAATATTATATACTTTTTCATCCATTACCTACAGAGAGAACCCAGACCCAAATCATAATTAAAATACTTAATGTCAACAATGCTTTGTACAAAATACAAGTATAAACAAAACTCTCGAAACATTTGCGACACTCCCACTAAAGAATCTTTTTTCTGTTTTTCTGAAGAGGGAAACAACAAAAATAACATAGATCTTTACACGTCACGTCGTATTTTCTAAAGTATAACTCTTTTACAACACGATTTATAACTTTTGCTGAGAATCTTTAGACGGTTCTCCTCGTGTAGGTATGTCTTTACTTTTCTTTGTTGTATAATAGGAAATATTTGGAAAACTTATGCTTCAGGGCATAATAATATAATTATGTACCTACCTACTAGAGGTCAAAAGATTTTGAGCTGTAATGCTGCTACTAACAGTATTTACATTACTCAATAAGTACCTATAATCTACGTCATTCTCTTTAAAACTATTTACCAACTTCTCCCATATCATCAGTTACTATAGTGAGATTGTGGTCAAACATTTTCTATTTATAAATCAAAATATAAAGATCTCTTATAAACATGACAAAAAGGCTACTTAATAGTTACAGTAAAACGATGCAACTTAAAATGTATTATTTAATTTCAAATTAAAACTATAAGTATATTTTTATACAGCAATAGAAGTGTTTCAAATATCTCGAAGCAACATACAATATTTCTATACATACCTATCTATAATGAGCCAGCTGTCCGAACTATCAGTTCCATAATAGCTGCTCCTTTCGCTTCCACTAAAACCTGATGGTGCGGAAACAGAACGAAATGAACGACCGATGACTTTCGTTTTCTTATAATTCGTTGTATTGTTCAAGGGGAAAATACAGAGCCACTTCAGTAGCTACCTGATCTAACAACTTTCTCGTTTCTTTTATTGTTTTCTGCAATAAACTCAATGATATTGCTAGGACCCTAATAAATACAAAACTGAACGAAATGACAGAAGCGATGTTTATCATTTAAATATAGGGAAGGTCCCTTTATCCCTGTGTCTGGGTGTAATTATCTATTTATGTATGTATTTACAAAAAAAAGTAGTATATTTAGTATATCAGTTATCTGGTTTCCATAGAACAAGCTCTGCTTAGTTTGGGATCAGATAACTGTGTGTGAAGAATGTCCCAGGATATTTATTTATTTTATTTCTGCAGAATTTCATTTGACTGAGATTTTCATTAGAATGCCTTGACACGAATATAAAATAAATATGAGATATATGACAGTTTTGAATAGGTACGAGTAATCAATAGGTAGGTACCGATATTAAATGCGGACCGTGAGCACCAGTTATTAATTATGCTTTTATTTGAAAACTTTGGGTACTTTCTTAAATATGTAGAATCTACATATTTAAACAGATCTACATTGCAGATTTGTTATAATACGAGTATCAAAGTATTCAATTAAAGTTTAAAACAACTGAAGATACATTTAAATTAGGTAGTTTCATGGTAGATAGGTTTTTTTTGTGTTTAATGCAATACCAACTTCTTGCTAATTTTCATCTTGGTACGTTCAGTTTCTTAGTTGCATTACAATTTGACCTATATAATATTTCCATAAATTTTTTAGAACATCTGTAAAATTCTTATGTAGGTATTCCTCAAAACTAAAATCAATTATAATTACTTACCCACAATAACTTACAAAAATGATATTGCAATCCCAATTAATCGAAAACCAAAACTTTGTAAGTATTATCTTGGGAGTTAGCGCTGATAACTGTTTCTGAGAGTACATAACCCTGACACCAATATACTGTTAGGTTATCAGGGAAACGGATTAAGTGGACCGTTCATTTCCGCAGGGTCGAGTTAGTATTAAATAAGGACATTGGATATAGCATTGAAGGCTTTCGTGGTGAGTGGTAGACGTCATTACTGTATTAGTTTAGGGCGGGCTGACAGCCGGAAGCTCTCGACAAACAACATCGTCCAACCCGATGGATGTCTATGAAGAAAGTGCTCACGCAGTGCATCATGAAAATAAGTAAGTAGCTAAGTTATAAGTACTAAATTTTTTAATTTCTTATTTTTTTTTAATATAGGTAGTTAACACTACATGTATTATTTTGGCCAAAAATTTCTGAAAACTAGCAGTGATACTTACGTAAAATAAATTTGACCTGACATTCTGGAAGCCGCGATGGAAATGACGAATAATCGATAACCTACCCGTAAGTCATGAAAACATTCCCTACGGTAAAATGTTATCGATTTTTTTACCTATAAATTAAATTAATAAATGATTTTAGATAGTATCGGTTAGATAAAGTTCTGAATGATACTGCACATAATTAGGTATTAAAACACTCTTGTGATAGGTACCTACCTACTATTAAAAACCTCTCCTACTGCTTGATTCTTAAACTCACACTCGTTTTTTAATAACCGCTAATAAGCAACAGTATCTGTCATAAACTACTATTTATTACTTGTAACATTTAATTTCCCATAAAATAAATACATAAATGTCAACAGTCACAAAAAACCATAGTAGAGAAACATAAGATGAATGAATGTCTTGCTTTTAAAATTTTACCACCAGTTAAGTTATCCTTAGCTACTCCTTGGTCAGTGGGTTAATAGGTAGGCTGTAGGATAAGCTAATAATTTCGGATTTCAAATGACCTTACGATATCCATATAATAAAAAATCTCATCAAGCTAATGAAGCCTTTAGTCAAACTGAACGGATCGCAGATATGCCACGATAAATACGGAGTTTCGTAACATTATCCATCTCCCTTTTATCTTGGGACTCGTTTGTCACAACAATCTGATTCATTGGAATTACACTAATCCAATTAGATGCCAGAGGGAAATGGGCCACGTTACAAACTGACTTAAATAACCTTGTACAATCCTTATGATTTCCGATTCTGATACAAAAGAGATGACATACCTACCTACCTATTATATTGTGTTCAGTGTACTTTGGAAACGATGGTTTAATAACATTGTAAATTAGATACCGCGTACCATATTTGCGTTTAAAATTTCCATTATGATCATTCTAGCTTACATATATACCTAGAACCTACATACATAATACCTGCACGGATAAAGTCAAAAGAAACTGCTATAATTAAACATTTGTTACTACTTCAATGAGCTCTCAAATTATAGACTTATCTTATTATAGATCTCACTATCTGCGTGACCAATTTAACAAACAATCATACCTACACACAAACAAACAGAGTTACTTTCGCATTTATAATATTAGTATGGATTATAGAAAGTAGGACCTACACGTATGCTTTTACGCTTTTGTTTTTACTGTTGATTT
This sequence comes from Tethea ocularis, assembly GCA_963555595.1. Classification (NCBI taxonomy): domain Eukaryota; kingdom Metazoa; phylum Arthropoda; class Insecta; order Lepidoptera; family Drepanidae; genus Tethea; species Tethea ocularis. Next base: position 5,534,794 of record OY741966.1, read on the forward strand.
TTTCAAACGTAACAAAAAGACAATTATATACCTTCCCAGTATACACATGAGCTCCACTTTACAATAGGTGAAGCATTGTCCACCATTTAGAGTCGTGAGAAATAATACATCTGGCTACCTATTTGGTGAATACAATGCCTGACACAATCTCGCTTCAGTATCAGTACATATCAATGTAAACCTTATCTGTAACAATCATACTATCACACCCCCTGTGTATCATACCATACCTATAGTAGGTAAGTAAGTATAATAATGGTGTATTCTAGAACAAACACAAACAAAGACAAATATGCATACGTATTCTCAAAGATCTGATTAGATTTCTACAGTTATTTTATGACAGCCCAATTCCTTAAATAATGTACCATGAATTCTATATTTTCATTAATTTTATCATTTGTTAGGGGCTTATGTCGAGTTTTACGATGTGGGAGCTTGATTACATACATATACCTACCCGCCAGAAGCCTTACTACCATATGTATTGTTCCTTTACCTACACCTCTTTTCTACAAGGAGTGTTTATTATTTAGAAGTTTGCGAAATACCAGCAGAAGCCTCTGTACCTAATATATATAATGGAGGGCGATATAATCACCGTTATCACATAACGTAAGTATATAATCCTAACGCTTCATTGAACTTTTCAAGACATAAACTTATCGTTCAGACGTACAGAATTATTTAAAGGGTTAGTGTTTAAGAAAAGAAAATAGAGCTCCGAAAATATTTCTAAACAATTAGGCACACCTATATAGATAACATTTTAGGGGTACAACTGACAGCAGTACCTCCACGTGTGCCCACGTGGTCTTGCTATCGGGAAGGGATTCAATATTCCTCCCGATGGGAAGGCTACGGGCCGGTGTACCCCGGGCGTCGGTTAGTGACTTTTGGTTCCAAAGATATTGAATACGTGTGTTCGATGTCTTTGGGATCGGATCTCCCTAGCCGAGGGCCAAATCTGCTGTCTCCAATCCAAGGTGTTATTCGTACCGTGCCGATGGATGCGTGGCTGAGGGGTAGCTCAGTCGCGATCGGTGTCTCCTCGAAACCGGGGCAACTCGGGGAGTAATTTTGCCCTTCGACTGGCAAGCGGGGCTCTACCAGTCGTGACCTTTTAGTTCCCTAGCTTCTCGTGGGATAATGAATGAAGAAGATAATTTAAACTGTAAAGAAATTGTTTCTGCCCTGGATTCCATCCAGGTCAACCCTCTCGTTGGGTCGGTGGGAGTGCTCGAGGCACCCCAAACGCCCTCGACTTCTACCTCCGCTGCTGTGAGGCCGAGCTGTGACGGGAATGGAGCCTTAATTGACTCCAGACCGATCATGGTGCCGATCTCTAGCGGCGAGGTACCTAAGCCTGACAAGGGTAGATTGTCGGGTGCTGCGCGGAAGAGGTTCCGACGGCTAAAGGCGGCGAACGTGGGAGACAATGAAGCCCTCGCTCTCTGCCGAAAGCCGTGGAGCGAGATTCCGAAGGACAAGCTTCCAGCGGACCTGCCTAAGGCAAACTCCAAGGCAGTTAAAAGGACGCGGTCGGAAGAACAGTCTCCCAAGGAGCAAATAAAAAAGGCTCCGAAAACATCCCTGGAAGGAGGAATAAAACCCACTTTCAGGGAAATTGCTGGTGCCTCGCGAGTGGGAATCCGTAACGAGAGTCCCATGAGTGAGGATCAGATGCGCTTGGTCAGGCAATCCATAAACTACGCCATTATCAAAATGGACGAAATGGGAGCCGGACCAAGATTTTTGGGACTATCTCACAAGCCAGGCTGGATTCTGATAACCTGTGAAAATCAGGCGAGCCAGCAGTGGATAGAGAGAGAAGTCCCAAAGCTGCTCCCGTGGCCTGAGGCGAAGCTCTCCGTAATACCGGAGAGTGAACTGCCTAAGCCTACGGTCAGCATAGCTTTTATACCCAAGGGGGAGGTGAGCACCGTTGAGGATGCCCTCCACCTTATGAGGGTACAAAATGCAGGGCTTCATACGGAGCACTGGCGTATTTTGGCCAGTAAGGAGGACAAGGCCGGTTACACAGTAACCATGGCCTTGGACGAGCCCTCTGTTGAAGCCCTAAAAGAAATGGATTTCAGGGCTGCCTGTGGTTTTAAAAAAATTCCCTTTAGAATCAAGGGCAGCCCTGAAACCATAAAACCATCAGCGGAGGTAACCACGGGGGATGTAGCGGTATCACATCCTACAAATCCCCCCGGAGGAACCGCTGCCCCGGTCGCTTCTACCAGTGGGAGTGGGGTGCCTAAACGCCTTCCGGCGACACGGCCCCAAAATCTCCCCAGGCAAGCTGGCGACTCGAGGGGCGGAAAAAAGAAGCCTGGGAGAGCTCGGCCTGGTCGTGGATGTCCTCGTCCGCAACAGGGTGGAGTGCAGCCCAGGCTTCCCGCTGACACATAAATGGCGCCCCAGGGAGAGACGGCGAGGATCCTCCAGGCCAACCTCCATCATGCCGTGGCTGCAACTGCGGTTGTGGAGTGCTGCTTTGTTGAGGGTCATGTTGATCTCGCCCTCATTCAAGAACCCTGGGTGCGCAACCAATCCATTCTGGGACTCAACGCTGCTGGCAAGGTACTATACAATACCGGTGGCAATAAGCCCAGATCTTGCATTGTGTTTTCGAAACATATTAATTTTTTACCTGTTCCAGAGCTCTGTTCAAATGACCTGGTGGCAGCGTTTATTAATCTTAAGGGATGGGATGGGGCTAGAGTAATTGTGTGCTCGGCCTACCTCCCTGGAGATACACACGATCCGTCTGAGGAGCTGAGACGCGTCGTGGATTACGCTCGGCAGCATGATGCAGAACTGGTAGTGGGATGTGACGCAAACGCCCATCACACTGACTGGGGCAGCACCGACGTAAACAATCGAGGTGAGTTATTATATGACTATCTTATTCAAAACAGTCTTCAAGTACTTAATGTAGGGTGTGAACCAACCTTCATCACAAGCAACAGACAACAAGTTTTAGATATTACCTTCGCTACAAACAAACTAGCCTCTCATATATATGACTGGCATGTTAGTGGCGAAACCTCAATGTCGGATCATCGGCATATCCGTTTCGTAATCAAAGGTCAACTAGCCTATGAATCGATAACTTATCGGAACCCCAAAAAAACCGCCTGGTGCGACTATAGGGACAATCTAAGGAGGAACTTGGAGGACTGTCCAAAGAAAATCAAAACATCTGAAGAGCTTGAGATGGCGGCGCTTATTGTCTCTGAAGGTATAACAAATGCCTTTGAAGACAGCTGTCCGCTAGTAGAAAAGACTTCAAAAACCAAGGTTCCCTGGTGGAGTGCTAAACTTAGGAAACTAAGGGAGAAAACTAGGAGACTTTTTAATAAGGCTAAGAAGACGCGGGAATGGGAGGTATATACGAAAGCCTTAACGGAATATAATAAAGAAATCAGGAAGGCTAAGAGAGCCTCCTGGCGTAGGTTTTGCGAGGACGTTAAACACACGCCTCAGGCATCTAGAATACACAAAATTCTAGCCAAGGACAAACCTAGGCAAATAGGTCTTCTTAGGAAGACAGATGGATCCTTCTCGGCCAATGAGAAGGAAAGCTTGGAGGTGTTAATTTCCGCACATTTTCCTGGGGCTCAAGCTACAGATTTAGCCAATCGCAGAATGCACGCCTACAGGAGGCCTCTTAATGAGGACTGGCGCAGAGCGGCGCAATTAATTAGACCACGACAGGTAAGGTGGGCGGTTAACTCCTTCAAGCCATATAAATCGGGAGGGGCGGATGGCATCCAACCTATTCTGCTACAGAAGGGATTGGATATCCTTATCCCCTTCCTGATCAAAATATTCAGAGCTAGTTTAGCCCTGGGGGTGGTCCCAGAACCATGGACCAGGGTAAAAGTACTCTTCATACCTAAGGCAGGTAAAAAGGACTATTCCTTACCGAAGTCCTTTAGACCTATAAGCCTTACATCATTCCTCCTTAAATGTATGGAGAAAATCATTGATAGCCATATTAGGGATGTGGTTCTGGCCACGAACCCTATTCATTATACTCAACACGCCTATCAAAGTGGTAAATCCACTGAAACTGCCCTGCTCAACCTAGTTGACAAAGTAGAGAAGGCGCTAGAGGATAAAGAAATTGCCCTATGTGCATTCTTAGATATTGAGGGAGCCTTTGACAATACCCCTATTAGCAGTCTGGTAGGGGGACTGGAACATAAAAATGTGGACCCCACGACTGTTAGGTGGGTTAAAGCAATGCTCTCCAATAGAACTAATAGCGTATCACTACACGGTACCACCCTTGAAGTATCTGTAGTGAGAGGCTGTCCACAAGGAGGAGTGTTGTCTCCCCTGCTTTGGACACTGACTATTGACCAACTCCTATATAAGATGGCAGGGCTACGTATAGATGTGCAAGGCTACGCCGATGACCTTGTAATCACTGTCCGTGGTTTCTGCCAAAGTACTATTTCGTACCTTATGCAAAGAGGACTCAATACTGTAAGTAGGTGGTGCAAAGAAAACGACCTATCGGTTAATCCCGACAAGACGGTTCTGGTACCATTTACTCGAAAACGGTCCATAGAGAAACTAGTTAGGCCGACACTTATTGGCAAAAGTGTACATTTCTCCAAGGAAGTAAAGTATCTGGGAGTAACCATCGACCAGAAGCTGACTTGGAACAGCCATATCACTAACATAAGTCATAAGGCGAAAATCGCATTAGGAATTTGTAGTAGAATGGCTAGTCAACGTTGGGGCCTCAGGCCTCATGTTATACTATGGCTATACTCCACCATTGTGAGGCCGTTGATAACATACGCCTCTGTGGTATGGAGTAAAAAAGTCAATCAAAAAACAACAACTGCCTTATTAGGTGGCATTCAAAGAACCGCCTGTATTATGGCAACTGGAGCCATGTCAACCTCACCTGGAGCGGCCCTTGATGCTATGTTAGATCTAACGCCCCTGCATCTACATGTAGAGAAGGTGGCGAGGACGACAATGCACAGAATATACGCACAGGGGAGAATGAAGTGGCTCTCCCAGGCACTAAACTCTTTACAGGATTCAGTACTGGAAATTCCTATTTTGAACATGGTATCAGACTCGATGGTCCCTCAGAATACTTTTTGTAAATATTACGAAGTCGAAATTCCCACCCGTGACGATTGGCTAGACGACAAGGTCACGTGGGTGGGAGGTAGCCTCAAGTGGTATACCGACGGGTCCAAATCAGGATCTGATGTAGGCTGTGGGATTTATGGAGAGCGTCCAAGAATTAGCAAAATGCTGAATCTTGGAAAATACGCCTCTATATTCCAGGCAGAAGTACACGCCATACTTGAATGTGCGGACATTAACCTGCGGAAAGACTATGTCAACCATACGATATATATCCACTCGGATAGTCAGGCAGCTCTCTTAGCACTGGCCTCCGATACAATTAACTCAAAGTTGGTTAAAAACTGCATGGACCTACTCAATCACCTGGGCGAAAAGAACAGGGTCGTATTGCGGTGGGTTCCTGGTCACTCAGGAATCGTCGGAAATGAAAAAGCTGACGAACTAGCAAAAGCTGGAGCTAAGGGGACCCCCTATGGACCAGAGCCAATTTGTGGGGTTCCTAAAAGCCTCGCAAAACTAACTATGAGGAACCTGTATGTAAACTCATCGATTGATTTCTGGAATAAAGTTTCTGGAATGAACCACTCTAAGGCACTTATAAATGCCTTTAGTAAAAGGTCTACCTTAGAGGCACTATCCCTAAGTAAAACAAACTTACGCATACTTGTGAGGGCCCTAACGGGACACTGTGGATTGAACAAGCACCTGGTCACCATTGGCGTCCGTGACACAAAGGCGTGTAGATTCTGCTGTCAGGCGGATGAAACACCACTTCACCTTTTGTGTGAGTGCCACCCACTTATGCCTAAACGTTATACTCTCCTGGGGAAGCATCAGTTGCACCCAGATGAAGTAAAATTTATCACCGCTAAGAATATAGTACAGTTTATTATAGCTGTAGGTCTTGGCGGTGAAATTTAATTTATGTGGCGATCACAATAGATCTAATCAGGTCGCAGTGATACAAGCTCTGTAAAGACTTGAAACAGCCACAAAACCCAAATAATAATAATAATAGATAACATTACCGTGACAGTGACTTGTTGCGGCACCTGCATTTTCAACCTGAAAAGTAAAATAAAATCTGAGACCGTGAGCACGGTCTCCTTTGAATCCAACTGTCGCCACCGATTGATTGATATGCGAGCACACATATACGCCATATCAAACACACATGAACAAATAATGGTCATACGTCTCTGCCAAGATAACGCGCTCCCCAGGTACGATGATCGCGAGTTTTTGTTTGGCGTGTGACAAAGAGAAAATTGATAATTCATCAGGAAGCCTCCATTGTTGCCGAGTGATATTTGATGGGGTAATTCAATAGGAGCAATTTATTTTATTGCCCTTTGTTTTTACCTCACTTCACCAAAAATGCTGTTAGATATATTATATCTAATATACCTATAGGTATAGGTGATTGTTAAGTACAGTTAGGTACCTACTTACCTATAATTTTTAAAGGATGCTAACGAAGATACCGACCTGCTGGTTTATGGTAGGTATAATTGACAATACAACCTGTCAATATTGAACCCGCAACACTGATGTAGCGTGAAATATGTCAAGCTTCATTAAAATAAGTGAACCAAAACTAGTCTACAAAACAAAAAAAATACAAATTAACTTCATAATAGTAGCCATTAGCGGACTGTAAACACACAATTATGTTTTCAAATGGTGTAAATTTCTAAGCACGAGTTTAATGGAGTTTTCTACATTGGTGATAGGATGAGCGGGCTGTATTATTCAGGTCGGTATAAACAGCGGGAGGCGCGCGACGTCAGGGCCGGATTAGAAGCGTCGTTTGCGTGCACCTGCTAGCACAAAGATGAATTTAGGCGGCCGACACAAGTGACACCTGTCTGACACGAGATAATACGCTACTTATTCGCTGGTGAAATATGAAATTCTTCACGAAGGATTATCAAGCAAAATATCTATCCTCGCAGTACCTGCCTCACATAGTGGATGTAGTATATTTAATTCAAATGACAGCTTATTTTACAAACAACAACCTAGTTACTGTTTTTGATTCCTATATTAATAACTATTCGGAGAAAAATATTGTGGTCTAGGTGTGGTAGGTACTCTAATGATATGCATAAATTATTCATCAAGACACATTATTGATTCTATGCCAAGCAAGGATTACATAGTAATAATAACATTCTTAAAGCACTTACAAAACCAGCTTGGAAAAAATCTCATACAAACAAAATATTATATTATAATATAATACATACCTTCTCATGAGTTTGAAATAAAAGGGGCTCTTTCGAAATGCATATCGAAACTCTTGACCTCCCCCAAATGTACACTGAACTCGCTTGACTGTAGGTAATGTACCCATTATGCTTAACGTTTGTATGTCAAAACACGACAAACTCGACCGACGGAAAGGGAGCTTTTCATTTGGGATTAAATTACTTGTCGTACAACATAAAACAATTATTTCTCAGAACAGGTGGGTAGGTGCGCATAACACTCGAGGAGTTCCACTCTATTATAGTAACGAAGTTTGCTCTCTGACAGTGGATTCATTAGAAAACCATTCATCTCTCTGGTAACAGTAGGTAGTCCGCACAATATTAACTAAAACTACTTCTGAACTTAATTATCGTTTTAGCTACTCAGTATAGTATGTATGGAACAGATGTTATGTTGGTTTCTAACCACATTCGATAATTGAATAGGTACCAAACGTCCTATCATAAATTGGAAAATTGGAAACCAAACGAGTTTATTTAAAACTTAATTAATTAATCCAGCGCTGCAGCATCTAGTGTTGCAACATATGCTGAGATGGGCGCCTTTTTTGACCCCAAACTGCATATTATACTACATGTTATTGTACACTGCATGTTATTTTGTTTAAATGTATCTGTTTTTTTTTAATTATGCTTATGTTTTTTGAGATCAAAATAAATTTCTTTCTTTCTTTCTCTTTCTTAATTTATTAACCTAAAGGATGATTACATGAAGCAAAATACAATGAAATTCAGTGGTATATAAGCATAAAGAAAATTAACTACCTACGCCGCAACGAAGCGTCGACGTCGCCGTCGACATGGTGTGGGATACCTAGTTAGTGTGGTGGGTGGGAACTTGACAAATGTAAAGTTGAGCGCACAAACGGGACAGCCGCTGCCGTATGCATTTAGTTGAACGCAAACTTTTCGCTTTGTAAGGAAAGTGTTCAGTTTAAATCGTACGTACCTACACTCGCGTACCCAATATCCGTGAGAGAAACATCGTGTGTGTATTCAGGCGTGAGTCGAGCCAGTCGCGCCGCTCGCGCTATTGTGCCACGCCTCACGCGGTTGTGGGCCGACTCGTGCAGCGATAACGAAAACTCAACTTCACCAACTGAGTTGTCGGATAACGAATTCTCTTTCTACAGTGGAATATTAAGGTGAATGGTCCGCAGTTAGAATTTTTAATATTTCATACGTTTTAATTTAATTCGATATATTACGTCCAATTCAAGCGCCTATATGAGTCATATTATGAGCTTAGGATTATGGCTACAGATTTATCTATGTATTCATTTTCATCATCAACATCAATTCAATTTGGTCTTGCAATTCTTCGGGCTATGTCGGTTACTTTGGTTCGCCTGCGAATCTCATAATTTCCTGATTTGATCTCGCAGGAAACTCCCAGCATAGCCCTCTCCATTACTCTTTAGATGACCCTGGTCACAAAAAGATTTGTGATATTTTTTTTTATCATTTTTCGAAACGGCTGAAATATTATTTTATTTACGTTTCCTACCCCTACATGCCGTTTTGAAAGATTACCAAAAAATTTCACAAGAATCGGGTGAGAAATACGAAATGCAGATGAGATCAGCCGGAAATCCGCCGGTCAACCGCCGGACAGCATTTTTGATCAAGCTCGCTCGGTCAAAAACGCGAAAAATATACGTTAAAAATTCAAAATATGGCCCAATTTATCTGTTTCTTGAGACAAAGTTTTATTGACACAATTTTAACATCGCTCTCATCCAAAATACAAAATTCCCCGATGAGCGGGAGTTGCTCGTTAAGTAGTAGTGTGTACGCAGGGTGGTGTTTGCGCGTCGCCCTCAAAACCAGCAAACAGTCTCAAGTTACACCCTCGCAATCTCTGAAATAAACATGCGTCGAGGCCACTATTGCTAACAACCTTAGGAACTTGGGCCGCGAGAGCTTTACCAACTCTTAGCTGGAGGATTAATCTTATGCAAGATTCCCTTCAGTGTATGTAACTAACTTTAATTATAATCAAATATTAATTGAGGTGCCCGCATAGTGTTTTGTGCAGGGAATCCCTACGAGGGCTTACATACAAATTGCCTGCCTACACTACACAAACTTAATAGTTTCAAAACAAAATACCTACCTATGTTATTTTGTATATCATCAAGCCCGTAATTACTACTTATAATATTCAAAAAGTTTTGTAAGTTTTACTAAGTCCAACATTTCATACAATTATGAAAATAGGTCTGTACGCTTCCAAACTCATAATTCAGCTTTAGTTATCAAAGAACCATACATTGATACCTGTTAATGATATTCGATACATTTTCATTGAACTTTCTTCTAAAATTACATTTCGTGATTTGATTTATCTGTTTTAAAAATCACTAAGATTCGAGTACCTATAAGTTTCTATTATGAGTAATTTCCGGTTTGCAAAGTTTTTACTGTTAAATTAACATTAGTTTTAAAACTTAAGATGAAACGCCTTATACCTACTAAGCAGTCAGCTTTTCCTTACACCTAATTAATGTGAAGAATTTGAATTTTACTAAGTGAAAACGCTGAGGCGAGATAAAGAATTTGCTACAAGTTGGAGGCCAGCAAACTCCTGGGGGCTAATTACATTGTTACATGACAAAACTTTAGGGTCGACCAAAGTTTCTTTACGTTCCTTACTCAGGCTTTAGCTCTGTTGAGACTAATAAAATCACCTCTGCGTCAAAGCACATACTTACAAAGTTATCATCATATTCATACTATTACTAGTAAGTATGTACTTATAATAAGGGGAATGACTAAATCGACTGACCGACTGACGTTGGAAAGCAATAAGAACGTTTCTGGAAATTCTAAATTGCATAATAGATAGTTGTTTTTTTACATGTGCAAAATGTTCAACTTCCTGGAATGTTGCGCAAATAAAATTACAATATCTCATTTCAGCATTTGCTGTTAAAAAATCAGACAATTGACCTTCCCAAAATATATTATAAATTACAAAAAATACTTACAAAATGTACGATTGGGTAATTAATCCTTGAAACAATGTGAAAAATAATTATGTTATGTTTTTCTTGTTTTTCAGCCCTACCGTCTCAAACTTGGGTAAAATTAAGGTAGTCATCGTGTCAGCTGAAAGACGTCCACTGCTGGACATAGGCCTCCCTCAATCGCGGAGATCTAGCAGTGGATGTCTTTCAGCTGACATAATGAGCTGACCGTACACATACACCTCATAATATTAATTACGTACCAATAAAAATAACCGTAATAGTAGGTAACCGTTATTAAGAGAAAGAAATATCTCTTAATGAAAAACATATTATTGCAAATTTCGTAACTTTTCGGAACCTCGTTAATTCAGATCTCTCGTTGAAATCGACAGGGCGAAACCATTCCAAAATTACCGTTCAGTGACTCGTCGAGTTTTGTATACCAGATACCTACTTTTTTTTTCTTGGAAATTGAAATACACCAACATTATTTCTATAAAAACAAGTAACAAGCGCTTTGGTTTAAATGGTGAAGACCCAATCAACTAAACAACAATAACTAAATTTAAACTGCGAAATAAACTTCGGTTTTAATGTATTACTTAAGTATGTCTGTTATAATATCAGAATACTTAAATGCTTTATGAGAGCTTTAACAAGGAATGCGAGTCGTCTTAGGCGGCAGCTTCTCAGTCTCAAGCTATAACATTACAAAGGCCCTGTGCCGGGACATAAAGGAGCCGGCTGACCGTAGCCGCGAGTAATACCAGATTTTCTGACTATTACATTTATATAATACCTACTTACTAACTGTTCCCCGCGGTTCCACTAGCGTTGCCGGGATAAAAAGTAGCCTATACTCTCTGAAAAGTTATCTACATTGATGTGTCCTCTACATACACTGGTGAGCATATCCATCATTATCTGTTCAGTCGTATTCGAGATTAGCTTAGACACAGAAAAAATAGTTCAATTATATATATACACGAAGAAGTAACAAACAGTCTCATTCACAAACATTCCCATTTATAATTTGGAACACAGATAGTTTATAACTTTTTATCCTTTTACTACTTTTTATCCCGGGACAACATAAGATCCATCGGGAATGCGGGTGAAACCGCGGGGTGGAATCTAGTTTTTTATATATCATTGTTAATCTATAGGTACCATAAACCACCATACACCTATAGGTACTAATAATAAAGCTAAAAAGTTTGTTTGGATGCGCTAATCTCCGAATCTACCAGTCAGATTCGAAAAACTATTTCACAAATGGGAAGGTACATTATCCCCGAGTGCTACGCGAGCACGTGAAACCGGGGGGTGACAGTATTGTATAAAAATTATAAAATAAGTTAAAAACTTTAAAATTTCTCAAATATACCTACGTACAATCTACTTATACTAATTATAATAATCTATATCTATACTAACATTATAAAGAGGAAAGATTTGATTGTTTGTTTGTGTGCATTGAATAGGCTCTGAAACTACTGAACCGATTTGAAAAATTCTTTCACTAATAGGAAGCTACATTATTCCCGAAGGTTATAGGCTACTTTTTATCCCAGGAACGCGAGTGAAACCGCGCGGATCAGCTATTGACCAATAAAATCCAAATATATATTTTTACCATCAGCCAATTTAATGTGGCCACAAGATCAGGAAGGCCTTATCCATTACTGAGGTCTGATTTGTCACGGTAGCTGATTCATTAGACGGGCATTAATCTTCCACGGAGGTGTGAGGCTCGAGGCAGAGGGAGTAGGGCCGGGAGGGGTGAACCAACTAGCGCGGTGATAAGGCTTTACTTTGTTCAAGAAGCCGTGACGAGCTCCTCGAGACATTGAGCTCTGAAAGCTCGACACTGGAATTTAATTAACCCAAATTTGTCCTTTTGTCTCTACAGTATCGTAGAATAGTTTTCGTTAAAATGTTTGCCAATATGTGGTTATCAGTGCAACGATTTTCACTGAAAAACAATATATTAAGTAATCAAACCGTGAATCTTAACTTTATTTAGCCAATCAATGTTAAACTATAAAGACTGACACAATATATCAAACATTAAATTCAAACTGTTTCAAAGCAAAATAGAACGAACTGTAAATGCGTATGCCTGTCCCAGACAGGTACTGTAAAGGTGCGTCAAAATATGAGAGAAGCGGATGAAAACGTAATTCCGGAAATAGAATTTCGTAACTACAGACATGAAAAACCACGATCGCGCTACCTGTTACACCGGACGTTAAGTGTGGCGAGTTGGATACAATGATATATCTGTCAGTTTTCTCTTGTACTGTTGTACACACGGCCACAGATCAAGCTACACATTTCTGTTGCAAAATAGCGCCTATTACAACCACATAAGGTGCCGCAATGTGTAGCTTGATCTGTGGCCGTGTGTACAACAAGCATATTTAAAAGTCATCATCTCCCTGCGCTGCCTGTTCCCAATCATTATTAATTATTAATTTTATAAGTTACTAGCTTTCGCCCAGCGGTTTCACCCGCATTAGAGTTCATGAACACCCCGTTCTCAATTTACCCAACCAAATAATATGTAGGTCAATTTGTCCGTTAGTATATTCTCATACCTTGAGAACCACAGTACAGATTATGAAGCGCTTTTCAAAGATAGGTATCCTCTTAGGTTCAGGTTCCTAGAGGAAAGTTTTAGGCTAGTAAATATCCAGGGACATGTAGGTATAGTTGTTCTGTGACGATTGAATGCTACATACCTAAATATTTTTGCATGTGGAGTTCAGTTTTCACGTCTAAACACTGGTTAAAAATTACAATCCATGATGTAGCTTACCTAAGATTTTGTTATGTAAAAAAAAAGCAGTCAAAGGTTCAGAACCATACAGCCTTCTTATATTTTTTTATTAAATTTGTAGGTACATTATGTGTTCGATATTGTTACTTTTTTATAAGCTTCGGATGGCATCGAAATTCGTGCTCAGTGGCGTGCAATTGGAGAGGCCTATGTCCAGCAGTGGACTAATATAGGCTGATGATGATGATGGATGGCATGAAAGAGACAGTGTTTTTCTTTCTTCTTTCTTTCTAAACGTTCAAACAGTGTTAAATGAAAATTGGCAGAGCGGTAAACCCGGAGATGAGTAGGTAGGTATTTTTATTTCAGGACTTGTGAGAAACTAAGGACAGTTTCTAAAATGATTGTCTCATACAATACAGATGTCAAGAACTACCAACATAAACCTATCCATGAAAAATCTATCTATCTATACTAATAATAAAGCTGAAGAGTTTGTTTGTTTGAAAGCGCTAATCACTGGAACTACCATTCGGATATGGAAAAATCTTTTTGCAATTGAAAGCCCAATTATTAAGAATGGTTATAAGCTAAATCACGCTACGATCCTTCAGAGCCGAGCAATAATAAAAAAAACGCTAAGCGGGAATCATATAAAGCGCGGTATGGTAATGGATGACAGCGATCGCCCGATGTAACCCGAGCAATACCGAAAAGAACCGAACTATGCACGACTTCACCTGAAATACGGGTGAAGTCCTATACGTAATTAGTTTGATGATAAACTGCTTTTTTGCGTTTAATATTTTTAAGTTGAATTGTTGTAGATACCTATTACGGATTTCATAGAAACAAATACTCTTTTTAAGGTTATAGGCTACTTTTAATCCCGGGAACGCGAGGGAACAGCTAGTTATTTTATATAGACTAAATGCTATAGTTTTAGAAATTTTAGATCACTTGTTTGAAATATTGAAGAAAAATACCTATAAGCTTTATTACTTTATTTTGGCATGAAAGTTGAGCAATACTGTGAGTGGAAGAGTTCTCAGTGTGCTTTAAACAATGCTTGCTATAGGATAGCTTATATTCATAAAATATGGTACTTATATGAATAGCGTAGCCTTATTACAGTCTGATGAACTTTTTTAAAAAATCATATAAATATCTATGACTAAAATTTAGAATAATTTTGATTTCTATGTTGTTACATTTGTGTTAATTAGTCTTTATTCAAAATTTTGGATCATTTGCTCAAGTAATTGCAAAAATATTAAAGGGCAAAAATGAAATATTTCACCCTCTACAACATTTTATTGCTAAATAGTATTACAAAATGCTTTAGGATTCTTACAGTGCTTGCTATGGGTAGCTTATAACCAGAAATTCGTGGTTGTTAAATGAATAGGAAAAGCGTTATACAGGTTGATGAAAAAAAATTAAAAATGTCATAAAATTGTCTATGATTAAAAAGTTTGAAATTATTGATGTGCATCTTGTTACAATTATGTTACATGGTCTACAACCAAAATTTTAGATCCCTAGCTCAAGTAATTGCAAAAATATTAAGGGGCCAAAATACAATTTTCCGCCCTCCATAACATTTCATTGCTAAATAGTATTGCAAAATGATTTAGGATTCTTATAGTGCTTGCTATAGGTAGCTTATTTCCAAAAAATCATGCTTCTTAGTTGAACATATCATGAGTTATACAGGTTGATAAAAAAAAAAAAAAAGTTCAGAAAATTGTCTATGATTAAAAAAAATAAAATTATTAATTTGCATGTTGTTAAATTTGTGTAACATGGTTTACACCCAAAATTTTAGATCCCTAGCTCAACTAATTGCAAAAATATTAAAAGTCAAAAATAAAATTTTCCACCCTCTATAACATTTCATTGCTATATGGTATTTCAAAATGCTTTAGGATTCTTATAGTGCTTGCTAAGCGTAGCTTATTTCCAAAAAATCATGCTTCTCAGTTGTATAGTACTTCCGTTATACAGGTTGATAGAAAATAATTTAAAGTGTCATAAAATTGACAACTATGAAAAATTTGAGAAACACTGGTTTGAATATTGTTTTAATTGTATTGAGTAGTTTATATTCCAAATTTAAGGTCCCTAGCTTGAGCCATTACATAAATATTAAAGTGCAAAAATTGGAGATTTCACCCTTTATAACTTTATGCCGCATGAAAAGTTTGAGAAACTTGACAGTACATTTCGAAACAAATACTGTAGAAAGCTTATATTCCAAAAATCAAGCTTCTGCTATGAATATTAACTGAGAAAACCAGGATGCTAAAAGTAAATTTTAAACATTTTTACTTTGTCTATGGGCGAAACTTTGACAAACACCAAGTTGAAATTTGTAGTATTTGTATAACATAACGCGTATACGAAATTTCATTTGCCTATCTTCAGCCGTTGCAGAGATATAAGAGTTTGAAAAATGCATAATTTCCATCGGTAATATCTTCCTCGAAGAAAAAAAGTTTGAGAAACGCTGAAAATACATTTTAGCAGTATTATTAAACTACCTACACTATAAATTTTGAGTTTGTAGCATTCAAACTCACAAAGTTATCAAGGTTTAACGGAAACAAAGCAAATCCCTTATTTTTTTAAATTTTCCTCCCATAGACAACATTTTGAGAAACGCTCGCACCCATATGTAATATTTTTTACTGAAAAAGCTACATTAAAAATTTCAGACTTCTAGACCCTAAGGTTCCAGAGATATTAAGATACTTAAAATCTCACAAAGGGCCCGTTTCCACCGCTGCGGAAAGGAATTTCGAAAAATCGCTTCTTAAATGGGGTCTACGTGACAAAATCTATGCACATGCCAAATTTCACATTAATCGGTTCAGCGGTGTGGGCAGGGGGATGTTTACCCAAAAAACCGCTACTCTTTTATATAATAGATTAAATTCAAATCACTCAATCTTCAAAAAGTATCACCATCAAAGATCTTTTTCAGGAGATAATTAAAAGGTACATGAAAGTAGTTTATTTTTTCGGTCAATAAACAATTCCAATAACAAGGACTTCATTCTAAGAAATTAAAGTACATGATTTTCAGTATTTTTCCTAAGATATAATCTAGATTGGGGAATAAATCACAAATAACCAGCCCAAGTGAAGCATTATTTTGCTTCAAGAAAAAGAAAAAGCCTCCATTTGAAAGTGCCTAAATTACCATATCCGAAATGGTAATGGGAAGTAGCATTCCCTTTTTGGATAGTGATAAAAGATACCTTAAAAAGTGTCGATGATATTGGAAAGAAATCATAACTAACAGTCCTTCCGGGCACTCGAGGCACGCACTCTGAATATAATGCAATTACGTGAGATGGATTGCTTCAGTTCGAGCTGCGAGGAGGTCGTATAACTTCCTTATCTTCACAAGGTATCCACTTTTATATCGTCTTTACAAAAAGAGAATAAAAAATACGAGCAGAGCAGTTCCCTGCCGAACGTCTGTAGGGAACGCACTACAGTACGGAACGACACTGTAATTGTTGACACATTTTTATGATATGTATTCGGGAAGCTTTTTTATGCGGTTTAAATGCCACTATTTATTAGTTTTAACCGTTCGCGTTTGCTATATACTTGTATGTAGGGTTCATAAAGCTCACAGTTATTTTTGCGCCTATGTACAGTTAGGTACCTATTTGTAAAATGGGATTAGGTTTTCATTGCGCATTCATAGGGGCTTAACAATACATTGTGTGGAAACAATATACCTATAAATGCCGATATTTCTCAATACTCGTGGCGGTTCTCGTTTAGCATCAGACCTTCAAATAGCTGTTGTTTTTATTCACAATGCGAACTCAAGTAAAATTATGTAACTTCGGAAATTATTTGGCAAGATGCAAAACGTGAAATTTCAATTACTTTTCTTTAACGAAACGAAATACATAAGATAAATCATAAAACATGTTTCTGTACGAGTATAAATATGAATTACTTTGTAGATTAAACTAGCACATATCTCTTGCTTGTTTGAAGTAGAGACTATTGTAAAAATTTAATCTATTGACATTCATAAGTGACTTATTAGGGCCTAAACTGAGTTTTGAGGGTTGAGAATAGTATTCGTATTTCTAGGTTTCAAAAGACCCAGATGGACTAACGATAATCCTTAAAATATGAGGCATATTATTGTAACATTTGCAGCTTCATAGTATGTTTCGGATAGCATTTCATCAACATATTATCTGTTTCGCCTAAAATTGGGCTATATTTCGAAACTCCATACAAATCTGTAAGTAGATGACACAAAAGATACTACTACTACTGGTCTGGGTGTCAAATAATCACCTCACATCAATAAAAGCGAAGTTACATTTTATTTCGCAGTACTTAGTTAGTGTATATTCCCCAAACCGGGGATGAGAGTCGCCTCGCGGCGCTCCACGTGGGATCTCGTTACATACTCTCGATTGAAATATTTCCGTACCAGCAGACACGTATCTTTATTTGTATACTTGCGTCAATAAAGGAGTCACGCCTACAGAACCTTATTGTATTCCCACAGGATAGCCGCTATACAGTAGGTACCTACTACCAATCTCCATGTAAAATACAAATTCTTATAGTATAGTTACAAAGCGTACCGTTAAATTGGTCATGATCGCGTTTCCTAATTACATTCGGACGGAAACTGCAAGCAATGTTGATCGCTGTTTAATATGATATCGTTGTAGTCTGCAAACATAATCTATTTAGTAATTTAAATATTATATGTAAGTATATTAATTACCGACATCGTTATAAGTTGAATTTATAGCTATTAATGTTAGGAACATGATTTATGTGGAAAGGTAGAGAATATTAGGGACCGCTACCATTAGCTACTTACCTACAATTAGAGAGTTAGATTTTAATCGCTTACATGTATAACTAGGAGTGAAAATATTATTAATGCTATCCTTTCCTTTATCACAATCACTTCAATATTTAATCTTAGTTAATATGCATAAATTTTACACGATTCGAAATATTTCGGTTACGATGTCAACAACAACACGAATACGTTAGAAACTCCAAGGAAATTGCATCGTCTATTACTTGTAACGTCTTATGTAACGATCTTACAACACTACAAATGTGGATGGGAACATGCACATAATAGTAACATATTTATATTATCTCCGTACAACATTCGTACGGAACATGGAAAATTGCACTCCTGCATCAATTCTAATAGCGAACAGTATGTAAACTAAATACAGATTCCTATTACCAACAACTGAGTGCTTTGAATCTAAATAATGATTCTAATAAATTATTTTCACTCTGATCGGAAAAATATTGTACATTTGCTAAAGGACGATGGGCAGATTCAATGAAAAAATCCAGGGCGGACACGAAACAATCATGTGCCAATCTTATGTTTACTGCTAATTTTATTTAATTTTATTTTTCTTTGACAACTTTAATTTCTTAATTAATATTTTTAATTCGAAATCTTATATTATGTACAATGATCACAATGCACCATCGATCGCCCAGGGAATTAATATCCCTTTAGTTAGAGTCATTACAAAACATTTATACTCTAGTTTCACTGACAACAAATATTAAAGGAAAACTCAGAATATATTAAAAGGAACTCGAAAGTTTAACTTCCATTACGGGATAAGGGCAAAAGGGAGATAAAACTGTCCTAAAACTCTAAAATAGCCCTGAATACAAATGTAATCCGGTGTGGATTGGTGGGGTAACATAAAACGCGTGCTAATAGAGGCTAGGGCAGACCATGTACCGGATCGCGCCGGCGCCGCCGTTTCGCGGAACATCTATTACGTTCTCATTAACGCGGTCATAGTGTGCCGCTTTACCCGCTCGTTAACAATACCCTACCAGCAAATGGTGCCTTCAAAATGAATTTAGGTATACGATACGCCGTTCTCATACCAATTTCCATTACTTATATTACTTCATTATTACAAGTTCTGTAATGAAATGTCATACATACTCCGCTCTACTCCCTTAAGTTGTAAGGTCAAGGTGAATGTCCTTTTTGCGTGACATGATTGTGAAAAAAAAATGGATTTACCAAATAGGTACATAATAAATTCACTACTTATATGTTAGAAACCCTACACGCCCTCCCGTATACTCCGTATCCATAGACCAAGGCAAGCCCTCAGCGGCCGGATGACCCCATAACATTAGCTCAGATCGAAGCTGACGAAGCTCGTAAAAGTACACAAGACACTACACACAACCGATCACGCTACCGTCCTCGACGGCGAGGACCGCCGCGACGTCCCACTCAGTCTCGTCCCGTTCAAGCGGCCCGAGCTGCCATTAGTAATCCTACCGCCCCTAATTAGTCGTAACTCGTACAAAGTCCTCCCCCTCCCCCGGTAACGCCCTGAGCCGAGGTTCGTACCCCATTCGGGGGTGCCCTCAGGCGTTGTTACCTAAATATTACCCGGCTTGTTGTTGCAGCCATCTGAGGCTACCAACTTAGTCCTATAAAAAATAAATGTTAGAAACGTACAATATCTTGTAAAGTTTAAGAGTTTTCTGACTTGCCAAACATGGCTAGCATAATAAAGACCCTGAGTTAATCAGAACGCTTTTGGAAATTTAATTAGTGAAATTAATTCAATTATGTTATAAATAGCGGTCGTTTGGTACAAAATATAGCGTAAACGATTTCTTTCAATACTTGTAGCATCTGAAAAGCTCTGTAATATTTTTTATCTACTCTCATATCGTAATGTGCTAATTATGAAATCAAAAACAGTACTTTAATGACCCACTTTATGCACACCCGTGTATAATGATTTATTGTACAGTTTTGTTCCAAGGATAATGCTATAAAATAACTTTATCTACTCTCATATCGTAATGTTCTTATTATGAAATCAAAATCAGTACTTTAATGACCCACTTTATGCACACCCGTGTATAATGAAATTAAAAAATTATATTATAGTACAGTTTTCTTCCCAAGATAATGCTATAAAATAACTTTTTTTCATTAAAGTACAAGTATTTGGACATGTCTGGCCTCTTATAATTTTTTGGGTTTTAATACTTCAATTACTGTCAGTCATCTTGTCAAACGAAATAATAAAGAAAAAAACATTATAAGTGGCCAGACATGACTAAACAATAAAAATGTAGTATTATATTCTCTTTGTAAACAATTAGGAATCAATCAGTATTAATTTGTATATTTTGCCTAAATATATGATTTTGACCAAAAATTACACAATTTTTTTTTTTAGAAGCAAAATAGTATATATTTTTTTACCATTAAATTACATTATTTATATGAGTTTAGATAAAGTACTGTATGATACTGCACATAATTAGGTATTAAAAACTCGTGTGATACTATTAAGAACCTCGCCTACGGCTCGGTACTTAAACTCACACTCGTATTTAATAACAATAAGGGTTATTAAATACGAGTGTGAGTTTAAGTACCGAGCCGTAGGCGATGCAACAGTATCATAAACTACTATAAATTACGAAGTTTTCATTACGAAATGCGAAAGAAGTTTTAATCTTCATACGATAGCCGAAGGTTAGGTTCGATACCACTTTCATGTATTCTCATTGATCATCATCATATCAGTCGACGAGATCTAAAAATCGAGTATTTTTACGTAATTTGTATTAATTTCACTTTATATTTACTGAATTTTATGTCTATTTATTTTGTTTGATGAAAAAAATGATGTCAAGTGTATACTTGTACCAACCACCAACGTGGGCCATACGGCTACATCACCAGGGTGCGGCGCCGACACCGTGAAACGGTGCCGTGTCACGGTGCCGTGCACCTCTGGGACAAGACAAAATTTAGGATTAAGTATATCTATTATCTTGTTCTAGAGAATGGGACATGCCTCTACTAATGAAATTATCAAATCGACATCGACGTACGAACTTAGCGATAGCGAATCATCAACGTGCACGTTTCATGTGTCCGAGCCCTTACTCACTTGACCAACCGTAAAGTTTTTAAATGTGTAAGTATTGTATCAATAGGAAAAAATCTAAAGATACGATTTTTAAAGTAGGTAATATGGCTATGTGGGTCAGAGGTATCAGTTCGTTTTGGAAAAGGGGTCTCTTGCCCAAAATAGTTTTAGGAATCCCTGAACTAGAGCATCTGAAACTTATTGAACCAAATCTAAATTATTTTTAATCGTAAAAATAAATTACGACAGAGCGTGTTATGTTATTTAATAAATGTAATAGCTAGATATCTATAGCAACGTGAACTGAATGACCAAAACGTTATTCGTTCCATTGAAAATTAATACTGCGCCAGCCAACGAGCATCCCCAATATACCTACAATGGCTTGAAACATCCTGAATGTAAATCGGATTTCCGTATTATTTTATTATTCTCTTGGTGAACGTACTTTTTGTATTACAGTAATCTTCTGCCTCCATTCATAATTTTTTAAATTTAGGCAAGTACACACAGATTTTTAATAAGGCGCCAGCATGTCTACTAATACCTAATAAGAAATTTAATGCAAAAATTCAAAGGAATATACCTATTAAATGCCGTGACTATTTCAGTGAATACACAAGATCTTACCAATAATGATTTCTTATAATAAACCGACCGGACAGCTATGTAAGCAAGACATTTCCAACCGAGGCGGTCAACTGTAACGTTAACTGTTTAAACATAGGGACTCATTAATGAGACCACTCCCCTTGTGGAGGGAATTCGCTGAGGTCGTGCCTGGAACACGTCACAATTGGTAACGAGGTGGGATTATTGATTGAATCCATCATTCCCCAGCGAGTTGTCGTTATTAGTAACGTGACAAACGCTTTTGCATGCCAACGTTATCGTACCAGTAGGTACACACGGCCACAGATCAAGCTAGACACTGCGGCACCTTATGCAGTTGTAATAGGCGCTATTTTGTAACAAAAATGAGTAGCTTGATCTGTGGCCGTGTGTACATGTACTGGTATTCGTCCATAGTCACAATCTAGCAAGGGAATTACAACGTCAGCTGACTATAACACTGAGTAGAATTACAAACTGTTTTATATAATTAAGATATTGCTGTTAAATAATTTGAATTCTCATACCCACTCACGAGTATTACGTGAGACGGTTTAAAGAAAGTCTAGTAAAATCCTAGCTAAATAAATCATTTTTTTATATCATATATCCATCACGTTATTATGCCATAGGACAGTGCAGTAAATAGCCTTTTTTTTGCGCCCTATGCGAGTTTCTATAACTGCGCCATGTTTTTTTTTAGATATTATAGGTACCCTAGTTAGAGCAATGGTTTGTATAGGCCTACTTTATTTAATTCAGGGTGATAAAATAAAGCACAAGGACCTTGGTGTTGGTGGACCAATTATCTAATTGGAAGAAAAATCCATGTGGTCCCACTGATGTGGGCATACAAGCAGACGATATTATTATAATTAACAGACGTTTTTGATGATACTGGCATGTAGGTACGTATGTGTTGGAGTCGAGCACTAGGGGCGCAGCGGGAACTTACCAGGAGCAAACTGAAAAAATAATAGTCCTGCCTGGTCTGGCCATTCTTGCGCCCCCCAGAGTCTACGCCCTGTGCCTGGGCACCGGTGGCACCGCCCTATTTACGGCACTGCATAGGTACTAGCTTTGGCACTGCTATTTCACTGCATTAGAGTTCATGAACAACCCGTTGTCTATATAACCAACCATATATGTAGATCAATTTCTCCGTCTCTAGGGTCCGTTAGATAATTAAAAAAACGGCTTTATATATGATAACAGAAAAAGAGGAGGGAGGTTTTGTGTGTTTATGTGTTCATTTATAGCAGCATCAGACCTTTTATCAGCCACGAATTTTATAGCCTTAAAATCATACTTAATTTTATTATAGGTGTACAGTAAAAAAGGACTTACAGGCTACAATCTTTATTCTCGTAATAAATTATCGTTACAAAAAGAAAAAGCACAAAAACAATTTAGAGATAGAGCGCGTAGCAAATAGCAATAAATATTTTTCAATCGAGATTTAAACATTAATCTGTTTCTAATTACATTTTGTTACACTTGAACCCACTTTGGGTAATTATTCTGTTCAAAGTTATTTACTTACTATGATGTTTATTGGAAATATTAATTAATTAATATTTACAATAAACATCTTGATACAGAATGTTCGCTAATTACAGACAGACCAGGTATTGATTTTATAATATAGCTACAATTGTATCCAAGTGACACGTGAACATTATGTAGTCATGAAATCCTTAAAATGTACATCATAACTATACATTGGCAAAATGGAATTGTGTCGTTTCGTTTTAATTTCACAACTCTTGGTATCATTTACTGTACAATATAAAAAAATACATATGATTACCTTACATACAATACAGAAGAAAGCTTTGAATTAGCTAAAATAAAGCATAGCTATGATAATATCTTGGAGCATTCTTAAGTTTGCTTTTGTAACCAAAAAATATATAAATTCTACATATTACATAATCGCATCTTTCACCGTTATAATTTCGCTTCAATTTCTTCCCTATTATGAGTGTATACATTAGGTATTTAACAACAATGTAGCAAATAGGCCTGTAGTAGGATCGTGATAGCCTGTCAACTGCAGGTCTTCGGCAATCTGTTGAGATATAACCGCTATCTCACGCGATAGCTTTAGATAATTACAAGTCCGATGCTCCGATAGAGTTCACCCGTCATGCCAGAATGATTGACTGACCGCGTACTGTAGGTACCTTACCTACATGAGACTGTTGATAGAATATGAGCCACGAAACTTAAAAACTTAATCAGTTTTTTTTTATATCTAATAATTATATCAAAACACATTTAAATTAATTAATAATTAGTATTTCACCTGCAGTATGTAGGTACTTTATGAGGTGGAAGTAGGTACGTACCTAATCATCAATCTCAATCATCAAAACTGCAGATCAATTATAAATAACCAAATATAATAAATAGTATATGTATATCACATAGAAACCTACAAGGTGCCTAAAAAAGTATCAAACAAATTGGAATAGGTATAATAGGCGCCCAAATAAAGCCATTTTTTACTAAATAGCGATGAGGAAAATTACGTGGCCTTGAACACGCGTCAGAACTATAGGTGAACGAAAGCCGCAGCTATTTTCTAGGCATACCGTACAAAACCTTATCCATTATCGCGTAGGTACTGATTTGTCACGGCAGCTGATTCATTAGTCGAACATTAATCTTGTAGTCGTGTATCACGGTTACCAAGTTATATTGTAGCTATGGTCTTACATAGAACGCCTCGTTGCCATCGTAACACCGTGGGTAGGTATTTGAAGAGCTTGTTAGTTAGAAAAATCTTTTGAATAGTCAAATAATGTTGTTATATTATATGTAGTAACTACCTAAATAAAAACAAAATATACCTTCATAAAAATTTAACTCTAATAATAAGAGCCAGCAATAAATTACTCTTTTCAAAAACAGTTAGCTCAATTACATATACGCGTCATTGACAACAATTGCGTTCCCGGCGGCAAATCCAAAATATACAAATACATTTAAAACATTTTTATTCATAAGATGTCTATGAAATTAATAATTCACTTAACTAGATCCTTTCTTTTATTAGGTTTATATTAAACACTTCCCTCGTAGCACTTCGTAGCAACGTAGGTACGAGTACATAGCGTTCGTAGACCGTGTCACATTGCTGCGCTATAGTATACAGGATGACTGGTGAGTCACCAACGATCTCATTCTAATTATGTAATAAAATTAGGTTCTTAATTTTTGGTAAAATTTCCCTATAAATAAATGAAGTGTGGCTACATTCCCGACGCTCATGCTTTTTGTCTGTTACCCCGTTCGCACGCGGCGAGATCTTGTGTTCCGTAGTATGCGTCCGCGCGGTGACCATGCGTTGCGTAATAAATTACTTAACTTTCGGTTAAGTTTACTAAGTAGTCAATTAATATTTTTTTTTCTTCTTATATCATCGTCAAATATCACGTCCTCGATTATCGTTGGTGACGCACCAGTCAGCCTGTATATAGTATTTAAAACCTCCTCGCTTAGCGTTTTTTTTGCTCGGCTCCTAAGGATCGTAGCGTGATCCTAAATGGCCTATACATACATACACCTTCCATAATAATTAGATTGACATTACAAAATTTTTTTTTTTCAAATCCGTTCTTAAGTATATTTTGTTTTTCGTTAGAACAATTCACTATGCGTTTTTTAGTGCATGATAACACAAGTAATTATAATAGAATGCTTGTTATTTAATAAAAATATACTTAAATGGTGTCTTTATTATAATTTATTTTTTTCTTCGTTTTAATCATTTAATTTGTTTATTGGCAATAATTAAAAAATATTTAAAATTTTATTTATTTTAAAGTCAGTCGTCAGCTTTTGTTCATTCGTTATTTATTTTTCATTGCCCTTTGTTAATTTTGAGCTAAAACAGTGTAGCACAGTAGGTATGTTTGGAATCTTTACCGAGGAATCCAAAAAATATTTCTAGTTGATCCTTGAACCGTCGTCGATTCCCATTGAGTGACCTTTGATCTTCTTAAGGAATAAGTCGATTTGCGTCAAAAAAATCCTGAAAACAGCGCCTTTTCACCGACCAAACCCAAACCACCTTTATTAATGTTAATGTATACCTACTATATACGTACCAGGAATGTGATTCATCACATTACCATCACACAGCGGGCATACAAAGAAAGAAGGGAACTGTATCTCATGTGCAGATACCTGAACCAAAGTAAAGTGCTAAAACAACAATTAAATATAATTTATTATACCACCATAGAGGAAGGTCTAAACAATTTGACAAAGTATTATATCTAGGATACTACGCACCATAATGACAAAATAGCATCACTATTATTTCGTCAACGCTACGAGACGTAGGGCACTCTAACACATTTTCATAAATTGTTATTATTTCATAGGCTTACAATATACATTGACAATATTTCATAGGTACATGTATTTCTAGGCCAATCAAGTAATAATTAACGTGTAGTAAACAATGAAATATGTAGCAGAATGTAATTGTTTCGTGCGATCGCGTTCCTCATGAAGCTCTAACGACGCAAGATGTGTTGGTTGGGACCTCCGGATGGAACTATTTTTCTATAGGTCATGCAATGTTATCATTAGTGTAGTCTGAGAGTTCCATTTCTGAACGATGAAGACAAAACAATATTGATATTGGATAATGGAAAAATGGCGTGCTAGAAACGAATTACCACTGAGGAAAATTGCCATTTCCTTGCTGTTTTCTATCTGGAGCTTCTTACTTTAATATCTGAGTTGTTACATTATTGTTGATTCGTTGTAAACAGTTTTTTTATATTTTATGTTACTTATATAACGTTGAGCCAAATGATACCGTTTTATGAGTAGTAGGTAGGTATATATTTTGTTGTACTCGTCTCAGCAATATAATGCATATTATTATGGTAGAAGTTGCTTACTCTATATTGTAGGTTAAGTACACCTTACGTACGTACGTTCAGCGGGAGTATATTACCTGACAAACTTCTAGATTGCTTGTATATAATGGCTCTGAAACTTAATACCGATATTTACCTACAATATTATGTATTACCAGCTTGAACTTTATCAGTTAAATCATTACATAAAAAAGTCTACCGAGATATCTAAACTGAATATTTCTCGTCATATATTATTGCTTAACATCCAATAAATTTTGAACGAGAATATGCGAATTCACCATTAAATACCTTTGTATGATTTAAAGGCCCGTAATTCAAATCTGCCATAAAATCGATGTGCGGAAGCTACAAGGAAAGGACAGTCTAACTTTTCTTACATACTTTATGGCCTTACTTCATTTATTTTTACAGAATATATTATTTGTAGTATGCAATATCTCATTTTTAACTCCTTAAGCCTCATCTCAACAATATTAAAAAACTAGAAGAAAACCCGGCTTCGCTTAGAGATGTGCCGAGTCAGACTGACTCGAATACCTAGCAGGTACTCACGTACTCGACTACCTATATAAAATACTGTATTCGGATACACAATATACATAATTATAAAGTTAAAAATTTCAATTGATAATTGTTATAGTTGATAGTTTTTAGCTTTAATATGCCATGCCATACATAATTACCAAAGGATGATTATATTATGATTTAATTACTGATTATACAATAATCTGCTGTGATTATTTACATTGTACAAGCGTTCATACACGATTTGTCATGAAATATTAGAATTTGTCGTCAAAAGCAAACTACAAAGTTCGATTCAAAAAGTATTCGAGTCCACTGAAGTATTCGAATACTCGTGCCAGTACTCGAATACCTTTTTGTAACGAATACCAAAATATTCGAATACCAAAAATAGCCGACTCAGCACATCACTAGCTTCGCTCGGGTGAAATATGAATCTTAATCTACATGTAGGTACAAAATGTTGATCATAGATATTTCTGTAGTTATCGGTTCTCAAGGAATATTAAAGGCAAAGCAAGGCATGGATTCGCATAGCATCATTCATTGTGTTTAATAATAGTAGTTTATGATACTGTTGCATAATAGGGATTATTAAAACACGAGTGTGAGTTTAAGTATCGAGCCGTAGGCGAGGTTTTTAATATTATCACACGAGTTTTTAATACCTAATTATGTGCAGTATCATACAGTACTTTATCTAAACTCACACTCGTAGTTAATAACCCCTATTATGCAACAGTATCATAAACTACTATTATCTACCTACTCTCATATCGTAATGTTCTTATTATGAAATCAAAATCAGTACTTTAATGACCCACTTTAGGCACACCCGTGTATAATGATTCATTATAGTACAGTTGTGTTCCCAAGATAATGCTATAAAATAACTTTTTTTCTATTAAAGTACACTTTGGACCTATCAATAGTATAATCAATCAGTATCAATTCAATTTGACGATGACAATGTGACAAATTTTTGACATGAACTTTAGAGGTAAGAATTTTTGGGAGTTGGCAACACGGATTTGATTAGGTATATGATTATTGAGTCTGTTTATTAAAATCATTTTCAAGTCATAGTCAGTCACGTAGTTAGTCAGTTTATGTTAGGCCTCATTATGTGTTAGGGTTTTAGTACAATGGTGGTCGCTCTACTAAAACTAAAAATTCACTGGTGCACTTGTATTGATCTTTATTGGACAAAATACTACCGATCAAATTCAATAAAACTCAAAATACACGATTTTATGAAAATAAAATGAAAATGAAACATCAATTCGCGAGTTCCCACCAAAAAGTCCGAAATGTACATTCAAATTTTATTACGAAAAGATGGTCGGTATTATTTTTGAATGTCATCCGGTGTCAGTGACGTTTCTCTAGAATGGTCAATATGGAGACTGTAATTTGCCTGTAACAAATTTTTGACTTGAACTTTAGAGGTAAGAATTTTTGGGTAAGCAGTCAGCAGTCAGCACCATTAGAATTTACCAAAATACTCGACAATCCGAATTTTGCGGATATATGTTGTCGACTCGAAATCTTTATTTTTTTATGTTTTATTATCGAGGTAAGGTTTCGATCGAGTCTACCGTACCCCTTCACGAGATTATTAATATAGAATATAGATGTGAAAAAATAATAATAACAACTTTTTCTGCAAATGTTTCATTTTACAAATAATCACTTCATAAACATTATTTTGCAAACTCTGCTCTTTACAATTATATTTGATTATTCATACGAGTTTAATTTACTATTGTGAATCTGCTGTAATATAAGTTCAAATCATGAAAAATATATCATCAAAATAATACCGAAAGTTTATCTGAATCTAAATTGTCATAACATTACTATTTCTTTTACCACTACTAGTTTTAGATAAAATTTAACACAACGATAGATCTTACCTGTATAACACAAAAGATAATTAGTATCGCAACAAAACATAATTATCTACAGGAATGTGGGTAAAACGCAGGGCGGTGTTATTATAAATACGAAAGTTTGTGCATGTCGGTTACTCGGTCACGCCGTAATTTTTTTTTTTTTTTTTGAAAGGGTTGAAGCCATTTGGATGAAACTTGGCACATATGATAGCATACCTTTTTATCCCTTGAAAACATTAGATTATATCCCTCAGGAGCTCAGTTAAAACTGCGGTCGGAAGCAGTAAATCATATTTTTTTGGCAACTCTGGTGTATTTGGTTTTTAGACACTTTCACACGAGCCTAATGAGATAGTAACTAAATTCATATCTAGATAGAATTTGGACAGATTCCTCAATAATTTTACCTATGACGTCAAGCAAATTGCCACACTTGATAGTGACTGATAAGTTTAAGGATAAGACGTAGGTGAACCTGAATAGATATCTTAAAATGCCATCATCATTCACACTTCCCTTCCCTTTGACACGGTATTTTCTTAAGTTCACCGTGTGAGGGGGATTAAGTACCGCCTGTCTACAGCTGCGTCCTGTCGGATAAACATAATTTACTAACGACATCTGCCAACGCTAACTTATTATGTTAGCGTCGTAATTTGTAGCATTATTATTGCTACAAATTACGACTGCCTACATTATTGTATAGCGGTGGCTTACGACGAACACAAACAATTTTAGCGGAAACAACAAAAGAGCGATTGTTTTCTTAGATTATCATGGACGGGTTCATTGCTACGCTCAGTAAGTTTGGCGATTTGAAAAGAGCAACGTAAGCAGTCCTCTCGTTCGGCAAAGATTTATATCCGTACAATGGACTAATCCGCTGACGATGGGATTGCGAAGGACACCTGCTGCTCAACAAATGGATCCTGTTTTTCAGACAACACTATTTTTTATAGTAAGTCGAGCTTACGTTCACGTTCTTAGTTACAATAGGGATCTACTGAAACAAAGATTTTGTTCTGTGTAATTAAATTCCTGTTAATTTCATCCAATATATAGATCGGAAGAAATAAAGTGCTGCCTGAAAGTAGACACAACGTCTTGCTTGCTTGCCTTGTCAATTCAATATCTTCTTCAATCTTATTGGATTTTAAAAAATAACAGATTATAGTTAAAAAATAGTAGTTTATGATACTGTTGCATAATAGGGGTTATTAAATACGAGTGTGAGTTTAAGTACCGAGCCGTAGGCGAGGTTCTTAATAGTATCACACGAGTTTTTAATACCTAATTATGTGCAGTATCATACAGTACTTTATCTAAACTCATATAAATAATGTAATTAAAAAAAATTGAAAAGTCGATAGTATTTTTCAATTTTTTTAAACTTACACTTCAAAAAAAATTGCTATTTTTGTGACATTTTTAGTCAAAATGATATATGTAGGCAAAAACAATAAAATAAACAGACACAATAATCATATACCTAATCAAATCCGTGTTGCCAACTCCCAAAAATTCTTACCTCTAAAGTTCAAGTCAAAAATTTGTCACATTGTTCAAATTCAATTCAAATTCAAAAGTGTCTTTATTAAATGAACTCATTGCAAGTATTTTTAATCGTCAAATATGTAAATATAAAAAATAAGTATATAAAAAAACTATAAAAAATATAATATAAAAAATAACAATATGATAATAATAATAACAAAATTCATAATAATAGTAAATAGCATGTGAAGCGAGCAACTCATAGAAATGCGTTCTTGTCCTCTATAAAATCAGAAACTTTATAGTACCCTTTTTTGTACAACTTATCTTTAATTAGCTGTCATCATCATCATTAGTTGTCATCGTCAAATTGAATTGATACTGATTGATTATACTATTGATAGGTCCAAAGTGTACTTTAATAGAAAAAAAGTTATTTTATAGCATTATTTTGGGAACACAACTGTACTATAATGAATCATTATACACGGGTGTGCCTAAAGTGGGTCATTAAAGTACTGATATTGATTTCATAATAAGAACATTACGATATGAGAGTAGATAAAAGATATTATAAAAACTATAATATTTAGTATACTTAAATACCGAGGCGGGAAAAAAAACGAAACATCTCGAATTAAACATAAATAAACCACGCGTTGAATTAGAATTTGATTTTTTGTTGATTATTTTGCGTTTAGTTTTAGTTGAAAGATCTTTGTCCGGTAAGGTTGATCAGGCTATCAATTTGTCTTTTTCAAAAAACAAAAAAAAAACTATTCTCATTTTGAATGTTAATTATAATTTGTTTAATTGACTAACTGACTGTTATGTTATTTACTATTAATAATTAATACTAATAATTACAATATAAAAGGCATTTTTAATTTAAGTTGGTAGCAAAATGTTTGTCTTATAATAATTTACGAGACCCAGGTAAGGACACAATAATTATAAAAAAAGTTACTCTCTACTTTCAGCCGAGTAGAGTACCTATGTTTAATTTCTTGTTTGTTGTTGATTTGTTCATTAATAAGTGCAATTTATGGTAACCCTATCAGCCTAATTTGCAAAAAAGCTAATATCATCGTGTTTTATTAAAAAAATCTAAATTTTTCAAGAATTCTCGTGCTTCGAGAAATAAAGAAGGTTGAGTAACCAGAAATCCTATTACCCGAAGTAAAAAGTTGTTATCCTACTAATTAATTCTTACGTATACCTAAGTCAGCAGTAGAATTATTTGTAATAAGTACTGTTTGTTAAAAAATAAATTACGTTAGGTGCAATGACAGATTTGAAGAGTATAAATTGAAACATGCTGAGAAATAATAGTGTTTAATGTGACTTAGTCACACTGTGAGCGTTGCGACAGCAACACGTGTGACCTGCGGTTCGCCACATTCACCCAAATTGCTCCATGAACCCGGTCCATGCGGCGCTCTGAGCTATATTAATAAATTTTGATTAAGCGATAACGGTTATGTAAATAGTGGTTAGAAAAAACTGCCAAACTGTAATTTTATCAAGTGCCATATTAATCGTTTTTGAATCATTTATCTAGTAGTAGTCTACTAATGTACCTCTACCTAATCCATATCCGCACGACCGCGAGGTACCACGCGGTACACCAACGCAGGGAAGATTAAAATTGGACTATATTACGAAACTCCATACAAATCTGTCAAATTAGATGAAACAAAAGTTAGTTGACAGGTCGTTGAAATGATATCTGAAACATACTAATGAAGTTGCAATGTAGCGATACTGACCCAGTTCATCAGATTGTCGAGAAGTTATGTAAAAAAACTATAAAACTATTCCATTCTAATGCTTTACGGGAGGTAGAACCAAAAGTACTCATCTATGTATATGACTACTTTTGAGGATCTGTCAATGGCTTTCTGTTGTTTAAGTAAAACTATATTTTATTATATTAGCTGTAGATCTTCCTTTAATAAATAAATAAATAACAGGAATATACTTACCTACATTAATAATCTAACATAAATTTAAGAAAAAGTAAAAAGGGGCTTAAAAAATCTTATAATGTATTTTAAATATGTTTAAAGGAAGGAATGTTTCCTTTGAGTACTATTTGCTAATATACTTTCCTTCCACCGTCGCCCGCCTTTTTCCATACCGCGACCGTACCTATTTATACTCAATAAGGCATTTATTCTTGTTACGTTAATATGTACCTACTTAATTTTTATTTTATAATAAGAAATGTTAGTTCCTTAATTTATTCATTAAATTCGCTCTTCAGAACATATACCTAGAAGAAAAAATATGAAATAACAACAAAAAGTAAGAACCCTTAATTCATTATTCGACTGAGCCTAATAATAATGCTTAAAGCTACTACAAATTACGCTCACAATAAATATTTATCATTCTAACGCGAGCGTAAGTACCTAATTATAAACAAGCATCCGTAGAAACCAAGTTCGGTATATTACTTTCGAGTTTGTTTAAAGATTATTAGCATCGAATTCATTGTAAATGAAATAAAGAAATGAAGAAATAATTATTCTCATAGATTTTCTTTCTTGCATAATTAATTAATTAATGCATAGATATAATGCGCTTAAATATTTTACACACAATTATATGCAATGGGGGTTAATATCGCCACTTTATGGCGAAACATACTCCTAATTAACTGAGGGAAATCTGTTCCGGCTAAAATTGGTGGCGATAATTACCCCCTGGTGCATTTTTTTTATCTTATCTAATAAAAAGACAACTCATATTCTCAAATGTAGTAGACATTAAAATATTCTGTGTGCGACAGAATTTTTAATTTATCCTACTAGCTCGAGTTTTCAAACTGTAATTTAAATCAAAAGCACTAATAAGGAGTATTGATATCAATTTCGATGCAAATCACCCCCAAAATAACTTTTTACCCCTTCTTAACCCCGTTAGGCGATGAGTTTCAATAAAATACGAAACACGTCTTCCATCAATTTTATTCCATTATATTTATGCAAAATTTGAAGTAGATCAGACC
This sequence comes from Tethea ocularis, assembly GCA_963555595.1. NCBI lineage: Eukaryota > Metazoa > Arthropoda > Insecta > Lepidoptera > Drepanidae > Tethea > Tethea ocularis. The sequence continues at coordinate 5,568,358 of OY741966.1, forward strand.
AAGGAATCTTGTTGTCCAATACAAACATTGCCCTCGTTTTTCACCCCATGTTTCAGGTCTCTACGATCTGTGGTTTAGGCTGTGCGTTGATCCGTCAGTTATTCAGGACAAAGCATTTTATATGTAGTTGTAGATTACTTACCATCATCTGACTTGGTTCAAAAGCATAAAAACACGCCAGTTAACGTGTACTTAGTAATAACATAATAAAAATCGTACGTACCTAATGACATGTTAGTAATCCATTGAACTCTCGTGGGAAGAAACGCCGGTAAAATTAATAAATTCGAGTATTTCCGCTCGCAGTTAAAGCGAACTTTGAGAGTGCTCTGAATATTAATACACGGGTCAGGGCGAAATTAATTTATACGAACCGACCACCGTCTGTTTTACTGAAATTTTCTATTTCAAAATCCCATTCGCATTTAATTCTGAAACCAATAGATATTTTGAATATATAGTTACATTATTTACATTACCTACATCGAAAGTCACCTGAATGATATGTTTCTGTGTGTCTATTTGCTACAATTTAACAAGTAAACTATAACTTACTACCTACTACAAACAAAAAAATAATAATTAATAATTTTAGAAAGCACATCTTAAAATACATTAAATTCTTTAAAATTTTGGCTATCTTTTCAATCTTTGATGGCACGCAGTTGATCGATGTTATGTAAATATAACATACCTATATTAAAAATCGAGGTGATGATATTAAGATACCTTTTAAACGAAAAAACTTTATCAAAATCGGTTCAGGAGCTATGATATCACAGACAGATACACAAAACGAACTTGTAACACACCTCTTTTTCGTCGGGGGTTAAACTACTGCGAAGTATAATAAACCAGGGTATCATTTACGTAACATCCGATGGATAATGAGAATAGATATTATTCCATCATCAATCTTTACATCCCTTCTGAGCAGGTGGATTGTCTGTAGCCGGGAGGAGACAGACTCATATGCCATTATGTCATCTCACACCCTCAACATGGATCAAATATGCTCCACTCGCATTTAACTTTAACAACTGATACCTCTAAATCTTGTTAGATATATATATCTTTATTATAATGTCTGTTAGTTAGATGCACACAAAATTGTGCAAAGAACATATTCTATATATTTCACCATCGATTTTATAATGACGCGTTATAGTGCGTGATAATTTTAATATAATATGGCACCAACTATTCCCGAGAGTAAATGGTATTGCCAAGATATGGATGAATGATGACCGAGCAGGTAAATTTCCGAATCAAAGAGTCCCCAGGGAGACGAGAGCTAGTAATTGACAGTGGTTGTATCAGCACAGCGCTACAAACTTTTTATGACGTCATAAACACGAGATGAAATTATATCCTAACGACCCAATAAACGGGAAAAACTCCTCTCAGCTACCCGTTATTACATGAACGGAAAGGTTCAGCTCCGTATTTGCCCGCCAGCTATATTCGTATTTATGTTATTAGGTGCCTAAACCAGGTACTTATTGACCTCTTTATAATATCAAGGATAACGCGAGTGTTGATCCCCGTATTATTGTTTAATTTATTGGTTGACCGAAGCGCGTTAACTTACACAGTATAATTGGATTCATCTCGCGCATCATTTCACCTTATTGCTCAATATCAGCGATCGACGCGCTCCAATCAGTCGCCAGCCTCAGCTGAGGCTCCCAATTAGCATTTCATTTAGTTTTTATACCTCATTTCATTTCAATGCTGAATAACGGCCAGCTACCCTCGTCAAGATAGCTTTCACAGGAAAACAACAAAACCTTTATTTATTTTCTTTATCTTTTGCCGCGCAAAATGCAGCACTTACAACAATTACTCTCGGCAAATTAAAGCCCGATCCTTAAAAACAACACTGTGCCTTATCTCTATCACTGACTTACAAAACAAGCACCGTAAGTAGGTACACGTCCAGTAGTATGGGTAATGCACACAGAAATTAATTAAAACTAACAAGTTGTGTGAAAGCGATTTATTATTCGTAAGCGAATATTCAAAAAAATGTGACCATCTTTAGAGAAAATTAAGTTAAAACGCTCTATACGCCTGACTTCAAGAAAACTTCACTAGACCCAGAGAGTTACACAGCTCTCTGGCTGGAAGTTATTTAAATGAACAGCGTCTTGTTGGAGTTGCAACACCCCACTTCTATTTACTCACCAATGGTTTATGTAGGTACCTACCGTTCATAGTTCTCGATGATATCAACTCTCGAATGCTATAGATGCTATATAGGTTTATCTCTGAGACTTAGGTATTGGTATTTTTCCATATTCATAAAAATTCATCATTAGAAGTAGATAGTCATCGATAAATTTATATGGTATTAAATCAATACTTAACCGTCAAGAGCAACTCGGTTTGAATAGAAAATCATTATAGGCCATACACGGGCAGCTCGAGCATTTACTCATCCTAGCACTCTGACTGATCGTAACGTAACAATCGAGTGGATGAATGTATGTGGTTCACTATGCAGTCGCAGCTAAATCCTAACTGTTTCAAGCTGTATGGCTGCCCTAAAAGACGCCTGGCTGTGTCAGTTTCCGAACTTAATGTTTACTTTTGATTTGTAAAGAAGCTGTAATTTAGGATGGATGCAATGGTCTTTACCTATACGGTAAACGAAAGATTAGGTAGGTTAGGATAGTACAATTTAAAATAGCAGACTTGCATTACATTATTAAAATAAAGAGATATCAAATAATATAGGTCTGAAAAGCAATATAAAAAATTGCCATCACCTAGTTTTTCATATAAAATTAAAGCCACAATTAATTGGTTACAGGCCACCAATCAGATTAAAATATTTATCGTCACGAAAAGCAATTTACAGAGTTCGCCACAGCACAATACACGTCAGGAACAGCTTGGATCTGCAATATCTGGTTGAGGTAGGAAACGCTGCACATTTTGCGTCGAAAATCATTCCAACGGTATTTTTTTGTTTTAAAATATATTTATTTTCTGTCACAAACTTTTACTTTGTTGGTTTTTATAGTGTCAAAATTTATTGGTAACAGGAAACATAGTATTGTTGAGAGTCATAATGAAGCTTAGCATTTATTTATAAACTACCAATAAACCTATAAACTTTTATCACGTATACTCTCGGCAATTGCGCGTATTTATTTATCTGGGTACCTACGAGTATTTCGGTTTGTTCATTGATACCTTGAAATATTTAGGAATGTTTCATTACTCTCATCAAAATATAACTCATCCCTTCAAATATTTTTTTTTGACTCAAATCTTTCTCGTGCCTTTCTCAAATTTAAAAAGGGAGAAATTTTATTAGTTAACCCCAACTTTCGAGACAATCGGCCAATATTTTTTTGTAAGGCATCTAATTCAGACTTCTCTTTTACTTTTTAATAGTTTGATCTAAAAAAATTGGGTTTGCCCCTTTGATGGGTTTCTTTCTACTTTACAAAAATATCTTTAAACCGATCGCAAATATACAAGGAAAAGTATAAACGGGAAGGATTTATAGTCGTTTTTACAACCTAATACTACTTCCCCTACCTTTCTTGCAAATTGACATCAGCCTATAAAATAGGGGACTACACGTTTTCACCTGTTTTAAATTAAAAAGGAAAGGGGCAAATACAATTCTTTTCTTTTATTGATCGGTTATAAATTGATTAATGTCGAGATTATTCAGATCTATTCCATCCCTGCAACTACCCTAGCTGTGTGCAACTGACGACGCCGATGTGATTTTGAAACATTGTGCAAGGGGAAGTAAATAGCGCACGAAAGCGACGCTCCTATTTATCTCGACTTAGATAATTCCTGCTGAACTGACGTGGGATGAGGGTAAACATCTTGACGTGATTAATAGTAATCCTTAGTAGTTTAATAGTGTAAGATTTAGTTGTTTGAATAATATTATCCGAAACGGCGAAGGCGGTACCTAGGTAATTTGCCGAGCAGAGTTAACCTTTTGTACCTATATTCGCGGTCTTTTAAACATTTATTTGGCAGACAAAAGGAAAAAGCAGTATGTTATTTTTAAGCGCCAAAGGGAAAACTAACATTGCCGCCGTTTGTAGGTAAGAGTTCAAACAATGCGCTCGGTTCTAGTTTTGAAACGTGGAAATTCGTATTATTAGATATTTGCTAACAAAGAGGTGAGATGAGGCCATCACCTGCGACGGACAACTCTTGCTATTTTGTGGGCTTGCCTTGTTATTTCCCATTATTCGTATAGAGTCAAGTAGAAGTAAAGACATTATCTTTTATTATAGAGCTGTTAATGTTAGTAATGTTGGAAAGGCTTTAGTTCAAAGGTACTTTGAGTCTTATTTTTAGTTATAAATTGTTTTTTTAATGATAAAATGCAATTTATAAAAAAAAATTACAAAAGGTAAAACTAAAATAAATAAACTAAAGCATTACACAATACCTACGTCAGAACTTTAGGTACTTAGTTACCTACTAAACCAAGATACATACCTACTACAAATAAATATATTTTGACAGAGCGTGACAACGTTACTAAACACGCACAACTCGCATTACAACCTATTTAGTAGCGAATAAACAAATATGAATATATAAATATATACGCATCTGTAATATTAGTAGGATTTGTCTATATATAAATCAATACATTTGTTACATACTTCCGTATGCGAGTTTCACGCATATGATATATATTTATGTAATAATCAAGGTAATAAGGTCCCCATTATTATATTCACGCTCAAGTTCAACGTTTGTCAGGTAAACGTGCCTATCGAAAAGTTGACCCTTTCTCATTTAACTTTATAGGTAAGTGTCGTCTAAATGTATTAGTTTTTATTGTTGTGAAAGCGCACAGCACGTATTAGTACGTAGTATATTATTTATTCTTTGGTATAAGTATCGGCATCCTGAATCGGAGTTTCCGAAATACATGCACCTATAATAAAAATTCTTTACAATTTGTAAGTGTACAATTATTTAAGTTCAAAAGCATTTGTTCTGTTTCACTAAATTACAAGATTCTTTCAAATGAGGATACCTTATTCATTCATACTATTATTATAGTAATTCTGTCTGTTTTTCTGTTACCTTTTCACGCCTAAACCGTAGAATCAATCGCTATGAAATTTTGCACACAAATAGCCAATGATATGGAGAAGGACATAGGCTAATTTTATCCCAAAAACGCGGATAAAACTATGAGGGATAGCTAGGTATATTACTTTCTCTAGTCGTATACATAATTCTTATAATTTTATGCAAGCCTTGACATTTGTTAGGTATGTACATACCTACTGTTTTCCTTCATTTTCCTTTCCGAGACCTTGAAACCTTTGAAGCTAAAATTAATTAATCATTCTTCATCTTTCTCATGTCCTATATTAACATATATCATTAAGTACTAACTTATTCCTTTGGCTTTAACTAATTTCCATCGCGCGGTTTTACCCGCTTTCTAAAGTCACAAAATTATAAGTAGGTATATTCCGTTATATAGAGTTCCGTACCTCAAATGGAAAAAACGGAACCTGTTGCGTATGTGCAATATGCGTGTGTCGCGGGCAGCGCCCCGCACCCCTGTAATAAGTTTCGTTTAATAAACGAGCCAGTGCGCTACGAGCCGTTGTGCGTTTCACTTGCCTCCCACCTGTATCCGCATACTTAACAGTGGCGACTCGGTATACCTACTTACCCGCGATTGTAGCTATCTTGTTTACCTACAATGTCTAGTGCAACACAATTTGGAATTTTAAGTAGTTTTGACCACAATCTACACACGTGGAAGACTCACAAGAGCCGTATTACGCAATATTTTATCGCAAACGACATCAATGAGTTGACAGATACCAAGGGCAAGAAAAGGAAGGCAATTTTGCTCAGCGCACTCGCTGAAGGCACATACCAACTCGCTGCAGACCTAGCGCTGCCAAAGGACATTGGAGACGTGCCGTACGACGATATCCTTGCACTTCTAGACAGCCATTTCACTCCAAAGCGCGTCGGGTTTGGTGAACGTCATAATTTTTACGCGGCCACGCAACAGCCGGGCGAGTCTCACACACAATGGGCCGCTAAACTGCGCGGACTGACGGCGCATTGTGATTTTTCTAATTTGGAAGAAACACTTCGTGACAAGTTCATCATGGGGATGCGACCGGGACGCGAGAAGGAAAAGCTCTACGCGCAAGACCTAACTGACCTTACGTTGACCAAGGCAGTGGAGCTAGCAGAGAACCTGAGTTGTGCGCGCGCGGCTGCCGTCGCCAGCGCGGTGACCGGCGCCGCGGCCGCGGGGGCCGCGCTCGTTCCGCCGCCGCCGCCCGATAATCAGCTTTACACTATCTCAAGGAACGGGAAAAGTGGGAGTGTAAAAAAGGTGAAGTGCAGTGTATGTGGTTATACGAATCACAAATCGTCAGAGTGTAAATTCGCTAACTATGTATGTAAAAAGTGTAACGTAAAAGGCCACCTACGTAAAATGTGTTCAAAAGTGAATTACGTAGATTTGGATGTCGGTGATAAGGGTGAGGATGATGATGACGGTAAGATTTTTTATATCCGTTCGGTCCAGGGAAACCCAATGGTAGAAACTGTATTAATTAATAATTTGCCATTAAAATTTCAAATTGACAGCGGCTCTGCAGTTACTGTGATATCGGAGAATTATTACAAAACTCGGTTTAGGGATGTGCCATTATCGGTCACTAGTAAACAGTTGATGACGTATAACGGCCGAAACATTGTTTGTGTAGGTACAATTCGCTTACCTGTCTCATACACAGGACAAACGCACGAACTCGACCTGTACGTGGTCCGCGACGGTGGCCCGCCACTCCTAGGGAGAGACTTTATATCTAAGTTTAATCTACAGTTGGTACCTGTTAACTATTGTCAAGATTCAGAGTTTGTAAACATTCAACAATTTCAACAAAAATATCCGGAACTATTTTCGGATAAGCTAGGAGCTTTTAACAAATATAAAATTAAATTAGTGTTAAAAAATAATGTTAATCCGGTTTTTTTCAAGGCGCGTCCTATAGCATTCGCGTTACGAGACAAGGTCGAAAAAGAAATTGATAGATTGGTCAGCTTAGGTATTCTGGAACCTGTCGAGTTCTCCGAGTATGCATCCCCGATAGTGCCAGTTTTGAAACGGAATGGGTCGGTAAGGTTGTGCGTAGACTACTCGGTAAGTCTGAATAAACAATTACTTGTAGAGCAATATCCGCTTCCCACAATTAATGAACTATTTTCAAAGCTTCATGGAGGTCAACAATTTAGTAAGTTAGATTTGTCTATGGCATATAATCAATTCATTTTGGATGAGGAGTCACAACTCTTGACATGCATAAATACACACCGCGGGTTGTATAAGTACACGCGCCTGGTATTTGGTTTAGCTAGCGCGCCTGCTATGTTCCAACGTGCGATGGAGTGTATTTTATCCGGTATGGAGGGAGTCCTGTGCCTGTTGGATGATATTTTAGTGACAGGTCGAAACAAGTCCGAACATACGGATAGATTAAATGCCGTACTAGAACGCTTACAAAACGCAGGGTTGACATTACAAAAAGAAAAATGCGAATTTTTTAAAGACGAAATTAGCTACCTGGGCTACGTTATAACAAAAGATGGGTTAAAAAAAGCACCGGAAAAAATTAAAGCTATGGTGGAAGCTCCCACGCCTACTAATGTCAATCAACTACAGTCATTTTTAGGTTTAGTAAATTATTACAGAAATTTCGTGCCTCAAACATCTACTGTACTCAGCCCTTTATACGAGCTATTAAAAAAGAATTGTAAATGGAACTGGACTAAAGAACATCAAATAGCATTTAATAAAATTAAAGAAATACTAACTTCGGATCAAGTATTAACCCATTTTGACCCAAATGCTAAACTTATTTTAACGGTGGATGCATCTCCAAGTGGTTTAGGGGCGATTTTGTCACAAATAAGTTCAGACGGCATCGAAAAACCTATATCTTTCGCGTCGCGAACCTTAAACGCCGCGGAGAAAAGGTATGCTCAGATTCAGAAAGAGGCAACGGCTATCGTTTACGGCGTGCGACGTTTCCATCAATATTTGTACGGCAGATCGGAACCGTTTATACTACGAACGGACCACAAACCTTTAATTTCCATTTTTGGCCCGTATAAAGGTATACCAGAGGTTTCCGCGAATAGGCTGCAACGATATGCTTTATTCCTTGGTGGCTATAACTACACGATTGAATACATACGCAGCGGCGATAATAGTGCAGACTATCTGTCGCGCGCGAGTTTACCCCCGCCCGCACCCGAGGCCGGGCCCGCGGCCGCGCATAGCGAGTGCACGTGTACGGAACAGTGCCGCGATACCGAGAGAACATGCGATCGCGCGACTTACGTTTGTTTCGTTTGGGATGATGGTAACATGCCAGTGACCCTACCTAAATTGCGCGAGGAGACTAATAAAGATATAGTGTTAAATCAGGTAGTTAAATATATATTAAATGGTTGGCCGGTTAAAGTCGATGACAATAGTTTAAAGCCTTTTCATCTTTGTAGATCACAGTTGTCCGTCGAAAATGGTTGTGTTATGAGAGGTCACAAGGTAGTAATTCCTGAAAGTTTATACCAAACAATTTTAAAAGAGCTACATTCTTCACACTTAGGTATTGTAAAAACGAAAGCTGAAGCGCGATCGAGATTTTGGTTTCCAGGAATAGACCAAGCGCTGGAGAGAATGATAGGTTCGTGTGAAGTATGTATCCAGCTGCGCCCTTCACCTCCGCGCGCTCCTGTCTCATGCTGGGAATTTCCACCTTGCCCTTTCGAGAGGATACATATTGATTTCCTAGGGCCAATTAACGGGTGTATGTATTTGGTAGTGGTAGACGCGCATACTAAGTGGGTAGAGGCGTATAACATGAATAATACTACTACGTCAAGTGCAGTAATCGGAAAACTGTGCGACTTTATGTCTAGATTCGGGGTACCTAAAACGCTAGCGAGTGATAATGGCACAGCTTTCTGTTCACAAGAATTTATCAATTTTTGCACATCGAATGGAATTACACATATTACTTCGCCAGTATACCACCCAGCCAGTAATGGTCAGGCCGAAAGCTTTGTAAAGGTGGTAAAAAAGGGAATAAAGTCTTGCATTATATCGTGTCTGACGGCAAAGGATTCTAAAATTAAGTTACTGAAATACCTTATGGATTACCGTAATTCTGTCCATACCACTACTGGGTTTTCGCCTGCGCAATTGGTTTTTGGGCATAAATTGAGGTCCCGATTAGATTTACTTAATCCAAAACAGTCATCACCCTCATCACCGGCTATATCAATTTATGTTAAAAATAAACAGTGTATGCAAACTAACAAAATGGGAAAAAATAAAACAAAGTTGTTCAGAAAAAATGACCTTATATTGTTTAAAAAGTTTGTTAACAAAAACAATTATACATGGTGTAAAGGGATAATTACTAAGAGAATAGGGAAGGTTTTATATTTAATAAAAGACAATAATAGTTCAGAATGTATTAAAAGACACGTAAATCAGCTAGTAATGTACAAGGGGACAAGTAATGATCATTGTAATAATGAAAAAAGTTCAGTCACATACTTACCTGGGTTTCCTTCGTCCGCACCGCCGTCGCCGTCGCCGTCGCCGCCACCGCCACCGCCACCGCCGTCGCCGTCGCCACCGCCGCCGACGCCACCGCCGCCACCGCCGCCACCGCCGCCGCCGCCGCCGCCGCCGTCGTCTCCGTCGCCGCCTTCGTCGCCTTCGTCGCCGCCGCTGTCGTCTTCATCACCGCCGCCATATCCATCGCTCACAACACTTGTTTTACCTTCTACAGAGGAAGACGAGAGTGAAACCCAGGCGAATGTAGCACCGATGAGATCGCTGCGTAAGCGTCCAAATGTTGATTATAAAAAATATTTTTAGAATTATTTTAGTTAATAGTTAGTGTTTAACTAGAGGGAGGAGATGTTGCGTATGTGCAATATGCGTGTGTCGCGGGCAGCGCCCCGCACCCCTGTAATAAGTTTCGTTTAATAAACGAGCCAGTGCGCTACGAGCCGTTGTGCGTTTCACTTGCCTCCCACCTGTATCCGCATACTTAACAGAACCCTTATAGGATCACTTTTTTGTCCGTCTGTCTGTCAAGACCCTTTTTTCAGGAACACTTGGTACCTCCAAGTGAAAGGTATCAAGCTGAAATTCATATCAAATACTCAGGTTTAGTGTCCTTCGGAGCTGTGAAAAAATCAAACTTCTAAGGCAATGCAATCAAAAGATACAGCCGTTTTTGCTGCAAATTTTCGACACTCGCAAGGTAATCAAAACCTACAGGGTACCTACTTCCCGTGAACTCAGAATCTTGAAATTTGGTACGAAGCAACGTCTTATAGCACATCAAGTGTCGTTTCAAGTAAATGACATCACTCTCGGGCATACGACATAAGACTCGTTGAACCTACCAATAGGCATTAAATCGTGAAGAACTATTTTATTAGCTTTGTAACTTCAAACCCAGTGCAATTTAAAGTAAGTACCTACCTACTTTTGAGGGGTTGCCACCGAGGCAACCTATTACAATACTTCAATAAACAAGCTGATTTTGAAATTATAGGCAGTACGTAGGTACTTGCAAGGCGAAACGAACTGAGTTCGCGAAAGAAAAACTGCAGTTCTATTACAGTTTCGTTTTAACGATTTCAATATCGTTGGTCCAAAGATCCCAGCCCTAAAATATTGCCTATAAATTTAAAATAAAGTAATAAGATCCATACCAGAGTTGAGCCCATAGTAAAAGTTGTTTATATTGATGAGAATTGCCACACCCTGTATACATGTCAACTAGTAATTAAAATGCAATATGTATGGTATGGTATAGTAAGTAGGTACCTAATTATAATCCAATCAGTAATGATTATGTAATGTTTAATAATAGTTTGATAAATCAGAATGTATCACATAAGTATTAATTAAAGGATTAATAAATAAATAAAATTAAAGTCGATCATAATGTAGTTTTGAATAAGAATTCCACACGTATAGTACTAATAGGTATAGGTAGTAATAGTAATAGTCACAAAATTACTTAAAATAAATAAAATGTAATGAGAGATAGCTGCGTGGGGGCTATCGATTATTTACCTATATCCCTATATACGCGTGTTTGAAACTTTATGAAATTATTCGAGTAGGATAACAGCATGAGAAAACAATATTACCGATATATTATTTATAGTTACTCTGTATATAGGATAGATTTTGTAGTTTAATTTTAATTTAATATTTCATTTAATTTAAACTAATGTTATAATATGTAAATAAAAGTATATTACCGATAGGATACTTTATAAAGGTAGTATGTACCTGCTCGTCAATTAGCTCTACCTACTTAGATAAAAATCTGCCGCCCAATACATTCCAGTATGATCCAGGAAATGCATTAGAAAGCCTATTTGCCTCTAGGCTTTGTAAAACAAACTTTGTAGGTACAGCTAATATCCATTGGTGACTGTAGCTACTTACTATCAGATGAACCACTAGCCTGCTTGTCAGCATTCTGTCATAAAAAATCTTAGATGAAAAAAATATATGTATATATGTATAATTATCCAAACTTTTTGAAACTCGTTGAATAATTTAAAAATTATAGCTTGAATCTATTTTTCCTATAGATGTTATGTATATTTGTACCTACTATAGGTAATATCGGATAATTCAATTTACAAAAATATGGCTATCTCTCGTTTAAAAAGTTTTCAATATCACTTATAAGTTTCATAAGCTAACTTTCCGGAAAAATAATTAAACCAATATTCAAACTGGTAATTATTGAAGGAAACGAAAGAAAATATTGAACTGTCAACATTATTAAAATGCACAAACAAAAGCTGATAGATTTTGATTAAAGAGTTGGTTTGTTATGATGCCGCAAGCTGACACTTTTACAAAAATATTAATAAATATTAAAAACAATCCATTTACAAATAATTTTAACATAGCTGAGTCGACGATGTAAAAGCAGATATGCGATGACGAGCCCATGTTCCCCACTACCGACGACGACGAACAAAATACCAAGCTAAAGCTGCAAGTTTTAGAAAAATAAATCTTAACTTGTATGCGCTTTGCATAGAGATTTGAATTTTTTGAGTGAATAATAATAGGTTAGGTAGTAGTAAATTGTGGTTCTTCAGATTCAGACAGCAACTGTCCTTTGACTTTGTTTTATAGACATTCTAAAACACTGAATTTTATTATTCATACTTGCAGAGACTGATGGAACCATTGAGCCCGTGATACTCAGACCAGACTACTCCTCTCCATATCTGAACACTGAATTAATAGTAAACATTTAACTGATTGTAATTAGAAGTAATTTGCCAACCACTATTATGAGAGTGGACGACAACAGCAGCGGCTTTACGGCCACACAATGCAACCGGTCTGCGGTGTGGGCTTACACTGCTATAACGTAACTACCTAACTACTGTGAGTGAAATCAACAGTACGCTTGCATATTGTAGCAGCAGCTGTATGAATTTTAGTAAGAGAGGTACACGGAGAGCAACCTTCATATACTAAACACAACACATACCTACCTACAGCAGGGTTTATAATACTTACATGTTAATATTCAGAAAGAGTTTTTTTTTTATTCAGAGATGACACTAATAGTAGTTTTTACAGTCTTATTTGATCATAATTTAACTACAATTCAATTGATAAGGATATGAAAACATTATGAACAAATATAATCGCTATTATGGAATTTGCGAAAATTTTTCAATGTTATGGTTATAATCGTAATGCATGAGTGAAATGTGTAGAATGTCATTTGATGTTTTTTCTTGGTTGAGGTTTTCAAATAGAGTCCCCGAATTCAGTGAGCCTCAGGGGCTCTTACGTTGTATAAAGACGGCCCTGCCTACAAAGATAGGTGAATTCATGTAAGTATATATCTTGTATTATTTCATCATGTTTTTTTACTGTATAATATGAGTTTACGTTTAAACATATATAATCTCCGGGTCATCAAATAATATTCAAGCTTTTTTAACTAATTGTGTTTATATTACAAAAATTACGTGCGTGTATCACATGAATACAGGACACAGGTGTCCCGGGAGTAGCTCACTATGACCACAATAATGGCTCCGTGGTCGTAGCACCGCACCCTGCCTCCTAATTAGTAAAGTAATGTAAAGTATTAAAAACAAAGTCCTATAATTTTATTTGGATTAATAAATACATAAAACGACAATTTTACCGATTAAATAGGTATTACTTGGTATTACTAACTACAATCTTCCCATAATATGCAGGGCTATTTGTAATTCACCTTGTATAAGATGACTAACGCCTGTTGCATAATGACACTAAACGTAACTACATAGATGTTTTTGTATCGTTACTGACTGAATAATGTGTTTAAGATTGAAGAGTTTTATTGATATCTAAATTCAGCCTCAATATCACTCTATTGTCCTACTGCATGACTGCATTCTATTTTTTACAGTGATTTTCAAATTTCCCTATGAAATATTGTCTTTATCAACGAAAGTACTAAGCTCTTTTACTAACTTTTGCGATTTTGAGAGGATGCTTATAAAATAAATTATGATAACGATTTTTAGGTACCTATTCCGATAGCGAGCTAGGTATTCACGCCGTATGTATGTACGGTACGTACTTACTCATAGCTACATCTCTAATTTTTCATGAGTCACACTTAAGTAGATTGAAAACGTGCCCACATACAAAGGTTCGTGCAGCTTTTGTTTCGAAATAATCGAAAAAAAATCGAGATCCTGAACGTGATCTAGCAGGATTTGCTGTTATACCGTTCTTATTTCTACTTTTGGCGAAAAAAACAGAGCAGACCCTCGTCAAGGCGGATTTGGTAACTAAAAAAACATGTACAATTTGCTTTATGTTATGTTGCGTCACCTGATCAAGATACGCGACCAATGAAAATTGCTGGGGATCGGACCTAATCTAATTCTTGTGGTATGATTACGTCGACTTTCGTTTGGAAGTAAATAGGTACCTACATACTTACAGGAAAAATATTTTTGTCAAGACATTTGAAAAAAATATTACGTGTTTACATTTCTTAATCGCCGTGTTACCTAAATGGTTACTTAATCTTTATCTTACTACTATTATAAAATGTGAAAGTTTGTTGGAATGTGATTAAGTGAAAATGTTTGTTACTCTTTCACGCAAAAACTACACAACGGATTTTGATGAAACTACTTACCTACATAAATGACTTACAAAAATATCAACGACATAAATAATTTTGATCATTCCTACTAAGTAATATATTTATTTAGGTAGCTGAATTTATAAAATAGCCATGTTTAATATTCCTGTAGAAAGTCAGTACCTATTTACCTCTAGATGACTTGTCAAAACACAAACCCAAATTAGAGGCTTTTTCGTTTACAAATCTCCCATGACAAGGGTTGCCCTCCGGCAATTCTAGATATCCACATAGCATTGTATTCACGATATTGCGTAGGCAGAGGGCCTACTTACCTCTCTCTGTGATGCCAAGAGTAAAACCCGATGTTTCATAACACGTTATATTCTGTTCACCTATTATAACAATTATAAAGTACCTACTTACCTTTCTAGCTTTCCGCATCACAGTTTCACCCGCGATCCGCGACTTTGACTCCTTGGCTTACATTTATCAGAGTTTTGATCTCTAGATACAATGCCGGGTGATTTTGAAATGGTATCGTAGGGCACAAGGGCATTGATGTAAACCTTATACAGATCATGAAAAAAATATTTTAGAGTAGAAAACAACACTAAAATATTTCCATACAAATTTCAGCACCAATATACCAATAGGTTCAAACAAGAGATTATTCTTAGGTCTTAAATGATCATAATCTCTTAAATAAATAAAATACCTAATAAAATCTAATCTAATAATAAAAATCGGACAAATGCGAGTTGAACTCGCGTGGAGAGGGTTCCGTACATGTTTAACTAAGTTCCATAAATAATTTTAAACCTGGCCCAAACTATAAAAAGTTTTTTTTTTTGGAAATCGTCTTTTCTAAAAAAGAAACCTAGCTACATCGATTTATCGCCCTCGAAACCCCCTGCATACCAAATTTCATGAAAATCGTTGGAGCCGTTTCCGAGATTCAGATTATATATATATATATATATATATATATCCATGAATTGCAGGTTTAAAGGTATTAGATAGACTTCTCATAGGTTTTCCTGTAATCTTTAGGTATCTGATTTTTTTTCAAAATGTTTGGCCCAGTAGTTTCGGAAATAAGGGGAATGGTCAATTTTCGCCAATTTTTCGCCTATTTTCTTAAATAACTACAAAACTATTTATATTAAAATTCTAATAAAAATATATTTGACATCCTGATAAAAAGTCCTTTCATTTGATATGTTACACAATATTGTCTGAAAACTTTTTTTTTTTATTTTCTAATTTACCCCCCAAAATTAGCCCCCATGTTTGAAATTCATTTATTTACGTAACACGTCCATGTTTGGGTCATCGACTTACATATGTGTACCAACTTTCAACTCAATGCAGTCCAATATTTTCGGACAGACAGACAGACAGACAGACGCACGAGTGATCCTATAAGGATTCCGTTTTTTTTCGGAACCCTAAAAAGGTTAGTTTAGTTACTAATTAAGCACTTTAATCCATCCATAGGATCTATAGAGTGGAGTGATCGGCTGGGATAAAAATAAAATCCTATATCTAAATTACGTAGTGAGCCGGCCATAGATTATTTACACATCTGGATCAATCGCGCAGTTGAAGCGCAAGTAATTGAGTGACGAATATTTGGGACAAAAAGCTTTATCCGGGGTACTAGAATAACGCGATAGATAATAATGATGCTTACCAATATTTAATGCTCAAAATCATTGTAGGATTCCAACCCATGACCTTTGTCACAGCTTCGACTTCACTGAGCATTTATAGCTATTTTGTATGCACTTACAATAGTTACAATTTAAGAGTAATGAGTACTTTATTACTTACATGCATTATTAGTGTGACATTGGCACACGCAATATTCAGGATTGCCATGCTTCTACAAAGACGTCTCGTAAAGTTAATCCAGAAGCAGATAAGAAAGTTGCGAGTGGTCCGCGTCGCTGCCACCCGCGATAAACTCCGAATATCCATCATACTTAATTACCTTACTCTTTTAACAGTTTAGAAGCTCGCCGAGAGTAAGAATTAACGGGCGCTTGTCACGTCCCTCGCTCGCTCGGATGTTTCAGCGTGTCACAACAATCTGACAAATCTGCACTTCTATTCTTTCACTTGATTTAACATTAATTCATATAAGTATCTACTAAAATTAAATTATTTACTATCAAGCTAAAAATACTCAAACATTTAATATACATGTTTCACTAAAATTCAATTTCACGTATTCACGAAAAAATTTACAAACGTTTCATACATTTTGATCGAGCAAGGTTGCTGTTTTGTATGTATTATAAGGTTGTATATTTTACCTGACTAGGGCGAAGCATAAAGGAGGGTTATGATTTTGATCGGTATGTATGAATGTTCATCTGTTCCCCATAAAACTTCTAAACTATTTATCATAATTTGAAAAATAAGGTAGGTATTGTTGGAAACATCTTAATCGTCCGCTGAAGCCGCTATATTGGCTAGATAGAGGACATAAAGTTATGAACTAAAAAAAATATGATGTGTTCGGCATCAAATGACAGCCTCTGAACATCACTAGAAATGAATAGTTTGTACATAACAATTTCAGATGAGAATATAATTCTTGTATTATAGTTTTTAGAGCATGATATTCTATAGGTAAGTAGTCGGTAGTTTTAGTTTTTGAACTTTCTTTTTATTTTGTGATTCATGAGAACTTTAAATCCCAATTACAAATAACCCTGTAATACCATAATCTGTACATCTTGCCTAATATTATAAGCAATTAGTGTGAACGGCAAAGGTAATCTCTTAGGAGGTCATGCCCTGTTCCATTAATCGGATATTATTCGCTTCATTCTGGGTGTCACCTCACACGCATCGTAGATAATCTGCAGCGACCAACGACCGCCACAAGATGGATGATGCGTCAAACGACAACCTCTACGGGAAACGCCTATTGACTGCAAAACCCGACATTTGTATTCATCAAACATTTATTGTGGTGTGTAGGTAATAATTACTACCTACCTACACAAATTAGCTTTGCTTTTATCATAGGTCATATGTAGCTACCACAGTACACATTATTATTGCATCTCGTAGCAATGCGTCGTACCGTAGCACTCGTAGCCTATATACTTACGATTAGCGACTATATATAAGCGTACCATTTTCTTCTACTTTTATTTTGTTTTTCTTTAGTTCTCAAGTTAAAGATTATTAACATCTTACACATAATATGTACCTAAGGTCTAATTTAATAAATCCGTGGAGTGGGCCCTGGTGAACTGTAATACAGGTTTTTATAAACCTATATCAGGCACCAGCTCTCACAAAGCAAGTTTGTGATTTTAGTACTTAAGTATCCTACAATTGTTTATATATACAATCTTGTGAGAGAAATAAATAAATGTTATTATTATTAAACAAAAAAAGATTTTTCCAAATCGGTCCAGACATAAAAAAAAAACAAAAAAAAAGATTCCGTCGAATTGAGAACCTTCTCCATGTTGAAGTCGTTTAAAAACTGAATTGTTATACGTTAATAGTGATGGCTTCTTAGGACGAAAACTCTTCGGTGACAAATTATCATGGAGCCGTAGAAAAGGAACGAGACGATATTAAAGCATCGGGTCATTTCTGTCCGTTAGAAGTTCAACAATCCATCACCCGTAATTGCTACAGTTCCCTAAGACGTGTCCATCTCTTTGATTATTACTTACTCATAATTTTTCTTACATATATTTCTGCACGAATAATTAAGACTAAATTTTTTTTCTGACACTAAGTTTTGCACTCAAACTCAAGAATCATTTATTAAGACCTTGATAAGGCAATTTATGAACGTCAAATAAAGGTAAAGTAACAAATTGACTTACCACCGTTTCAATTAGAAGACACCGCGGTTTCACGTTCCAAAAGGCATGTATTATAACAGCTATAGATGGTAAAATTGTAATTCAACTGCATTAGTTTATAACGTGGAAGTATCAATTATAAAAATATATGAATAACTTTTACTATGGTGCCGACACGACACTGAAATTACAAAAATATTGCTGATGATTTGATGTTTGTTCACAATCTTACTACGTAACGCTGCTGTGCCCGATGATGGTGTTAAGCACTTAAAGCCTAGAAAGAAAGGAACTAGTTCTCAAGTGAAACTGCCGGAACACATCAGTAAGTACTTGGCGACAGATCTTCAGTTTGAGTAGCCCGTTAGTAAAGTAACTACTTTGATTTTTTTCTAATTACAGGACGACAAGTTCGTAGCTTCGTTTATCACAACACAACCAAATAAAATTAATGTAATTTTGATCAAAGTATCAGACTAATAAAACCATACTATTGTATTTACAATATACATACCTGTAAGACTTTACGTGTATTACTAAGGTAATTCGACACACAAGATAATCAGGATGTTGGACATCCGTCAGACAAGAGGCGCACACAAACTTTGAACGGCAACTGGTAACCGGATTGACTAACGAGTCGCTGCACGCTGCACGGTTGAGGGCGAGCTTGACACAAGCGTTCACTCCAATTCTTTTTAAAATAAAATAATATTGATTGTTAATTTTTTATACATAAATATTGATACGAGAAACCATGTAATTTAAAATGATTATGTTACGTACCTACCTACTATATCTGGGTCATTAAACAAATAGAAACACCGTTCGTTCTAACTTCAACGCAAACGCACGCTTCACGTAACCCTTGTATATTTTGTTGGGTCCTATTGTACCGTTATCGGGTGCATGCAGCGGTCGCAGTTTAGACTTAACGAATTATCTGGCCGGTTGTCAGTGCTATGAAAGCCAATTGTGAATAATGGAGCGGTGAATTTATAATCATCTGCCGGTCGTGGGCAAACCCGTGCGGATACCGGGCCAGTAGGTGGCCAGGCTAGTGCCGGGCAGTGGGCAGCGAGCTACGAGTCGGCATTCGTCTCGCCCCCCCAAAGCCCGCCCGCCCTCCCGCACTCTCTATTGTACTTAAAACCGCACTAGATTATCCATTGTCTAAAAATGGGTTTAGCTCTCGTTTAGCCATCAAATAGAAAGAAAGAAACAAAGAAAATGCATTTATTTATCAGAAATGGACGCACACTCGAAACATATTTGGACTTATAGGTATGGATACAAAAAAAACTTTAAAGCCAATATTTCTCTGAATTTTCTATATAATTTGAAATTAAAAATATATCACAAGATTTCAAATTCTAAAGCACATAGATTGACACGGATTAATTTTTAACCCACGACACAAAAACGACGGGGTGCTATTGTACATTTGGTTGCGCTATCTTGATTTCACCTCCAATATGTATGGCGGTAATTATACGATATGACAGTGCCTTAAAAATTTAAAAGATACGAATGTTAACGTAGATAATATGAGGCATTTGTTACACAATCACGCCGTAAATTGCTGACCGGAATTGGAAGATATTTGGCTGGTAAATAGATCATTATTTATCCTGCGATATTGAATCATTCTCTCTGAAATACAAGTAAAGACACGAAGAGAAAGATAGTCTTGTAAGTATAGACTTAGAAAAACAGTACTTTATCTAAACTCATCTAATAATGTAATTTAAAGGTAAAAAATCGATAATATTTTATCATAGGTTTTCATGACTTACGGGTATCAATTATTCGTCATTTCCATTGCCGCCTCCACAATTTCAGATACAAGTTTATTTCACCTTAGTATCACTGCTATTTTTCTGTAATTTTTGGCCAAAATAAAATATGTATGCAAAAAATAATTTGGTGATGATGATTAATGTTTGTTTATTTTTTAAACAAACATTAATCATCATCACCAAATCCGTATGGAGAAAAACTCCTAAGTTGAGATCTCTACTGCATACGCGACCACAGACAAAGTAAATTTGCATCTAAAATGGAATTGATACTGATTAATTCCTAATTGTTTAGTCCTGATGTCTGGCCACTTTAAATGTTTTTTTCTGTAATAATTCGTTTGACAAGTTGACTGACAGTAATTGAAGTATTAAAACCCAAAAAAACATTGAGTGGCCAGACAGTTCAAATACTTGTACTATAGGTAATAGAAAAAAAGTTATTTTATAGCATTATCTTGGGAAGAAAGCTGTACCTACTATAATATATTTTATCTACTCTCATATCGTAATGTTCTTATTATGAAATCAAAATCAGTACTTTAATGAACCACTTTAGGCACACCCGTGTATAATTATTCATTATAGTACAGTTGTGTTCCCAAGATAATGCTATAAAATAACTTTTTTTCTATTAAAGTACACTTTAATAGAAAAAATAGTATAATCAATCAGTATCAATTCAATTTGACGATGACAATGTGACAAATTTGTTGACTTGAACAAAAAATTTCACTAAAATAGCAATTTTTTTAAACTTGGTAGTAAATAACCTCGCCTGCGGCTCGGTACTTAAACACACACTCGTATTTAATAACCCCTATTATGCAACAGTATCATAAACTACTATTTTTAATTTCATTATACACGAGCACAGTTATGTATATACAGATACAAAGCTTCATACAACCGCGCGAATCGGTTGCACTAGTACAAGCATGCGTGGGCGTGACCACTGGCCGCGTGTCACTTACGCGGCGAGATTGAAAAAAACCGGTTGACGCTGGCACAGCCAGTTGACAATGGCAGGGTCAGTGTGATGCACGTTGCTATGACAAGTTGTTTGTTCACGTTGCTATGGCACGTTGTTTGTTGTGTCAGTTGCAAGTTTGAATAATAATATAAAATAAATTGATATTTTATTATTATTAATGATTGTTTATTGTACTGTGTTTTAATAATACTAGAAAGAATAAAAACATATCATACTTTAACTATTCCAAGGAGTACAATAGGTAATCAATATTTGATTACTTATTACTTTTTCAAGTACCTTTATTGTATTGTATTGTATGATCCTTTTTTTTATTAAGCAGAGGGTACCTACTACACGGTGTGTTTTTAAACGACTTCAAAAAGGAGGAGGTTCTCAATACGTCGGAATCTTTTTTTTATGTATGTGCCCCGATTACTCGAAGACGCCTGGACCGATTTGGAAAATTATTTTTTTTTGTTTAAAAGGGTATACTTCACAGGTGGTCCCATGGTCATCAAATCAGGATCTGATGATGGAATCCTGGAGAAACCGAGGGAACTCTTCAAATTTTATAGGCACTTACAATGTTTTTCATATACTTTTTAAAGATATTTAGATATTTGCGTCTGGTAGACATCATTTACGTTACTGAGCTGATGTTGGAAGGTACAACTCCTTAACGGTTTACTCCTTGATTAGAGTTATTTTTTGTTAAAAGTTTTTTTATAACAAGCTTTTACTAAACAATTTTAATTATGTGGGCGGGTTGGTAGGTATATAGTAGGTATGTGTGTTAAGGGTGAACCTTCGGTTGGAGCGCGAAATTCAAAATTTATCACGTTTTTGGCAAATTGCAGCTCTTTTATAGGTCGTAAGTTATCAACATGTTATTTGCGAGAAGAATGGTAGCATATTTACTGATTAATAACAAAAGAAATCATCAACATATTCCTCCAAGGTATATTACTGACATATACGACTATTTCATGAAAATGTTACTAATATACCTTGGAGGAATATGTTGATGATTTCTTTTGTGAGTAACTTCAGTAACATTGCAATAATATGGTAGATAACCTGTCGCTACAGCTACGATTGTCTCCTCACTAGGGAACTCTTCAACGGTTAGTAGCACAGTCACGAAACTTTGTAGGTGATTGTTTTAATTATAAGAGAAAAGTATGAAATCTGCCTTTTTTTACTTTACCTACTGTTTTCTCCTGTTTTTTTAATGGTGAGCCTGTTGTTTTTTAGTTTCTTGGAGTTGGCAACACTATGTAAAGTATTCTATCATACTGAATAATAAAACTACTTATTAAATGTTTTGTTTAATTTGTCATAACCTATGTGACAGCCCTACCAAAATCTGTAACAATTTTGCACATTGTTCAGAAGCTTATACTCTGTACTATTTATTTACTCATGTGACACGGGCGTGCATAAAGTGGGTCATTAAAGTACTGATTTTGATTTCATATTAAGAACTATACGATATGAGAGTAGATAAAGTAAATAATATACTAAGTCTAAAAGTAATATATCAAACAACCTTTCCTGTTTATTATTAGTGAAGAGTTTATAATAAAGACATCTAAATAGAAATAGATGAACGTGGGTTCAGTAAGTACCATTATCCTATTGTTGTTTGACTCTATTGTTTATGCTCAATTTCATACAAATCAGCTGAGAGAAAGGGACATTTTGGTTAATATCCATAAGTACCTATGCATGGTCTCTATTCAAAATTATAGATCCCTCGAGAGCTCAAGGAATTGCAAAAATATTATAGGGCATAAATAAAATATTCCACCCTCTATATCTATAACCCTCTTCATCCTTCACTATAGATTAGTCCCTATATTCGGATTAGCTTTTCACTTCTATTTACTTGAATTATTGGTTCAATCGATCGGGATTAATGAACGGCTTGATATGTGCAACTTCTAAAATGCGATCGATTTGTTTAGAGTTGCAGTTACTGATTCCGATGCTTCTCATGAGCCCGCTATCAACAAGTTTCTCGATAAAGTATCGATATAGTCAACATCTGAGAATATCACGTTTCCGCTAACATCTGAGGGAAATGGACCATCTCCTCTTCCTAGAGAGGAAACATATTGTAGGTAGGTAGGTACCGGTGGCGAAGGATATTATGAGATAATTATTTATTTAAATAAAGGCTATCAATGCAATATTGGGAATATTATAAGTAGGTAATTAGTTAGGTACTTTAGAATAAGCTAGCTATTTCACCCCGCGGTTTTACCCGCATTCCCGAGCTATCTTATATTCCCGGGGTAAAAAAAAATCTATCTTTATGCCAAATTTCGCCATAATCCATTTAGCTGTAACAAACATACACACAAACTTTCGCATTACCTTTATTAGTAGGATTATTTACATATTGAGGGCTAATGGGCCCTTGAGGTTATAGACCCTGACTGCACAAGTAGTGGTTTCATGGGTTCGTCGGAGTACTCATGTTTGTCGGTTCTGGGTCTGAATATAAATTAGTAGTTACCTATTAATTATGAATGTAAATTTAGTAAGTAGACCTATATGTATACTTACAAGAAGTTTATGTAGAAAATATGGCAGTTAACCGGTACCCATAGTAGGTACAAGCCCTCTTATTTTTAAATAAAATATCCTGACTATTTAATCACCCCCCAAATTTTCAGGGTTTATTGTACTCGTTATGAAAAACTTTTACTATGGGACCTACACAGAAATCACGAAAAAAAATCTTGTCAACTTGTATATCCTACTAATATTATAAAAATAAAATAAATAAATTAATACATAAATGTTTTATTTAATCATAAATTATTAAATATTTGTTAAACTACAAAATATGTGACGAGGAATAGTTTTTTATAGATTGGATTAGTACCTACCTAACGTCAGAAAAAAATCGTGAATATGCACTGAGGTATATCGAACTCGATGTGAATATGCCCCTTTTTAGGGTTCCGTAGCCAAATTGCAAAAAAATTAACCCTTATGGATTCGTCATGTCTGTCTGTCCGTCCGTATGTCACAGCCACTTTTTTCCGTAACTATAAGAAATATAGTAGGTACTGTTGAAACTTGGTACCTAAGTAGATTATGTGAACCGCATTAAGATTTTCACACAAAAATAGAAAAAAGGAGCCTCCTCTTAAAGGTGGATAATAATATGCCAGATTTGATTACGTAACTTACAATTTTTTTTTTATTTTCGCGTTTAATGTGAATATAATTTACTAGCACGGTAAATAAATGGATTTCAAAAGTTCATACCCTGAACTGTATCCACGTTGATAGGTACATCAAAGTCGTCAAACAGTAAGTTTCTGCTTAAAAAATCATATATCTACTAATAATATATATGCGAAAGTAACTCTGTCTGTCTGTAATCTTTTCACGCCTAAACCGCTGAACCATTTCTCCCTAATAGCCTATGATATTGGAGAAGGATATAGGAGGCTTTTTATCCCGGGAACATGGGTGAAACCGCGCGAGGAACAGCTAGTCCTATATATACTATCACTGGGGTATCAATAGGGTCACTGGTAACTAACGCAAACTCTAACGGTTCTTTGTCGAATTTGGAACCCTAAAAATAAGATAGTACCTAAATGTCTCCTATTCAAAATATTTGTTTATTTATGAGTAGCTAGATAGTCATCATGCAAGCTCACCTGCCATATTCCTAAAATAGGACACGTCTAAACATTATTGAATTTCACAGAAGACACTTTAGAGGACAATAGGTATAACGCGACGAGGTGACAATACCACACAATATAATTATTATAACTTACAGACAATCAACCGTTCAAATATTTTTGGCACAATTCATTGTTTGATCCCTAGAAAAATTCAGTTAAATCGCTGCTCGTTTAAATAGGTAGAAACCTCATAAAATCATGAAGTCGGTGTACGGAACCCTTAAATGTGATTTGCATAGGCACCTACGCATAGCACGAAACCGGGGCGGCATTTTAATGTCAAGGGTCGTCCATATTTTTCGATTCCCGTAAAGATGTCATAAAGTTTCTCTTCGGAGGTAGATAAGAAAGTTATATGAATGCCGCGACCCTTACGGCCGCATCTAACTCTCACTATCCATCACAGGTAATTGCAGCACTTCCTACGATGTTCACAAGAACCATAAATGGGACGACCTGCACGTGACTAACCCTATCTACCCATTTATTATGTTACATCCACGTTTTCTCTTATGGATATCTCACACACCTTATTATAAATACTTAGTAGGTACATGGCGTAAGGATCTATCGGTTAGGTATGCAATTATATTATTAAACATAATATAGGTTCTCGTTCTTGTATACTAGCTTCCATGTGCTTCCATCCCGCGGTTTCACCCGCGTTCCCGAGGGATGTTAGATTTCCCCGGGATAAGGTAAAAGATCTAGGTATTTATGTGCCAAGATTCATACAAATCCGTTCAGTAGTTTTTACGTGAAAGAGTACAAACATCCATCCATCCTACAAACTTTCGCTTTTATAATATTAGTAGTAGGATATTATTTATGTTAAAAGTAATATTTATAAACCGCGAATTAGAATTTATAATTTACACCGTGAGTAGGTCCCCCAGATCCAGGTCAACCCACTCCCACCAAGGTTATAACGGACTGAAATAGGCTGGGCGAAAGCCTT
The DNA here is from genome assembly GCA_963555595.1 of Tethea ocularis. NCBI lineage: Eukaryota > Metazoa > Arthropoda > Insecta > Lepidoptera > Drepanidae > Tethea > Tethea ocularis. The sequence continues at coordinate 5,593,862 of OY741966.1, forward strand.
AAGTCTACCTCATCCTTCCACCTAGATCAGATCCCGGACAGCCTCACCACCGCTGATGAGGCTGTAGGCGCGATCGACTCACTCACAAATCACGTGCAGTCGGTAATTGCTGACTGCTCACGGACAGCGCCTGTGGAGAGTGATCTCCGCATGTGTCTGCCCGATGACGTACGCGATTTGATGAGGGAGCGAAACGCCGCCAACCGCATATGATAAATATCCTAGCGACTCAAACCGCATCCGATTGCGAGAGCTTCAGCGGGCCGTCAGGGCACGCGTTGATGAAGTGCGTCAATCCCGCTGGGACCAGACCCTTAGCGAACTAAAGCCATCCCATGTTGCCTTCTGGCAACTCTCTCGTGCCTTCACTAAGGACACGGTAGCCCCCATGCCCCCTCTAAACAGACCCAACCTCCTTCCCGCTTTTGAGGACGAGGAGAAAACGGAATGCCTTGCCGAAAGCCTTGAGCAACAATGCACTCCTAGTACCCTCCGGATTGACCCGCATCATCTGGAGGAAGTCAATGCAGAAGTAGAGAGGAGACTCGTTCTCCCTATACCCCCCCCCCCACCCCTCAATGAAGAGGATGACTCCCTACCTCCCGTGACCCCCGATGAGGTCAAATCGATCATCAGGAAATTACACCCGCGGAAGGCCCCAGGCTCGGACAAGATCACTAACAGAGTGATCAAACTCTTCCCCGACCACCTTATAATGCTCCTAACATCAATCTTTAACGTGGCCCTATCATGTAACATCTTCCCACAACAGTCGAAAGATGCTCATGTCATAGGGATCCCTAAACCCGGCAAACCCAAGTCCGAGCCCTCTAGCTATCGTCCCATAAGTCTACTCAACGGTATGGGTAAGATTTATGAGAGAGTTATCCACTCCCGACTTAAAGCATATGCCGATGCTAATAAACTCATTCCCGACGAGCAGTTTGGTTTTCGAACCAAACACTCTTGTGTTCAACAAGTCCATCGTATTGTTGAACACATCTCTTCCAAATATCAACACGGATATATGACGGGTGCATGTTCTTCGATGTCGCAAAGGCATTCGACAAGGTTTGGCACAATGGCTTAATCTATAAGCTATTCACCATGGGTGTGCCTCACAGACTCGTGCTCATCCTACGAGACTACTTGTCGAACCGTCGGTTTCGATATCGAATTCCAGGGACCCTCAGCTCCCCCCACCCCATAGGTGCCGGAGGCCCTCAAGGCTCGGTGCTAGCGCCCATACTTTTCTCCCTCTACACGAGCGACATCCCCTTATTTACTAAAGTCAAGTTAGCACTATTCGCGGACGACACCGCCGTCTTTACATCCGGTAGATCCCCTCAAGCCATCAGCAAAAACCTCCAATCTGCGACCAACGCCCTAGGCGCCTGGTTTCGGAAATGGAGAATAGAAATCAATCCGACAAAGAGTCAGGCGGTTCTATTCACTAGAACCGACCGTAGACGCCGACCCCCACCCCCCAAGCCCATCACCCTATTCGGCGACCCGATCCCTTGGGAAAAGGAATCCAAATATCTAGGAGTGATTCTTGATGATCGATTAACCTTTGCAGCACACATAAAGCGGGTACGCGCGCGAGTCACCTTTGTGTTAGGTCGTCTTCATTTCCTTTTAAATAGTAAGTCTAAACTTGCCCTAAAAAGCAAGGTTAGACTCTATACCGCGTGCGTTCGCCCAATCATGACCTATGCTAGCCCTGTGTTCGCCCAGGCTAACCCCAGCAAGATCCATAGCCTTCAGGTTATACAAAACCGATTCATGCGCAAAGCCACGGGCGCCCCCTGGTATATGCGCAACGAAAACCTCCACATTGACCTAGGACTACCCACCTTCAAACAATTTATGAAACGCGCTTCACGGCGCTTTTTCGAAACCACTCCAATCCTCTCATCGTACAGGCTGCAACCTATACCCCCTCTAGAATCTCGCATATCCGACGTCCACGGCAAGCCCTCAGCGAGCCGGATGATCCCATTACTCTCGCCCAGATTGCAGCCGACTCAGCTCGACAGAACGACGACACACAAAACACTCAACAAAACCGACTTCCTCGGTATCGTCCTCGACGGCGAGGTACGTCGCGACGTCCTACCCAGTCTCGTCCCGTCCAAGCGGCCCGAACTGCTCCTAGTAATCTGACCGCCCCCAAATTAGTCGTAACTCGTACTATGTCCTCCCCCTCCCCCGGTAACGCCCTGAGCCAAGGTCCGTACCCCACTGGGGGTGCCCTCAGGCGCAGTTACCTAAAATTTTTTGTCCGGTTAAGAGCCCTCTGCGCTCACCGAGTTGTCCGCGGAAGGGTGTTATAGCCACCTCTGGCTAACACCTTCATGTCCTTTCAAAAAAAAAATAGCTTTATTATTAGTATAGATAGATAAGTTCTCACCCAAGAAATTTAAAAAAAAACTAATTTAGACTTAAGAATAATTGGGCTTTTAATTACAAGAAGATTTTTCCAAATCCGACTGGTAGATCCAGAGATTGGCGCGTTCAAACAAACAAACAAACTCTTCAGCTTTATTATTAGTATAGATTAAAGTAAAAAAATATGAAACTATTGTGATTGATTTAATTAAATTAATATTAATATAATAATACCTATTAACTTTTACAACTTAATTAACAACTCTCAGAACTAGAAATATCATTCTTTTATGATGTTTGATGTGCCTTCACCTAAAAGCTCTTCTTCTGCTGCAATCTTAGCGGCTTGTATCTGAGGTCGGACATACTTGTAGTATTTGTAGAAATGGTCTCCCAAAAGTAGGGAGCCATAGAGTGTTAAACCAATGCAAACAAGTACACCACCTCTGTGTAGCTTATCATACAACACGTTGCGTGCATATTTCTTCATATTACTGCAACAAAATTAATTAGTGAATGTCACTAATACTAAAAATAAGCCTTCTAATCTATATATGAAAATCAACTGTTTGGCAACTGCCAAGTACTACTGCTGTGTTCCGGCAGTTATCCTTGAGAGCTGATTGCCTTCTAGGCATTGTAAAGGACAGCAACATATTCCTATGGTTTAGAGACAATGGTACCCACTTACCATTACTTGGACTGTCTGCCTTTTATTAAACACCCTTCACACCGCTAGAGATTAGCAGTCAAGACTGCACCAATATACCTACTTAATTTTCCATTATACATTATAATGTATAATGGAAAATTATTGTATACAATAAGTCTTTTGATTGACATAAAAATATGAACTAGGCTCATGACTACCCGACAAATAATTAATCTTCATTCTTCATCTTTATTATTATCAAAATGAATATAGGTAAGTACCTACTCAATATACTATGAGATAAGATGTAACTTTTAGCATATTTTTTAATTTAAGAGCTGTGGATTTTGTGTATAAATGTATCGTATAAAACAGGTAATTAAATACCTCAGATAAAATACCTACCTCCATAGATTGCAACCCATAGATAGTTAGGAGAGGTTAAAGAATACAATTTATTCCGGGAATACATATGAGCGAAACCGTGGGGTAAAGCAAGATGTATAAGTATATCTATTAGATACAACATAGTATTTATCAGAGAAAAGCTACTAAAAACCATATTAGTATTTAACTGATCATCACATTTACTTACCTGTTTTTTTATTAAAGTTAACGATTAGGAAAACGAATCGAAATATATATTTTTTTTGACATTAAGAGTTGACTTTTGAGGTTATGTATTCGCACATACAGTGCGACAAGGATATTTAGGCACGTGGCCAAAATCGGAACTAACGGCGATATTTTGTGAAGAGGCACTTTTTGAGAGTCCGCTCTATCCGTTTATCATTGTTGTATGTTGTATTGATTTTGCTTGTTAATTAACACTATCTCTCTGACCCCACTTCTTATTACTTTCGGCATATTGTTAGATTAAAAGTTCAAGAGCGCCCTCTTGCCGATGTCATATAACTGCCAAAATATTCTTGTCAATCTTGTCGCATTGTACAGCTGATATTTGTTTATGTTTTTTTTTTCTTTTCTTTTTGGCATCACACTTTGTATATTTTGCCAGTGTCAAGTTGAGCAATGTAGGTAATTTTATACTCTTCATGTATTACCTATTATTCTCGTTCTTGTCAATCGTCAAGTTTCATAGTTAATTATTAATTTAGCATAGAGTAATTATTAATTTATTGATTTTTAATTCGAGTCACAAAAAGTAAAAAATTAAATGTCAATGTGTCAAATCATGCCATTCCAGAAGGGCAAAACATTTTTATCTTAATTACTAGTTTGTGTCATTTAATACTTTTATAAGTTAAGGTAAATAGAAAAAAAATTTAGTCAGTAATTTAGTGAAACGCAACCGCGTTGCTGCAACGCTGCTGCATAGCTGCTGATAGCAGGGAACTCCCTGGGAGTTCCCTGCTATCCGGGGGGAGGGCCGGGTTATGTCAGACTCTTACTGACTAAAACCCTGGGGTGTTCCTCCTCTCGCCATGTGGCAGCGCGGCTGCGGGACATTCCTGGAAAGTCTTTCGTAGACGAGGCGGGTCGCCTAACGATGGAGGAGCTTTACATACGCAAGGTATGATTGATATTTTAATTAATTACCATAAAGAATATCTGATCCAGTACGAGCTCAAGTGAAACCGCGAGCGAGTACTAGTATTATAGATCCAAATTTTTTGCTTTTCTGAAATGTCATGATTTGACACATTGATAATGACATTTGTTTGTTTATCTTTTGTGACTCGAATTAAAAATCAGAGTAAGGTAAAGTTCAAAACGAAAAAGTAATATAACCTAAAAGTTTTGAAATGGTATTGTAAAAACTCAAATTATTTATTGCATTTTACGTGTTTATTGTGAGCTCACTAGAGTAAAAGTATTCTATGGTTGTGAGCTAATAAGCTATAATTATCAAACCATATCATACAACGATAAAATTGTTTTCTAATATGAACTTACGTTACGCTCTTGGAAGTTACAATAAATTCTTTACTTTTAAACTCTCATTTAGAAACATAACTTCTAAAGTACCTTCATCCCCTGTAATTACGCTAAAGAAAGAAGAACAGACAAAAGTAAATGTGAACAAACATACCGTAGCCCTTTTAGAAAGACTATCTTTAGTAAAGTATGATACAGTTGATAGCTTGAAAATATTAGAAGACTCCATCGCATTTGCAAATAACATACTTCACTACAACACATATAATGTGCAGCCACTGTATTCGGTGCTAGAGAAGAAGTGAGTATGTCCGACAAAATGTTTTCAGTTAAATTATGTTTTTTCTATGATCTTTGATTATAGAGACCAAAAATAAACGGCAGACTAAACTATAAATAATATTTATTTTCCACTAGATATCTCCTGTGGTTTCTTCTGCACTGCCCAGGATAAAAAGTAGCCTATGTCCTTCTCCATATCATAGGCTATCAAACAAATAAACAAACTCACTTTCGCATTTATATTAATAAATAAGGATTCCAAAATATTTTTCAGAAATCTGAGTTTACGGAATGACAAAATAACACAAGGCAATTGTCAAAAAGAAATCCTGAAAAATGCTTCTTTAATAGAAGATGACTACTTTGTTGCACCTCTTGGCAATATTCCACTGCATGAAGTTCATGTTGAAGAAAACATTGTTCAGAAAGTGAAATAAAATGAAAAATAGATTTTGGGGTCTGCTTGATATGAAACATTTCTTCAAAATTTTAGAATCTTCAGATAATGCTATTAAATATACATTAAAAAAGCCCAGTCAATTATTGCTTCACAATATTCATTTAAATTGGCTACAATCAATACATGCTAAGACCCACAAAAACATGCCTGTATATTTAAATAAACCTCCAAATTATATCAAGAGACCGGAACAACTAAACTATGGTTATATAAGGCACCAGGAAAAAGATGAGCATACAGTATTGGAATATAAATTGCCTAAGAATGCTTCAGAGAATCAATCAATACTGCAGTTAGAACTTGTGATACCACGCCAAAACATTATGCAATCATTTATTCAGTGGCAAAGATATAGAAAATACTGGTGGAGTTCTGTAAGTGTTATTATTTTTAATTAAAAAGAAACAATATAAATATATCTTTAGAAACAATGCATGATGATATAAATAACCCTATTATATATATAACGGCTGATTGTTTCGAGCCTTATAAATACCCTATCTGCTCAGTGGCTGTGTTAGAGGAGAGCGGTGGGGATGGTCTGCCCCGGGTGCAAGCACCAAGGGATGACAATGCACAGTATTTTATTATAAGACCTAAAATTCACATCCTCATTTTATTAAAATATTAGATTAAATAGATTTCATCATTTTAAATTAAAGAATAACTCTCACCTTTGTTAGGCATTAGGTACATACTTACCTCTAGTTCAGAAATATTATAATTGCAAAGACTAAGGCCCAATTGCGCCAACGTCTTATAGCACTAACCCACAGGCCAAATATGGCAACTTTGTTTAAATCATGCAATAATTTATTTTTTATCTTCATTTCAAGTAAATCTTAAAATAGATATTTGGTGCAGTTTTATTAATTTTATACAATGATAATGGAGTATAAATTAAATCCCTTTTAATCCTCCTTCTCCTCCTCATCCGTCTCTCATATATGTATATGATGACGACGTATTAATTTTTATATTCAAATTTTTATACTAGGGTATAAAAAATACCCTAGTATAAAAATTTTAATAAAAAAAGTTGAGCATGTCCGATTCTTGATGGAAAAAAACTGTTTGCTTTTTATTGGAATTCGACGCGGGACATTAAGATAAGCCCTATCAACACTGAGGTATATTTCGTATACCTAGAGAAGTATCCTAAGCCAAGGTCATGCTCCATTTTGTTAATATTCGCTGCAACGCTGGAACAATAATTTCTCGTCTAATCAGACATTTTAAGCAAATAGCGCTAGAACACTTTTAAGATGTACACACGGCCACAGATCAAGCTACTCATTTTTGTTGCAAAATAGCGCCTATTACAACCGCATAAGGTGTCGCAGTGTGAAGCTTGATCTGTGGCCGTGTGTACCTAGTATTTTCGCGACCAAAAGGTTGAAAGCGCCGTGATTTTCATGGCACTTACACGTTTCGTGTTTAAGCAACAAAGTGAAGTGCACTTGAACGGAACATAGCGGCAATGTGTGGCGTCGTCTTTATACGCAGTAATATATGTCAGTGCCTAACAATGGCATTTTCATATCTATTAAGATTGAAAACTAGATATAGGTACCTACCTACTTATATTTTCAAAATACTTATTTTCTTTTGAAAATATTATATGGAAGAAAACGCCCCACGCTACGTCGCCACTGTGTCTGTTAATCCCTATCATTGCATTTTCAAGTTAGTTGATTAATTAAAGGAACGACTTTTTATGATAGCACTTCCCACCCTATAAATAGCAATCGGGACAATTATCAGAGTGAGGAATTGATTTGTTACTTATGCAACTTATTTTACAGATAACAATGACACCAAGTCTCTTTACCATTAATGATATAAGTTATGAGGATAATACAGCCAAAGTTGATGTTATAGCTCAGTTACCTTGTGGGCAGCAGGTTGTTGAGACTGTCACTATTAAATCTGATGAATTTGTAAGTAAAATATTGTTTTTTATTTAACTTAGCTGCTCTCCGCGGTTTCAGTCGCGTTCCCGGGATAAAAAGTAGTCAATAATCTCTTTGGGGATATTATATAATATGTAGGTATTCTCTCTAATCTATCTTCGGAGATAATGTAGCTTCCTATTAGTGAAAGAATTTTACAAATCGGACCAGTAACTCCGGAGATTAGCGCCTTCAAACAAACAAACTCTTCAGCTTTATTATTTGTATCACAATATTAAACAAAAAATAATTTCTTTGCATACTTAATTAAATATGTTAGGTTTACTTAACTATGTACTTTTATAATGATTATTTGATAACTATCGTGTATCGTTTTTTGAAGTAGGCCCTCAGATTACTCAGGATTCCTGAGTCAGGAATGCTGGTGTTTTGGCCCTCTAGTGTTTTTATTGAATATAAATTAATGTTTTATTCAAAACTATATTATTATTATTCACATTACAATCATAATTATGTTAGTAAGATTATTTTTACTGATTATCAGTTATTTGAGATCAGTTTTCTTAGTAGGTACCTACTAAGAAAAACACTGTATGATAAAATGAAAGTAGGTATTTATCTTATTCCAAGAAGTATCCATGAACATGCCTAAACTTATATCCAATTGGTTTCAGGACCCACAAAATAAATATCGCCTTACCTGTACAATGCATTTAGAGAGTGCACTATTTATTATATTATTAGATGGATCAATCACCAATTCAGACTACCTGAGAATTCATAGAAAAATGGCCCCATTTAAAATATCATTTGCCCTCTATGTTGAAGGTAAACTGAAGATATTACTAATATAATAATCATTTCATGGCTTTGATCAATGGTACCGTCGGGCTGTAGCGTATCTTTTGGTGGTAATCGTAATAAACACTATTAATGATTTCGTCAAATGACGCACTACAAACGAAGACCAATTTGTAGGGAACCTTCATTGGATGATTTTCAATAATGGTGTTTCTTACAATTACCGCGCAAGACCGGCCATCGTTGAGATCTTAGGGGGAAGGGGGAGACCTTTGTGTGGCAGTGGATGTCTTATGATGCTAATATCATGATGTTGTATAACTGACTAGGTGTCTGTCTAACTAAAAACACATATCGATATTGGACGCGTAACTTCACACCACACCCTCCTGCACAGCTCCGCTACAGCAGGAACCAACGCAGACCTTAAAGTAGTATTTATTACATGACGTCATGACAGTAGCAAGTACATTCCTCTCCCCCTCCCCCCTCTCATACGTCAGGGTCACAGGCGAGGACTGACATGGTCCAAGATCCCAGTCACGCCAGACTTACGTCATTTTAGGAAAAATGACATTTTCAGGATCGGTAGTACAACATAAGCATAGAAAGGAATGGATACTCGATAAGCTGAAAGCGGGGTCGTTTTACAGGTAGCAGGTATCAAAGGTGGAAAAAAACCATTTTAACTTTCATCATTTTAGGAAGGCTGAATTTTATATATATTATTAAGTATAATATTTTAAAATATTTTTCAAAGTGCCAGACAAATCTGTCGGTCATCCTCCCAGACCCTAGTTCCTTCTAGACTAACTAATACATAGTTGACGCCAATTAAGATAGGTCTCAGAGTTGTATGGGCGCTCATACAATTTAGAGGTCTAGCTTAATGGCGTGATATTGAGTTATTCATCCATTTGTCGCACACACATACATAATGCAAATTTAAGACTTATTATGGTTTTCTCATGGATGCCAGCCATTGTCAGAAATGGTACCACACAAGAAGCATCAGATTTCAAATAAAAACAGAATCATATAAAAAAATACTTTCAAATTGAGAACCTCCTCCTTTATTTGATGTCGGTTAAAACAGAGTAGCCACGAGTTGTAGGAGAGAGATATTCACGCGTCAGAGTGCATCTCATTTGTACTTATATACCTACTTGAAAAATGCTCTAATGCTCTCGCGCTTCCTCGCAAAGCGGAACTTTTAACGAGTCTGGGAGGATGTTTGGCCCGTCAGATTTGTCTGGCTCATTGAAAAATATTTTAAAATATTAGTAGGTATATGTTTTTGGTTAGGTTCTGATTATGAGATCCATGATGACAAAGTAACGGAACTCGTAAATTCTTAAGAGCTATTCAGATATTTGGTAGTCATCATCTTATGTTGCTGAATGAATGTTAAGAAAACTGAAAATTTCATCTTTCCTAAAATGACGTAAGTCTGGCGTGACTGGGATCTCACTCTAATAGAATTATGTCATGGGTTCATAACTATAATTTACTCTTATCAGTTAGGTATGACATTGTATGACTTGGGGTCATACAATGTCAATGATAACAGTATTACAAAGTGGTAATACCAGACGTTATTCCTATGTTATGGGGCTTACAATTTTAAATAATCAACTGTCACAAAATCGCAATACCGATAATATAATAGATTATTATTTTTGTTATTAGATATTCAACATAAGGATACGCTGATCGAACTAGCGAAACTGCTGCATCATAAGTTACGATCGAAGAAAATATCAACCCTTTTACCAATGTTCTCCTTTCCCCTAGAGTCTCAGGTAGAGTATTATTATGAAATGTAATGTTTTTATAACCATCAGTCAGTAAGGAATGAAATTGTGAACGACTGCGAATATTATGTTCTCGCGCGGGTAGAGATCATCTCTAATCAGAGATTATCTCTAATCATGAATGTTATATTATATAGATTTATAAAGTTTAAAAATATGAACATAGTGTAAAAATAACATATATTACTTCAAATACTTAATTCATCAATCAATAGTGTACCTAAACTACAAAAGTTTAAAAAATAACTTTTACAAGTATGCGACTAAGAGTAAAGTTTACTCGCGTGAAATGAAATTATGTTGCGCCGATCTAAAGGTTTGACACATTCTCAATAGATGGCGCTATATCTTATATTTAAATTCTAAAATAAAAATATAAAAATAAATATTTTGCACGTAGATAGACTATAATAATAATATTATTATGGAGAATATAGGGCACTTCTTCGGAAATTATTTACCATTATATTTTAACACAAAATAATGATAATTTAATCTAATCGGAGTTCTTTAGTTACAAATTTTATTATTAAAATTTAAATATATTTTATACATTTACGTTCTTGATAACAATGGCAAATAAAATTTGAAGTCTGTAACGTTTTATCCAATTTGTCATTCGACATCGAAATCTCTACTGCTCCGGACCATCCGTTGCATCTCGAACGAAAGGGATTCGACATTTCTCTTGCGTGACATCCCGAGAATACGAAAAATTTATTTTATTAGAGATTCGCCATCTTGTTTTGACATATCTCGAATTAGAGATCATCTCTACAGCGTGAGAATTGGCCTCCTGAGGGCCTACTCCGAAAAACGATATACGATAGTCCGATCATCGTTGTCAAATTATTAACCAATAGAATTGCAGCAAACCGACGAGATGTAAATTGTGAGGAATTCTATTGGTTAATAATTTGACAACGATGATCGGACTATCGTGTATCGATTTTCGGAGTAGGCCCTCAGTTGTATGTAAGTATATGTATTAATTGTACGTAGTATATTGTTTACTTTATGGTATTAATGAGGCTTTTAATATTTTTTTCTGTCAGCAAATGTCGCTAGGTAGGCGTGGAGTCCAAATACCTGTCAAAATATACTGAAAATTTGAAAAAGTAACCGAAAATTCATTGTATTTGCGCATTTTTAGGGTTTCGTACCTAAAAGGTGCCAACGGAACCCTTCTGCTGTCCGTCCGCCTGCCTATCCGTTTGACTAACCCACGCCACAATGCTGCCACCTGGTGGAGCTTACTACAGAAAACCCTCATTAGGATACACATAAACTATTACCACATGAGTAATTAAATACCACACTATTAAATCAAATCATTTATTTGCTTACTAAGTGTACAAACAGGTCTTATTACTCAATAGTGGTGCTTAGAACTTAGCGGCCCTTTGCAGGCGTTGCAAATTTGAGAAATACATGTTATTACAAGTATGGTATAGCTAAATTTATAATGTATTAGTAAAAATAATCTTAGTTGAAATATCTATTCTTTTACCGAATAAGGGTGGGTTGTACCATCCAACGTTATCGTTAAATTGTCTGTCAAAACTGTCTTTTGCAAGCAAAACCGTTGCTCTGACAGACAATTTAACGTTTTTTGTAAGGTAGGTTGCTTTGGAAATTTTTGAATAACGAACGTCAAAATGAAACTCATGGTTTTACTATAACCACAGAGGAAGTAAAGGCTAAACTTCCTCTGTGCTATTACCAAGGTCCGGCATCGAACTATTAGTAGGTAACAGTAAAACCATTAGGTAACCTAATTTAGGTTCGATGCAACTGGACCTAAATAGTATGAAACAAATTTGCTGTCTGCCTCCGTTTGTTTCTCCGCTTACTTCTTATCCATCGAACAAATTTTCATATGGTTTTCACAGAGTTCAGGAGGAAAGTTTGTGTATAATTTGTCCAAATTTATTGCACACGTGCTAAGCCGGGGCGAGTCGCTAGTAAATAATAGGTATGCGACATGACATTCTTCATTGTCACGTGTTATAGTCTCGCGTTATGTACCTAGTTTACCTGGCTTTATTACGTGGGGGGGGAATCTCAATTACTTTTATTTAACTTTTTAGATAAAAGCAAACCTAAATTTAGGTGTGCCTTACACCGCTATATTGAACCAATGTACACTTGAAGATGGAACTTTTGATTTACTGAACAGCAGCACTATGTTAAAGGTATAGCATGGTTCAATAAAGAATGAAATCGTGAACGGCTGCGAATAGTACGTCCTCTCACTTCGCACGCCAACGAGCTAATGTCCAACTTGTCCAAGATGCGGAGAAATTACATTCGCCGCCATTGGCGATTTCATTCTTTATAACCCGTATTATAGTTATATTACTTAAAGCACCTTATGGTGGAGGCTTCGGTCGGGGCGTTAAATTCAAATTTTATCACGCTTTTTGCTAATTGCAGCTCAGTTATAGGTCGTAAGTTATCAAAATGTTATTTGCGACAAGAATGGTAGTATATTTACTGATTAATAACAAAATTAATCATCAACATATTCCTCGAAGGTATATTACTGACATATACGACTATTTCATGAAAATGTTACTAATTTACCTTGGAGGAATGTGTTGATGATTTCTTTTGTTATTAATCAATAAATATACTACCATTCTTGTCGCAAATAACACGTTGATAACTTACGACCTTTAACTGAGCTGCAATTAGCAAAAAAGGTGATAAAATTTGAATTTAACGCTCCAACCGAAGGTTTACCCTTATGAATAATAACTTTACTATACTTTCAGGAACAAGTACATGTGGCAGATTTTCATTCATATGCAGAATTGATATGTTAATGCTGTAATCATTCTATAATTTTTATTTAGTGTAAAGTTGACCTTCAAATGTAAGTCAATGGAGGCTTGTAGAATATTGGAATTAAATATTTAATTCAATTTGTCTTCCAAATATTTATTCAGAAATCCTTATAGCAAGATGTTACATTAGTTACTTAATCATATACTGTAAAAAAACGAAATAATTGATCTAAGTACCTCTAGTTGCTAGTGCTTAGTTAGATCGTTTTTCAAATTACGCTTCGGTACCTACTGAAACAGTGTAAACCACTATTTAAAAAAATTATACTTCATTTCATACCACAAAACATTTGAATAATGAGTTGAGTTATTGAAAAGGCAAATAGGTATATTTATACAGTTGTCGTCTACATGGAACATGTAAATGACAAATAGTTCATGATAAACCCATTGAAACATGAATGGGCAAATTTAAAACAACCATCGGTTAACATGACACATGATAAAATATAAAAGTATTAATTTAATGTCAATGGGCATCTAAATTACTAGCTGTTAGCCGCGGCTTCACTCGCGTTCCCGGGGATACTGTAGCTTCCTATTAGTGATTTTTATCGAATCGGACCAGTAACTCGCTTTATTATTAGTATTGACATTGCCTTCATCAGCTCGAGGAATTTATTAAACTGACATATTTAGGGGAATATATTATTAATGTTTACATAAAATGAGGGCACGTGTAAAAAAGGTTGTTGTATCTTATTATCACGCTTGTGGTAGTGTACAGCACTTAATTTATGACCTGCGACAAGAGGATCTTTGATATCAAATTTTTAATACATCTCACATATGTGATATGCCCACAGACTCGTGAACACGGCGAAACGGCATACAAACTCAACATACAATATAGTATTATTTATTCATAGAATATAGTATATAATACTTATCTTATTTCATTTTATTTTAATATTAATTTCGGGAATCAAAGTAGAGAACTTTTTAACTCGTTAGAGATTAATCTTTCACATCTCTGTCGATAGCTAATACAAATATTGTACACATTACTATGCTTTAATCTAAACAAATTCACAGTTATTAAAATTAAAATAAAATTGCACAAGTAATGTTGTCAGTAATAATAATCATAAAAGGGTTAGTTATATCACTTTGAACATAATAATATTTACTACATACAGTCACAAGCAATAAGTGAATTGAAATGCAAAATAAATTATAGGATATTATACTATATATTTTGTTTCTAATGCTGTCAAGACATACCTGCTATTAAAATTAGTAGTTACCTAATTAGTTAGAATACTTTCAACTACTTATTTTATTCAATATAGATAACAATGACAAACACAGTTAAGTACTAACAAATTATTTCAATGATCATAATATTATTTATAAAAAAAATATCATTAAGTGCAATGAAAAGAACAATAGCTTTGTAGCCATTTTAGATTTATTTATTTTTAGAAAGTGTATTTTCTATTATTATTAATTGGTAGAAACACTATTAAGAATACTATTAGGAAGCCTCTGGTATCTGTTACTAATAATATTTCAAGAGTGATAAATTAACAGAGTAGTTAATGAGAAATTATATTCAAATAGAATGGTTACATAAGGCTTTTTTTACTCTTTAAGTTTAATGTCTATGTTTAAAATTTTACTAAATTGACTTTATTCATTGCTTGTGACCACACATAATGTTCAAAATCATCACACATAATTGCCTTAAGTAATTAACATCCATCACAACAGTACAGATAAAGTTTGTAACAACTAGATCTTAGGTAGTTTATTGGCTCATACAAAATATCTTAACAGACATTTTTAACAGCTTTTTTGTCGCTTAACTTCTTGCTGAATGTTTTAAGCCGGCAACTGCAGCTTCTTCCCTTTGAGAACTAAAAAAACGTACACATATTTAGTATAAAGAGACAACACATTTCATCCAAACAATAATATGTGATTAAATGTTTTTTTTGTTCAAGTTTAAAATAATTATTCAAGCATACTATAAGATTTCATGTTTTTACAAATTCTATATAAACCGTCTGGTTCAAAGTTCCTCTGGAATTTATATGAATTATGAAATGAAAAACTTTGAAAATAAAATTGAATCGGCTCCAAAGACACTAAAAATAATAAAATAACTATGTAGGAACTTGACTGAAGTCAGCGGAAAAAAAAAATTGTTTCTTATGTTTTATCACTGAACAAGTAGGTATAAGCATATTAGTGTTGTACCCTTCATCATCACATCATAGAATACGACTAAATGGTTCTATAATATTTAAAAAAAATCTCCTAAGCGTTACGGAGTAGTACTTTGCATCATCAGCTCAGCAACATGAGGTGATTACAACTAGACGCAAATATCTGAATAGCTTTAGAAAGTATGTTTAAGTGGTTACCGTCACCTATCATCATTTGCAATAACAGAGGTATTTATTTACGGAACACACTGGTAGGTGCTTGGCGACTGATGTTCAACTTGATGGCGGTAGCCAGCCAGACGAGTACTCCAAAGTACCACCGCGCTATTGTTTCCTCACAATGTTTTCCTTCACCGTAAGCTCAAGCTCATTGTAGGATTTGAATCCCTTAAATGAGCTATCTTCGAGTAATCGGGGAACATACCTACATAAAAACAATAAAAGATTCAGTTGGAATGATAACCTCCTCCTTTTTGATGTAGGTTAAAAAGAATATGGAAAAGGTAAAATATTTACCTTTGGTAATATAAAGATAGAAAAAGTCACAGTAGAGCACAGTCTGCACAACACCAGCTATAATGGCAATTGCTTCATAGTGATCCTCAACAACATAGCGGTACACCTGAAAACAGAAACATTATAAATACATTTTTATTAACCATGACATTTCAACCAAATAGCTATGATATAAAACTGTATACATGGTCTGTCTATTGAAAATATTGAAAAGAAACTTGATTGGAGAAGAGCTAATACAAAAAAAAAATTGTGCTCCCATCACAGGTGGTTAATTTGGTATTTTTTATCCCAGAACATTTCCGAGTCCGTTTGGGATAGTTGCAACAGCTAGCAGAAAGTATTCCAGACATGTAAGGAATATAAAAAGAAGGATCTTCCAATTGATTTCAAATACCAACATTATTGAATACCTATATAGATTATCTTATCCAATTTATTTTATATATGTTATAATTGGAAGGTTATCCTCCAAACTTACCCAATTCAACAAGTACAGTGCTCTATAAGACCCAAGAGCAAACAAGTAATGAGATGTGATACTTTCAGCCTCTCCAGTTTTGGACACTAAGAATAATTGTGGCAAAATGGCAACTGACTCCAAATAAATTGAAAATGTCCACAACACCTGAAGTAAAAAAAAACTATATTATGGGGTATAATCATAAATAGGTAACTGAGAAGGTTATATATATTGAAAATCTTATTTACTACAATTCATAAGGTATTTAAGTTAATAATTTAAACACTGGTAGGGGAGCTCACAATGGTAAATTTGGAATCACTCGAAAGTCATCCAGACCTATTGTATATTCGATGATGGAAAAGGTTATATGATGTATACACTTTCACTTTGTCCACAGGTTTTCAAAAATGTAAAATAAAACTGGCCAAGTGCGAGTTGTACTCTCGCACAAAAGTTCCATACTATTATCTATAAAAACTTCTTTAGTTTGTTTGTTTGTGTTGGAAGCTCGGTGGCAAAACTAAAAGGGACCTCCCACTGGGGAATTTCCCTTACAAGAGAACAGCGGACATAACACATCTGCTCATAGTCTGGAGACTGATCGCAGATTAGCACAAAAAAAAAAAAAAAAAAAAGTTTGTTTGTTTAGCACTTTAAACTTTTTGTCAGTTTTATAGAGGGGTAATCAATAAAATATTTTTTTATGCAAACCATGGTGGAAAATATAATTTGAGCACCCACACTAAACGTAATGTAGCTTATAAAATGTTTGGCAATATGAGTCTGAAATTTTTGTAGACACCTCTACAAAAGTACTACTAAATAATAGCATATTTTTTTTAATTATTCGTCAGTTAGTTTTTCAGTTTCAGGAGTCTCCTCAATTACAAATATCAGGATTGAGGAGCCACCTTTATATTGATATAACTTTTTATAACTATTACGATAAATTCCAGGATTAAACCTACAACAATTTTGTTTCAATTCCTACTAAATATGTGTGATCATTTCATTCCATAAGCCGATGTGGCTCCTGAATCCATACATACATTTATATTGGTCTGTGAGGCTTATATTTACAAGAAAACTGACATCATTGGGTACAGTATTACAACTATCCAGTTTGTGGATTCACACTGGTAGGTATATAATTCCTTTTTCTTATTCTCATAAACAGCTTTGTTATAAAATTGCTCCCTAGTACACACGGCCACAGATCAAGCTACACATTGCGACACCATATGCGGTTGTAATAGGTGCTATTTTACAACAAAAATGTGTAGCTTGATCTGTGGCCGTGTGTACAATGAGACAATTTATTATACTAATTTACAGTTTTCTTCTCTCATTTTCGTCCAAACAACTAGAAGCATTAATATACTTAGTGTAGAAACTAACCTCCAGTACAGTGAACTCATGATTAATCAGTAGAGCTAGCACCAAAGATGGAACCAATAAGAATTCGATCCTGAAAGTATCGTGATTGTGGTCGTATGTTGCTTTGAACTTGACATACATCAAATAAACAGTCGCATAGGATGCTACGATGAACACCAATTTCATGACAGTGTTATATGCCGAGATGAATGTCGTCAACAAGTCCAAGTACCGTGTCGTGTAAACTAAGGCGAACAGAATCTGCGATTTCCCAGAAATTCCTGAAAATGAAAATCACATGAAACACTACACGATGAAAAAACACGTAAAACATGCCGGTTTATGTCTCAAATATACACATATTGATCGAGTACCTGCACATGACCGTGTTTTCCGAATTTTTAGTAATAAAATAATAATTGCTAATAGGTGAGATAAATCACCGAGTAAACGGAATATGTTCATTTCTATAAGATATAAACTTGCTACAACTCAGTTAGGCCGCGTACTTATCATTCAAGCAAAAATGACGTGGCCGATTGGGTGGGTGAACTGGCTGGCTTGTCAATTTTTGGCATTTGTTTTTTTTTACTAGTGTTGACGGACAATCGATAGCTCCTATCGGTAGAGAGTATATATATAAATATAATGTTCCTTGATCGATAGTATCGCAATACTATCGAGGGCCCCCAAATCACTCGTACAAGTACTATCAATAGTAGTATTTAGCACTAGCTATGGACGATTGTTACTAAAAACAATCGAATTATTAAATTTATTTGAATAACAATTGACATCCTCGTCGATTGTCAGTTTTTTTACGTGATAGAGTCTGGCAAATGAAAGAAGACAATTTTTTCATATGGCATTGTTTTATCTAATCTCTTTGGTTCTAATATTGTTTTACACAAAAACAAATAACTCTAAACTATCAAGTCAGGTTACTCCAGGTACTTCATACACATGGGGATACTAAGCTTAGATTTTTTAAATTTACCACTCTTTTTCAGTCCTTACTTTCGTTTTCCAGGCCCTATTACAGTATGACCACAGTATGACACAACTTAGATGTAGCATCGGCAAATCGTTTTCGTACACTTGATTTCTGATTTACACAACTAATAAAAATCATTCAATATCGCATCATTCAACGTTCAGCAAGTTCATTTTCGCCGATCATATTTTAACACATGAGTAATGTTGTAGGAACGGTCTCTTTTCGGGAACGATTGATTTTACGAATTTTGCCGATGCTTCATATAAGTTGTGTCATACTATACTAATATTCGAAAGCTGCACGTTGACTGGCCGCCGAATGAATGTATCGCCGCCGGATTTATGCAATTGAACCGCGCTTTGAGCCTTATGCACCATGCGCATGGTTCATTATTGCACTGCGTGTGTCGATTTTCATCCGATTGCCGATTGTTTATTCGTTGGTACGAATTAATCGACAATAGACAATCAATTAATTCGATAACTTTTTTTTTAACAATCGACCATCGCTATTTAGCACAATACTCAGTGTTTTCAGTGGCGATTTTTGTTTTACCCTGATTCCATCAGAAAAATACCCTAAACAATCTAAAAAAACCTTGATTATTGAAATAAAATATAAATATTATTTATCTACTCTCATATCGTAATGTTCTTATTATGAAATCAAAATCAGTACTTTAATGAGCCACTTTAGGCACACCCGTGTATAATGATTCATTATAGTACAGTTGTTGTTCCCAAGATAATGCTATAAAATAACTTTTTTTCTATTAAAGTACACTTTGGACCTATCAATAGTATAATCAATCAGTATCAATTCAATTTGACGATGACAATGTCACAAATTTTGTAACTTGAACTTTAGAGGTAAGAATTTTTGGGAGTTGGCAACACGGATTTGATTAAGTATAAGATTATATTTTATTGTTTTTGCCTACACATATCATTTTGACCAAAAATGTCACAAAAATAAGCAATTTTTTTTTTTTTTTTTTTTTTTTTTTTTTTTTTTTTTTTTTTTTTTTTTTTTTTTTTTTTTTTTTTTTTTTTGCAAAGTTGGTATAAATTCATTTTTTTTAAATTACATTATTTATATGAGTTTAGATAAAGTACTGTATGATACTGCACATAATTAGGTATTAAAAACTCGTGTGATACTATTAAGAACCTCGCCTACGGCTCGGTACTTAAACTCACACTCGTAGTTAATAACCCCTATTATGCAACAGTATCATAAACTACTATTTGAATATTGATGTAATTCAAATATCATTACATATTAATCAGGTAAATTACTTCAAATTCATAAATCAGAAGCACTAGTTATTTTATAAATATTCCGGTTTTATTCGAATAAAACCATAAAAAATGTTGACCCAAAAGTTAACATGATACTTTTTGTTTGAGTGCTAACCTCATTGGGTTAACCTGCATGACGTATTTTTTATTCCACCTTCAAATATACCTACGGTTTAAAAAAGTCGGAACCTTTAGAAAAAACGAAATTATATTTGAAACGCTAAATAATTTAAAACAATTTAGTTATTTTCTTATTTTGTAACTGTTTTAGTAAAGAAAAAAATTGTATTTTAGAGGGTTTTTTATGTAATTGTGGCAATTTTAGGGGGTTTTGACTTGAGCTTTACAGCTTTAGGAGTAAGAAAGAATTTTTGGGAGTTGGCAACCCTGGAAATTAGAAAAAGAAAAATAGATGTAAACGTAAAATCAATGTTGTTTGAGGTTATAATTCTTGGTCTTGGTGAATTGTAGAAAGCCTGTCATATGTGAAGGAGATGTTCCTACTGTATTGAAACGTTAGTTCTCTTGGTAGTGTGTTGTGATTCTATTCAAGAATTATGTACTGTGTTGTACTATATGCCTGAAAGGTAGACCCATTCTTACCAATTTTGTGTACACGTGTAGCAATCAAAATGGTTCGTCACAATAACCAATTACCTAATAATTTGACTCAACTTCAAAACCTAATAAAGAGAGATCCAGGTTTATATAAAGAAGAGTTCTATCAACAATTAGCTCATTTTGATACAACATTGGAGATCTTCAATCTGAGCCCTACATTATATAACAAAAAATTAGATGAGCAAGCAATGTTCCTGGCGCAAGTGGCAAAATGTTACCTTAGCGAAATGAAGCTATTCCCTCAAAAGATTGTGGATGTTTTAAAAACTCACAATACGAATATGCATAATGATATGCGTCTTGCCCTTTGCAAGTGTTTGATTCTCCTTAGGAACAAAAACTTTATCACACCATTTGATTTGTTAGAATTATTTTTCCAATTACTTAAATGTCAAGATAAGTATTTAAGAGAATTTTTAAAAACTCACATCATTACTGACATCAAAAACATGAATATGAAGCAAAAAGATACAAAATTTAATTCAACATTACAAAATTTCATATTCTCTATGATGCAAGATTCGGACGCAAGAGCATCAAAACTGTCAGTTGATATTTTGATTGAATTGTACCATAAAAACATTTGGAATGATCAGAAAACTGTAAATATAATTGCAGATACAGGATGTTTTTCAAAAGTGACTAAAGTTATGGTGGCATCATTGAAATTTTTCCTTGGTAGAGATGAGGAAGAAAAAGAAGATACGGATAGTGAAGATGAAATAAATCCCAAAGATACTATGATATCAAACAAGTTCAATAAAAAAACAAGAAAAAGAGAGAAAATGGTAGACAAAGTAAAAAAAATGGCTAAGAAGTTGAAAAAGAAGAAACAAAAAGCTCCATTGTTTAATTTTTCTGCATTACATCTTATTAATAATCCTCAAGGCTTTGCTGAAAAATTATTCAAACAATTAGAGTCCTCAAATTACAGATTTGAAGTTAAGTTGATGTCATTGGATGTGATTTCTAGATTGATTGGTTTACATAATTTATTTCTGTTTAACTTCTACCCTTTTATTGCAAGACTGCTATTACCTCACCAAAGAGAGGTGACTCGTATTTTACAATTTGCAGCTCAATCATCACATGAACTTATACCACCTGAGGTTTTAGAACCAGTTATGAAAGCCATTGCAAATAATTTCATCACAGAGAGAAATTCAACTGATGTAATGGCAGTTGGTTTAAATGCAGTGCGAGAAATTTGTGCTCGGTGTCCTCTTGCTATTGGGGAAGATTTACTGAGAGACTTAGTTCAATACAAAAGCTATAAAGAAAAATCTGTCATGACAGCTGCCCGATCCCTGCTTCAATTGTACAGACAATCTATGCCAGACTTGTTGCATAAGAAAGATAGAGGGAGGCCAACAGATGCATCTGTAGAACTGAAGGTAAAAAGATATGGTGAAATGGAAATTAAAAGTTACATACCTGGGTCAGAAATATTATTAGAAAAGGAAGAAATAAAAACTAAAGTTCATACAAAAATTCGAAAATCTCATAAAAAAGATGTTTCTGATGATGAGCAATGGATTGATGTTGATTCCTCTGATTCTGAAATAGATATATCATCTGATAGTGACAGTAGTGAAGATGAAGATGATGATGTGAATCACAAGGAAACTGAAAATTCTAAAACTTTAGTAGGTAATGAAAAGCTTAATGATGATGCTGGACAAAATAGAAATAAATTAAAAGCAACACACAAAATGGATAAGCAGGATATGGAGGATAAAGTAAAAATTGCTCGTGAAATTGCAATGGAAACCATTTTTACAGATGAAGACTTCAAGAGAATTGAAAAAGCTCAGATAAGGAAGAATATTAGCAGCAGCAAACGTAAAATTACTTCAGTTGAAGAAGAAGAAAATGAGTCAGGTGAACTGGTCACACTTTCTGCAATTGAAAATATTCACAAGAAGAGAAAACATGATAAGAATGCTAGACTTGAGTCTGTTCATAAGGGACGGGAGGAAAGAGATAAATATGGATACAAAGATCGAAGGAAGAATATACACTGTTCTAAAACTAACAGAGAAAAGAGAAAGACCAAGAACTACCAAATGGTTAAACATAAAGCAAAAGGAAAAATTAAGCGATCTTTTAAAGATAAGCAGATAGCATTCCGAAATTATTTGATAAAACAAAAGAAAATGAAATGATAATGTCATCATAATAATTTACATAAATAAATATTTATGACTATAATAAAAAACAGAATTATTTTTAGTAATAATTGAAACCATTTCTCAAGTCCCAATCCCAACTTATGTACCTATTTGTTTCTGGCTGTTAAATTCTCTTAAGGGTTCCTTCAGTTGGAGCGTTAAATTCAAATTTTATCACGTTTTTTGCTAATTGCAGCTCAGTTAGAGGTCTTAAATTATCAACATGTTATTTGCGACAAGAATGGTAGTATATTTACGGATTAATAACAAAATAAATCATCAACACATTCCTCCAAGGTATATTAGTAACATTTTCATGAAATAGTCGTATATGTCAGTAATATACCTTGGAGGTGAACAAGTGCTGAAAGCACGGGGCCAGTTCGCTGGCTGGACAACTACTCCCGTGCATGCCCTGTTGCCAAGCGATCCGTGCGCGCCTCTACCGCTGCGCTACCGCGTCTGTTGCGTCACTATATATCTATCTATCTATCTATATCTTCTATACTAATAAGTTAGTACGTAGTATATTATTTATTCTTTGCTAATAATAAAGCTGAAGAGTTTGTTTGTTTGTTTGAACGCGCTAATCTATGGATCTACCAGTGGGATTTGGGAAAACCTTTTTGCAATTGAAAGCCCAATTATTAAGGAAGTTTATACAATAGGCTATAGAACATCACGCTACTACCCTCAGGAGATGAGCAATGATAAAAATAACGTTATGCGGGAAGCATTAAATACGGGCGAGCGATGCGACGCGGTTGTCAATGGATGACAGCGGTTGCTTAGGTTACAGTTTTTGTTATTTTTAAATGTCTTCAAGACGAGGTTATCAATTCGTCGGAATCTTTTTTTATGTATGTTCCCCGATTACTCGCGAACCTATTTGGAAACTACTATACTTACAGGTGGTCACATAGTCACCAAGTCAGGATCTGATGATGGGATTTTGAAAAATCGAGGGAACTCTTCAAATTGTATATAGGCACTAACAATGTGTGGTGGCTTAATGCTACCAACCTCTTTTATAATTTCGAATTTGTATATAGCCGTACATAAAGGAAGAATTTTATAGTGTTATTTTAAAATGTAGCTTGTCAGTAAGACAAGAGTTTGATTTTCCAAGACATGGTCTGGAACAGGTCATTAATTGAGTATAGCTTCTCTTGTGATAGAGTTTGTACCAATACTGTACGTCCAAATATAATATTATAAATATATACTGCTCCGAGATCCTCGTATCATTTTAACGCTAACATCAGGTGAAAAGCCCACCCGATTTTTATCCCGACGTGATTGGCTTTAAATGTTTTTCATAATATTTTCTAAAACTATTCAGATATTTGCGTCTGGTAGTCATCACATATTGCTGAGCTGATGATGGAAGGTACAATTCCTTAGCGGTTAGGAGTTAGGGTGTGTGAACTGTGTTTCCCATGGACAATTATATGTTGCCTTATCTAGATCAGGTTGCATAGGCTACTTTTTATCTTAGAAACGCAGGTGAAACCGCGGGGGACATATAGTTATTAATATTAGTGTGTGTGACACAGATTAATGAATATAGTATGTTTGTACTAAAGTACAGTACACTGTCAGTACAGATAAGTATCGAAGGAACAAATCCAAGGAAGTAAGCGTTCCTTGGATCCGTGATAGATAGGTCTAAAACGTAGTATTAAATTCTCTTTGGATTGGTCAGTGTTATATAAAACATAAGAAACTAAAAATAAAAAACTGACAACCATAGAATAAATAATATACTACCGTCTACCTACACAGACAGGACAGTCTATGCAAAGAGAATATAATGTTGCCAACTTAGCACTTTCGGTGCTAGATTTAGCACTATTTTCGCAATTCTAGCACTCTCATTTAACATTCAGCACCTAGCACTAAATTTAGCACTAAACAGACATCATTCGGATTTTCTCTGGTAGCCGTAACAAAACGCAGCCACGCAAGGAGTAGTAACAAGTTAGTACTACAGTTTTTAAATCGAACGAACGCGTCCAAATCTATCTAATCTATGTTAGGGGAATTCCCGGCAATCCCCGAAACGAATTGTGTAGGTGATACTGGTACTGATATGTATGTCTCTCTCTCTCTCTTACTAATATGATAATCCCTTCTTTGTCTTAGTCAGTTTACTGAGTAATGCGAAGCGAATGTTTTTAGTTGTGAATTTGTCAATTATCGCTATTAGTGAACTATAAAACCTTTAAAAATGGATATTCCTTTAAGAAAAAAAGTGAATTACCAAAATTAAACAATTTTATCTTTTTTTTGTCATGTTTAAAAAAAATAGCACTGTTTTTGATTTTTTTTATCAATCTAGCACTATTTGAGATGTCATTTAGCACCTACCTAAGATATCGAGTTGGCAACACTGTTAATAAGACTTTTCAACTTGTGTTTATGTACCTACCTACAAGTATATTGCTACGATAGGTAAATAGTTTGAAATAAATAGTGTTTAATTTTATTATTTAGGTTTGAATTGAATCTGAAAAAAATAATCGATTAAATAAATAAATTAAAGAAAGTTTAAGTCAGATTTGCAGATTCCCTGCAAAGTGTGTTGATTTCACAATGCTTAAACCGAAAGCTTTAACGCAAGTACTAAGCCAAGCAAATACTGGAGGCATAGAAAACACATTGTAATTTTATTTTAACATTAATTATCGTGAGTTGCCGTTAATGTTATATTTTTTATCATGGTACCTTTAATATTTTTTAGGTTATTAAATCATCAAGGAGCTTTGTTGGCATATTCAGGATACAATGACAAAGATGCAAGAGTCACAGCTGCTATTGCGAGTAATGTGTGGTCTGCATATGAGAAAAATGGCCGAAATGTTTTTAAAGAGGATAAACTACACTTAATATTAGTGGATTGCCTAAATGGAAAAATTGCTATAACACAAGTGGCAAATTTACTGTTATGTCTTTATGCTAAAGAATCTGTAGGTTTTGGAATATTGAAGGAAAAGATCAATGCAATAGCTCAGTACCTGGAAGGACCATTAAAACAAGTTGCAAGTTCATAAATTATTTACTGTGTTTTAACATCAATTTATTGTGTGTGTCAGTAAATATTATGTTTGCTCACCTCATGAGAAAATGAGCCACATGCAAGGTATTTGCCATTGTTTGCAATTTTATTATTTATTGGCCCGTGTTAAAGCTCCTAATATGTTTATAAATGTGTAGATATGTTGCCCACACTCTGTTTCACCAATAATAAAACAAGGTAACTGGATAGCAAATGGTGCAGCGGTGATATGTCTCTTTCAAGCATAATTCTTGCAGTATTTTGCAAAAAAATGCCTTCCTGAGTTTATTGATGATGTGAAAATTAAACTGCAACTGAGAGAAAAAACATGTAATGTCATGCATAAGTGCTGTTATGTAGCTATAGTATATTTTCACTGTTTAATAATACACTGATGTTGGACCTTATAACCCACATATTTTGTAAAAATTATCTGTCAGAAAAGAACTCAACAATCCAAGATTGCTAAAAACCTTATGATAGGTGAGATCATTGTACAAAAAATATTTATGAGACTTAAATTTTATTTAAAGACCCATTTAATTAAAATTCTGCATTCAAATTAAGTTTTTGTTCCAGACAATAAAATTATAATTCCTATACTGTATAGATTTTTTTAACCTGTGCTGTGTTTCAAAGAATAAATAACATACTAGTTATAACTATGTAGCTACCTGTACCTGTGCCTGTGACTGCCTGTGATAGTGACTTATCTGCTTGATGATAAATAAATATTTATTATTAGCAATATCTATCTACTACAGTGCCTTTTAGGTGTACCTGTGACTACCTTAGTAGTTATGTATGTTAGTAAACGAGATGAACCTATTACTTATAATAGGTTCATCTCGTTTCTGTATATGTAAAATCAAGTATGCTAAAAAGAGATACAACTAATATTTACATTGGTAATGAAAAATTGTATCATAGCAAACAGAGATGGCGTTGATATGAGAGGTAGTTTTAGGTCAACATTGAAAAACGTGCAACATAAATGAATACAGTATGACACAACTTAGATGTAGCATCGGCGAACCGAATGTTTTCGTACACTTCACTTCCGATTTACACAATAAATAAAAATAATTCAGTATCGCGCCATTCATCGTTCAACAAGATCATTTTCGCCGATAATTTTTTAACACATGAGTAATGTTGTAGGCGCACTCTTTTCGAGAACGATCGATTTTACGAAGTTTGCCGATGCTTCATCTAAGTTGTGTCATACTATACCCTATAACATCCTTACATCTTCGTCGTAAAAGTTAGTTTGGAAGATAAGGAATACTTATCCTGTCTTAAAAATAAATATATCCAAACGGAAGATATCATACATAACTAATAAACGTTTTTTATCCTTTCAGTCCTAAAGCCTGATAAAATCTTTTCTAACAGATTTATATTTGTTGTACACACGGCCACAGATCAAGCTCAGGCAGATCAGGCTTTAGGACGGAAAGGATAAAAAACAATTTCGTCAAGTACTTATGTACTATTTAGTAAGTGAAAGCAGTAATTATATTTTTAAACTAACAGTCATTAATATTTTATGATAATTACTGTTAGTACTTGACGAAATTGTTTTTTATCCTTTCAGTCTTAAAGCCTGATCTGCCTGAGCTTGATCTGTGGCCGTGTGTACAACAAATATAAATCTGTTAGAAAAGATTTTATCAGGCTTTAGGACTGAAAGGATAAAAAACGTTTATTAGTTATTTATGAGGGTTAGAGATGTGCCGAGTCAGACTGACTTGAATATCTAGCAGGTACTCACGTACTCGAGTATATAAAATACTGTATTCGGATCCACAATATACATAATTATAAAGTTAAAAATTTATAGTTGATAGTTGTTAGCTTTAATATGCCATGCCATACATACATAATTACCAAAGGATGATTATATAATGATTTAATTACTGATTATACAATAATCTGCTGTGATTATTTACATTGTACAAGCGTTCATACACGATTTGTGATGAAATATTAGAATTTGTCGTCAAAAGCAAACTACAAAGTTCGATTACCTAAAATAGCCGACTCGGCACATCACTAATGAGGGTAGCAGTTATATATTGAAGAATGTAGATACTTTGATACTATTTTTGTAGATGGATACATAATACTAGGTAGTATTTTGTTCACAGGTATTTTGAAATCGCTATCATTGTGATACCTAACCTAGTCAATTTGCCTACTATGACCCAAGCCTAGTATAGATAATGGTAGCGCTACGCGAGTCGAGTTACTTCACCCGAGTAACTCGATTCAAATCATAAACGATTCAGATCGAGTTCAGTTTTTAATAACTCGAGCCAACTCGGTTCACTTCAGTAGTAAACCTACCAGGGACCGAAATCCGTACCGGTATTGTGGTATCGATACTGCAGTATCGAAATTATTTTATAAATATACTAGTAACGGCACTGTCACAGAATAATACAAGAGTCAGGAGTGTTTCTGTTTAGTTTACTAGTACCAAAGAGTACATTACCTATATATACACTAGTACGTTCGGATCGGCCGGCGCGGCGTACCTCTCGGATAGGCATATCAAGCGTATGGCACTGCAGTACTAGCTAGAGTATATATGTTCCTAGCTTCAGTAGCAAATTGATTTATTGTTCAGTATTGATAAGATATCGATTGTTTTGGCCCAAATAATCGATTCTTCGATTCATGGATTTCAGAATTTTCAGATCGCCATCCCTTCCCTATTGCTTCAATCAAAGTTCTTCCACAGAGTTCTTCAGTTTAAGTAAATTTTATTGTTGTTTTGATTGTCTTTGCCAAAATTCTGGTTGGGGCAAAATATTTTATATATTAATTTTGAGATAAATCTTTGCAATGAACTTAACCGAGGATAATACTTTTGGAAATGGCCTTCTATATGTGGGATTCAATCAAGACCAAGGTAAATAGTGTACCTAACGTTATCTGATACTTGTACTTACGGTAAAACAATAAAAAATGTTGATAAATGCTTTGTTTTACAAATATTCAGGGTGCTTTGCTTGTGGGACTGAGAATGGTTTTCGGGTGTTCAATAGTGACCCTCTAAAGGAGAAAGAACGCCATAATTTTGCTGAAGGTGGACTTTCGTATGTCGAAATGCTGTTTAGATGCAATTACATGGCCTTAGTTGGCGGAGGCAAAACACCTGTTTATCCTCCGAATAGAGTTATTATATGGGATGATTTAAAGAAAGATTCTGCAATATCGCTCGATTTCAATAGTCCTGTGAAGGCTGTGAAATTACGAAGAGATCGTATTGTTGTTGTTTTGGGTAATTATAACTTATATCATTACAATCATGACTTTGGTTTTCTTTATAGTGACTTTTTTTATCATATTCTATTTTTTTCAGAGAATCTGATCAAAGTTTACACATTTACTGCACAACCTCAGTTGCTTCATGTGTTTGAAACTTGTCAAAATTTAAGAGGTCTGTGTGTAGTGTGTCCAAATAGTAACAATGCTTTGCTTGCCTATCCCAGTCGCAAGTCAGGACATGTCCAAGTAAGGCACCTAATATAATTTATTGTAAAGTATTGTAATTACAAAACATTTACATAAACATAATATGTATAATAATTAATATCCTGGGATATAAACAAATCATTATCTGATCAAACGAAGCAGAGCTTATACTATGAAAACCAGATAAATAACTGATATACTTTTTTTTATATGTATAGATAAATCATTGCACTTATGCACTCAAATGTTTGTCCTGGTTGGGAATTGAGCCCATAACCTGCAAAGTGATAAGTGGTAACTTAACCAGCAAAATGCCATAAATTAGAAAGTAATTGTAAAAGTGTTTGAGCAAACCATCTTGATAAACTTTTCTGATGGTTTATTTCAGTTGGTAGAACTAAGTAGTCATCCTACTGGCCCAAGCACTGCTCCAGATGGTCATCTAATAACTGCACATGAAGCCCCTCTTAGTTGTCTTGCGCTTAATGTTGGTGGTACACGGCTCGCTACAGCATCTGCCAAAGGCACACTTATTAGGGTATTTGATACTGTTACTGGTCAGAAGTTGGCTGAATTGAGGAGGGGAGCTCATCAGGTATGGTTTATACTCATGGATGTCTTACACTGGTTGGAGAATTTTTATTGTCATTCATAAATTTCTTTTTCCAGGCAACAATTTATTGTATTAACTTTAATCACACTAGCACAAACCTGTGTGTAACTTCTGATCATGGGACAGTCCATGTATTCAGCCTTGAAGATGATAAACTTAATAAGCAGTCCAGTTTGGCAACTGTCAATTTCTTGCCAAAATATTTCTCCAGTAACTGGAGCTTTTGCAAGTTTACTATTCCAAATGGTCCCCCATGTATTTGTGCATTTGGTGTCGACAAAAGTTCCATAATTGGTAAGTTAACTGTGTATTACATAAGACTACATTGAAAAGTATGATTCAACACAGTTAAGTGATAATTCAATTATAGCTGATTAAAAACTTTCTGTATATTTCATTTCAGTAATTTGTGGTGACGGATCTTATTACAAATATAAGTTTAATGATAAAGGCGAATGCACCAGGGATGTTTATGCTCAGTTCTTGGAGACATCTGAAGACAGATAAATGTTGTCCTTTGATAGTGGATAAAAACAATGAATTTAGTCACCCGTCACCTGGACATGGAATGCTTGTGGGGCTGCCTCCTCTATGATTTTTCGCCATGAAAATTACGAGAGCATTAAAACAAATAGCCGTAAAGTGTAAATGTATATGTGGCAAGTTTTATAGAAATTATTGTATTTGAAATACACATTTAGCATCGCTAAAATCTCAAATGTTGCTTTTGTTACACAAGTGTAAATTATTGAGACATGAGCATTGCATTTGTTTTGTGTGAGTGGGCATCAGAAGTTGTGATTGAAGGAAGAGAGTGGTAGGCCAGGACAGACCAGTCAGAGACAGATTACAGATAATGAGACAGAAGTAAATTAGCGTGGATCCAATACTTGGATTAATTAAACCTCACTATCAGTGTACACTCACATATATCCAAACCAGCATTTAGACTACAATAAATATCATATTTTTATTTTTTTTTACAGTGTATTTCACATGCAAAATGTTACATTGATTTACATACCTTTTAAAAAGGTCACACAAAATGCTTTTAGGAAAAAGTTTATTAATGTGATACTATAAAAATAATATTGAAAGGAGGTACATACTCTTCGGTAGCCCATTTTATGTACAACGCCAGCTGACTTAATTTGATCGCTCATATGTCTGTGCCGCACTCTCATACCGCCCGTAGGGTCATAGCCCTTCTGCCAGTGTCAAGTTGAACAATGTAGGTATATTTATCTTCTTCATGTATTTAAATTCTCGTCAACTGTCAAGTTTCAATGTTTTAGTAAAGTTCAAGTCATGTTAAATAATCTTCAAGTAAAGTTAGGTTTTAGTAGTTCTACTAAAACTTTTCACGGACTTTATGAAACAACTTGAAGCCACTACAAACGTAAACATTACATTTCACTTCACTGGTGCACTTGTATTGATCTTTATTGGACAAAATATAATAATGAGCGGCCCGATATGCACCGGCCACCTGGGTGGGTGGGATGTATTGCGTGAGGTTTTTGGATCATATCCATGGAGGCAGCTCTGTTTCACATCAGATGATCCTGACACCTGTACAGCTGCTGTTGCCGAGGCGGTACTGGCGGGTATGGATTGTTTTATCCCTAACCCGCTAGTTGCTGCGGGGTCGAAGAAGTTACCGTGGTTTCATCGGCCCTGCAAAGAAGCTAGACAAAAGAAGCAGGCTTTTTGTGAGGCTCGGAGCCAGTGCCGGTTTTAGCTCTACCAGCACCCTGGGCGAGATGTGATAACCCCCCCCCCCCCCCTTCTCCCGCCAACAAAAGGGATTTTAAGCCGTTATAGCCATTTTATCTTTAGACTTGAGAATTTATTTATTTATTTATAGACTCGAGATAGCAGGACTCGCTCATGAGCGACCGGAAATAAAGGTGGGCCTGGCGCCCTACCCTAACGCCGGTACTGTTCGGACCACGGCTCGAACAAATCAGGACCCATATTAGGGTCTGAAACGTTATCTTTCTTAAGGGTATACCTTCGGTTGGAGCGCGAAATTCAAATTTTATCAAGTTTTTTGCTAATTGCAGCTCAGTTATAGGTCGTAAGTTATCAACATGTTATTTGCGAGAAGAATGGTAGTATATTTACTGATTAATGTTGATAACTTACGACCTATAACTGAGATTGAGGCCTCGAGATTCAGTAAGCGAATTATTGCCAGGGCTAAATTTGAATTCATCGGTAGAATTGGAAAGAGGTTGACAAGCCTATTCTGGGAGTCGCGCTTTCTGGTGTCTTGCCAAAGCTGCTGAGGGAAACTTTTGCCAGTCGTCCTTGCCACCACTCCGTAAGCCGGATGGGAACTTGGCCCACAGTGCTAAAGAGAAGAATGACCTATAGCTCTATGCCGGAGATTCGTATAACTCAACAAGTGGTTCAGTTGAGAGAGCAGCTCTCTCTGGACGTTCATAAGTCGAGTGGGCCAGAAAGAATACCGGCAGTGGTGCTGAAGCAGTGTGCTCTGGTGTGTCCTGTAATAAGGCGCCTTTTCGCGCTTTCCTACTCCAAAAGGCAAGTCCCGTCTTCGTGGAAGACTGCCCACGTGCATCCTGTGTGCCCAAAAAGGGCGACAGATCAGAGCCGTCGAATTATAGGCCGATCGCCATCACGTCCTTGCTCTCCAAATTGATGGAGCGAGTGATCAATACGCAACTTTTGAGATACCTGGAGGGTCACGAACTTTTGAACGACCGTCAGTATGGCTTCCGCCACTGTTGTTCAACTGGAGACCTTCTGGTATATCTTACGCATCGTTGGTCACTCGCCATCGAGTCTAGAGGTGAGGCACTGGCGGTGAGCTTAGATGAGGGCGAAGACGTTCGATCGGGTCTGGCACCGGGGTCTTCTATCGAAGTTACCAGCATACGGGCTTTCCGAGGGGTTATGCAAATGGGCCGCTAGCTTTCTGTCCAGCAGATGAATAAGATCCGTCGTTGACGGTAGTTGCTCCGATAGCATGGACATAAATGCCGGCGTCCCGCAAGGCTCTGTGCTATCCCGCGCTGTTTCTGCTGCATATTAATGAGCTGTCCATTGATGGTGTACATTGCTATGCGGACGACAGTACTGGGGACGCTCATTATACAGGCCGTGCAATATCCCTCGTTCCCTAGAAGAGGAAAGCCGCGAACGACTTGTGTCCGAAATCGAGAGTACACTAACTACGGTCTCCGATTGGGGTCGACTAAACCTAGTCCAATTCAACCCCTCTAAGACACAAGCCTGCGCGTTCACCGCTAAGAAAACCCCATTTTCTGTAGCTCTACAGTTCCAGAACACGTCTCTCAACATCACTGAGAGTATCGGGATCCTTTGCATCGACATTTCTAGTGACGTTCAGGTCCGTAGTCAAACGGAAGACAAAGCTAAGCTGGCGTCTAAAAAGCTCGGTGTGCTCAATAGAGCCAGGCAGCTTCACTTCGGGGCGAAGACTGCTACTTTATAAGTCGCAAGTCCGGCCCCATACTGCTGTCATCTTTGGGCGGGGGCACCTGCATACCAGCTTTGAAGAGTTGTCGACCCCTAAGTCTGAGGAGAGACTTTGCCTCCTTATGTGTGTTCTACCGCTAGTACAATGGACAGTGTTCTGAGGAATTGTTTGATCTGATGCCCACGGCTACCTTTTACCATCGCACCTCTCGTCCTCGGCGGGGAGTCCATCCTCACACACTGGAACTTAAATGGTCTCGTACTGTGCGGTTCCAAAGGAGCTTCGTACCACGAACGCTCAAGTTGTGGAATGTGCTGCCCGCCGTGGTTTTCCCAAGAGACTACAACATGGGGTTCTTCAAGTTAAAAAATAAAGGTAGCCCCCATACGAAAAATCGATATTTTTTCAAATTTTTTTATCAATTTTAATAATATAATACATAGTATTGAACCTTGTACGATGGTACGGAACCCTTCGTGTGCTAGTCCGACTCGTACTTGGCCGATTTTATTTAACAAAAACTTCCGACAATTTTCATGAGATATTTAGAAAGAAGTGATTTTTTTAGTAGGTAGGTACCTACCTATAATAAAATATAAATTACAATAGGTTATTAATCTTTAAAAAAGACTTCATCAAATGAGGGATAAGACATTAAATTAAATATAATGTATTTTTATATTACTTCCGAATTATCAGATATTTTAAAATAAATGGCCCAAATTTTAGTGTTCACAGTAAAATCTGTCAATGAACAGAATGTGGAACAAGAATTTACTGAAAATTTCAAAAATATTTAAGAAAGCATCATTAATTATTAAAAAATAGTGGATTCCGCATTTAGGTACACCTGCGTTTTGATAAGAGGATAAAGTTACACAGAGTATTTCGGTTGGGTATTTATATTATGCATAATAGTGCTACTGCGGATAGTGTAGTACATAATAATCAATAATGAACACACAAAAAATCAGAAGGCTGAGCTTTACCAATACGAAGATAAGACAATTAGAAGTTTGACATAAATCACGCCTATACCATTGAACCAAAGGCAAATTTAGCACGCAGATAGCCTATATGGAGACGGAGATAAGCTACTATTTGTTCCGGGAACGCCGGTAAATCCACGGACCGTAAGCTGATTTGAAATAAATTGATCTTGTGCCGTAATATCAACAGAGATGAATGAAAATTTATTTTTCATACCTTGTTGTTATTCTATAATTTGGAAATATTAACTATGTTTCCTATGCTAATTGTTAGGCTGCCTGTCCATTACAGCGCAGGTGATGATGACGTAATGTAATTTTGAACGATGTTATTCGTTAAGTTTTCCTAGCTCCGCTCTAATGGACAGGCAGCCAAATACACTCCAGTGTGCTTTATTTAAACGACTTCAAAAAGGAGGATGTTCTCAATGCGTCGGAATCTTTTTTTTTATGTATGTGCCCCGATTACTCGAAGACGCTTTCTTCTTTTTTTTTTTAAAGGGTTCATAATTACATGTGGTCATCAGGTCAGGATCTGATGATGGAATCCTCGAGAAATCGAGTCAACTCTTAAAATTTTATAGGCACTACAATGTTTTTCATATACTTTTTAAAGCAATTCATATATTTGCGTCTGGTAGTCATCATTTACCTACGTTGCTGAGCTGATGATGGATGGTACAACGATAGCTTATACTAGGTCAGTGATAAAACATAAAAAACTAAAAATTTTAAAATAAAAAACGTTTAAAAAAACCGAATGGTTATTTTATGCTTTTTAGTATTTTGAAATCGGTTCTATTTTTTGTTAATAGTTTTTTATACTATTAATATCGTCCTGTTTAATACAAAAAAAATATCATGAAACATATCATTATGCAAAATGCAATTTGCTTACATTTCGTTTTAAGTAACTAGGTAAGTTTTCTTTTTTGAAAATAAATACATGTTGGTACCTATAAAAATACTATTCAAATTCGAATATAACGGACGGAAATATGCTCGTATAAAACAATATTTTGGTATTTGGTTCCATGTTTTTTATTTTTCAATTTCTAGTTTCTTATGTTTTATCACTGACCTAGTATAAGCAACTGCTGCCAATTGTGTTCGATCGTCCGTAGTTTTGCTAAAAGAACGTGTTGCTAATTAATAAATAATATAATTATCACGTTGTTGAATGCCTCGATCAATAGACATAATCATTTTTGAAAATTAAGTATCTTATGGTTAAATCGATCTTCTTTTTAACCGACTTCAAAAAAAGGAGTAGGTTATCAATTCGATTTTTTTATGATTGTTCACGCATAAGTTTTTTGTTTATGAACCGATTTTAATCATTCTTTTTGCGTCGGGTTCAGTATAGCTCCTAGGTGTTCCCATTTAAATTTTATTATATTTGAAGGAGGTTTTACTCTTTTTGTTAAAAGTCTATCATAAAATTAAGATGTTGCTATTAGCTTCAACATGCTTATGAAAAATTAAGGTAATGCTTTGTACCTACCGTACTTGTCTAACACAAGAGAAGCAATATTTTTTGCTGGGGTTGGCTACTTAGGTGAATAATTAACTATAGATATATACTATTTTTGTTATGAAAAATTCACTTATCACCTCCTTATAGAACTATTATCGATTCACTACCCAATTTATTTAAATTAAATATGTAAGTACTTTTACAATAAATAAGATATATATATATATATATATAGTCGAGCAGATATATTTTTTCGACTATGAAGTTGCTATGTTTTTCCTATAGAACCATGTTATTTTTGTTAACCAGGCAATGTCCTTATTGTAATCATTACTATTTTTTAAATAAAGTTGATTAATTTTTTACCCTTTTTATTTCATGGTAGGTATATCTATACAAATAAATACAAGGGTAGTGTTTTTAATGTCAAAATAACAGCTAGCTTTACTAAGGGTGGGTTGCACCATCCAACATTATCGGTGCAACCCACCCTAAATGTATATGTATTTAAATAAATAAATAAATGTATGAAAGTATATGCGGTACTACAAGAATTTTTCAAGTGGGCGTGGTAGGCTAAATCATACTTATTTGAAAGTAAGAGTATTTTTTTTAAATTAGACCTTTCCTTTATTTTGCCATGGGGCCGTTCAAGTATTACGTAAGCACTATTGGGGTCTTTGTTTTGCTTATTTTGGATGACATGGGGGATAGGGGGAGTCTAGATGATGATTACGTTATCGGTAGTTATTTACTTTTTTACACGAATGGCAACCCTCACATTGTCTATGCTTGAAAACGAAACGCATTTTCGGGATTCCCGCAAATATAAACGCATATGATTAGGCACTTATTTTTAAAATTATAATATAAAAAAAAATGATTTTTAATTGAAAATTGTTTCCGTAAGCATGTGGGGAGGGGGTAAGAGCTTTGCTTACTTTTGCTGACAAGGGGGATGGGGGGTAAATAATTGTAATAAATCTGCTTACTTAATATTTGTACGGCCCCCATTCAACAATTTCAACATTAGGTACTTCCCAGAAATTGATCATTATGTTATTGATACAAGTGACACTATGAGATGAACCAATAACATAGGCTGTGTTTTTTTTCCAAATTAACGACTTCGCTTCCCGGCAAGGTAAATTTATAATACTTTTTAAACTATCTCGAACACAATTCATGTTTATAGGTTGTAATAAAAACCTTCAGGTCAATAAATCGGATTATTAGTCTGGACCAAACCACAAAAATCCTTTCCACCGATCGTCATTTCTATCCTAGAATTATTCGAGAAGCGATTGAAATTAAAAAATCACTGTTGACCACGATCAAGACATTAGTCATCGGAATAAAAAAAGATAGACTATACCAAAAATAAATGACGATTACGAGAGCTTTCGCTATCGGAATCCCATTACGAGACAGTTACACAATCGCCCTGCTGGATCGCAAAAAAACTAAAGCTCAACAAAAGAGGAGACAAATAAATACTATAAGATTTTCTATGACGAAGAATGCCAAAGAAAAATGAACTTTATTGCTGTTCTCTCTGTTAAATCTTATGATGATACCTACAAATGAAACTCATATTAAAGCAATAAGGTAAATTTTACTTTGGCATATATTTCGCATGAGGCCTGTGGTGTATAACGTAAAATTGTTATATAGGTATTTAGGTATATTCAATTATATTATATTATTATTATCTTTTCAAAACATCAATAAATGTATTCCTTGGTACTTTTATATTTGCTACACTTCGCATTTTCTTCTTGCCATCTGCTTGTTGTTTTAGAAGTTTCTTTCTGCGTGTTACATCTCCACCATACTGAAAATTAGTACAATATTATTATTAATGATTCAAGAGAAAATGAGTATGCGTACTTCAATTACAAAATATCGATCGCGACATACCAATTTTGCAGTTACGTCTTTACGGTAGGCCTTTAAAGTCTCTCTGGCATAAACTTTTCCTGCGACAACAGCCTGGATTGCGACCTGAAATATAAGTAACTTCATAATATATACTCAGGCCCGCCGTAAGCGGCCGTGCAAGGCGTGCACGGCACGCGGGCGGCACGGCCAGGACAAATCCAGCGACTTATCACGGAATATTCAAAATCATTGCCATAATACCCACCCCACCTACAGAATAAGAAATGGCATCGCATGGAAAAAAAAATCCGACTGGCGGCGCGCAATCTTAGCGTTAACACCGCCGTCTATTATCATCCGTTAAAAATAAGATGTAAGTAGTCGTAGGGCGGCATAATTGGTATTGCACGAGGGCTACTAAACAGCTAGCGGCGGACCTGTTAATATACTTAATTATAAAGTACCTAGTTGACCGGGCGCTCGTTTTATTTTTTTATACGGCCTTTTCTAAAAATGAAATCTAGCCAGATCGATTTATCTCCCCCAAAACCCTCTGCATACTAAATTTCATGAAAATCGTTGGATCCTTTTCCGAGATTCCGATTATATAGGTATATGTTAACGGAAAAGTATCTAATCCGTCATTGTATACATTTCCTAGGAAATCCATACATTTCCTAAATATCTATCGGAGTTACATTCGGGATATTTGTAAGGATAGCGGTATTTGGGGGGTTGTAAGTGAAAGGTACTTTTTTGCGAATACTTTCTGTTTTATGCAAAATAAAAAAATAACCGTAACCTATTTTGTTCAAGTTTTTGTATATTGCCTAGTATCATTTGAATTATAATTTCCTAGGGGAAGTACACAGGAATTGTGTACAATTCCTGATTCATATATTTCCGGTGACATATATACAGGTATTGCTCGTTTAAATTTATTAGATAAAATTCAAAACTAGCTGACCCCGCGGTTTCACCCGCGTTCCCGCGATAAAAAGTAGCCTATATGTTATTCCAGGGTATGATTTATCTATGTGCCAAGATTCATCCAAATCCGTTAAGTAGATTTTGCGTGAAAGAGCAAGAAACATAGGTACATACAAACTTTCACGTTTATAATATTAGTAGGATTTGAGTTATAAAAATATTTACAGTAACAAAATAGCATAATTTCGCACCTGAACCATTTGCCGAGGTATCATTTCTTTTAATTTCTCAGTCAATCTGCGAGCGTGATATTCCAGCCGGCTGGCGTGTACAATAGTACATAACTCTTCAACCATAGTACCATTAAGTAAAATATCCATCTGAAATTTGAAAGTAAAATAATCAGTGGCAATAAAATAATAGTAGTTTATGATACTGTTGCATTATAGGGGTTATTAAATACGAGTGTGAGTTTAAGTACCGAGCCGTAGGCGAGGTTCTTAATAGTATCACACGAGTTTTTAATACCTAATTATGTGCAGTATCATACAGCACTTTATCTAAACTCATATAAATAAATAGAAAAATCGATAGTATTTTTCTACCAACTTTTCAAAAAAAATATTGCTATTTTTGGTCAAAATGATATATGTAGGCACAAACAATAAAATAAACAGACACAATAATCATATACCTCTCTTTTTGGCGGGAACTTGCGAAGTGACGTTGCGTTTTCGTTTTATTTTCATAAAACCGTGTATTTTGAGTTTTATTGAATATTATCGGTGGTATTTTGTCCAATAAAGATCAATACAAGTGCACCAGTGAAGTGAAATGAAATGATTACGTGTATAGTGGCTTTTCAAGTTGTCTCAAGAAGTCCATGAACAGTTTTAGTAGAACGGCTACCATCGTACTAAAACCTAACTAAACTGACTGACTATGACTCGAAGAAGATTTAACATGACTTGAACTTTGAAACTTGACGATTGACGAGAATTTAATACATGAAGAATATAAAAATACCAACATTGCTCAACTTGACACTGGCAAAATATACGAAGTGTGATGCCAAAATAAAAAAAAAAAAAAACATATACCTAATCAAATCCGTGTTGCCAACTCCCAAAAATTCTTACCTCTAAACTTCAAGTCAAAAATTTGTCACACTGTCATCGTCAAATTGAATTGATACTGATTGATTATACTATTGATAGGTCCAAAGTGTACTTTAATAGAAAAAAAGTTATTTTGTAGCATTATCTTGGGAACAAAACTGTACTATAATGAATCATTATACACGGGTGTGCATAAAGTGGGTCATTAAAGTACTGTTTTTGATTTCATAATTAGCACACGATATGAGAGTAGATCTAAGCCGTATCACCGTATACCACTGCACTGCTCAAACACAATACAATCTAACAATTGTGGCTGTGATATGGAAAAGGACATAGGCTATTATTTATCCCGGGAACACGGGTTAAATAATAGCCTACCTTCCTGTATGTACCTAATAATATACCTTCCAGTGTTGGACCACAATAACCATGGTTAACAGAGACAAACCCAGAACTGAAGTAGGTGCTTAGCAACAGATTTTGTAGGTACGTATCTAATTGAGGTTTTTCTGTCAGCAGTTGACAAGCAGGCAGGCGGAAAGAGCCTGTCAGACGGGTTTTAAAAAGTATTTAGTTACCCTACCACCATCTTATGGTTTCCTCACGCACGTGTTTTCCTTCACTGAAAGTTAATGCTCATTGTCTGTTTCGAACATTGTTTCGGACAATGTCTAAAAGTGAACTGCGTCTCAAGTCCCAGCTGTGAAAGCACACCGGTACTTAGGTGCTTGACTGATTTTCAACTTGAGGGTGCTATTGTTTCCTCACGATGTTTTCCTTAAAATGTAGTGATCGCGGCCGCCACGCGCCGCGCATCTTGGCGCCAGATTGCGCGGCCGGCGCGGTGGCGGTACGGGCGCGGGCGCCCCACTCGTGTCACGCCGAGGTCACTCACATTCACATCACGTGTGTTATGTTGTAAAGTAGCTAGCTGGTATGAGTATGTAGGCAGATAGCTCTAGATAGCAATGATCACACACGGGGCGCGCACGGACTGTGGCTGTGTGGCGAGGATTTTAGATATGTGGGTGAGGGAGGACAGTTTATGGTGGTATTAAAAGTAGGTATTTGAACTAAATACGGATTAATTAGGCATTTCAAAATTTTGATTTTGATATTAATCATAGATATGATGTATGTATCCTTATATCATAGGGTTGTTTTAATTTGTAGTACCCGTCTGGCTGGCTACCACCCTCAAGTTGAAAATCTGCCGCCAAGCACCTTCCGATGTGTTCCGACAGCTGCACTTGAGAGCCAGTTCCCTTCTAGGCTTTGTGTGCTTATCACCATCGGACACATCATCACTGCCCACGGTGAGATTGTGGTCAAACACAGGCCTATACACAGTAAAAAAAATAATAGTTAACTTGCATTTCGCATAATTGTATTTTTTTCTCGTTAACTATTGGACGATTTTCTTTTTAGCCTAATTACCTTTACATTAATCCCTCCAAAGGACCTCAGCTCATTTGTTAGGTAGGACCTTATATAAAACACATTGCGGCTAATTACACTACAAGGCGCACGGTAAGTCGAGGAATCATCTTCAACCTACTTAATATGTCATGTGTCAGTCAAGTTAGAAGTCGGATTGAAGAACAATCACAAATTTAACCTTGTAAATAGTAGGCCTATGTAGAAACTCGAGAGTCGATTCATCTCATTATCACTTACCTTGGCTAAAGCACTGGGATGAAATCCATGATCTTGGTAGTCGAAGCTAGCAAATCCAGATGTGATACTCTTCAGTGTGTCATGAAAGTCTATGACAACTTCTGAAAGTGGTAGTATAAACTGCATCATTGTCATCTTATCGTCGACCGCATTCGAAGGAAGTGGAGAACCACGTCTGTCTATACAGAGGGAGGTAACTGCGCCAATATATTCCACTGGAGTTATTATTGTACCTGAAACAAAATCAGCTAAATATTAAAACCTAGTAGGAGACATATCATAGGGTTGTCATCTCTAAAATCTATCTAAATGCTGCTGCGTGTTTTTCAGTAAAATTAAAGAAAAAATATTTACTTAATCGTTATATATCATCTTGTTTTAGTCATGTTATTTTTAATTTTAATTATCTCCGGTATATAAATATTTTAGCTCTTAGTTTATTTCTACTTGTTTTATAGTGGCTAGACTGATACCTACATAAACAAAATATGACTGCTAAAAATCAAATGTACTTCATCATCATCATCATGACAGCCGAAAATATATTTGTAAATCTAACTACAAATTTTGCAAACATAGAATGACATGTTGCTGTCTTTTTGTCAAGTGATCAAATCAGAGATAAGTTTATGATTATACGTAGTCTCACACACACCCAATACGCCGGTTAATTCATAAAATAAAACTTACCTATGACAAACGGTTCATAGAATTCATCTATATTATGTGGGTCAGGTAACTGCAAAGGATTTGTGATAATAACTTCTTCACCCCTATATTGTTTTATCATCTTCGCACCTTTAACTCTGCATAGTCATAAAAAGCCAGTTTTACAATATCATAATATACCCATTGACACTCGCGCAATACAGACGAATATAACGGCATATCATTCATCAAAATCGGTTCAGCCGTTTAGTTCGTACATACATTGTACCTATGACGTCATTCGACGATGGCTAAATCGAAGTGAACGGCTAATAATATACAAGGTGGCGTCTATTCCTACATTCGTGGGTGGCGCAAAAGTAATGTCATTATGTGAATGGGCTACCATTTTGTAAAAAATTAAATAAATAGCTTTTTTCATGAAAAGCTTATTTGAAGATGAAGATTTAAAATTTATGACATTAAGACATTGAATTACATTAAGATGAAAAATATATATCGCTCAACCTCCCGAGTCCGAGTTGAATAAGACTAGCACCGTTAGATCAGGTGATCGGGACAGCCAGTTCAAACCCATCACTTGTCTCGGGCATTATTTTTGCGCCACCTTGTATTTATATTACTCACTTGATTTTATACGGCACCGATGGAGCAGTTAAAATAGCTTCAGCTTTGTATTCTTGTAGCAAGCGTTGAGTGAATACGTCCAGATGCAGAAGGCCTAAAAAACCGATGCGCCATCCTTGACCCAAAGCAGGGCTAAAATCACAGGTCGCAAAGGAAATAAATGGTATTTATTTTCTCTGTGCTAAAATCGTTTCGATTATTATTGGAAAAATAGATATGTTTGTGTTGGACCAAAATCGTAATCATTGTTTGTAAGTGATGCTCTTTCTAATCATGATACCTAATAATTTGATGATTGTTATGATTCGAAATATATATATAAAATTAAATTAAAGTCCTGACTGACTGATATTGATAGGTATATTGTGCGTTGATACACACAGCCTAAACCGCGGGATTATGAAAATTTAATCCCTAAGGGGGTAAAACCGCGGATTGGAAAGCTAGTATTCATATAAATGCGAAAGTTTCTTGTCACTCAGCTCCGTAACGGCTCAACTAATTTGAATGGGACTTGGAACATAAGATAGATCATACACTGGAATAACATATAACTTTTTTCTGAGGCTTCGTTATAGATTTTCAATTGAAGGTTACAAGTCGGTCCCACT
This sequence comes from Tethea ocularis, assembly GCA_963555595.1. NCBI lineage: Eukaryota > Metazoa > Arthropoda > Insecta > Lepidoptera > Drepanidae > Tethea > Tethea ocularis. The sequence continues at coordinate 5,637,148 of OY741966.1, forward strand.
TAGTGCACATAGACATACCGGGTGTAAGGGACAGCCTTCCGAAAACTGATTTCATGGATTCGACTCATGATTCTGGAGCTTCATGAGCCTGATTCTGGAGCCAGACTTGAATTCTTCGTCGATATTTTGATGAATTACAAGATTTATTTTCAAAAATTTAGGATTTATTATATGTACTATAAAATCATTATACAAGTCTAAGTAAACCTGGTTTAAAAATAAATAAACAGTAACTACTTACAAATTTAGACCTAAAACTGCAATGTACCTAAATCAATACGCAAAACGCAAGCAGCTATTTGAGTTGTGTGCAATAGCATTGTAACGTACATTGCGCGCTCAAAAATTACGATATCTGTAGCCGATGACTTCTGACATAATCGATTTCTAGAATGTTGTTATAGGCATTCAGTGCGAAATTAAAATGTTATCACGTTTTTTTCTAATTGCAGATCAGTTATAGGACGTAAGTTTGTCAACAAGCGATTCGCGATAGGAATATACTAACATGTACTGATTAATAACAAAAGAAATCATCAACATATTTATCTAAGTTATATTTTAGCGATATAAGTCTATTTCATGAGAACGTGTTTTTTTTCTCACAGATTTAACAGATGAACTGTTGCAAAGACTCTGGCTCTGTCACCCACAACTACAACAAGCTACAACATACAGATAGTAAATATAATCCATTTCCCAAATTCACAGCAAGGCCATATAATAATAAAATATGTTAGTGATTACCTAGAATCTGGAGTAACTGCTACAGCAGAGTCATTTAAAGCTAGTTTCTTTATTGCATCACTGAGAAGCGTATATTGGGACTGGTCAGAAGGGAAGATTCCAGCATATACCATATGTTTCACAGGTGGTGCTGATGCAACCTGCTCACTTTCAGCCAGTTCCTTTGAGAGCAGCATGTCTCCAACACAACCACCACCTTTGGGACCACAACCTGAAATTTTCAAAATTAATTTAACTATAATATAAATACTTTTAATAAAATAAACATTTTAAAATCACTTACCTACCATAACAACCTGACCAGCAATAGCTTTCTCTATTGGTTCCTCACTTGGCCTCAAGATTGATAAGAATTTAACAGTTTGCTGCTTTAAATCAGATCTCCATTTCACAGTTTGGCCAATATGTACCTGCCCAGAGTGTATGTATGCTAAGCACAAAACACCTCTATATTTATCATGCCATGTGTCTATTACATGTGCTTTGAAATGTCCTTCTGTGTCTACATCAGGTTGTGGTATTCTTGTTATAACAGCTTCCAATAATTCTTGTACTCCCCAACCTTTCTTAGCAGATATATTCATCACTGAATCCGGGTCTATTTTGAACAGTGAGTTTAATTGTGCTTTAACCTTATCTGGGTTAGCTCGAGGTAGATCAACTTTGTTCAGAGTAGGTATTATTACTAAATTGTTCCTTTTCGCCAAAGAATGTACAGCAACAGTCTGAGCTTGAACTCCTTCATTGGCATCCACAAGCATTATGACCCCTTGACATGCTGTCACACTGCGGACAACCTGCAATATTTATATAATTAGCTGTTTCAAACGCGTTCCTTAGATAAATAGTACCATATCATCTGTGAACTGGCAATAAGTCCTATTGATTTTTTCCCAATTTGTTATAAAAAATAAAATGGGAAAAAAACAGATAGGTAAATGAAATTAAAATCAAATCAAAAGACCTGTAGGATGTTTAACAATTAAAAACAAAATGGGAAAATAACAGATTGGACTTATTGCCAGTTCACAGATGATATGTCTTTCTCCATATCATAGGCTATCTACATGAGAAATTTCATCATGTTCAGTTCAGGTGTGAAAAGATAACAGACAGACTGAGTTACTTTGGATTAGAATAAAGCCTATATTACTAACAGATAACTGTAACTTTCTATAGGTGAAAGAATTTTTAAAATTGTTCCATTTGTTTTTGAGTTTATCCATTACAAACAAACAACCTGGATGAGCTAGGCACGAGATAGACAAGAGTGGAAGAGGTTGAAACAGGCAAACTGACCCAAATAAAAATATTGTATAAGAAAAATATCCATATTACATAAAAGAACAATTATTGTAGTAGTCTCAATAAAGTTTTTTTTTTGTTTTTAATTATTACGAACAAACATACAGAAAATCAAATCTTTCCTATGTGTAACATTATTATCATTTTTAGTATTTCTAGTAATTTACATTTTTAAATAAGTGTAGACAAAAAAAAATACTTGTATAAACCCACCCCATAGCCACAACAACAAACACATATCAGTATTTATACAAGATGGCTTTTTGTTAACCCTCAAACCAGCGATCCAATGTATGTACGTTATTGGCTGAGCAGCCAATAAGGTGCATTAAACCAAAGTAAGAGCCAGTTATTACTTCTTAGCAGAGTAAAGTTATATTTACCTCATTCGAGAAGTCTACATGTCCTGGGGTGTCTATAAGGTTCAGTAAATATGTTACATTATTGTATGTATAGTTTAATGATGCTGTAACAGCCTTCACTGTGATGCCTCTTTCTCTTTCCACCTAAAAGGAAAATAATATGAAAAATTGTAATTTATACAATATACTATACATGTATATATTTATTTTCCCACGGAAAATAGTACTATGAAATTTGGATATTTTGAATTATTCAAGTTAATAAAGTACCCTACATACGTTTCTTATATACAGATTTATTATATACATACAGTGAAACCATTCTGAATTTCGATGATATTTTACAAAAACAAGTTTAATTACAGCATCTAACCGTTTTGTACTGTGGCAGATTCTACAATATGGCTGCAAGATACATATAAAGTATATACAAAAATATCATAAGATAAAATTCATTTTATAAATATATTATCCAACATTTGCACAATGTGTGGTTGGCATTATATTATTATTGGTGGTATTGGATAATTCTGTTCTCTCAGTGGTACTCAGCCTGTACAAGATTATCAAGGTTTTTTCAAATAGTGGTGTAAATGACATTGTAATAAAAACTGATACCATGGATTACCTAACTAGTACATGATTTTGGACCCCTAAGTCCCAATTGCACCAACGTCTTATAGCACTATCCCACAGGCTAAATATGCTATGTGACAGAATTTGAATAGATAATTGTCAAATTAACATAAATATCCCGGAGATAGTGTTATATGTCATTTGTGTAATTGAGCCATAATGTTTTTTTTATATGCTGTTTTCTATTTCAGTGAGTGATTATTCAACTGTTAATATTGTGCACATAAAATTGTTACTGAATTTATAGTATTAGTTTTTGTTATGAAATCACTGACACACAGTATTTAAATTGGTTGACAAAACAAAATACATACAGTCAAACATAGAATCTGCTCCCTTTTAGAAGTCGGTAAAAAATAATATTTACCTTCAAGGCTCTTTATTTATCTTTACCAAGAAAATGATACATAACACAAATGTTTAATTGATGAGAGTTTACACTGTGTTTTTAGATACTAATTATCTACCTGAAGTTGGTCTAAAACTTGGGCATGTTCAGCACCTGGTTTGATCACCCCAGTTAGTTCCAGCAATCTGTCAGCAAGGGTACTCTTGCCATGATCGACGTGTGCCACTATACTGAAGTTGCGTATTTGTTTTACATTGATAATTTTCTCATCTGCTTCGGAACTGTATGTACGTCTGATTGAAGTCCTACTATAAACAAACAAATCAATTTATTATTTGAAAGCATTGAGGCGCGCAGTTATGATTTTTGCGCGCGGCAAAGATTTGCAAACCTTGTTGTAAAGTAATATTAACATCTTTGTAGTTTATTTTTAGTTTTTGTGGTGGGAAATGTAATTATTTACAAAAATCAGATAGTAGTAAAAAAATAAATATGGTACGTCTGGCACGGAAAAGGTTAATTTGTTGGTAGGAATTTATACCTATGCTTGCTTTGTAGAATTATTGTGCTTATTTATTATTAATTTAAATACTACCTACGTAGCTTTAGAAAAACCTTCGTAGACCATATATCACCTTCTTTTACTCTAGAATAATCATAGAATAGGTTTATCTAATAACTTTGATTTCATGATCTTACCATTGATAGTAGCAGCTAGAATAGGCAAAGTTATTTGAAACAGTTATTCTTTTTATAAATCTAGCCATCATTGTTGTTTTCAGGTTGATAAAGTAATCCTTCACATTATATCTGATAGTGATAGTTATGTGTCGCTTGCCGTAGTACGGTAAAAGACGAGCATGGGGGTAGAACTCAAATACCTACGCGCACACAAGGGGTTAATCAAAATCACAGAGTACTATATTAAATATTTGAAAATCAAAATTGTAAAAACTAGAACCTTTGTAAAACCGAATTTTAATTTGACTCACAAAATATGTAGAGATACTGATCAGGGTGAACAATGTTAGTACTTTAGAAACGGGTATGAAATCTATTGCAAAGACACTAAATTAAGAATGTCATGAAAACGTTCTATGTTAAGCGATATTTACTTACTTTTTAATTTAATGGTACTGGAATCATGTATATCTTACTTATATGCATAGATGACGCTGTTGCGGGCTTTAACAACTATATTGCAATTTGATTCTTAATTGTTCCGACAGATGTCGCTTTACTCAGTAAGTGAGTGAATGAGTCTCACTTCCAACTACTAACTAGATATTCGAAAAGATATATAATACTTTATTACTAATATTTATATAATATTTTATTACTAAAATATACCTTAATTAAATAAAATAAATAATAAGAAAAGGCAAATATTATTTATTATTTTGAATTTTCTGACAGTCATGCTCATGCATGACATGGCAACAAATAACAATATGTCCGCCCGCTCGCGTGTCTTGTCTTGTGATAGATAGATATTTATTTAAATAATTCAACCTAGTTTCCTTTTGCGAAAATACTGTTGCTTTGAATTGAGATATCGCTCCTCCGGTTAACTTCGTTTATGTGCTTTACAGTCCTTTATTAATTTTAGTGAGATAGGACTCCAGTACCTACCTTGCCACTCTTGTGTATTTTTTCTGTTCTTGGTGATTTAATTGTTGAGATCATCATGTCGGACAAGAAGTATTGTGTTCCGGGATGTAAAGAAAGAGGTAAGCATGCAAATTTGTGTTGGCTAAATTCTTTTCTTTGGTTAACCGTAGTTATACATTTCAAGGTTACCGACCTTGTACCGGTTATTTGTGTTCGACAATTTAAAATATTATACCTATATTTTTAAGATTTAGATATTTTCTAGATATCCCAGTCCTAGAGGATATAATTAAACTAGTTTAACATTTTGTCTGATCTACCTACACTTAAATTGCATTGATCCCAATACAACTTAGTTCTTGACAGTAAGCACTTCATCCATACTAATTAACGTAAATTCAAAAGTAACTCTGTTTGTTTGTTACCTTTTCACGCCTAAACCACTGAACCGATCGCGATGAAATTTGGCACACAAATTGTCTGTTATGGAGAAGGACATAGGCTACTTTTTATCCCGGGTATAGAATAGAATATTATTGACAGTTTAAAATATGTACATACAAAATAAAAATGGTAATAATGATAAACAAAAGCATAAAATGATTAAATAACTAAACTAAAATAAAATAGTATTGCCAAAAAGAGACTGATTCAGCATACATTGTGAGTTTCTACTAAAACCAGAGTAGTGTACTATTTTGAAAAACATTGTAATGTGCTTATATTTTTTTTCATTTCATGTTTCAGATTTGCATTCAGTTTCTTGGACAAATAAAGATGTATCAATGAAAAAAATTTGTAAGTATTTATTATTTCTATATCTTATCTATATAATTATATACAAGATTCCGCCCCGCGGTTTCACCGGCATTCCTGAGGGATCTTAGATAAGATAAGATATTTATTTGCCAGAAACATGGTTAAAACAGATGTTCACAATAAATATTAGATCCGATGTTTTGCCATAGGTATTGGCGTGCAAAGAATACATCAACTACACAACGCTTAGGATTAAAAAAATATAAGAATTACATGTTTATTATGTTATTTTTTCCCGGGATAAAAAGTATCCTATGTGTTAATCAAGGTTATAAACTATCCGTGTTCTAAATTTCATCCAAATCCGTTCTGTTTTTGCGTGAGAGTTACAAACATTCATCCATCCATCCATACTCATAAACTTTCGCATTTATAATATTAGTAGGATTAACAACCACCAAACTAGGTTAACTCACTAATAGGAAGGTACATTATGCCTGAGTTGAACATGAATGAAACCGGATAGCTAGTATATATACAGTGTGTCTGGTGGGCTAAAACTGCTGCTCGAGCAATATTGCTATGCAATTCATATCTCGAATTTACAGCACATTATGGTGTAATCTGTCTAAATTATAAATTAATTGTTTTTTTTTTTTTTTTTATACTACTAAGGTAGCAAACAAGCATACGGCCCACCTGATGGTAAGTGGTTACCGTCACCTATCGCCATTGGCAACACCAGAGATATTGCCAATGTGTTGCTAACCTGTTACAATGCCAAGAAGGCAAACTGGCTCTCAAGTGCAATTGCCGGAACACACCGGTAGGTGCTTGGCGACAAATTTTCAATTTGAGGGTGATAGCCAGTCAGGCGGGTACTACAAAGTACCCTACCACCGTGCTATGGTTTCCTTACGATGTTTTCCTTCACTGAAAGCTCAAGCTCATTATAGGATTCGAACCCACGACCTTCGTCGCGGCATCCGACGTCACTACCACTAAGCTATCATCGCCTTAAATCGATTAAAATGATTTGCATTTTCACCAAAAAAATTTAAAAAAAAACATTTGGTTCTGCTGTAAATTCGTGATATGAATTGCATAGCAATATTGCTCAAGCAGCCGTTTAAGCCCCCCTGGTCTGACTTACATAGCTGCAAAGTCTATAAATCTTATAAATCTGAAACGTATTCTACTGTAGATCTTATATGAATGTATGATTACACCCAGACTCAGTACAAACAGACATGTTCATGCACACAAATGTTTGTCGTGGGTTTACCACGCCTGTGGCATTAAAGGTGATATATTAACAATCAACGCGAACTGGATAGTCGAGTGTATATCATTTTGCTAATCATTTACATAATGTGTTACAGATAAAGGTATCCTACCTATAGAATGCAAGGAGACTGCAGATCAAATTTTATTCTTTGACGAACTCGCTGAATGGCAGTAATAAGAAGAAAGAAAAAATTACCAAAAAGTCTGAACATAAACTTTTGGAATAAAGTTATTTTTTTTTAAAAGATATGAAATTTATTAATTCTACAAAAGGGAATGCAGAAGTTGTACCTACTTTAAATAATTGGGCATGGATACTAGACGGCATTCAAGTATTGTTAAAAACAATGGAAATTAATTATAATATTAATCCAATATGGATGAAGCACTTAAATCAAGACCCCATTGAAATTCTTTTTAGGGCAATTAGATGCCATGATTGCCGCAATACCAACCCAATACGGCAAAAGTTTGAAGGCCTTTCACAACCATTTTGATTAATAGCATGTCTAGTGTCTATGCTTCTGGAAGAGGAAATTGTAAAAAAAGATATACATTGGTGCCGATTCTGTTGTTTACGAACTTAACTAATATTAGACAAGTCACCTCTCTTTCATTTTAACCTTATTGAAAAAAGATAGAACATTTTTAATGCTGTCAGTTTAATCCATACCGTCGTAATGTACGGGTAAATAGTCGTGACCAATAAAGATCGCGCTTAAATTCACGTTGAATGTATGATCGGATTAAACTGACAGGACTAAAATATCTTGCATCCTTTTCTTATATTTACTATTAGAAAGAGATATAGTGAGATTAAATTTATTTTAGTTCGTAAACAACAGAAACGGCACCACTATTAGATTTTAAAGAATCATGTACTATCGACAAAGTTGAAGCATGATCACCTTAAAGGTGTATTTTGTGTGCAGTGAACAGCCGCTACCTGCGTCTCACACAATATAACCAGACAATGCGCTTGTCATAAAATAGTAGATTGTCATTGTCAGTAAATTGTCTAGACAAAAGATTTTACAAGAGGCCGTTTTATTGTCAACAATGGACAGGGCGAACTATGATTACTGGCACTGGCTGCAAGCGAAAAGGTCTCAAAACTGATCATGCTTCAACTTTGTTGATGGTACGTACATACAAAAAAAAATTAAAAACAATAATAATAATCCTGATTGATTTCGAATTTATCCCTTGTGAAAACCATAAAAATGAATAAATTTATCATGTAAATAGTTTATTCACCATTGTTGTAAAAATTTAAATAAAATATTAAGCGGTAAAAAAGATTGTGACGAAGATGAGGACGTTTTCCAATTAAATGCCAAAAAACAATTTAACAAATGATACAAAAAAAAGTAGTCTAATTAATAATTTATAAGAAAATAAATTTATTTACAATTCAATTAGGTATTTGTTATTGGAATAAAAAGTGACGTTATGCCAAAACTCCATTCATATATTGGTTTTCACAAGTGATAAATTCGAAATCAATCGCAATATTTTTTATGTGAAAAAAAATACAACTTCAAAACTTGTCGCTGTAAGCTTGAAATTTTAATACGATTTAGTTAATTTATTGTAAAGTTAAAACACAGGTGATTTCGGTGTGTACTTTTTTCTTTTAAGAGGAGGAAATCAGTCGTGAACAGTCAGATGATGGTGAAGAAGGTAGTACTAACTAAAGTGTCGTATGATGACTTAGAAAAATAATTTAACTTATGTATATTGATTTTCATCTCCATTTCCACCATTGAGCTCATTTTACGCCTTCCGCTCGTACTCTCTTATCATTTTTCCTTCCTAGCACTTCTGATTCGCTTACTCAATTATGTATTATTATTACTCATGTAAATTTCAAATATACAAAACAAAGTTACTCAAATACCTACCACCATTGACGGGCCAGTTGGCGCAGTTGGTTAAGACACCTCCTATTGCGCCGCAGGTCGTGGGTTTGATTCCCATCCAGGACAAACATTTGTGTGCATGAACATGTCTGTTTGTCCTGAGTCTGGGTGTATTTATCTATATAAGTATGTATTTACAAAAAAAAAGTAATATATGTAGTGTATCAGTTATCTGGTTTCCATAGTAAAAGCTCTGCTTAGTTTGGGATCAGATAACCGTGTGTGAAAAAAATGTACCAGGATATTTATTATTGTTTTATTGTCTCATTTATTAAATATATATCTTATAAATTACATTTTTAAATATAATCTATAAAAAAATACATTTAAAAATATAAAATATGTTTTATTATTATTATTACCATCATCTGACTCTTCACGACTGATTTCCTTCTCTGAAAAGAAAAAGTAATTTAAAAAAAAATCGCCTTCGAAAAGAAATACACTCAAATTACAAAAAATAAATTACAATTTTTTTTGAGGTCGGTGCCAGCTAAGCCAAATCGAATATAAAACTTTATCAAAATAAAAACAATATCCAATAAATAACCTATTTACTTTACAACCTTATTTTGGATATACGTGCTTTACTGTCACCAACGTACAAAAAAATTGTGATGTAGGTACATATAAAATTATTATTTAATAATTTTGAGTTTATTTCTTTTTGGAGTCGATTTATTTTACTTCAAATTACTTTTTTATTTTGTAATTTTTAGTTTACGTAACAGTTTTTACATAAACGTTTTTTTTGCTACGTGCAAGCCGATAAAAAAAAAGAATGGTCAAAATTCGATCAATAGATTCGAAGAAACGCGTGGACAAATATACATACAATACAACTTTGTATGTACAATATAAAATTGTGTATATTTGTTCGGAAGCCGTAATAGATTATCATATTATGATGTGAATATATTGCACTTCCAATAATATTACATACATATGTGTCGAATGGATATCCTTCCTTTTTTTAAGTCTCTTAAAAAGTTTACATTGAAATCACGTCAATTTATTATTACTTTACAATTAATGAATTAAATCGCAAGTTTACAGCGACTAGCTCTTTTTTTAGACTTAAAAAAAATAACAGCTGGTGATGCGCAGGGCTGATAATCGTGATCACCGTACTTATCATACTAAGACACATTACTGAAAGAATTTCTAGCTGTAAGGCCTGTAAAGGAAGACCGTTACTCAGAGTGTTCACGAGCTCTGTCTAGTACTTGTATAAAAAATTACGTTGTTTTTTATTGTTGGATAAGTGCCAGTTGTAAAATGTTAGCAATTTATTAGCAATCACCATGTAAATTGATTGTTATTGGAATATGCTTTATTATAAAGGCTATTAAATAATTAACAATGTAAACAAGGTTATATATATTTTGATTTATAACTAAATTTTCTTTTCCAAAAACTGTTTTATTAACACATGGTGTCATAAAAGAAGTGAAGTGAAAACTTGTGAGAATACACTTTCCCCGTATTAAGAATATTTATTTTTTGTGTCAATAATGTATAACACTACATAAGAAATAAATAACCTTGTAAAGGCTCTGTACATTTTTGATCCCTATAAAAACTGATATTTATAGCCTATAATTTTATTATAATTTGTCTAAATGCTCAATTAGTTATTAAATTCTTGGAAGTACTATTTTCAATCGGAGAAGAAATAAATGATCATATTTATTGTATTTGCTTTGTTTTATTAATTGGTAGAGAAATGAGTTTAATTTAAATATTTATAAACTCGTTTTTCTACTTTTTTAATTCTACTCATTATAGAATATAAATAATCTACCTACCATACATTACCTATATATATATACATGCACGAATATTATGGTTATATATTTAGTGCAAAAGTTTCCAACATTAAATTCCAGGTGGAGCCACATGTTGTTATACAATGTTGCCAATATTAGGCGCTGAGTTAACACTCTATTTCAAATATATAATAAAGTACTCTGTGATACTGATCTCTATAAATAGTGTACTACCATGTACCAGTGTTGCCACACGCCAGATCGAGAAATCTGGATAGAACGGTCGAAAAATCTGTACAAAATCTGTATGAACACAAAACGCTAAAATCTGTATAAAATCTGTACAAAATCTGTTAAAGTTCAAGAAGTTGTTTCGTTAAAAGAAGTCCCTCAATCGTTTCAGTGCCTAAATGGTTTATTGTTTTTGTTTTAATTAAATTTACTGCGGAAAATATTCTTTCCACTGCGGCACTAGAATGAGGGAGACTTAGTAAAGCAGTAACAAATTGCAGAAGAGTTGGATATAATGATTGTCCATCTAAGTTTTGTGCACAATTGACTTGATGCCAAAACAATTCTGTATCTTCTGCGCTTGATTCTAGAAGGTCGTCATTCATTCTCAATTGTCACCACTCATTGTCCAATGTTTGAAAATGTTCTTGTCCGATTATATTAGGAAAAGCGTGTGCAATGTGAGTCAATGATGGTATACTGCGCCGTTTAACAATAATGGGATTGAGAAAGCAATAAATAAACACTAAATTATTATACACTAAAAAGAGATACATTTTCAATCATTTCATCATAGATTATGTGAGGAAGCGAAAATTACGAAAATCTGTATAAAAGTTATGCTAAATCTGTAATCTGTATTGGTGATGAAAAATCTGTATAGATACAGATAAATCTGTATATATGGCAACATTGCCATGTACTACTATGGATGGATGTGACTGCAGGCAGGCCAGGGTTGCCATCTCTCAAAAATTCTTACCCATAAAGCTCATGTCAACCCCTAAAATCGCCACAATTCTATAAAATATATATGCTATAAAAGTTCAAGTTATGTTCATAAATCGATTAGATTAGTTTTATATATTTAAACAAAAATCCTTTCAGGAGTTCAATCAATTAATGTAGTTTCAATTGCACAAAAAAAATGGGAGAGTAGCTTTACTACTCCCCAATAATAACAAAACAACATACCTACTCTCTTCATAATGGTAAAGTATGTGGTATGTATAGGATTTATTCTTTGGTATAGGTAAAGAACTACCTTCTGTGTTATTTCAAAATTTGGTTCGGAGAAAAGGGGGTTGTAAATAAGAAAATTTAAATAATTTTCTTTTTTATTTTCTTATTCATGTTTGTTTATTTATATCCGTGTTTGGGTCACTGACTTACATAATTTGTGTACCTGAACTCATTCCAGTCCAGTCCAGTATTTTCGGACAGGCAGACACACCAGTGATATAAGGGTTCCGTTGAGTTCCGGAACCCTATGAAATACTTCCTCACTATGGATGATTTAGACATAATTTCAAAATAAACTAAGCTAAATCCTAAATCTAACAAAAAATAAGTACAAACTCACACAGAACGCGACCTTGGCCTACAATTAAAATCGGGCTCACCGTCGATTGTCTTGTCTCAACCTATAGCGTTCCAGCATTTGTTAGTCTTTTTATTAGAAACACAGTTAAAGTGGTATAAAAGTATACTATAACCCTATCTGTACATATTTTCTTCTATACTTTTAATTTAATCCTGTTTTCAGCGTCATGTTAGTTATTTATTTATTTTATGTTATGTTTTATAGTCATTAAAACATCAATACTTTATAGATTAATTTATTCCAGTTCGACATTTTATTCAAGAGTAGATAAAATCATAATAGCTATATGTAAAAACACACATATCTACATATTTAGATAATTTTATTAATAAACACTAGGTAGTCTAGGTATTATTACTGTAGCCAAAGAATGTAGCTTACAAATAACTTTTTATTGGACGGATTATTTTGTACCACTCAACTCACATACCGACGATGAAGTGACAAGAACTCCTAACTGACATTTTGGCGATTTCGAGATTTTACGTAGATAGACTTTAAAAAATCGTTTTCGAGAGCTGGCAAGAACAGCTAAATTTATTTTCTATTTTTTTAACGAGTTATTGATTACCGACAATAACTATTAAGCAACTGTACATACAATTTTCTGGCAATAGCTCCTAATAAACTAATAGCAATGTAAAGTTTTTTTAGTTTATTGTAAAATTCTGTTTTTGCACATAGGAGTTCTTGTCACTTCATCGTCGATACGCATATTGGATATGTTTTAGTTTAGTTATATTGGATAGAGGTAAACAAAACACAGTATATCAAATCTAATAATAACCTATCTCGCTCTAACATTCGCATATACTATACTCTTTCTCTTTTGCCTTGCCGAACTTACGCTTCATCTAAGACTTTAACCTACAGTTTATAGTGTACGTACAATCTTTGACATTCCTGAACGTCACAATGTATTTCTTTTAGTTAGTGGCAGATTTTTATTTTGGTTGGCTCTAACTTTGCGTCAGTTCGAAAACTTCAAAATAGCCTGTCCCCTTGCTCTGGTTTCTTGACAAAGCTTTTCATAGTGTTGTCCATCGTTGAAACCTTGATTTTTATGATCAAACTTGGCACTTTTGTACCTAACAGGCAGGAGTGAACCACTCCCATTCTTCCAATTTTCGTTTCATGGATAAGTGATGAAGTGTTCGAATGTGGTGAACACAAAGCCTGGAAGGCAACAGGCTATCAATAGCTAGAACACATTGGCGATAGATTTTCCACTTGGGAGTATTAGCCTGTCAGGCAGGTACTAGAAAGTAGTCAACCACCGAACTAAACCATAGTTCCTCACGATGTTGTCCTCTATCAGAGCTTAAGTTCATTTGCATGTTTCAAGCTTCGCAGCGCCATTCAACATCACTGCCCAGTGGTTTTCGACTGAGTTTGAGCCTTTGATCATAAAATGTATGACACTACGACATGGTTTTGACGTCATTACTTTTACCTGACTGAGCTTTAGGCCCAATAGTGTTTGCTTGTTTATTTGACAGGTATCTATCTAACTAAACGCCCACCATACTAACAGGCCAGTAAAAATAAATTCTAAATAACTTCTTCAATACTTTGGTCGGGCGAATCTGTAGAATTAAGGTCTTCGACTGGCATTTGTGATAATGTTTTCAGCTGTTGTTCGAATCCTGCCAAGGAAATACTATTATTAAGTATATATTTACTTCATACTCCGTAAAATTCGGTCAAAATTATTTTTTTCCTATTACGAGACAGCAGTGCTGTTAGAAGCTAATAGAAGTAGCTACGAGGACTGCACACGTAGGTCAATTGAGGGTACCATGGGGGTTACTTACGAGATGTATCAGGGTGGTTCGGTGCCAGTTGCAGAAGTAACCGAAGAACTTTCACCTCAGTGATTAATCCCGAGCGACCAGACACAGCTTGAAGTAGTTGCTGTCCACCTGTCACTCCTGAAAATATGACATTTGCTATGAGCTATTTATAACTATGATAAAGCGGTCAAGATTAGTGACAGCAAGAATAGCACGGCCCCAGTTTCTAGACATATGTTTTAGCAATTCTTTATACAAACATTTAACAGGATAATAATCAGACAATAATGTAAGGCCGGCCAATTGCGACTCTCAGTCTGAGTCGCGCACCGCGGGTTCCAAGTACGTATATTTATTGGTTTGGGCCGTCCCTATAGTTAAAATGAAGCCTTTCATATGATACCCCATTTGAACAAGTAGCCCTACTTTGAAAAGGTCCTTCGTGAAGTCAATGCTTTATGTACCTACAACATGGCATGTAATTACAATACATTACGGGACAGCGTCTGTCTCCCATCACACTATCCTATGAGTGACAGCAATAGGGCTCCGCTTAGATCCTTCGGGTACGGTACCCCAAAAAAAGGCGCTTCGTAGGTTTCGCACACAGGCGCTGGCGGCGGTCGGCGCGGCCCTGCTTCCAAGTGACTACGGAACTGAACGTCACTAGAAATGTCGATGCCAAGGATCCCGATACTCAGTGATGTTGAGAGACGTGTTCTGGAAGTGTGGGGCTACAGAAAATAGGGTTTTCTAATAAGGCACTTATGAATTACGAACAGTATTTTTTTTTTACAATAGACTTTACCACCGGAATACACTTAAACTGAGAAGACTCCGGCAAGGCTCAGCAAGGCTTTTTTTTGTGGATCTTTCTTTTGAATTGATATAATTACAGCTTTGGTTTTAAATATACATAAACTTCATACAATTGTAACTTGCTGCAAGTGCAGAGAGAAGCTACTACAACCATGTATTCTTGTCTTGTATGTAATGAGCCACCTATCAATTTATGTTTAACATACCTACTCTTTGTTACTTTTCATCATCTTAGTTACTTTACTTCATATGAATTTATTATAAAAGCAAATGCAGTTCCCGAGAAAAGACTTATTGACTTTGGCTAGCCTGAATATAGGTGTAAAATTTTATCTTTGTTTCTTGTATTTAGGTTATGGCGGCTACTCTTTGTGTCAAATAGATTATCTTCAAAAACGTATAGCGACGGTGTTAGGTTTAGTTGGGTGATGGAAGGGGGGTCACTGAAACACTTCAACTGTAGGAAACCACACCTTTAATATGAGTCCCAACTTCCTAAACGTTACAGGTTACTGGTTTAAATTAGTATAACTAACAAGGATCACCAGATAACATTAAATTAAATTAAAATGCGTAACACTCTGTTCTGCCTTTTTGCTGTCAGTTAAAAGTCCGTTGGAACGATTGGCGCGGAATCATTTCGGCCAACGTCGGCTTTGCGTGTCGGCCAGAGTTCTGGTGTAGCCAGAGTACAAGGCCGCCACACCACCCCCCTACGTTGTAAAGAAACCCAGGGAAAAGGAAATGGAAACAAGAAGAGAAACCTTAAAGATCCAGGGGTTTTTTGAAACGAACCCGCCGCCCCGAGCGTGTTGTGACTGGAGCTGGGTCGTTGTTAGAGGTAGGGTCGGTCGAAGTTGGATTGGAGGAAGGTGAAACAATAGGAGTTGAGCTTGGTTGTGGAGTTGAAACTAGCTGATGGCTATGGTTTTGGTCTTGCTCGACAAACGCTGGTTTCACTCGATCTAGGCTGACCTGGACGTCCTTGTGACCAATAGTGAGTGTGATGGTCTTATCGTTTCTGACGACTACTTTGTAAGGACCATTATATGGTGACTTTAATGAAGCCTTAACCGCGTCGTCGCGCAGAAAAACGTGGGATGCAGTATGCAGGTCTTTCGAAACGAAAGTTCGTTGAGTGCCGTGTCGAGAGGCAGGAGTTGGTGATAGCAGAGACATCCGCTTTCTCAACTGCGAAGCAAAATTCGTTACGTCCTCGATGCTGTCAGAAGGAGTCGGAGAAAAAATTCTCCAGGCAAGCGAAGTGGCTCCCCATAAACCAGTTCGGCAGTAGAAGTCCGAAAGTCCTCTTTAAGGGCAGCTCGCATCCCTAACAACACGAGAGGTAGAGCAACACTCTAAGTACAACCATGGCAAGTAAGTGCGGCCTTCAGTTGTCGATGAAGTCTTTCGACCATACCGTTGGCACATGGATGGTAGCTGGTAGTACGGGTGCGTGTTATGGAGCAGTGTTGGAGTAGTGCCTTAAAGAGGGCTGACTCGAACTGCCGACCCTGGTCCGTGGTGATAACGGAAGGCACACCAAATCGCGACATCCAGCCATTGGTGAAAGTCTCGGCAACTTCTTTCGCAGTAATGCCCACAATTGGCCACCGGGTATACCGGTCTACAGCAGTAAGGCAGTACTGGTAGCCTTTGCTGGAAGGTAGGGGACCAACGATGTCAATGTGGACATGGCGAAATCGGTTAGTAGGAGACTTGAAATCACCTACGGGTGTTGCAGTGTGCCGAGTGACCTTACTGCGTTGGCACGCAAGACATTCACGAGCCCATTTGAGACAGTCCTTTTTCATAGAAGGCCACACGAAACGGTCAGCCATCAATCGTACGGATGCCCGTGCGCCAGGATGACTGAGGTTATGGACCTTATTGAGGTAAGGACGTCAAAAGGACGAGGTTAAATACGGCCTCGGTTTTCCTGTGGACGTGTCGCAGACGATGAACAAGTCGGTGCCAGGAATGGGAAACTTCTCAAGTTTGAGAGAGCTTCTATCGGCGTCTTGAAGTTCATCGCTGGTAGCCTGTTCTTCAGCCAGTGCCGCGTAACTCTCTTCGAGAGAGATTGCCTCAATTCGAGACATGGTGTCCGCGACCACATTCCAAGATATGGCGAAATTGTTGCACACTTTCGCCAGTTCGCGGTAGTATGCAGGCCATTGGGACTGTTTTTCAGTCAACTTTTTGCTGAAAAATGCAATTGGTTTCCAAACGCCGTCTACTTTTTGTTGTAGACACGAGCCAACTTGGTACAGTGACGCGTCCGTGAATAAGCCCAGAGGAGCATCACTAACCGGATGGGAAATTAAAGTGGCATTCGAAAGACTTGTTTTGCACGTTTCGAACGCCAGTTCTAGCTCAGGTGTCCACGGAACTGGCTTTGCACCTTTGAGCTTACGAGGCAGTAAGCACATTTATTAATGGAGCTTGCATTTCGGTAGCTTTGGGGAGAAAACGACGGTAAAAATTGACCATCCCTAGAAACCGACGAAGGCCTTGCACGGTTTTTGGCAAGGGAAAACTTCGAAGAGCTTCAATTCTGTCGGGAGGGGGTCGTGTTCCATCCTTTGAGATCTTATATCCCAGAAATGTCACCTCTTCAGCACCAAATATGCATTTGGATGCGTTTACCACAACACCGTAAGCAGCAAGTCGCTGGAACAGAGTACGCAGGTGTTCCGCGTGTGTTTCTGCATCCGGTAAGAAAACGAGGATGTCGTCGACGTACGGGTATGTAAAATCGAGTCCCCTTACGACCTCGTCAATAAACCGCTGGAAGGTTTGTCCAGCATTGCGGAGACCGAAAGTCATAAAGGGGAACTCGAATAGTCCGAACGGTGTGGTGATGGCAGTCTTGCAAATATCAGCGTCGTGCACTGGTATCTGCTGATAAGCTTCACTAAATCTATAGTGCTGAAGATAGTCGATCCTGACAGGTTCTGGGAGAAATCAGTTATGTGCCGAACGGGACATCGGTCTGGGACGGTTCTGGCGTTGAGTGCGCGGTAATCCCCACACGGACGCCAGCCATTTTTGCCTTTCCAAGCCATGTGGAGCGGCGATGCCCATGGACTCTTCGATGGTGTAGCTGTTCTACACTGGACCATGTCATCGAATTCTTTTTTAGCCGCGGCATGACGTTGAGGAGCCAGGCGGCGAGGACGACAAGAAATCGGTGGGCCATCGGTGGTCACGATGTGATGAACCGTGGAATGCTTGATCTGCCGTGGAAGACCAGGTGGGCGTGTTAGGTCCGGAAACTCTAAGAGGAGTTTGGAGAAAGGTGAGTCTCCTTCGACGGAGACTGCCTTGACGCTGACCTGGTCGACCTGAGCAATCGAAGCAGGTGTAGTCAGGTTGGTATTTGCATCAATCAGGCGCTTGTGTCGAAGATCGTCGAAGAAGCCAAGAAGTCCGAACCGATGATGGTTGTGTTGACGTCGGCCACAACAAAGTTCCACCGGAAATCTCGGCGTAGGCCAAGGTTGAGATGTATAATCGTCGTTCCGTATGTTGGAATGTAGCTTCCATTAGCTGCACTGAGGTTGTAGTTCGTAGCGGAGGGGCAACCGGTTACCATGTACCTAAGTACACAGCAAAGGTCACTGCCAGTGTCAATTAAAAATCGGCGATTTGACAGTTTGTCCGTGACGAATAATCGGCGGCTAGGAGCTAGATGATCAGTTGCCGCCTCTACTGACCGCTGTTCGCGTTTTTTGGAGCCTTCCAGGAGCACGGGCTGACACACTTGCTGGCCTTGGTTTTATACATACGGTGGTACCAACAAACGCCAGATGCTGAGGAAGACCTTGAAGCGTTGTTGCTGGAGCGTGACCTTGACCTCGACCTTGAGGAGCCGGCGCTAAGGGCGTCTACCATCCTTGTCAGCTTCTCAACCTGGAGAGTGAGCTTCTCAATTACTGAAGGTGAGGATGATGATGTACCCACAGAATGGACCACTGGTACAGGAGCAGACACCTCGAGGATTTTATCTGCTATGTCAGCAACCTTGTCGAGAGGGGGGTCTGCTTGTGCAGTCAAAATGGCTTGAACATTGCTGGGTAGGCGCCTCATCCAGAGTTCCCTGATGATGTCGTCCGAGGGGGTGGAGGAGCCAGCGAGAGAGCGACGAAGGTGACGGAGGAAGTGTGACTGTTTTCGATCACCAATATCCTCCTCTCCTAATAGGCGACGTACTCTCTGTTCCCGAGAAGATGACAATCGCTTTATGAGTTCAGATTTTAGAAATTCATATTTGTCTTTTGATGGTGGGTCCTCAATAATATCTCCAATCTCCTCTGCTATCCTTGTGTCAAGGACCGAAATTATATGACTATACCTAGTACTATCCTTTGTAATGCCGGCTACTTCAAATTGGGCCTCAGCCTGTTTAAACCATATTGATGGTTTGTCCGACCAAAATGGAGTTAGCTTCACCGACACACCCATAACCTTAGCCATTTTTAACTCCTTGATTTCTTCATTTAAAAGAATGATTTGCTCCTCTGATGTCATGTTGGATAAGTATTTAGACGAGGGAGTGGATGGCAGAAAGGGCAGATAGACAAAAAAGAAGAAATTTAAATACTAAGATAGTATAACTGAAGGAACCTGGGTTAATATTTACACAAAACTCCAGAACTCTAGCTGGCACTGCCTGTATGTAGGTAAAAATAATGCACACTTAACACATGAAAACAAGAAACTAAATAAATTAATAAAAGTGCAATACTCCTACACAATAAAATAAAAATATAAACACACACAAAATCATAAAACAGCCATGCACATGAAAAAAATAATAAAACAAAATAATTAAAATGAGTAGCACCTAGACAATAAAAAATTTGTTGCAAACCAACCCGAGTAAAAAAACTTATAGTTGAGGTTGCAAATATAAATTAAGAGTTTATTTCAGAACACTGTGTTTGAAACCTATCTCCGAAATATTTATGTAGAAAAGTTTCTACTACTTACTTAAAATAATTACCTAAATTAAATTGTTATGGTACATGTTTACTACTAATATCTTCATAAATAATAATCTGTGTACAAGGCCTAAATTGTGTACTATGAACTAACTTTATTACAACACAACTAAAATAAACATACACAGGCCAGGATGGAAATTTCAAAATATGAACTTAAGCCAGTTTAATTAATGATTAAACTATAAACTGAAAGTGTATAATACTATTAACTTGGTATGGAAATTTAAAATAAACACTATGTATGATATGTTATCATACTATAGCAGTTTACATAAAATTAATTAGTTAAGACTATGATTTAAAATAAAGTTCTTATTGATTGGCGGATAGTCTGTTAGAGTTAATTGTTTAGTTTATCACTCTTCACTGGGGAAAGTTTGCAGAAACTGAAGACATGCAAAAACTTACGTACACGTAGCTCGGTGGTAGAGGCAAGATGCATTAGGCATGCGACATGCAAGACATACCAAGGGTAACTGAGCAGAGCAGGCAGTAGTCACTTGCGTAGAGTGCATGCATGGAGACCGGCTTTCAGTGCAGGTAGCCTGCGCATGCGAACTGATGCAGGGCACGTGGCGGATATCACCAAACCAAAGTGCGACCGTCTCGTACCATAAACGGATTGCGTTGAGTTGAGCAAAACCGCAAACTCAAGAGCTGAACACGTGGCAAGTAAAGATGTGAGGATAGTGAGGCACAGAGTACTATTTACATGAAGGGGTCACCAATGTTAGGTTTAGTTGGGTGTTGGAAGGGGACAACTTCAACTGTAGGAAACACCACACCTTTAATATGCGTCCCAACTTCCTAAACGTTACAGGTTACTGGTTTAAATTAGTATATCTAACAAGGATCACCAGATAACATTAAATTAAATTAAAATGCGTAACACTCTGTTTTGCCTTTTTGCTGTCAGTTAAAAGTCCGTTAGAAGATTGGCGCGGAATCATTTCGGCCAACCGTCGGCGCCATAGACAAATCTCTACGTCGGCGAGAGTTCTGGTGTTGCCAGAGTACAAGGCCGCCACAGACGGTAAGGTTAATATGTCAAATTACCGATTTCGTAAGGATTAACGAGGACCCAAGCAATAGATTGCACGAATGGCCCTTTTCTGCAAGATAAAGATAGATTCCAAATCCGCAGCTGAGCCCCATAGCAGAAGACTGTAAGACATTATACTATGGAATCTCTTCTGTTATTTGTCTAATTTTAAACTGCAAAAGCGGCGGAACTAAATTTACGGCTGTATGTCTATTACTTTAAGAATTATTGTATATTAATTTTGTAAACATGTTGTTACCTATAGTGAAATTGCCTAGTGTGAGAAATGTGAATTTGCCAGCTTTAGTTAACCGACCTGTATTCGTGCTTAATTTCCTCATAAAACTATATATGTGCTTATTGACAAATAACAAATATGTACCTACTACTGACTTGAGTGAGATCCACTGAAGGTGGAGGTAATTTTTATATTTTCTGTTTAAATGTATTTTTTCGTAAAACTATCCAATTACCTGTATTTATTTCTCCAGACTCCAATGTCTTCTTCATATCCAAAAATTTCTTAACGAAGGTGCTTTGCTCCTGTAGAGCCATTGTTTGGGCACCTATAAAGAAACTTTATTTAATGAGAATATGCGATCCTAAAAAGAGATATACTGCATATGTCCATATACGGCGGTTACTATATGTAGCTAAAATACTTAACACTGGCGTGTTATTATTGAGGCACATAAAGCAAAAAGAGAGAAACAAAAATGGCCGTAATTATAGGTAACAAAATTAAACAATAACAATAAAATTCCTACTTACTCTACCAGTGTAAACATAAATAAGTCAGATCAGCTCAATGCCACTTTATTATTGTATTGTCATTGGAATTACATATTATGTACGAAATTTCAGATTTATTGAACACCGCCGGGAAGTGGGTTAAAATTGACTTGCCAGTTTCGACCTAAACATACTAACATGTGAAGTGGAATAAAAGCTTGTAAAAACTGGCTTCAGCTGTATTAGTTGTATACAGGGTGGAAATTTGAGAGAAACAACTATCTGGCTTAGGGTCGGTTGCATAAAGCGCGGTCATAGTAAGGTTACGGTTATAGTTAACTTTAACCGCCGAAAGAAAGAAGTGACTCTACGGTCATAGCATGGTAATAGTTAACTTTGACTATAACTTTAACTAAAATGTACGAGCAACCGGCCCTTAGTTTACTTTGTGCCTTAGTATATGGAAATCAATAATTCGGAAATTCAAAATTATTAGACTACTTACTAAACTTATTTTTTGTTGCCGAGCTCATTCCTGGCAGATAGTATTTTTTCGATATAAGGAACATTCCATTACTGTGAAACTTTTCGATTTGTAACGTTTCTAATACCCTAACCTAAATTAGCCCTATAGAGACTTTTGATCCTTGTCGGAGACAGGATTGATCAAGCTAAAAAAATCAAAATTAAAAATCGCTGACTGTAATTTTTTTTCAAAATCTGTAAATCCCGATAGCAATAACTCAAAAAATAAGGTATGGTCTTTTAAGACCATATTCGCGTGACTTCAACGCTTAAGGTAGCTGCCCTTTCTGATCCGTCTCAAATTTCCACCCTGTATAGATATAGCGTCAATGCCAGATTGTAAATGAAGGGTTGGAATTGATTGGCCAAAAAAAAATAACCAAGTCCAAACAGGCCATTTCGTTGAAGGACCTAGTTGTACTTAATAAAGAAAAGAGGATGCTGGATTGATAATGAACAATACCTGTTTCAGAATCTGTTGATTTGGAAAGACATTTTATTGCTTCTTTGAGTGCTTCTAACGCTTTATCGTAGTTCTGAAAATATAATTTGAGATATTGTTTATGTAAAATTCTATTTTATTATATTAGCTGTAGATCTTAGTTTAATAAATAAATAAGTAATATTGTGTCATCATTGCATCAACATTATCTAGGAATATGTAATAGAATAGGTAATAGAATGTCTCTTTGGTCAATGGTGGGTAGTTTTTAGAAAGAAAAAAACAAAAAACAAGTTTCTAAAATGTTCCTTTCAGCAGTTTCAGCCCAGTCCGTTAGTCAGTAAGAGGGATGTCGGGAATTTTTGCAAGGTCGAAAGCTAATCCGACTGAAATTTTTTAAACTTCTCTTCTCATTAGAATATTTTAAAAATAAGTTATGAAAGGAAAAGATTGACAAATTCCATTATTTAGAGGGGGCAATTCTTTCAAATGTATGCGCTATTTCAAAACTCATTTAGTCAGTAAGAACATAAAAAACTGTTGCGAAGAATAAATAGCAATAGTAAAGTAAGGCATTTTTATAAGTTATCAGAAATAAGTAATGTACCTCATACTCATCGACTTCCATCTTAGCGCATTCAGCATAGAATGCAGCTAATTTTCCATACGCCTTAGCCCTTGTGTAGAAGTGGAGAATGTGTCGCGTGAGGTCGGGCCGCGTGCGCCAGTCGGCTCGTCGCCGCAGGTAGTCGGCGGCCATTAGTTGTGCGCCGCGGTCGCGACTCGCCGCTGCGAACGTCGCAATACGGTCCGCGTCGCCAGAACGGATCAACCATCGCATTGCACCAGCCTATTATTATTTATTTTCAGAAACAGCTACCAAATACAATTTAGTTGGCGAGCAGCTAGTGTTCTCCCTAACAACCGAGTGTCGTTTTTAGGGTTCCGTACCTCAAAAGGAAAAAACGGAACCCTTATAGGATCACTTTATTGTCCGTCTGTCTGTCTGTCAAGACCCTTTTTCTCAGGAACGCGTGGAGGTATCAAGCTGAAAATCATATCAAATGCTGAATGTGAAAAAATCGAACTTCTAAGCCAACGCAATCAAAAGATACAGCCGTTTATGCTGCAAAATCGACACTTGCAAGGGAATCAAAACCTACAGGGTACTTCCCGTGAATTCAGAATCTTGAAATTTGGTACGACGTAACGTCTTATAGCGTAGATTAAGGAAAAATTACGAAAAGCATAATATTTTGTTACATCATATAGTAAAAATATTTTTAATAATTTTAAACATACACCTCTTTCCTCATGAACGAGTAGAGGTACTAAATTGAAATTCATATCAAATAATCAGGTCTTAATACCTTTAAGACTACGATTGGCCGATGACATTCATAGTTTGACCTCAGACATATGCTCAAATTATAAAACATAGATGCCGTGAATATCAATGTAGCCTACATCACACGTCTACAGAAAAATCACAGAGTAATTATGGATCATAGAATTTGTAAGGATAAAACCCCAATAAACGTACGAAACTTACAGTCTATGGGCAACATTACCCTGTATATAATATGTTATTATGGCATGTCGCATGACATCAGTGACTTATCTTAATTTGACATATTGCACATGCGTAATGAGCACTTCAAACGCCTTCATAATATAACTGAGCTACGTTTTGCAAACTGTATGAAATGTATTATTAATTTATTCGTAGGCAAATATGTGTAAAAAGCCGTTATTTATTGAAATAAAGTGATTTTAATACATTTTATATTCCTTGCACTCCGCAATTTTATAATATTTTACCTTAGATATAAAATTTCAGTCCTTTATGAATATTGCTTTTTTTTGTGTAAAATAGGCATTAATTTAAAAATTTAAATCTTAGTGCACTCAGTCAAAGAATGAACTTTATGATTTTCTATTTGAATTTGCGTACAATACTTACCTGAGGACACAGGCGTTATTCTTAAATCGCATAAAACTCACAATTAGCCTATGTTAAAGCCTTAAGCTGTAAAAAAATCAAACTTCTATGTCAACGCAATCAAAAGAAAAAGCAATTTAAGCCGCATATTTTGAAACTCGCAAGCTCGCAACTACTCGCAAGGGAATCAAAACCTAAAGGATACTTCGACCTAGATTCTAGGTTGCTTCATGCCAAATTTCTAGATTCTAGGTCATAGAATCTAGAAATTTGGCATGAAGCAACGTTTTATAGCACACATAAAGGAAAAAATTCCAAGACTGCTTTATTCTCATAAGAATTATAAATTCACTTGTATGAGAACTTATACTAACTAAAATAACTTAAGTAGGTATTACATTAATACTTAATGTTTACTGTTCACGTATTTTGTATATTTTTAAAGCACGCCTACTAGACGCTCGCTCAGCTCCTCTGATAGCGGCGATGACAACTGCTCCACTGCTCTATTGCATGTATACCTTGTCCCCCGCGTGTGCCAGTCGCTTGGCCGCCTGGTGGTATAGCCCGCGGGCGCCAAGCACGTCAGCGAGGCGCCGCAGCAGCGCGTCTCGCCCGCTCGTGCCCGTCGGCGCCGCTAGTCGCTCGCTCAGCTCCTCCGATAGTGGCGCCGACGACTGCTCTACTATTTCTATTGCTTCCTCGTACTGCCAAAAAAAAATCAATTCATAAAAGGAATTAAGGGTAAACCTTAAGCGCTCCAACCGAAGCCTCCACTTTAAGGTGCAAATTCAGCAAGAATATGGTCAAATACACAATAGTTTACTCTATATTAGAATCAATCGCCACCCTCGTGATTCAATTCTAGGCTACTTCGCTAGTTCGTGATTTAGCAAAAAAATACTTTGGTCACTTGTTGAACAAATAACAACTATTAAATACGAGATAGTAAATAGAAACCGAGTTATAATGGGATTTAAGCGTAGATAACAGATAAAATAAATCGGACAAATGCGAGTTAAACTCGCATGGAGAGGGTTCCGTATATGTTTAACTAAGTTCCATTTTCTAATTTACCCCCCAAAATTAGCCCCCATGTTTGAAATTCATTTATTTACGTAACACGTCTATGTTTGGGTCACCGACTTACATATGTGTACCAACTTTCAACTCAATCCAGTCCAATATTTTCGGACAGACAGACAACGGACAGACGCACGAATGATCCTATAAGGGTTCCGTTTTTTTTTTTCGGAACCCTAAAAAACAAGCAAGCTTACCTACATACTACATACAGTAGTCGCATATGATATTTAACATCAACAAACGGTTGGTTTATTTTTTATGTCAGAAGGTTGACAAGCAGGCAGGCGGTCCATCTGTTGGTAAATGGTTACCGTTGCCTATTGCCATTAGCAATACCAGAGGTATTGCTAATGTGTTGCCGACCAGTTATTATAATGCCAAGAAGGCAACTGGCTCTGAAGTGCAATTGCCGGAATATACCGGTAGGTGTCTGGCGACAGATTTTCAACTTGAGGGCGGTAGTTGGCCAGATCGGTACTACTAAGTACCCTAGCACCGTGCCATGGTTTCCTCAAGATGTATTCCTTCACAAATATCTCAAGAACGCACGCTTCCCCGGCTTCCTGTCTACACACTTCCGCGCTTTTTCACGAAATCCACTTCCACAGAAAAAGAGAGGAAAGATGTTACACATAAAAAAATACCTTTTCCCTAGAGAAAGAAATGCTATGTCGCCTATGTTGTTGTCATTATATATACCTTGTCTATCTTATTCTTTGTTTTGTTTTTTTTTGTGGTGTAAACTATAAAGTGTATTCAATATTATTCTATTCTAAAAGTTATATTTTGTGTCAAGTTACATTAATAATTGTTGAAGAATATAAAAATATGTACATTGCTCAACTTGACACTGGCAAAATACACTAAGTATGATGCCAAACAGAAAAAAGGTTTAGTTCATCGATTTCTCCAGGCCATCATCATCAGACCATGTTCAAACAAAAAAATAATTTTCCAGAACAGTCCAGGCGACTTCGAGTCATTAAAAATAAAATAATAAATATAAGATTCCGACGAATTGAGATCCTCCATCTTTTTTAAAGTCGGTTAATAATAAAATATCTCAGGATGTTATAACATTTGGATATCTACCCTTCCAGCTGTAGCTAATAAAGCAGCAGCGTGCGAGTGGTGTTCTGCTTTCCGAAGATGAACAGCAAGCGTGTGAGCCACTTCAGAGTCCACCTTATTGCCAAGTGTCTCCACTGCTGCTATTATAGCATTCGTATCACCGCTGCTTAGTGCTAATTTCAGAGCCATGTGAGGTTTGTCTGTAAAATAATATTTTAAAATTTTATCACAATCCTCACAGTGACAGCAATTGGAAAGTAAGGTCTCATTGGATGTCACAGGTCCAAGAACATTTACTGTGGATATTTTAGGGAGACCTCTAATTTGAATTAATATGACGATGATAAACTAACAAAAACTAAATTCACTTTCATAATTCACAAATCTAAGTAGGTATACCTACCTACCATTATGTATGATAGAAACCGGCCAAGTGCGTGTCAGGCCACGCATAGAATAGGGTTCCGTAGGTAGCTACCCCATTATGATAACTAACCCTTAAAAGCTAAAAATAAAGTAAAAAAAGAATGAGTGAGCTCGTGAGTGAGTTAGGTGTGAATGGATGAGGAAGACGGAGAACCGGCATGATTGGTCTTGGACCGTATAGAGAGAATACAGTTATTTGTAGGTTACTCGCACGGGTATAGCGGGGAGCGTTGTGTCACAGAATAAAGATGCAACCAGTACGGAAACTACCATTCGAACAAACATTCGAAACGTCTCACTCACACAAACATGCGATCTACGAGAGCTCTAAGGGGTTCTCGCGGTGCTGTCTGTAGTGAGTTTTTTTTTTTTTTTTTTGAAAGGACTAAGTTGGTAACCTCAGATGGCTGCGACAACCTTACCGGACAAATCGGCGAGCGCAGAGGGCTCTCAGCCGGGTAATATTTAGGTAACAACGCCTGAGGGCACCCCCGAATGGGGTACGAACCTCGGCTCAGGGCGTTACCGGGGGAGGGGGAGGACTTTGTACAAGTTACGACTAATTGGGGGCGGTCGGATTACTGTAGGCAGCTCGGGCCGCTTGGACGGGACGAGACTGGGTGGGACGTCGCGGCGGTCCTCGCCGTCGAGGACGGTAGCGTGATCGGTTGTGTGTAGTGTGTTGTGTACTTTTACGAGCTTCGTCAGCTTCGATCTGAGCTAATGTAATAGGGTCATCCGGCTCGCTGAGGGCTTGCCTTGGTCTATGGATACGGAGTATACGGGAGGGCGTGTAGGTTGCGGCTTTCACTATAAGAGGGTTGCGGTGATTAACGGCGGTATTGAAAAATCTGCGTGAGGTGCGTTTTATAAATTGTTTTATCGTGGGGAGACCTAAGTCAATGTGGAGATTTTCATTACGCATGTACCACGGGGCGCCCGTGGCCTTGCGCATGAAGCGATTTTGAATCACCTGAAGGCTATGGATCCGTGATGGAACTGCATGTGCGAACACAGTACTAGCATAGGTCATGATGGGGCGGATACACGTGGTATAAAGTCTAACCTTGCTTTTAAGTTCAAGTTTAGATTTACGATTTAATAAAAAGTGGAGGCGCCCTAAAACAAAGGCGGCGCGCGCGCGGACCGCTTTAATGTGGGCATCAAAGGTCAAACGATCATCGAGAGTTACTCCGAGATATTTGGCTTGCCTTTCCCAGGGGATTGGTTCACCGAATAGAGTAACTGCCTTTGGAGGGGAGGGGGTACCTCGATGGTAGGGTCTGTAGAATAGGACCGCCTGGCTTTTGACAGGGTTGATCTCGATCCTCCATTTCCGAAACCAGGCGCCTAGGGCGTTAGCCGCGGTTTGGAGGTTCTTAACAATGACTGAGGGGGACTTACTAGAGCAGTAGACCGCGGTGTCGTCCGCAAAAAGTGCTTACTGCACCTTGTCGGTCTTTGGCATATCACTCGTGTAGAGCGAAAATAGCAAGGGGGACAGTACCGAGCCCTGTGGGACACCGGCACCGATAGGGTGAGGGGAGGAGAGTGCGCCAGGAATGCGATATCGAAAGTGGCGATTTGACAAATAATCTCGTAAGATGAGCACGAGTCTATGTGGGACACCTAAGGTAAATAGCTTAAAAATTAAGCCATTGTGCCACACTTTGTCAAATGCCTTCGCGACATCGAAGAATAGGACACCTGTCATGTTGCGCTCTTGGTACTGAGAGGAGATGTGTTCAACAATACGATGGACTTGTTGAACACAAGAATGTTTGGCTCGAATGCCAAATTGTTCATCAGGGATGAGATTATTGGCGTCGGCATATGTTTTGAGGCGGATATAGATCAGTCTCTCATACATCTTGCCCAGGACATTTAATAGACTTATAGGGCGGTAACTGGAGGGCTCGGACCTGGGTTTGCCGGGTTTATGGATTCCAATGACATGGGCCTCTTTCCACTGATGTGGAAAAATATTACAAGAGAGGGCAGCGTTAAATATGGAAGTTAGCAGTATTATGAGGTGGGCGGGGAAGAGTTTTATCACTTTGTTAGTGATTTTGTCCGAGCCCGGGGCCTTCCGCGGGTGTAAATCCCTGATGATCGATTTGACCTCGTCAGGGGTCGCCGGAGGGAGTCTGTAGTGAGTGTCGCGAGTTATTGTGCATGATATTGCGTAGTGCGTAGTACACGGCTGTTTGAACTCTGCTTCAAAAAACTGGAGCTATAATTTTATAAACTTCCTGCTGATTTTGAAAGGTGAGAATAAATTTATTGTTTTAAAATTGTAATCGTCTGTGTGATCGATCATAATAAATTCGTAAAACATTACACAAAATACAAATCTAAGATGGCGGCTGCAATAGATTATCATCTTTTTCGAGATGTATGTCGTTTCCATGGTTTTCGAGGGTGTTAAAGCCGATAGTGCTGTCAAAATCTAAATTCAAGATGGCGGCTCCAAGAAATTATCAAATTTTTCGTCATGGGTGTCGTTTACATGTATTTCGAGGGTGTTGAAGCCAATAGCGCTATTAAAATATTTTTTTTTTTCAAAAGTTGTGTGTACCTTCCACTAGTACCAGCTTGATCTTTTTGTGTATTAAATCCACATCTTTTCTAATAAAAATGACAACGCGGTACGGTTAAATCCGAAAATGAGTGACAAACACCCGTAAACAGAGCTCATGAGCCCTGCCCACGCGCCACCTGCGGCGCCTACCGCGCGCCGAACCGTGGCTCGCGTACGCTCCCGCCAAAACTTGTAAAAGGTTATGCCATAATGATAAGTTACTGACCTAACAAAAAAAAACATAGATCTACAAGTTGTGTGTTAATATTACACTGTTTTCCGTATTTTAAACGATCGAGTAACCGACGCCATGAGATACCTACCTATTATTTTATTTGTAAACTAGCTATTTCAATTCGATTAATTGATCACCACAGAACATTGAATGTTTTAATTAAAAAAACAATACCATAAAACATTAAAAGTGACAACCCTACTGCTTCAACGGAGCGTAGGTATTTATTTTACCAACTAGGCTTAGCTTCCATACTGGTCGATATTTCTACTGTGGTTGTGTTGTGTTTGATAGACTTGTATTGTAACGTAGTAGGTACATTGCGCGCTCAAAAATTACGATATCTGTAACCCATATGACTACTGAAACAATTGATTTCTATAATGTTATTATAGGCATTCAGTGTAACCTTTTTCAAAGTTTTCGTTACGATGCCCCTTTCACCCGGTATGAGTCTTTGTATCTCGATGAATATGTTAATG
The DNA here is from genome assembly GCA_963555595.1 of Tethea ocularis. Lineage (NCBI taxonomy): Eukaryota > Metazoa > Arthropoda > Insecta > Lepidoptera > Drepanidae > Tethea > Tethea ocularis. The sequence goes on from OY741966.1 coordinate 5,667,695, forward strand.
CATTTTCAAGATAAGAAAAAATATACAAACAAACACCGATAAATAAGCAGTACATCGAGATAGTTTATATGGGATAGTTTTTAAAATATCCAGAAACTAGCTAATAATTACGAACGCCTTGATATGCTTCAGCTTACCAGCTTTTTGATACAGAGCTATAGCCTGTTCAGTTTGCCCAGCGTTTTCAAGAATAGACGCGGCATGAAGAGCGTGAGTAGCGGACGAGGAGCCAGCACGCCACACCAGATTCCAAGCGCTTGCCTCAGCTGCAACGCGTATAGCTGACGAAATTGCACCACATTTGATATACATCTAAAAATTAAAGGAACAACAGTTACATAACCTGCTAATTTGTTAAACAAAAATCTAGGAGAATACCTACTTCGCTGCAATAATATACCTTTACAACACTCTCGGTTTTATCAGGTTGCATCTCCAAGTGACGAGCCATTTGATACAAAGAAGAACGATTCTTCTGACTTAACTTTTCGGCTTCATTAATCCTATCCATATGACATAGTAAACGTGTTTGCTCGCCAAAGTTACTAGCGCGAGCGTAAGCATCTAATGCACTCTCTAGATCACCAATACTTTCAAGATAGTGACCCCACCATGTTATGAGATTTATGTCATTGGAGTTAGTCACATACTGAGCCAAGATAGGAACCTGCCCTTGCGCTATGAGCATTCTAGGAACGTGAGGTACAAGAGTTTCTGCACTTTCAAACAACTTTAATGAAGCTCCAGTCTCTCCATTAGACCACATTACTTTGGCAAGTTTATGTTGAGCACTTTTTATAAGCAACACATTTTCACCTTCGTTTATTCCGTTAGTGATTTCGTTCAAACCACCTTCTTTAGCTGATATAAGACGTGTGATTAAATCTGGTCTTTGAGCTTCCCTGAATAATGTTTCCGCTTCCTCTGTCATGCCCAGGTTTACAGCTAGTATACCAACTTTACTAGTCTCGTCAATATCGATATTGTTCATAACCTTGCGCATCATCATAGCACCCTTAATATTTCTCATCTTGCCCAAACATACTGCTCCGACATCAGGTCGTTTGCGGGCTACACATACTTTTGCTAAACTATCCCATATTACTGAATTCCTACCTCCTGAAATACTTGTTCCTACAACAACTGCCTTCTCTAAATGCCCCGTAGTCATGTAGTACAAGAAATCTAAAATCAGTCGCAAATTAGAGACATCAAGATTATTCTGCGATTCTTTAAACTCGTGCATCAATATCTTTTTAATATTTTGTTGCGATAATATAACGACGTATGGTGTATATAAAAAACATAAAATAAAATCAGAAATAAAATATTCTTCTGTTGTAGAACACCAATTTTTATATTCGTGAAGTTTGCCATCATGACAAAAAAATAAATAGATACTGTCTAAATCAGCAGATCGCATGTGAACAGCTACAATTCTTGAATCATTACAATCCCACAATATTGCAATCGGAACACTTTGGTACGGAGGAGAGGTGTTTTCAGCAATTAATATATTTGTAACAACATCATTAGCTACATCCCACAAATACAGTCTAGGATCGGGAGCAAGGCCAGAGTTAGCAATACTTAGGCAAATATACCGTCCAATACAATTGACAGAAGCTCTCATTACTTCACCAAAATCTTCAATCATTTGATAACAATTTTTAGGAGGATATGGTAACCTGAGCCCTTTCTTAGTTATTTCAACTAATTTTAATGTACCATCCATTGTTGCTATAACGACAAATTTATTTGTATTTGTGATACCAATAGGCTCTCCTTCTCCTTCTGTACTTGGTAGTATTCCCAAACTTATACCTGTTATGGAGTAACACTCGATATGTGGATTAACAATACCAACAAGTACATCATTGTAAATTATAAGCACATCAGTTTTCCATGAAAAGGTTCGTATAAGTGAAAAATTTATATCATTGTCTTTACTGCACATCCAAATCTGAAATATAACATTATATTACACTAGCTATTCTCCGCGGCTTCACTCGCGTTCCCGGAATATAAAGCCTTCGAGGATAATGCATCTTCCTCCTATCAATAAAGCTGAAGAGTTTGTTTGTTTGCGCTAACCTCCCGAGTTACTGGTGCGATTCGATAAATTGTTTCACTAATAGGAAGCACATTATCCCCGAAGATTATAGGCTACTTTTCCAAGAACGCGAGGTGAAACCTAATAGAATTGTGAATTTGCTCTAAATTTCGGAATAATAAAGAATTGGGGAGAGCAACCTATCTCTCTCTCTAATACACACATAAGCTTCAATAAAATAAGTTTCACCTGGTTTCGTGATATCGTAGCACACTTTCACAATATCTATGAGAAAGATGAATAGGTAGGTAGGTATGTATAATATCTATTACCTGTATTTCTTTACCATCCCCTAAAGCAACATATTGATCCATGAAAGCAAAAGCTCTAATTGTAATAGTGGTATCAATGCTTGATGTCATGTTACTTTTGTTAGTGACAGCAATCTCCTTTGCTGATTTTTGCACCATAAATATATTAGGAGAATATCCCCAACAGACTGGCTGCTCACGTAATACGAAAGCACTGGTTATACAATTTACATGCAGCAAAGGATTCATCAAACCCTCAGAACCCCAACTGACTTCTTTGACAGTTCCTTTGATTGAAGTACTGCTTATCAATTTCCAGTTGTTTCTGTGATCTCTTCTCCATAGATATAAATTACCTTGTGAGGTTCCACAACAGAGAGTGTCACTCAAGTTGCAGTAGCTTATACTAGTGAAGATGTCTCCAGCTGCAATCACTTCATTTTCACTGGGTAATACATCATTGTCACCAGTATCACTATCCCATATTCTTATTAAATTATTCCCCGTAATAACTGCCACATAGAAGTTACCAGCGAGGACTATGCACTGACCATTTCTTGCTGCCATTCTAACATGAGTATCTGTAGTTAAGGAACCATCATCTGATATTATGAATCTAGTCAAACTAAGAGCTCCAGCCGACTCCCATGCTACAAGAAGGTAATAGTTACTTATTATGCCCATGAATATAATGTTGCCGGGAGCATTGAGGACTTCAGAGCAAGCTCCAGTATGATCAATGTATAAAATTATTCCATTATCTTGAGCTGCATAGCAGGCATGATTATCTGGCTGAGTGCCTTCTTTCATTCTTGCTGTTGTGCGAGGCCTCCAGGCAGCTAGAGCGTCCAATGCATTCTCGTCACCAGCCACAGCAGCACGGGCTAAGCCTCTGATGGAAGACTCAGTGTTTGGTCTTGGTGTACAGAATGTAATATGAGTGATAACATCACCAAGTTGATGATGGAATGAAGTTAACGGAGCACCCGACCCTGATTGCCAGCCTGACAATGAGCCTGCAGCATCTGAAGCAAGAAGCCTTCCTCCCCCAAGGCTAAATGCAATGGTTGTGAGAGCAGCATTGTGAGGTGCTTCTAAACGAGCCCAGGAGTATTCTAACCAAATATATAGCTCACCACCATCCCACCCAACAACTAATAATCGCCTTGTTGGATGCCAAGCGAGAGCTGTTACTTGATTTAATAGTAATATTGGCCATTCACATCCTTCCAAAGCAAAACCCTGTAAATTAACAATAATTAAATCAAAATGAATACCTAATGATTTAGTGGACATCTCTATTATGTAGGTAGGTATAATCATGTATCCCCCCTGCAATTTTTCCTAGGGGTGGAATTTATTTTGTATTTGTCTGGACTATAACAAATGCACCATAGAAAGTTGGCCAAGAAAGTGGTGTAAATCTAATTTAAATTTATTGTCCTACTTTACTTTAAAAAAATATCAGATGCAAATATCTGAATAGCTTTAGAAAGTATATGAAAAATATTATAATAAGTGCCTATAATATTTGAAGAGTTCCCTCGATTTCTCCAGGATCCCATAATCAAATCCTGACTTGGTGACCATGGGACCACCTGTGAAGTAAGGGTATAATTCAAACAAAAAAAAAATTCTAAATTGGTCCAGGTGTCTTCGAGTAATCGGGGAACATACAAAGAAACAGAAAGATTCCAATGAATTGATATCCTCCTCTTTTTAGAAATCGGTTAAAAAGACAGGATAAGATTCACAATATACAGACATTTATTATTACTGGTGCCTCGGATTAAAGTGCTTACAGGGCAAATTGTTCCTATGGCTGTAAAGAATACGATCCAGGAGAAAGTAGCGAAATTGAAAAAAAAAACGAAGTCCTTGCCTCTAAGGCTACCAACCGAAACTTTTGATTAAACTTACGGTTTCCTGGAATATTGTCACAAATCCTCCTTTTTCTTGATTGTAGGAGCCTACGGCCAAAAGTGGTAATGATGGATGCCATGAACCAACTGTCGATACGACGTTACTGTCGATAAAGTTAAGTCTGGTGTCGATGTACAGAGTCATCGGGAACAGTAAATCCAAGCAAAATCTTACTTTTTCAGTGAGGGAATCATCACAGATCAATAGATAGCACCTAGGTACTGATATAGATAATAGTCAGAATAAAATCACTTGAAAGTAGGAATTGGTAAGAATCTTTTATCACAATTTTCACAATCTATTTTATCGTGTTTATCACAAACTACCCAGAGAACTCAAGAGAACTAGTGTTCCAGTATTATATTGTACCTAGTCTTTGCTAGTGTTTATTTACTTCTGTCTGATTGGTCTGATTAGGTTGCTGTTGCTATGCTAGTTTAGTTGCCAAGCAGTGTTGCCAATGCAATTCCTCCGCTTTCCGTTAGGGGCACTAGGAATAATAGATTTGGTAGTTTGTTACTTAAGGTGAAGGCGTCGGTTGAAGCGTCGAAATTCAAATTTTATCACGTTTTTTGCAAATTGCAGCTCAGTTATAGGTCGTAAGTTATCAGCATCTTATAAGAATGATAGTATATTTACTGATTAATAACAAAAGAAATCATCAACATATTCCTCCAAGGTATATTAGTAACATTTTCATGAAATAGTCGTATGTGTCAGTAATATAACTTGGAGGAATATTATTATTATTATTCATACTCTTTTAAAAATGTGACGTCAATGTTCACGACAATGCCGTTAATTCCAACGAAATTGGGGAAACCGTATTAGGTTCGTAGCCCCATCATTAAAGTATCGCTATCTATATTCTTATTTTTAATTCGGGTAAACAAACAAAAGGTAAACAAACAAATGTCATTGTCAATGTGTCATAGAATTTTGATCAACTACTATAAAGAATACCTGAACCAGCACAAGCGAAACCACGAGCGAGTACTAGTAATTAAGATTAAAATGTTTTGCCCTTCTGAAATGTCATGATTTGACACATTGACAGACATTTGATTATTAACCTTTTGTAACTCGAATTAAAAATCATAGTATAAGTACGTATCCCCTATAGTGGTCTATGGTCCACAAGAGTATAGAATAGAATCCACAGATATTTATATATTATTTGTATAGTTTAGTATCTCTACTTTCAGATATTCTCACTGTGATCTCTACTTAGTTTGTGGTAACAATATTGTATCCTTTATTCCTCTTTAATTCTTTGCACTACAAAAAAAAACGCTTTCGTTGATTGATTACTGTAAGATTAGTACCTAAGTGTTCTGAATATTATTACAGTTATATTCTTGAGTATGTATGTAACGTCAAAACTCTTTAACCGACAAGCATAGCGAGACTGGTTTTATGAATTTCTGATAACGAGTGCGAGGCTACATATTTTTTATGATTACGAAAACAAAATAATGTGGTATCTAACCTCTGACGCCGATCAAAGAATTCTTTACATTGTTCCACATTGTAATCAAATGACTATTGGACGAAGTGCTGATGATCAAATATGTAATTTTCCGATCCTCGAAGATCCTTCAATTAGCAGGAAGCATGCCACTTTGACCATAGCAGAGAATTGTTTGTATCTGCAAGATTTAGGGTCTAGATATGGAACATATATTAATGAGTCTATGACTATTGTAGAAGCAAACAATAAAATAAAATTAAATGATAATGACATTGTTAAATTTGGTAAAATGAACAGCATTTGGAAGGTTCATGAGTTGAAACTGGTTACATGTACATCAACCTTAAAAGGCGAGAATTTGCAAAACTTGAAAATAATCCTGGGTAAGATAGGAGGTACATTGAATAATGATTGGGATGATTCCTGTGGGTATGTCACTATGCCAGCAATAACTTTGACAATAAAAGTTGTGTTAGCATTGGTGCATGGATCACATATTGTCACTACAGAATTTTGGAACAAGTGCCTTGAAGCTATAATAAATTTAACCATATTACCTGATCCCAAAAATTTTACACCTCAGATAATAGAGTCCACTCTCAATAAAGAGGTTGTATCTTTCTTGCCTGATATAAGAAGAAAAACCTTGTTTTTAGAAAAAAAAATAATTTTCTTTTCAAGGCGTCAATTTGAAATGTATAAAACTGTTTTACTAAACAGTTCTGCATCACCACTCTTATTGAGTGAATCAAAAATGACTAAGTCATTGCTCTGTGAAAAAGATGTAATAGTCATTCAATACAATTTAACTAACACCAGCCAAGAGACACAAGCTCAACGAATTCAAATCAATGATATTGTTACTTACTTGAAGAGTAAAGGCAAAAGAGTTGTGGCTGATGCAGAAATTGGCTTGGCTATACTATACTGTTCATTGGATAAGTACTGTAACCCTGATTTCAATTACTCATCTGAAGTTATCAAACAAACTTCAGGGCCTATAATTAAACCAACAAATGTATTGGTCCCAGAGTCTCAGGAAACTTCTCAATTGAAGGGAGAAAATGTAATCATAAATGAAAGCTTAGTTTCTGATAATAATACTAGCATTGCATCTAGTAGTGCTGGCAAAGGAATAACGAACAAAAGAAAACTGAGTAATGACACTGATGATCACACAAGGTCTACTAAGAAGTTGGCCCTTGAAATAGCAAATGTTTCAGATAAAAATGGTAAAAGAAAGCTTGATGATGCTGAGGAATCATCAACAAATGCAATAAAAAAAATAGCAGTTGACAATGATGATGATATTTTTAATTTTATGAATCCAAACAATGGAAATAAAAATAAACAAACTGAGAAAAAACTGAATTTGTTGAAACCTCTGAAAAGAAAGGCAGATTTCAATACAAATGATGATGATTTATTTAATTTTATTGAGACTAATGATAAAAAACAAAAAACAACACCTGTTGAATCTTCTAAATCCAATCTGTTTGATACAAAGGAAAATGAAAAAAATTTCAACAATGCCAGTAATGGTAGTAAGAAAAATGAAAATATTACAGCAAAAGATATATCAGCTATGAGAGGAGCAAAACTTGAAGAGTTAATGAGAGATAATGTGTTTTTGAATTCAAATAAAAAAAACATTAAAAAAGAACCAAATGATGAACTTGATGAAAAAATGAAGGAACTTGACTTGGGTTATACAATTGTTAAAATTAGGAATGATCTCATTATTAAGAAAGAACCTCTTCAAGTTGAAGAGCAAAATAGTCAAGTAAGAAACTTTAAAAAGTTCAAAAAGGTATGGCCTGTTAAAATGCAAGTCACTATTATTCCAAGGTCTTCTACAAGTATTACTTTATCTGGAACAGATGTGGTAGAATGAAGTATAGAAGGATCTATCTGTATGTATTGATTATAATAAGAACATTTTTTAATTGCATTGTGTAAGAAATATTTACTTATTTTACAATAAAAGATATTTTTTTTCAATTTGAATCTGTATTTATTTTGCTCTTATGCTTACTAGACACTATTTATTAATTATCTGAGTCTTCATTATTATCTGATTCTTCAATGTTCTCCTCTGCTTTAACACTGTAACAAATAATTTGTCATTTAAAGACCTTGACCAATAATGTCAGTCCAAAAATAATCTAGTTAGTTAGCTAGTTTCATTTCTTCCTTGCTAAATCCTGCTAATATTATAAACTAGCTTCCGCACCGCGGTTTCACCCGCGTTCCCGAGGTATCTTATGTTATCCCGGGGTAAAAAAAAGTAGTCCATATGTTCCCCGTGGTTTCACTCGCGTGCCCGGGATATAAAGTAGCCTATAACCTTCGAGGATAATGTAGCTTCTTATTAGTGAAAGAATTTTTCAAATTGGCCCAGTAACTCCGGAAATTAGCGCGATCAAACAAATTCTTCAGCTTTATTATTAGTATAGATAGATAGATTGTCGGTAACGCGGGTGAACCAGCGGGGCGGAAGCTCGTTCAAAATATTGTTTTAGACGAAACTACCTTTGTCTTGATATACAAGAAAACAAAGCATATAGCTTCATACCCTAGCTAGACGCCAGACTCCTAGTATAGGGCGAACGCTTTCAGGGAAACTCATTAGGAAAATTGATCATAAATAAATCCACGCACTCTAATATTAGGCAAGTAACGACCCAGGACTCGTGAACATCTCTGCGCTCGCTTACTAAAAAGCAATATCGCCCTGCAGGAATACAAACAGACAGAATGTTCATGTACAAAAATGTTTGTCATGGATGGGAATTAAAAAACCACAACCTTTGGCGCGATAGGTACCTAGTTTTATTTATTTAACAGTCCGCTTAAGGTTCGGTTGGAGCGCGATATTAAAATTTTATCACGATTTTTGCAAATTGCAGCTCAGTTATAGGTCGTAAGTCAATAACATGTTATTTGCGATAAGAATGGTAGTTCAGTAGTGACTAAATACGCCAACTGGCCTATAGAACTAAAAACGATTTGGCGAGAGTTTGCCTGCCATGGATAGATCGCTGAGAGCGTTTTTGCTTTGATAGCTGTTTTTCGCGGCGACAATCTATCTATACTAATAATAAAGCTGAAGAGTTTGTTTGATCGCGCTAATTTCCGGAGTTACTGGGCCAATTTGAAAAATTCTTTCACTAATAAGAAACTACATAATCCTCGAAGGTTAGGCTACTTTATATCCCGGGCACGCGAGTGAAACCACGGGGAACAGGTAGTTAAAATATATGCAGGTAAGTATCTTTTTTTGCTGACAGGCGGCTTTTAATAGACCGTTTCTTGACCGCTTGATCGTCGGCCATTTTAAGGTTGAGGCTTCGGTTGGGGCGTTAAATTAAAATTTTATCACGTTTTTTGCTAATTGCAGCTCAGTTATAGGTCGTAAGTTATCAACATGTTATTTGCGACAAGAATGGTAGTATATTTACTGATTAATAGCAAAAGAAATCATCAACATATTCTTCATCTTGCTCAATTCTTTCGCCTGGTATAGACGAAATTTATATTTTTAGATTGGTCATTTTGTGTAGATTCCATAGATAGAACATTTAATGGGCTCTACAGTACACACACACTAGATACGGAACAATAACTGTATTTATCGGAACGGTCGGGGCCGGGCGGTACTCTGTGCCGTATATAGACACCCGACGCATCAAAGGGTAAGAAAATAGTCGAAAATAATAGGTAGTAAAGATTTTTTTGTTGTTGAATTGATGCTTTATTTAATGATAATTTACCAAACCTTATTTCTCTTTGAGGTCTTTTGAGATGCACAGTACCATCAGGTGCTACTCTAACTTTGCAATCTGGTATTGTTGACAGTTCATCTTCCAACACTGAAAAATTTTTGGGTCTTCTTTGTTTGAGTTTTGGAGCATCTATAGTATGTGATGGTCCTGCAATATTGAACACATACATTAATAACTAGAGCAATTCTTCTTCGTCTTTGGATAGATGGCGACTGAAGCCAGGAGGACAATTCCGTCAATGTCACACTTGTGAAATTAAATTTCATTTCTTACGAAGACACTATTTAATTTTTGTTACGATTATTAAACTTTCAAATGAAATGTTCGAAATGATGCCCATTATTATCAATAAATAAGCAGACTCGACACCTCAAAGATTAAGTTCGTTCTTCATCACAAATTTATCCATGAATTGTAAACAATTGGAGTCATTTTGAAAAATTAAATGTATTAAGGTGCGAGTATGTATTATGTACTTACTACTTCTTTGAAAGTAAGAAAAGTAAACAGTATTTTCTTAAAAATTTGACCTTTATTTTGCCATATAACATAGCTTCGCAGAAATTTAAGGGTATACCTTCAGTTGGAGCGTTAAATTCAAATTTTATCACGTTTTTTGCTCATTGCAGCTCAGTTATAGGTCGTAACTTATCAACATGTTATTTGCGACAAGAATGGGAGAGAGATATTATAAGCGACATTATGAGATGGAGCAATCAATAATAATATATATCTTTTCATTTTCAATGAGTTTGATTCCTGGCAAGGCAAATTCATTTTTTTTATCCAAGCATACAGTTTTAGCTTTTATCAAAATCATCCCCACCCAAGACTACTTTCAGCATTTTTCACTATTCCCTATACTTTAGGATTTGGTCTACCACACATACATACATATATACCACATATATAGCTTAATATTTTAATCTGTAAGTTCAATGTAATTATCCATGTAACAAGGGTGGGCAGATAATTTTTTACATGGGGAGCCTTTTTCCAACCTTGAATAAATCTTGACATTTTTAACTTAGAGGTTTTTTTTCCCCAAGGCATTCCCTTTCTTTCCTTTGTGAGATAGCAGTGCTAATCAAGAAGCTAAATGGAACAGACTTCAAGTTAAGCTAGGCCAAGTAATGAAAACCCTAATACTTATTGCTTCCTACTATAGCAAAAACCTGCAGGGTGATTGTGTAACTGTCTCATAATCGTCTTTTAAAAGATGATTATGAGTGCCAATGCTATTGGATTCAAGTTACACAATTGCCCTGGTGGCATCCTCATAAAACTGTTTTCTTATATACTTACGTAGTGTTAGGTACAGTGGTAATGACAATGATAATGGCAATTTTATTGAGATAGATCTTATATTAGCCTCGCCTCCAGGGTATTTTTGACGTAATTGTTGAATTAGAGAGAGGATATTTTCTTTAACTTTATCTTGCTGCATGCCTGTATGGCCTACCATGATTGTTGAAGTGGTTCCTTCACTCAGACGTAGCATAACAGATCGTAGGCCAACATCAATACTTTTTTTTATATCTGATTCATTTATTCTGACTGGTATCAGCATATTGTGTTTCTTAAAGAACATTTTTCCAAGTAGATGAGAAACATGAGTTAATACTCTTGTATCAACCATAATAAAGTCATGCTGTGTCAAAAGTCTACGCTTCAGTTCAAATTGGTCATACTCCACTTTTAATTGTCGCATAGGAAGTACTGTCTTAACCTGCAAATATTCATGTGTGATCAGACTCCATAACAAAATATATAAAGTAAAGTCATAAGTAAATTTATTAAATACAGTACATACAGAAGTAACACCAGCATTCCTCAATAATTCTTCCCAACGATCAACTGTGGGCTCATGATCATGCTTTCTCCCTTTCTTTATATCTGGTGTTATAAAACAAACTTCTCCAGTAGAAGCAATTGTGCTGTGAGGTAAAACACTGAAAAACATATAAAAATAAGCTGGCATAGCGACATATAATTTAATTATAGGTATGAGATAAATATGAACTTACAATTTAATGTTGCCTTTTAAGCTCTGTATTTTAATGCAATTAATTACAGCAAATATTGGGGTTTCATCGTCCAATATAGTATTTTTTTTCTTGTTACTTGCAGCTAATAGTTGTAGGGCATTCAAACATAAATCAACAAGGTCATCTTTGATGCTTTTGGTAGGCATAATGAATTTGCCTTTTTTCTTGATTTTTACATCCATTATGTTACCCTGAGGCAACTGCTTATTTTGTTCATCATCTTGAAGTGTTATGGGATTAATTATGGGTTTAGTTTTCAACTTCTTTTTAGATTTTTCAATTTTAGCAGACTTGTGGATTTTTTCTCTTATTTTATTTTTAGACAGACTTTGTTTTAAAGACACCATTTTTACTAATAAAGTATATAATTTATGATTTTAAGTACAAACTTCAACACGTGTTTTCCCAGTTTATTCAGTCACCACAGATTACTGAATGAATTAGCCAAGCGAAAGTGCCTAGGAATTGTACAGTCTATGAAAATTTACACGAAATAAACTAACCAACCAACTCCAAAAAAATAACCCTTCCAGTTTAAATATAACGTTATCCTTCGTTGTCTACTAGACAACTGTGTGCTTCCATAATGATACGGATTATATTTCATTGAATTTTCTTATTCAGTCTGTGAGTCTGTGATGGATAATTTTCAGTTTGATTATTGGTGAATTTTATAAACTTTAACCAGTTTATATGCTTTGTGAGTGTTTCCTAGTTTTAATTCCAAAGTATGACCTAAAGACATCATGAAACTTTGCTAAAATTAGCAAAATATCTTGCAAGATAAGCCATGTAAAACAGGTTATATATAAAATGGATCAGAAAATTTGCATTTGACGAAGACCAGTGAGTACAAAATACGTTATTTATGTAATAAACTTATAGCTGTAGCTGCAATGTTATTTTTATTATTTTCAATTTACTTAATAAAACCAATAAAAATATGTGCTTTTATTATTAACTATTACCATAACATCTGCTCCGAAAATGCTAAGAATATCAATATATTATATTAATGGGCATCCCTAATTTAATTTTTATGTTGGCAATGGCTGACATGGAAATGACATATAATTTTGCAATCATGTTGGTATGGACATTGCGCTATACTGTTATACTAAAACAAATCCAAGGAATCCCATATTTTTCAATGAAACTTCCGCCTCTTATACGTAGTATTATATCCTCTTTGGAATGAATAGTAGCAAGCAAGCTGACAGTCACAGTCACAGACAAGGATAGAACACAGATCTCTATAAACTAGTGTACTGGGTGGGACAGAATGTGAAGATACGATACATGCTGTACGAATTGTATGTACACACGGCCACAGATCAAGCTACATACTGTGGTACCTTATGCGCCATATTATAGGCACTATTTTGCAACAAAAATGTTTAGCTTGATCCGTGGCCGTTTGTACATACTAGCATAGCATACTAATACAATACCATAGAGTAACTTATATATTGACTAGTTTGCTAGTACGTTTGTATCAAAAATTTTTTTTATGTATGTTCCCCGATTTCTCGAAGATGCCTGGGGGTCTAAAAAGGAAGGATTACGCAATATTGCTAAAAGGAATTCGGATCATATTCTGAATTGCATAAAAAGCGGCCATTTTACGATTTTGAATTCAATTCATAATAGGATCTCATTATGATTCAACAAGTGCTTCCTTTTTAGAGCCCCTGTGCTAGGAAGAGTAGGAAGTAAATAAATAAGCGTTCCATGGATTTGGGCAGCAGGTACTATTATTTATTCTGTGGTAGCGCGTAGCAGGCAGGTGTGGGTTGGTAGGTGTAGGTAGGTAGGTGTAAGTAGGTAGGTAGGTTAGGTAGGTCCCTGTTTTTTTTGGCAGGAAAACGTCTGCCGGGTGAGCTAGTCTATCATAATCTGCTAGGAGTAAAAGTGTTCCGTGATCATAATCCATTTAAGTACTCATTTGCAAAGAGAATATAGGTACCTATTTAATCACTACGTTTTTCTCATTTGCTCCTCTAATATTTACCTACGATGCGTGGTAAAACATTGTATTCTTAAATGTTTAAAAGTATAAAGACACACAGCTACGATTTGTTCTCAGTTCAAGAGAGACAATGTTTTATTCAAAAGATAAGACTGGCCTTTGTGTTACTCGGTAGAAGCTCAAATAAATTATTAAAGACAAGGTAATCACTCCGTTTGCCAAGAAAATACTATGTAAGTACCTACAATGAAAAAATGTCTTTCAGCGGCTAAGGCGAACGTACCGTGCATTTTATATGACTAAATATGCACGGAACTAAAATGTAAGTGCTACAGAGAATGCTAGAAAATTGTTCTCAAGGATAACGTCATAAATAGAGACCGTCGTCGTGGAGGTATCGTTTATTTCCGAAACTAATGCCAAACATTTTGAAAAAAAATCAGATAGTAGTTCTTTAGGAAAACCTATAAGAAGTCTATCTAATACCTGCAATTCATGGATATATATATATAATCTAAATCTCGGAAACGGCTTCAACGATTTTCATGAAATTTGGTATGCAGGGGGTTTCGGTGGCGATAAATCGATGTAGCAAGGTTAAATTATTAGAAAACACGATTTCCAAAAAAAAATAACTTTTTATAGTTACCATCAACAAATTTGGGTCAGATTTAAAAATATTTATGGAACTTAGTTAAACATGTACGAAACCATCTCCATACGAGTTTAACTCGCATTTGTCCGATTTTTTAATTACAAATCTATGTCATACCGCCAAGCATCGTCATATAAATTCCATGTTAAATTCTGTTTTGATAGAGAGAAAAAGAATAATATATAAATCTTTGATGGCTTAGGTATATATAGGTTATTTTTATAGTTATCTACATATTTGAAAATTTATTTGTCCTACTAGGTAGGTACTAGCTGTCCCCCACGGTTTCACCCGCGTTCCCGGGATATAAAAAGTAGCCTATATGTTATTCCAGGGTATGATCTATCTATGTGCCAAGTTTCATCGAAATCAGTTCAGTAGTTTTTGCGTGAAAGAGCATCAAACATACATACAAACTTTCACATTTATAATATTAGTAGGATCTGAACGAGCTTTAAATAAAATAAAATAATAACCTTGCATGCATATCCCTATCCTATTATCCTTCGCAGATAATGGATAAGTATAGGTAGGTCTAGGTTCATACTTATATAATACTAGCTGTTCCCCGCGGTTTCACTCGCGTTCCCGGGATATAAAGTAGCCTAATAAGTCTTCCGGGGATAATGTATTAGTGAAAGGAAGCTTCCCAATCGGACCATTAACTCCGGAGACAAACAAACTCTTCAGCTTTCCTATAACGCCGCTGGTTATGGCTTCGATTCCCATCCAGGACAACACATCGGCAAACCCCGGCGATGACCACTTACCATCAGGTACCTATCTGCCAGTTTGTTAAACTTTTGTCAAAAATTAGGTTTGTTCCTTATCCGGGTTGACATCTCATGTTTGCCTCGGGTTGTATCGACATTGGTCGTTCATGAACTTTATTTAATTTCCTGATTGCGCAAACGTAACTTGGGAAACGACCCGCACACCCACAGCTGAGCAATGTTGTTTGAACTCCCTCCCAGAAATTCAAATAAAGATGCTGAGTAGTTGGGACTCAACTACTCAGCATCTTTATTTGAATTTCTAGCCACTATCATGCTGCACACCATATTAGGTACCTACTTATGTTACGATTCGGAATAAGTTGAGCTACTAATACCTATATATATCCAATCTTTATCGACTCCAGTGTATCCATTAAATTATTTATGTGGTAGGTAAAATGATGTAAGTATTGATTTGTTAAATACTTGAATGAGTTCAAACAGAACTTTGTGACAGCAGCTGCCTCCGATCCAATTTGTGTGAACGCCGATTCCGCTTAATTTTATTACCCTGCCAGTAGGTACTTATCTATGTATGTAGGTATTTATATAATTAGTACCTGGATGACTGAGCTTTGCTCGGTATTTTTAGGGTTCCGTACCTCAAAAGGAAAAAACGGAACCCTTATAGGATCAGTTTGTTGTCTGTCTGTCTGTCAAGACCCTTTTTCTCAGGAACGCGTGGAGGTATCAAGCTGAAAATCATATCAAATACTCAGACCTACTGTCCCTTGGAGCTGTGAAAAATCAAATTTCTAAGCCAACGCAATCAAAAGATACAGCCGTTTATGCTGCAAAATCGACACTTCCAAGGGAATCAAATCCTACAGGGTACCTACTTCCCGTGAACTCAGAATCTTGAAATTTGGTACGAAGCAACGTTTAGCACATATAAAGGGAAAAATTGCGAAAAGCATATTTTTTTTGTTACATCATATAATAATAGTAGTTTATGATACTGTTGCATTATAGGGGTTATTAAATACGAGTGTGAGTTTAAGTACCGAGCCGTAGGCGAGGTTCTTAATAGTACCTATCACACGAGTTTTTAATACCTATCATATGCAGTATCATATAGTACTTTATTTAAACTCATATAAATTAATATTAGACAAGTCACCTCTCTTTCATTTTAACCTTATTGAAAAAAGATAGAACATTTTTAATGCTGTCAGTTTAATCCATACCGTCGTAATGTACGGGTAAATAGTAGTGACCAATAAAGATCGCGCTTAAATTCACGTTGAAATGTGTGATCGGATTAAACTGACAGGACTAAAATATCTTACATCCCTTTCTTATATTTACTATTAGAAAGAGATATAGTGAGATTAAATTTATTAAGTTCGTAAACAACAGAATCGATGTGATTTAAAGGTAAAAAAATCGATAGTATTTGCTACCAACCTCAAAAAAAAAATTGATATTAAAGTACTGTTTTTGACTTTATAATTAGCACATTACGATATGTGAGTAGACAAAAATATTTTTAATAATTTTAAACTTACTACCTCTTTCCTCACGAACGTGTAGAGGTACTAAATTCATATCAAATACTCAGATCTTTAATACCTTTAAGCTGTAAAAATTCAGACTTCTATGTCAACGCAATCAAAAGAAACAGCAATTTAAGCCGCATACCTACATATTTTGAAACTCGCAACTACTCGCAAGGGAATCAAAACCTAAAGGATACTTCCAGTCGACCGAATCTTGAAATTTGGCATGAAGCAACGTTTTAAAGCACACATAAAGGAAACATTTCGAAGACTTTAAATTTTTAGTTAAATGACTTAATATTTTTTTTTAATAATTATTTACGTATCAACTTGAAATTCATATCAAATACTTAGGTCTAATTGCCATTAAGATGTGAAAAAAAAAAAACAAATTTCTATGTGTATGCATGAACGAAAAACGCAAAGGTACAACCATTTAAACCGCATATTTTGAAACTCGAAACTACTCGCATGGGAATCCAGTTTGGTAAGAAACAATAACTTATTATAGCACCTGGGGGCTTACCATCAACTCTTATTGCGATCCAAATGCAAACCTAAAATGAGTTGCTTCGCTATTTCATACCATGACATCATTATAGCGATCCAGTAATATTGATGATCGTAGTTGGTTCGCAATTGATACGTAAACTCTTTTCGTTCATTCATTTTTCGTATCATGAGGTGAGATGTCAACCTACTTTGGACCGGTCAAGTGTCAATATAAGCGAACCAAAAAAAGTTACTACCTATTTTCTTGTCAGAACTGAATTGCTTTCTAATTTAAATTGTAAAAACTGATAATAATACATAGTTTCAGGTATTTTGATTTATTAAATCATGTGCCATAATGTTAAAAATAAGTTATTTACCTACAACAAATATACAAACTACATATAAAAAAATCCTCGAGACGGCCGCTGCTGCCGATCAACAGAAGTCTGGCAGCGTTTCCTCTTTGAATAACCAAGCTAACACGTTGGCGGAAAAAGCTCCCCGCCCGCCGGTCCCCCGAAACCTCAATAAGTTTTTAAGTGTTCGAGCAAATCAGCAAGCCTCAAGCCTTAGAATCGGCCGACGTTAGAGAGTACCAAAGGCCACGGTGCCCAAGCTCGCCGAAGTGATCACCAGCGATGAGGATAAATTGATCCTAGAACCAAGACGAAGACGAATGCCTACACCGGTCGCGCGGCTCGAAGCGAGAAAGTGAAAAACATCTAACATAGTCCCGCCCGATATTTGTGGATAGAATGACTTGCAACCAGTGGACCTGAGTCCTTGCTCGAGTCCCGTTCAGAGACAGCCATATAGGAGACAGCTTGCAAGTGTGCGCGATCAGACTCCGTAGAATAAAGTGAATAAATTTTGCAAAGAGGCTTGTCCTACGCTCTCTGAGAACAACTCAAGATTATAAATATTTGTGCCTGGACAAGCTGCCTGCCTCCCTGCCTGTTATAGAGTAATTTTTTTTGTATACGTGGAAAAGGTAAAATATACTTAGAGACATAGGTAATACAATTTTGCAGCTACGTACATAGTTTGTTACGTGAAAATATTATGTTATTAAACAAACTTCACAAAATTACTAACACCATTGTTTGAATTTAATTTAAATTTCCAATTTCTAAATAAATGCTACTTTTGATTCACTATCACTACATAGTATAAAACAAAGTCGCTTCCTGTCCGTCTATCCCTATGTATGCTTAGATTTTTTAAACTACGCAACGGATTTTGATGCAGTTTTTTTGAATAGATAGTGATTCAAGAGGAAGGTTTATATGTATAATACATGCATAATATAGTACAGAAAAGCCGAGAAAAACCGTGCGAGCCGGGGCGGGTCGCTAGTATATAATAAAGAATAACGCGAAATTAGATAAGTTGTCGGTAAGTCGTTGGTGTGGGATGCCACATGTGTTGATACACTTGCGCCATCTCACTTGCCAGCGGCATGTAGAGTTGCAGAAGCGGCTGCGGCTGGTGCGTAAAATTCCGAATCCAAAAAATACGCTTCTATTGGCCCAAATATTTTTTTTTTGCCTTTTGCGGTCGAAACCATGGGTCCTTAGGGGTTCGAGGCTCGCCGATTTTCTCGAACATTATCTTCAAAATTAATTGAGGTCACAGGGGACCGGCGGGCGGGGAGCTTTTTCCACCAACGCGTTAGCTTGGCCATACAAAGAGGGAACGCTGCCAGCCATCTGGGAACCTTGCCGTTGATTGGCAGCAGCGGCCGCCTCGAGGAAATTTTTTATATATAGTTTGTATATTTGTTGTAAATATTGTATATTATAGGTAGGTACTTGCCAAATCAAAGTACCTATCATTCTACGATAAGTTACATCTTACTTTCTAGATTAAATTTGAAACTTTCTTTACCGTTTTGCCATTTGTATGTGTGTGTCACTGTTAACTAATTGGATACATTGCTGCAATTTAAGATCTAAAATGTATATACGAGTCTATAGAAATACTTACATAGTTCCAAGTATGATACCGTTAGGTATTTAATATATACATAGGTACTATTGAGAATATTTTTCTCTAAATTATAATCACTCAATAATCCATAATACTTTAAGAAAATTATGACACAAAAGTCAAAACGTGTATACTTTTTATACGACAAGTGCATGTATCCGATCGCAAGTTTTTCGTTCTAAAATATCGTGGTAGTAATATTTTTTAAGATAAGTCAACATTCTTATTTGTTATTTAATGTTATGCACAGTAATTCATTGATTGCTAGAATTATTTAAAAGAATATTATTTGATACTTTGAGACGTTATTTATTTTTATTTTTTCGTAAATAGCATTTAAAAATAACCGTAACTTACCGCAAAATCACACATTTAGGTTTTTAAACGTATCGCATTGACTCAGAGTAAAAGAGACAGACTTATGTAATTACCGTATAGCATCTTCACTTTCTAGCAAAACCCGGATCACAGACAATTTCGTTCATTCATTCCGACCAAACGCGATTCTTTTTTATTAGCTTCATGGTACGAATTTTAGCAGACCTGTTTAGGTACCTAGACTGGATTGCATCGGAACTGAATGGCTATGTAAAAGTTGATGGTAAGCCTCCAGGTAACAGAAAAATTCAGCTCCCGAAACCCCCTGCATACTAAATTTCATGAAAATCGTTGGAGCCGTTTCCGAAATTCAGATAATATATAATATACAGGTGTCCCAAAACTAAACGATAACGGGCGAGAGGCCAAGTTATACCAGTTCTGGGAAAAATAAGCAATAATAGATTTTTATCAAAACAGTTGAAAATAGACACCCTTGGTCGTATTTTTAAGTATTGTTTGTGATCACAAATTTCACAATTTTGCAGTGTTTTTTAAAAATCTATTATTGCTTAACTAAGTACCTATAATAGATCTTAGCTGTATATGTAATCCAATTATTTAGGTAATTTTATTTTCAGCTTGCTCTAACATATTGTGGGATGCCTAATACATTGTTGACCGGTCTACACTTAGGATTTAAAAACACAATTGGGTCATTGTCAAATTTTGAGCAGGTAACTCGTCCCAGATTTTCCCTGAGGAAAAAATAACGTAATTGTTTTACCAAAATTATAATAATTTAAACTTTTAATAAAAATAAATCAGATTTTGAAATGATGTTGATACCTGAAGAAAATATTAGCCTACCTAGGTAACTGTGTAAAAAAAACCCACTGTATTAGTAACAAAGTGGTAATTACCGCCGGGGCCGTAACAGAGTTGTACCTACATTTTACACACTCCTGGGGGCCAATTCCACAAATAAATTTTGATTAAATTACAATTGGATCGAAGCTGAATGACGACTTTTGCACGTTTTTGTATTCCACTAATAATTTGATCTGACAACGATCGAGATCCAATCATGGTTGTATTAATGTGACGTTCGATCTAAAGTTATAATAGTGGAGTGGTATTCCACTAAACATTTGACACATTTGATTGGATTACAATTGTTACGGTAAGGTTATTATTATTATTTTTTCATTTTCTTTCGGCTGTATTTGTATGTGTTTTTATTTTATTTTTGTGGTTTTGTTTTATTGTTAATAACAAATTAATAATTTGTGAAAAGCTAATTGTTATAATTCAAAAACTAAATAATTATAATATACATATTTAAAAAATGTAGCCTTGCTGAGTTTCTTGCCGGCTCTTCTCAGTTAAAGGCCGTGTTCCGAACCGGTGGTAAATTTTATAAATTTGACCTTCATAAGCCACCTGGGGCCTAAATTGAATAAATGGCTTTGATTTTGACTTTGACTACGGTTGCCAAGGGTAACAACGATTATAAATCTAATCGTAATCCAATCGTGGTTCGATTTCGTTTATTTAATGGATAAAGTTTTTTTAATAAATTTCGTAAATCGTAATTGGATGTCAACCGTTGTAATTTAGCAGAATTGGACCCCTGGCTATAAAATATAGAAATAACAGAAAACAAACGGGGCGTACGAATCATATTTCAGTATTTAGTGTAGAACACTTAAAATTCATAACTTTTTAAACTCGTAGTTACTTGCTTAAAAATTGACAATGATCCAATTGTGTTTTTAAATCAGGAGGATGCGACGTCGTTGTATAATTCATAATTTAGCGGGTCATGTAGATACCTACAGTCGCTTATTTCTGCGTTCAATAAATCTCTCTATTCCGCGTCATCGTCGCTAGATGTATTCGGTATATTAATATAGTGGACCAAACAATGGTTCTCATGCAAAATGCAAACGTGAGCGACCACTCTCGTCTCTGCCCAAATAGCCCGCCCAACGAACGGAACTGCGGTTACCTACCTCCCAACTAGGTAAACAAACGCATGAGTACATAGGTATAGCAGCCTACCGCAATTTACTTTTGCCTATTTTAAATTTTAAAAACATCACAGGATTCTTCCATTCTACGTCGGCAATATATTCTCGTAAAGAATCGGTGTGT
Organism: Tethea ocularis; assembly: GCA_963555595.1. NCBI lineage: Eukaryota > Metazoa > Arthropoda > Insecta > Lepidoptera > Drepanidae > Tethea > Tethea ocularis. Next base: position 5,689,144 of record OY741966.1, read on the forward strand.
TTAAATATTTTATCTTCGTGTGAACATAAGAAAACAACAATCCAACAACTTTGCTTCTTTATGGAAACATCCAATAATTTTACGTGCAAAAACTTTCAACAAAAAATTCGCCTTCAAAGGCACTACGTAAAAAGACTAAAATGACTATGTAGGAACTGGAATCTGACTGTTTTGAAATCAGCGAAAGTGTAGTTCATGTCTGCAAAGTTATTTTATGCTTTTTAGTGCTTTTGAAGGCGGTTCTATTTTTTGTTTGAAAGGTTTTTATTTTTAAATATATAGTTTCTTATCACTGATCATTGACGCTAGTATAAGCACATTAGCGTTGTACCTTCCAACATCACATCAAACAACTAACAGTCCTATAACATATCCTTAATTAAATATAACCTAACTCCTAAAACCGTTAAGGAGTTGTACCTTCTTGTAGAGTTGTAGCTCACCAATATAAGATGCAAGAACAATAGACTACCGGACGCAAATATCTGAATAGCTTTAGAAAGTATATGAGAAACATTGTAAGTGCCTACACATTTTTGAGAAGTCCCTTCGATTTCTCCAGGATCTCATCATCAGATCGGAGAAGTTTACCCTTTTAAACAAAAAAATAATTTTTAATATCGGCCCAGGCGTCTTCAAGTAAAAATCCCTCGCATCCCTTTTTTGAAGTCGGTTAAAAATGGGAGCTGGTAATGGGACTCGCGATGTTCTATTGTGTTTTCAAAAACGTCAACACGAGACCATTATAGCAATGTTAATATTGCGTGCGGGCGGAGATAATGCGAACGAAATAGGCATAGATAGATGCGTTTATGTACCTATTTTTGCGCTATCGCCGCTAAAATAAAGGATATCTCAAACTTTTTTTTTCCTATCGTTGCTGATAGGTGACAGCGTAACCACTGTTAGAAAATTGGCCATCTTCTCTATGATATCAAAGAAAAAACATAATTTAAAAGTTTTCTTCTCAAAATGTATACATTTCTACTCTATACTTGTACTACGATTTCTTTTCCTAAAATTTAATCTCGTCAGAAAGATTCTTCTTCCTAGTCGGACACTCTTGCCAGAGTGGTCGTGGTTATGATAGGTCTTGAGTGGCGGCTTTTGCAATCGTCTCCATTCGGCCCTGTTGCAAGCATTGCGGGAATACTCGGTCATGGTGGAGTGTGTGGTAGACACTAAGAAAAATAGTGATGGCTAAAAGCGTATGCGTAGGGTCTGCTGTGCCCGCTCGTCTTCATCACGTGTCATCACGAGTATGCAACCACCGGGTTTCTCAATCTTTTTTATTTAAAAAAAACTGGCTATGTACTTTATAGTGCTATATAAGTATAGTATATAGTCAGAAAAAATATAAAAAAATTCTAATTTATTTTGATGTTACGTTTTATAACTTCAGAGCTGTTCACTAGAACCTGAGCCAGTGAGCCAGAGTTCCAAAAAATTTGATTTTTTCAGACTCTTCAGAACTTTAGCGGACGGTATTTTCAACTGTTTGAGTGGGTATTTTTAGTACTATTTTTTTTTGGCATAATGAGTTAGCCATAATTTTTAATAACATAATATTAATTTTACATAAAAACTAAAAAGTATTTGGCATTATGTAAATTTTTTGGGCTATATTATTTTGTACTACAATGGAGTCGCATGTTACAGTAGTGTAAGGGGTGGCAGCATAAGCCACGAACATGGTATGCTACTATATTTACTAAATAATAAGTATAATGCTTGTTTATCGTTATGCTAACTTTAGATATGGTAAATACGATGATGACTAAACATTTATGTGTAACCCCTAGTTCCATTCTATATATAACAGGTAACTTAACTGCAACCTTGCAACTTGCATGCACCAAGTCGTTTGTCAAGTTTACGAGCTGACGTTGCTGACAAACCATATAACATCCAAACTATGACCAAACACTATATGTATATACACTCCTGTCTCGTAACCGTGTTCGAACATACATTTTTTAAATATGTATATACCAGCAAACCTTCCGAAAACTGATTGCATGGATTCAATTCATGATTCTGAAGCCCCCAGACTTTGAATTTTTCGTCGATCTTTTCGTGAATTATATAATTTGTTTTCTGAATTCTGAAGCTACCTTGAAAACTGCGAAAAGTCCCATATAAAATTTCACCGCCTCTTTTAAGGGGTTGGGGCAGATATCCAAAAAAAATGATGCACTATTTTTTTGTTAGTCACAAATAGTCCGCATACCAATTATTAGCTTTCTACCTTGAAAATTGCGGAATGGGGGGGGTGGAAGTTTGTATGGAGATACATTTTAGGGAAGTGGAGGGTTAGAAAGAGACAAAAAGTAGCCTATGTCACTCTCCATCCCTTCAGCTATCTCCACTTAAAAATTCATGTCAATTTGTCGCTCCGTTTTGCCGTGAAAGACGGACAAACAAACACACACACTTTCCCATGTATAATATTAAAATATTAAGTAGGTATGGATCAAGTCTAACTAAATCTGATTTTTAATATTTTAATAATTTAATATTGTTTATTATTATATTTTTTTAAATATAACAATTTTAAAAAAATAACAAAACAACAAAAATAAAAACATACAGCAGTAATGGATTTTACTTCATCTGGGTGTAGGAAACTGGTGCTTCCCCAGGAGAGTACATTTATCTTATAACCTTTCAATTATAAAATACCTACCTAGTAGAGAAATCCCGATGTTTTGTAGCTACGAATAGGTAAGTCGTAAATACATCAAATGAATGTACCTACCTTATACTTACCTTATTATGACTAACGGCTAATGACACTGACACTAACCCACTGTAACAATTTTTGTTTATGAAAAAATACATAAAAACTTAATATACCTATGTTTTTTTGTAGAGAAGCTATTTTGTGTGTCAAATGCCTGGCTGGGATCGCTATTAGTGATACCTATTATAATCAATAATGATGTAATGTTTGTTATTGTTTTATTTATTCACAAACATTCGCATTTATAATATTTTTAGCTATCTGGGTTAGTTACTAATGTTATGGAATCATTGTAGTTTTCTCATTATGGATTACGCACAGGCACCGCACAGGTATTACGTAAACTAGTCACTTGGAAAACAAATACTCCAATTACGGTAGTTCGCACACACGTTCTCTGAATTATTAGTTGGAGTCGCGGTATATTTATCGTTTCTCGTGACCTGACTAAAATATTCAAGTTTCTGCTTTCTCGTTTCTTCCAATGGTTTCAGGGAATCTGGAAATACTTTCAAAGGTAATGGTATGTAATAGATATGCCGTCAATGTTCTCGGGAACGTTTTGAAGAGCTTTTTTGTACGATTCATCTTGTATTAACTGTAAGTTCTTCAGGTAGGATGGAATCTGCCTATTATGTTAGTTGTTTTTGGTTTACTACGATAGGTACCTACCTACTTACTTTCGTAGGCTCATTTATGAATCAATTTCACAGTTAGTACCTAATCCTAAGTAGATAATAGCGCAGCGAAGAGTTCGCGCGGCTGCGATGAGTTATCTAAACTCGCAATTTTGCTGAATAATAAATTTAATCAGCCCGCAGACAGCTCATCTTAGAGGAAGCATCATTTGTTTGTGAAAGGAGTACGCCTTTCGCAATTCTAATATTTTTATCGTAATTAATACCTATACGTGTATTTTCTCCATTCCCGTCATATCTGAATAGAACTCGAATCAGCATCCGTAGGTAGGTACCAAAATTAAATATTGCTTAACCAACTAAAACATTTATGTTTTAGCTGACCCATTGTTTAACCCATATGATTTTTATTCAATAAAAGAGGTTTCGAATTCAAGTTGTAAACATAAAACAAAAATAATTGTAAACCTTTTCCTCATGAACGCGTACAGAGATATCAAGTTGAAATTCATATCAAATACTTAGATCTAATTGCCTTTAAGCTGTGAAAAAAAAATTTCTAAGTCAACGCAAAAACGCAAAACGCAAAGGAATTTACAACCAGTTATATTATACCACATATTTTGAAACTCGCAACTACTCGCAAGGGAATCAAAACCTAAAAGCACTGAGGTATATTACTATGTATAGAGAAGCTATCCTAAGTAAAGGTCATGCTCCATTTTTTTAATATTCGTTGCAGCGCTGAAACAATAATTAGTCGTCTAAACAGACAGTTTAACACGTAGCGCTAAAACACTTTTAAGGTTTAGTTTTTTCGCAACTAAGTGAAGTGCGGCCGGACGGCTGCACTTGAACGAAACATAGTGGTATATTTGGCGTTTTCTCTATACGTAGTATTACGTAGTATTATACCTCAGTGCCTTAAGGCTACTTCCCGTTGACATAGAATCTTGAAAAAGAGATTGGAAAAGGCCTATGGTCAGCTGTGGACTTATAGATAGATCTATAAGGAGATGCGATGGTGATGATGTTACGGAAAAAATAGCCACTCATTATTAGGTGGAAAGTCTGCAAGCTTGCCACCATTTTAATAAGCGGCCTTATTGATTTGTTTTTGAAAAGAAAAGACTTAATTACTTACATATCTATTTTTGCTTATAAACTTTTATCATCTACTACGTAGATTGTAGTGTTCCTTCAATAACTGGAATTTGAATTAAATAGGTTGGACGGACAGACAGCCTCCACGAATAGTTAATGAACGTATGATACAAATAATGTATATAGGTATACGTACCTACTCGTAATTACAAACAGAGAAATATGCATAAAGTGTCTCTCTGTTTCGCAAATTAATTATATAAACCTGTGACTAGTAATACAGCATCTATGAATTTGTTGAATAAGTTGAATTCGGTATTTCTGTACCTACTTACTTTTCCTGCGAAAAGTCGAATTGTTGTCGTAAAATTTTGCAGTTTTGTCACAGAATACATATGTACTTAGTAAGGTTTTGTATTCTTCATTTTAGTGTTGGTGCAGTGCTACGTGATTGCTTTGCGCGTGTTCTGAAATAAATAATCTCCAATACGATCCGCATACAATTAATAATATATATTATATATATCTATATATATATAAAGAAGGTCGTGTTAGTTACACTATTTATAACTCAAGAACGGCTGAACTGACTTGGCTGAAAATTTGGTATGGCTCATAGTGGGATGTTCATCGTGTTGTTGAACATTCCACGGGTAAACCCCTTGCAGCCCCTTAGATTGTGAAATCATAATGATAAAATTTCAAACTAATAAATAAGTTATAGCGGAATAGGATATTTTGATGTTAGGTATATTTGGTAATATTAAAGTTAGTTAGTTTAAGGGGTACCTCCACGTGTGCCCACGTGGTCTTGCTATCGGGAAGGGATTCAAAATTTCTCCGGATGGGAAGGCTACGGGCCGGTGTACCCTGGGCGTCGGTTAGTGACTTTTGGTCCCAAAGATATTGAATACGTGTGTTCGATGTCTTTGGGATCAGATCTCCCTAGCCGAGGGCCAAATCTGCTGTCTCCAATCCAAGGTGTTATTCGTACCGTGACGATGGATGCGTGGCTGAGGGGTAGCTCAGTCGCGAACGGTGTCTCCTCGAAACCGGGGCAACTCGGGGAGTAATTTTGCCCTTCGACTGGCAAGCGGGGCTCTACCAGTCGTGACCTTTTAGTTCCCTAGCTTCTCGTGGGATAAGAATAAATGATGAAGATAAATTAAATTTGAAAGAAATTGTTTTTGCTCTGGATTCCATCCAGGTCAACCCTCTCGTTGGGTCGGTGGGAGTGTGGGCGTTTGGGGTGTCCAAACGCCCTCGACTTCTACCTCCGCTGCTGTGAGGCCGAGCTGTGACAGGAATGGAGCCTTAATTGACTCCAGACCGATCATGGTGCCGATCTCTAGCGGCGAGGTACCTAAGCCTGACAAGGGTAGATTGTCGGGTGCTGCGCGGAAGAGGTTCCGATGGCTAAAGGCGGCGAACGTGGGAGACAATGAAGCCCTCGCTCTCTGCCGAAAACCGTGGAGCGAGATTCCGAAGGACAAGCTTCCAGCGGACCTGCTTAAGGTAGACTCTAAGGCAGTTAAACGGACGCGGTCGGAAGAACAGTCTCCCAAGGAGCAAATAAAAAAGGCTCCGAAAACATCCCTGGAGGAATAAAACCGACTTTCAAGGAAATTGCTGGTGCCTCGCGAGTGGGAATCCGTAACGAGAGTCCCATGAGTGAGGATCAGATGCGCTTGGTCAGGCAAGCCATAAACTACGCCATTATCAAAATGGACGAAATGGGAGCCGGACCAAGATTTTTGGGACTATCTCACAAGCCAGGCTGGATTCTGATAACCTGTGAAAATCAGGCGAGCCAGCAGTGGATAGAGAGAGAAGTCCCACAGTTGCTCCCGTGGCCTGAGGCGAAGCTACACAGTAACCATGGCTTTGGACGAGCCCTCTGTTGAAGCCCTAAAAGAAATGGATTCCAGGGCTGCCTGTGGTTTTAAAAAAAATCCCTTTAGAATCAAGGGTAGCTCTGAAACCATAAAACCATCAGCGGAGGTAACCACGGGGGATGTAGCGGTATCACATCCTACAAATCCCCCCGGAGGAACCGCTGCCCCGGTCGCTTCTACCAGTGTGAGTGGGGTGCCTAAACGCCTTCCGGCGACACGGCCCCAAAATCTCCCCAGGCAAGCTGGCGACTCGAGGGGCGGAAAAAAGAAGCCTGGGAGGGCTCGGCCTGGTCGTGGATGTCCTCGTCCGCAACAGGGTGGAGTGCAGCCCAGGCCTTCCGCTGATATATAAATGGCGCCCCAGGGAGAGACGGCGAGAATCCTCCAGGTCAACCTCCATCATGCCGTGGCTGCAACTGCGGTTGTGGAGTGCTGTTTTGTTGAGGGTCATGTTGATCTCGCCCTCATTCAAGAACCCTGGGTGCGCAACCAATCCATTCTGGGACTCAACGCTGCTGGCAAGGTACTATACAATACCGGTGGCAATAAGCCCAGAGCTTGCATTGTGTTTTCTAAACATATTATTTTTTTACCTGTTCCAGAGCTCTTTTCAAATGACCTGGTGGCAGCGTTTATTAATCTTAAGGGATGGGATGGGGCTAGAGTAATTGTGGGCTCGGCCTACCTCCCTGGAGATACACACGATCCGTCTGAGGAGCTGAGACGTGTCGTGGATTACGCTCGGCAGCATGATGCAGAACTGGTAGTGGGATGTGACGCAAACGCCCATCACACTGACTGGGGCAGCACCGACGTAAACAATCAAGGTGAGTTATTATATGACTATCTTATTCAAAACAGTCTTCAAGTACTTAATGTAGAGTGTGAACCAACCTTCATCACAAGCAACACACAACAAGTTTTAGATATTACCTTCGCTACAAACAAACTAGCCTCTCATATATATGATTGGTATGTTAGTGGCGAAACCTCAATGTCGGATCATCGGCATATCCGTTTCGTAATAAACTAATAAACAAACTAAGAGAGCCTCCTGGCGTAGGTTTTTTAAACACAAGCATCTAGGATACACAAAATTCTAGCCAACGACAAACCTAGGCAAATAGGTCTTCTTAGGAAGACAGGTGGATCCTTCTCGGCCAATGAGAAAAAAAGCGTGGAGGTGTTAATTTCCGCACATTTTCCTGGGGCTCAAGCTACAGATTTAGCCAATCTCAGAATGCACGCCTACAGGAGACCTCATAATGAGGACTGGCGCAGAGCGGCGCAATTAATTAGACCACGACAGGTAAGGTGGGCGGTAACTCCTTCAAACCATATAAATCGGGAGGGGCGGATGGTATCCAACCTATTCTTCTACAGAAGGGATTGGATATCCTTATCCCCTTCCTGATCAAAATATTCAGAGCTAGTTTAGCCCTGGGGGTGGTTCCAGAACCATGGACCAGGGTAAAAGTACTCTTCATACCAGGTAAGGCAGGTACAAAGTACTATTCCTTACCGAAGTCCTTTAGACCTATAAGCCTTACATCATTCCTCCTTAAACTGAAACTGCTCTGCTCAACCTAGTTGACAAAGTAGAGAAGGCAATGTGCATTCTTAGATATTGAGGGAGCCTTTGACAATACCCCTATTAGCAGTCCGGTAGGGGGACTGGAACATAAAAATGTGGACCCCACGACTGTTGGGTGGGTTAAAGCAATGCTCTCCAATAGAACTAATAGCGTATCACTACACGGTACCACCCTTGAAGTATCTGTAGTGAGAGGCTGTCCACAAGGGGGAGTGTTGTCTCCCCTGCTTTGGACACTGACCATTGACCAACTCCTATATAAGATGGCAGGGCTACGTATAGATGTGCAAGGCTACGCCGATGACCTTGTAATCACTGTCCGTGGTTTCTGCTAAGTACTATTTCGTACCTTATGCAAAGAGGGCTCAATACTGTAAGTAGATGGTGCAAAGAAAACGACCTATCGGTTAATCCCGACAAGACGGTTCTGGTACCATTTACTCGAAAACGGTCCCTAGAGAAACTAGTTAGGCCGACACTTATTGGCAAAAGTGTACATTTCTCCAAGGAAGTAAAGTATCTGGGAGTAACCATTGCCCAGAAGCTGACTTGGAACAGCCATATCACTAACATAAGTCATAAGGCGAAAATCGCAGTAGGAATTTGTAGCAGAATGGCTAGTCAACGTTGGGGCCTCAGGCCTCATGTTATACTATAGCTATACTCCACCATTGTGAGGCCGTTGATAACATACGCCTGTGGAGTAAAAAAGTCAATCAAAAAACAACAACTGCCTTATTAGGTGGCATTCAAAGAACCGCCTGTATTATAGCAACTGGAGCCATGTCAACCTCACCTGGAGCGGCCCTTGATGCTATGTTAGATCTAACGCCCCTACATCTACATGTAGAGAAGGTGGCGAGGACGACAATGCACAGAATATACGCACAGGGGAGAATGAAGTGGTTCTCCCAGGCACTGAACTCCTTACAGGATTCAGTACTGGAAATTCCTATTTTGAACATGGTATCAGACTCGATGGTCCCTCAGAATATTTTTTGTAAATATTAAAAGTCGAAATTCCCACCCGTGACGATTGGCTAGACGACAAGGTCACGTGGGTGGGAGGTAGCCTCAAGTGGTATACCGACGGGTCCAAATCAGGATCTGATGTAGGCTGTGGGATTTATGGAGAGCGTCCAAGAATTAGAAAAATGCTGAATCTTGGAAAATACGCCTCTATATTCCAGGCAGAAGTACACGCCATACTTGAATGTGCGGACACTAATCCGCGGAAAGACTATGTCAACCATACGATATATATCCACTCGGATAGTCAGGCAGCTCTCTTAGCACTGGCCTCCGATACAATTAACTCAAAGTTGGTTAAATACTGCATGGACCTACTCAATCACCTGGGCGAAAAGAACAGGGTCGTATTGCGGTGGGTTCCTGGTCACACAGGATTCGGAAATGAAAAAGCTGACGAACTAGCAAAAGCTGGAGCTAAGGGGACCCCCTATGGACCAGAGCCAATTTGTGGGGTTCTTAAAAGCCTCGCAAAACTATCTATGAGAACCTGTATGTAAACTCATCGATTGATTTCTGGAACAAAGTTCCTGGAATGAACCACTCTAAGGCACTTACAAATGCCTATAGTAAAAGGTCTACCTTAGAGGCACTATCCCTAAGTAAAACAAACTTACGCATACTTGTGAGGGCCCTAACGGGACACTGTGGATTGAACAAGCATCTGGTCACTATTGGCGTCCGTGACACAAAGGCTTGTAGATTCAGCTGTCAGGCGGATGAAACACCACTTCACCTTTTGTGTGAGTGCCACCCACTTATGCCTAAACGTAATACTCTCCTGGGGAAGCACCAGTTGCACCCAGATGAAGTAAAATGTATCACCGCTAAGAATATAGTACGGTTTATTATAGCTGTAGGTCTTGGCGGTGAAATTTGCGATCACAATAGATCTAATCAGGTCGCAGTGATACAAGCTCTGTAAAGACTTGAAACAGCCACAAAACCCAAATAATAATAATAGTTAGTTTAGTAAGTTTATAGTTTATCATTATGGATTACTTTTGTTAGGTACTATTTTTTGTAAACACTTAACTGTAGGTAAATAATTGTGTATAAAGTTTTAAAAAATAATGCAAATAAAATAAAGGTTTATTGAAAAAAACCGGCCAAATGCGTGTCGGATTCTCGCACGGAGGGTTCCGTCCATTTAATTTCCTTTATCTGTGCTGTAAGACGTCTTCGTACCAAATTTCAAGATTCTGAGTTCGCGGGAAGACTTTAGGTTTTGATTCCCTTGTGAGTGTCGAAAATTTGCAGCATAAACGGCTGAATTTTTTGATTGCATTGGCTTAGAAGTTAGATTTTTGAAGTTTCACAGCTCCAAGGGACAGTAGATATGAATTTCAGCTTGATACCTCACGCGTTCCTGAGAAAAAGGGTCTTGACAGACAGACAGACGGACAACAAAGTGATCCTATAAGGGTTCAGTTTTTTCCTTTAGAGGTTTGGAACCCTAACCCTTGGTTTTTAGGTACATCTAAATAAAGTAGTACATATAATAAAGGTATTTAGATACATCTAAATACGATCTAAATATTATGAACTAATATACCTAACCCTCCCCCTCTTATTATTTGAAATTTAGAATGTACTCGTATGTAGGTATATGATAAAAATAACTTTCAGAATAAAGAAAGATGGCACACATTTTCTTTAATTAAATGTATACTTTTTACACATAGGTCGATATCTCGAAGATAATAATTGTTTGCTCCAAGGTCTGATTTTTCAATCACTAGCAAAGAATACATAATAGTACAGGTACACTAGATAATCCTCGGATAAGCTATTCCTTCGATGTCTATATAAAAACTGTTTTCATTTCAAATTTAAATTAACAGCTAGATAACTTTTTATCTCAATTATACCATTGAAACATCGGCCCTCAATGTTGTATATTTAGAATAAATACCCCAAGTCTATTCTAAATCGGCATCTATAGAATAGGCTGAAGTTTAAGATTGAGTGATGTCTGTAAGCATACGTTGCATCGTTACTCCCTAGCTTCGATGCTCGACGGATATAGCGCACCGATATGGGCCATCGCGTTTATAGCCCATGCAGCTTCGGCCCAGATTATACTCCGACCTTTACTTTTTAAAAGCAAAGGTCGGATAGAGGTAGATAAAGTGAAAGGGCTCTAAAGATTTTTTGCCTTGCCGTGAATCTAACTCATTGATTTTGAAAAAAAAAAACAATAAACGTAACAATAATAAAATAGTGTTTTCGTAAGAAAAATATTTTTCCATCAATTTTCCTTATAACATTACTTCGCAGAAATTGATCATTATAAGCGACACTATGAGATAGAGCAATAATACAGGCTGTGAAAGCTAGTATAAATGTACCTATATTGCAATAAGTTTTAACATTCAATTAGGAAAAATAAAGCAGTTTTGGCAAATTCAGCTCCTTTAGTGCCTCAACGAGACGTGGAGTTAGGGTAAAAGTTATTGCATTTTTCCGCAAAACAGTAATTTCCTATTAGATAATCCTGTCTTGGGGAGCAAAATCTTTTCATTTTGGTGAACACATTCAATGATTTCATTGACCTTCTTATAAAGGTAGGTAGGTACCGACTAGTTTTTACATTCAAAAAGTGTATTTTACTGTGATAGCTTTTTATAAAATACCTACTAGCTGTTTTACTCGCGTTCCCGGGATATAATGTAGTCCATAACCTTCGGGGATAATGTAGCTTCCTATTAGTGAAATAATTTTTCGAATTTGACTAGTAACTCGGAAATTAGCGCGGTCAAACAAACAAACTCTTCAGCTTTATTATTAGTTTGCATATAGGGTAAATATATGTATAAGATTTTGGTGTCTCTTTGAATTAGGTTTGTTAATAGTAGGTTTACTAGCCTTTTCTTTTTTGGAATAAATATTCGAATCAATTTCTATATGAGCTCAAACTGCTCAAACTGGCCAAAAAGTAGTAGTAGCAGTAGTACATTAGCAGTTAAAAAAACGTGATTCAGTGGTTATGTGACGTCACACTACTGCTATAAATAAAATAACATCACAGAAAATGAATCGTAAAAACATAACCTCAGTACACGACTGACGTAAAATGGCGTCGTTTCGATAATTTGACTCGCAAATAAAAAAAAACTTAATAAAATAATAATAATTTCTTACATAATTTTCATTGAAATATAACTAGTTATTTTGGTCTAGTAATTATAAGCTACATTTAACAATACGTTTTATAATCCTTAATTACATCTGTCAAGTACCCTATTCCGAGCCGTTTATGTCACAAATTTTTTTGCTCTTTTTTTTGTTTTTGACGAAGAACAAAAACGACCGACGGACACTTACCCTGTCGAGTCAACCACCTCACTCTTGTGTTAGAGCAATCGACTTGGCTCTTCACTGTAAAAAAGAAGCTTAGTAAAAACTAGACTGGCACTCAACTTAAGTTTTGATATTTCTAACAAATAGGTGTCACCAAATACTCAATTTATTTTCTAAGTATATGTACCTATAATATGAAATTAATTGTGAAACTTTTCAATCCTACTTCCTACTAATATTATAAACGTGAAAGTTTGTATGTATGTTTGTTGCTCTTTCACGCAAAAACTACTAACGGATTTGGATGAAACTTGGCACATAGATAGATTTATCCCGGGAACGCGGGGGACAGCTAGTCTATACTTCTATACTATAATTTATGCTAATATTATAAAGAGGAAAGATTTGATTGTTTGTTTGTTTGCATTGAATAGGCTCCGAAACTACTGAACCGATTTGAAAAATTCTTTCACTAATAGGAAGCTACATTATTCCTGAAGGCTCTAGGCTACTTTTTATCCCAGGAACGCGAGTGAAACCGCGCGGAACAGCTAGTAATTTATAAATGTGAAAGTTAGCGAGTGAGTATATCTGTTACTTCTTCACGCTCAAAGGCTGAACCAAATTTGATGAAATTTGGTATAGAGGTAGCTGACACCCTGGATTAATAGGCTACTTTTTATCCCTCGGGAACGCGGGTGAAACCGCTGGTTGGGATGCTAGTTTAACTATAAATAAGATACTAGTATTTATTTTTAATTAAGGGTATAGCGCGAAATTTAAATTTTATCAAGTTTTTTGCTAATTGCAGCTCAGTTATAGGTCGTAAGTTATCAACATGTTATTTGCGAGAATGGTAGTATATTTACTGATTAATAACAAAAGAAATCATCAACATATTCCTCCAAGGTATATTACTGACATATACGACTATTTCATGAAAATGTTACAATTGCTGCAATTTGCAAAAAACGTGATAAAATTTGAATTTCGCGCTCCAACCGAATGTTCCCCCTTAAGTATTAACAGTTAGATTCTGAGATCATCTCAACATCTTTTTTAATATCACAGATGAGTGTAAAGTGTAAGTGAAGTGCTATAGGACTGTCAGCTGTCGTGAAAGCCTTTCTGTGTCACCCTCGCTGCGCGAAAAGCCTCATGCCCTATATATTCTATGAAAACAGTTTGTATGCTTAAAATCCCTTGTGCCACTTCTTTCCACAATAAGTACAGCTGCCCACTAACCAGTAATTGAATTGGACAACTGCTTTCTAATTTATTAAAAAAATATGGAAAGGTACATACCTATATTATAGGACCTTGAAATAAAATACTTAAATAATTTATTACATATATTGTAATGTATTCGTGACAAATGATGACGTACCTACATTATATAATTGCTAAGTATTATTTTGAGCTTATGAGTTCTCTCAATTCCTAAATCAGCCGCCAACCAGACTTCCAAACATAAACAATCACCAATATCTGTCAAATTACGTATGTACATTATTCACATAAAATAATATTATTGTGGTTTAGTATCTTACCTACCTATTGTATAATTTGCATGCAAAAACCATGTCGTGTAGTGTTTACGCTGTAATTCAATGTCAATTTTAAAATCACGGTTTTATTAATTCAAATTACTTACTTAATTTAGCTTGATTTCTTCCTATAAATATGGAATTGTTTAGAGTTAGACTTAAGATATAAATAATAATTTAAATGTGGGATCTAGAACAAAATTAAATAATACAATACTATTAACCTTATTACTAATATTGTATTGTAACTTACACAGGATCTGGTAGATACATTTGGATATAATTTTCTTATGACGCATTATTACATGAAAGTGGGAACTTATTATAATTAATAATAACAACAATATGAAGATTAAAACCTGTAGAGTAAAAAATGTAGTTCAATCATTTATAAAATGTAGTTTTTCTTAAAATATATATGTAGATGTTGTAGATATAATATACTAAATATTCTCAAATGTTCGGTTTTAAAATTCAATGAACCATAACTGGTGTCGTTTAGAGAAGCTTGAAATCGATCGTTCTATTGTTACGGTCACACACCAGTATGGTGAAGTGAAGCTTCTCAACTCACACTTACCATTATTATTCAAGTAAAATCTTTAACTATACAATCGACTACCACCTAACTACAATTTTATACAATGCTTAAAAATTTTGACTATTCAGTCGGGGTCCTTAAACCTATTATAAATAAACTAATATAACGGAGTAAAATAATTGAACGCAGGTATCTAAAACTTATCTTACGAGTTTTTAGCTAGTTACAAAATCTAAACATGTGTTTTATATTCATTAAACTGAAAGGAGACCGATACGCCTTCATACATTCTTGGGCCATGAATGTAAAAAGATGAAAGTGGTGTCAATTAATAGCTTATGTACCTATTATCAAACCATGATTGAAAATTCTGCGGATTTTGGTAATTTGAGAACAGAGTTGTAAGCAATTTAGTAAAATTGAGGTTATGCAATAGGTAAGTTGGCGATAACCTATAACCATAGAATAAATAATATACTGCTATAACTGTTTAGTTCGCTGTTTAGTAATCAGTTGTTTAGCTGATTTATGACGCGCGATTTTGTAGGTAGTATTTATTGCATTGTATTTGTATTGCTCGTCGGAGTATTACAGCGACTAGTCGCTATACCACAATTCTTACTATTATTTTTTCTTACTATTATTATTACTCACTATTTTAATCGTAACATAAACTTATTTTTAAATTTCTCGTCTTCTAGTTTGTGAATTGGGCTGGGAATTTTTTTTGTATTTTGAAATAGAAAAATAATACGGTTTATTTAAACCATATCTCAACTTATTACAATTTTGGCCAAGAAATGCCCGTCTCCTTTCAATCGAATTTCACATATTTTAGAGGTGATTAAATATATTTGCTTAGCTCAGTATTAGTCGTCTCTTAATAAAACTAAATAGGTAATATGTATCGAAAGTAACAAGAGTTTTGTGAGGAAACGGAATTGCACCTATTTAAATATAAAGGTATCAAATCAGAAAAAAACATGTATCGAGCTAAATAAATACACCTAACTTACTTACATATTGATTAAATAAATTATAGTACCTATTGTTTGTAAGTTCCTTACTGGAATGTAGCAGGTTTCATTCTACAATATATGGTTCAGGTATTGAAATTTAACGGGTATTAAAAACAATGAGATATCATTTTCTAAAAATAGCAATAGAATTTAATTAGGTACTAAGTAAAGTATATCCATCTTTATTGATTGCAAAGCTATAGAAAAGGACAGGTTGATGACTCTGATTGCGGCCGTAGGAGTTTGATGCTGTGAAACTATGACATCATAGTCCGATATTTCCGTAGACCCGAGACTTTATTTCATACAAAACTCCATAGGTAAGTATAAATCACGAATATTTAAACTATCATTTTGACATCTAATAAAAGAGTATCTAATTTGATATGTCAGGACACTACCCTATTTAGCTATTGTTACATACATATATATACAGAGAGATTTTTCAGAGACATGGTCTGAGACCTGAAATAAATATAATTATAGCTTTTAATAATATATTAGGTACTGTGCACTACTGAAATATATAATTTTCTCCAGCTCCAAGTGTTATCATCTAACATACAAATTCTGGATTTATTTCTGAAATTATTTATGAATGAAATTTTTGAAAACGTCGTATGAAACGCCTGTGCATTGATTAGATCCCGTCTAGAAGGGGCGAACTCGTGACGATTTTGTGCGCATATTATTTCACGTATATACTTATTTAGCCGTGTAAGTGATCGTAACGCGGCAAACTAGCGCGTAGGTATATCTGAACAGAGCCTCAATTACATTGACATGCGCATGACTTCATAACAGTGTCAGATTCATAAAGAAATAAAAGGATTAGGGTCAGATTACAGTTCCTACCGTTAATTTATACCTTTTTAGTGGTTTTGAAGGCGGTTCTCTTTTTTGTAAAATGTAAATTATATTTATTTTTATGAAGGTTACCAACATTGTCAATCTAAGACGGAGTTAATGTGTGTTAATGTGCTGTCGACCTTTACGATGTGAAGAAGGCTCTCAAGTGTAACTACCAGAACAATCCTTAATTGCTTGGTGACGGGTTCGTAACATAGAGTGTTACTCAATTACCATATATTTCGTTAAAATTTCAGAATCCGAACCATAAATTGTACAACGTTGTTCAATCTCCTATAAAACACCTAAGCATTTTTACAAAATGCTGATTTGCATTGGTACCTATAATAGTCCTAGTCCAAAATAGACTTAGTTATCCTATGGTCAATTATGTCCCTTTTTTATTTAGATCAGTTTATTTTCTTTTTCTCATATCACATACAGAATACACATGTTATGTTTTATTTCCGTTTAAATATCGTAGCAATAAATCTGGAGTTCTTTCTTTAAGTTCGTTCTTCTAATCTTTCGTTAAGATAGACCTACCTACATTTAAATAACCGCTGAACGAGCACAAAAGAAACTCTTCGCAAAAAAACTTGCCTTCTCTGAAATAAATATGGCAGGCAGCGAATTTTTTCATGACTAAATATTAAAACATCTCTCCGTGCAGCGAATTCTTATCCAATGCATTATGCACCAGAGATTTCTTTCAATTTTAATATACCTAATATAATAATACAGCAGTAATCGTTTTTACATATTCGCTTTAAAAAAAAACTCTGCTAGTGGCAGCCAAATTTCAAATGTAGGTTTGTCATCATTAATTTAACATCCAAACCAGCGATTTGTTTAGTTTAACTCGTGAAGACTTCGTAAAATAAAATATTGATATACCTACATACTTAAGTAGTAGAAAAAAATGTGATAATTATCAGCAATATAAGATAATACATATCAGCACCTTGTATAATAGGAATGTAATTTAATATTTCGATATATCGTAGGTACTTAATACGTCGACGATATTTACAGCAGTTGTGTCATTAATCTCAATACAAAAATCCTAATAATTTTAAATTACGAGATTATGTTATGCATTCTTAAATTACTTTCCTTTTTATACAAAACAACTACCTAATATTGTTTTAGGTGGAATGAATAATCCATAAAATTGCAATAGGTAATCGATGCCTGGTACTTACTTAATACTAAAAAAATATCTTCTCAAATAATTTTATTTTATTTTCATTAGGGTATTCTAAAACAACATAAGTTACAATATTCCGACTTTGCGTCATCACTGTGCGGTATAATTGATAATTTATTTATATTATATAAAAACACCACAAATAACCATGACTTTAATGATTAAGTACAAATATTTTTAAATAACTATCTAAATACATGAAGCGATATAATAAAATGTAATAAGATTTTTAATTTAGTTGTTGTAACGGAAATTGTAACTACTATTTTATTTCTGTAGACACCTCTTCTTACAAATTTAGGTATGTATAGGTACATAACTGATTACATAGACAGTAATCGTGGATAGTATAAAACGCGAGAGCATCTATAATTTACTGCTACCTGCCTTTATCTTATGTAGTAGGTATGCATGAAAGTATATTAATTACAATCTACGCTTCGGTCGACTTTACAAAATACAAACTGTACAAGTTTAGTTTTAAGTACTTCCCATAGAATAGGTTACGAAGCAACATAAAATTTAGACAAGAAATCGAAAATTCTTTTATATTATGTAAAAAGTTTGTGCCATGCCCGTAGTAAAGTTCACTTGAAGGTTAAGGGCATATAAAAATATTTAGGTACTAATGATTGATAACCTTTGCACAAGTAAATAACACATGACTGAAATCAATTTTATTATTATGATGAGTACGATTTTATACATAGCTAGTGTTTATTGAACTACCTACCTATGTAGTTTTAACGCATTGGTACGTGCCTATAATTAAATATAGTACAATAATAATAACTGAAATATCTACCTGCATAGTATTTTAAATATGTATCAGTTAGTAATGTAACACCTATTTTCATGAATGTGTTTTTGTATCTAATTAACTCGTTGCATTTTATTGTAGCTAAACACGTAATGGCAATGGCAACAATTACTTATTATTTTATTAATACCTTAATAGGTATTATGATAATTGGATGGATGCAAATTTGTTGGTAGGAAAAAAGCTATAATGATGCCGTTCAAAGGTTAAGTGACCAAAACACTGGCGGTCGGTAGGTATTTAACAACTTAATAATTAATATATAGGTAAACCGCCAAAAAACTTTCAAAACTCTACTTTTATTCATATACCCATGTCGTTGTCTCTCAAAGTTGATTCTTATCCTATTGCGATGGTAATCTCAAAAAGTTTATATATATTAATATTCCAATTGACGCGCGTTTAGTGAGATTTTGGTCCAACTCACTTTCCTCTATTACTATTTACTGCGTCATAATGACCACAAAATAATAAAATAAGCTGGACATTTTACAAAAATACAAAAGTAATCGTTGGTAGGTTATCCTCGATGGAGGAAAGCGTATTTTTTAAAACCTATTGTTAATTACGTCCCTCTCAAAGTCTATAGAACGGTAAAGGCACGGTCATGATGTGTATTGCACTTATGGGATTACTTGTCCGTACAGACAGAGAGAAGAAATTTCTTCTAAATGGTTCAAAATACGCTCTAAATTACGAGTCAAGTCGAGAAAAGCATTTCAAGGCACATACTTTTAGAAACAATAGTAGATAAAATGGTATAGTGAGAAATCGTAGCTGCCCCCACGAGTCACGTCGGGTAGGTTACGTCAGGTGAGTTGAAATCAGAGCAACCTCTAGAAGCGTAGCCTACGAAAAGGTTCAATGACAATAATCAACTCTAGGGTACTAATTCCGAGCGCTCGGCTACAGTTATTGGTACATCATAAGTACCGTTATTTAGTTATAGAGGTTTTCATAGGTACCTACACAATAATCATTTTATCGTTACATACAATCTAAATCAAAGCTCTTAGGGTTCTTTAAGTCCACCTGCACATTATCACCATTTTCACGTAAAGTTGAAGAACACTTTCCACATACTACACAACCACATTTTATACATAAATATTTTTCTTCAGAAAACATCTTTTACTACTACTGAGTACTTATTAATTATCGCACACTCCACCGTTCGCTATGGTAGAAATATAATTTCCATTAGTTTTTTCGTGCACACGGCAAGAGTGATGCGTCGACTCCGGTCAAAAAACTGGAGGTTGATGTGTTCTGTCACAGGGGCGACCGAGGCACTCGCCTCGACAGAGGTGTCTTGCGGCATGCAGGAAAGCGGGTGCCCTTGCAAGCGGCGGCGCCGGCGGCGGCAGCACTGGCGACAGGGAGCCGGCGCCCGAAGGGCTGTCCCGATCCGCGGCCGCGGACGGCGGGCGCTACACGTGCGTGCACGCGCCCGCCGCCACGGGTCAGCCGCCCGCCAACATGTCTTCGGGCTCCGGCGACCAACAGTTGTCTGATAGCCAACACCCCACCACTACTGTTACGAATCCGATGAGCAATGCCAAAACTATATACACCTCGGCGTTTCCTGTAAAAAATATATTGCATTTTCGCGGTGCATCGTAGGTCTGAATGATAAGCCTGTTGCTGAGAAACATTTACATATTTTTCAAAGAATAGAAAAACAAGAATATCAATAATATAAATCTAACCGAGCTGTTTCCGAATGCCGAGTGGCTGTCGACTGCGCCAGAGTGAATTGATGAGCGTGGGATCTCCGCGAGTACGCCAGTCGCGATATCCTCGCCCTCTGGAATACTGACTGAATCTGCGTACAAATGTGAATTGCTTTAAAGGGGCTGCTCATTGTATTGTATAGAGTACAAAAAATAGCCTGATTTTTTATTGCCTGTCTACAATATGAAAAAAATATCACACCATCGCTCGTAATGTGACAGCAAAGCTGCCGAAGGTGCTTTGATCACAAAACTGGCGTGAAGCCAAGCTTTCAATGCCGAAGCACATTGTCCATACAAATTGGACTTTGATACTGACTTTAGCAAAAAAGCGAAATTGAATTGTTACCATTTTCCGTCCTCAGGATATTTTGATTGCGTTTCGTGCATATGCCTAGTAAATAAGTGGTTCATGCGAATGTGATTAAAACTACCGTGACAAGGTATTATCAAAAATACTAAAGCAAATTTAATTTAAATCACAAATTGAAACAAATTACGAGAAAAGCTAAATATCATGGAAGTAGGTATGGATTTGACAGATGATGCAGATAATTCTGGATTTGTAAACTTATGAGCGTGTTTTGCTTTTTTTGTGATGAACGTTTACAAAACAATTCAATTTCGCAAAATTTGTTACTCGGTATTAAATTAAGCAGAAAATAACTTCCAAGTAAGTATTGTATTTAAACTTAGATTTTTTTGACAAATAGGTATTAAATTGAAAATTATATGTATTTTATTCTTAGTATACAGGTTGTTCTGCCCATACTCAACTATAAGTATATTATAACTTGGTAAATAATTTGATGTTAAATTAATTCTGCGAGTAGGTATATATACCTAAATATATTTTGTATCATAATTATGTTGTATTATTAATACATCACAGTACTGTAGGTATCATGTGAGATTTTTGATAGATAAAGCTACCTAAGAAAATTGCACGAATATTATTATTGTCGGTAAAGGTTACTTACACTATCGAAATGATATATATTTTGTTTGTTGTAGCAAACTGTTTTAGAGTGATTGCATTTACGAAAATAAAACTTATGATTGTTGGTATGTACGATCTTATGTAAGTACCTATTGTTTATTTTGTATGATAAGTATGTTCTACTCTACCTACTTACCTTTTACATCGGCTGAAGTATTGACGGAACATTCTGTATAATATGCTTGTGTAAGAAGTAAAATTATTGGGAATGTAATAGGTAATTACATTTCAACAGTTGGTACCTATTACCGAGAAACCCTATGTCTCTAATACTTCATAAATGTTGATATCAATCCAATAAATTATGTCTGCCTCCTATGTACAAACTACTTGTAAGTCAAACGTGCAAATTATATAATTAATTTGATCATGGTATTTCATGCAGCGGAACTAATAATCCATCGGCAACAGTTGATGGTTTATAAGATTTATTTTTGTTTTAGCTCCTAATAATTTATCAAAAAACTTCAGTAATTACATTTTCTAATCAGCAAATTACTTACGTAATCTCGTTGCACCCGTTTCGTTGCGGATAATGAAATATGACATATAACGATTTTTATAAGCTTACCAATTAGTACACACAATAAAATATCAATTAAAATAATTTGAATAGAAAATTGAATTTCTGTAAAATAATCATGTTTTTATGCAATTAATCGCATAACAACGATTACATTAAGTAAACCATAAAGATGTCTACCACAAAATAAGCTTTGTAAACTTTTCTTAAAAGTAACTAAATACAATTAATAGAAAAAATAAACATTTTCCCTATTATAAGTGAATACTTTATGGTCCACCCTTTGTAAGCTGGGGAATTATTTAATGTAAGTAGTTACTCGTTAAGGTGAAACGTTCGGTTGGAGCGCGAAATTCAAATTTTATCACGTTTTTTGCAAATTGCGGTTCAGTTATAGGTCGTAAGTTATCAACATGTTATTTGCGAAAAGAATGGTTGTATATTTACTGATTAATAACAAAAGAAATCATCAACATATTCCTCCAAGGTATATTACTGACATATACGACTATTTCATGAAAATGTTTCCAATATACCTTGGAGGAATATGTTGATGATTTATTTTGTTATTAATCAGTAAATATACTACCATTCTTGTCGCAAATAACATGTTAATAACTTACGACCTATAACTGAGCTGCAATTTGCAAAAAAACGTGATAAAATTTGAATTACGCGCTCCAACAGACGCCTCCACCTTAAGATATATAATTAATTATAAGGTAAGTGTTGCATGAATAATCTATAAACATGTTATCACATCTGAAACTATCTCCAAAAGTGTAAAGTAGGTAGGTATATTTATTTCACTAACTTGTAATCCATCGTAATATTTGAAGTAGGATAAATAATTACATTAAAGGAACTAAGTGACACGGGGAGAGGGTATTCAAACATAAAAGTATTTTATGAGATGGTTGAAGATACTCGCAGTTTATGTGTATACCCTTTTACTATACGTTCGAGTAGAAAACATTAATTCTTTTATGGATTCTAACCTAAAAAAACTGTGCTTGCAAGAATGTAGCTATACGATTTTTAATAAAACTTTGAAGTGATTCTATTTACTCCGTGTACCTATTACAACAACATTAGCAAAATATGTGTTAGCAAGAAATGCAAAGTTAACACAGTAATAGGTATTTAGGTATTACATCGAAGGGTTGAAGAACTTGATGACCGACTAATGTGTTGTCCCGGGAGAAGTGCGACTGAAGAGAGAACATTTAAAAGCTAGTTGCCTCTTATACAAATATATATTTTTTGCGAGAATACGGAGGTAAACGTAACGTAATAACGTAAAGGTACTTCGTAGTAAGTCGGCACTAGCCAATAATCTGTGTGTGTGTGTGTGTGTGTGTGTGGGACGGAGCATCTGCGACACACGTAAACTGCTGCACTAGACTAGGAGCTTACTTAGCTTGCCTACTACTTAAAATTACATTAAGAACACGAAAAAACCACACATTTACATATAAGTTGGTAGGTAGGTATTTGTACTTAATGACAATCCAACCACCGTGTATATGGTTTCCTCACAAGGTTTTCCTTCACCGAAAGAAAGCTCAAGCTCATTGTAGGATTCGAACCCGCGACCTTCGCCACGGCCCACGCCATTCCAAGACACTACCACTGAGCTATCATCGCCTTAAAATAGCTGTGTAGCTATAAAACATGTTTTTTGGATATACAGTGCAATTTTATTTTACAAATATGCCAAACTAGGTTCTACTTGTGTAATTAGAACCTAGTTTGCCATATTTGTAAAATAAAATTGCACCGTTTATCCAAAAAAAGCTGCAGTGCCTGCAGTCATTGAGTTATATTATAACTCAGTGGCTGGAGTGCTGCTAATGCTGCCTATGTTACTAATTATTCAACCTTTAGGTAGGTACCTATTTATCTTTTGTGTGCTTGAGTCACCTTGAGTGCTTTATGTTAGAATGTCTTTTCGATTACATTCATACAAACTAAATAATTGGTTCTGGAATTTGGAAGCTGTGCGATTATTGTGTTCAAATTGATTTAACTTTTTGAGTTAACGAATGTACCTACCTACTAGGGTACCATCACCATCATGAATAAAACATGTAAGTATAAGTTTAAATAAGACGGAGCCTATTCAAACATTAAGTGACTGTTTCGGGGTAGCCCACGAAATACAAATTATATTACCTTGGAGAAATATTTTGATGATTTTTTTTAGTTATTAATGAGTAGATAAACTACAATTTTTGTCTTGAATCAGATGTTGACTGACAAATATATGACCTATTACTGAGCTGCAATTAGCAAAAAGACGTACCTAATAAAATTTTAATTTCGCGGCTTAACTTGAACGTTTTCAATTATGTAAGTTCCATTGTGCCTGTAGACTACTTCAACATGTAAAATAGTCGCTACATAACCGCCTGTTGATGCAACCAACCTTTTTATAGAATGAGATTCGAAAAATAAGCTAGTTTTGAAGGTGTAGGTAAGTATCTAGAAATGTTGCTGGAATGCAACTTCAAAATTCGTAATTCTTATAACATACAATTTGCCTTCGCTCTTTTTAGGTTCTGTTCGTACAGGGCGCCACAGTGTTTCTTTTAAAGCGTTGTAGGTACCAACCTACCTACCTCTTTAATTTTGAACCCAAGAAACTCTACAGGTAGGTACCTAACGACTATCGTTAAATTTGCGGAAATCGAACCAGCAAAATGAAAGTGATGGAATTAATCTTGAACATGAAAAAATAAACTCTGCATACGATGTTCGTTCGTAGTATATTAAAAATCAGCGAATTCTACGGGAGGTAGTACGGCCAGCTGTTCGTTATAAAGTATGGTGTTAAGTAAAACATAATGTTGGGTAAAATGGTGTGTGTGTGTACCTTCGAACACCGCCGACGCCGGCGGGAGGCGCGGTGGAGTGCGGCACCCCCGGCGGCACCTGCGCGCCGCCCTGCACGCCGCCCTGCACACTGCCTTGCGGCGCGCACACACAACACCCTGCACACATTATTACATTCTTGATATCTCAATGCTCAAACTCATTGACTTCACTTTCATCTTGCCCAGATTCATGCCCCGTGGAATGTCATTACACCACAGCCTCTTCGTCCACAGTATCATTTATCATGATTGTCGCTGAGGTTTAATGTCGGGTAAATACTTTTTTTAGATCATTGTGAATATTATACCTTACGAGCAGCAATTCTTGTATATACAGTGTCCGGTCATGAACTAGCGATATTTTAGGTACTTATATTTGGCGCTTTTCTTAGGACAACCCTAAAACTCGAAAACTCTAGAAATACAAAGATTTGCAGACCCGTGCGAAGCTGGGGCGGCTAGTAAATTTATGATAAAGCGGTATAGACGTATAGGAACAGGGGGCACTAACTATTAAATACATTCACAATCAAAAATTATACCCTCTCACCAAAAATTACTTACATATAACTACATATTTAACAACCCTCTTTTAACTTATAATCCCTAATAAAGTAAAATGGCTTTCATGAGAAAAAAAACAATAGGTAAATCTTCCATTAGGCACTGTGTTGTGTTTTTCTTGACAAGAAAAATTAATTTAATGATAATAATAATTATTTACCGAGATTTAACTTTTTGTTATGTAGGTATAGGTCAACGACGGCAATAGGTATTCCATTCAGACATAAACGTTTCACGTACCTACACCTGCTATGCAAACCAAATAATTACGACAAAAACATTTTAAAACGTGAGTAACGACTATAATCATGATCAAACTCGTAGTAGGTAGCTATGACAAAAAGTCGTATAATACGGGCTTCGGCACATGGTATAAATGTTTTGAAGTAGTTTACATAACCAATCTATTTGAACCAGAATTTGAAAGGGAAACGTTTTAATTACTACAAACGTCTTCTTTTCCAAGATGGGTTAAAGCTAACTATTTTCAGACACCTGCTGCAACAAACCTATCTAGTTTACTTTAGGTATTTAGATAACGTATTAAATAGGTATGTAATTATTTACTCAGCAATATACGACACGATCCTACTAAGGATCAGTGACACGTTTATAATAAGCACCTTGTAAGCACAAATTATATGTTTATCCTGTTTACGAGCGAAAGCCAGCCAAGCCTATTTTATTTATATCGGTGCTGCGGTGACATCATGGTTCAGTTAAATATATAATATTTATCATGAATGAAGATTGATTTAACAAATAACTAGAGTATATGGTAGATATTCTGTTATTTTTCATAACTAGTTTTCTTCGTTACTGATCCTCCTCATAGTTATTTGTGGCTGCCATCTTAACTGGATTGCCATCTCACCATGACGTCATGTTTTCTACTAATTTAACCACAGATTATGCAATTTGGGGCAGTGTTGCTATTGACATTTATTGAACCCTAGTTAAATACCTATAGTTTATGTACCGCTATAATATAATCATTTTTAGGGTTCCGTACCTCAAAAGGTAAAAAAAACCCTTATAAGATCACTCTATTGTCCGTCTGTCCGTGTGTCACCACCGATTTTCTCAGGAACGGGTGGACTTGCAACGTGGTGGCAAGTTGAAATTGTACCAGATTCTGAGATCTACATATAGGCCCTATTAGGTGTATTATAAAAATCAAGATCCTGAGCACAGCCCTGAGTCAACACGATAGAAAGATATGGTGGCTGCCATCGCGGTCGCCTATATCCTTAGAAATAATAGGATATTCATATTACAATAATG
Organism: Tethea ocularis; assembly: GCA_963555595.1. NCBI lineage: Eukaryota > Metazoa > Arthropoda > Insecta > Lepidoptera > Drepanidae > Tethea > Tethea ocularis. The sequence goes on from OY741966.1 coordinate 5,715,416, forward strand.
CTGAACTTAACAAATCTTAAAAAAAAAAATGGCTTGTGAATGGCTATTGGAACACACAGTATACGGTGGTGGTACTGGTGGTAGGCAGTCAGGCGAGTAACACCGATTTCTTACGATGCTTTCCTCTCAATGTTTTCTTTCAAGCTCAATACAATAAGCTACTACCATTATATATTCTGTGCTACTAACGAGGTCTATTTAGTTCTTTGATTTATTTTTCCTAAATTAGGACGTGCCGCGCTCTAAGCTATGATGGCCTTTAGGACTCCTAAAGGCCATCTTAGTTTCTTCCCATATTTGATACTACACATTTTAAAACATAAATAAATATAATTTCTCATCATGTTCTCTACTCATAGTTTAATACACAACTAAAATCGTAATAAATTAAATAACTTACCTAATGGCATAACAAAACTAAAACGCGAATAAAAGAAGCGAGGCATAAACATGGGTTAGCGTCTGTAGATACCTACCTACTAACGACATTGGGGAATATGCATGAATTTACTTTACCGCATTTTTTAACAAAATATGAAAATAACGTAAAAAAAGATGTCAAAACGTGAAATTAAAATTAGAATCGGCCAAGAAACACGGAAGATATAAGCATTTTAAACTACTAATTAGACAGCGATTAGACAGAGAGTTCGTACATACGATGTGACGTCATAATACTATGACGGCCATAATATAAACTTCATGCTAATTTCTGTTTTGCTAGAAAGAGATTGGAATAACTCTTTGATGGCTTACATCTTGGTTATTTTTATAGTTATCCAAAATATATTTTTTTGTTACTGCTTCTTATATGAATGAGCTTTTATTAAAGCAAAAAAAAATATCATGCATATTCTCCATTAGTAAGTAAAATAGATAAAGTTATCCCAATATGGGTAGTAACTAGGTATATAGACTAACCTAACTGAATTTATAACTAGATTAAAAAATTAAATCCGAAAATACTGTCTATAAGCAAAAAAAACAAATTGAATAACTGCTGCCACAGCATTTACCATTGCACTTTTGGGATTCTTGTCGCTCGTTTTACCTAGTACCTAGCATTAATACTCCGGAACGAAGTAGGTAACAGGTTGGAGCTCAGAGGATAAGTTTGATGGACGAATATCGCAAGTTAGGGGAGAAACACAATATATACCGCCATCATAAACATTACCTTCTAAATCATAAACGGAAATCAGGAACGTAGTTACGAAAACGAAGGAAAGACTATTTAGTCACGTCAGTTTTCTGTTTATTGTTTATTTTACGTAAAATTTATGTTTATCTATACTAATAATAAAGCTGGTCAGATTTGAAAAATTCTTTCACTAATAGGAAGCTACATTATCCACAAAAATGGTATAAGCAACATTTTATCTCGGGAATGCGAGTGAAACCGCGAGGAACAGCTAGTTATTTATATGTATGTGTCCTAGATTGATCGATATCTAAGCTTTTCAGGGTGTTACTTACTTTTGTATTGAGCGCTTGATTCTCTATTGTTTTCATTAAACCTTCAATATTAAATAAAATACAGCCTATATCTGTTCAACTGACATAAATACACCTTGACATCTTTTATGTAGCCTGTATTGACATATTTGAAATGAGTTGAAATTAATAAAAGGTTTATTAAAATTTATTGATTTTCTGTATTAGACCTAGTAGGTACAGTTGGCCAAGAAAGTGGTGTGCCAGTTTTGATTTAGTTTCCTAGTCATCGAAAAATTACAACAAGGTTCAATCAAACTAAGAACAGCTGTCACGTAAATTTTATAACCAGTAGGTCCCTATACATACCTATAACGATAAGTCCAAATATTGTTTGTACGTATACTTTCATCTAGCCAGTAACGTCTCTACGAGAGGTATACCTATCTAAATGGTTACGATCATCGCTATGTTACGATATTCAAACACTGCCTGAACACCATGCTGAAAGCTAAGAGAAAATGATCGTATAACTTAACTGGATTGCCATCTCACCATGACGTCATGTTTTCTACTAATTTAACCACAGATTATGCAATTTGGGGCAGTGTTTCTATTGACATTTATTGAACCCTCGTTAAATACCTATAGTTTATGCACCGCTATAATATAATCATTTTTAGGGTTCCGTACCTCAAAAGGTAAAAAAAAACCCTTATAAGATCACTCTATTGTCCGTCTGTCCGTGTGTCACCACCGATTTTCTCAGGAACGGGTGGACTTGCAACGTGGTGGCAAGTTGAAATTATACCAGATCCTGAGATCTATAGGCCCTATTAGGTGTATTATAAAAATCAAGATCCTGAGCACAGCCCTGAGTCAACACGATAGAAAGATATGGGTAATTTAGATTTTCGCGAAAACTTGTAAGTACCTAAATTAACCTTACTTACCTAATTATCAACTTTTTTTTTATTTTTCAGAATGATCCCTTAACTTGTACTGTAAGACCTTGCTTTTAACCAAAATAGTCAATTCTAGCGTAAGTACCCTGGGTTTTGGGACTTTTGGGTCGAAAACCTATATGGTAGGTACCTATTTAGTTCCCGTTGACCTAGATTACCTAGAATCACGAAATTTGGCATGACGCAAGGTCTTATTGCACACATACCTAAAGGAATAAATCTGAAAATTGAAAATTTGCAGATTAATCATATAAAAAAATGCAATGACAAATTTACATTTGCAGTTGGAGTATTGACCGTGGTATATCGATGTATGGGAGAATATTACATGTTTATACGGAACCCTCAGTGCGGGATTCAGACTCGCTCTTCGTTTCAATTTCATTTTACTAAACTAAACTGCATGCTGAACCTAAAGTAAACCTCTGAATTGTCTATTTCCATTCCATTAAAAGTTTCTCAAATATCGTGCCGGATATCTGAGCCCGACTCGATATTCGATTCTTTTAGGCGAAACTTTGATTTAACTGATGATCTTTTCAATAAAGCAGATAAACTTACTTTTCTCATACTCGAAAAGTAATGTTTGTTTGATCTGAGTAGCGGGTGGAAAACGCTGTTTCCCATCCTTGGGCAAAAAAGACTCATAGTAATTTGATTCCCTGAATGAATTAAAAAAAAAAATTGATAGTCGGCCCATACCGGCTATAAACGTTCTAGTAGGTAATTTAAACAAACAGGCTGATTCAAACAGTATTATCCATATTGTGGGTAAATTTGATCAAAAATGAGTTATCAAATGACCAAACACTGACCAATGCATAAAACATCTAAAAACACGTGGAAACATCAAATAATAATATGTTGTAAATTTAATGCTTTTTATGATTTTTAGTATTTCATACAAAATTCCAAGTAAACTATCGTTTTGACATTTACTGAAAAGTAGTTGATTTGATATGTCAGGAAACTACCCTATTACTTGAACGTCTATGACCAAAACTAGTGTGAATTTAAAAAAGGGTGAAGGCTCGCGATCGGCGGGGTGGTGACGCGATGTGTTCCATATTTAAAATTCGATAAAGACTATTGGTTCAAATGATACTGAAATGTTGACCCTCTAGATTCGGTTAAAGATGAGGCAAATATAGTACCTAATCAAAAATCATTTGCTAGAAAGTTCAAAGGAAAGATACTTACCTACCTAACTGTCTACTATATAACTAATCGATCTCAATTAGTTTTGAAATGTTAGAGAAAATCGGCGAGCTTCGGACTCCCAATGACCCATGGTCTCGACCACAAAAAGCAAAAATAAATAATTTGGACCAATAGAAGCGTATTTTTTGAATTAGGAATTTTAAACAAAATTAACAAAACCTATTGGTAACCTACCTATTTGGAAAACAGAGACTTCATATTGTCTAAAAATTTAATGATAAATTTCAATGAAACATGATTCCATCCACACTGAAAACATTAATTAAGGGGTCCTTCAAGGTATAATGTAAAAATAATTCATAAAAAATAAGTTTTCTAAAAATAACATTCACCTGCACATTCAGCTTTAGGTAGATACTTAAGAGTCAGTCACCTGGATATGCGATATTATTTTACCTTAATTTATAGCTACTTTAAGTCGCAGCTAAAAATAAACAGGCCAAGCCCTAGACGCGCCAATACCTAGGATCCTCCTCCGCACGGAAATGTAACCAGCCCGTTTTAAGTCCCATTTCCAAAGAGATCCCTTTTCTCAAGATTTTACAAGACCCTATTTTTGATTTTTGTCAAAAAATGGGTGTGTTGTGTTATTGTAAATATATAACAATTTAGAAGCATATACCAGCGAGTGCTGCGATAGCTGCCAACGTAAGGAGGGCGGAGCGGCTGCGTGCCATGTCAGCAGGGCATGCCGCGCGGTGCGGGTCGCGTCATCGCCGCGACATGCTCCGCGGCGCACCCGAGCTACCTCCGCACCCTGATGATCCCCGCACCACCTCTTACCGGAACCTGCAACAAGTTATTAACCAACTACAATATAGGTTATTGTTTTACGCACTTTAAGTGTTTCTATTTATAAGTAAAAGAGTGAAGCATAAATGACATTGGGGGCTATAAAACATAATAATCGAGGCCCAACAGCTTTTCTCTTATGAGCGTTGAAAGTTATAATTGACTCTAGACTGAGAAGACTCCGGCAAGAAGCTCAGCAAGGCTTATTTCTGGTGTGGATCTGTCTTTTGAATTACAGTTTTTGTTTTAAATACCTATAGGCATACGTCCAACATTCATCAAGGGTGGCTGCCGCAAACGCTGCGGAAAACCTCAATCGGAGGAAATATACTTCTCTTGGGGATAGTTATATATTTCTTCCGTTTGGGGTTGAAACTATGGGTAGTTGGGGTCAAGATGCTCGCAGATTGGTTTGGGAGCTGTCCAGACGCCTTATTGACACTACAGGTGACCAAAGAGCTGGCACTTACCTCGGGCAGCGCATCAGTCTTGCAATTCAACGAGGTAACGTTGCCAGCTTTTTGGGAACCCTGCCTGCATTTATAGTTACTCTGTATATAGGATAGATTTTATAGTTTAATTTTAATATAATATTCTATAAGTATTAAATATTATGTAGAACTAAAATATAAATAAAGTAAGTAACAAATAAAAAAAAAACCTATAGGTAGGTATATAAAGTTCATACAATTGTCACATGGCTAGGGGGATGCAAGTGCAGAGAGGCTACTACAATCATGTACATTCTTGTATTCAACGTAATGCATGAGGTACCATATAGTAGGTCTTGTCGATCAATCTCTGTTTATATAATATAGGTAGCAAAGGCCTGATGCAATGCGAACCGTACAGGTAAAGAATTCTATACTTACTGGGCAGAAATAACTGGTACAAGAGGACGAATGCTCAGTTAAACATTGTATGACGATGATGTTACTAAATACTGAACTGAGTTCTCTAAGTAATTTAATTCATTTTGATTTAAAAGTTCTACTCCATGTTCCATTTTATTTCAATTTATAAATAATTATATAATAATTTTGATTGTAATAATTTTGATTGTCAATATTTTTAACAGACTTCAAAAAAGTTTCTCAATGGAATCGTTATTTTTAAATTTTTATTTATGTTCCCCGATTACTCGAAGATGCCTGGACCAATTTGGAAAATTATTATTTAATTTGAAAGGGTATACTTTGCAGGTGGTCCCATGGTTATCAAGTCAGGATCTGATGAGATCCTGGAGAAATCGAGGGAACACATATTTTATAACTATGAACATTGCCCATACAAACTTTAAAACCCTATTTCACCCACATCGAGATTATTTTTTGAGACAAAATATACCCTAGTCCTTCCTCAGGATATAGTCTATCTCCTTATCTCCTCGACGGCGTCGTCTCCGGGCGGGATCGGCCCTCTCCTGATCCCACTCAGCAGCCTCCTTCTGGATCATTACGGTCTCGCAGAAGGAGGCTACGGCCCTCCACGCCGTATCCCCGCTCAGCATCGCCGACACGACTGCTGGCAGGGAGAGATTCCATCCGATCCGGTCGACCAAGATTCGCCGTTCCGGTTCCCACGCGGGGCACACCGCGAGAGTATGCGTAGCAGAATCTTGGTCGTTTCCACCGCAGTGGAAGCAGGCCGCCGTCGCTTCACGTCCGATCTTACACAGATAATCACCGAAGCACCCGTGGCCGGTGAGTATCTGTGTGAGTCTGTAGGTGAGTCGTCCACCCTGTCGCTGCATCCAGGCTTCGAAGACCGGCAGGACTGCCCCGACGACGCGTTTGCGCGCAAACCGCTCCTCACGTAGCCTCGCGCGCAAAAAAAACATTCAACTCCTATTTCAACCCCTTCAAGATTAATTTTTGAGTCAAAAATATAATACCCAGGTTATAATCTATCTCCTTCCCAAAGGACATGTACTATTTTAGTATGGGGGCTGGGCTTTTATTCGAAACTGCTACCTGAACCGAGACAAGTTATTTTTAAATAACTATTATTTAAAAAAAAACAACCCACAGTAATTGTAGATTTTGGCAACACTGTTCTATTGGATGTTATTTTCTTTGGTTGATTGCGTTCTTGGATTTTAATTATTGTCAACATCAGTAAAGAGTCAATAGGGTAGTTGACTGACATCAAATCAGCTACTTTTTAATAAATGTCAAAACGATAGTTTATATAGGTATATGGAATTTTGTATGAAATATTACACTATGACGTCATAGTTTCACAGTATCAAATCATCTACTCTTAAGGTGGAGGCGTCGGTTGGAGCGCGAAATTCAAATTTTATCACGTTTTTTGCAAATTGCAGCTCAGTTATAGGTAGTAAGTTATCAACATCTTATTTGCGAGAAGTATGGTAGTATATTTACTGATTAATAACAAAATAAATCATCAACATATTCCTCCGAGGTATATTACTGACATATATGACTATTTCATGAAAATGTTACTAATATACCTTTCAATTTGCAAAAAACGTGATAAAATTTGAATTTCGCGCTCCAACCGAAGGTTCACCCTTAAGTAGTTCCACTGGTAATTAAAAATCATAAAAAGCATTAAGGGGGAACGTTCGGTTGGAGCGCGAAATTCAAATTTTATGACGTTTTTTGCAAATTGCAGCTCAGTTATAGGTCGTAAGTTATCAAAATGTTATTTGCGAGAAGAACGGTAGTATATTTACTGATTAATAACAAAAGAAATCATCAACATATTCCTCCAAGGTATATTAGTAACATTTTCATGAAATAGTCGTATATGTCAGTAATATACCTTGGAAGAATATGTTGATGATTTCTTTAGTTATTAATGAGTAAATATACTTTCATTCTTCTCGCAAATAACATGTGGATAACTTACGACCAATTTGCAAAAAACGTGATAAAATTTGAATTTCGCGCTCCACCTTAAACGTACAACATATTTGATATTTCCACGTGTTTTTAGATGTTTTATGCATTGGTTAGTGTTTGGTCATTTATTTTTGACAGTGTCAACTACCCTATTATTTAACTACATTGACAAGTGGCATCCTTACTGACATATTGATTTTATTTTAATTCCATCTAATATTTAATAAATAATAATAAGTTGTTCAATTTTGCTTTTAAAAATTTATAAGTATTTAATTATATAAGTAGTTTAGTAATATTACATTTAAAAACCCATTAATAAATAAATATTTTAAATGCAGGTAGCATTACAAAATTATATTATTTAAAAATATATTTTTTGATTTCATAAGCATATTCTAAATAATTTTCCCTATAAGAAAAAGTTTTTTATTAGCTATTCTTGGCACTAATGAGAAAACTGTCCTTCCATTCGGTAAATAAATCAATGCACAACAGGTGGTCCATATTTTGGGGTTATTACTAGCCAACAATTAATTTGTCTGTGTCTGGGGAAAATGAGGGGTGTCGTTGAAATAGTGGAAAGGCGTTGGGCCCGGGCCGTTGCGCCGCAACACGCCGCGCCGTGTGGAGATAAAGCGCCTCGTAGGCGCGCGGCGTAGCACGGCAGCTGTCGTCCCGGTTCGGCAGATGGCGATGAGGGTCATGCTTGCCAAAACATGCGTTCAAATGATATCCGGGGAATGTCACTATTGGAGATTTATTTGTTTTGCAAAACTGAGGTTTATTTTGTAAAATAAAGTTTTCATACATTTTGACCGAACAAAACTGATGTTTCGTAAGAAAAGTTTTTTTTTCATGATTTCAGGGTTGGTCCCATAGTAAAAGTTATACATAATGATGAGTACAATAATCCCTGAAATTTTGGATGGTGATTAAAAAAAACATCCAGTATGTAGGCACCTAAGTCCTATATGTTGCAGGATAATCAGAAAATACGCGAATTTTCGCGAAGATCCTGAAACTACCTCGGATGATTGCGAAATTCTTTGTTGGTTTCCTATCATTCGGTTCTTTGCAATCGTCCTAGAATTATCGCGAAGATCCGCATTTCTCGATTACCCTGCGACATATCTGTATATGGGTGGGCGTGGTAGACCAAATCCTAAAGTATAGGGAATAGCGAAAAATGCTGAAAGGATCCTCGGGGCAGATTTTGATAAAAACTAAAACTGTCTTCAAAAATATTATTTGCCTTGCCGGGAATCGAACTCATTGATTTTGAAGAAAAAAACACAGCCTGTATACACAGTACCGCACTCCAATTCCACGACAGGTCTCTTTCTGTACAGACTCTACCTATTGTATTTTAATAGTAAGGTCCAGTTGTATCGAATGACATTGACAAACATGTAATAGTTATAAATAACTAGCTGGTCCCCGCGGTTTCACCCGCGTTCCCGAGATAAGGCTACCTTATCTCGGGAACAATGTAGCTTCCAATTGGTGGAATAATTTTTCAAATCAGACCAGATACTCTGGAGATTTGCGCGTTCAAACAAACAACCTCTTCAGCTTTATTATTAGTATATAGAATATATAGATTATTATTAGTAGCTATAGATATAAGTATTACTCATATGGGTAGCTTGCTTTGGGATTTTTTGAAATAAAGAACGAATGTATATTGAAAGAAAATGCCCTCAAAAATTTTCAACTTAGTGGGAAGTGCCTAGGTTATGAATTAGTATCGTCTGGCACATACTTGCAACCCTCAAAATAGGTTGTTATTTTAAATATATTTGAACATATATAAATTACAACTTATTAAAATTGTAGCCGTGTGGGAGTAGATATAAAAATATAATTCAAAATTTAAGGGATGATGACGCAACCGCAATATACCAACCTGAACGGTAATTCCCTATTTTCCAAGAAAAAAATAGCACTAGATACTTATCTGTCTAGTAAACAGCACTAGATATATCTAACTGAGCACTCTGTAGTTTTAGCGCTCATTTACGCTTTAAAGATGTTATCTCTAAGTATGCACTTAACATTCATATTCTTCAAAATTTCCTTATCGTCAGTATTTTTAGTTGATCTTTTTGAGGTTCTCCGGCGTCACTAGAATAAGTGTTATTCCCTTAAATACCTTCGTGATGGGTAATTACTCGTGGCTTGTATTTAATGCGGCAGCAACGTAAACTGAATAAGGGATATGAAAAAAAAATAATGGTAACAAAAAATAATTGGTAGTTTACGTTTTGGTAACAAAATTTATTTTCAAACTGAAATTTTCTGGCGGATAAAAAGCAATAAATAGACATTAAAAAATATACCTATTTAAAATTAATTAGATAGAAAGTAAATATGAACGACATCATAAAAAACATGAATCTTGCGACATTTTAATAACTATAAATACCTATAAAGTAAAAATTTACATGCAATAAATATATATTGTCTGCAATTTTACACTGATCACGATTACTTATCAATAAGGCATTTTGACCCATGCATGGCCTTTGACGTAATGCTCTCTTAGTCCCACACCAACCAACCCATCACCGACTACTTAAATTTAAAGACCCTAGGCTTTTTTTTAGAACACTCAAGCAAACAGTCTGTAAAGGATGTTACAGAAGGGTTGGCCCCTATTCAGTCCAATTTACTAAGCTGATAATTTGAATTTTATAACTTCTTGGGTTACTGCTGAACCTATGGGTAAAGAGGTCCAAGCAGTGCTTACGGAGCTTATATCCATTCCTAAAGAGACTCTGCTTATTTATTCATAGAGCAAATCATCTCAACTAAATTATATAAAGGATCATGCTAATGGTATATATAAATTAGATATTCTAGCAGAAAACTTTTATTTATTACTCTCACGACCGAAGTTAGGTACTTGAATAACTTGTTTACTCTATCCTGTTAGCTTGTTACAAACTCTCTGTCTCTATACACCTCCACCTCTCAAAATACCACCATACATAGATCTTTTTATCTGGCTGGATGGCTTACAGACTATGGAAAGTTAATTCATTTAAATTCATTAACGATGAACAAAATCATTTTAAGAAAGAAAGAAAGAAGAAAAGAAATACATTTATTTCAACTTACACACAAAATTACAGAGAATAACAAACAAAGAACAAAAAACGCTCCGCAATAATGTGTGTTTAATGAAATAAATATCAATTCTGCTGTACGCGTGTTTGTTATCTAAGTCCTCCTAAACGGCTGGATCGCATTGGATGAAATTTTGTGTGTATATTTTAATGGGTACTTGGATGATTTGGAAACACAATTGGACACGGTAGGTGGCGCTGCTGTCGGTATGCTTTCCGGGCAGAACGAATATTTCGTAAGTTTTAATTTATTACTTACGTCAATTTCAAGCGCCTATAAGTCGAATTTTAGACGAGACGCCCAAACACTTGTGAAGGCCTCCTCCAAAGATGCGCATTCGTCTCTGTCCGTTGTTGTTTGTAATAATAATATAACTTTTTTAATCCTACTAAATTTATAAATGCGAAAGTTTGTGAGCGCGTAAGTCAGTGTGTGTTTGTATGTTTGTTACTTCTTCACGTTCAAACGGATGGACCAATTTTGATAAAATTGGATATGGAGGTAACTGACACCCTGTATTAACACATAAGTAGGCTACTTTTTATCCCTCCCTGAAACGCGGTTGAAACCGCGGTGTGGAAAGCTAGTTCTAAATAAATTTTAATCATGAAACCGATCCATAGCTTTTAATTAGCATCTGTCACATTTTTTAATTAAGTTAGTACTAGTAGGCAAGCTTATGAACAATAGAGCCATAAATATCAATTTATGGTTAACAATATCTGAATTCCTGGGCTACTTAATTTTGTTTTTTTAGTAGAGGGCGTATCTTAATTTGCAATAATATTTGATTTGAAAGTTTTACTAAGTACCTACTAAGTAATTTTCACGTTATTTGTGCAATTGATTGTCGGGCCCAGCAACCAGACGATTCGCGCATATTTGCGTAGGAAGACATAAATAGGAGGCTCTCGTACGAACATGGATCGGTCGAACACACAAAGCGCGGCACTCACACGCTCTCCAAATCGTTCCTACCTCTCTACACCTAATTAATTATTAGCTTGGTAGGTATTTCTCATAACCCACGGCTTTGCTTTCATTGCTTGTTTCCGGAAATTGTTCACAGAACACATTGCCGGAACTCGATTATCCTTTCCTCGTGAGTACTTTATGTATTTTATTTAACTGTTTAACCTCTTATATTTCGTTATTTCGTACGCGCTGTAAGATAGACATGACTTAAGAAAAATATATAGATACCTACTTAGTGAAAAAATGTCTATTAAATTCAAAGAAATAATACCGTGAAATATGCCAATATTGCCCCCAAGGGAAACTTTGCCCGAAGAACAATTTATAAGCATATCTTTGATGTGCAAAAATATCTTAATGTTATGGCAACATTTATTGACTTTGGTGCAAAATAGGTCATATGTATGGCAACATTGACTACGGTGGTTGTTGCTATCTTTGCTCAGTAACTTGTTGGAACTCGTCAAATGAGGTGCGTGTTGTTACGGGCAAATTTTCGTGCAAATTTGAAAGTAAATTCTGTGAGATGGCGAAAACACAGGTTAGTTTAATTTATAACATGTGATAGTAAATTATTTGTAGAGTTCATTAATGCTAGTGTCATTGCGTAAGGTCCTTAAAAACTAAAGTTATGATGATGGGCAATGTTATCTAGTAATGTTCTGACCTACTGTTGACAACATTGCCCACCATCAAAAAACGCTTAGGGTTGGCACATTACGAACGCTTGATTTTTTTTTCGTTTTTATTTTACCGCTACTGAGTTTATTTAATTTTAAACACGTCAAAACAAAAGAAATCATCAACATATTCCTCCAAGGAATATTACTGACATATACGACTATTTCATGAAAATGTTACTAATATACCTTGGAGGAATATGTTGATGATTTCTTTTGTTATTAATCAGTAAATATACTACCATTCTTGTCGCAAATAACATGTTGATAACTTACGACCTATAACTGAGCTGCAATTTGCAAAAAACGTGATAAAATTTGAATTTCGCGCTCCAACCGAACGTTTATAATTAGTAAAATGAACAATTGTGCCATCGAAAAATATGTAATTTATATTGTTATTGCGGGGTAGATTCAGATCAATCACTAGTAGATAACCCCAAAAATATTGATTTCTGTTATAACTTTACCTAAGGATATAAATTGAAAGTGGAAAACTACCTTATCTTGATTTTTTTTTATTAACTTCTACATAATTATGGTTAAAGTATGTATGTGTGTGTGTAATGTATGTCTTCAAATTACGAAAAATAGTATTAATTTAATTTATCTACCACATACTTGTACCACATGATACGAGTTACTTGACTTGACTTGATCTCTTTCATAGTACCTAAGTATCTTCTTTATCAAAAAGTGTTAATTATAATTTCAAATTTTATTAAGCGTGAATAATTTTTCTGTTTTTCTTTTTATTTACCTAAACACATTCTTTCCATGTGCCAACCCTAGCACATTTAAAAGGTGAAATGTAGATTGTATGAAAAAGATAAAAAATGTCAGGGTAATATTGCCCAGTCATTTTTGTAAGAAACTTTTCATAGTGTCGTTTACATTCATGGAGTAAACGCCATCTTTACCAAAATTCTTGTACTGGTTTTTATGCCATCTGCATAAAGACCATATTTACGTCAAAAATCAATGTGGGCAAAGTTGGCTAAAAGTCCAGATAACTTCGCCCGCCAACAAAATCGAACAAATATAGCATTAAATGTTGAATAGTATTAAATTTAGTTATACTAACACATGCACATAATCTTACGGTTGTAGCTAATGTAGAAAAATACTTACGTCTTCATAGAAAAATTGAATTCAAATTGAAAATATTTGATAAAAGTGGGCAAAGTTGGCATGTTTCACGGTAAACTGAATGAATAGGTACTTACTATAAAATTAAATTTTAAAATTTGGCTGGCCGAGTACGAATTTTATTGCTTTTTAATTAGTTTTTATCAGACACTTACCGCTCCTTAGCAAACACAGTTCAATTTCAAAATCTGTAAATGATTCCCAACATTTTCGTAAATTGTCATCACATCAACAAACAAGCGATATTCATTGTCGCTCTAGAAAACAGATTAACACTGCACGATGATTTACTAAAGAAACGAAATATTAAAGTTTCATAATTAGAGCCGGCCGTATAGACGTTAGCGAGGCGAGCGAGCGAGCGCCGAGCAGATCGAGGCTGGGAGAAGCGGAGCGCGCAGGCGGCAGGCGTCGGCGCCACCTGTCGCTGTCGGCGCGGCGCGGGGCGGCGGCGGCGGCGGCGGCGGTGGCGGTGCAACACTAGTCGACGGCAACTACGGCGACGACGGCAGCAGCTCGCTAGCGACTGAGCAGCGAGCGGCCCGGGCACGTGGGGCCGCCGGGCGCCAGGCGCCGGCCGCCGCCCAGGTGCACCTGCACCCTCGCGCACGCCCCGCACCCTCCTGCGCACACCCGTGCCACCCCCGGCGACGCACTCCGCCCGCCCCACTCGCCGCCTGGCTTGCAACCGCTTGCAGTCTGTCTGCCTGCACAGTGCACACGCTGCTTGATTACTGCTAATTAAAATATTACATTGAAAATAATAATGCTTTTATCATTTTTGTCATGAGACGCATCGCCGTCGTTAGAAATATGGATAGAATACCTATCTGAATACAAGTTTTAAGCAAATGGAAAAGTAGGAAACAAACGTCATCTTAGAACATTGCGAGCAAAAACACGAATAATCTATTAGTCATATCAGGATATTGAACAGGAAGACTTATCTTATCAATAGCAGATACAAATGTTTGTAATTTATATTCGTATTTTATTTATACCATATACGCAAATGTCACATCTGAGTGAAATGTGTCCTTTGTGCAGGGTATGGGGCCCCGTTTTTGGGGCAAGTTCTAACTGGCATGGGCTAAGTAGTGAAAGAAACCACCAATTACTAAGTATCTATTATAAGTTGGTACCTATACAGTTACGTTTATTTTATCAATTTGACTCATTTTCACTTACCTAACCTTTACCTTATGTTCTACCTTATCTATACCTACTTAGTACCTTACCTTCCACTTGCTTTTGAAGTCGGTTAAAAAGTAGCTATAATAGTGTTTAACACGGGTGAAAGTCATCAATTTCTACTCGGACCGGACAATAGTAGTATTTAATACCTAAATATCTCGTGTTGGAATTGATTCCTTTCGACCCATGTATTAACCTAACAATCTACAGTTTTTTTTATTAGATACATAAATAGCGAATTCAAAACTGCTATTGGTAAAATCAAATATTTGTTAATAGAACGTAGCGACAATCTTTAATTTCTAGGGAAAACGAAAAGCTAAAATAATTATTAATACACATTGCACTACAACTTTTATACACGCAGAGGCATATACATATAAGGCGTGTGTAAAGAAAAGAAACCTTGTTGTATCTTACGAAAATGGCCCACACTTGATACTAAAACGTACGAAAAATATTTTGTATCTTCTTTCCTAACCCATTATCCAATTCTAAAATTTTGTTGAGAAAATTGGAAAGAAATTGGCTGACCTATAAACAAAAATAATATTGTTCAGCCGTGCTCACGATACCATAGTGTTTATTGAGCACCAAGTCGCGCAGTGAATAAAAATGCTCAAAGACGCTTGCATACGCTGCGCCGAGAGTACCCGTTACCTACAGCATGCGCAATGGAATAACTAAACATTCCAGGGTAGGTTATACTTGGGTTATACAGATGATGTAACAAAACACATTATGTAAGGTTAGATATTATAATTTCATAATAACAAATATTTGAAGAAGATAAACAATCAATAAATAGTAGGTACAGGAACAATAGCATAATATTTTGGGGGCAAATGAAACTTTGCTTAAAACTTTATCTTGGCACTGGCATCTTGGCAAATGAGGATCTGCTGAGTCCTACCAACATTTAGGGGTTAATCCCCATTTTCTTATTTTATTTTAAAGCAGCCTTGTATTATTTGGTTTTAGTAGAATGGCTGGAAATGGAATGGCATTGTACTAAACCCTAACTATGACCTAACTAACTATAACCTGACTGACTATAACTTAAAGATGATATAACATCACTTGAACTTTACTAGAACTTTGAAACATGACAATTGACGAAAAAAAAGAAGACAAAAATACCTACATTGCTCAACTTTACATTGACAAGTGAGAACCTTTTACTGACCTTTATACAATCTATTGAAGGCAATCTACGCTGCACATTTTAATCATTGGCTTATTTATTTTATCCTACTTCCTACTAATATTATAAATGCGAAAGTTTGTGAGTATGGATTAATGGATGAATATTTGTTACTATTTCATGTAAAAACTTCTGAACGAATTTGGATAAAACTTGGCACATAATATGGCAATCATACCTTGGAATAACATATAGGCTACTTTTTATCCCGTAAGACATAAGATACCTCGGGAACGCGAATGAAAACGCTAGTTTTATTATAAATCTGTATAGGTAATATTTAATAGTTTTTTCTTTGCTTTAATATGTAAAAGTAATATTACGTATCTGGATTTGATTTAAGTATCATATGTTATAAAGCATATTCTAAATAATTTTCCCTATTAGATAAAGCTCACAAGATAGTTGTTCAAATATAAAATTATTTTAAGTCCACTTTAAGCCATGACCTTTGCAAAGAAAAACAGGTTTATACATAGGTACCTACAGACAAACATAAAAACACCCAAGTAAGAGTTCCTTTTAACCGTATTGGTACAGAACACTAAAAAACGATTAATAGCCCAAATCCTTCAAAACCTTCAAGTAATAAAGCATTTATAAATTGTAGTGTCCGCTTCGTGAAATTTATAAAATAAGCTGTGAAGGCGTGTGGACTAGGCACTGGCCGCTAGCTACCAAATGCTCCCGGCGGCGCCCGTCGGAGCCGACAGGCATGTTCCTAGTAGGCAAGTACTCCAACTGGAGGCTTGCCAACCTTTCAACCACTAGCAATATAAATACGTGCTATGCGTGGTTGAACTATTGAATTGTGTCATAACTATTCTAATCTAAATATAGATTTATTCTGCTACGAATATAAGAATTTCGAAAATAAGGTCTACGTAAGTCAAGTAGAGCAGTTAGAGCAGGGGATCAATATCACCACATTTGCAACCTCATAGTATATTTCGGATCGCATTTTATCCACCTGTCAATATCTTTTGTTTTATCTAATTTGACAGATTTGTATGGAGTTCCGTAATTTAGCCCAATTTGTACCTACCTATATTTCTGCAAATCCTGACTTCGCCGTAAAGTGGCGATATTAACCCCCCAGAGTATCCTAGCAATATTATATAAATGTGAAAGATTGTGAGATGGATGTTTTTACTCTTTCACGTAAAAACGACTGAACGGATTTCGATGAACTTGGCACATAGAATATTAAATTTCTACTATTCCGGCTCAAATTCCAAAAATAAAATATTATGTTCCAATATGATTTGTTAAGTAAAGTATTTTCGCTAATAAAATGGCTTTAGATAACATAAGATTTTTATTAGCTAGTAAGAAATCCATCACTAGTACCTAATAAATAGCATCGACGGGGACTGATCTTTATGACAATAATAGGTTGAAAAATAGGCAGATAGTCCCCTTGAGAGGACAGTAGGTGTGATCATCTTCACAAAGAGAAAATAATAATAGACTTCTTACCCCGAAAACTCATATCGTGGGGATCTTTACGAAGAGTTTGATGAGATTTTTACAGCATAGAACAAACGGGAGTGATATCCGTGGTCTTGCAAGTATCTAGCTAGATACTATAGTATACCTTGCTTACTATCAAGCGGACCATATTTGTACACAGTAGTGTACTTTAGTAGTAGGTATGTATACAAAAAAAAACATATCTTTCTTATCGTTCCTTTTATTGGAGTATTATAATGTATATTATTTTTAAGATTGTAATTTAATGCTGGAAAGGATGCATGTAACTATAGGTATCGATTTGTATGGAGCGATCTACAAGAACCACTTTACTACGCGCGTAGCACATTGCTAAGGCACAGCTACCCTCTCGTAGAACTGCGTTACGCGAGTTATTATACTTCTACGGCTAGTTCGTAGCTCATTGCTACGCTTGTAGCGGTGTGCTACGAACTACCTATACCGATTTGATAACCTTGTACTGCTACGGATATATCTTTATGAGGGCATGTCGTATTCATTCACCAGATAAAAAGGAATACTATTAGCATTAAGTAACTTGTTCCTTGTGCTCATGATTTAAAATTATTGATAGGTACCTACGTAATTCAAACATCTTTATTTTCTTTACATAAATTATAAAATGAAGTCGTCCTCCGCGTCGGTCAGTCGTAATGTCTGTCTGTATATCCTCTAATTCCGCCTAAACCACAGAACGGATTTTGATCCGGTCTTCACCATCAGTTAGATAAATTTTCGTGGAAAGTTATCCATACTAATATTATAAATGGGAAAGTGTGTGTGTGTCTGTTTGTCCGTCTTTCACGGCATTGACTCAGTAATCATCGTAATCGATTTACTAAAATTAAAATCTTGATCTTAACTGAATTAAATGAAAATACTAGAGCTATCTACGAGCATCATGCCGCAGCAATTGACATGTGAGTGCAGTGCATTTCCTAAGAATTTGTAGCTCATTGCTACGAATGCAGTACTGTGCTATGTGACTGTATACAGTCATATATAGTCGCTCGCTATGCTATAGCATAGTACGACTCGTGCATAGCACACCACCGCCACGTATTTATTATTAACCCCCGACGCAAAAAGAGCAGCGTGTTATAAGTTTAACGTGTCTGTCTGTGTATCTGTGGTATCGTAGCTCCCAAACGGATGAACCGATTTTCGTTTAGTTTTTTTTTGTGTCATAGATAATTTTATTCCGAGTGTTCTTAGCTATGTTTCAAGAAAATTCGCTCAGCCGTTTGAAAATTATCACCAATTCTCTATTGAGTTTCGAGGGTTTGTTTAAGTTTTCAATTTTAGTTTATTATACAGAGCCTGTGGCACTAATAGAATAACACAAATGAACATATGGTTTAATCATCACTTCACAATAAAAACTGTGTTTAGGAATGTAAACATACTTACGAACACCTCAATCACCCCTATCTCTTTTGGACAAATCTAAATTGCGAGTAGCGTTGTTGTATTAGTTAGGTAAAATACTCTCATCTCATGATTTGTTATTCCATTAGTGTCTTACCAAAACGATAAAGACGAACGTTTTTTCTCTCGCTGGGATTTTAGAGAAGGGTATTTTAGTTTTATCGAATAAGGATCTTTACGCGGATACGCATGTCGAATGCATAATGTGATGTTGTAACCTTCGTGGATCGTAAGGTTTTTAACAGTAGGTTTATTTTAGACTTACATACTTAACGCAGTTTCAGGCTTTAGAACCCTTTGTTGGATTTGGATTTGTCATGATGATAAATTATTACTACGTCAAAACTTTTAAAAGATACCCACTAAAGATCAAACTGGCTCAATCTCCAATCAAGATTATGAAATGACGTAGGTTTGAAAAAGATGTTGTCCCAAAATATACACCCAGAATAGCTATGGAAAATAAGCAAATGTATGTTTAGTTTTTTCAAGTAAACTTTAACAATTTGATTAAAAATATACGTAGCGCTGTGGTCATGATCTCATCGCAAGGAGGGAAAATGTTTATTGGTCCGGTAAGGTTGATGAAGCCATCAGAGGCTACCAACTTTAGGAACACTAATAGGAAGCTACATTATCCCGGGAACGCGATTGAAACCGAAAATCACAACTAGTATAATAATAAACATAGAACTCCTGTATGGTTCTAAGAGTGGGTTTCACCATTCAACGTTATCGTTAAATTATTATAGCTTTGCCCTTTCCTACAAAATGTGAATGGCATAATTGCGCGGCGAGATTAACGGCGCGAAGAATGTTAGCGGCTTGATTTAGCTAGCTGCGCCATCAGTCAGCATTACGACGAGTTCACATCGCGACGGGCGCCAACTTCGTGCCGAATTATTGAACTAAGTATCTCAAGTCTGACAAACGATTGAAGTTCCAAAAGTTTATATCTAATTTTGGCCAAGAATGGCTGTAAGGGATGCAATAATAAATGATCCAAATTTGCTTAAACTGGTTCTAGGTCCCAGGGTCCCAGGAACGACAGAATGTATAGAAAGAGTGACACGGAAAGATAATTTAAACTAGGTCTAGTTTAATTGCTATCAAAGTTATTATTATTAATGTAAAATAGTTTAATGATTTCAGATATTAATATTTTATTGAAACGTTGGCAGGTAATATCGTATGTAACAAATAATAATACGTATTTTAATATTTTCATCCATGGATGAACATGAATTTCAAAATTGTAAGTTATGATATTTTGTAAAGGTATGCGAAAGTTAATGTAAATATATCTCGTTCCATTGTGGCATTAATGAAGGACATTTCCTTCACGCACGTGTATGAACATGCCACGTACAAAGTTGTTAGAGGTACCTAATTAAAGAAAATATTATGATGTAAATCGAACAGGCAGTGTACAGTGACCTCTCGACGATATCTGCGTCAGTGTAATGTCGCAACAACTACGTTAATGTGTTCACTGAATATGTATTGAGACGGCGACGACGCTCAACATAATAATGAGGTGAATTGAGGTGTCTCTCTCAATGACGCCAACCGACTAACAGAGTACCTTTAAGAGGAGGCTCTCCGCGAATAACTCCGTCCCTTACTAAACTGACGGGGACAAGCGAGACAGGCGAGGCCCACATTTTGTAAAAATACGGTTTTATGTAATTTAAAAAAAACGAAGGCTTTTTTTAAAAAGTAAGTAAATCTGTACCTTTCTAAGGTCTCGGAAAGTAGGTATGTTAATATTTTCAAGTTATTTGGATGGACCAAATAAGAGAAAAAATAATACTTCATTTTAAAATATTCACGTTTTTTTTTCTGACGTTACTTTTGAAAAAGGACTCATGTAGTACTTGCCTACATACATTCTCTAGTTTAACATATTTTTTTTACAAATCTCTTGCAAGAAAGAATGCATAGAAAAACTGAATCTATAATCATAATTTCCCATATTACCTAGTTGGCATGGTCAATCAAATTATTCTTAAGTGTGAGTGTAAGTTGAATTAAATAACAAGCTAAATATTTCTTTAGTAATCTATTAAATATAAAAGATTAAGCAAAATTAAACATGACTGTGAAAAAATGTCTTAAATATTAATAATTATTTTCATAAATGAAATTGATAAGAGACTTTGAAGTTGCGCTCGAACTTGAAAAAATTGAATTATTTGCTTCCACATGTATAAACTGCAAGTAAGAATAAACGTAGGTAACTATAACAATTACAAGTTTTTTATACAGTACTGTAAAAAGACAAAGGTAAACTAAACTCTGTAATACGAATGTTAATATGGTGTACCTACTCGTACTTAACTCGTACGTAAAGTACGAACAGAAAAAAGCTCGCCTTGAATGAAGTTCCTTATTTTTCCCTTATTCATATAGACGAATCTCATATTATTGTTATGGTTAACATGAATATTATGCGGCGTTGTACGAGTTTGGCACTCAAACAAACACAAAACGCGAATATTATTCACATTTTTTTCTGCAGACATGAACCAACATCATCGACAGGGAAATATCGTAACAATATAAATCCCAAGGGAAATTTTTCTGCGTTAACAATAAGCCCGTATATTATTTTCAGACGAAAGATTCTGGCATTTTGTTGTTGTTCATTTAAACAAGGAAATCCTTGTTGAATGTATTGTAATGTGCTAAGCTAAAGTCTAATGGATCCAATGGCGGAATCCACGGCATTTCTAACTCTATTAGGTACTTTTATATAATTAACTGCGGGATGGAAGCTAATTATATTAGCTCTACGAACATGATTAGGTACCTACCATATGAAATCGTAAATCTTCGAGTTCCTAACATAAGACGATTCTGGCAGCAAATTAGACAAAAAAAAACACCTACCTACATTCCAGTTATCAATCAATAATTATCAGTTATCAGATTATGTTACTTACTACTATGCTAAGCATCAAATGCTTCATTTTATACAAAACTATATTATGCGTTTCTCTTAGGACTGCTACCTATAGGCTAGTCAACAAGTTCAAAAAGTTCAAAAAGTTGTTAACCCCTTTGAATTCGGTATGACATCTAAAATAATGTAACTCGAGAATGTATTAGCAAATAAAAAAATGCAATTATTATTAAAAAATTTAGTTTAAAAAAATATAGATAGGTACCTATTTAGTTTTTCGATAATAACATAAAAACTAATATAATTTTTGAAGTTCTGAAAAAAGATAACTGTGTAAAGGAAGATGTTATCGTGCAAATTATGTAGGTATTTTTGGAACACTTTTTCTAAGACCTTTTTTATTATTTTTACTTAATATTATAGCATATAGACCTTAGAGTGACTTAGAGTTATAGGACATCAAAAGGCAGTCGTTGTATAAGTAACTATAAACCTTTGGTATAAATTATTAATTACAACAATACTCTATTGTGTCGTAAAAATAAAATACACGAGGAGCGAACTATCAATAATAAATAACAATGCCGCACAAAGCCTTTTAGGCCTCTTTTCTTCTTTGCCACGAATGTTATTGTTCTAAAATGTATCTAATCCATACCCTGTAGATATAGTGCTTCTAAATATATCGCATACTTATACCATCTTATATCTTCATAAGTACATAGTACACAGGAATAATTATTGGAACTCTATTTACCTCATCATCATCATCATATCAGCCGAAAGACTTCCACTGCTGGACAAAGGCCTCCCCCAAGGATCTCCACGATGGCCGGTCTTGCGCTACCCGCATCCAGCGGTTTCCCGCGACCCTAACAAGATCGTCGGTCCACCTTGTGGGGGGCCTGCCCAGTGCCCACGCTGCGTCTTCCGGTTCGTGGTCACCACTCGAGAACCTTTCTGCCCCAGCGGCCGTCAGTTCTACGAGCGATGTGCCCCGTTCACTGCCACTTAAGTTTGGCAATTCTTCGGGCTATGTCGGCTCTATTTACCTACTTACTGAAAACTATACAAACCTAACTCTCTTTTATAACTTTTGAATAGTTACTCGTACCTATTTAGGTAGGTAGGTGTTATATAGATGTCCTGGCCAGATCATAGAATTGATAACTTCATGATATGGTTGACCACTTCCACCAGTGTAGTATCACACAATATAAACTAATGTTTTGTCATTTATTAAAAAGTAGCTGATTTGACATGTCAGGACACTACCTTATCCTTGGAACAAAAAATGTGAGCCCAAGGGCGCAGCGAGGTACGGGCAGGAGATTCAGAAATGCTTATAAACCGAATCTGAGGTGTCAAAATGGTTTTGTGAAGAACCTTGTCTACTACCTACTCTTTTTAGGGTTCCAGAACTCTAAAGAAGAAAAAACGGAACCCTTATAGGATCACTCGTGCGTCTGTCCGTCTGTCTGTCTGTCTGTCCGAAAATATTGGACTGGATTGAGTTAAAAGTTGGTACATATATGTAAATCGGTGACCCAAACATGGACGTGTTACGTAAATAAATGAAATACCGCCGGGCTGGCTAAAACCCTCAAGTTGAAAATCTGTCACCAAGCACTTTCCGGTATGGTCCGACAGCAGCACTTGAGAGCCAGTTCCCTTGGCTTTGTGTGCTTACTACCACCATCGGCCACATTATCACTGACCACGGCACCGGCGATATTGTGGTCAAGCACAGGCGTAAACGCAGTTAAAAAAAAGAAATCAAAAATGATCTGTAGATATAGAAAAAAATATCAGGATAGGTTCTCATTTAAGCGCGGTTCATGTGTGTTTTCTTTTTTTGTTCTCCAAATAGAACAATAACGCGAATAAAAGTAACTCATTATCGTCCATTTTGATATTTTCTTACTCCCAAGAGTTGGCAGCCAGCCGCGAACTGGATTCGTCGGAGCGAAGATTCTGATAGAAAAATTTCTTAAAATGTGCGGCCGGACTCTTTGGCCGGACTTATGGCATTGATTATTTTTTCAATGATCTGAATTCGATATTAAAAAATAACATACGGAAAAGATGTCAAATGTGCAAGCTTCAAAACTACATGAAAACTTTTTGCTCAAACTAAAATTTATTTTTAGCTCCGTAGGAGCGAGGTTGAAATATCGTTGGTAGGAGCCGACAAAACTCAGAAAAAACGCAGAGTGGGCCGAATAATAGATGTGTCTGGAAGTAGAATTATCCACCATTAGAGGTGCTAATATTGGTATCGCCCATAAAATTGTGTCTTCTTTAAAATATTATGAGTAGGTAAACTTTTAAGAGACATACTTACCTAGGCATGGGTGGGCATTAACTCGTTACCTAATCATTAATTAAAGAAGTTAACATTTAGACTAAAGGATTAACTTTTAAGTTAATTTTAAAACATTATAACGGACGGACTCGATAACTTCCGTTAACTTTCCCTAGTCAGATACTAGTAGTACCTACTATTTACCAAAAAGATACCGCACGACCGTGCCACGAGCACAAAATAATCAGTGTATTGTAAAGGAGTCAAGCTCATGTTCTATCTATGTCAAGGAACGTAACTGACACATTACTGCGTATGAGCTACTAAAGTACAGACAGGTCGCTCAGTCTGACTGATGCAAGTTCCTAGTAAAAAAGTCATCAAAGAAACGGTTACTAAGAATAATGGCGGCTATCGCTGTCTTGCTTTAACATTTCTATCGGTCGCACGCATCCATCGCTTGACTGTCATTCTGAGTGATCGAACTGTCATTGTTTGGTTGTGAAAATTGTTTGTTTTTATACTCTTTGTTTTATGGTAGATTTGTAAATTAATCACGTAATTTGGTGTAATTATGAAGTGAATGAGAGTGGCGTAATATTCAAGTATTGATATGCATTATAAAACGTGTGTAATATGTGGTTTAAGATAGGGCTGGTTAGATGGCCAAAAGCAAATCTACATGTCTAAATTTCCTTTGGAAGAAGATAGGTAAGCATCAAAAAGCATTTTGTAAGGCTATTACGGTTGAAAGTATCAACTTTACAACAAATTCGGTTGCTTTTTTTTCTATGTCGAAATTCTCAGCACTTTTATCATAACAACATAAAGTAAACCAACGTCCAAATTTCATATTGGAAACATTTAAAATAACTTTACCCATTATTATTCGGACCTAATCTGTGGAACTCGAACTAGTGACACAATGTCAAGCTAAGATTTTTTAATTACGATTATAACTCTTATTGCATTGTTATAGAAACTAAAATCACTTGAGATATTTTAGTGTTCCACCGATACCATAGCGTGCTTGGCGTGCGTATGAGCCTCTCTAGTTATGTATCAATCATCTATGGTATGAGAGCTGTCAATGAATGCCAGCATTGACAGCTCATTATGAATTCTCTGGGTTTCCATGCATGCATAGGTACGTAGTAAGTATCTATAATCTCTACTTTATTTTATAACTCTTTGTATTCATATTCCATTCTGATATGACTGGAACTTGACTGGAATCACCATTCGATTTAATCTCTCTCTTGGTAGTTTGTGTGATTCAAAATTCAATTCACATTCAATTCGAGTAGAGTACCCAAGATAAAAGGTACTCTATGTTCCCGAGATAAACAGACAGCGACTATATAAAAAAGTAACTACTCTTGACGTGATAACGTATTTTTTTTTTTATTTTCAAGTTGATCAATGCAAAAGTATTTTTTTAGAATAATTACGCTGGTACCTACCTTCTTAATGTGGAAGTCTCTTGCCGCGCCGCTACGGTCTTTCTCGATACCTTCTGCTGTACTGTTGCGATACAAAATATAACTTGATTATGGCATCTTTATTTCAAGGATTAGCTGATAGATATAATGGTATTACCGTGGATTCACAAGAAGAACCATGTGAAACTAACCATTTTGTTAAAAAATTAAGTGGTAAGTACATATTTTTACTTCCAAATCCAGCACATAATAGGGTAAAATCAAGTTTTCGTTCCTTATTTAAAAAAAAAACTTTGCAGATTCACTTATAAAATGGTCTGAAGACAATAAACGCTGCATATGGTTTAAAATAAATATCAAAGATGCAGCTTGGGTGCCACTTCTTGCTAATGTATGTATTAAAATAATATCTGTAATTATATGGTACCTACCTAATATGTTCCACAGTAAAGTCTTATTTATATTTATGAATATTACTTACATTTGCAGTTGGAGCAATCTTTCAATTCTAATTATCTTACAGAACCCTTCTGGTGCAAGTGAGATTCACACATTGTTCAGTAGGCTGATGAAAACATGTGCCAGCATAGGTTGATAAGTAGGCAGGGTGGTCCACCTTATAAGTGGCTACTGTTGGCTACTACTACTGGATAGCAATACTGTGGAGATTAATTCAGATTCATATTTTTATGCTGGACCTTTTGCAATGTCACACACAATCACTCTACATATCCTAAACATTTATTTTTGTGATATAGGAAGGTTTCAACTTTCACCATTCAAGAGACAATTTTGTGATGATGTACAAATGGTTACCAAAAGACACATCATCAAATTTACCTCCAGCTTGTCACACCAATCTTGGTGTTGGTGGGATGGTATTTAATGATAGAAACCAATTACTGGTTGTATCTGAACATCATTATGAATTTCCACATTGGAAACTTCCTGGTGGCTATGTTGAAAGAGGTATGTGCACATAACAATGTATATTTTATTGAATCTATAATAAAGAGTATGCTTAAACATTTGATTTACAGGTGAAGATATAAAAGATGCAGCCATTAGAGAAATTAAAGAAGAGACTGGTATTGATGCCTCATTTGAATCAATGGTCACACTAAGACATACTCATAACATGATGTTTGGGAATTCAGATATCTATATAGTTGTCATGTTAAAAGCTACATCAGATGCAATATCAAAGTCTGATACTGAAATCAAGGCATGCCAGTGGATGGACATAGAAGAATATCTAAATCATCCACATGTTCACGAGTTCAACCGGTTCCTAGTAAAACAAGCCTTAGACTTAAGAAACAGGCAACTGACTCTTAGTCTCTATAAAACTACACTGAAAATTTCAAATAATTGGTCAAGAGATATGAGTTCCCTTGTCATAGAAGATAATATTATTGGATAAAGGCATATTATATATACCTAATTACTTACACTGATAAAAATATTGGTCATCAAGTTAGTCCAAGGCCATAAGATAAATTGTGATCACTGATGTGCGTTGGCACAGTAGTGAAATAATGATGAATATCTTGATTTTGTAAATAATAATAATATATTTTATATTTATTCACATAAAATACATAATAAAAACACAACAGATAGAAGTATATTAAAATTATTTAAAATAAATGGTTATGTTTGTTGAACTCGGTACCCAAGGCGTAACGTGTTAACGTTGTTAGTGAAACTATTATTTTATTTGACAGGCCAGTTGGTTAAGTCACCACCTATCTCACGCCACAAGTCGTGAGTTCGATTCCCATCCAGGACAAACATTTGTAGGCATGAACATGTTTGTTCTGAAATTATGGCGAGGGTAAGCCGTTCAAAAAATACCTGTAAATGTATAATTACAGTGTATTTTAAGCATAATAAAAGTAGCTTTGAAATTATGAAAATGTGGGACTGGGATACCTAAAAAGTAAGCAGACGGGAATCGGCTTGTATGGACCCTTCGCCACTGCTACGTACTTCTCCATAGTTAGGTTATCTGCCTGCATGCCAAATTTCATTGAGTTTGGTTGAGCGGTTAAGACGTGAAAAAATAACAGACGGACCGAGTTACTTGTATATTTTTATACCATAGTTGACCATAGCATAGATATAGTATAAAGAGGGGAAGTAGGTTATCTTCATACAAACGCACCGCGCGCGGCTTGTATGTGTGCGCTATTGTATCTATGTGTCGACGCACGCACACTTTAACAAAATCTCGACCCGTTTCTCAGTGCGCCAGTCGGGGCTAACACTGCACAAGGTTTGCGCGCGCGTCACGGCTTTTCGGCACCGCTAAATGATTTATTCATCAATATCATCATCAAAATGTCTGATAATCGCAGAAGAACGTATTTCTGTGTGTTTGGGTGTCTTCATAATTCATCGATTCCAGACCTGTCTCTGTTCAGATTACCTATTGAACAGGAGTTAGTCACCTATTCTAGCATAATATAATTTTACTTGATGATGAGATACCTACGTACTTACATATTTTTTGTTTGTATTAGTTTTCTATCACACAGGAAGTAGGTAGGTAGGCCTAATTTCCTACTAGAATGTATTAGGTACTTTTGATCTGGCAATTGGTTTGCCGCTATTTCTTTGTTTACGTTTAGTTATGCCGATTTCTCAGTATTGTAGGTATAGTAACTAAGTACCTGCCTACTTACAGAAAATCGTAATTCAAAATAAGTATGTACGAGTACCTAATTGACTAATAGTAAATCAAATACATATAAAACAAAGTTCGAATCATAACAACAAATTCGATTATAGTCTAAGAGACAGTCGTTAGTTTTTAATGTTGTTTTTATTTCTTTTAATGATAATATTTCATTCACTTTATTCAATATTTAGCTAAAAGTGACAACCCTAAGACAGTAGGCAATTATATCGCGAATTGGGCCGGAGATAGCCTACTCCCTCGCATAGACTGTTAGACATTGGGAGTATTATGTGTGGCACTTCCTGGCAGGGCCACCATCACGGATTTGAATTCAGCCTGTCACTATTTTGTCCTCGAATATCAGATTTTGTCGCGTCCTAGTTCAAAAGTTATGAGGGTTTTTAGGTGGCCCTGCCAGGAAGTATGCTTCCTAAGGATCCTTTTAATTTTTGAATCAAGGAGCGACAAAATGAAAAGAGGGACAAATTCTGGAAGCAAACAGATCTTCGCTAGGTGCTCTAGTTCTTGACATATGAAGTGGTAAAATATATCATGAGTCCTGTATGGGGGAAGAAAGTTAAACTCCAATAAATATTATAAAAAAAAAAAAATTTAAAAGATAGGGATTTAACGATAAGCCTGTAAATAAAGGATATCAATGGACAGTAGCCAGAGTGATATGAAAATGAACCATATTTACAATAAGGTTCATCTGAATCTCAGACTACCTATTGTTTCTAAATCTGTGATCTGAATCTACATATTCTTAATCATAGATTAAACAGATGTACTTTATGGCATAGAGGATAAGGCTCATTGTCAAATTACTCTGGCTACTGTCATAGGACTTATGCTATATTTTACAAACTATACCTACACAAGCACAACTACATTCGACTTTCACTACTAGTCGATAGGCGTAGACAGAGTACTTATACTTTGTTTAAGTCGATAGGTAACTGTCAATAAAATTTCAGTTAGGTTTGCGCGCGAATAGTACCTATTCTTTTATCTATTTTTTGTTTTCATTTAAAATCAAATCAAATTTTGAAAAGGTACTTATTAATTACTAAACTTGTAGTACAGTAGAACACAACTGAGATGTCGCATCGGCAAAACTCGTATTTCCGATCACTTCCGATTTTACTCAGCTAATAAAAATCATTCATTATCGCGCCATTCAACGCTATTGGCACAATATATTCCCGGGTTAGTTCGACTCAAGTCAGCGTTGGGAATGCACGTGAGTTATTTATTCCCTACACTTCAGGACAATTTAATGGTACAGCTATTTATTTTATTTTCACTATGACTTCATTAAAACGTGGTAAGCCGTATAATAGTCAAAGTCGTGAAATGATTTTTAATGTTTATCAATTTATGAGTCAAGAGGCCACGGAGTGTAAAAATATAGTTTTTAGGAAAGATCACTATCAAAACCTTCAAGAACGAACTGCGAAAGCAACTTATTTACTGTCCTAAATTTAAATGACTCATCATCATCAGACAGCGACGAATCGTTTGACGACAAGAGGCGCTGTTGAGACTGGGGATATAAGTATGGATGTCGAAGGCGTTAATTTTGATTTGTGACATTCATCGTTCAACCCTCCATATCAAATGTATCAAAAAAAAATATAAACAAATAATACATACTTTATAAACGTGATCACTTATTTTGAAAATAAGTGTATAAACATCTACGCATCAATTTTACGAATGTATTTGATTATTTAAATTTACAAGTTATTGCGTTGGCAGAAAGATAATTTTCGCCTAAAGTAGTAATAAATATGGGTAATTTTGTAGGCGCACTCGTTTCGGGAATGATCGATTTTACGAATTTTGCCGATGCTTCATCTATGTTGTGTTATACTGTACCTAGGTAGAACATTCAAGGGTACCTAAACTATCGTACTTTCTAAAATTTCTATCGGAATTGCAATTAGGTAGTGTATTCCTTCGAAATTCAAATTTTATCACGTTTTTTGCAAATTGCAGCTCAGTTATAGGTCGTAAGATATCAACATGTTATTTGCGAGAAGAATGGTAGTATATTTACTGATTAATAACAAAAGAAATCATCAACATATTTCTCCAAGGTATATATATATATATTTTTTTTTTATTAGTAACATTTTCATGAAATAGTCGTATATGTCAGTAAGAGGAGACTATCTGTGTATGTCTCCGTCCCTTACTAAACTGGCGGTGACAAGCGAGACAGGAGAAACGTAATTTTGGTAAAAAAAAAATATGGTTTTATATGTTATTTAAAAAGAAACTAAGACTTTTTTGAAAAAACTAAGAAAACTATTCCCTTTCTAATGGATTTCAGAATGCATGTTATTATTTTTCAAGTTATTTGGATGGATGTTTACTGTAAGTAAACTGAGGGATGGCCCAAATAAGAGAATGCATTCTTAGTTTTAAGAAGGGGCATATTTACGATTTTTTCTGACGTTACAAATGAAAAATTAAAATTTTTAAAAAAACTATTCCCCGCACATATTCTCTAGATTCACATATATTTTTTCAAAATCTCTTGGAACAAAGAGTATAGAGAAAAACGCATTTTAGAATCATCATTTCACGTATAGCAACGCCTTAAATAAAAGAAGAGAAGAGTTTGTAGAATTTTATGTATTAGAAGCTGATTTACGGACGTATCCCGATAAATTCGCATTGGCGGGTGAATCAAAACGGTTTAGAACCATACGCGTAGTCACGTTCGCGAACTACACAAGCCTAATTTCAGTGACCATCAGCGCCCGCGACATAATGTGATACCCTTCATAAACAACTGTCAAATTGTAATAACGGAAACCTATTACTAAGCCTCTGCTGTCCGTCGCCCCATCCATCAGTTCGTCAGCGGGCTGTATCACATGAACCGTAATAGGTAGACAGTTGAAATTTTAACAGAATGTGTATCATTGGCGCTTTAATAATAAATAATACGCAAGTCTTCGTGTGCGATTCCGACGCTCACTTTTTGCAATATGGACAAAGACATATTGTTTTCACATTTCTCTCTAGAATTCACAATGTTTTATGAAAGAATATTGCTCTGTGAATGATTTAAAAGATAATTAAATGAAAAAATAATCGTAATCTACAAGGCGCTCATGTATTTCGATAGATTAGACCTTATGCTATAGTGATGCCACCTCATGGAGCTTACTACAGAAAACCCTCATTGAAGCTGGTATAATTATTTTTTTCAATTAAAATTATGGAATCAGACCACCATAAATTATACAAAAGTACTTTTGTTGAGTGGGAATGACACTCGACTAAAAGTATTGCACCATTTCATTGCAACCTTTTATAAATAACAAAAATGTGATAATAGGGTTTACTGTGTACAATGTGTTATGTGTTTAAGTAGATTTAATATTGTAAAATAATCTTTTTGTTAAATAAAATATAATAATAATGTTACAAGTAAATTATGATCATACATTTAAACTTCGAAATTGTAAATTCAACATGCAAACTTGGTGTGTGAATGAAAATAACAGTTACCTAATTTTCATATAACTGATTCAATCTAATTCTGGAGCAGAACCATTGTGACCCATGTATTCACCATCCTCATCGGAACTGTCAGCTTCCCCTATTATAGATTTAAGAAGCCCACCAAAAACTGAATTTGGGTTCCTGCTGTCTTGTGGAACTTCTATTCCAAACCAAATACGGCCAATATTGTCCAAATACACTGAATAATTTGGATCTCTCTTTATACTTATTGCATACCAGTTTCTTAATACTTTGAATTGGTTTGTGTGTCTCCTGGAAATAAAATTATTTGATTTTTAACGAAATTCATACATTTGGTATAGTAAGGCATACTACTAACTACTTGTCACTATTTAAAAGTATACCTCAACAAAATAATAATAATTTTATATAGACAAATGTGTTTAATTTAAAACCTGATGTGGAGAAGATTGTAAATTAAACAAAATAATATACTCACTGTTCAATTGCACGTAACAAGAACCACAGAAAATTTAGTAACGGAAATAAATATGGAGGGCCTTTATCATTCTTAATTATTGGATGTAATCCAGTATATTTATCAAATGTTTCTGAAGCCATTTGTATGTTACGGAGACAGAGAAACTGGAGCACAGCCTGAGCGATAAACAGGTCTATTTCAGATTTAAGTCCTTTAGCTGTGTGTAACTCTATTAACATGCTAGCATATGCAGAACCATCACTTGAATGTAAGAAATGTCTATGAGCAGCTGTGTATTTCTTTTCCCTCCAATATACTTCAGCAATTTTCTGAAAAAATACAAGCAATATCATATTGAAAGCAATTTAATACACAGAATGTATTTACCAAATCTGTAAAGTGATAGAAAAAGTCAAAATCCAAAGAATATTTTCAATCTTCTTTTTTGTTTGTCTAATTGTCTGTTTGAACAGGTTATCATTGGGTAATAGCAAGGAAATTAAGCTTAGCTTGGGGCAACATTAAAGACAAAATTTAATTGAAATCAGCAGATATAGAAAATGTATGAAATCTGTGCCAATAATAGAAGAAAAATATCGTGTGGCACTTTCTGGCAGGGCCACCATCACGGATCTGAATTCCAAGTCTGTCGCTATTTTGTCCTCGAATATCAGATGTTGTCACATCCTGGTTCAAAAGTTATAAGGGTTTTCTCAAGAACTAGAGCACCTAGCGAAGATTTGTTTGCTTCCAGAATTTGTCATTAATTTGTCAAATTTTGTCCTCGAATATCAGATTTTGTCGCGTCCTGGTTCAAGTTATAAGAAATTTCTTTTGTATGGAGTAGTCCGAGAGCTATGTACATGATAAATCACACACTTCAGGTTTTTTCATAACATCTTTCTAATGAAAGTTATAAATTTTGGATTTGTTGCCTCAAATTATTCAATAAATAAAATTTGCTTATCTGTCATGTGTTTATGGTAGACAAAGATGGATCCTTCAGATGTACTGCACTTAAAATTGGATCAAGAAATAATTACCATTTTTTTAAATGTTAATATTTCATACTGCCTGGTAATACCTATTAAAACACATAGTTCACTTAGCAGGTACCAATTTGTAATCCAAATAAATTTTCAAACATACATATTAATGTGAATTTTGCAGTCAGGCTGGAGGTAACTTTCAGAATAGAATATAATGTAGTCACTATACCTTGTGTAATAAAGGATGCCCTTTTTTGTTACTATCCATCGACCACTTCACAATATTAGTAAGGAAAGTTTCTCTCTCTGGTATACTTGAATTCATCAACTCGAATAGTTTGGCTACTTTGTCAATATAATCTTCACATGGTTTTGTTTCCGATTTAGTCAGAACGTCGACAAATAAAAGACCCAAGTCTGCACCACTACCCTGTTGGTCGCGCTGCAGAAGAAGTGTTGACCCTTTATATAACAAATTTAATAGATCTGCATACTTTTTTTGACTTAAATATCTGCAAAAAAATGTTTACAGTGTAGTTACAATTTTTCAACAAAATTTTAGAAAACAGCAAGAAAGGTGTGATACCTACCTGAAATAAAGCGTTCTGTACATTTGATGTGCTTCGTAATATTGACCAGAATTTACAGAGGCTTCAAGCTTATCTAAAACCCTTACAACTCCGCGTTCTCCTCGGGCAGCCATTATTTATTTTCTAGAACGATCAGTTTTTTTTACAATTTCCTAACACACACAAATAAGCTAGCCAAATTCCAAAAGTCCAAATCACAAACTAAGTAGGTAGAGATACTCACAGAGTACTTTATTATATATTTGAAATAGAGTGTTAACTCAGCGCCTAATATTGGCAACATTGTATAACAACATGTGGCTCCACCTGGAATTTAATGTTGGAAACTTTTGCACTAAATATATAACCATAATATTCGTGCATGTATATATATATAGGTAATGTATGGTAGGTAGATTATTTATATTCTATAATGAGTAGAATTAAAAAAGTAGAAAAACGAGTTTATAAATATTTAAATTAAACTCATTTCTCTACCAATTAATAAAACAAAGCAAATACAATAAATATGATCATTTATTTCTTCTCCGATTGAAAATAGTACTTCCAAGAATTTAATAACTAATTGAGCATTTAGACAAATTATAATAAAATTATAGGCTATAAATATCAGTTTTTATAGGGATCAAAAATGTACAGAGCCTTTACAAGGTTATTTATTTCTTATGTAGTGTTATACATTATTGACACAAAAAATAAATATTCTTAATACGGGGAAAGTGTATTCTCACAAGTTTTCACTTCACTTCTTTTATGACACCATGTGTTAATAAAACAGTTTTTGGAAAAGAAAATTTAGTTATAAATCAAAATATATATAACCTTGTTTACATTGTTAATTATTTAATAGCCTTTATAATAAAGCATATTCCAATAACAATCAATTTACATGGTGATTGCTAATAAATTGCTAACATTTTACAACTGGCACTTATCCAACAATAAAAAACAACGTAATTTTTTATACAAGTACTAGACAGAGCTCGTGAACACTCTGAGTAACGGTCTTCCTTTACAGGCCTTACAGCTAGAAATTCTTTCAGTAATGTGTCTTAGTATGATAAGTACGGTGATCACGATTATCAGCCCTGCGCATCACCAGCTGTTATTTTTTTTAAGTCTAAAAAAAGAGCTAGTCGCTGTAAACTTGCGATTTAATTCATTAATTGTAAAGTAATAATAAATTGACGTGATTTCAATGTAAACTTTTTAAGAGACTTAAAAAAAGGAAGGATATCCATTCGACACATATGTATGTAATATTATTGGAAGTGCAATATATTCACATCATAATATGATAATCTATTACGGCTTCCGAACAAATATACACAATTTTATATTGTACATACAAAGTTGTATTGTATGTATATTTGTCCACGCGTTTCTTCGAATCTATTGATCGAATTTTGACCATTCTTTTTTTTTATCGGCTTGCACGTAGCAAAAAAAACGTTTATGTAAAAACTGTTACGTAAACTAAAAATTACAAAATAAAAAAGTAATTTGAAGTAAAATAAATCGACTCCAAAAAGAAATAAACTCAAAATTATTAAATAATAATTTTATATGTACCTACATCACAATTTTTTTGTACGTTGGTGACAGTAAAGCACGTATATCCAAAATAAGGTTGTAAAGTAAATAGGTTATTTATTGGATATTGTTTTTATTTTGATAAAGTTTTATATTCGATTTGGCTTAGCTGGCACCGACCTCAAAAAAAATTGTAATTTATTTTTTGTAATTTGAGTGTATTTCTTTTCGAAGGCGATTTTTTTTTAAATTACTTTTTCTTTTCAGAGAAGGAAATCAGTCGTGAAGAGTCAGATGATGGTAATAATAATAATAAAACATATTTTATATTTTTAAATGTATTTTTTTATAGATTATATTTAAAAATGTAATTTATAAGATATATATTTAATAAATGAGACAATAAAACAATAATAAATATCCTGGTACATTTTTTTCACACACGGTTATCTGATCCCAAACTAAGCAGAGCTTTTACTATGGAAACCAGATAACTGATACACTACATATATTACTTTTTTTTTGTAAATACATACTTATATAGATAAATACACCCAGACTCAGGACAAACAGACATGTTCATGCACACAAATGTTTGTCCTGGATGGGAATCAAACCCACGACCTGCGGCGCAATAGGAGGTGTCTTAACCAACTGCGCCAACTGGCCCGTCAATGGTGGTAGGTATTTGAGTAACTTTGTTTTGTATATTTGAAATTTACATGAGTAATAATAATACATAATTGAGTAAGCGAATCAGAAGTGCTAGGAAGGAAAAATGATAAGAGAGTACGAGCGGAAGGCGTAAAATGAGCTCAATGGTGGAAATGGAGATGAAAATCAATATACATAAGTTAAATTATTTTTCTAAGTCATCATACGACACTTTAGTTAGTACTACCTTCTTCACCATCATCTGACTGTTCACGACTGATTTCCTCCTCTTAAAAGAAAAAAGTACACACCGAAATCACCTGTGTTTTAACTTTACAATAAATTAACTAAATCGTATTAAAATTTCAAGCTTACAGCGACAAGTTTTGAAGTTGTATTTTTTTTCACTTAAAAAATATTGCGATTGATTTCGAATTTATCACTTGTGAAAACCAATATATGAATGGAGTTTTGGCATAACGTCACTTTTTATTCCAATAACAAATACCTAATTGAATTGTAAATAAATTTATTTTCTTATAAATTATTAATTAGACTACTTTTTTTTGTATCATTTGTTAAATTGTTTTTTGGCATTTAATTGGAAAACGTCCTCATCTTCGTCACAATCTTTTTTACCGCTTAATATTTTATTTAAATTTTTACAACAATGGTGAATAAACTATTTACATGATAAATTTATTCATTTTTATGGTTTTCACAAGGGATAAATTCGAAATCAATCAGGATTATTATTATTGTTTTTAATTTTTTTTTGTATGTACGTACCATCAACAAAGTTGAAGCATGATCAGTTTTGAGACCTTTTCGCTTGCAGCCAGTGCCAGTAATCATAGTTCGCCCTGTCCATTGTTGACAATAAAACGGCCTCTTGTAAAATCTTTTGTCTAGACAATTTACTGACAATGACAATCTACTATTTTATGACAAGCGCATTGTCTGGTTATATTGTGTGAGACGCAGGTAGCGGCTGTTCACTGCACACAAAATACACCTTTAAGGTGATCATGCTTCAACTTTGTCGATAGTACATGATTCTTTAAAATCTAATAGTGGTGCCGTTTCTGTTGTTTACGAACTAAAATAAATTTAATCTCACTATATCTCTTTCTAATAGTAAATATAAGAAAAGGATGCAAGATATTTTAGTCCTGTCAGTTTAATCCGATCATACATTCAACGTGAATTTAAGCGCGATCTTTATTGGTCACGACTATTTACCCGTACATTACGACGGTATGGATTAAACTGACAGCATTAAAAATGTTCTATCTTTTTTCAATAAGGTTAAAATGAAAGAGAGGTGACTTGTCTAATATTAGTTAAGTTCGTAAACAACAGAATCGGCACCAATGTATATCTTTTTTTACAATTTCCTCTTCCAGAAGCATAGACACTAGACATGCTATTAATCAAAATGGTTGTGAAAGGCCTTCAAACTTTTGCCGTATTGGGTTGGTATTGCGGCAATCATGGCATCTAATTGCCCTAAAAAGAATTTCAATGGGGTCTTGATTTAAGTGCTTCATCCATATTGGATTAATATTATAATTAATTTCCATTGTTTTTAACAATACTTGAATGCCGTCTAGTATCCATGCCCAATTATTTAAAGTAGGTACAACTTCTGCATTCCCTTTTGTAGAATTAATAAATTTCATATCTTTTAAAAAAAAATAACTTTATTCCAAAAGTTTATGTTCAGACTTTTTGGTAATTTTTTCTTTCTTCTTATTACTGCCATTCAGCGAGTTCGTCAAAGAATAAAATTTGATCTGCAGTCTCCTTGCATTCTATAGGTAGGATACCTTTATCTGTAACACATTATGTAAATGATTAGCAAAATGATATACACTCGACTATCCAGTTCGCGTTGATTGTTAATATATCACCTTTAATGCCACAGGCGTGGTAAACCCACGACAAACATTTGTGTGCATGAACATGTCTGTTTGTACTGAGTCTGGGTGTAATCATACATTCATATAAGATCTACAGTAGAATACGTTTCAGATTTATAAGATTTATAGACTTTGCAGCTATGTAAGTCAGACCAGGGGGGCTTAAACGGCTGCTTGAGCAATATTGCTATGCAATTCATATCACGAATTTACAGCAGAACCAAATGTTTTTTTTTAAATTTTTTTGGTGAAAATGCAAATCATTTTAATCGATTTAAGGCGATGATAGCTTAGTGGTAGTGACGTCGGATGCCGCGACGAAGGTCGTGGGTTCGAATCCTATAATGAGCTTGAGCTTTCAGTGAAGGAAAACATCGTAAGGAAACCATAGCACGGTGGTAGGGTACTTTGTAGTACCCGCCTGACTGGCTATCACCCTCAAATTGAAAATTTGTCGCCAAGCACCTACCGGTGTGTTCCGGCAATTGCACTTGAGAGCCAGTTTGCCTTCTTGGCATTGTAACAGGTTAGCAACACATTGGCAATATCTCTGGTGTTGCCAATGGCGATAGGTGACGGTAACCACTTACCATCAGGTGGGCCGTATGCTTGTTTGCTACCTTAGTAGTATAAAAAAAAAAAAAAAAACAATTAATTTATAATTTAGACAGATTACACCATAATGTGCTGTAAATTCGAGATATGAATTGCATAGCAATATTGCTCGAGCAGCAGTTTTAGCCCACCAGACACACTGTATATATACTAGCTATCCGGTTTCATTCATGTTCAACTCAGGCATAATGTACCTTCCTATTAGTGAGTTAACCTAGTTTGGTGGTTGTTAATCCTACTAATATTATAAATGCGAAAGTTTATGAGTATGGATGGATGGATGAATGTTTGTAACTCTCACGCAAAAACAGAACGGATTTGGATGAAATTTAGAACACGGATAGTTTATAACCTTGATTAACACATAGGATACTTTTTATCCCGGGAAAAAATAACATAATAAACATGTAATTCTTATATTTTTTTAATCCTAAGCGTTGTGTAGTTGATGTATTCTTTGCACGCCAATACCTATGGCAAAACATCGGATCTAATATTTATTGTGAACATCTGTTTTAACCATGTTTCTGGCAAATAAATATCTTATCTTATCTAAGATCCCTCAGGAATGCCGGTGAAACCGCGGGGCGGAATCTTGTATATAATTATATAGATAAGATATAGAAATAATAAATACTTACAAATTTTTTTCATTGATACATCTTTATTTGTCCAAGAAACTGAATGCAAATCTGAAACATGAAATGAAAAAAAATATAAGCACATTACAATGTTTTTCAAAATAGTACACTACTCTGGTTTTAGTAGAAACTCAGATTTAATGACTGACTGGTGTCCCACTTAGTCTTGTCCCGTTCAAGCGGCTCGAGCTGCCATTAGTAATCCTACCGCCCCCAATTAGTCGTAACTCGTACTAAGCCCTCCCCTCCCCCGGTAACGCCCTGAGTCGAGGTTCGTACTTCATTCGGGGGTGCACTCAGACGTGCTTACTTAAATGTTGCTATCCGGCTGAGAGCCCTCTGCGCTCTTCAATTTTGAAATGAACTATAAATATTATATTGTGCTTCAGTGACACAGATTTTGAATTCCAGGGATGAAATGTACATGCTTGTAAATGTTTACGACAATCAATCAGGTTTTCTATTTAGAAGATTTTTTTAATTACCTTTTGAGGTTGATGGTACAGATTCTGGCAAATTTTGCATTGGTTCCATGGGTGACAGCTGAAGTAATTCTTAATGTAGAAAAATATTCAAAAATCTTTTCTTATTAGATACCTATATCATAATAACTATCTGTATGCCAAATTTTAGCCCAAACCATCAAGCAGTTTAGGCTGTGCGATGATATATATGATGATCAATCGGGACATAACCTTTTATATATATAGATAGATATCAATATCAACATATATAATTCGAAAAATTAAAAGCTTACCTTTTGAGGTTGAATGTAAAGTTTCCAAATACATGGGCATTTAACTCAAAGGCTCTCTTACAACTACTGTTAATTTTGATAAAATATCTGTAATAAAATACAATACATAAATGTATACTCGTACTACATTTACTTATTTTGTATGATAGTTGAGGTTTGCATGAGTTTAAATTATAATTTTGAAAGCCTTTATTGAAGAAAAAAGAGAACTAATAAACAATGAATGTAATTAAAAACCCCGTATGTACCCGTAGTATGATAAGAAAATGCTTATTATATTAAAGACATAACATATTATTACAAACAATTTAATCAGCTACCCAGTTATGGTAATCCAGTAGGTGCAAATACCTGACATATGTTCCATGTAATATTCATAATAATAGGACGAATAAGAACTTTTTAAAATTATCAGATTGCTCATTTGTCTCAGTTTGGGTTGGTGATAGAAATTGTAATAAAAAATGAATGATTAGCATTATTAAAAAAATATTTTTTCAAATAATTTATATTACATAAAAAATATTTATTATTATCTTGTATTAGCTCACCTGGCATATTTCATGTAGTCACAGCAGACTTGATAATTCGGTAAACCGGCATAGGTATTTTGTATCAAAATGATCATGACACACACAGCGATACTTGTGAATAAACTTTTTATTCAAGCCTGTAATTTCACCGCCTATGCTAGTAGTCCAGTCTTTAAAGCGCTCAATTTCAGTATATGGATTAGGAAATTGATGCAAAATTTTTGGTGACCCTGAAATAAAAAGATTACCAACTTGTATTGTGATGTTTAATGGTGTAAAAGATACTGAATGTTCCATAAGCTATTAGACAATATAAAAAAAAATAACAACGACTAGTTAGTGCAACTAAAACTAAACCGTGTAGTTGTTTTAGTGCAAAAACCCACAGAAACATAATATGAAGATATAATGTACATTTTGTATTGAATGATTTTTAATTACCAGTTGAACCTATAAGATATGCTAAAAAATATGACATCACATGCAAGTATTTCATACAAAACTCCATATTAAATTTCATATTGCTGATTTGATATGTCATCAAGTACCCTGATAACCATTGATATATTATGGATTCATGGTCTAATACAAAAGTCACGAAAAAAGTGTCCTCAGTGAACTGTACAATGTATATGATTGATTATAGACAAAACAAACCTTTTTAAATGATGCCTCAGGTCATTAGGACACTATATTATTAATAATTAAATGCAGGGTGCTTGTAACTTCAACTGATTATCATACTATTTTCACCTTATGAAACTTCTAGCTAATAATAAGGAACATAGCTTTATCTGCACTGGAGTAGCTTTTTTTAGCCTAAATTAACAATATTAATACTATGTAGGGATAATTACGCAATTATATTTTAATTTTTACCTATTTTACTTATATCATGGAACTTTCCTTATTAAGCCGACAATACAAATGATGATTTTAGATTGTTTTTCTTTGCATTTTTGCTAGCCGTTGACCTTCTCCATATCATAGGCCATCTGTATGCCAAATTGCACACTGTGATTGGTTCAGCCAGTTCAGCGGTTTAGGTGTGAAAAGGTTTATAAACAGTAACTAATTTCGCATTTATAATATTAGTATGGATAGCTGTTCCCCGTGGTTTCAACCACATAACGTCACAATGTATGCTGAATCAGTCTCTTTTTGGCAATACTATTTTATTTTAGTTTAGTTATTTAATCATTTTATGCTTTTGTTTATCATTATTACCATTTTTATTTTGTATGTACATATTTTAAACTGTCAATAATATTCTATTCTATACCCGGGATAAAAAGTAGCCTATGTCCTTCTCCATAACAGACAATTTGTGTGCCAAATTTCATCGCGATCGGTTCAGTGGTTTAGGCGTGAAAAGGTAACAAACAAACAGAGTTACTTTTGAATTTACGTTAATTAGTATGGATGAAGTGCTTACTGTCAAGAACTAAGTTGTATTGGGATCAATGCAATTTAAGTGTAGGTAGATCAGACAAAATGTTAAACTAGTTTAATTATATCCTCTAGGACTGGGATATCTAGAAAATATCTAAATCTTAAAAATATAGGTATAATATTTTAAATTGTCGAACACAAATAACCGGTACAAGGTCGGTAACCTTGAAATGTATAACTACGGTTAACCAAAGAAAAGAATTTAGCCAACACAAATTTGCATGCTTACCTCTTTCTTTACATCCCGGAACACAATACTTCTTGTCCGACATGATGATCTCAACAATTAAATCACCAAGAACAGAAAAAATACACAAGAGTGGCAAGGTAGGTACTGGAGTCCTATCTCACTAAAATTAATAAAGGACTGTAAAGCACATAAACGAAGTTAACCGGAGGAGCGATATCTCAATTCAAAGCAACAGTATTTTCGCAAAAGGAAACTAGGTTGAATTATTTAAATAAATATCTATCTATCACAAGACAAGACACGCGAGCGGGCGGACATATTGTTATTTGTTGCCATGTCATGCATGAGCATGACTGTCAGAAAATTCAAAATAATAAATAATATTTGCCTTTTCTTATTATTTATTTTATTTAATTAAGGTATATTTTAGTAATAAAATATTATATAAATATTAGTAATAAAGTATTATATATCTTTTCGAATATCTAGTTAGTAGTTGGAAGTGAGACTCATTCACTCACTTACTGAGTAAAGCGACATCTGTCGGAACAATTAAGAATCAAATTGCAATATAGTTGTTAAAGCCCGCAACAGCGTCATCTATGCATATAAGTAAGATATACATGATTCCAGTACCATTAAATTAAAAAGTAAGTAAATATCGCTTAACATAGAACGTTTTCATGACATTCTTAATTTAGTGTCTTTGCAATAGATTTCATACCCGTTTCTAAAGTACTAACATTGTTCACCCTGGAGATACTACGTATGTCCAAATCAGACTCAACCAACCACAGATTTCACCAACCAATCACCAAAGAGAATTTAACCACTACGTTATCCAACCACAGACTAC
This sequence comes from Tethea ocularis, assembly GCA_963555595.1. NCBI lineage: Eukaryota > Metazoa > Arthropoda > Insecta > Lepidoptera > Drepanidae > Tethea > Tethea ocularis. The sequence goes on from OY741966.1 coordinate 5,757,985, forward strand.
TCAGAGATATTAATTCACCAACTTGTCACCAACAATGAACAAAATTCATTTACGCCAACTTGACCACAAGCTAATAAATTGCTGGACAACCTTCGATCAATTTGATCGAAGTGGACAATCAATAGTCTGTGATCTGCCTATTCTGAGTTAATACCATAGATCATATACTATAATATAGTATATATATCATCGCGTGTATTTGTACCCTCTTTGGCTAAGGAATCGGCCATACCGCTACAATATCTCAAGTGATTATAGTATTAAAGTATTTATAGTCAGTATTTCAATGTATTAGAGTTTTAATTGTAATGACAAGAATACGTAATTTGACTTGTGTCAAGCAAGGTGGTGTCAAGCGTTTATGCGTTCCTTGGATTTGTTTCTTCGATTCCTTCCTATCCTCTATTATTTTAAAATACTTCCTATTTAATAATCTGTGAGAGATTATATGATAGGTACCTACCCAATACCTACCCAACTAAATCGTAGTGTTGTTTATATCCTCTTTGTACATACCTAACCAAACCACAAACTACCAAGAGAACTAAAGTTCTAACCTACTACGTTTAGCCATTAACAAACTCAAAGTAGATAAATCTTTCGTCTTCCTTCCAACTTCCTTCCACTGGTAGTACTGGTACACTAGTTTATTTATTATAGTGATCTGTGCCATCCACCGAGTTGTCTGTTTTGTATAAAAAATGGTATGCTACAGATTATTTCGTTCCTTTGCCTATAACAATGTTAATTCGATTTATATGCGGTAAGTTCCGTATAGTATGTTACTTTACCACTTTATGAATTACCTACTGTACTAATATTAAGCTACACAGTCCCTTGCGCTGGTTTATTATTATGGTCTATTATTTTCAGTAGGTACCTACCTACCAGATTAGTTATATTCAGTATTGTTTCATAAAACATCTATATTTGAGTTCTCACTTCAACCACTGATATGTTTACAATATTCACCTAAACTGAGGCTAGACCATCAATTCCCTTTTAGCTCATAAAACTTACAAACATTAAAACAATCCATAGGCTCCACAGCAGCACAGCTGCAATAAAGTCTCAAACTCAATTAAATTATTATTTCAGGACTTCACAGATATATGCTTATAGTAACAAACCATCATTCAATATATTTAAGGGTGAAAAAGACAGGTTTGATGGAATAACAGTTGACACTATTAAAGAAACATGCAATCAACAGAACTTAATTGGTAAATTGGAAGGTTTGTAGTATTTTATTTGTGTATATAAATTTTCTTTGACTAATTTCAGAGCTTAATTTGGTGTCTTTTCCTAATTATTTTAGTCAAGTGTAGTGTAATCAAATTATGACATTGACCCAGTATTAACAGATATTCATGCACTCAAACAAATGTTTGTTCTAGTTTGGAATCAAACCCTAAACCATGGCAAGGCATTCAGAGCATTTGATCTCCCATTAACTGACAGAAACTATCTTATTGCTTTGACCAGGTTGGTGGAGGGGGAGGTAGCCACTTTTGTTCAGTGTTTTTTGATATAAAGACAGTTTGCCAAATGCCCTAACCATAATATAGGCCAGCTTATGAGTCTAACATGTGAAATTCAATATGTACCTAAGTATTTGTCATATTGCAGAATCTTTAAAAAAATGGTCTGCTGAAGGTCAGAGATGTATATGGTTTAAAGTTAACATAAAAGATTCTTTTTATGTTCCTGTACTAGCACAAGTAAGTATGGTTTAAATTATGTAATGCTATTTTATATGCCGAAAAAATGTTTTCCCATATCTTGTTTGGTATAAGTTTGTCCCATACCTGTCCTAGTTAAATAGAGCACAGTGTATATTTATTTATATAAATGTAAAAGTCTGCATATGTTTGTTACTCTATCATGTTAGTACTTAGTTCTTTGTTAGAATATATCCGGAATAACATAACAATATTTTAAATTCCTAACATCTACATCCTGACATAAAAACACTAGGGTAACTGTGGGACGGGAGCTAGATAATTTTATTTATTTCTTTCATAATTCAATCTTTAATTCTCATAAAACATGTGAATTCTATCTAGGTATCCATTAAAAATATGATATTCATTTTCTTAAATGAAGACTTGATCTTTAGAAAGGCTTTAATTTCCATCATGCCAGAGATGACTTTGTGATGATGTACAAATGGCTACCTATAGACTCCAAGCCAAATCTTCCACCAGCATGCCATACAAATCTGGGTGTTGGTGCCTTAGTGTTTAAGGATGACAATCATTTACTGGCTATATCAGAAAAACACTACAACTATGCTCATTGGAAACTCCCTGGTGGTTATGTAGAGAGAGGTATGTTATTTAGGAAACAGGTGTTCCTATTATAAATTAATGATTTGAATTGACTACTTACTGCATTTTTATTTACTATTTCACCTAGTTTGGAAAATAAAATTGCAGTAGGTTATATAAGTTAAGATAAGACAATTAATATGTTGATGATTTATTTTGTTATTAATCAGTAAATATACCTACTACCATTATTGTTGCAAATAACAAGTTGATAACTTACGATTTGCAAAAAACGTGATAAAATTTGAATTTCGCGCTCCAACCGAAGGTATCACCTTAAATCCTAATCCTATCTCTTTGCCTTAAATAAAAAAGAAGGGTAATCTGACAATCAACATAAGAAATTGATTATTAAATAATCGATAAGATTTTTGTCTTTAAATCGTTTAAAAACTATTCGATTTTATTTTAAAAATCGACATTAGATGTCTGAAATATCCGTAGGTATAACGTAATTAATCAAGTGATCGATAGTAATAATCAACAGTCAGTATAGTCACATGGTATAGTAGTAAAAGCTAATCCATATTTCACTTGGTAAGGGATCACGCTTGAACGACTGCGACTGCACCAATTTTGCTGATTCTTTTTTGTTGTGTTTGTTATTGTCAGGAGGTTTTTATAAAAATAAATTAATTTTGTATAGCCATTCTACATACCTATAGGGGGCTAATAGAAATGTCAAACAATCAACAGCCAGTTGTACAAGAACCAATATTTCTTTGACATCAGATAACGTGGTGCAGTTAGTAAAAAAACAGATAGTACCTAGTAATACTACCGCTAAAAACTATCGTGGGTTCGAGTCTCTATGGTAAAAAGATTTGTTTTTATAAAAGTAAAAAATCTCGTGATTTATTTTGTTATTAATCAGTAAATATACTACCATTCTTGTCGCAAATAACATGTTGATAACTTACGACCTATAACTGAGCTGCAATTTGCAAAAAACGTGATAAAATTTGAATTTCGCGCTCTAACCTAAGAACTTCATGAACTAAACGTACACACGGCCACAGATCAAGCTACACACTGCGGCACCTTATGCGGTTGTAATAGGCGCTATTTTGCAACAAAAATGTGTAGCTGGATCTATGGCCGTGTGTACCTATATTTCACAATGTTTTTTTATTTATGTGAAATATATTGCCATACGCCGTGTGACAAGTGTAGTCTGGCGTGTTACATATGAATTAAACAGTGGAACTGATTTGATAAGCATTCAACAAAGGAGACATACTCATTACATAGCTGCGATGTGACGCACGTATCACGGTTTTTATATCAAAGCGCAATAGATGTTTACGATAATAATCACGATCGAACGCGACAATCTGATTAAAATATTAGTAGGTAGAAGGTCTTCAATGTTAAAGTCAAAGTCGTAGAATGTATTTTTTTATCATATTCGTATTTTCCGCGTCTGCAGCGATAGAAGATATCGTATTATTATACCTCTTTATTCAACCTTGGTTGGACTTGCGACATTTAACAACGCCTTATTTAAAAAAATACTTGGATTGGGTTCTGCGATCACTTGGTAACGTTAAGGATATTTTTCAGGCGAGGATATCATCGATGCTGCTGTTAGAGAGGTGAAAGAAGAGACAGGAGTGAATGCAGTCTTTCAGTCCTTAGTGACATTTAGACATACGCATAACATGATGTATCAAAATTCCGATATCTATGTTCTTCTCACGATGAAGGCCCTTTCTGATAAAATAACAGTTTCACAGAGAGAAGTAAACAATTGTGTGTGGATGGCCGTCGAAGATTACTTGAGCCACCCACATGTGCATGAATTCAATAAATTAGTTGTAAGAAAGGCGTTAGAATACAAGCGTAATAAACTAAAGCTTGATATACAAAAACAGACAGTGAAATGGTCGCAGTTCGTACGGGAAATGAATTTTTTGATAGTTGACAATTCTGATTAGGTTATCCATATTAATTGTATATACTTATTGTAGTTTTTTTTATTATTCGTTACATTAAAGATTATTTTTTTTTATTTATAATTTATATTTTTGTTAATTATATCACCTAACGAGTCGGTCTAATCAAAGCCTTCGGTCGGTGCCCATGACATCAAAGATAGCCAGAATGGGTTGAATATGAAGGTCCATGAACCTGAGGCGCTCGTATGAGGGCTTGAAGTAGGTAGGTAACGAACTAGAATGCATGCATTGAGGGAGCCCACAATTCCAAATTTAGATTTACCGGAGTGTCGTCGGGGCCTATTGGATTTTGAAAATAAGATGGTAAAAAGAAAAAATGTATCCTTTCACAGGTGTGGGGAGCGTCAACAGGCGTTCAAAAAAAAAACACACGACACCATTTATATTTATCAAAACTCAGCACTTGTAGCAAAAAAATATCTTTGTTCTCTTCTAGACAAATAACTAGATCGGTAGTTACCTAAGTACTTTTGTACCTTTACATAGTATAAAATGAAGTCGCTTCCACTGTCTGTTCGCTTAGATCTTTTAAACTACGATAGAGTGATTCAAGAGGAAGGTGTATTATAAAGAACAGAAATGCCGAGAAAGTCAATGATTTGTACACCCGTGCGAAGCTACCCCAGCTTTAAAATATAAACAACATAGATGTAATATATGTTCACTTACTACTATTACCTATTACTTTCAGTATTTTCTTTCTGTAATATATTATGTACAAAAGGTGAAAAAAAAAAAATAGCTGAATTAAAATGTAGGTATATTTTCAAACATTTTGACTGTTTTTAGATGGATGATAAATCGATAAAATAGGGATTGAAATTTTTTTTTTCTGTAGGCTTATTAGGTACTTGATCTGACCTTAGAAAGTCTTGTATCTAGCTAATTTGAGATTAAGATTTCATGATTTATTGGGGAAGTTCTTACTATTTACTTCTGAACAGTATAACGCTTTAGGCAGGAATATGCGCGGGATTTCCTTCCAGGAAACCACCAGGGACCTGTTTTTCCGTTTCGTTTGGACGTTCGCCTGCAAAGGGAAATATGAATTATTATTAGGTAGGTATACTATCCCGTGGTGATGAATTATTTACATGACAATATAGTAGACCTAACGGTTCTTTTTTGCCATATTAGGTATTTTAACTTACGCCTAGATGGGTAGGCAAGTACCTACCTTATTAAATGCACTTCATCGGGTAATGAATCATGTTATTTTTGTTTTGTTAGTTTACTTTGAATGATTTACTAAAACGATTCGTTCAAGTCGGCTAAGTTTTGTGATCTTCGACCTCGGTGAGGTTGTGGTCGAGCACAAGCCATCTCTTCTAAATCAAGCTGATTTAAGGTAGGCAAAGTTCCTACAGGTACAATATCAATCTTACCTACTAACTCAGATTAAGATTACAGAACAATAGATAGGCCTACTGAAATTAATTATGTAGTAATAGTTACCTACCTACTGGACGATTTATTTTACGATTTTTAGAGTCGAAGTACCTCTATTTTACAAGTAAAACCTAATCATAATAAGAAACAGTGTAGATACCTACTTACTGTGTGAAAAACACCTTATGGTATGACAAATTTTATCGTTGTCAAATCAGGTTTTCCGAAACTCTTAGCCAAAAAATATGTCACAATAACAGGTAAATAATGGCCGGATTACTTAAAAACAAAAGCCAGACAAAAATATAATTGCAATAGGTAGGTACACTCACCTGCGGGCCATCAGTCTCATTGTAATGTAGAGTAAAATACAACGACAAACTTAAAAACAGCAACTTCACAGTTATAGCAACTGACACAACTATCAAAAATGCATAGCTCATTGTAACTTCTTCATCCAGCGTATTGTTTGTAGTGTTGAATTTACGCTTGACCGAAAAACGCCTGCCGAGCCGAAGTCTGACCAAAACTGCACGAGAACTACTTATAACGTCGACCTAAGCGGTTGTGTTGATTTTTTATCGAAACTTACTTCGATGACTTGATAGAGCTATGAGTGTTTAGAACTGTATGTTTACCTAATCAAAGTTTACAAATTTTGCCTTTGACTATAAAACAGTTAGGTACCTACAATAGTCGGATTAGGTTATTTCTGATAAAATCATTATTTTATAATATTTTGTGCATATCCCTTTTGAGTCGGTTTTTTTGTGTACCTACTCAATATTTTTAATTATTTGTTACTAACCGAATCGAGGGTATGAGCTCTTAATTTTAATGTTTAATTTTATGTCAACCCAACTTGGCGCAAGTGCCAACAACAACAGCCAATCTCAAGGACGACGCGCGAACGCATAGAAACACTATTATGTTTTATATTTAATATTCATGTTCCACTCTATAAGTTTATTGGTCTTAATACGTTTCTCTTGTGTCGGATTGCGAGACGCCGACCAACGCCTCCGCCGCCGCCGCCACCGCCGCGGCCCCGTAATGACATTCGCCTATTGTCCGCCGCGCCCGATACGCTGTTGTAATGTCGTAGCGCGGCGTAGTCACGTCACACATTAAATATTATATATGATCAGTTTGCTTTTTACAAATGTAGGTGTTTGTAACAATAATGCAATAACTATGATTTTTAAACACCTGTTTTAACTGAAGACACTTTACACCTCGGTGGGATCACATTACTATTATTATAACTAACAAGCTTAGCTCATCTATGGAGTCTGAAACCAACCCGCTCTCCTGTTAATAATCAAAGGTAGGTCACCCCATCGGTGCCGGTGTCCCTCAGGGCTCTGTACCTACTGTCCTCCTTGCTATTCTCGCTTTATTTTACGAGTGATTAGGCCAAAGACCGTCAAGGTGCAGTAAGCTCTTTTTGCGGACAACGCCGCGGTCTACTGCTCTAGTAAGTCCCCCTCAGTCATTGTTAAGAACCACCAAACCGCGGCTAACGCCCTAGGCGCCTGGTTTCGGAAATGTAGGATCGAGATCTACTTACCCCACTAAAAGCCGCAGGCGTTCCTATTCTACAGACCCTACCAACGAGGTACTCCCCCCCAAAGGCAGTTACTCTATTCGGTGAACCAGTCCCCTGGGAACTAAGCCAAATATCTCGAAGTAATTCTAGATGACTGTTTGACATTTGATGCCTTTTGTGTTTAGGGCGGGCGCCTCCACTTTTGATTAAATCGTAAATCTAAGCAAGGTTAGACTATATACCGCGTATCCGCCCCATTATGACCTATGCTAGTACTGTGTTCGCACATGCAGCTCTCCTGCACGGATCCATAGCCTTCAGGTGATTCAAAACCGTTTCGAATGTGCAAAGCCACCGGGCGCCCCGTGGTAGTTAATGGATGCGGAAGGTTGATGCCGCTATCAGAGCCAGAGGCTACCTACTTTAGTCCTATCAAAAAAAAAAAAGTTACGATGGTACGTAACCCCACAAAAATCGGTTTTTCGCATTAACTTGGTTTCTATAGTTCCAATAATGTTGACTTCTTTTTAATTTAGGTACAGTATGACACAACATAGATGAAGCATCGGCAAAATTTGTAAAATCGATCATTCCCGAAACGAATACAAAATTACCCATGTTTATTAGTACCTACTTTATGCGAAAATTATCTTTCTGCCAACGCAATAACTTGTAAATTTAAATAATCAAATACATTCGTAAAATTGATGCGTAGTTGTTTATACACTTATTTGCAAAATAAGTGATCACGTTTATAAAGTATGTATTATTTGTTTATATTTTTTTTTGATACATTTGATATGGAGGATACACGGCTAGAACGATGAATGTCACAAATCAAAATTAACGCCTTCGACATCCATACCTATATCCCCAGTCTCAACAGCGCCTCTTGTCGTCAAACGATTCGTCGCTGTCTGATGATGATGAGTCATTTAAATTTAGGACAGTAAAGAAGTTGCTTTCGCAGTTCGCTCTTGAAGGTTTTGAAAGTGATCTTTCCCAAAAACTATATTTTTACACTCCGTGGCCGTTTGACTCATAAATTGATAAATATTGAAAATAATTTCACGACTTTTACTATTATACGGCTTACCACTTTTTAACGAAGTCATAGTGAAAATAAAATAAATAGCTGTACCATTAAATTGTCCTGAAGTGTAGGGAATAATTAACTCACGTGCATTCCCAACGCTGACTTGAGTCGAACTAACGCGGGAATATATTGTGCCAATAGCGTTGAATGACGCGATAATGAATGATTTTTATTAGCTGAGTAAATCCGAAGTGATCGGAAATACGAGTTTTGCCGATGCGACATCTCAGTTGTGTTATACTGTACCTACTTATTTAATGTAGAAATAAAACGAGTAAATTTATTTTAATTTTATCTTTATTCAACAGCTTTATATTACTTACTATTTATTAATATTTAACTCCTAACTAACTTAGTCCTAACCGTTAAGGAGTTGTACCTTCCATTATCTGAATATAACGTGAAATAATAATTACAACTAATGGTCTAAGCGTTCCTAATGTTCCTATAATATATAAAGAATTATCCTTTAACTCCTCTCCTTCCATTATCAATTCGGCAATATGAGAAGACGCAATTTAATCTACTTTCTAGATCTATAAGTATATGAAATACGAATTTAGAACCTCCTCTTGTTTTGAAGTCGGTTAATAAATTGATTTGTAGTATGCGTTGTATACATTTAAGTAGGTAGGTTCATTATTGTTGATACCAACAAAATTTCTTACCTTGGCTACGGATACATATGCCTTGGCCTACTCGACGTCTTTCAATGTCTGTGGCCTACAAATTTTGCTACATTTAAAAACCTTTCTATACTGCACTGTCTGTTTATACCAGTAGATACAATGCTATGGACAACACAAAAATAATAGGTAAGGCGCCGATTCTATTGTTTATAAACAAATTCAATCTTATTACCTATACCGGGTGTAAGTAACATCTGAAACCATGGATTCTAAAGTCAGGGCGTATTTAATAGTAGTCTTTAGTCAGGGCCTGAGTCATATAATTTTAAAATGTTCTAGGTTTTGTAGTTAATATAGCGTTATAGCTTAGGTGAGATCCCTAAATGGAATTATTAAAAAAATATTAGGTAAATCAAGATTATTAGATTAAAGGTATAGGACTGCAATGTGGTATAGGTAGGTGCTAGGTGCTTTTACGGATATGATATGTAGGAACTCTAATCTGACAGTTTTGAAGTCAGCGATAAAAAATCTGCGGTAGGTATGCAGGCTTACCGTGATATTTTCCATGGAACATGAACTACACTTTCGCTGACTTCAAAACAGTCAGATTAGAGTTCCTACATTACATAGTTATTTTATGCTTTTTAGTTCTTTTTCGGTTCTATATTTTGATAAAAGTCTTTTATTTTTAAAATCCTACCCGTTTATCCCATATCCGATTTGCCTAATGCACCAATATTATAAAAAGTGATACATGAAATATTGCGAGCAAGTAAATAAAAAATAATAATCACAAATTACTTATTTAAAGTAGGTAGCAATAGAATAAACAGAACTTCTTTATATGTAACTGTCTGGTAATACAAACCATCATCGCAAAAATCGTAAGAATACAATGAAAATGTTTTTTTTACTCTCCATAAGACATGTAATCGCGTATTGTTTTGATTGAACTATCATGGCGTGTCGCCTTTCACACGTGTCAGGACTGGACAAAGCATAATAATATTTATAGATTTTTTAGAAAAATCGAGGCTGATTGATTTAAGAATTAATAAAATTATTCTTCTTACCCACACTATGCCCACTCTTCCCCTATGTGTATTCTTCCTTCCACTAGGTAGGTAGTTAGTTACCAACTTATGGAGTCATCACATCATTATTATCATCTATCGTACATCTTTTTTCAAAATAACCCCCAAACAAGCTAGAGAGACTAGGTTATCCTACTGGCAGGACCCAGAGCCACATATTTTTTTACATTGTATAGGCCTGTGTTTGACCACAATATCACCGTGGTGTGGCCGATGGTGGTAAGCACACAAAGCCTAGAAGGGAACTGGCTCTCAAGTGCAGCTGTCGGCACACACCGGACGGTGCTTGGCGACAGATTTTCACTTCCGGGATCGAGTAAAATCACTGACGTCAACACCCGCACGTGTCCCATCTCTATATTGAAGTTTGTGTGGGCTGGGCATGTCACTCGGAGACAGTTCATGATAGTGGAGTAGACTGTGGCGGAAAACGCCCAAGGGATAAATGCGTTGACACAAACACTAGTACTTACACTATTATGTATTCTGTCACAATAGTTACAAAGTGGATGAATGGACATAGCTCAATAAATAACGGCTTAATGAATGTCAAGGTGACTGGGTATAGTAGGCCGAAAGAGCATTGAAGTACCTACCTATCTATACCTTTTAATGTGATATACAACAAATATCACGTATTGATGTTTCAATTCGTTGCAATTTTGTTATCTGAAGTGATAGGTAGATGTTACTGATAAAGTTATTCTAAATGGCACGTGTAGTTTAATATAGGCTATTTTAGTATATGGGTAAGCCGGACATTATTGTCATTTTGTAGGGAATAATAAGAGGTTAAAAGTCAATAAACATGTGATCTAAATCATCGCTGGTTATTTCTTTCTATCGCCCCATCTTCATTATTGCAAAAAGTATCCTACCAAAAACAATTCATGTAAAATTAGGCCAAACAAGCTCCTAAAGCTTTCGCTGTAAAAAAGTTATCAGATCCCAGGAGACGCCAAGCCCCTAAGCCCTGACTTTACTAACCCTACACCTTGGTTTAAAGAGTACGGCTTGGCGTAATTAAATATATCTACCCAAACAAAATCAGCCTGTATAAAACCTAAGTTGAACTGCTTAGTAATTAAAGGCGCACAAAAGTCCCACTGCGGTGCACGCTGTGCACGAGCACGCGGCGCATTTTAGCTGCGTTTTTTGACAAAGTTGGTCTACGTTTCCACTGCAGCACACACTATACAAGACAAGAATACCTAATATGTACAATGTACAACTGTAGTGCAGCACAGATTTGAATCATAGGGCTTGTGGAACAGACGCGTTTCGTGTTTCTCGTCAATATTGTACTTATAGAATGGTATTATTGCCATTGGCTTTACTGGACAGTCCTTCAGACATATAATATAAATAAATAAGTAAGTACCTTTATAAATATCGACGACGGCTACCTATACGCTAGTATAACATTCATCTACATGGTCTTACCTCCTACATTGAAGCTACGCATATTTTCGTTTACGTGTGTCGTTTACGTTATCACGTACCTACATTTGCAAAGCGAAGCTAGACACATGTGCGTAGCCTCTCCGTGCGCAGCAGTGGGACAGCATCTTAATTGTTAGGTAAAATACTAATTAGTATCCTTTGAAGTGGTTGTACGATCAAGGTTTGAGGAAAGGTTGACTTTGATTTGAATTGAATGTTAAACAACTACCTATAGGTAAACTCCACATGACCATTTTATAGATATACCTACCTACACGTTTACTGCTTAACTAAGTATAGGATTAGGAGCCTGAGCACTACCATTACCAAGTTATAACAAATAGAAGTTTAGCGTAAAAGGTAAATACCTAGTTCAGTAATCGAATCATCTAGTAGCTGTCCTATCACATTCGACATTTTCTTTTTCACCTGTGTAGCCTAGCCTACCTATTTTAATTGATTGCTACTTGACGGTCTTGACGTCAAAGTAATCATTTCGATTAGGTATGCATTTTATCTTATCTAGATTTTCTAGATACCTACCTATAGGATATGTACTTACTAATAAAGTGAGTTAGGTATTTAGTAACAATTGCAAGCGATACTTCGTTAAATATTGTTGTTTTAATCAGGTACTTCTATTTGGATTTAAATTGTCTCGTCTTTTAAATATACCTCGGTGGTCTTTTATTGGGGTTTTTCTCCACTGTTGGATTTGTTATCGTATGGTGAACTTGCAGTACTCAAACGCATGAAGGTCTGGAACAACGCTACCTGAGGTTGAATGCTCAGACGAGCCGCCCCTTGCCCTGATATTATTGACTGCGCGTTTGATAATCTGGAGTTGAAATCCTGTGATTGAAAACAAAATGGGGTATTAGTTAGTTGTCGATGTGCAGATGTTAGGGCACAAAATGAGATGAGATGTGACAAAAAACAAACTAAGTTGTAGGTGTGTTGCAGTTTTTGTTCCTAATCCGAACCTAACTGGAATTGCTTTGAACCTAGGTGTTACTTTGCGCAACCAAATATTACTTTGCGCGTACAAAGTATACGCCGGGAATTGGTCAACCGGTCGGTAGGTACGCATCACTGCTGCGTACCAGAAGTGCCTGCGTACATACTCGGGTGTTTTATTCGAATATTTTTTGTGTCCGCGCGAACAAAATGCTCGTTTATTAGGGCCATTCATTTATTACGTAAGACTATTTTCGCTAGTTTTTGACCCCCCCCCCCCCTCTATTATAAGAAAAATAAGAATAGGCCGACCAACAGGGGGGCCTCTTTAATATTTATTACGTAAGAATCTAAAGGAAAAAATGGATACACGTTTCGTTTATTTTAATGTTTATTTTTCAAAGTAACAATATTTTGAAATGTTTATTTGTAATTTCAAAGGTAATATTATGGTATATTTTTTTGAAATCTTTATTTAATTTTGTTGGTTTCATAAACATTGGTTTTAATCATTCATCTAGGTAGGTAGGTAGGTACTTTTTGAAAATATAATTTTAACTTTGCGAATTTTTTTGATCGTACGTAAGAACTATCGAGACTCCCTCCCACCCCCTTGTAAGAAAACATAAGACATGGTCCCCCCCTAAATCGTCTTACGTAATAAATGAATGGCCCCTATGGTCTTTGGTGGGATGAATGAGATGAATCATCTCTGTACCTAGTAGGATATAAATAACATTTGAATGGGTTGAGGGATTAATTTTACAAGATTAGCAGTTCAGCTATAGGCCACGAATGGACCAGAATTTAGCTACAGGCCGCACGAGTAAACTCGTACTTAGTGCTTATTTACACGTACTTATTACCTATGACTACGAAAATATAGAAACGTATGTATACAATTTGTGGCAGTGAAATTATCAGTAATTCGTGCAAAAATGATGCAACTCATGGTTTGATGTCTGCGTGTTCATCTGTATATCACGGCTGATTTTCTCAGCTAATCTAATACCTTTAAACGAGCAATTCTTGTATATATATAATCTGAATCTCGGAAACGGCTCGATCGATTTTCATGAAATTTAGTATGCAGAGGGTTTCGGGGGAGAAAAAAATATCTAGCTAAGTTTCATTTTTAGAAAATGCCTGTTTTAAAAAAAAAACGAGCAAAGCTCGGTCAACCAGGTACTATAAGTAAAAATTATGCAAAATCTGCGCCTAAAATTGTTATTTTACCTTTTTTATAGTTAAGTACTTATCTACTACGTGTTTTCAATTTGTCATTTTATTAAACAATTAAAATTTCAGATTCGCTAATCTCAGGAATTGTTTGATAAAATGACAATTATTGGTACGTTATACACTATTGTACCATCATGGGGGGGGCACAGTTAGTTAATTCTACTAATATTATAAACGTGAAAGTTTGCATGTATGTGCGTATGTTTGTTGCTCTTTCACGCAAAAACTACTGAACGGATTTGGATGAAACTTGGCACACAGATAGATCATACCCTGGAATAACATAAGAACGGGTGAAACCGCAGGGGACAGCTAGTCTTAAATAAATTGAATTGCCATTGTTCTTTGGTAAAGATGTTTTTTTTTATACTACTAAGGTATCAAGCAAGCATACGGCCCACCTGATTGTAAGTGGTTCCCGTCGCCTATCGCCATTTGCAATACCAGAGATATTGCCAATGTGTTGCTGACCTGTTACAATGCCGAGAAGGCAACTGGCTCTCAAGTATACAATTGCCGGAACACACCGGTAGGTGCTTGGCGAAAAATTTTCAACTTGATGGATGGATGGTGATGGATCTTCATAGCTCGATATGGTATTATGTTATGGGTGGGGACAATGTTGAAGGGGACCTATTCATTAGGTACTTACTGCAAATTAAGTGTATCTATCCTTGCGCTAGTTGCACTTGTACCTAAATAAATTTTAGGTAATGTACCCGAAGGTGCCATACACATTTCTTGTCTTATAAGATTTAAATCTTGAAGTCTATTTACATTTTAGAAATCTGAATTTTTAGGGTTCCGTACCTCAAAAGGAAAAAACGGAACCCTTTTCACTCTGTTGGATCACTTTGTTGTCCGTCTGTCTGTCTGTCTGTCTGTCAAGACCCTTTTTCTCAGGAACGCGTGGAGGTATCATATCAAATACACAGATCTACTGTCCCTTGGAGCTGTGAAAAATCAAACTTCTAAGCCAACGCAATCAAAAGATACAGACGTTTATGCTGCAAAATCGACACTTGCAAGGGAATCAAAACCTACAGGGTACTTACTTCCCGTGAACTCAGAATCTTGAAATTTGGTACGAAGCAACGTCTTATAGCACATATAAAGGGAAAAACTGCGAAAAGCATATTTTTTTTGTTACGTCATATAATAAAAATCATTTTAAACTTACTACCTCTTTCCTCACGAACGAGTAGAGGTACTAAATTGAAATTCATATCAAATACTCAGGTATATAATAACTTTAAGCTTGCGTGTAATATCTATACATATAATATATGCATAGCATGGGTGCGTTGGGTGGGTAGCGATTTTTATGATTTAAATGTAAAAATGCGGATAATGTGGCGCAATCCCTCCAAGGTAGGTGTAGCTAGTGCAATACAAAAATATCCATTCTCTTTGATAAATTACTATTTAGTTGTAGTCAGTAATGTAAGGTTTTTGTACGTCTATGTATTTAGTTCACGGTACATGTTTTACAAGCTGACTTTATTGCTCTTAAATGTTAGAAGGCATTACAATTTAAATTATAGTATATGTATAAAAAAAATCTCTCGTTTAATATATATTTTTATCTACTCTCATATCGTAATGTTCTTATTATGAAATCAAAATCAGTACTTTAATGAGCCACTTTAGGCACACCCGTGTATAATGATTCATTATAGTACAGTTGTTGTTCCCAAGATAATGCTATAAAATAACTTTTTTTCTATTAAAGTACACTTTGGACCTACCAATAGTATAATCAATCAGTATCAATTCAATTTGACGATGACAATGTCACAAATTTTGTAACTTGAACTTTAGAGGTAGGAGTTGGCAACACGGATTTGATTAAGTATATGATTATATTTTATTGTTTTTGTCTACACATATCATTTTGACCAAAAATGTCCCAAATTAATTTTTTTTTTTTTTTTTTTTTTTTTTTTTTTTTTTTTTTTTTTTGTAGAAATTTGGTAGAAATAAAAATTTTTTAAATGACATTATTTATATGAGTTTAGATAAAGTACTGTATGATACTGCACATAATTAGGTATTAAAAACTCGTGTGATACTATTAAGAACCTCGCCTACGGCTCGGTACTTAAACTCACACTCGTAGTTAATAACCCCTATTATGCAACAGTATCATAAACTACTATTTACTAATCTCTTGCAACAAAGTATGCCGAGAAGAACTTAATCTAAAATCATTATTTCTCGGACGGTGACATATACAAAGCGGTTACCTACCTATGTTATTAGGAAATAGTAAACTCACCTCACTACTCTTTGACGTCAAGGTATAGGCGACAGATCCTAATATAAATATAATATTTATCGGCAAAATAACACCCGCAATCATAATAAAAGCTGACATTTTGTCACAAAATATCACTAGTAGGAACTTTAGGGACACTGCTAATCAGTATGTTGTTTACGCTTAACATTATGTGTGTGAAATGATTACTTACAAGTTATATTCATTTTTAGAGTTCCGTAATCAAACAAGGAAACTTTATGGTTTTGACGTTGCCAATCGTGTCCGTCTGTCTGGAACAGCACCGATGT
This sequence comes from Tethea ocularis, assembly GCA_963555595.1. NCBI lineage: Eukaryota > Metazoa > Arthropoda > Insecta > Lepidoptera > Drepanidae > Tethea > Tethea ocularis. Next base: position 5,774,243 of record OY741966.1, read on the forward strand.
CCACTGCGACCTGATATTCCTATCGACTAAGGAGATTATTTAAAGACTGCCTCTAGATACCAATCGATAAGGTTCCAAAAGACAGCACACTATACCTGACAACCTCTTGTATGGTGCTAAGTCTTCCGCTGAAGAATACAATCTAGTAAAGATTCCCAACGGGGGTGGAACCGTTCCCTAGGGGACGCTGTACCTTTTCGCGAGTCGGTAGCAGGTCCAAAGCGAAATAGGTGGCCTTATGACAGTTAAGGAGGCGATCGCGGCGTACCTACCTAATTAGATAGATAGTAATATAATTAAATATTTTGAAAATATATATCTAGTCGTCTAAAATGTTTAATTTATTATTACCTATAGCGTAAATAAATATTAAAACGTATAGTAGGTATAAACTAACAAATTGATTCGGTTTAGACTGTCGGTAACAATTCTATGCAAGTTGGTCTTTGTCTGAATTAAATGTTTTTATTATAACATGTTTTGGATTTTTAAATGATTAATAATCACGACCCTCAGCCACGACTACGAGTAGCATGAGAGAGAGAATAAATTTTTAATTTGTGATATTAATAGACAGTAGCCAGTTATCATTGGTATAATTAACTATTATGTAAAGTGGGGCGTTGGAATTTCTTATTCTTGTACACAAAAGGTTGAGAATACTTGGAAACCTATGCGAGCAACTGAATAATGTACCCCTACCATGAGTTTACGTAAGTACTACGGTAACATTATCTATAGACGCCAGCGATTACGGTAAATCAACTTGTATGAAATACTGTAATTCTACAACGGTCCACTAGAAAGGATGCTCCTAATCGTTATACAATAATGTTTACCGTAGTCGCTAGCGACTATCGAGCTAGATAACTTTACGAATGCTCTGATGTTTCAATCAGTAAGTGAAGCCGGCAAGTCGATCGCTAATTATGCTGATGTAACGATTTCTTCTCAGTTTGAAGATCCAACAAAGACGGTTCGTAGTTTAAAAAAAAAAAACGTTTTATTACAATACTATGTGGAACCCTATGGTATACACGGTTCTACATCTTGGCCGGTTTATTTGTTATCTTGTTTATTTAATCACCGATAAACGTGAAGTATGTGAATTATTGATTAATTATGATGATATTGTCACAACATTGAATTATTTTCTTTGAGTTTGTGAGTGTTCTGTTTACCAATGTACTATGGTATCGAAATGAGCATCAAAATTTTGAAGGCACAGCGGTTTTCTCAAACAATCCCATTGGTGCTCCTCATTTCCTCCATTAGTTTCTGCTGCAACGTTTTTTAAATTAATTAATAATAATAAGTTATTGCCAATTTTACTAACAAAATAAACAGGCCAAGTAGGTAGGTACAGGTCAGGTCAGCCACTGTGTTACCGCCCTGTAGCTGGGGCTTAGAATAACATCTACGGTGTTCCCCTGCCCGTCGTAAAAGGCAACTAAATGGGGAGCTTTGGTGTCGTGGGCGATCGTGGGCAATGAGTATGCGTTCTGTACGAGAACCCGCCACCCTCTACAGCTCAGATGGCGACCACCGTGGGGTTTTAGCCGGTACGAGTCCGGCATAACCTGGCTGCTCCCCCCGGGGCGGCTGGGTATCCTATGAGGATTTCCCCACGAAAAAAAAACGCACTGTGTACCTAAGTACTAAGTTCCGTGGGTCGCGGCCTACGTGACCCGCACGTTCATAGTCAACGTATGGGAATGTATGGAGCCACTTCCGTGCCTCGCGACAGACGTTAATAGATCGGCCTGTCAGTCAGTCACCTTCTCCTTTTTTAATATCTTTAGGTTAACAGGGGGCCAATTTATACTAATCAGCTTAGACAACTTTTACACGTTTTCGTATTCCACTAATCAATCTAATTCCATGTTTCTTCATTGAGGTAGGTATATTACAATATCGAGCTCGATGTGTTTCTCAGCCGATTTTAATTGCACTCAGAAATGTAGTGATGGGGCGACATTGCTATTTTAGTACTCAAGTAATATAATAGGTACTTCTGACTTAGATACGTTGAAGCTTAATTTAAAGCAAAACTTTTTTTTATAGGTAAGCATATTTATACAAAATTTAGGTAACTTTAATATGTTTTGAATTAGTTGTAGAAGATGCTCTTAAGAAAGCTCAAACCTGTAGTAAGAATGTCATAGTATGAGATTCACCTACAAAGCTATGAGTATTTAATTTGTTAAAATCATAATTTATTCTGTGAGCATACCAGAATCACAGAAAATCTGGATAATGTCTGCGGATTTGGAATCTATCTTTATCTTGCAGAAAAGGGCCGTTCGTGCAATCTATTGCTTGGGTCCTCGCGAATTTCTACGGAAACGGTTTATGGAATTTGAGATATTAACCTTACCGTCGCTATTCATCTTTGAAAATATTATGTTTGTCCATAAAAATTTAAATTTATTTGACACTAACAGTAATCACCATAACCTAAACACAAGAATCAAAGATAAAATTGTTACACCTAGATTCAGGCTAGCAAAAGTCAATAAGTCTTTTCTCGGGAACTGCATTCGTTTTTATAATAAAATCCCATATGAAGTAACTAAGATGTCTTACAATAAATTCAAACAGTATGTTAAACAGAAATCTATCGACAAGGCCTACTATAAGGTGGCTCATTACGTTGAAGACAAGAATGCATGGTTGTAGTAGCTTCTCTCTGCACTTGCGGCCCCCTGACCAAGTGACAATTGTATGAACTTCATGTATATTTGGAACAAGAACTGTAATTACATAAATATAAAAAAAGAAAGATCCACAAAAAAAATGAAGCCTTGCTGAGTTTCTTGCCGGAGTCTTCTCAGTTCAAGTGTATTCCGAACCGGTGGTAGAGTCTATTGGAATGATTGTAACAATCGACGTTCATAAGTGCCATACCAGGGCCTAAACTGAATAAATGAGTTTTTGATTTGATATGAATGTATTCTGTAGATGTGAGGTTCTTGAAAAATCTAAAATTACTCAGCTCAACTATAATAGAAGCTATTCACCTTAGGTGTTCCACATAGACTCGTGCTTATCTTACGAGATTATTTGTCAAATCACCACTTTCGATATCGCATTCTAGGCGCACTCTCCTCCCCTCACCCCATCGGTGCCGGTGCCCTCAAGGCTCGGTACTGTCTCCCTTGCTATTCTCACTCTACACGAGTGATATGCCAAAGACCGAAAAAGTGCAGTTAGCTCTTTTTGCGGAAGACACCGCGGTCTACTGCTCTAGTAAGTCCCCCTCAGTCATTGTTAAGAACCTCCAAACCGCGGCTAACGCCCTAGGCGCCTGGTTTCGGAAATGGAGGATCGGAATCAACCCTGTCAAAAGCCAGGCGGTCCTATTCTACAGACCCTACCATCGAGGTACCCCCACCCCTCCAAAGGCAGTTACTCTATTCGGTGAACCAATCCCCTGGGAAAGGCAAGCCAAATATCTCGGAGTAATTCTCGATGATCGTTTGACCTTTGATGCCCACATTAAAGCGGTCCGCGCGCGCTCCGCCTTTGTGTTAGGGCGCCTCCACTTTTTATTGAATCATAAGTCTAAACTTGCCCTCAAAAGCAAGGTTAGACTATATACCACGTGTATCCGCCCCATTATGACCTATGCTAGTACTGTGTTCGCACATGCAGCTCCTGCACGGATCCATAGCCTTCAGGTGATTCAAAACCGTTTCATGCGCAAAGCCACGGGCGCCCCGTGGTACATGCGTAATGAAAATCTCCACATTGATTTAGGTCTCCCCACGTTAAAACAATTTATAAAACGCGCCTCACGCAGATTTTTCAATACCGCCGTTAATCACCGCAACCCTCTTATAGTGAAAGCCGCAACCTACACGCCCTCCCGTATACTCCGTATCCTTAGACCAAGGCAAGCCCTCAGCGAGCCGGATGACCCGTTAACATTAGCTCAGATCGAAGCCCGTAAAAGTACACAACACACTACACAAAACCGATTACGCTACCGTCCTCGACGGCGAGGACCGCCGCGACGTCCCACTCAGTCTCGTCCCGTTCAAGCGGCTCGAGCTGCCATTAGTAATCCGACCGTCCCCAATTAGTCGTAACTCGTACAAAGTCCTCCCCTTCCCCCGGTAACGCCCTGAGCCGAGGTTCGTACCCCACTCAGGCGTGGTTACCTAAATGTTACCCGGCTGAGAGCTCTCTGCGCTCGCCGATTGTCCGGTAAGGTTGGAGCAGCCATCAGAGGCTACCAACTTTAGTTTTCTATTATAATAGATTTTTCATCTTCAGATCATTGTGGTCAGACAGAAGCGTATGACAACATCAAAGGGCAACTGTGGGAATTTAAAAATGTGAGCTAAGATGTATGAGCTGAATTAATATTGAAAACCAATGTCTCGGAGTGCTGTGAATTATTAAATTTTAGACTTATTACCTACACCTTACGATATAGTCAAAATTATAGGCCAGTTTCCATTTTGGCAGTCTGTGAAACCGCAGGGCGAAAGCTAGTACCTATATTATATAGGGCCATTATGAAAGCCCCGGGCTCGGGGTTTGCGTTATATTATATAGTTGATAAAAAAAATATAAGGTGCCATACAATTTACAATTTAGAAAAACATGGCTTTTGTATTGTTTCAATTGTATTTAATAGCCTATATTCAAAATTTTAGATTCATAGCTTGAGCTATTACAAAAATATTAAAGCGCAAAAAATATATATTCCACAGTTTATAACATTATGATGTATGAAAAGTTTGAGAATCTTAATAGTACATGTATCTGAAATATCAAGCTTCTGCTATGAATATTAGCTGAGAAAAACAGGTTACTATGAGTAAATTTTCAACATTTTTGTCTATTATGGGCATTAAAATTTGTATAGAATAACTCGCATACGAAAAAAAATATTATTATACTACTATACTATATAGGTAAATTTTAAGTTTGTAGCACATCGGAATCAAAGCTAAACCCTTCTTTTTTTAAATATTTCCTCGTAGAGACAATAGTTTGATAAACGCTCGCACTCGTATGTACTTAATATTTTTTACTGAAAAAGCTACATTACATTTTTTAACAGTTCCAGAGATATCGCACAAAGGGCCCGTTTCCATTGCTGCGGAAAGGAAATTCGAAAAATCCATAAATCTATGCATATGCCAATTCACATTCATCGGTTCAGCGGTGTAGGGTCGATGATTAGTGAAAATGCGGTTTCTCTATTTCGCTTTAAACCGATTTCGTAGCACCTCTACGACTGAATATTTTAATAATCCCATTGAATTATTGAGTAATCCCTAATATTTACGAAAAAATATCGAATCCTTATTAGTTTAATTCCGAGATTTGAAAACATTTTAATAAATATGGAAGTTTATGATTACTTGAAAATTGGTTTATAATACGCAAACGTAGTGTTAGACTTTTTCGTAGCCACCACGTAGCAATGTAAGCACGTACCACTTCTGTTTTATTGAAACTAAAAAAATGCATCGTTTGCAATGTTTTTATTTTATTATAAAAGAGCCATAAAGTATGTTCGCGGTAGCTTTACCTGAATATACAGAAAAGTTTGTGGTGTGGAGAGTCTGGTCAGCTGCGGCCTTAGGAGGCTACGCAGGGGCTACAACCATGTAACAGCTGATTAACAGTTCTGAATACAAAACATGAAATACAATTATGCTGGGGCTGAACATTAATCAAAACCAAAATCGTTTAGATACAAGGATAATACAAGGTGCATAATAGCCTAGCGCGGCCAATATCGCAAGAACTCATTAAGCCTATCAACCTAATGATCCCCAACTTACCAACTAGCACTTAATTACTATCATAGAGTAAAACGGGACCCTATTACTAAGACTCCGCTGTCTGTCGATCCGTCTGTCACCAGACAGTTGAAATTTTCACAAAATAATGATGTAATACTAAAAAACGTACGGAACCCGTACTTGGCCAGTATTTCTTTTAGTTTAGGTAGTAGATTTTTTTTTGTTAGTATTTATAATATTATGTAGTACCTAATCATATGTAATACTGATGAATAAAAGCCTATAAATATTCAGTATACCCATAATATATAATACCTTATTGGTATGGCATCAAATAAGTTCCAAGTTTTTTCATTTAGCTTAGACCTGAGCGACCCTGATTATTTTAGCATGCGCATAATGACCTATCCACACTACTACTTTTAACTTTTCACACTACACATTTAGTTATCTAATAAACCATCTGATACAGTTTTCAATATTAACATTGTACTTTATTTCTTATCTCATTCATGTCATAAATCTTAAGTTTTAGAAGCTTTGAAGTCGTAAATTATTGATTAAAACTTTTATGGAAATTTTTAAGCTTAAATAGCTTTTTCACTATGTACTGTTGTTCAAAAAGTCCGTCATTATAGAACGACAAATTATCCAACTATTATAGGTTTAACTTTGACAATGGAGTTAATTGAAGAATCCCACTCAGCTGAGTAGTATTCGAAAAGCTACGGCATATCTTTAGTCTTTACATCCAATTCAATTCATTTCAATTCATCCAAAACACTTACTTATCTCATCTTTTGTCTGGAGACAAAAGTTTTCAACCAGTGCGTTGCGTTGATGACAAACTGAATAGAGACGTAGTATTTTTCTGTTGATCGCATAAAAAATAAGCTCATAGTCACTCAGCAAGCTATGAAACGAGCTAAGTACGTATGTACGATGGAAAATAGATTCTGGAGAAAGAAAGTGTACTGAAAAGAACGATATGGACAGATAGAGTCGTGGCAAGCTGCTGGATGCAAGCGGCCAAAATCCTTCGTTTTGGAAATCAATGGGGAAGCCTATGTTCAGCAGTTGAAATCAATAGGTAATAACCTATACATTAAAAAGGAATTCCAAATCTGTCGTTACAATACCTACCTGAACTGCTAATATTCATAAAATGCACCTCACACCATTTCAAAAATAATAATTACTTTAATTTTGCTTTTTTCAAAAATATTTTTTTTTTCATAAATGGATACGTACATATTTCAAGTTCATTAATTAATGACATGTATACCTATTATCATTATGTTTATTTAGCAGTACCTCGACGCATTTAAAGGTTAACAATAATTTGAAACTATGTAAGAGTATTCTATTTTAGGGATTGTATTGTGTGTGTCGGAGCATTTCTTTTTATTATTCTCATCATCATCATAGTCATCACTTCATGTAACGAGAGACGGTTTTTGCTCATTAATTTCTCTTGCGAACATTGTATCGGAGAAATATTGGTTGATATCAAGAGAGCCTAGTCTAGACACGAGGACGTAAGATGTAGCACGACGGCGACGAAGCTTAGGGCGGGCGAGACGCGTGTTGCGTCCCGGTCGGGCACAGGGTGGGTGGAACACTTGTTGCTAATCTGCGCTTTAACATAATACCTACCTTATTGGGCCGTGGGCGACGCAACAGGTCTTACACAATGCGAAAGCATACCTAACTATTTATGATTTCAGAGCTTGTATGTGATTATTTCAGTAGATAGAGCCGGCGGATTCACATTATGACGTCTTTGTTAGTCAAATGAAACCGTCGTCGAAAGCTTTGTAGTTATTGTTTATCTAGATTTCTGAATTAGTAGGTACTGAAACAGAAGGCTATGTATTTACAAGCTTTTATCTAACTTCATTTGTTGAACGAGTTGAAACTTGTAAATAAGTCAATTTTGACTTACTTCCTTCCCGGTGTTCGCCGTAAGTAGTAAGTAGGTACTTATATGTTGTGCGTGAGCATTATTTTTTGTCTGAACAGCGGCTCGACTGGGAAAGTACCTAAACCTTCAAGATTCCACAGCCACATAACTTAATTTTGTGTTTCTATGTGTGGGTAAGATCAACATAGAGCCCATCGGATAGGGCAGGATGAAGGCTCGGCAATGCACTGGTGATACCCAGAATATTGCAAGTGTCCATCCATAGTACTCTATGGAAACTTGCAATATTCTGGGTATCGGAAACCGTCTATCACCAGATAGTGAGTCTGCTTGATTGCCAACTTTGTGATATAGAAAAGGTGTATAATTTTTTTTCCGGGATCTATCACATTCTAGAGATCGATCGAGCTTATTAATTTAAAATATCCTGTAAAAGCCATCCCTTCTACCACTTTAACTTTTTTAGATACATACATAATATTAGTAGCTAAAAAATCAGATAACATTTTGTAACGCTTGTAACTCCATATAGGTCATCTATGACGTAAAATGTCTGATTTGGCGTTGTACGTAATAATTTGTTTCATGGAAATTGCAGTAGTGCGTTATTAAAAATCAATAGAGGCAGGGTGGGCGAAAAGGGCAGGGTTCGGAGATGAGAGCCTGCCTACCTAGATAGCGTGCATATTGCTAGCTAGTTTACAACTCAGTATTTCATCGTCCTACGTATACCTAGTGTCGTCCCGATGGAGGCTATTAACAACTTTGAACCTAAAAGAGGTAAATTTACCTACTCGTATTCAACAGAATGTAGCAGTTTGCGTGTGATTTTTTAATTTAAAGGTATACGTTTTTATATATTAAAATCGGACTTCACGTAATAATAATAGAGCGTTCTTGAAATCTTTAAGTGAACAAGGAAACCTTATGAATGGTGAAATAGGGGGAAATTCATCATGACGAAATTGTGGCCAGACAAGGATTTATCCTTCATGCTATAGCGATCTATCATTTTGTATGTACAAGTGGATACGGCTATGTTTCAGTTGTTTTTCACGAAAAACAGATTAAATTCCAGCTGAAGCTGGCTGGACTAGTGGTTGCCTGGTGCACCGGGCGAGGACGCCAACGCTCGCGCGTCAGCCTCGCGCCTCGCCTCCGCGTTCGCGGGCGTAGGTACATGCTTAGCCTCCACTCCGAGTCGAGTGTTCGCCGCGAGTACATGCGCCACGCAACACTCGCTACCGTTTCTCGATACTAAATTCAATCGCCGCGTACTAAACGCGGAAACTATCACTTTCGCTCTAGATCGCGATCTCGTCCCGACTATGATAACACTGTGATTTTACAACCTGTGCACTGTTGGGCTTGTTTGACCACCACAACGACTTCGCAAGGTAGGTGAGTTTATTTGATACATGCTTCCATAGTCAGAATCAAAATCGAGTCTACGTGTCAGTTCCGAATGCTAAGTGAAAGGCAAACTCTTTGTTAATTTACGTGGATTGGTTGACAACATAGTTTGTGTTGCGTCTCTAAGGGTCTCAGTACCTAATCAATTTGACAAAGTAGAAAATAATCGAATCATAATGATCCTACCTACCATTGGTGTCCTCTACTTCCTACCTGACACTACTGGTGGATATATCGGCAATCAGTAAATTTATAACTATTTAAGGTTGCATATTAAATACTCTACGGGATAATACATAATATATCTACTAGACTGCTATGAAAATTTAAATTAAATTAATATATACTTGCTAGTTCACTTCTAAGTACATTTTTGAAAGCAATATTATTATTTTATACGTCCTTGACATTAAATTCATAGATTACAAAATAATCTGCGATTCTAATTATTAGATATTGATTAGGCACATTTGACCTGTTCGTTATTTTTGTCCCATGATTTTTTTAAACTCTAGAATATTTACTTCATTAAGTAAATTATGTGTAAGTATTATTCATTATGTATTCATTAATTCTTGTATAAAGGAGAAAAATGCGCGTAAGCTATAAATAAGTAAGGATTATTTATTTATTTATAACTTACTCCTATTTCTATGTAAAATATATAATATTTCACCAATGTATCTAACTAACGATGTAGAAATATAGGTAAATAATCATTGCTGCTAATATAGCGATCTATCAATACTTATCAACTCATGCTTGTTGTTTATTTATTTATGTTTATATCGTAGACGTATAAAAATAATGGCTTTCAGTGTTTTTTTTCAATAGGTATTAATGTATTTTCTCTATTAAATTAAACTTAAATATTATCTATCTATATAACAGTATGTACTTAAATGTGATAATTAATATTATCGCTAAGTATTTTATTGTTTGTCATAAATCAACTTCGGCATAATATCTATAATAATTATTATTTCCTTTTCTCTTATCCCAATTACTTGTTACACAAGCAGACAAGACTATACACCGAATTTTCAATGAACATTTCAAAGAGATAATGTGATTAATCCATTGTTAAAATGACACAATTTGCACTCATTATTTAATTATCGCTCCATTATGCCTAGGGTATATAGGCATATCATACATATAATTTAAAAATATTTTTAAATAGCACATGTTAAACTCAGATATAGGTGATGATAACTCAGGCACTGAGTCTCAGTGACAGTGACATCGGATGCAGCGATGAAGATTGCAGGTTCGAATCATACAATGAGCGTAGGTGACCGCTCAAGTGGTAACTGCACTTGAGATCCAACTTTCTTCAACTCTTCCTGACTGTGTCCTATACCTACTATAAACAAGAACATAATAAGAACTGAAAAGTTACGTTAATATTTCTAATGAAGGTACTTCTTAGTTGCACAAGATTTAGAGCAATAATAAATTGATAGATTTGTGGTCGTTTTAGTTGGACAAAAAAATAAATAATACTCATAAACTCACTCAATTAGGTATTCAGTTTAGTCCTTGTTAAGGCACTGAACCGTACAATTGACTCTACCATCAGCGGTTGGGAATACACAAAAAACTGAGAAGACTCCGGCAAGAAACTAAGCAAGGCATTTATAATTAATTGCGCAATTTGGAGGGTGTGTTCTTTGTGAAGTTCCAATAGGGCTATAGGTATCCATCCGCTAGGAAAATGATTTCACACGCGGGTGAAACCGCGGGGCGGACGACTACCTATAACTGTACTACTGTATATACTTACTGTTCATGTAACGCTACATCAGTTTACGGCTCGATATTTTATTTTTGTATATTAGCACTGTGTCACCAAGCACCTTCCGGTGTGTTCCGGCTTCACAGGGCTGTTTCTTACATCCTTCGGATAGAATTATCAATTAGTACTGTAGTTTGATTGCAGCAAAAAAAACTGGCAAAACTACGATAATGCATGCATACATACATAAACAAGACATTTGACGGGCCAGTTGGCGCGACACCACCAATTGAGCCGTAGGTCGTGGGTTCGAATCCCATCCAGGACAAAAATTTGTGAGCTCTATTACTGTACTGTACGGAGTAATATTATGTAGTATATCAGTTATCTGTTTTCCACAGTACAAGCTCTGCTTAGTTTGCGACAGATAACCGTATGTGAAAAAATTACACAGGATAACTTTATTTATTTAAATCAAACATTAACTTATAACTAAACAATTTAATTGGGTATTTTTTCCAACATTCCAAAAAAGTTAAATTCATTATCACAGAGTGACACACAGAACATATAGACTTGCAAAATTATATTAGCTCCGCTTCTGTTTTGACTGTTAATCAGGAGTCTAATCGAAAGACTAATAAAACTAATCGCTCACGATCTATGTCGGTAAATAAGATTAGTCAAAAATGTTTATTCTGAATTCAATTCCATTACTTAGTTACTATTTTATCTTGTACTTTACGTACAAGATACAAGTAACAAAGATGAATTGGTCCTCTTAGTAAATATAAGTTTTAGGATTGTTTCAAGTTTTTTAAAAAGTTCTTCATTATTAGACTACTTTAATTTTAATAACATCGTAAGTTCTAAATCCAAAATTTTAATATTTAGCAATTGCTTAACATAATAATTTATAGATGTACAACAATGTAACTTAGTGATGCTATACCTATTCGTTACATCATTATTATCGTGTAATATATTGTTATTACATCGAAACTTTATAACGATGCCTTTATGTACCGTACGTACACATTTACCGTATAAATCGACTAAATTCAATTAATTATGTATTTTTTGTCTTATAAACCTATGAAATTACAATAAGTAGATATGAATGGTAATGTACATTCATATCTACTTATTGTAATATAATCTACGTTAGCAGATACCTACATTTCTCTGTTATTCATTTTGTATTAGTAAGTAAGTACATCTACACACTGCGACACCTTATGCGGTTGTAATAAGCGCTATTTTGCAACAAAAATGTGTAGCTTGATCTGTGGCCGTGTGTACCTATCTACTTGTAAAATGGGCACCTGTGCTAGAAAGCAAAATTTACCTCGAGGAAATCGCTTCTTAGTGATAAGACCTCGCTTTTCTTTTTAAATATTGCCAATTTCTTTCTGTGTAGGTACAAATAAAGTGTTATCTATAGCAATAGATTTATATGGGCTAGATAGATACATAAGTTATTTATTGTAGTTATGTTTATAAATTATATTTTAAAAAGCATACCTACTTACTGCATACTTCGATGACTACCGTTTATAGAAAGTGTTGTTCTTAATGGATCTCGTAAAAAGTCCAAACTAGTAACGAGTAGTAACAAGAGGCTCTACGGGGAGCTGTCAGAACGCTGCTAGCGAAAGTAATGTACTACCTTCACTTTCAGTTTGCCTACTTCTGCTTTGGCTTCTTTGTACCATTAATCCGCTTACTTCCGAAAGTACGCGAGCCTTCTTGGGAAGTCAGTCCTTGGAAGGTTTTTTTTTTTACTATGTAGGTATAAGCCTGTGTTTGACCACAATTTCACCGTGGTCAGTAATGATGTGGACGATGATGGTAAGCACACAAATCCTATAAAGGAACTGGCTCTCAAGTGCAGCTGTCAGAAACCGAAAGGTGCTTGGCGACAGATTTTCAACTTGAGGGTGGTAGCCAGCCAGGCGGGTAGGTCCTACTACAAAGTACCCTACCACCGTGCTATGGTTTCCTCACGATGTTTTCCTTCACCGAAAGCTCAAGCTCATTGTAGGATTTGCAAAAGTAGGTACTATTAAGGCCACTTATTTTATTGTCACTGTAGGTATATTTTGTATATCTTATTTTTTAGATTTGTCCCATTTTCTGATGTTTATAAAGTGTATTCTATTCTATTATCGTCGATACAATTACCTAGGGGTAGGCAGCTATTTTTCTCGGTTAAAGTAATTATTATTTGTTGGCACAAAAACTACGGCTAAAAGCCGAAGTACGGTTAGGTATACCTTAGATAATAAACCTGTCTAGATATAGAGATCGCGCGTCTAAACACAAACAAAAAAAAACAGCCAACTGTTAGCTGATAAGCTTCATCCGCCTGGTATGTCAGCATGCCTGTGTGACGCTCTGAGTTTGTCAAACAGTAGACAAATCTGGCCTGTTTTTTTGTTGCGAGTGCAGCGCAAGACTCTATCTAGAAAGATTTATTATCTAAGGGTTTGCTCATTTAAAGGTATGTATTAGATTCCCATGGTTTTGTCCGTTATGACGACCGACAAGTAGTTGGCAGTTGATGACACTAACAAAAGTAATACAAAGGAGAATACCCAGGCTCCATATAAAAACCCAGTTCCTGGCAAATTATTGTATTTTGAGGTGAAACATAAGGTTTCGTAACGCTAAAAGCATACGTAACGGTATTTTCCACGATTCTGATTCCTTAAAAATTATAAAATGTGGTTTTAGAAAGTGATTTTTTTTGGCATTTAGGTAATATGTATTACCATTTCCCATATTACCTATTATATAACATCACATTCTTGAGACGTGCAAGTGCAATTAAATTAACTATATAAATATTCATTAAAAAATAAAATGACGTCTGAATAATAAAACAAAATTAAATAAGTGTGCCGTGTCATTAAATGTATAGATTAAAATAAATATAAGGTACATCTATAATCACGATTTGAGTAAAAAAAAAGAAGTCACGAACACTTCATTTAAAAATGTAGTAGGTACCTATCTACCAACTAATAATACATAAAGTCGTGCAAAACTGTAAGTAGATACCTACGTTCACATTTTATCAAGCTTTTTGAATCCCAGTAAAACCTAAATGTCACGGAATTCGATATATATCGTCAAGAATTTAGGCATTATCTATACTAATATTATACAGAGGTAAGATTTGATTGTTTGTTTGTTTGCATTGAATAAGCTCCGAAACTACTGAACCGATTTGAAAAGTTCTTTCACTAATAATACCTACCCACCCGAAATCACCTGTATAATTAAGATTTTGAGAATGTTTGAGCACATTAAAAACAATCAATATGATGGATTCGATTTGACCAGCTGATACATAACTAGGACCTTGAAATTAAAGACCAGAGAGTAATTGCATGCCCACAATTATTACTTCGATTGTTTAATGTTTACCCAGTTGATACGTTTGTATTATAATATAAGCGTCATTCAAAACAGCTTGCGTGTACTCAAATTAAAAACACATTGATACACGTTCTATTCATTATACACGTATGCCTAATATTTGTAGTTTATCTGCGTATTACAAAAAATAGTAGGTATTGTGAGAATTTTCGTGGTTTATTCTGAACATGCTTTATATAATATCTACGTGTGTACATGGAAACTGCAATGGAGTAATTGAAAATAATTTTCTTTTCATTGAGTTTTGCAAATAAACTGTGAATGTTTGGAACACAAGTACACATGTGTTGTAGAAAACCTAACAATAGATCAGAAAGCAACACCTACGTCATTTACAAAATAACGAAGCTGTGTCCCAATAATTTTTCAGGCAATATATAGTATTCAAATCATGTGTTGGAACTTTAGAACGTCTCTAGGAATTCAAATCGACTAATCCTGCCTTAGACTTCTTTTATTGGTTATTTATTTGGTTTACTACGTCATAATATACTTTTATCTACTCTCATATCGTAATGTTCTTATTATGAAATCAAAATCAGTACTTTAATGACCCACTTTAGGCACACCCGTGTATAATTATTCATTATAGTACAGTTTTGTTCCCAAGATTATGCTATAAAATAACTTTTTTTTTATTAAAGTACATTTTGGAGCTATCAATAGTATAATCAATCAGTATCAATTCAATTTTAGATGCAAATTTACTTTGTGTGTGGTTACATGTGACGAATTTTTGACTTGAACTGTAGAGGTAAGAATTTTTGGGAGTTGGCAACATGGATTTGATTAGGTATATGATTATTGTGTTCGTTTATTTTATTGGTTTTGCCTAAATATATCATTTTGACCAAAAATGTCAAACAAAAATACCTTTTTTTTTTCTTTTTTTTTGGAAAATTGCAAAAAACTTTCATGAGTTTAGATAAAGTACTGTATGATACTGCACATAATTAGGTATTAAAAACTCGTGTGATACTATTAAGAACCTTGCCTACGGCTCGGTACTTAAACTCACACTCGTATTTAATAACCCCTATTATGCAACAGTATCATAAACTACTATTAAGCACCTATTTTATATGTACCTATCCTATAGATAAGGTAACATACCTAATATGAGTAGCATAATTCTGGTTAGATACCTAGGTACTGCACGTCTCGCAGATACTCAAATGGGATATACCTAATCTTATTACCCTTGTTGTATCTGAATGTACTTATTTGTATCAGGTTTGTACAATCATATTACTCCGAGTGTGATCTGGTACAACCATTCGATAAAATAAAGAAGATTAAAATGAGGTTACTCAGATAGCATTTCACGTACTCTTTACCTTGTGATGTATTTATGCAATAACTATGATCTAGTACAATTTTATAACAATAGAAGCAACGAGTGCAAGTGGGCTCGGTATGGTGAAAGTGTCCGAGTGGCCGTTTCTCGAAGGTCGCCCGCCCGCTACTGCAGATCCAGCCGTAGTAGAAGCAAAGAGTAAAGATAATATTATGCAGGGGGGGGGGGGAGCAGAAGTGACGTGGCTTCGGCAGGCTGTATGTAGTGTTGTGCGCGCACGCATTAGCGTCACTGACATTAATGGTATATATCTACCTACTGCTCGAAATGTCACGTTAATGTCGACGTTTGAACACATTATTACACGAATTACATTTGTTGCATTTTTTTAATAATCTTGATTTAACAAACCACATTTACCGGATTTAAAAAAAAACTTAGTATTTCTTTCCAATTTAATATGAATTAAATCAAAAATTCTGCCTAAGTTGTAACTTTTGCACCTAAGTAGACGTATCAAATTATCGAACGAAATTGAAACGATGACGACGTTGAAATCTTATTTTGACACATGTAGATACGTAACCACGTATAAGCACGTAACCTGGAGGCTAGTTAAACCCCGGAAATAGAGGCCGTTGAAAAGGGCTTAAAATAATTCGTGTAAGTAAATGTATTGCATTGTGCGCCTGTGGTGGTTTTAAATTCATTTTTAACCTGCACACAAACATATAAAAAGTAAATAGTATATTAAAACAGGTGCAAAATTGTTGTGAGTGACGCAACTCGTTTAAGTCGTTAATGTAAATACTTGCTACCTGAGGTAGTCTACCTCTTTCTTCTGCAAGTCCCTACTACTAGCTAACGATACGAAAATATCGAGAATAAAATAATACGCAAAAACAGAATTAATAGTAAGTAGGTATTCTACCAATCGTACCGTAGCTTACAATAATACGGTACGGTAGGGTAGGTTTTCCGTATTTCTAAGCTACTTTTTGACTAGGTAACAGTGGCGAGGGTAAGCCGTTCAAAAAACACCTGTAATTTTATAATTACAGTGTATTTTAAGCATGATAAAAGTGGCTCTGAAATTATGAAAATGTGGGACTGTGATTCCTATCGATGGTAATCGGCTTGTATGGACCCTTCGCCACTGCTAGGTAGGTATTTATGTTTGCTTATTTCTCCAGGTAATTATACTGTACCTTACTGTACTTTACCTATATCACTATTTGAAATACCTACCTAATATACCTAATTATGTAATATTGTTGTAAATGACGTATAGAGTTAGAGTCGGCTGAACTCAACTGCATCATGCACGTGCAGGCATGTGCACGCGATGTGAGCGAGCGAAGCGCGGTTCAAATATACACTTCAAGAGAGAGCTCGCCCGGTGGCAAAACACCGGATGTATTACCACAGTTTTACAATGCATCCTATTACTGTGGTACCAATTAATCTCCGTATTATATACCTACACTCTTCAATTCGTACGTAATAAGTAGGCATTATAGTATCGTGGAACTCTGCAGCTTGCATGTTACGGCCAGCGCGATCAAAAAACTGCTCACAAAAATGACATCATCATGTTGACACACACGGACATATATATATATATATATATATATATACATATATAAACGTGAATGTATTTTACTAGCTAATATTTTTTTTTTTACTATTTATTGACCACAATCTCACCGTGGTCAGTGATGATGTGGCCGATGGTGGTAGGCACACAAAGCCTAGAAAGGAACTGGCTCTCAAATGCAGCTGTCGGAACACACCGGACGGTGCTTGGTAACAGATTTGCAAGTTGAGGGTGATAGCCAGCCAGACGGGTACTACAAAGTACCCTGCTATCCGTGCTCTGGTTTCCTCACGATGTTTTCCTTCACCGAAAGCTCAAGCTCAAGCAGGATTCGAGCCCGGGACCTTCGTCTCTGCATTCAACGTTACTACCACTGAGCTAACAGGGCCTTAGCGGGATGATTTTTGTTTTTGAGGCTTTTTTAGAGGACCAAGATAAAGTATTTCGTGTAAAGGTAAAGTGGAACAAATTCATCAACTTATAAAAATACTTCCTTGAAAAATAAAACTATTTTTCGCTAGTTATCATGAATTACTTTTGGATCACCCCTAGACGTATATCCCAGATATAATTTATTGGAATTTTATAGGTATTTTTTGTACATCTTTATCTTAGAAAATAAAATAAAGCCTATGTTACTTAGTGATAATGATATGGCTTATTTTTAAAAATCAGTCTAATACTTTTTGAGTTTATTAATTACAAACAAAATTACATAGGTATCATTTGTCTTTATTATACCTATTTAGTAGTATACAAAAAATAGGTAGATAGATGATGTTGAAAGTACCTACCTACCAGTGGCGAGGGGTGAAATTATGGCGAGGGTAAGCTATTCAAAAAACACCGATAATTTTATACTTAATAACTAGCTTTCGCCCTGCGGTTTCACCCGCATTAGAGTTCATGAACACCCCTTTGTCCGTTAGTATTTTCATAACTTGAGAACCACAGTACTTATAGATTTTGAAACTCTTTTCAAAGATATGTATCCTCAAAGTCCAAAACCTGAACCTGCCTAGAATCTAGGCTATGTAAATATCCAGGGGCATGTATACTTAGTTGTTCTGTGACGATTGAATGATTGAAATGTTCAGAGCCATACAGCCTTCTTATATTTTATTAAATTTGTTATTTATGTGTTCGATATATGCTTCGGATGGCATGCAAGAGATAAAGTGTTTTTCCTTCTTCTTTCTTTCTAAACGTTCAAACAGGTTTAATGAAAATTGGCAGAGGGGTAGACCCGTGAGATAAGTAGGAGGTATTTTTATTCCAGGACTTGTGAGAAACTAAGGACGGCTTCTAAAATGATTGGCTCATAAGTAAAGTACTATACAGATTGATGAAAATTGTCAAGAACTACCAACATAAACCTATCCATGATTAATCTATACTAATAATAATCTATCTATCTAAACTATAATAAAACTGAAGAGTTTGAACGCGCTAATCTCTGGCTAGTCGGATTTGGAAAAATCTTTTTGCAATTGAAAACCCAATTATTAAGGAAGGTTATAGAGCATAGGCTATATAACATCACGCTACGATCCTTAGGAGCCGAGCAATAATAAAAAGAACGCTAAGCGGCAAGCATGTACCTAGAGCGATGCGACGCGGCGTATATTATCTATGGATGCGGCGCCCGATGTAACCCGATTAATACCGAAAAGAACCGAACTATGCACGACTTCACGACATCCTACAGGTGAAGTCCTGTATGTAGGTAGGTATACGTAATTTGTTTGATGATTAATAAAATTAATTGCTTTACTGCGTTGAATATTTTTAAGTTGAATTGTTGTAGATAATACGGATTTCATAGAAACAAAAAGTACTTAGGTAGGTCCTAATTATTTCAAAATTGGTTTTGGGTTTATTTTTACTCAATTTGTTTTTTTTTATTTCTTGGGTGAGAACTTAATCTATCTATAGGTAGTAATAATAAAGCTGAAGAGTTTGTTCGAACGCGCTAATCTCCGGAGTTATTGGTCCGATTCGAGAAATTGTTTCATTAATAGGAAGCTATATTATCCCCGAAGGTAATAGGCTACTTATAAACCTGCGAACGAAACCGCGGGGAACAGCTAGTTATTTTATATAAACTAAATGCTAAGTATTATAATTTTAGATCACTTGTTTGAGATATTGAAGAAAATTTAAAGCTTTGTTACTTTATTTTGGCATGAAAGTTGAACAATACTGTGAGTGGAAAGGTTCTTAGTTTGCTATAAATAATGCTTGCTATATGATAGCTTAAATTCATAAAATATGGTACTTATATGAATAGAGTAGCTTTATACAGTCTGATAAACCTTTTTAAAAAATCATATAAATATCTATGACTAAAATTTAGAATAATTTTGATTTCTATGTTGTTACATTTGTGTTAATTAGTCTATATTCAAAATTTTGGATCTTTTGCTCAAGTAATTGCAAAAATATTAAAGGGCAAAAATGAAATATTTCACCCTCAATAACATTGCATTGCTAAATAGTATTACATAATGCTTTAGGATTCTTATAGTTCTCGCTATGGGTAGCTTATAACCAGAAATTCGTGGTTCTTAAATCAATAGGAAAAGCGTTATACAGGTTGATGAAAAAAAATTAAAAAGGTCATAAAATTGTCTATGATTAGAAAGTTTTAAATTATTGATATGCATGTTGTTAAAATTATGTTACATGGTTTATAACCGAAATTTTAGATCCCTAGCTCAAGTAATTGCAAAAATATTAAGGGGCCAAAATACAATTTTCCACCCTCTATAACATTTAATTACTAAATAGTATTGCAAAATGCTTTAGGATTCTTATAGTGCTTGCTATAGGTAGCTTATTTCCAAAAAATCATGCTTCTTAGTTAAATAGTTCTTGCGTTATACAGGTTGATAAAAAAAAATTAAAAAGGTCATAAAATTGTCTATGATCATTTTTTTTTAAATTATTGACTTGCATGTTGTTACACTTATGTTACATGGTCTACATTTAAAATTTTGGAACCCTAGCTTAAGTAATTGCAAAAATATTAAAAGTCAAAAATAAAATTTTCCACCCTCTATAACATTTCATTGCTAAATAGTATTGCAAAATGCTTTAGGATTCTTATAGTGCTTACTAAGGATAACTTATTTCCAAAAAATCATGCTTCTCAGTTGTATAGTACTTCCGTTATACAGGTTGATAGAAAATAATTTAAGGTGTCATAAAATTGACAACTATGAAAAATTTGAGAAACACTGGTTTGAATATTATTCCAATTGTATTGAATAGTTTATATGCCAAATGTAAAGTCCCTAGCTTGAGCCATTACAAAAATATTAAAGTGCAAAAATTGGATATTTCACCCTGTATAACTTTATGCCGCATGAAAAGTTTGAGAAACTTGATAGTACGTTTCGAAACAAATACTGTAGAAAGCTTATATTCCAAAAATCAAGCTTCTGCTATGAATATTAACTGAGAAAAACAGGATGCTAAAAGTAAATTTTCGACATTTTTACTTTGTCTATGGGCAAAACTTTGACAAACACCAAGTTGAAATTAGTAGTATTTGTATAGCATAACGCGAATACGAAATTTCATTTGCCTATCTTCAGCCGTTGCAGAGATATAAGAGTTTGAAAAATGCATAATTTCCATCGGTAATATCTTCCTCGAAGAAAAAAAGTTTGAGAAACGCCGAAAATATATTTTAGCAGTGTTATTAAACTACCTACAATATAAATTTTGAGTTTGTAACATTCAAACTCACAAAGTTATCAAGGTTTAACGGAAACAAAGCAAATCCCTTATTTTTTAAAATTTTCCTCCCATAGACAAAAGTTTGAGAAACGCTCGCACCCATATCTAATATTTTTTACTGAAAAAGCTACATTAAAAATTTCAGACTCCTAGACCTTATGGTTCCAGAGATATTAAGATTCTTAAAATCGCACAAAGGGCCCGTTTCCACCACTGCGGAAAGGAATTTCGAAAAATCGCTTCTTAAATGGGGTCTACGTGACAAAATCTATGCACATGCCAAATTTCACATTAATCGGTTCAGCGGTGTAGGCAGGGGGATGTTTACCCAAAAAACCGCTACTCTTTTATTTATTAGATTACAGTGTATTTTATATAAATGTGCCTTTGAAATGATGAATATGTGGGACTCTGATTTCTAAAAGGTAAGCCGATGGGAATCGGCTTGTATGGACCCTTCGTCACTGCTACCTACCTGATATATGCAATTGCAGACCCGTATTTCTGTGTATTATGTAGGTACCTGTACGCGCCTAGCGTATTGAAATAAATTTATATTATGGGCCTGAATATTGGAGGAAGACTTACGTGGAGTCAGCTCTTTAAACACCAAACACACACTTTTAGTTATATTTTTGTAATCACAAGGCCGGCCGGTCAAAATGTCTTTTTTAAGTCAGTGGCGCCACAAGAGGAATCGGTGACACCACGAAACGTTCAAATGTTTGTTTTTTTTTTAAAGTACAAAATAGGTTGTACTCGTCAGGCCCATTCAAAACCCACCATAAACCCCCCACCGGAAATCACCCAGATTTCCAGTTACCAATCCAGGGATGGAGGCATTGTACAGTGGACTGTAGAGTAGTGGACTGTATGTATGTGTAATTGAAAAGTATATGTATTGTATGTATTTGATAAAATATTGTAAATGAAAGTTTCAATCTAACCTAAAGTTTAAGTAACTAAAACAAAACTTGAAACATTAAATTGAAAATTAAAAGCTAACTTGTACTTAATTGATAAAAGAAAATTAATTTGAGTCCTCGCCAGAATCTCTCGGAAGTGGACTAAGCTTAACCACGGGGCGAGTAAGTTCACCGGTTTGTGTGCGAAGTCTTACAACACGGACTACTCCGTCGGGCCCGGGATAGGTTTGAATAACGCGCCCTAAACGCCACTGCAATGGTGGAGCATCAGAGTGAATAAGTACAAGCTCGCCCACCGTCAGATCACGACATTTGTCGAACCACTTTTGACGCTGTTGTAGCGTGTGGAGATAGTCTTTTCTCCATAACTTCCAAAATTGTTGCGAAGCCTGCTGTACATACTGCCATCGAGTAAGCCCGTATGCAGGCTGGTCAGACAGATCGAATTCAGGTACAGACAATAATTCGCGGCCTACTAAGAAATGACTAGGTGTCAGTGCTTCGAATTCAGAAGGATCACCCGACAAGCTGCACAAGGGACGCGAATTGAGAACAGCTTCGACCCGCGCGAACAGTGTAGTCAGTTCTTCAAACGACAACGCCTTCGTACCCACGACACGCTTCAAATGTAATTTGGCAGACTTGATACCGCTTTCGTACATACCACCAAAATGACTTCCCGTGGGTGGATTGAATTGCCATTTTACTTTTCGAGAATTAAATTCAGTTGACATTTGAACCGAATTTTGTTCATAAAATTGAATTATTTCAGCGAGCTGCCTACCAGCTGAGACAAAGTTTTTACCGTTGTCCGATACCACGGTGTGACATAAACCTCGTTTAGCTGTGAATCGGTCAAAAGCTGCTAAGAAACATTCGGTTGTAAGAGCTGTCAGCACTTCCAGGTGCACAGCGCGCGTCGCATAGCATACGAAGAGACAAAGATACGCTTTCGAAATTTTGGCGTTTCGTCGATTGTGTTCTTTCGTATAAAAGGGACCGGCCATATCAACACCAACTGTGTGGAAGGCATGAACATCTTGGGTTCGAAACTTAGGCAAGCTACCCATTATCGGTTGCAAAGTTGAAGGTTTAACCTTGAAGCACGAAATGCATTTTGAAATGCGAGATCGAATTACGCTGCGTGCTGAAATAATCCAATATTTTTGATTAATTAGACTTTGAAGCGAGCGGGGGCCGACATGTAAATAAAGTTTGTGATAATAATCTACCAATATATTGGTAAAATTGCATTTTTTAGGTAACAACAAGGGAAATTTCTTTTGATACGGAAGACTCGATTCTGACAATCTACCCCCCACCCTGAGGAATCCAAGGGGATCTACGAAGGGGCTGAGTTTCTTTAGAGTCTTACTACAACTGTTACCGTTCGACAATGCATCTATATCAAATGAAAAATAATGATTTTGTATAGTCTTGATTAAGATATCATGAGCTTTATTCACGTCGCTGAGAGACGGTTGCCCCACTGTGCGATTCGATTTGGTTGATTTGCAATTATTGATAAATTGATAGCATCTAGCAATAATATTTTGAAGTTTTGAAAAACTAGAATGCCTATCTGTCATGTCATAAATACAATTCGAATCGTTTGATTGAAATAATTGAATTAAATTAATATTTGATTGTTTGAGTTCGGGCACATTTTCCGATTTAAACTGTTCTATCGATTTAATCGGCCAATTCATCTGTGATGTGTATAGCCATGACGGTCCAGACAACCACTCTGGGATGGCCAGCAGTGTGGAGGGCAGAGCACCGCGGGAGCACACATCAGCAGGGTTACATTCACCGCTCACATGGTACCATGCGTCACCGGGCACACTGTCCAGTATTTTAGCTACGCGTGTAGCTACAAATGTTTTTAGATTGTAGCTTGGAATGTTCAACCACGCTAGAACCACAGATGAATCAGTGAACAAAAATGTGTCATGAATAGGTATTTGAGCTAGTAAAATTGACTTGGTATATTTTACCAGCTTGGCCAACAAGTGTGCAGCCATCAGCTCAAGACGCGGGATAGAAACAGTCTTCAAGGGCGCTACCTTGGATTTAGAAATAATAAGACTGACCTTAACCTCACCATCTCTGCTTATAGACCGTAAATAAACTACGGCTGCGTACCCTAGAGTAGACGCATCACAAAATCCTAGAATTTGATAATAGGAATGTTGTTTGACAGTAGCCTGTCGCTCGTGTCTAAACTTTGATAAGAGTGGAAGTTCAGAAACATACGCATGCCACTCTTTCTCTAAATCTAGGGGTAGTCTGTCATCCCAACCGAGATTTCGAAGCCAGAGTTTCTGCATGAAGCATTTGGCATAAAATATACAGGGTGCTACAAATCCCAGAGGGTCAAATTGACGACCTATTTCAGAGAGCACACTCCGTTTCGTAACAATAGATGACGCTGGTGTACTTGAAAATGAGAAAGCATCTTCTGCGGGTGACCACTGGAGACCGAGTACCTTGATGGAGAAGTCTTTGTCGTCTTCGAAGGTGACAGGTGTTTCACGGTGATCAGCAGGCACACGTTCCAAAAGCTGTGGACAATTGCTGGACCACTTTCGAAGTATGAAGCCTCCTCCGCTCAACAACCCTAACAGCTCATCCTGAAGTTTGATACCTTCTTCCAAGGTTGGAACTGAACACAGGAGATCGTCGACGAAGAAATTATTCCTCAGTACCTTAGCTGCTAGAGGAAACTTATTCTTATCGTCGTCGGCCAACTGATGAAGCACTCGAATAGACAAGTAGGGACTACTAGCGACACCGTATGTAACGGTATTAAGTTCGTAAACTTGGATAGGTTGATCTTGAGAAAACCTCCACAAAATGTGTTGATATTTACGTTGACTTTGATTAATTAATATCATTCGAAACATTTTGCAAATATCACCCGACAAACAGATATCGTGTATTCGAAAATTGATTAAGATCTCGTTTATATCTGCTTGGAGTTTCGGTCCGGCGTATAGCACGGAGTTTAAAGAGTTGTTATTACTGGTTTTACTTGACGCGTCAAATACCACACGCAGTTTTGTAGTGGTACTGGACGGTCGATGGATACAAAAATGAGGTATAATATAACTTGAATCTACAGTACCGATATCACCTAAACATGTCATGTGACCCAATGACTCGTATTCAGACATAAACTTGTCATACTCTTTTTTGAGAGCCGGTAAACGACATAATTTTGTTTCTAAATTAATTAGGCGTCGAACAGCCTGTTGAGAAGAATCACTTAGTTCGAAATCAGGTTTAAATGGATATGGAACTATGTAACGCCCTGTATCGTCGCGCTGGTGTTCATTCATAAAACATTGTTCGACATAGTCGTCCTCAGGATTTTTAGGGATGTCACATGGCACGTTTTCGGTTTCCCAAAAGGAACTAATTATTTTGTCAACCCTAGAATTGATCGATAATAAGTTACACGATTCAACCTTAGTATCACTATCGAGTGTAACTTGACCACAGATCACATAACCAAAGATAGAAAGCATCGCGGCAGGAACATCAGGTTCCTGTGGTAGAATTTTAGGGCCTTCAAAAATGTAGGGAAACAAGTCGCCTGCAATAAGTAGTTCTACAGGTGAGGGCATATTATAATTAGGATCCGCTAATTGTAAATGTTTGAACTTATTAATAATTTTATCGGTTAACTGTATAGTAGGTAAATTACCGGTAATATGAGGCACAATCACGGATTCAGTTTTTAAAATAGGTCCAACAGAATCAATTGGTTTTAAAGAACACGTAACGACCCCTAAATCTTGCACGGGAATGCCGCCTATACCTGTCGAATTGAAGGAGCATTTACTCCGTGGCAGTCCTAGGCGCTGTGCACACTTGTTAGTCATGTAGCTGGACATAGCTCCGCTATCGATAACTGCACGTACGGCGTGGAAAGTACCCCAACTATCTGCGACGTGAACAATAGCTGTACCCAACACTACGGTTGAATTCGAAGAGCACGTGAGCGTTGCCTTTTGAACCCGACTAACAGTTTCATCAATATGTAGAGTATGATGATGATTTTCCTTGCACACTGCACAACGAATCTTTGATGGACAGTCGTGCAACACGTGACCATCGCGTAAGCAGTTCTCGCATAGCTTAAGTTCGCGAACCCTAACTAGCCGCTGTGCCGGAATGAGCTCGCCGAACTCGAAGCATCGATATATAGAGTGGGCCTTATTGCAGAAGGCACACGGTTTGAAATTGTTGTATTTATTGTTAAATTTATCCTTCAATGAACTGTCTTCGGTACTAGATGTTGCCAAACACGACTTTTGCAGATTTTTGCCTGAATTTGACTTATTACTATTATTAAATTTTGAATTCGAAGCAGATTTATAATTATTTTGAATCGATTTTTGATATTGACCTTTAAGACCATACGAATTAGGTTCAGATAGTTCCAATACACGTACGTGTTTTTCTACGAATGTAATAAGTTGATCGAACGTAGGTATTTTATCTTGTTCAGTAATTTTCTCAAACTCACGACGCGTATTGGAGTCCAAATTACGTAATGATATGTACAATAACAAAAAACTAGACAAATCGTCAATATTCAAAAGTGTCAGGGCTTTGACACTTTCTTGGAAGGTTTGCAAGAAAGTACTTAATCCCGAGGCTGACTCTACCGTCAACGGTTTAAATTGAAATATTCGATCTAAGTAACTCGTAGCTAAAGCACGCTTATTTTCGAATTTCTTAACTAGTAAGTCCCACACTATCGGGTAGTTATCGTGGGTTACCGGCATGCCTTTTACTAAAGTCAATGCTGAACCGCTGACAGCTGACAACAGATAGTAATATTTTTCTATGTTGGAAATATCATTGTTACAATGGACAAGACTGGAAAATGTATCGAAAAATGTTTGCCAATTTTCCAATTTGCTGTCGAATTGAAACAATTCTAATTTCGGTAACCTCGGTTTAGCACGTCGCGAACCGACACCGGTGTGTCCCGCCATCACATCAATCTGATGTTTCTCTTCGCGATCTACCGTCGTTTCGCACAGACCTTCCGCCGTGCACAAGACACGATAGTACAATTCATCAAAGGATATCATATCTTGATAATTAGGCTTATATTTTGGTTTGTGAATGCTACTCAAAATATTAATTTCACCAATGGAATGTTCAAAAGATTTTCGATAGTCATGGATATCTTTTACACGTAAAGCGAATTCCGTGTAATTATCAGAATCTCTCGAAACAATTTTGGACATTTCATATAGACTTTGCAACCGTTGAAAACACATTTCTTTTTTAATGACATATGGTTGCAACAAACGATCGAGATCGACTTTTTCACTGACCGCCATGATGAATATAGCCTCTTACAATAATTGACTTGAATAAAAATTGAAAAACACAAACTTTAGACTAGAAATAAAGCTTTGTGTATGTTGAATTAACTTGAAATATGTGTGTTTTATGTGGAATTAGTTGTTTAGTGTTGAAATTACCTTGATTTGATAACTGGTAAATCCGGCTCGAAGGACCAAAATGTACGCGCCTAGCGTATTGAAATAAATTTATATTATGGGCCTGAATATTGGAGGAAGACTTACGTGGAGTCAGCTCTTTAAACACCAAACACACACTTTTAGTTATATTTTTGTAATCACAAGGCCGGCCGGTCAAAATGTCTTTTTTAAGTCAGTGGCGCCACAAGAGGAATCGGTGACACCACGAAACGTTCAAATGTTTGTTTTTTTTTTAAAGTACAAAATAGGTTGTACTCGTCAGGCCCATTCAAAACCCACCAGTACCTATGATGATACAAATGTAATTTAAAATGTCCATGCCTTTATTTACTCTGAGCAGGTAACTAGGTACATATACTAACGAGTATTCGTGTTATTTATCAAGTAATTTCTATCATATTTAAGTAACCATAAAAATGAGCTAGAATATACTTATTGAAACAAAAAAAACACTTTGATAATGTTATGTTATTCACCTACCTATAATTAAATATAGAGTGTAAAACGGCTGATATTTTCTAGTCAGAAGGTATTTACATTTTTTCGTAAATATTCGTAGCAAATATGACAGTAGATATCGTTGCATTTATATCGCTATATTTTTAGGCATGTTGTTTGATGTACCATAACTACCATAAGTAGATATACTTTATTAAATAGTGTACTTAGTTCAATATTTATATATATAATTATTTATGTATTATGAAAACATGTTTTAGGAATTATTTTGCTTATCAGCCATTAGAAGCATTCGCTATGAGCTCTAAATGTATTTTTTTATTAAAAAATGTTCACATAACTTGATTCATTTTAGATCTAGAAGGCACTGTCTTAGTTCTAGACCATTCGATTCACATACCTAATATTTGCCACAACTGAGGAATATCAGTTTCAAAATAGTTTAAGGACATACTTATTTTTATTTAAATAAATAATACGGATCTTATAAATCTGATGTTATCAGGAAAGGTAAATGAGGATATTCTGGGAACTTTATACGGAGCCAATCTGTGCGCGCTGAACAAAAAGGATGGGGGCGTTAGGCCTATATTATCGCCGGCTTGCAGCTAAAATTAGTTGCAAAGCGGCTTCTGCTGATCTGGCCACCTATTTTCAGCCCGTACAGCTTGGCTTCGGCTCTAAGGGTGGGTGTGAGGCGGCTGTACATTCCCTTAGAACTTACCTTTCTTCCAACGTAGGACAAGTTCTTTTGAAGGTGGATGTTAAGAACGCTTTTAATTCTATCGACCGAGGCACTCTGTTGACGCAAATTAAAAATAAAATTCCTCTGTCATATCCATTTCTTTGGCAAAATTACTGTTCCCCGACTAAACTTATGTACAAAAATAATACATTGGCTTCTTCCGTGGGTTGTCAACAGGGTGATCCTCTTGGACCGGCCATTTTCAGACTCGCTATTCATCCTATAATACAGAAGATAAATTCTAAATTTAATTTGTGGTACCTGGATGATGGGACTCTAAGAGGTGACGTGAACACAGTCCTCAATGACCTTGAAACACTAGTCAAAGAGTTCAAAAAAATTGGTTTAGACCTAAATTATTCAAAATGCGAATTCTATATATCGGACAGTTCTATAGACCAGAACGTAACTTTTTCGCAATTTAATATTTTAGCTCCAAATTTAAAACATATTACTAAAAGTTCACTTCGACTCCTAGGTTCGCCCATATTCGAGGAATCCTTCGACCCTTTTGTAGACGAACAAATTTAAAAATTTTATTCTACCTCTGAACGGCTAGAAAAAATAAATACTCACATGGCTTATTTTATTATGCGGCATTGCCTTTTTGTACCAAAATTTACTGCATGTTTTACGCAGCAGCAATCTTTGGCAATACGAAAATATACAAAAAAAAATGGACAACATTATTAGGCATACTCTCATGACCATCCTCAATATTGATTTCGATGATCGCACCTGGATTCAGGTCACCCTACCTATACGTTTTGGTGGTCTAGGAATCCGCAAAATTTCGAGTGTTTCTTTACCGGCGTTTCTGTCTTCAGTTCACAGTACACGTGACCTCATTGGTAAAATTCTTAATCCGTCACATGGTGACTTTGAGGTCTCGTTGCTGACTGAGGCCAGAAACGCCTGGTTCATGGCCTGTCCAAACACAGATGCTCCATCACAAAAAAAATCACAGAGGCAGTGGGATGAGCCACTCAGCAGGCAAATTCATAACTCTCTTTTGGAGTCTGCTAATAATTCTGCTGAGCGAGCTCGTCTCCTTGCTTCCACCAAATGGGAGTCAGGGCTCTGGCTCCATGCCTTACCTTCCCCCAACATTGGCACGATGCTAGACAATGCGTCATTTAAAATTAGCAGTTGCCTGCGTTTAGGGGCCAAATGTATTGTGCCACATCGCTGCCTTTGTGGAGACAGTGTTGGGCACCTTGGTCATCATGGCCTTTCGTGTTGTCGGAGCGCTGGGCGTATGTCACGGCATGCGGCTATAAATGACCTAATCCGCCGATCTCTTGTCACCGCTGGCGTACCAGCCGTTTTAGAGCCAAGCGGCTTGGTGCGCGACGATGGCAAGAGACAAGTGTCTGGAAGTTGGGACGACTATTGGTTTGGGATGCTACATGCGTCGATACCTTGGCTCCGTCTCACCTTCCAGACACTTCAGTCATGGCAGGTGCTGCTGCCGCCCAGCAAGAATGCCTGAAGCGCCGCAAATATGCATCTATAGGCAATGGATGCATGTTTGTGGCGTTTGGTGTAGAAAGACTGGGGCCGTGGGGCCCGGATGCCCTTTTATTGTTTAAAGAGGTCTCCAGGCGCCTTATTGAGACCTCCCGTGACAGGAAGGCTGGTGTCTATCTAGGACAGCGGATCAGCATTGCCATTCAACGTGGCAATGCTGCCAGCCTTCTTGGCACGTTCACTCAGGGCAGTGATCTGGCACAACTTTTTTACTTGTAAATATTTTGTATTTTGTAAATAGGGTTAGAATATTATTTGAATTTTTAGTATTTGTAAATATTTAATGAAATAAGTTAACTGACCTTATGTTTAGTATAGAAATAAAAGTATTTCATGCGTTTGTCATAAAAGGAGTAAAAAAATTAGAAGCATTTATCAATTTTTGAGGAAATATTTACATGTTTATAAGTGTTTACAATTATATACAAAAAAAAATAAACAAAAATAATAAACTGTTAACTAAAATAATACAAAATGTTAATTTCCTATTCCGTTATATATTTACATTCTTATTTATTCAAATTGTATTTGCAGAAATGTAGTCGCCATTTTTAATTATTTCTGTTGTGGAAATTAATTGATTACTATAATATAAAAAATCGTTATGGGATTACAAACAAATTAATCGAATATGGTCAACATGTGGAAAATATAATGCATGAATAAATTATGATGTACAAGCACAGAATACGTAGAAGTGTTTTTAAACATTTTTGTAATAGGGCGTAGCTGCTGTAGCCAAACACCGTAGCATAATCTCGTAGCAACTCCGCCGCGAAACGAGAGGCGCTGTAAACTTATTATGTTATTAAATTATTCGTTACACGTCAAGCTAATAATATTCATGATATTTTTATGGTTTCCTCATAATCTTTTAGGCGCATTTTTTTACCTTTGAAGTCAGATTTTGGAAGAGTATTGATAAAATATTTTTAAGATTTCATCTATTATTTATATCTTTGTATTGCATGTAGGAAGTAAATAGAATACATTACAAACAGATAGTCATTAGAAGATGAAGGTTTTGTTTGGTGAAAGAAAAAGGCTTAGGTACTTCAGATCTTATTGTATTTATATATGTGATAACTACATACAATGTAGGATTATTTCCCAGCGTGCGTGAGTGTCATTTGTCCCGTGGCAGGGCGCCGTGTGGGCGCCAGGGGCCGCCGCCGTCGTCGTCGCCCAGCGACAGCCTTCGGCGGCGGCGGCGGAGGCGACTCCCCCGACCCCATCCTCACCATGCACGACCTCTCGTAATTCTCCCATCACTGTCATTACGTCGTACTTTGATACCTACACAAATGTAGCTATCTGCCCACTGGCTTAATTCTCGCAAATTATCTTTTTCTCATTTTAATAAAGGCTATGAAGGCAAGAAATACATAAGTACTTATACTTACATATCTTAGCTTAACCATAGAATAATTAATATACTACGTACAAGCTTAACTATGAATAATTATGACGACATGCATATCAACAAAAGAAGAGGCTAGTGGAATAGAGTGAAAACTGGCTTACACCTCGTAGTTTCACCCATATACCAACCTACCCTGAGAATTTGTTCAGCCGTTACGGAGCTAAATGGTAACAAACGTACGCACAACACAGATATCAATCACATTTATTGTACCTATTCTATTAGAAGAAATTAGGAGCAAAATTACACCCCTATAATATGTATGTACCTAGTAGGTACGTAGTCTAATTTTCATGGCAGGTACCTACCTAATTATTCTGCTTAGTTTGATTTGATGTCCTATATAAGTACCACCTACCTAAGATATAATTATTTTAATTATTTGACCGAATAAAAAGCAATATTTTATTGATGTTTCAGATTGTACAATGCCCCAGTGGGCAAGTGTTGAAGGTGGAGGCTCCGAAGCGGAGTCACCAGATCAGATGATGCTGTACTATGAAGATGAAACGTCCGAGTATTACGACAACAAGCCCGATATTACCGATAAAATAGAGCAAGCTGGTGGTAAGTACCTACATATCTTTATAACATATTTTTCGACATGTACCTACGGTTTGTCCGATTTTGTATTAATGTAAAAATTATAATAAGTAACAAAAGGTATAATGCATGATGAACAGTATGTACCTATATATGTAAATATTTAATTTAATACATTACTGGTACGAGTATGTATCGAAAGGCACGAAGTAGATAAGAGAATTACGAAAATCGCCCGTAACCGTGCATATAAATCGATTAGTCTGCACTCGCGCTCTTACGCAAATACTTTATCAAGCGTGCAGTCGCGTCACGTAATGCCCAAGTTTCGTACTGAGCAGCTGACTCGTTGCACAAATGTTTAAAGTGTTCTCACTGCCGATGTCGTGCCGTGTCGTTGCCAACTTTGCGGTTAGCAACGTTTCGTGACGATCAACGATTGGTGACGTGGGCACATAAATCCATTAGGTAGTAGATACATAGGTACTTATTTTATTTATTTTCCACCAAGTGCATGCTCTACGCTAAGTTCCATACCTGAGAAATGTGGTAGTCATAACTGAATTCAAAGTAGGTAGGTAGCTGTTACCTACATAACTAAATGTAACAAACAAGTGCGCAACTAACAGAATATATTGTATTAGATTATATCTATATTGTTATTTATGTACATTCAAGCTCTCCTTCAACATCGTGGCAAGGATTTATTAAAACAGAGCCTGTTTTTTACTTAGTAGATATCTCTATGTTACAGATTTCTATGACAGTGGCAGTGGTAGCGATGAGCAAGTAGCACGTCGGATGTGCCGGCCTCGTCGCGCCGCGGCCGGGTCGTCTTCGTCAGCAGCCAGCGCCAACGGCAGCGGCACCACCGGCGCCGGCCCGGGACGCCGGCGACGCTGCGGAATCTCAGCTCGTGAGCGCAACCTGCGCAGGCTAGAAAGCAATGAACGAGAACGAATGCGCATGCATTCACTTAACCGTGCTTTTGAGGTAGGTAAGCTCTGATGCAGGTTTTACGAAACGTAGTTCCGACTCCCTCCTTGTTGATTTAAACTAGAGTAGTAGTAGAGAGATAAATACGAAACAATAACAGCGACAAAACTAAATTTATAACAAAGATTTCATCTGTGTACTTAGAGATAAGAGATAAACTACGATAACATGGCGCGCCCTTCCAAAATTCAAAACGTTTGAAATGTATTATTTACAGATCTCTACCTAGAATCTATGTTTAAATCAAAAATTATATTGTATTTTTTCAGGATCTACGTCGAGTCATCCCGCACGTCAAAAAAGATAACAGGAGTCTCTCTAAAATAGAAACACTAACTTTAGCAAAAAATTACGTGAAGGCCCTCACTAACGCGATATGTAGCATGAGGGGCGAAAATTCTCGCTACCAGTAAGTATCAATATAATACATGTAGGTACTCGTATAATACACGTATACTTTACCAATAAAAGATATACCTAATATCAATTAATTATGTGATCCACCCACACAATTATTGTGGGTCTGTTGTCTGTTAATAAAAACACAAACAAATTTTAATCAACATCTTTTTTACCCACGACGGAACGAAGACGGTATATGCGTTTGGGGTGAGAGGTTGTTTGTGTGTTTGTTTGTTTGTTTGTGCAAATCCATGTTGCCATTTTTCTCCAAAACGACTAGTCCGATTTTGATGCAGTTTTCAGTTATGAGTTTGGGTTTTATTGGTGCATGTTCTTAGATAGGTGTTACGCTAACATCTCACCAGGGGGCGCTGCAGCAAACATTGTTTGTGCAAATTCATGTTGCCATTTTCCTCCAAAACTACTTGTCCGATTTTGACGTAATTTTCAGTGATGGGTTTGGGTTTGATTGGTGCATGTTCTTAGATAGGTGTTATGATGACAACTCACCAGGGGGCGCTGCAGTAAACATTAGTTTGTGCTAAACCAAAACTACTAGTCCGATTTTGATGCGGTTTTCAGTAATGGGTTTGTAGTTGATTAGTGAGGGTTCTTAAATAGGTGTTACGATAGTAGCTCACTAGGGGGCGCTGCAGTAAACATTTGTTTGTGATAAACCAAAACTAACTAGTCCGATTTTGATGCGGTTTTCAGTAATGGGTTTGTAGTTGATTAGTGAGGGTTCTTAAATATGTGTTATGATAGTAGCTCACTAGGGGGCGCTGCATTAAAGTATTCTATTGTGATAAGATATAGATATTTATTCTTATTATTTTCATTCTACGTAATGATATCGAGTTGAGTTACAAGAAAGCTTCGGGCAAAGTTTATATGCAAATAATTATCTAATTTAAAAAGTTCTCTAAAAGTTTAAAATAAAAAGCAAAATTAAAACTAGTTCATTTAATGGCAGCCCCGGACTTAAAAAATAACTTCAACTTAATAAAAAACCTAAGAATATACGATTCTAGGTTTTTTATTAAGTTGAAGTTATTTTTTAAGTCGGGGGTTTTTAAGTTATTTTATCCTTTTTCAATAACTTTTTAATCGTCGTGGGTTTTTTCAAAAAAAATAATTTTGCTTTTTATCTTACAAACATGTTTAAATATTTTCAATAAGTACCTTATTGAAAATATTTATTAAAGCTGTCAAGTTAGTCTAGCCATCATCATTGACGTACGTTGAAATAAGCAATTGAACTAATTTGTTAGAACAAAACTTTTGTTTTTTGTCAGAAAGAGATATAGTGAAATTTAAATAATTTAACATTAGTGTGTAAATAACAGAATCGGTGGCACTATCTTACCGTTACGTTAGTAGCATAGAGTAGAGACATGTCTACAATATTTTGTTCCCCTTCTAGGTTCAATAGCGATGATGAAAATGTGGAGCCGGTATTCGTTCTGACCCGAGATCAAGAGCAGAACAATAACGAGGCATGCGACCGTGACCGCGAGGATTCCCCTGCGCCGCGGCCGTCGCCGGCGTGTACGCAGGACGGTCTCTGACAGCGGCGCACCAGCGCGCGCCTTGCATCCCTCACCGCCTCACCGGTCGTCTAAACCTCGCTAACTGCAGGCATGCACTGGACAAAACACTGATAGCTTAAAACAATCAATGAGATAACTAGCAAGCGTGAATACTACCTACAAACAAGCAACTTATTTGTTACTTAGGATACCTTACCTATTACCATGTTACCTGATAGACTAAACTAATGTCGGCGACATGTTATATCCGTTGGGTGTCTGTAAATATACTCAGAATAATATTTTTGCGATTGTGTTCACGCTTGTTATATTCTTATAATACCTATATGTCAAGTACAGTCTGAACAAAATATTTCATTGACTTGGACATGAATGCTTCCCATTTCCAGTCGTGGTAATTGTTGTTTGTTTTAAAAGTTAACTGTTTTGTAGACGTAAACAATAATTTGATATGATATTTTAACTAGGAAATATGTTTTCAGGTAGGTACGCTGATTGATTCAAGGTACCTACTTGTATACCTACTCGAATGGTGTGGGAAGCAAAGGTATCATAACAATACTGTCCTATGTTATAAAATAATATTATGGCCAAAGTTCAAAGGTACTACGAATTATAAATTATAAAACTATAATCTATATTAACGTTATATTTATATATCTGCTCTTAACAGTTGAATTTATGTTATAAAATTATTGTCCTTTTGGGCAATTGCTGTAAAATTATTGGCTAGTAAATAGGTAGATAGGTACTTAGTTTCTTTACCTGTGGGTAGATACAACAAGTAACAAACAGTAACAACAATACACTAGAAATCTCTGTGCATGGACAATGGGGAATATACTATACTGCATTATATCTAATACTAGTTTTCCCCGCGGTTTCACCCGCGATCCCCTATTTCACCCCCTCAGGGATTAAGTTTAAAAAAATCCATTCTTAGCGTTTGCCTACGTCATAACAGCTGTCTGTATGCCAAATTTCAGTCCGATCCGTCCAGTGATTTGAGCTGTGCGTTGATAGATCAGTCAGTCAGTCAGTCAATCACTCACGCTTTCCTTTTATACATTTAGATTATTTTATCTGTCTGTAAAAAATTAAATTTGATCTCTCCATACAAATCAAAATCACTTAAATCTCCCTTAATTATTATTTAATTTGAATATTTTTAGCAAATTCATGGTTATTTTGATGTCATTAAAAATTAATTATTATGACTGGAATAAATGGGTCTGGAATTCATGCATACCTATTACCTTTCTACTAGATATCTATAGGTTTTACGTAACAAAATTTTAAACTTTATTCAATAAAAAATCGGACAAATGCGAGTTAAGCTCGCGTGGAGAGGTTTCCGTACATGTTTAACTAAGTTCCATAAATATTTTTAAATCTGACCCACATTTGTTGATGGTAACTATAATTTTTTATTTTTTTTGTGATCGATTTATCGCCCCCGATACCCCCTGCATACCAAATTTCATGAAAATCGTTGGAGCCGTTTCCGAGATTCAGATTATATATATATATATATCCATGAATTGCAGGTTTAAAGGTATTAGATAGACTTCTTATAGGTTTTCCTGTAATCTATAGGTAAAGAGCTATTGGTGCCGATTCTGTTGTTTACGAACTAAATAAATTTAATCTCACTATATCTCTTTCTAATAGTAATTATAAGAAAGGGATGCAAGATATTTTAGTCCTGTCAGTTTAATCCGATCACATATTTCAACGTGAATTTAAGCGCGATCTTTATTGGTCACGACAATTTACCCGTACATTATGACGGCATGGATTAAACTGACAGCATTAAAAATGTTCTGTCTTTTTTCAATAAGGTTAACTTGAAAGTGAGGTGACTTGTCTAATATTAGTTAAGTTCATAAACAACAGAATCGACACCATTATCTGTTTTTTTTTTTCAAAATGTTTGGCCCAGTAGTTTTGGAGATAAGGGAATGGTAGATTTTCGCCAATTTTTCGCCTATTTTCTTAAATAACTTCAAAACTATTTATATTAAAATTCTAAAATAAAATATATTTGAGATCCTCACAACAAGCCCTTTAATTTGATATGTACACAATATTGTCTGCAAAACTTTTTTTTTAAAGTCCCAAAATTAGCCCTTATGTTTGAAATTCATTTATTTACGTAACACGTCCATGATTGGGTCACCAACTTACATATATGTACCAACTTTCAACTCAATCCAGTCCAATATTTTTGGACAGACAGACAGACGCACGAGTGATCCTATAAGGGTTCCGTTGTTTTTTTCGGAACCCTAAAAAATAGCAATAACCTACCTAATTAATTTTGTTTTTTATCGTAATGCTAAAGTACCTAACTACCTACCTAATTATGTTGATGTTTCTAACTGTTGCGTTAGTGGACCCTATATTATATTCTGAAATTATTGTTTCACGTTTCTGTTACGCGTTGGATAATTTATTTATCATAGACCATTAGGGGCTCGAATGATGTCAATTGAATTACTTAGTACTTATTATCTTCACATGTCGGTACTTCCTTTATATATCCTGAGTAATATGGTATTAGCAAAGAAAATGAATTACTGTAAAACTACAATTTATTGTTATACAGAAACATTATTCCTTCTAAGGATTCTACCTATACTTACAATAATGTATATTTCAAAAGAAGATAATGCGGACTCTCTGGTTCTCTTTAACTGTTAGAAAATATAACGCATGATCCAGAATAGTCAGCGTAAACTGCGATCTCAATAATAGGTAAGTAAGTACTTACTTACTGCATCATAAGAATGTTATAGATAATGTTATTATGAATGTTTAACCTAAATAATTCTCCCACGTTGCCAAACCGAAGTTCAATGCCTAAACTATAAAAATAATTAGGTATGTTTTAAAAGTCGCAATTATTTGAGAATAAGTATATATTAAAAACTTGCTGGTGTTACAGTCAATTCCACTATATGTAAGATTAAAAAAATATAAACCGCGCATCTTGCCCAATGCGTATTTAAGCTCACTTAGTCTATTTTATTTTTAGAGATCACGACTGGATAGATATGATATGTATAATTTATGCTATATTTGAGTAGTCCCAGTTCCCGTTCCTATGAACCAGCCTCTCACACGGCAACGATTAGTTTCTTTTTTCAAAAATAATGCTATTTCTATTTTTCATACAAATATCGATCATTTTTCTACAAGAAAAATTGACATAAGTACTAGTTATCAATACACAGTGAATGGTGAACCAAACCAAGTCTTTACCAAGAATACGAAAAATAATAAAATTAATTTTAATGGCAAAATATCGTATCTCAAAAATTACACAACATATTATTTTTTTAATGAGTACCTACCTACTCCCACCCACATTTTGCGTTTTTTTTTGCATTTGGTTACGGAACTCTAACAAATCTTCGCCGTGTGATAAGGCATTGTGAGATCATTTACACGAATCGTTTATCCCATGAAATGGGGTATCACATAGTTATTGGTACTTTATTGTATCCTAACTAGTATGTCATTATTAATTGTATCCTACATGATGTTTTACCTACAACTTTGTACCTAAGTGGTACAATCAGAATATACCAACTGTGCTATGGACGTTATTATGTAAATACTTAGCGAAATGCATTTTAATTTTATTGGTTTATTTTTGTATGAGCCATTTGATTTTTATAAATATTATTTAAGAATAACAGGATAAATATAATTTTATTATGCTATAATTATATTGTAGGAAAGCAATTACAAATAAAAAAGTGTAATATGACAGTTATAAATACATGTCTAGAGCTAAATTAAAAATGTTTTTTATTTTGTTTCCTTTGTAAGGGTCTGACATAATTGCGACCTGTCCATCTAACTGTCCTATGCTTTTAACTCTTAAATCAAGATCATCTGGCATGAGTTGCGAGTATAGTACTTAGGTACGGTCAGCAACTTAAGTACCTAGCACAACAAATCCAAAACTATGCAATTGAAAAAATGTACCTATAGTAGTAAGTATATTTACAATCTACTTACTATAGTTACTAATCTTTCCATAGGTATTATGAACAGTTATAAATAGAGTACCTACAGGTTTACGGGTGAAGTTTACCCGCGTGATCTGTGGGGCAATCACTTTTAACTTTGCTGCAATCAGTTTCAATAAAATTTTGAAGCCGCGGCGCGAATGTTAGGTAAGTATAGGTACATGTATAGGTACCGGTTATTTAATAACTTTTTATCTTTTGGTAAATCTATATTCAAATAGTGTTTCATTTTATAAAGAAACATTTTTGACATTTAAGTCTTTAATTCTAGCGATTTAAAGACTTAAATTGATTGAAACTGATTGCAGCAAAGTTCGTGATTGCCCCATATTCAGATATTTATTTTACTGACTGTACCTACCTAAGTTACGTAAGATGGTTTATACAGCAAGTATTGTAACCCCAGTTCCTTTCTTGTAACACAGAATAAAGAATTGAGTATTGAAAAAGGGAAGAAAAACACAACGTCTCTTCGCAAGTTCCCGCCAAAAAGTCTACTTTATGTTTTTTTTTATTTTGGCATCACACTTCGTGTATTTTGCCAGTGTCAAGTTGAGCAATGCAGGTATTTTTATATTCATGTATTAGATTCTCTTCAATCGTCAAGTTTCATAGTTCTAGTAAAGTTCTAGTCATGTTAAATCTTCAAGTCATAGTCAGTTTATGTTTGGTTTTAGTACAATGGTAGCCGTTCTACTAAAACTTTTCACGGACTTCTTGAGACAACTTGAAAAGCCACTATACACGTAATCATTTCATTTCACTTCACTGGTGCACTTGTATTGATCTTTATTGAACAAAATACCACCGATAATATTCAATAAAACTCAAAATACACGATTTTATGAAAATAAAACGAAAACGCAACGTCACTTCGCAAGTTCCCGCCAAAAAGTCTACTTTATGTTTTTATGGCAAAAGTGCCAATTTTGACAAAGAAAAAAAAATCAATACCGTATTTGGGGCAGAGAGATGGATATATCTGTTGTATCTGTCGTGATCGTAGACAGAGAAATGAATCCTTCCCTTAAGGGGGAACGTTCGGTTGGAGCGCGAAATTCAAATTTTATCACGTTTTTTGCAAAATACAGCTCAGTTATAGGTCGTATGTTATCAAGATGTTATTTGCGAGAAGAATGGAAGTATATTTACTGATTAATAACAAAAGAAATCATCAATATATTCTTCCAAGGTATATGACTGACATATACGACTATTTCATGAAAATGTTACTACCATTCTTCTCGCAAATAACATTTTGATAACTTACCACCTATAACTAAGCTGCAATTAGCAAAAAACGTGATAAAAATTGAATTTCGCGCTCCAACCGAACGTTTACCCTTAAGGTGAATCGGCCGAAAAGCCCGCGAAATTCAAATTTTAATAGGTTTTTTTCAAATTGCAACTCAGTAATAGGTCGTATTTGTCAAAATGTGATTCGCGACACTGAGATTTGGCTATAGACTTATCTATATTATGTATTTATTTTGCATTCAAAATATCATAGAACTGTACATTGGTTCCTGCGCGTTATTTATCGAAAAGGAACCAATTTATGGATTTAAATAGTATTTTTTAAGTATGATAAGTCCTACCAGTTTACCTAGATAAAAGTTATAGTTAGTAGTAGTTTAGTTCTCTTGGTAGTTTGTGGTAGTAGTTAGTGGTAACGCTGTGCGTATGTGATACGGATAAAATAAAAACTAAATCAAAAATTCACCTTGTTACCCAATGTTTAAAAATCGAATAATCCAAAAGTTTTCTGAACAAATAAAATATCGATATAAGAGTCGATACTTTTCCCAACCTTACAGAAGTTACAGACTGATTTACTCGCCAGAGTAAAAGTGTTCTGTGTTCTGTGCTGATTTACGAAAAAATTATCCTCATGTGCGTGTGTTAGCTAGATTATATCAATTTTCGGAAAAATTTTATGTAGCGACGCAAGTTTTTGTGCATTTTTTTGTCTTCAACTCGTGTGTTACTAGAGGTCGGAGGTTTCTCAAAGTAAATCTTTGTAACATATTCCACCCAAGATTACTTATTTCCACTCAAATACAGTTCTGCGTCTATCGCAATATGGCCGTCCTGTAATGATTTGGTGGTCAGTGTTAATATTGTGATTTCATCTCAACTGAATACCAAAATGGAACTTCGCGTCGGTAATAAATACCGACTGGGGCGTAAAATTGGTTCGGGCTCTTTTGGGGATATTTATCTTGGTAAGTATGAGAAGAGATAATTGTAAACAAAGAAAGATGGTCACTTGTAGTAGGCCAGCTGCATTTTTTATATTCTTCTTTTGCCTACCCAAAGACATACGATTGAAAGAGTTTCATAATAAATTCTGAGTATTTTTCTGGCTACTGTTCGTTGTTATAATGATATGCTCTAAGAATTAAATTTTATTCGCGATAATATCCTGAATAGTTACCTACAGACAGTAACAAATGCATGAAAGAATAATAGTAACCTTAGTTTATCTGTCTTTTTAGAGAAGTTTAATAAATGTAAATGGACACTTACATACTGAAATTAGTTGTACAAGTATTATTTGTTGTAATGTGATTTACTTTCAGGAACAAACATTGTTACCAGGGAAGAGGTAGCTATCAAATTAGAATGTATAAAGACAAGGCATCCACAGTTACACATAGAGAGCAAATTTTACAAACTGATGCAAGGAGGTGGTAAGTGACATTAAAATTACTTAATTTGTTGAAACAAGGACTACACATTTTTGAGTATCTAGTGTGCATAGACATGTCTGTTAGTCCTGTGTGTAAAATTATCTATATGAGTCTGTATTTCCAGTATAAATAGAATAACTGTGTAAGAGGAATGTCCTAGGATATTTATAATTTTTTCATTTCTAAGTAAGAACATGCTGAAAAGTACTTAATTGTAGGCTTTTTTTCCAAAACTTGTCACAATTTTATTATTTGCTAAAGTCTCTCTAAAAGACTATTTATTTATTTGCTATGAATACTGAAAAAATTGCAAATAATGTGAGCAGCTCTGTATATATATTTATATTCAGTAAAATATGGTTGCTATAAAATTGACATTTATGCCTTTTGTTAATAATGTGTATTTATTTTGTTAGTTGGCATACCCGCAATCAAATGGTGCGGTTCAGAGGGTGACTACAATGTAATGGTGATGGAATTGCTCGGCCCTTCTTTGGAGGATCTCTTCAACTTCTGTTCACGCCGCTTCTCCCTCAAGACTGTGCTTCTCCTTGCAGACCAACTCATCACTCGCATTGAGGATATACATTACAGAAATTTCATTCATAGGTATTTAAATTATCTTTCAATTCAGGTCTTCAGGTCAGATTGCAGGGTGACTGATAACA
This sequence comes from Tethea ocularis, assembly GCA_963555595.1. Lineage (NCBI taxonomy): Eukaryota > Metazoa > Arthropoda > Insecta > Lepidoptera > Drepanidae > Tethea > Tethea ocularis. The sequence goes on from OY741966.1 coordinate 5,816,668, forward strand.
ACTACCTGTTTACATTTATGATTACGAGATTTGCTTTTATCTGCATTTTCTCATGGAAGCTTGATGGTTAATCTATTTATGTTAAAATAAACGAAATATTTAATTAATTTTTATTCTGTTCGGTGTGTTAGTACACATAATAAAATGCATGTACAATAATCTATTTTGATGAGTCTGTAATTAATCAGTAAATGTTTCTTTTTCAGAGATATCAAACCAGATAACTTTTTAATGGGCCTAGGTAAAAAAGGGAATTTAGTGTACATAATAGATTTTGGCTTAGCAAAGAAGTATAAAGATCCTCGCACACTGCAACATATTCCATACAGAGAAAACAAAAATTTAACAGGTAATATTAAATTAAATGAATTTTACTTATTTTCCAGTTTTTCACATAATTTAAGAATCACTGCTACTTGTATTAAAAGACTACATACAATGTAGCAAGCCAGCTCCACACTAAACTAAATAGAAATAAATATTTATTGCCTTAAGATGTTCATGACTATTATTAAATAATTGCAATTATAAATTTGCAGTAGCAGCATCAACCATTCTGGAGACTGATGCATGGGTGAACCAACTATGTATCTATAAAAAATAATTAAGCTTGTACAGAACTCGTAACAAATCTTATTTTTTGTTGATAGGTGTATATTTGACCACAATTTCGTGGTAAGTGATCAAAGGTGGTAAGCATGTGTACAAAGCCTAGAAGGAAACTTATGTTCCAAGGTAGCAGCCAAAACATACTCGTTAGGTGATTAACACCAGTCTTTCAACATAGGGTGGGGTAGCCAGTCAGGTTGGTAATATATACTATACTACCCTCCCTAAATGCTATACAGGGTGAATTTTTTAAGTGGGCGTGGTAGGCCAATTCCTAAAGTATAGGGAGTAAATGTTATATGACAAAAATTCATCTGTATAATAAACTTAAACTTAACTGTGTTTAAGTAATAAACTTCCCATTGAATTATTTTTGAAACTTCATAAAGTTAAGACTTATTAAATTACATCAGAGAATAGATAAATCTCATCCCTACGAATATTGTAAATGCGAAAGTGTGTTTGTTTGCTCTTTTTTCACGAAGCAAAGGATCATAGTTATTTTTGTTTTCTATGTGATAAGTATAATATGTGAGCGAGATCCAAATAGAATCGCCGCCATTTTCATTTACCGAGTTATATGTTCGTTATAAGTGGGAGGAAAAATAAATAGAAACTTACCGAAGGAAATTAAGTACAGTAACTTTATTTTAGATCACAGAATTGTGTGGTAAGCAGGAAGGTATTTGAGATTGTTGGGATTGTCTTAAGATGTACTTTGGCCACAGTTCGTTTTCAGGGTCTGATGATGGAGTTATATTTGTTGGAATCATCTTGAAGAGGCTGTGTTTTGTAGATTTAATTTCATCCAATAATATTTGTGCAGGGACGGCGAGATACGCATCAATAAACACACACTTAGGCATTGAGCAGTCGCGGCGCGATGACCTGGAGTCGCTCGGCTACGTGCTCATGTACTTTAACCGCGGCAGCTTGCCGTGGCAGGGGCTCAAGGCTGCCACCAAGCGACAAAAATACGAGAGAATATCTGAGAAGAAATTATCCACCCCCTTTGACGAACTTTGTAAAGTTAGTATAATTTTCAATACAATAATATACTGCTATGTTTGTGTAGAATAGAATATTCGAAGCTGTCAGCTCATCATATGTTATGGTGATTATTAGTGCAAATATTTTTTTAGTAAACGCATACTGGTTCGTTTGAGATTACAAATATTTTGTACTAGCTTTCGCTCTACGGTTTCACCCGCGTTCCCGAGAGGTATTATGTTTTGGTTATTATGTATCCTATGTGCCAAGATTCATCCAAATCCACTCAGTCGTTGTTGTGTGAGTGAGTCACAAAAATCTAAACTTATAAGATTTATAACATTAATAGGAGTAGAATATATGAGTTTAAACTAATATGTGAAACCAAACATAATAATCTTCGATCATAATCATTAATACCTTGTTCAAACCTGTTTTTTGACCATAGAATTTGTAGTGAAATAACTATGTTTTTGTTTTCAGAACCACCCAATCGAGTTCCAGTTGTACCTCAAGTACTGCCGACGACTGCGCTTCGAGGAGCGACCCGACTACAGTCATTTGCGTCAGTTGTTCCGCACGCTCTTCCATCGGCAAGGTTTCACATATGACTACGTGTTTGACTGGAATATGCTCAAATTTGGTATGATATGAGTCTCAGAATGCTAGTAAAATTAGTGTGGGTAACAGATTAACTAAAAGCCAATGATTTGCTTTTGTGGCTTATTATGCAATTAGAAAAAGCTGTGGCTTTTGTTTATGGCTGCAGCCAGTCAGTATCCAAAATGTCATGCTTTGGTCCAACTACTTTACAATAAACTCACTGGAAAGGAAGTAGTAATCTTATACATAAATGGAGCTGAGAAATTAAATTATAGAGATGGTAAATAAAGAAGATAAATGTCATGTCACTTACATTATTAATGTGAAAGTGTTTGTTGGTTTGTCCTTTTTTAATGCAGCAATGGAACGTCGTTTCACCGTGATTTTGATTACATAGAGATAGGATATGGGCCGGAGAGTAACATAGGCAACTTTTGATATCCCGGAAACGCGGCGTGGAAGCTAGTCTACACAATATTATAAAGTGGTAAAGTTTGCATGTAGGAGGTAGTCCACGGTTACTGGTCAATTGGAAGTTAATTTATCCCCAAGTGCTATACTACTTTATATCTTTCCTTATATGTATTTTTAGACAAACCGGTTCTATAAATTACTTAACTATTATTAATATGATGCTGCTCCTTATTAATACTATTATATTAACATAATGTGACTGACGAGCCATGGTATGTTGCACTTCACTGAATACCTACCTGTGTATTTCAGTGTGTGTTCATAATATGACAATAAATACATATTCTATTCTATCCCAGCTAGTAATATTATAAATGTGAAAGTTTCTATTGGTTTGTAATTTTTTCACGCAGCAACAGATCGACGAGATTTTTTGCATGAGTTTATGAGCTGGAAAATGACATAAGTTTTCTTTTATCCTCAAGCTGTTAGAACCGGTGGTAGATTCTATTGTAATGATTGTAACTATCGACGTTCATAAGTCTCTTTCTTATCAGGGCCTAAACTGAATAAATGAGTTAATGATTTTGAGATCAAAAAATCGTATTAGATTTAACTAATAAACACAGAAATTATAAAAATTGTGTCTTTATTAGTTAAATTAATTATTTGATAGTTATACTTTTGCCAGGTTACCCAGAAGAGCTTTCTCTTTAGCCTACAAAATCTCCATTGTCAATTGTTTTTTGACAATGTGTGATTTATTTACTAATTATGACTTGACTGTCAAAGAAGTCGAAGCTAGTACAGGAGTTGCTTTTGACAATAATCTTGATATGCAGGAGGACAACGCGGTAATTACCAGTCGGGTGGCAACGATCGAACACTTAGACGCCACGAACAGACTCAGGAACAAGAAAACAGTAAGTAAAATTTGCATTAGTGCCGTTCTTACAAGCTAAATTAATGAAAACTCACTATATCTCTTTTTAATAAAAAACATAAAAAGGGGATAAAAAAAATACTCAAATTAGTTCGATTGTTTGTTCCAAATTGAATTAAGGCGCCGATCTTTGTTGGTCATATCATGATTATTTCCTTGTAAACGACAATAGCATATACTGCTTTGACAACTTTAAATATTTTCTATAATTTTCCAATAAAACACACACGACACGATTAAAATTAGTTTTAGTAAGTTTGCAAACAACATCAGCCCCATTGTAGGTGTATTTTTGTCTTAAAATTGTTTTTATAGGATTGGGTTGGAAATCATTATTAGGTAACTAACTTTATTATGTATTTTGAACAGCATTTAACAGTGATATGATTAAAGGAAGATTACGTAACGTTGAAAAGTGACAGATATATTTAAAACCTGGGTTTTACCTGCTAGATTGGTTTTAAGCAGTATTTTATGAGGTAAAATGAGTGTGATAACCAATTGTGTATGTAAACAGCGGCAGGCGCGGCAGGTCAGCCGAGTACCACGGTGGCCGCCATCTCGGAGTGGCGGTGAGGGGTCTCGCTCTCGCCTCAGTGATAAATAACACCAACACTCTGGACAGGAACCACGTTCGTATTGTGACCGCATGTTCTAAATGTTCCACGGAGCAAACATACCACAGACTCGATATATTGATGTATTACGAGGGTGTATTTAACGACGACCTTATCACGTCATCGATCCACTCGGTAGGAATTGAGGAGTGTGCGTGGACGTCCCGATTAATCTGGACTACTTCACCTCTCTGAACGCAGATACTGTATATTAAAAATAAGGAAGCAATTTTGTATGCATTCATGTTAACGTTCATATTATTGTAAATTATTTAATTTTAGGATACGTGATGATGAGTGGGCCATGACACAAAATAAAATGGGATGAATGTCACTCGTTTTATTATTAGCATAGAGCTAAACTAGGCCTACCCATGCATCCATTGTACTTTATGCTCAGTTATATTTAGAATTAAGATGAATATTAAAACATGCTGATTAATCAGTAATTTGTCAATTCATCCAAAAGAAATTCGGCCCGGGTTTTAAGTTGTTTATTTCCCAATAGATTACACAAAGACTATGAAGAAAAGTTCAAGAGCATTTAGACTGACGTAAAGTATTATACTCATCGTGATCTAGATTTCCACATTATGATAGTTTTAAGATAGCGAAATTGACTTCATTGAAGAAGTTGCTGAAATTAGCAATTCTTTTAATGTTCGACAAACAATTTGAAATAAAAATTAGCTTCTTACGCTATTACATGTATTCATTGATTGACTACTTTCTATGCGATATGTTTATTACCGCAGCATGTCATATTTCTATGCATGGAAATATTTTTCTGTCGAAAGAATTTTGTATGTTATGTTTTACTGAGATATATAATTTAAGCCAAATATATTTTTTTCTGGTTTATGTCAAAGAGGACAATTAACTGCGACAAAAAGTGTTGTTCATTCACTTTCTCTCTTGGTTTTAAGTTGTGATTTATTGAATAACTATATAAATAAAATAAATAAAATAGCCTTTTATTATACAGAACCATTGCTTAATAGAGAATAATTCTTCAGGTTAGTTTTTTTTTTTTTTTTTTTTTTTTTTTTTTGTTGAATTATAATATGTCTCTGGTTTCTGTGTGCCTTTTGGCAAAGGCCTCCTCCAACTGACGCCATTGAACTCTGTGAATAACTATATACTTAGAGTTAATTATAACAATATCTGTTCAACTACTATACTATGATTTTACAATTGACGAATGATTTGAGAAATTGTGCTGACCTGCATTCAATTTTACTGGACGTATAAAATAAGCATGTTATTTATTTTACACTTCGTTTCGACACCAATGCTTCAATAACAAAGCACTTGGGCCGATGTAATTTTTTTTGGAAATCACATTGACGAACTGCTGAAATAGAATATACTTCATGAGGTGAATGAACATCTTTCTATAAAAAAATACGAAAAGCTGTATATTAATTTGCTCATAACGTTACTGTGTAATTTAATCATTGACTCTTATTTTTGTTTTAGTTTTGCTTCGATATTATTGTCTTCCAATTTTGTTTAGATATTAGAGTCTAAATTTTAGACCGTTTTAGACTCTAAAACGGTTTTTAAAGCAATATTATATAGTTAAATATAATTAATTCCCCGAATTCACAGCAGATCAAATGTTTTCCCAATATGGTTTGGTAAAACACTCAAATTATACAACTCAACTAAACTTCTAGAATTCATATTTGCTATGAATTCTAGAAATTAATTCAATTCAGATATTACTTGAGTGACCTTATTAGACCTACTGATTTGCTTCCACAGCTGTAACCAATTAATTCAAAATAAACTATGTAGGCTTCATTTATGTTAATCAGCTTCATCAACAAAAAGTAACATGTCCAGCCACTGCCATAGTTTTATCTAGATAAGTTTAATCAAATAAATTTTCAAGTTGTTTTTTGAGCTGTCTTTTAATAAAATATTTACTTACATTTTATGCCTTGTGTCGATAAAACTCATTATGATACCTTTAATTCCAGATATTTACTTTTTTTCTTGTTGAGTGAATCGACGATCTCAAGTAAATTACCAAAATTTGTTGTTTGTTATAAATTAATAGTATAATATTATTGGTTAAGTACGATAATTTCATCTGAATTAAAATTTTCATTGCTCTTGGATTGTATTGAAAACAAAAGAAATCATTAAATATTTCTCAGTTTAAGTTATCGAAATTTGTAAATATTAAGTACATAGTAATTATTGTATGTAACGTAAAATAAAATTCTCAGATAATAATTATACGCATGAAACTATCATCCGCTCATGTATCGGTAAATGGTATGGACCACCCATCTCTTAATATGACTGAGAATTAGGTTCAATATTATGTAAATATAATAATTAGTTTTACGTTAAGGTTTTGTATTTCAGAGACTGGGGTTAAAAACATCCTGATGTCACGATTTTGCATAAGATTTTAGTTTATCTCTAAGAATACATTAATTATTTGGTAATTTGTTTGGAATCAAGCACTTGAAATTATATATTTTAATGCGACATAATAACTTCGAAACGAATGTAACACTTATTACATAACCTTACCTTAACTTACTTTTAAAAATGTCATGCTGTGTATTGCACATTATTATTCGTTCAGTTTGTTTAGTTGACAGGATATATAATAACTAACTTTTGAATTGCTTATGTTAGTTTAATTCAATACTATAATAATCTTGCAAGACCAAAATTGTATTTCGCAACATAATAGTGTGCCAAGACTATGATAGTTTATCAAAACGTTGAATCGATATTTTATGACTAAAAAATATTCTTTCCCTTGATAACATACACTATACCCAAATATGTTATATATGATATTGTGTTATTAATTCTTATGAAGTAAATTAATGATTGTATATTAGCAATGTTTTTGTGTCCAAATGTGTAGAGCGAAGAGTGCGTGGCGGCTGAATTCGCTCTGGTCTTCGCTCTCGCCTCTGAGTCCTGTGTTTATTTGTGGTCATGTGAGGAGTGCTGCAATATAATATCGCTATAAACGCGCGCTATTCTGGCGAAGGAAGGTCGTGGCTTGCTCTTAACGTTAAGTGTACGCTCTAAACGACGAAAGACTTATGGACTAATTTTGTATATATAAAATTTTAAGGTTTTTAGGTAAGCCGATACACTGTTTTTTACAATATCCTAGGTAATGGAAATAAATATATACATACTTACATAACTGTTGTAGCGTTAATTAATGTCATTTGGAATTATTTTGCTGTTATACGCGTACCTACTGATCGGCCGGTACTTCCTCTAGGTAGAGGAAGGAGGAGCTGTCGCATTATCTACAGATTATTACTTTACTTTTATAAAGGAGGGAATAAATCTAAATTAGTAGTATTAGAGTGAATAAGAATTAGTAAAGGTGGCTTTCATTGCATTATTCAATTTTAAAATTAAGACTCTGAATGCGTTGTTCCCTCCATATACAAGTATATTGCATTACCACGAAATCGAAATGAGACTAATTTAATTATTTTAGAAGCCTGTTTTAAATTATAATTTACCATACATTTTCAAATAGATTCTTATTATATTTATGCCAGCCTATCATAGCATAATAATGCTTTAAGAAGTATGCATTGTTTTCTATGTCCAGTATGTATAAATCCTTTGGCACAATAAACTGAGTAAAAAATAAATTAAATGTACTTTATTTTAGCAATTCAAATTACAAAATACTTTATTTAAATTCATTTATGTTGCTAGAAATCCACCATCAACAGGCAGTTGGACACCGGAAATCATATTAGCATCATCACTCAGCAAAAATAAAATAGCGTTTACAACTTCATGAACTTCTCCGAATCTAGAAAAGAAAAGATACATTTAATGGTCTTGTTGTCAACAGAACTGTATTTAAAATAATCGGGCAAGAGCAAGTTAAACTCGCATGGAGAGGGTTCCGTACATGTTTAACTAAGTTCCATAAATATTTTTTAATATGACCCAAATTTGTTGATGGTGACTAAAAAAAGTATGTAGGTATAGTGCTGGATTGTAGAGGGAAATTACTGAATACATTATCTATTGTTGAATTCTCAAAAAAACCACTCTCGCAACTTAGCGAGCATCGCAATAGAGGCACTGTCGCACAGCTGAGAGGCAACGTACGTGTGCCTAACTTCGCTTTACAAGAAATTGTATGTGACAATGTCAACTGCCACCCAACACGCTATGTACGAATACGAGACACGCGTGGTTTGCACGAATGTGGCGACCACGCAGTTCAACGCTTTGCACGCGGTACACGAAAACGTGCGTAGCTTCACTGCAAGAGGTGGGATCATATAGATTTATCGTCTGAAGAACTGTCTAGCAAAGCTCATGCCAATGCCATTCTATAAGTACAAAATATTTACGAGAAACACGAAACGTGTCTGTTCCACAAGGCGTATGATTCAAAAGTATGCTGCGTTATAGTTGTAATAGTCGTTAATTTCGTTTATAGGTGTGCTGCAGTGGAAACGTAGACCCATTTTTCAAACAAACGAACCCACGCAGTTAAAATGCGCCGCGTGCTGGGCCACAGCGTTTGCCGCAGTGGGACAGCACCTTAATTTGTGCGCCGCGCCGCTGCGCTCGGTATTATTATTAGTTTATCTCAGACCGATGAAAAATTTAAGACGGATAGATCTGCCATTAAAAGTGAAGTATGTAGTATGAAGACAAATCGGCAATATAAAGACAGCCGGTCGTTAGTGACGAAGAGCTTAAGACGTAATAATAATATCAAAAAAACACTTACGAAATTATGCCGTCGTGCATCATAAACAGATGCAAAAACAATTCGTGTTTAAAGAAAAAGGATTTTGAGATTACGGTTGACAAGAAAGTAACCGATTCTCTGTGTAATTTTATTCACCATAATATTCGATGTCATTTGACAGAACAATTTTTTGAAGCCATTGGATCAGGGTTGCAAGTCATCGATTTTTTTAAATATATATGAATATGTCACTTGTACTTGAGAGTCTCAGCAATATTATTCTCTCGCACGCATACGCAAATGCGCTCGTATCTATTTTGTCTTCACTTATTTTGTCACCGTTGTTTACGATCGTTACGTCTTATTTTTTTAAGAAGTCTACGCAGTTTAAATAAGTCTTTCAAATCAAGCGTCGCGTAACATTACAAGTGCAAATGAAGTTAATAAGCAAGAATTGAGAAATTTCCTATGTTACTTTAAATACCAGTGGTAGGTAAGTGACGCCGAACGCCGAGACGAAGGTCACGGGTTACAATCCTACAATGAGCTTGAGCTTTCGGTGAAGGAAAACATCGTGAGGAAACCATAGCACGGTGGTAGGATACTTTGTAGTACCTACCCGCCTGGCTGGCTACCACCCTCAAGTTGAAAATCTGTCGCCAAGCACCTTTCGGTGTGTTCCGGCAGCTACACTTGAGAGCTAGTTCCCTTCTAGTCTTTGTGTGCTTACCATCATCGGCCACATCATCACTGACCACGGTGAGATTGTGGTCAAACACAGGCCTATACGGGTAAAAACCAGTACCTGGATGACCGAGCTTAGCTCGGTTTTTTTTTTGGTAAATCTTGTTTTCTAATAATGAAACCTAGCTAGATCGATTTATAGCCCCCGAAACCCCCTGCATACCAAATTTCATGAAAATCGTTGGAGCCGTGTCAGAGATTCAGATTATATATATATATCCATGAATTTCTCGTTTAAAGATATTAGATATACTTCTTATAGGTTTTCCTGTAATCTATAGGTAAAGAACTATTATCTGTATTTTTTTCAAAACTTTTGGCCCAGTAGTTTCGGAAATAAGGGGGGGGGGGGATGGTCATTTTTCGCCTATTTTCTTAAATAACTTCAAAACTATTTATATTAAAATTATAAAAAAAATATATTTGAAATCCTCACAACATGCCCTTTCATTTTATATGTCACACAATATAGTCTGCTAAACTTTTTTTTAAAATTTTCTAATGTAGCCCCCATGTTTGAAATTCATTTATTTACGTAACACATCCATGTTTGGGTCACTGACTTACATATGTGTACTAAGTTTCAACTCAATCCAGTCCAATATTTTCGGACAGACAGACAGACGGACAGACAAACGAGTGATCCTATAAGGGTTCCGTTTTTTTTTTCTTTAGTGTTTCGGAACCCTAAAAAGGGTGGAACGGTTAATAAGGCTTTTTAATTTAAACCTTAGAGTTATAAGAAATCTTTCAACAATACCTATTTTTAAGTAAACTTCTGCAATTACTGCGTTTTTCTCTTTTAATCGTCTCAGTCGTAGTAGCAGTAAAAATATGAACGGAGTCCTTTTCAACTGTTTCCTGTGATTCTAAGGTCAAAGAGGTACCCTTATGACCGTTCTCTCCAGCATATAATATGTAGGTACGTGCGTTCAGAGGTGACTATTGCCGTCTACTTACCTTCCCAGTGGTATTTTGGAGAGCATACCCTGTGACTTGTTGGGCTCCGACCATACCTTCCTGCCCATGTCTGTCATTATGACAGTTGGGTTAACAGTATTGACCCGGATGCCGTGCGGACCCAATTCTAATGCCATTACCCTTGTCATAGAGTCCACTGCTCCTTTCGATGCACAGTATGCCACGTGATCTTTCAGAGCAGCCTACGTAAATGTTAATAATAAATGTAAAGAAATAACAGTTAAACCTATATAGATAATATTTATATATGTAAATTATTGTGAAAACCTGCCTTCGAAGCTTGCGATGAAACGTTGACTATAGACCCTTTAATATTATTCTCAATCATCTTACGCGCCACGATTTGACTGACGTTTAAAATTGCTCGCACGTTAACAGAAACAGTCCTACAATAAAATAAATAATATTATAAATGCGAAAGTGAGTTTGTTTGTTACTTTTTCATGCCAAAACCATTGAACCGATCGCGATGAAATTTAACACGCAGATAGCCTAATGGTTTGCGTACCTACTGCAAGTACTGCGTAGTTTGCGGGATTGGATTCCTATTAGGTGTATCATAGTACATAATAATACATACTAAATGAATTATCACTTACTTGTCAAAACTGTTAGGATTGCAATCTAAGAATGGTTCTATTATAGCAATCCCAGCATTATTTACTAAGCCATCTAATACCCCTAACGATTCCACGACTTCTCTTGTTTTGTCCCAATCCTGTAGATCAACATATGTTACTTCAATTGAAGGATATTCTTTTCTAATCTTGGCGAGATTGTCAGGTTGATTCGACAAAGTTACAACGTTAGCACCTAATCTCCATAACTCGTGAACAATTCCACGACCTATTCCTGAAAAGAAAAAATATTGGTATACTTCATCCAACCATTTATTTTACTTTTGAACGTATAAGAATGCCAAAGGAAAATATACCTTATTGCTGTAATAATGATAATTTAATTTGTCTCATCATACAATTAACCATTGATATGAGAGATAAATCAAATCTTATCGCAAAGCTATAAAGTTCATTTTCTTTTGGCATGTTTATACCTCAAAATTAGGATCAAGGATCTTTTGGCAGTTGAATGACATTGGCAGGAGGGCGCTCTTTAACTTTTTAACAGCTTTTAACCAATATTGCTTTTAACACTATCTCTGACACCACATTGCTTGACAAGTGTGGCAATTCCTGGCAGGGCCACCATCACGGATCTGAATTCCAAGTCTGTCGCTATTTTGTCCCTAATTTGTCAAATTTTGTCCCCGAATCCCAGATTTTGTCACCTCCTGGTTCAAAAGTTATAACACTTTTTTTTTGTATGGCTACTCCAAGAGCTATGTAGCTTTTTCTATACAAAAGTTAGTCTAGTGAAATATTTTTCTATAATTTCATTGAAAAAGCATGTTTTAATGATTTAATCTATACTAATATTATAAAGAGGAAAGATTTGTTTGTTTGTTTGTAATGAATAGGCTCCGAAACTACTGGACCGATTTCAAAAATTCTTTCACCTTTGGAAAGCTACATTATCCCCGAGTAACATAGGCTATATTATATTTAAAAAAAAATTAGGGATCCTTACTAAAACTCCAATAATGTAACAAAGGTGTAAAAAAATGACGTGAAAAATTCCTTACGTGGCGTGCGCTGCGAAAACTATTGATGATAGAACAAAATCATTTACTACGACTTTGCAGAACTCATCATTATCTACAAAAAGTGTCGCGACAGCATATGTCTAAATATTATAGTTATGTCACAGTAAGCAGTTTTTTATTCTAAAATATTAATTTATATATGCCGCCTCTTGAAAAGGCTCTTCATTTGTACCTTGGTATTAATCCTCATCAAAATAAATTACTTTATATTCAAGACGGCTTTAATACCTTTTTATAACTTTTTGAATTATTCAATTCGGACATTTCATTCGGAAGATATCACGAGTTTAAAAATGCAAGTATTAGAAAAAAGTCGCGTGGTTGTCGCTCACCGCGCTCAGCTAGCCAGCATGCGATGTAGGCTCCATGTAAGCGTCACTGGGGTACGGGGGGGGAGTCAATGTAATCTATATATATAAAAGAAAGTCGTGTTAGTTACTCCACTTATAACTCAAGAACGGCTGAACCGATTTAGCTGAAAATTGGCAGGGAGGTAGTTTAGAGCCAGGAGAAGGACATAGGATAGGTAGGGGTAGGTAGGGTAGGTAGGTAGGGTAGGTAGGTAGGTAAGGTAGGTAGGGGTAGGTAGTGGCAGGTAGAGGTAGGTAGATAGGTAGGGGTAGGTAGGGTAGGTAGGTAGGGTAGGTAGGGTAGGTAGGTAGGGTAGGTAGGGTAGGTAGGGTAGGTAGGGTAGGTAGGGTAGGTAGGGTAGGTAGGGTAGGTAGGGTAGGTAGGGTAGGTAGGGTAGGTAGGTAGGGTAGGTAGGTAGGGTAGGTAGGTAGGGTAGGTAGGTAGGGTAGGTAGGTAGGTAGGGTAGGTAGGTAGGGTAGGGTAGGTAGGGTAGGTAGGTAGGGTAGGTAGGTAGGATAGGTAGATAGGGTAGGTAGGTAGGGTAGGTAGGTAAGGTAGGTAGGGGTAGGTAGTGGCAGGTAGAGGTAGATAGGAGTAGGTAGGGATAGGTTTGTAGGTCCCAGTTTTATTTTTGTTCTCAGGGCAGGACAACGTCTGCCGGGTCAGCTAGTGTTCTATAAATATGGAAACTAGAAATAATCATACACTACATTCGTGTTTTTCTGTATTATATCTCTCGATTGGAATTATGTAAAAAGCCTTATAAATATTCACGTTCACTCCTAGACTATTCGATACTCAGGTGTACAATGTTTTTTATAGATAATAAAAGACAATAAAAGACAGACTTATGTCAATTCTGAAAACTAAAGTTGATGCCATGAATGAAATGGAAAAGAACTGCTCAGTTGTCATTGATGCCATGAGTTTGAAGGCTAATTTATTTTATCACTTGAAGCAATATAAAATTATTGGCTTTCATGAGGTCGATGGAGTACAGTCACCAGAACCTGCAAATTTATCAACTGGAAGCAACCTGTAGGATTACCCATTACTCTCTGAATGTAGAAACTATGACCAGATAGCTAAATGGATTGGAAAAACTTTTTGAGATAGGACTTAACATTCGAATATTTGTCTCCGACACGGGATCGGATCTATTTAAAACTGCAAAAAAAAAATCTGTCACCATTGAACGACCTTATTTCCTTATTAATGAAAGAAAAATATATTACGTTTTTGATGCACCCCATCTCATAAAACTGGTTCGCAACAATTTGATTACCTACGACTTCCATTTCCAGGATCGTGTAGCTAAATACGAGCACATCGTAAAATTTTATGAGAATGATAAACAAAAGAGCTTCAAAATTGCACATAAATTGACGAACAGCCACATCTATCCAACAAGTTTTGAAAAAATGAAAGTTCGCTATGCTATTCAACTTTTAAGTAATTCTGTTGCCGCTGGTATATCCACTTACGTAGATTTTAATCATATTCAAGAATCCGGGAGGGACACTGCTGAGCTCATAAAAAAATTAAACAATCTATTTGATGCATTAAACTCATCAAATCTTAACGATAGTTATGAATACAGAAAAGCATTTTGTGGAAAAGAAACTCGGATAACTTTCTTCAATGAAATATCATTTTTTAAACATCTGCAATTAATCAATCCGAAAACTGGAAAAAAATTTACTTCATCTGTTAAGTTTATATACGGCTTTCAAATAACAAAAGTAAGTGTAATGGTTTTTTACTTCTATTTTAATGCTTTTCGAAGATTTAAAGATACACGTTTTTACATACAAGAAGGCTCAATCAGGATGTGCTTGAGAATTTTTTCGGACAAATTCGTACCAAAAATGGTCTGGCAACCGAACCCACGAGTAGACAGTTTATATCTGCTTTTCAAGAAATATTTTATTACAACATTATAAAACCTCCAAAAGCTGGTAATTGTAAAGATGATTTGGGAAAACTCCTTATTCAGACCAGCGCGTTGAGTCAACTGAATGACAAAACGTCACATAAAGAGGAAACTCAACAAGAAACTCCCGGTATGAGCAATGAAGACTCTGATACCGTTCAAATTATGAGCTCAGAATATAATCAAATGGATGTTACCCAAAAAAACTCGCATTTTTATGTATGTAGTTATCTTCTGAAAAAATGTGGCGAACGTCACAGCAATTGTCAAATTCTGAAATCATACATCAAATCAAATCAAACCAGCCATAACTTTAGTTCAGAAAGTCACTACGTGAGATACAGAGAATACAGCAAAGATATTAACCGAAGCTTACTATAATTGTACCACCAGATGATTTTGTTCAATATGTCGAGAAAATGGATGAAATTTTTCGTTGTTGCTTTAAAAGAGAGCACATAAACTGCAAAATAGCCGAGTTCATTTACAAAGAATTAGACAAAATCAGTTTTATAGTACCTTGTCCTTGTTTCCCAATAGTTTATTTAAAAAGCTGTTCATAAGAATGAGAATTTTTTACACAATAAAATTTAATAATAAAGAATTCAGAACGTGTCGTAGCAGAAGAAAGTATTTTGCAGTCAATAATTTATGAAGAATAAAGGTATTTTTTATGTAATGATTTTTTAATTACTAGGTAACTAGGCACCCGAAAACAGAGATAATGATTCCTGCCCGCGCGCCCAACCGCGACTCGCGTAGGTAGGTACGCTCCCGGCAAAACATGCAAAAGGATAATTATGCCATAATGTTAAGTTAATGAGATACCTATTTTAAAATTTTTGTAAACTAGCTATTTCAATTCGATTGATTGATCACTACAGAACATATAATGTTTTAATTAAAAAAACAATAGCATAAAACATTCAAAGTAACAACCCTATTGCGTCAATGGAGCGTGTAGGTAATTATTTTATCAACTAGGCTTAGTTTCCATATTGTTACAATGTTAAAATGTGGTTATAGGTCGTAAGTTATCAACATGTTATTTGCGACAAGAATGGTAGTATATTTACTGATTAATAACAAAAGAAATCATCAGTGTTTACGGAGATTAGGAGAGGGGGGAATGGTATATTTTCGCCTATTTTCTTAAATAAAATTATAAAAACAATAATATACCTATTTGAAATCCTCACAATGAGCTTTTTCATTTGATATGTCACACACACAGTATAACAGTTTGCAAAACTTTTTTTAAAATTTTCTAATCTACCCCACAAAAGTAGCCCCCCTGTCTGTCTGTCGGTCTGTCAAGACCCTTTTTCTCAGGAACACATGAAGGTCTACTGTCCCTTGGAGCTGTGAAAAAATCAAATTTCTAAACCAACGCAATCAAAAGATACAACCGTTTATGCTGTGCCAATTTCGACACTCGCAAGGGAATCAAAACCTATAGGGTACTTCCCGTAAACTCAGAATCTTGAAATTTGGTACGAAGCAACGTCTTACAGCAGGTAAAGGAAAAATTGCAAAAAGTTTAAATTTTCAGTTACATCATATAATAAAAATATTTTTAATAATTTCAAATTTACTAGCCCTTTCCTCATGAACGCGTAGAGTTATTAAATTAAAATTCATATCAAATACTCAGGTCTATAATAACTTTAAGCTGTAACAAAATCAAACTTCTATATCAACGCAATCAAAAGAAACAGCAATTTTTGAAACTCGCAACTGCTCGCAAGGGAATCAAAACCTAAAGGATACTTCCAGTAGACCTAGAATCTTGAAATTTGGCATGAAGCAACGTTTTATAGCAGACATAAAGGAAACATTTCGAACACCTTAAATTTTTAGTTACTTCACATACTTAACATATATTTTTAAATAATTATTAACTTATTACCCTTTACCTCATGAACGCGAAACAAATTTCTAAGCCAAGGCAAAAACACAAAGGTACAACCATTTATATCGCATATTTTGAAACTCGCAACTCAAAACCTAAAGGCTACTTCCCGTTGACATCGAATCTTGAAATTTTCTCTCTAGAATACAATGTTTGTAGAGTTCCGGAACTCAAAAGAAATAAAAACGGAACTCTTATATTCTCACTCATTTATTTGTCTGTCTGTTGAAAATTTGGTACACATAAAGTTGGTGACCCAAACTCGGACGTGTAACGTAAATAAATGAATTTCAAACTTTTGGGGGGTAAAATAGAAAATTTAAAAAAAAGTTTCGCAAACTTTACTTACTGTGTGACAAATCAAATGAAAGAGCTCATTGTGAGGATTTCAAATATATTGTTTTTATAATTTAAAAAAAGTTTTGAAGTTATTTAAGATGATAGGCGAAAATTTATCATTCCCCCTCTCCTAATCTCCGTAATTACTGGACCAAAATTTAAAAAAAAACAAAATAGTTCTTTTCCTATAGATTACAGAAAAACGTCTATGGTATTTAGAGTAACATAGAAAATTACGGAACCATTGGTGCGCGAGTCAGACTCGCACTTGTCCGGATTTTTCGTTTTGATGTACGGAACCCTAAAAACGTGATAAAATTTGAATTTCGTGCTCCAACCGAAGGTATCACCTTAAGCCTTTGCTGGTACTCGGGTCTACGGCGGTACATATACATTACTCTATTTTAGTACTAAAAAAACACAGTCGAATGTAATATATTTTGGCACATAATTTGGCTTTTTGCTTCATCTGAGGTTGAAGAATATGTCCTAAGATATTTATTATTATTATTATTTATTTTATTGCTTAAAGTACCTACCCACATATCCATTAAAATATATCCATATCGCCAAACTGTGTGTAGGTACCAATATAAAAAGTCATAAACATGTAGTGATATGTAAAATAAAACATAGCACACATGACCAATGTTATGGGTCCCTTATTTTACTACAGAACCCTAAAAATGTTAGGATATTATCGTTATTGTGGGTCACTCTCCATTATCAATTCAACCACCAACTACACACATTTATTTGACCTACCTAAGTAGTTTATGGACGGTCACAAAAAAAGTATAGCATAGACCGAGTTTGTCTTTCTACACTACTATTTGCTATTATTAACTTACCTACATAAGTAGCATGTAGGTAGGTTAATATACCGTAAGGAATGAAAATAAGTTTCTCTACCTTGACAACCGCCTGTAACGAGTATTCGCTTTCCTTTGAAATATTTATCCATGTGGGAAGAGTGATTCAACAGTCCCGCCTTAACGTGTTTTTATAACTACATACTTAGTAGCGTAAACCGTCACTGTATATAATGGCTGATAACTTAATTATCGGTTGACTGTTTTATTCATGGACGATAACAAGTTTCATAATAGGTAGGTACGACGAGAATGATATAATTTCAGATAGGATGTTGTATCAAATAAGTTACTACCTATTTAGGTAGGTAATACGGCCACAGATCAAGCTACACACTGTGGGTGGCACTTTATGCGGTTGTAATAGGCGCTATTTTGCAACAAAAATGTGTAGCTTGATCTGTGGCCGTTTTTTTTTTTTAAAGTACTAAGTTGGTAGCCTCAGATGGCTGCAACAACCTTACCGAACAAATCGGCGAGCGCAGAGGGCTCTCAGCCGGGTAATATTTAGGTAACAACGTCTGAGGGCACCCCCGAATGGGGTACGAACCTCGGCTCAGGGCGTTACCGGGGGAGGGGGAGGACTTTGTACGAGTTACAACTAATTGGGGGCTCTGTGGCCGTGTGTACCTACATCTGACTCTATTATCCAGTCAGGCGTCGGCGTCTGACAGCGAAGGACACTGATAGCTGGCTAGCTAGCTAGTTAACTTTGTTTTTCCACATTAAATTTTCAAAATAAGTTTCCAGAAACAAAAGCGTTTAAATGCCGTCACACGGTTGTCCACTATAAAGGGAAATCTATTAAGCTGTATTAAATGGTGGCGACGCCAGACTGGTAGGTAGTTACAGTTTTGTAGGTACAATCGGGGTAAGAAAACGGGATTGATTGAAAAGGTTGACGCAGAAAATATAAATAACACTGACAGACAATTAAATATGATAGAACATACAGTACGACAAGGATCGGCACGTGGCCAAAATCGGAACTAACGCCGCTATCTTGTGAAGAGTTTGAGAGTTCGCTCCGTCCACTTATCATTGTAGTAGGTAGGTATGTAGTAATTTTTGCTTGTTAATTAATGAAATAATATGCCGAAAGTAATAAGAAGTGGTGTCAGAGAGATCGTGTTAAAAGTTAAAAAGTGCTCTCCTGCCGATGTCATTCAAGTGCCAAAAGATCTTTGTTGTATTGTATGTACCTACTACCTATTTATTTGATTCGAATTTCGTAATGACTAGGCAATTGTCCATTTTAAAAGGTACCTAATAAGTCTCAGTACTAAGTGTATACGATACTTGATAAAGCGATGAATTTGAAAACTGACGAAGGTTTTCGTATCCCGATAGTACAAGGTAGGTATGCCAAAGGTAAAGCCGGGTTTCCACAGCGAAAGGGCACAATCTGTGGGAAATGTCTAAGCAAAACAGACTCCATATAAATGAAATAGATAGTTATGTCTGTTGATGTGTTGTTTAGTTGTTAAGGAAAATGAGAGAAAGAGCGAGTTCAGCGGCTCTTCTGTATTTGTCAAATACCTACATAAATACGAAGTGATTATTTTTTATAGTTGTATTTATGGAAAAGAATTACCCAGGTACGGACGACGACAATTCAAGGTAAACACTGCGGCATCTTATGCGGTTGTAATAGGAGCTATTTTGCAACAAAAAGGTATAGTCTGATGTGTTGGCGTCTGTACTACCAATCTATACTAATATTATAAGTCCATACTAATATCATATTGTAATGTGAAAGTGGGATGTGTATCTGTTTGTCCGTCTTTCACGGCAAAACGAAGCGACGAATTGATTTTTTTAAGTAGAGATAGTAGAAGGGATGGGGAGTGACATTGGCTACTTTTGTCTCTTTCTAACCCCCCACTTCCCTAAAAAGGGGGTGGAAGTTTGGATGGAGCATTCCGCAATTTTCAAGTTAGAAAGCTAAAAATCGGTACACAGACCTCGCAGGACAACGTCTGCCGGGTCAGCTAGTCATAAATAAAATAAAACCGGACATGTGCGAGTTTGACTCGCGCACCATGGGATTCGTAATTTCCTATGTTACTTTAAATACCATAGATTTCTATAGGTTTTCGGGTACTATATACCGGAGAAGAACTACCTATTTTCTGTATTATTTTCAAAAATTTTGGTCCAACCAAAAGTTTCAAAACCTTAAAATTATCAAAAAATATATTTGAGATCCTCAAAACGAGCCCTTTTTAGGGTTCCGTAGCCAAATGGCAAAAAACGGAACCCTTATGGATTCGTCATGTCTGTCTGTCCGTCCGTATGTCACAGCCACTTTTTTCCGAAACTATAAGAACTGTTGAAACTTGGTAAGTAGATGTATTCTGTGAAACCGCATTAAGATTTTCACACAAAAATAGAAAAAAAACAATAAATTTTGGGGTTTCCCCATACCTAATTAGAACTGTAACTCAAAAAAATTTCTTTCATCAAAACCATGTGTGTGGGGTATCTATGGATAGGTCTTCAAAAATGATATTGAGGTTTCCAAAACAATTTTTTTTCTACACTTAATAGTTTGCGCGAGAGACACTTCCAAAGTGGTAAAATGTGTGTCCCCCCTGTAACTTCTAAAATAAGAGAATGATAAAAATTAAAAAATATACGACGTACATTACCTTCATCCTCATATCAGCCGAAAGACGTCCACTGCTGAACAAAGGCCTCCCCCAAAGATTACATACATTACCTTGCAAACTTCCATTAATATTAGTTTGAACGAGATCTAGTAAGTAGTTTTTTTTTAATACGTCATAAGAATTATAATAAATATATAAGGGAGCCATACAACAAATACGATATTTTTGCCGTTTGTATAGATAATGGTACGGAACCCTTCGTGCGCGAGTCCGACTCGCACTTGACTGGTTTTTTTTTAAATGTATATCTATATCAATGACGTTCAAAAAGACTATATTAATAATTTCGTCAAGGGGTACGGTAGACTCTAAACGTTACCTGAATAATAAAACATAAAAAAAATAAAGATTTCGAGTCGACAACATATATCCGCAAAATTCGGATTGTCGAGTAGGTATTTTGTTAAATTCTAATGGTGCTGACTGCTGACAGACAAATTATAATCGCCATATTGACCGACCACTCTAGCGAAACGTCACTGACACCGGATATCATATAAAATTAATACTTTTCGTAATAAAATAAAATTATATTTATTGTACATTTTGGACTTTTTGGTGGGAACTTGCGAAGTGAAGTTACGTTTTGATTTTATTTTCATGAAATTGTGTATTTTGGGTTTTATTGAATATTATCGGTAGTAGCAAATGCACTAGTGAAGTGAAATGATTATGTGTATTAGTAGGTACCTAGGCTTTTCAAGTTGTCTCAAAAAGTCCGTGAATTTTTTTAGTAGAGCGACCACCATTGTACTAAAACCCTAACACCTAATAGATCTAACATAAACTGACTAACTATGATTTATTAACATTAATTTAACTTGACAAGAAATAAAAATACATGAAGAATATAAAATAGTGTTCATCTATATAGTACTACATTCATTAATCTGTGGTGTTCATTTAGTTTTGCATAATGATCACAGAGTACTCACACGAGTGATCCTATAAAGGTTCCGTTTTTTTCTTTTGAGTTTCGGAACCCTAAATATTAATATGTGCTTACTTACTCCTTGTAAGTAAGTAGGTTTAATAGGGGAGAGTCACCGACTATGGAATAGCTTCTAATGAACTTATTATTCTGCCTAAGGATTTGTAGGTTTTATTTAATAAAACAGAAACAATCAATATTTAACAAATAGCATTTATATAACAATGGCCCTGATTCTATTGTTTACAAACTAAACATTTTAGTCCTGTGCGATTAGTCCAATTACTTCTTTTAACGTGAATTTAAGGGCGTTTAGGGACTGTTGCTGATAATGGAACTCTTGATTTGAGTTATCAGAATGGAATATGGTATCTGTTGCTATGCGGTATGTGGCGCTACAGGCGTTTTTATTGGTCACGACTATTTATGTACACACGGCCACAGATCAAGCTACACACTGCGGCACCTTATGCTGTTGTAATTGGAGCTATTTTGCAACAAAAATGTGTAGTTTGAACTGTGGCCGTGTGTACCAGTATATTACGACCCACGGCATCGCGGCATGGACTAAACTAAACTGACAGCTTTTTCTTCAAAATGTCTATCATTTTTCAATAAGGCTGACATGAAAGAGAAGTGACATGAGTACATGACTAATATTAGTTAAGTTAGTAAACAATAGAATCGGCACCAATATAACATTAATAATTACATATATGGCTTACATGATTTTTAAAGGTAGAACTACTATATTCAGTAGGTATAAGATTAATTTATTCATGATTTGATATTTGAAACAA
Source organism: Tethea ocularis (assembly GCA_963555595.1). Taxonomy (NCBI): domain Eukaryota; kingdom Metazoa; phylum Arthropoda; class Insecta; order Lepidoptera; family Drepanidae; genus Tethea; species Tethea ocularis. The sequence continues at coordinate 5,838,762 of OY741966.1, forward strand.
ATAAAAAAATTGTTATTATGAATCTATGATTAGAACATTAACATTTTATAAGTACAGATATTTTTTTTAGACTTTATTTTGAACAGTTTTAGTTTGAATTATCTATTTATTTTAATTTTCCATTGTATACTGGGTGATTTTTTAATAGCCGTCCAAATTTACAGGGTTTATTATATCATTGTGAACAACTTTTATTATGGGACCAATCCTGAAATCACGAATAAAATACAAACTTTTCATACAAAACATCAATCTTGTTCGGTCAATATGTATGAAAAGTTTGGAAATGTTTATAAATCCCTGAAAATTTGGACCGTGTTTCAAAAAACACCTGTATTATGACTTTTGAAGGACCATAATCTCGCAATTGGACCACCACGTAAGGTGAGAAGAACAACAAAGACAGGACCTAGTAGGGCTGAAGTAGTAACACATTGGCGATGTCCGGCGACAGATTTGACTTGAGTCAGCCAGCCGGGTTTTACTAAGTGCACCCTACAATGCTATGGTTACAATGTTTCCATTCACCAAATATCAAGTAAATTTTAGGATTAGAACCTTCGCCACAGAATTCGACCTACCACCAATTTATCATTGGCTTAAAATTAATTTCGCCACATTAGTATTTGTACCTATAAATCTACAAAAATACATAAATTTACTGTATTAAATTGATAGTTGATATTTGTAGCACTTTATCATCTTGCAAAGGTTCAAATGGCAAAAGTTAAAAGCAATCTGATTAGTATTGTAGAGTTAGTTAATTTTAATATTATCTTATCAAATTTACCCAACTGATGATAACGAGAGCAAGAGGATAAGACGTCACTCAGAATGATGCAAATATTATACTATTTAAATTGAGATACATCAATTATTTTGTTGGTATGATAAGACTGGAAACAACAAAGTACTTACATAATGTCAACTTATTTGTAATATTTCTTTGCACTTTTTATTAGGTATTTTAACTAAATGTTGCCGCGCTATTTTTACAAGTTGTCGAAAGTACATTAATTTTCACACTTCCTTCAAATAGATATGTGTGATGCGCACAGCATGAGTTCGCGTGACGTCATTAATATTTTAATACATTCTTTGGTTATCATTACTATTTTAACAACTAACAAAAATATTGATTTTGTATATAAAAAGCCATACGGTTTCGAGTCCTATTTTTTACATGAAATAAATACATTGTAATCATTATGTGGCTAGGAATCCACCATCAATTGGCAATTCAACTCCATTGATCATACTGGATCTCTCACTCAAAAGAAATACAACAGCATTTACCACCTCCGATACTTCTCCAAATCTGAAACAAATTGTTGTTTTATTTAAACCAACACTTCAAAAAGGAGGAGGTTAACAATTTATCGGAATCTTTTTTTAAATGTATGTTCCCCAATTACTCACAAGATGCCTGGACCGATTTGGATTTTTTTTTATACTTTACCGCCTTCAAAACACTGTCAGATTTGAGTTCATACATAGTTATTTTATGCTTTTTAGTGTTTTGAAGGTGATTCTAAATTTTGTAAAATTTTCCTTTTTCCAATTTTCAGTTTATAATTACATCAATGCATTTTGTATTTTCACGTCCATTCTTTATGTACCGTTAATATACATGAGAGCTAGATTTGGGGAGTAAGTCTTAAATTAAAAAATTGAATTACCTGTTAAGTGGTATTTTAGCCAACATTTCATTTGCTTTAGCTGGATCTGACCAGCCCACCTTACCCATTTCAGTCATAATAACAGTTGGATTAACAGCATTCACTCTTATTCCAAAAGGTCCTAATTCTAATGCCATAGCACGAGTCAATCCGTCCAAAGCTGCTTTGGAGGCACTGTAAATAGCATGGTCTTTAAGAGCAGCCTGAAAAACAATTAAAAAAAAAATTTAAGCTAGCAAGGCATGGCACATCACCTAAACATTTTTACTGAATTTAAAAGTGTCAAAAACTTTCATGTTTGACTAATAATATCTTTGGGACAGAAATTAGTTATCAGATTGTATCTTTGTTAGTGTTTATATGCATTAGTGGATTTCGAATGGACATCTTAACAAGATAATTCCGCAATTATGATATATATATCACTGTTGAAAAGACTTCAGTTTTACTGAAATCTACGGTTTAATTAATTACTACTAGGTATGTTAATATCAAAATTTTAGCTTTAGAGTCCTGGGACAATTGGAACATATTATTTTGCATACTTTTAACTAAGTATATTATCATTAAGATTAGTAACAATATTAATTTGAACCTGCTTTATTAATACTAAACTGACCCCCCTCCCAAATAACATAATCATTTTTTTTTATGATGAATGCTTAATATATGAGAGAATCCTCTATGTGATTGTTGTATGAGGTATGTGGTTCTGTTTTTTTCATTTAGAGCCATGGAAACCTAAAAAGGACTACAAATGTACAATTATTAAATTAAATAAGTAAGAATAACTTAAATAATTAATTAGATCATGAAATAATAAAATAAGATACCTTAGATGCTTGAGAGGATATATTGACTATGGCACCATGTGTTTTATTTTCTACCATTTTTCTTGCTACTACTTGACTGATGTTGAGTACAGCTTTTACATTCACATCAAAAGTTCTGAAAATGAAATCATAAATTGTATTTAATCCGTTATTAACATTAGACACACACAACAAAGTTGTGAATACCCAACTGGACTTTGGGGCCCATCACTGCTCAACTTCCTTCACCATTTTAATTTTGAAAGTACTAAAGTTGCCCGCTAAGATAAAATTCACCATATAATAATACTAGGCCTAAAATCCTTCTAGGAATCCTCTAGATAACTCTGAAAATCTCATCTAAATCTGTACAGTGGTTCTAGAGATATGAGCATACTAATATACATGTTTAGACAACAGAAAGAGAGAATTAATAATGTAAAGGATGTTGTTAAGGTTATATTCTATGCAATGTAAAAAAACAAATGGTGAATGACATTTTCTGCTATTTTATAATATTTAGCCTATTCTGTGATTAATAACTAATTAATTATATTTAATAAAGATATCTATTATGAGATTTTGAAGGAATGTCTATGTATTAATATTATTCCTATTATAATCAATATTTTTCCTGTTATGTTCATTTGCAATAACTAACCTACTGAATGATGTAAATTTAGTTGTGCACAAGTGAAAATACAAATATTAATCCTACTTCAATTTCTAAATCTAGAAATGATACTAATTAGGTAGCTAATTATTATTAAATTATGAAATATATATTTCTTTATACCTATAAATATACTTATCTATACATACTTATCAAAGTCAGAGGGAGAACACTCTAAAAATGGTTCGCAATAGGCGACAGCCGCATTGTTAACCAGTGCATCGAAATGCCCCAGAGTTTCTATAACTTTACGTGTCTTGTCCCAATCTGCTACATCAACATCCACTATTTCTATGGAAGGATATTCGCTCTGCAAACTCTCCAAGTGTGATCTGGTTCGTGACACAGCAACAATATTGGCACCAGCACGCCATAATTCGATAGCGATACCCCTACCAATTCCTGCCAATTAAGTATGCGATTTAAGCACAAACTGTTAGGATTATCTGTAGGAATGAATACTATTATAAAAAAATATAATAGTTGATTGCGGACAGCTTCATTATTTGCAAATTATATGTTGTAGGTACGTAAAAAATAAACAAATCACTAACCTTGGCCTGCGCCAGTGACGAGAATTCTCTTACCCTTAAATGAGATTTCCATTTTGTTCTTTTGCTAAGAATCTACGTTAATTACACTTATACTGTATAAATAATCTATATAAAAAATGTGGTGAAAATAAAATTGTAGAATAATGTATCACGAACTAGAGCCTCAAAGAGAATTTATTACTACGTTTTACAGCCTCTTTGACTAGTGCAGCCGGTAGCGCAGAGCTTTGGCGCAGCGCGGCGCCAGTGTTGCCAACTGGGTATTAAGATTTCGGGCTAGGTCGAATTTGAAAAAGGGATAGATTTGCTTAAAAATTACTAATAGACTATAAAGTAGGTATAATAAACAATACATACAATATATCCTAGATCAGTTAATATCAGAAACATAAATGTTGAATAATTGAAAAAGTAATTTATTTATCTGTATGAATTCCTTTGCTAACGCAGTTAGCGCGTTGCGCTGTATCTATTTATTTTTCTTAATAATAAGAACTGATGTTTTTATAAATTCTATTTATCCTGTTGGGCGTCGCCACCATTTAATACAGCTTTAAGGGGGATGTTCCAAAAAGCCCGCAAAATTTAAAATTTTATTAGGTTTTTTTCAAATTATAGTACGTTCAAATTATAGTACAATACATTTGTAGTCCTTTTTAGGTTTCCATGGCTCTAAATGAAAAAAACAGAACCACATACCTCATACAACAATCACATAGAGGATTCTCTCATATATTAAGCATTCATCATAAAAAAAAATGATTATGTTATTAGGGAGGGGGGTCAGTTTAGTATTAATAAAGCAGGTTCAAATTAATATTGTTACTAATCTTAATGATAATATACTTAGTTAAAAGTATGCAAAATAATATGTTCCAATTGTCCCAGGACTCTAAAAACCTAATAAAATTTGAATTTCGCGGGCTTTTCGGCCGATTCACCATTAGATTTCCCTTTATAGTGGACGACCACAACCGTGTGACGGCATTTAAACGCTTTTGTTTCTGGGAACTTATTTTGAAAATTTAATGTGGAAAAACAAAGTTATCTAGCTAGCTAGCTAGCTATCAGTGACCTCCGCTCACGCTATGGTATCGGCCATACAAGTCGGTGGAACGCTACAATATCTCAAGAGATTAAAGTATTATCTATTTGAATGAGAAAGAGTTTTAATTGTAATGACAAAAATAAGTAATTTGACGTATGTCAAGCGTATAAGCGTTCTTCGGATTTGTTCCTTCGATACTTATCTGTACTATTATAGTACTATATTCATTAATCTGTGCCTCCGCTGTCAGATGGCCGCCGCCCAATAGGTTAATTATTTTCTTGTACACACCGCCACAGATCAAGCTACACATTTTTGTTGCAAAATAGCTCCTATTACAACTGCATAAGGTGCCGCAGTGTGTAGCTTGATCTGTGGCCGTGTGTACATGACTGTTTGTTGCCATAATAAATATAAATAAAATAAAATACAATATGATCAATGAAAGACAGAGACAGAAACATTCAAGTCAATCGCAGATAGAATGGGAATCTCCATACATTGAGAGCATTCGTTTAGTTTTGGTAAGCTGTTATTTAAATTTTTTTTTCGTTCTTAGTTTATATTTATGATTTTGTCTATTTTTTTGGGCTAGATTTGGGGCTTGCGACTAAATAATTATTTGTGGTGCTGAACAAGCCGAAAAGGGCTAGATCTAGCCCTTTCTGCCTAGTTGGCATTACTGGGTCAAACTGTCAGTCAAGTGAGTGTCAAATAAAATGTAAATCAAAGACAACAAAGGAGAGTTTTGCCAGATGATATACTGACCAAAACGAACGAGATCTCTTACGTAGTATTTGTATCCTCTTTGCGAGATCCAGAAAGTCATGAAACAGAGTAATCCGTTGGAGCGCGAAATTCAAATTTTATCACGTTTCTTGCAAATTGCAGCTCAGTTATAGCGTTATAGGTCGTAAGTTATCAACATGTTATTTGCGACAAGAATGGTAGTATATTTACTGATTAATAACAAAATAAATCATCAACATATTCCTCCAAGGTAAGGTATTCCACCTGATGGTAAGTGTCAGTCACCACTGCCTATGGACATTTTGCGATACCATGGGTGATTGCTGATGTGGTACCGACCTTGATGAGCTTTTTTCACGCCCTTTTGAAGAACCCCATCTTGTAGCGCTGCTGAGAGAAAATACCACAATAAGAACGTCCTACTGAAACGTTGCGTGGACGAAGGAGGCAGCTCGAGGATATAAGGATGAGCTCCACATCTTCGGCGAGCGGTGCGATGAAAGAATGGTGACGCTGGCACCAGATCAAAAAGTTCCACGAAACACTCCCTATTAAACAAGCGGTAGAGCACGCAGAGTGAGCCTATGTCTCTTCTGAGGTGAGTATGTTCGAGATCGTCAACCAACAATACGAGTGGCCTGTCTTTGCACCGAGGCTAATGGTAAGCGGGTGCGCCAGCCCAAAGGTGTGAGCAGTAGAAAGCTGCAGCCGCTGGATTGAGGTATATAATGTAGATACTATTAGGCTTATAGGTATAACTTGTCTAGATGGAGAGTTCGAGCGTCGAACGCCAAAAAAAATATCAGCTAACTGTTGGCGTAAATGAAATGAAACTTTAAATTTTTATATCAATTTATTCGTTAATTTAAATATCAAATACTTAGACATACATGTTATCATGTTATGGCAGGGATATATGAATAAATATCTGCATTATTTTATTGTTCAATTTACCATTATTGCTCCGGCAACATCGTTTATACTAGAGTATCTTCATATTACCAGTATACCTATATTAAATTAATTATTATTATTATTACTAGTTCCCGCCCGTGGTTTTACCTGCGTTCCCGAAGGATCTTGTGTTTTCCTGGGATAAAAAGTAGCCTATATGTTATTCCAGGGTATGATATGATCTATATATGTGTCAAGTTTCATCCAAATCCGTTCTGTAGTTTTTACGTGAAAAAGAGAGTAACAAACATTCTTATATAAAGTAGGATATAAGTCACCAGCAGTGCTTTGCATGCAGGTGACCTAGTAATCCACACGCACCTTTTTATCTCCCAATTCTTTGCCCTTGTTGTGTACAAAACCTTCACATTGTTGGTAGGTAATTCGAATCTTTAAACACTGCATAACGTATGCCTAGCCTACATTTTATTAATACAATAGAAATATTGTTGTTGTCTTCATAGTTGACATTGGTTACGAGTATTTAATAGATAAGGCATATTTAGACATGTTGAAATTTTGATGACACCTACAACCTTGAATCAATTAGCCCAGTTGACCATTGATTGACTTCAAGGGTCTGAAGAGATTAACTGCTTATAATTATTTGGGTACTGATAGATCTATCGCCTGTAGGGAGCTTTACGGTATCGGCCTCGCTCTTCGTCATCACGCACGTCCAGGTAGTGGCTGAATACTACTGCCCACAGGTAGAGGTACAGACCTGGAATACACAATCAATAATAATATTTCAATGACGATTAGCTATGGCTTAGTCAGATAGTGCGACAGGTTCGAAATATAAATCAATAGCTTCCGCCCCACGGTTTCACCCGGGTTCCCTGGGATTTTATGTTTTCCCGGGATAAAAAGTAGGCTATCAGTTATTCCAGGGTATAATCTATCTATGTGCCAAGTTACATTCGTTCTGCAGTTTATACATGAAAGAGCAACAAACATCCATTACATACATAGGTACCTACAGCCTCACAAACTTGCACGCAGATTGATTAATCTATTCTAAAGTTGAGTTTGTTTGATTGCGCTAATCTCAGTCTCAGGAACTACCAGTCGAATTCTAAAAGTTCGTAAAGTAGTTTATATTGATGAAAAAATAATAATGTAAAAGCTACATGTAAAATCTTGTATCGATAAGATAATAAATCAGTACTATAAGCTGTAACGTCATACATTAGTACACATTTATTACGGGAGATTTTTAAGTATTACCAAAACATACCTTGAAGCATTGTAGATAGGTATATAAATCTGTGGTATACCTATTTATTTATATATTTTATCGAATACTATCGAAATAATTTGAATTATAATTTACCTATTTACTGGTTTTTGAACTATAGATTCATGAAAATGAATCATAATTACCTACATCAAACTTATCAGAATATTTCTTGGAAATAGCTCAAGTATTGTTTTAGACTTGGTCTTGTTGCACCTGTTGTTTACGTTACCGCTTTATAAAGATGGGTTGTGGCACAGGCCTTATGGCGTACGAGTATATCATACTTAAATATATTTTTTACGGATAATGGTTCACAAACATTAACTTACACAAGTAGAAGAGTCCACCGATAAGAATGATGGTAGCCAGTATGACGTGGTCTTCATCGTCGAGGTAGTACGTTATGGAGGTGTGCAGAACGCTGATCAGCAAGCCGATAGCGAGTACAATGCCCAGCACTACCCAGGGTAACATTAACCATGACCGCCGCTAAAAATAACAAAAAAAATTTTTTGAAAAATATCACAGATTTAGACATACATTACATTTAGACATTGATTTTTTTTCTTATTGTTAACTGGTATAACTTGCTCTCTCGCCCGGCATCAGATTATCGTTGAGTTTTGGGACACCCTGTATAATAGGTAATGTTGTGTACATTACCTACCTATTTTTATGATTTAAATTTATAGGCGTTGTAACTGCGTAGTAACAAAATTGTAATGAACTTCATTAAACTGGGCTTCCATTCCATCACCTGGACTATAGGTACTATATCTAGCTAGACCCCATGCGGGACTTTCGACTAGTCCATCGATTGATATTTGCGTGCCCCATAAAATACCAGAATTGCATCACAACATCTCAGAAAGCTCTAAGTTTTTTTTTTCATTACCCGTTACAAAGTAGTTAAGTTGCTGTTGAGTTGATTGTTGTAAGAATTAATAATTGAAAAAATATCTAGTAGGTACTTAAGTATAAGAAAAGTCTTACCGAAAATGATGTCTAGCCATGCAGCATGAAATATTAAGATAAATAAAATAAGTACCAAACTAATAAGTACCATGCTATGAAGCTGCAAATGTGACAAAATTGACCCCCCACCTCGCTTCTAGGTTTTGTGTGCTTACACCACCACTATTGGCCACATCATCACATATAGGTACGTGATGAAGTGGCCGATGTGATGATGCCCTGGGTAGGTAATGTCTGAATAAAAAAATATTTTAATCAGATAGTTAATCCTTCGGAAGTAGTTAGTCAGTCTTATAAATAGTCTAAAGAATACGGTATGGGTAAAGCTTATTTATTAACATTTAGGTACCTTTTGGACTGCTACGATAAGCAGCGAGCATATTAATATGGTAAAACATAAGTTTATCGTTAATATAATCCTCGGAACTGTAAACAAAGAAAAATGCATCCATTAAAATCATTACAAACTTTAAGTTATTTTAAAGGCAACTTCTGATGCTGTCTACATATTAGTCAGGTTCTCATTATTTATTATTACGAATTTGAAATATTGAACGTCTCTAGATACCTAGATAAACCAACAAAAGTTGAGCTAAATACTAAACCAGTTGAAAGTTTAGATTCGGTTGCTATTTTTCTTAAAAAAAATGTCAAGCTAATGCACGCGTAATTAAGAAAATGTACCTGAGTAATTTAATAATTTAAATTATTTTTGCAACTTACTGTCGAGTGAAGATAGTTGTCTGTCAATTTCTTCATTGAAGAACAATGTGCTGAAGGTAATCTTGTGCTTCTTCACCACCCATACGACTATAATGGTGGCAATAGAGAGTATGATGCCCAGGACAGCTGTGATCAAGGTCCCCGTGCGTGTTGATGCACAGCAACAGCATTTCTGAAGTCGCTTCATTTTGGCGATTGCTTTGTAAATTAACCGTTGATTTGAAATGAACTATTGGCTCATGTTTTCTGTAACCAAATGAAACATACAGGTAAATAAGAAAAGAAAATAAAAACTTTTCCAGTTTTATTAACATGCTCAAATTAATAAAAATTCTTGAATAATTATCGTTCGTACATTACATGAATTACATGTATCCAATGCCGTGACGAACAGGCCCCAAGTTTCTCCTATCTAATATTACAACGAGCTTGATCTTTCGGCAAAGGAAAACTTAGTAAGAACCATCGGCTTACCATTAGTTCTTTTTGATTATAGTGTAGGTAATTTGAAGTACCTATTCGTCGCCGGATTGTATACCATAATTATGATATTTGGCGACACTAATTGACTTTCTGAAGTATTTCTTGTTCTTTGGATACAGGTGTGGTCCAGCCAGAACGGCATGTTCTACATATACGAGTTGCTAGCAGGGCCACCTGATTTTAACCGGAGACCTATGGACTTTATCATGGCTTTACTGGTGTTTTTTTTTGTCCACTCAAAAATCGAATCCCTGCAAGGGCAACCCACTACCGCATAAGAACAAATAGGATATATTATTTGTATCAGATAGATTTTGTTAGGTAATGTGAACACGAGATGTAGGTATTAGCGCAGAGTAATAAGTATTAGCTACTTAAAGGTACGTGGGATGCAGGTGCCGTTGACGGACGCGGACGTGGAACGTCTATTCAATCCGTTAATCTTCGACGCCATTGGCATTTTACAGTCTTATTTAAAGAATTCACAAATATTGGATTAGGTACCTTCATTTTTATCTGGTTAAACATGTTTTTATGTTGAGCGAGACGGTGCAATATATATACCTAGGTACTAAACTTTATACGAGTACCTATTAGTATGATTTTTTTATACCTTGGGTTATATTATTGAAGTTATCGTAGGGTTATCGTATTTCTTAGAAAATAACATATAGCCTGTGTTACCCAGTAATAATGTAGATATCTATTGGTGAATGAATTTTTAAAATCGGTTAAGTAATTTTTGAGTTTATTCATTACAAACAAACATACAAAAATTCAAATCTTTTCTCTTTATATGTATTAGTGTAGACGTAGGTAAATTACACTTCTTCTATTTTGATTACTAATATTACTATGGTAGGTATAGGTATGTTTAGGTGGTAAGAATGTAATCTATTTTTTCGCAGCACCTAATTCACCTACTTCCGTTTGCAAGTGGGCTAACTAACGACGGCGCCGCGGCGCGGGAGCGGGCGAGAAAACACGCGTGTTATCGGTTTGTTACCTTACCTATTCGCGGCAGGTTATTTCTGATCAACATGTCACACGCACACGTGGCAAACTCATTAAGGCATGCAGCACCGTAACGTAGCCATATTGCCGCTCGATTGATGAATTTGTCGTTTTATAAAAAGACTATAACATGCTCGTGGCTCCGCCCTGAAGAATCCACTCTAAACAAATATCACTTCCCAAGGCTCGCACTTGGTAATTGTTTATTACGACCACGTACCTATCAACACAGAATACATAATAGGTAATAGTGTATCACTGTATAAGCTATGTCGGTACACTATCTACCTACCTAAGTAGGTACTAAACATTTTCATTTATTAAAAATTTCGCAATAATAATCCCAAATTGATGGACTGCGCGTTCATGACGATTCAGAATTAGAAACATTAGCCAATACCAAATCGATTGTGGACTGACTCGTTTGAGAAGGGGAACATTCCTAGAATAGGTACCTACCTACTTACGCAATGTTCTAATTTTATAAGTTTTAATATTGCAGAAGTAAAGTATTACATAGTAAATAAACAAAAGTAGGTAACTAGTAATAGTGTAGGGATAAAGATGATAATTTAGTCTTATCATAAATATAATTTCTATCCGCTCGAGTACCTATTTATTCTTTCTGTGTATTTTTCAATGCTTATTCTATTTTTAGAAGTGACAGATCACAAACAGTTGCTAACAACAACAATCAATATAAATATAAACCTGACAAGACGCTCAAGTGTTTCGCAATTAGGGTTAACTGTGTCAAATTATTATTGCATGTTACTTTTTAATTAGTACCTACTACTAGTGCACCCGGCAGACGTCGTTCTGCTCGGAAAATACATGTATACCAACAGCAGCGCCACTTACCGTGTCCAATTGTGTTTTCAAACCATCCAGGATCTCATTGAAATGTACACACATCATTTCATCTAAATCGGTCCAGCCGTTTAGGAGGAGTTAAATAACAAACAAGAATATGTGGTAATGTTTGAAAAGTAAAATTAATTAGTTAAGTAAGGCATATGGAATAACAAATTATTACTAATTACCTATTGCTTTTACCTACATTCCTGGATATTTTCAATGTGTGCTTTAATTTCACTTGCTTGAGAACATTTTTGAACATAGTATGCAATCTTACAAAAGTGAAAATTGATTGTCACTATTTGTGACTTTACACTGGAGTGTTTCCTTAGGCCTTTCTACCGAGTACCTAGGCGTTATTTATTTGTAATACACAATGTTTTATGAAATGGAAGTAGTTTACAATAAGAACAAATTTTAGTATGGGAAGGAGCATTTTCAACCTATAAAACGCTGCATGGTCATTACTAATAACTATGTTTAGTACGGAACATTAATAACAAGGAGGTAGAGTCTAAACTGACACTGATTTGCAAATAGCGAGCCACAATCAGCGCTCTGGGGCTCGGGCAACGATAACCCTATCCGGTAATAGGTACCTACTATCCCCGACATTGGCCTGACCTGACCCACTTTGCTGATCGCACGGCCCCAAAATGCCCCCCCATATAGGTTAGTCCCTATTGTATAGGTAAATGACACACCTAGACATTTTACACCCCATACCAGGTTACACTTTAGTAGCCTAACCTTGAATAGCTTTTATGACTTCATAGTTTTTTGTTATTCCTATAGAATTTCTGGGTAGAAATAATAAAAAAGGGAATAATAATACTGCCGTGTATCATCATACTTAATCTACTTTCGGCAAATAAATTAAAAAAGAGTGTCTTCTCTAGGTTATTAGGGCCGTTATTTGAATGTAAATTTGTGCGTGTTAATTTAATTAAATTTTAAGTAAGGCCTATTGAAAGGAATTTTGTGATTAGCACCCAAGATGTATATCAATTGATTATCTTAAGTATTGTGTATGCTTTTGAAACTATTTAAATCTAGATTAATTCCTTACCTAAATAAAAGTCATTTTTCAGAAAGGAACCAATGTACTTACACATACAGTTCTATAATATTTTGAATGCAAAATGAATACATAGATAAAACTATAACTCTGAGTCGCTAATCACAAAATTACGATTAATGCCTATGAGCGCATGAAATTGTTGAAGTAATAAATTAAAACGCACGAAATACTTATTCGTTAATAATGTTAACTGCGGACGATCCACCATAAATGTAGACTATGAGATCACAATATAATTTTATTATACGTTTAAAACCCTATATTATATTTAGTGAATATATATTAATAGCATCTTGGGTCATATCCGATGAATATATAAGATTGACGACACGAAAGTAAACCTTTTCTTCAAGTCAATAATGTTTTATTTGAACAATAACATCGATGCTGAATAAATAAGATGAGATTCGTTTGATTATTTTTATTTTTATTGCATTGCTTCATTGATTTCAAATAATGTTATGTAGGTAGGTACCTCCATTGCAGTTCCGCGAAAAACCTTCATTGCAGTTTTTGTTCTTTGAAGGAGTTAGGTAAATACAGGTATTGTATTATTAAATAAAGTCGTATGATTATAAATAAACCAGAGCGTAATTCCATATCGGGCGCGGCTTGTAGGCGGTACATAGTCTTTGTTACGTGCGGTGCGTTGTGCAACGCATGATATCCGTAACAGATGTCGTGTTAGTTATTCTGCTTGATCCATCTTAATGATTCCGGCACATCACTATCATCACAGATGTTGTATGCAATACTAATTTTATTTATTTCAGATCAGATGCGACCCGCTTGATGTAGATACATTGTAGAGTCGTATATTGTGTGATGGGGATCAGAATGTAAGAGCATTGACGAGTGCTTATATTTCTTGATTGGATTTGTGTTATCTTAATTCATACTTATTATTAGGTGATAAGAATAAGAATGTATATTATAATCTCTCAAGAGGCAGGCAAGTAATAGTAACATTTAGTGAAAAAGAATTAGATATCAAATTTCAAAATTTCTCGGAAGAACCATGTTGCAAAGGGCAATTGTATAAACCAACTTATGTATAGTAGGTATCCTGTTGACATAAATACACTGAAGTGACGCATTATTTACGTTCAAAAGATCACGCTCACCTCCTACAAATGATTATAATCCTGACGACGCGAACGTTTCGAGTTGATCGCTCCATTTTAGTAATTCGACTACCATTCCTTTTTAGATTTTACGATAATGATTCGAAAGTGTTTGTGTAATATATTCGATACTCATGGCTAAACGTATCTATAAATGAAACTTGGCACATGCCTTAAATGATGCCTTGAATAACAGTAGGTAACTTCGATTAATACATAGCTAATTATACATTTTCATACTATGATCCCTCGGAATTGCAGGTAAAAAACTAAGGGGAGGTACCCCCTTAGTTTTTTACCTTATTACAAATACGAGTAAATAAAAAAAACATTGTTATGATGATACTTATTTTGACAAAAATTAAACTATTTTATAATTATGCATATCCTTATTACTGTACACACGGCCACAGATCAAGCTACACATTTTTGTTGCAAAATAGCGCCTATTACAACCGCATAAGGTGCCGCAGTGTGTAGCTTGATCTGTGGCCGTGTGTACATAAAACTGAGTTGAGTTATTTTTAGGCCTGTCATAATGCGGATTATAAACCACCAAAACTAATTTTTGAGGAATCGGACCATTTTTTTTATTTATGAAGGTCGACAAGCAGGCAGGCGGTCCACCTGTTGGTAAGTGATTACCGTCGCCTATCGCTATTTACAAAACCAGAGGTATTGGCAAATTTGTATGTTCAACTATTTATGTTGAAGCGAAAGTGTGATTTGGCATCAAGCTCGTGCTCTTGGCTATCGGTCACTAAACAGATGAAGGCCACCGTAGTTTGGATGTCATTGTCATCATTAGACATTTCAGCTTATCAATGAAGCAATTAAAAAAATTACACTATAAAACTCACTTTATAATAATATTATGTTAGTTTGCCAAACTGAAGTGGCAGTGCGCGGGGCACAGATGGCCGTTGGGGCAGAAAGGTACTCGAGTGGCGACCACGAACCGGAAGACGGAGCGTGGGCAGGCCCCCCACAAGGTGGACCGACGATCTTGTGAGAGTCGTGGGAAACCGCTGCATGCGGGTAGCGCAAGAACGCCCAACGTGAGAGAGGCCTTTATCCAGCAGTGTACGTCTTTCGGCTGATATGATAATGATAAGTGGTTTTCTTTTAGAATCAACCTCAAGTTTTCATTCAATTTTCTACTCGTATATTGTTTGCTCTTTGTCTGCCACACTTTCGGCCGTATTATCATTCATTACCCTATCCACCTAGCCTTCCACGGTAAGATTAAAACACAATATACACGACATACGAGTAGATAATTGAATTGAAACTTGAGGTCATTGCCCGAAGTGGGACGATGTCTAACTGATAAAACATAATGACTACACAAAATATTCCCAAGGGGTTCAATGGATGATGTCAGAGTAATCAATCATCAAGTTCACAGTACAGTCAATCCACTAAATTGTAGTTAAGTAACCCAATCTAAAGTCCATTGCAAGCATCTGTATGCAATTGATCCGAGCATTTCGACTCCGGCGCGGGCACTCACTTCTGTTTGTGTCCACACTCGTTCCCAGATGATGCACGTTCTCGGATGTTCTCACTATTACGCCGCATATATTCGGTACGCAGTGTATTCCAAGGAGTACATACCTACATCTAATACTATTATTGCGTTTCTTTATAATCCCTTACATACATTTACTACTCTTATGTATCTAAACACCTTTATGGCTATCTCAACTAGCATTATAATAAATGACTATTATTATAGTGCTAGTTTATAGCATTTTTTTTATACAACAAAGTCGGCAAACAAGCATTCGGCCCGCCTGATGGTAATCGGTAATATTATTTCTTTGTTCTTCTTAATATGTATCTAGGAATCTGGAGGTAGTGATACATTTTAAATAAGTAAGAGAGAACAGTATGAACTTACGGTATAACAGTTACACAAGGTTAAAAGAGGATACATTATTTACTCGTAGAGCAAAGTCAGTGTCACTAACTAATTAACGAATGACCTTGTCTCCGTGTGACCATTTATGTGAAGCAACAGTTGCATGTTATACAGACAGTGTTATATTTTTTTCACAAATTACACTACCGATTTATATGATTGTCATAATGAGGTAAAATAATCTCTATCAGATCGGTGGGTTGGTATTATTTTTGTAATATTTATATATATTTCTGTAAGTAATGTATAAATATGTATTTTTAAATGCATGTAAGTCTAGGAAAAATGTTCATTTTTCCGAAGTATAATCTTAGATAACTATTTTTATACCGTACCGCAACACAGAACGCAGAATGTATAGGTTAAAGGTATAAACCAAGGCCGGCGCACGCGCTACCGCAGAAGGTGCCGTGATGTCATCATGTTCACGTTGAGTTGTGGTCGAGTGACACCATTTGTTCATACATGTATTGAAAATTGTAAATAATACGCCTACTACAAAGTAAATTAAGAGAGACTCGGCTGACTTATTCTTCGTTTCTTATTTGTCTCATGTTTGTTTTTTTCTTAATTTACTGGTTTATCTCGTAATATTATATATAGCTTTCTTATCTAAATAGTTCCTAATTGCACTTTTATACATCCATTTCTCTAACTTTATAATTAGTTATATATACCTATTCAAACTCAAAAACAAAAATCATATATTTAGTTTAGGCCCTGATAAGGTATTTATGAACGTCGGAAGTTGTCAAATGTCTCTACCACCGGTTCGTAAAAAAACTACAAACTTTGTTCAGACAAATAGGTATAAAAACAATTTCGTGCTCCTAGCTTGCAATTTCTAAATATAACGTGATTGTTATAACATTATTGCGAATGTATTCATGACATCAGCAATGAGAATGACTAAAGATACCTTGAGCATATTAACCACAATGCCAATGTCAGAGGCTGCCCGTTGATTACGATTCCGAGTAGTCAACTTTAGCAAAAACTATATATGGTCATGGACCTCAGCAGCGCTGGCGAGAGATCAAGGTCAACGACTAGTAGGTACACATATCACTACCGATATATAAAAAAGGTTATGTGTGATATCGACTGTATACAGTTCCGTGTTTTTTACATAAATAAATTATGTCCATGATGAACAAAAAAGTTTAACAACCTATTTCCGGAGCGGTTGCTGGCTGAAGCGTGCCTTAGTTTAGACCAGAGGCAGAGTAGTATTTTCATTCAGAGACCTAGTATCGTAGTGTAAGCAGCCCTATATTTTTTGGTACTTATAGTAAACACCTAGCAATCACAGACACGATATTTGGTACAGTTCCAAAACGTTTTACACTGCAGTTTTCTTATTTAAAAAAAACTATTTCATGTAATTATGTACTTAATTACTTACATTCTTAACCCACCAAAATATTATTGGAATAAACAGGTTAAATAATAAATAGTAATTAAATAAAGGACACGAAATTAATGTGTTTGATAAATAACATCTTAAATACAACCACATACAATGTAATATCACAAACATACAAAAGTTAGATTAACCTATTCCGGTGATGGTGATGGAAGATAATAATCTTCTGATAGCTCTGGACTTATTTTGGGTTTATTTTAGTATCATTATATTTCTTTGTATTTCAATTTATTAAAAGTATTTAAATTTTGATTTGTACGTATACCCAACGTTGAACGTTGGCGCTTGCCCGATGACGTACGTGACTTGTTGAGAGAGACAAATGCCGCCATTCGCGCCTATGATAGTTTCCCCTCAGAGGACAACTGCACCCGTATGCGTGCTCTCCAGCGTGACGTCAAGTCACGCATCGATGAGGTACGATAGGCCCGCTGGGACCAGACCCTTACAGACATTAGACCCTCTCATCAAGCCTTTTGGCATCTTTCTCGTGCCCTTACCAAGGATACGGTAGCACCCATGCCCCCATTAAATAGGCCCAATCTCCCTCCCGCTTTTGATGACGATGATTTGAAGCCGATAGACCCGAGTCATCTGGAGGAAGTTAACTCTGAAGTTGAACGGAGAGCCGCCCTCCCGTTACCCCCCCCCCCCCCTCTCAGCGAAGAGGATGACCCCCTCGCTCCGGCGACCCCTGACGAGGTCAAATCGATCATCAGAGATTTACACCCACGGAAGGCCCCGGGCTCGGACAAAATCACTAACAAAGTGATAAAACTCTTCCCCGCCCACCTCATAATACTGCTAACTTCCATATTTAACGCTGCCCTCTCTTGTATTCTAATATTTTCTACATCAGTGGAAAGAGGCCCATGTCATAGGAATCCATAAACCCGGCAAACCCAGGTCCGAGCCCTCCAGTTACCGCCCTATAAGTCTATTATATGTCCTGGGCAAGATGTATGAGAGACTGATCTATATCCGCCTCAAAACATATGCCGACGCCAATAATCTCATCCCTGATGAACAATTTGGCTTTCGAGCCAAACATTCTTGTGTTCAACAAGTCCATCGTATTGTTGAACACATCTCCTCTTAGTACCAAGAGCGTAACATGACAGGTGTCTTATTCTTCGATGTCGCGAAGGCATTTGACAAAGTGTGGCACAATGGCTTAATCTTTAAGCTATTTACCTTAGGTGTCCCACATAGACTCGTGCTCATCTTACGAGATTATTTGTCAAATCGCCACTTTCGATATCGCATTCCTGGCGCACTCTCCTCCCCTCACCCTATCGGTGCCGGTGTCCCTCAGGGCTCGGTACTGTCCCCCTTGCTATTTTCGCTCTACACGAGTGATATGCCAAAGACCGACAAGGTGCAGTTAGGACTTTTTGCGGACGACACCTCGGTCTACTGCTCTAGTAAGTCCCCCTCAGTCATTGTTAAGAACCTCCTAACCGCGGCCAACGCCCTAGGCGCCTGGTTTCGGAAATGGAGGATCGAGATCAACCCTGTCAAAAGCCAGGCGGTCCTATTCTACAGACCCTACCATCGAGGTACCCCCTCCCCTCCTAAGGCAGTTACTCTATTCGGTGAACCAATCCGCTGGGAAAGGCAAGCCAAATATCTCGGAGTAACTCTCGATGATCGTTTGACCTTTGATGCCCACATTAAAGCGGTCCGCGCGCGCGCCGCCTTTGTTTTAGGGCGCCTCCACTTTTTATTAAATCGTAAATCTAAACTTGCCCTTAAAAGCAAGGTTAGACTTTATACCACGTGTATCCGCCCCATCATGACCTACGCTAGTACTGTGTTCGCACAGGCAGCTCCATCACGGATCCATAGCCTTCAGGTGATTCAAAATCGCTTCATGCGCAAGGCCACGGGCGCCCCGTGGTACATGCGTAATGAAAATCTCCACATTGACTTAGGTCTCCCCACGATAAAACAATTTATAAAAAGCACCTCACTCAGATTTTTCAATACCGCCGTTAATCACCGCAACCCTCTTATAGTGAAAGCCGCAACCTACACGCCCTCCCGTATACTCCGTATCCAAAGACCAAGGCAAGCCCTCAGCGAACCGGATGACCCCATAACATTAGCTCAGATCGAAGCTGACGGAGCTCGTAAAAGTACACAACACACTACACACAACCGATCACGCTACCGTCCTCGACGGCGAGGACCGCCGCGACGTACATAATGCCCGTCAGCGAAGCAGCTCTACATTATTGGAATTAGTATTTTTCCTACAGGAACTCTTCTTTAGCAGTTTCTGCTATTCGATCAGAAGTATGACGTCATCAATGTATGTTTACCTCGTGTCTTCTGGTACTACATGAAAGTACCAGATAATTATTATAATAATGTACTTTATTTAATGTTTCAATTAACGAAAGAATTTTAATTAATGTTTCTTTTTCATTCACAATAAAATAAATATATATAAAGATGACATCATCCAAAACAATGTTAGTGGGATGTGTAATCCCATATGCAGCAGAAATGAGTCATAAATTGACGATTGTAAGCATTACACCACTGACATGAGTAAACTGAGTTCTGCTGAACCATTTCAAGGATTGACTGATTTGATATCCGAGGAAATGATTAACGCAACGCTCAATCAAATCTATATTTCATTCAATGTAGGTACTTTAAAAAAAGATTGTATAAATTGTAACTTTAACAAAGTAAACTAAGTAGGGATAGACCCCAGTTATGTATATGTATTAGGTAGCTGTGAAACATTATAATTTTGTATTGTTATAAAATCGGATTAGTATAATATATTTCATATAATCATAACAATTGTTATTGGCTCACGTCAATTCCTCAGTGAGTCAAATATTTTGGATGAAACGTATACAGAAAATTTCTCAATCACCAAAACTTGTTTACTTGTCAAATACAAAACAGGTTTCTGTTATAAACTAAAAAAAAAGTAACAATCAATTGCTATGATTCATTACCTACACCTTCTCGAACACAACAATGCGGTTGCTCCAGATATAGCTAATGACTTTAATCATGTTGTTAATAAGAAAACAAAGCACAAGAGGGCAAAGTTTTGAAATCCAGTGTTTTCGGAATGTTACTGTTTCAACTTTAAATTGACGCTAATTTAGCTATTCATAACATAACGGTGTACTTGAACTGATAAGGCGAAAAATGTTAGGTCTGGCTCTCGTGGAAGTAATTGGTTGTTAAATAGAAAGTGCGGGAAATCGAGGATGAATTAAGTACTGGGCTCTGGTCTGCACATGTACACGGGTATGCAAGCACTACCATATGTAGTCAAACCATGTATGGGTAGTCCCGGGAAACAGACAAGTTCCCACGTACTCCGAGTATGCCACAGCGAAGTCGTCAGCCAGCACCGTTGTCTATTTGTATCGGTACTTTCTCACAACATTTTTACAACGGTATTATTTTCTAATTAAAATTCATTTGGAATGTATATATATATATATAAGTAATATGATTTTTGTTGGTGGTTATCAATTATGGATTCTAAACGTTGCTAAGCACTCTGTTGTAAACTTGTAATTCATTGTGATATTATAAATTTAATACTTTCACTTCTGTACCATATTCTGTACCAGTCTATGTACGAGTATGGCTCTCCAGGGAGTGTATGTACCATCTATGTAAGTGTGAGTGCGAAGCAAGCGCAGGGGCCCCCGCAGTATGTTGGGTGGCAGAAAAACACTCCCAGGGTATTAAAACAACAACACCAATTCTAAAACATTAAAGTTCATTTGCCATTTAAAATAAGAATGTTGCTTCTATACGATGACTGTAGTTTCGTATTCTGAACTCTGTAAGCGCAAAATCTGACAGACTCACTCAACTCAACTCAAACAAAACTCATTTATTCCGTTTATACCCTAAATGGCCCTAATAAGGCATTTATGAACGTCGAAATTTAAAAATGACGCTACCACCGGTTCGTAATACTCCGGCAAGAAACTCGGCAAAGGTTCATTCTTTTGTGGATCTTTCGTTTGAATTTATTTATTTAACTTATTATTACTTATTACGGAATCTCCGGAACAAATTCAAGTACAATAGATAAGTACGTTTGAAAACTTATGGGTAACTAAGGAAAGGCGCCGGATTTTGGGGATCGTTGTAAATATTCTGCTTCCTTATGAACGCGGATGAAAAAGCGAGAAAATTTTTGGGGTTCAATAAAATTCTACAATAGAAAACTATTGAGCCAATTTGAAAATAATACCGCGGAATATTATAGGTACGAGGAACAGTTATCACCATGAGGCATTCCGCGTCGTTAAATGTTGTTACACGTGTTTCCGTTGTGTCATGTTTTTCTTTTTAAGAATATATGACTTGGTTTATCTTTGTATTTAAATAGTGATATTAAAATATAGCTGTCTGCTCTATAGTGTCTGTCACTATACTTATACTTAGCTATACTCTCGTTCATAATACCTAGGTACATTTGGGAGCAAATTATTCTAAATTGGTAACTGATATTGTCCCAGGATATATTATCTCATATCCCAGTAGATATTAATTACTCCGTACTCGGATGAATGGTTGCATTTTGTTATATAAAATAAAGACTTAATCGAAAGTTAAATATGGGTATATGAAAATAGTCCGTTTAGATATTTTATATGTATTACTTTTACTACAAATCAATACTTACTAAATTAATTATTCTTATGTAAATAGTTACCAGTTTCGTGGAATCAGTTGCTTGCACTAGATTAAACATCTAGGTACCTACATTCTTATTGCTAAATAATTTCTTTATATAATAATTTGTTTGTAGCAGAGGTCATTGCCGAGATAAACAAGTAAGTATCGTAATCGTAGTTCCATTCGCTCAAATATCTACGCGGAGCGTGGGTAGCTATTCTGTAATACGAATCACACTGCCCATCCGATGATTCTTCCCACTATTATTTAATACTACTGGTGGAGACTACAAACTCGCTCGAACGATTTAAGTAGTGCTAAAGAAATACATTAGGTGTATTTATGAATAATTTTAATTTATCTTTTAGGACATAGTTTGCTTAAGTTGGAAGGTCACCATGTTTGCGAACTTTATATTACCTACTCCTTACATGCGACTATGCGATGTTGAGGATATATTGCTAAGTAAATGAAGGAGACGAAGATGAAAACCTACTATCCTCCCAATTTATAATGTTTCTAGAACGTATTTTATTCACGAATTTTACGATAAACAACTCGCTGGTGCGTAAAGACAGAAATATTAAAAATAACTTGCGACTCATGCCGCTCAAGGTAAGGACGTAACCCAAATATATTATGTATTCTAAAACAATATCAAGGTCCCCGGTAATGCGCATGCAAATTATATGACATTTTTGTAGTATTTTGTCAAAGTGATAAATAAATCTACCTACTTCATGTTTGGTTAATATGACATTAGGAACGTAACATAACTGATTAAGAATTAAGAAAGAAAATTAAGAAAGAAACTTTACCTTGAATATAAATGCTTCTAATAAAATAAAGGTATCTATTTATTATCACTTGGGTACACACTTAATCGCCTTGTTTCACATAAACAATGATAAGTAATGTTGATCACAATAGCGCAAAGTTACGTTTTCACGGTACGCGCACAGCTCGCGCGATATATCTGCCCGCTCGTCGGTGATAGTCTGACGCGGTAACTGCGTCTGTCTGTACGTGTACGCTGCCTGCGAACTACGGACTACCGAACCACATTGACGTTGACGCATGCTGTGATGATGACGAGGACGACGCTAATTTATAATCAGGTTATGCGAATGCCTTAGTGGAGTCCCAGCAGCTGCTACTATTGTGCTAGTTAAGATTTCTGTAACGTTATACCTACTGAATAATTACAAACCATTTGTAAATCGATCTGCTTTAAATATTAATGATATGGTATAGATAGTCATGTGTTTATTGAGAAGAGTTCTAAGCGATTTATCCATGAATAGGTTATAGAATACTAACTGAAGAAGTCATCTGAAAAGTCGAAGTTTACGCTGGTTGTTCAAGACGACTAAGATGTGTCTACTTACATTCCTTCATAAGCTGCTGACGTTCGTTTATTTAAGAAGAATGTAGTTATACTATAACTCTTATACATATGAAGAGGGACTTCAACCTATAAAATAAACTTAACTCCATCTACGCTGCGCTAATATGATTTCTCCCGAAAAAAATAATAATAAAAAAATATAGGTTGGATGTTTAAATAGCAGTATAACAAGGAGTTCCAACCAAATTTAGACCGGGTTTAAAAAAAATGAAAACATGACGTTTGTCATATCTAAACCACAATCATAACATTGGGCCAGAAATTCAGATTAAATTACTAAAGCAGTCAGCACATACTAAAACCAGCAAAATAATGTCTACCTCATAGACTTAATTTTTATAAAATTGTTTATTTCAGCCGCAATGTAAAACTAAATACTAGGCTAAAACTAAACTATAAGTATTATTATGTGACTAACTGAAACTCTTACAATAAATAATCATCATCCTCAAAAGCTGTTGACGCAATGGTAAACATACTATCATACGTTGGTATGAACATGCAGTCAGAAGTATGTCTTTGGACTCTTGTGGGCCTTCTTCGTACAATCTTCGATGCTACACTGTTCAAAGTGAATGCTAATCTTAAACAGGTGCGTAATCCTTCGATGAAAGATTGCTATTCATAAAGTAATAAGGTTACCAAACTCTGTTATAGTCGGGGTAGGTACCTATTTACTTTATACACCATACAACAGATGCCAGACCATGTCATGAATGACGTGAGTCTGGTCAGCGTAATTTTATTTTGATTTAAGAGAGTTTCTTCCGCTTGTACACAAATAACACCATTATAACACCTTAGAATAGTTTACTTTCGGAGTTCTCTTTCAATGCATTGTAGAGAAATTATCTAAGTATATGGAACCATTATATTACATTTTCTATCATAGGTACTTATGTATCATTGACGGGAAGAATCAGGCTACAGAACTTTACTAGACTAACGAGAAAGCCTCAATAGATGAATATTTCATCTGAATCTTTATAAAGATGAAGTCTAGAGTATACATTAATCATATTAGCGTTGATATCAGCAATATCAAATTAAAATGCAACATAAAGGTTGGGTAACTGTGATTTTCATGTAAAGCAGTAAGTAAAATCAAGGAGGATATGTAAAATATAGCTTTTGTGCTCCTACTGCCATTGTCATAGCAAAATTCCAGTGAACAAGTTTTATTATTATTGTAATAAACCCTCTATCTACTAGCTCAAGGGATAATTTAAAACATTTGCTCCAAATTCTAGGCTTCTAGGCTTTGTGTGCTTACCACCATCGGCCACATCATCACTGACCACTGTGAGATTGTGGTCAAACATAGTAAAAAAAATAGAAAATTATAGACAACGCATAATATTGCCTGCTGCCTATATGCATAATCATCTTAGCATTCTGCGTGATTCACCCCGCGATATAGGTAGATAATGTAAGAAATAATGTACCTTTATTTTGCAGGTATGGCAGATGAGTATGCCCTGTGAGCTGTCGATGCCAGTGCAGCGAGTGTTGCGTACTATGATCTCTGGCGTCATGTTGGTCCAATGCTTCACAGTCTACGTATATCTCGCGTCGTATATAGTCCTGTTGTATCCAGTGTTTCTGGTCTGTTTCTTATTTTGTTCAAATTATAATTAATTTAAAGGAGGATTTACTACAAATTTTCTCCTCCTAGGTCCTACTCCTTACTACTACACAGTATGACATTAGTATATCTAGAGATTTGTTGGTTTTGATTATTAAGATTATTAAACAATCATCGTTCCTTATGTATATTCCAGTAGTTTGGGATCATCAGATAGTCGTTTATGAAGAATGTCCCTGGATATTATTATTAAATAATTATCCTACTAATATTATAAATGCGAAAGTTTGTGAGTATGGATGGATGGATGTTTGTTACTCTTTCACGTAAAAACTACTGAACGGATTTGAATGAAACTTGGCACATAGATAGATCATACCCTGGAATAACATATAGGCTACTTTTTATCCCGGAAAAGCATAAGATACCTCGGGAACGCGGAAGCTAATACAAAATATTATCTGAGAGAAACTGCGCCATAACACCTCGCGTTCGCTCTATTTGAATATAGGACACAGACAAATGATAACAATGTTATGGGTTGATTCAGGATCAGTCTTTTACTTCTAAAAATAGATCAAAATAATCATTACGTTGTTAAAAACCCTAATAAATGAATTAGAACATTGTTTGTTATTATAATATTGAAATTACTCACAGCTTAGTGTAAATATAACCTAGAGCTTAATAATAATATATACCTACCTATTAAGCTATGAACGTTGAATTAATAACGATCTTTCATATCAACAATATACTTTCAGGAAGAGCGTCCAATTTTGGTACTTCCTTGGCTCTTATTAGCCGCTATCAGGAAGCTGTTATGTGAGTTGACAAGTCTAGCTCTGGGCCTCGGCACTTGCGTCTTACTTGGTCCGGCGAGGCCTCCTTGCATCAAGTTTGTCATATTTAAAATTGCCTCAATCATGCCAGCATTTTACATGTGGATGCTAGTTTACAGGTAAAATTAAAAATATATTAAATAAGAAGTAGTGTTTGTTAATTAATTAATTTATGTATATTGTAACAGTTACTATCACGTACTAAAAGTGGCGTCAGTTTTTAAGACGTTCCCCGCAGTCCTACCACCTAACGATCACGATTATGGACTTGAACTAGCTGTACGAAGGCGCCGCACTAAATCCTTATTCTGTGAAGAGCAGCTGCGAAGAAAACTGATTGCAAATTTGTGAGTAGCTCTACATTTATGTGTTGATTTCAACCGTACCAGATGATTTTTAAAGGGTATAGAAGTCCGAAAGCTAATTGGGAGGCTTCCCACGCTGCGTCTTTCGGTTCGTGGTTGCCACTCGAGAACCTTTCTGCCCCAGCGGCCGTCGGTTCTATGAGCGATGTGCCCCAACCACTGTCACTTCTGTTTGACGATTGACTTCTTTCTCGAAGTTGGACCTACCTAGTTGGATGGTCTGTCCTAGGTAAATGTAGTCGTCTACAACTTCGAGTGTAGAGTTTACAACTTTCACTTGAGTGGGTGCAACATAGACGTTCGACATGATTTTCGTCTTATCCATGTTAATTTTTAGACTTTTAGACCCACTTGTTGAGAGACACTGCTGAGGTTATCGAGCATTGTACCGAGGTCTTCTAAGTATTTCCAGTTCCAATATTTGACGATAATCCGTTAGTAAACACATTTCCATAGAAAATTTAGGTATAAATCGTAATAAACTATCAAAAGTTGTATAAAATTCGTGTCACTGATAGACGATCTTCAAGTATTGGGATGGGGGGGGGGTGGTAAATAAAACGAATAGTTGGTTGAATAACCGTTCTTTTGTATTTTTTATTGTAATGTATGAACATTAAACAAAATTTTCTCTTATTTTAAATTGTTTTCTCCGATTATAAATAAACACTATTTTGACAGTTATGGGGAGAGGCATTTAACCGGTAATAGTGAATCATCAGGTACCGGAATAAAAATCGAACATCCCTCACGAATGGTGCACTCTACAGATACTGACGTTGAAGAACATAAAAGTTCAATCACTGTAGAACCCCTAACAGTAATAATACCCAAACGTATCTCGGAGACCGGCTCCAGCGAAGATTGGTTAGGTAGCGAAATTTTAGTACCTCGAGATACTGATCGAATTCTAGAGCAGTTTGGACAAATGATGTTACGTATAGGTGTATACTTACAAAAAGAGGGTAGAGAGTCAATAACCACCGAAATTTTGAACCGAACTTCCCTGGCATTATTACCCAAACATGATAAACTGCAGTGCACTCACTTGCCGGCCGACGATACCGATACTCCGCCATTAGTCGGCCATAGTAGAGGGAACACAGCGTCATACTTACGCGAATATCCACAAATATTTATGAAAAAGTCACCCGATATCACTCATACCGATCAAAAGGATAGACCTGGATCTATAAAAACTGTAAAAAGTCAAATTGAAAGCATCGATGGTGGTAATACAGTTAGAAGTCGTAAACGTGGAAATGAATCAGCTCCATTAAATATTGAAACAACATTAAGCCGCAGAAAATTACAAATAGTGGAGAATAATACAGAGCAGATTAAGTTCAATGATAAGCAAGTTTTAGGTGAAGAAGAAAAATCAGTGGAAAATGATACAACATGCACAGATATGATACCCAGTCGTACAGATGAGATCTTAAAAACAGGTTCAGTAAGAGATAGACAAAAAACATCATCACATGTTACAATAGAATCAGCCTCAATTGAGAGCATGAAATGTCAAGATAAAATAAGCACACCCCAATCTCCTTCAATAAAATCCGCAGAAGAAGATACCGCAGTCAATAATACTGATGATATTATATCTGACAGATCAATAAAGAAAAAATAATCAAAAAAAATATTTTAAATTGTACATAAAAATAGTAAGTTCAGTAATGTTGCTGATATCAGTTTCAACAATTTAATAGACAAAAATAATTGTAATTGTAATATTATATAAAATGCCATCGATAAAGAAGTCGTGTTTTTATTACATTATTATCAAAATTGTTTAAATAATTACCTAATTAAATGTCCTTGAAGAAGAAAATGGTGGTTTAGTTCGTAGATAATAAAAATCAAATAATATTAAAAAATACGTTAAATTTTATCTTCAAACAGTACTTAGCGGTTTACATACGTTATTATTATTTATCGCTATTGTTGGATCTAAGTACATAACCCTATAATTAAATTCTTCTGGATTTATTAAATTGAATTGATACATTGGTAATCTGTTTGTTATAATCCATACTAACTGTGGCACTTCATGATCGATTCGTAAATCATTTGGAAATATCATAGTTCTGTTGTTTTGAGCTACAATAGCTAAGTTTTGCTTTTGATACGGTTTGCGAGTGTCCCAACATCCGATACTATCTCGCGAAATGAGGTTATAGAACATGACGCCATTGCGATCGATCGCTGCGGCTGACACCTGTCCCTCATTACCTCGCTCCTCACCCAGAAGTGTGAACTCATCCACGGCATTACTTACACGCGAAGGGTCTCGAATAACTGAAGTTTTCACTATAAATTCTCGAGAACTAGACATTGAGTGATAATATAGAAGTCGTTCACTCAGATGATATTTCCCGAGCGACATTCCAAACAAACCATCGGTCCACTGGAAATTTACACCGTGTAATGTATAATTTGACAGCAAAGGCTCAGGTAGGAAAGTATAGTGACTGAATTTCCAAAATTGCGCATCCTGATTCCTGAAGACTATGAGTCCAAACCGCCAAGTGTCAGCTATGTAGACGTGTAAATCTCGGCACCTTGAATCTCTAGAGTCCACGATGAGGTTAGAAATGAGGGAATTTTGAAGCACGTATTCGCTTGGTATTTCATACCGGGCGAGTACTGTGTCGGTGTCGAGGCTTATGGCAAATAACGTCGGTGGGCATAGCTGCTGTGGTGTCTCGAACCCTTCAACTTGGCCGGAGTCGAGGACCCACATGACGCCACAGTGATCTACGCTCATGCGGAATACCGAAGTGAATCCCGTGCAGTTTCCTGGTAAAGTACATTATAACTTAAAGAGTTAATTCAATAATTAAAGTAACGTGAACGTCAAAAGTAAATAATAATTTACTAATAACTCGATATAAGTATTGTTCCTAGTGGTTTTTATGTCAGAAGGTTGACTACCAGGCATGCGGTCCACCTGATGGTACGTGGTTACCGTCGCCTGTAGCCATTTGCAATACCAAAGTTATTGCCAATGTGTTGCCGACCTGTTATAATGCCAAGAAGGCAAGGTAGGTATTTGGCGACAGATTTTCAACTTGTCTTTGACCCTACCACCGTGATGGCTTCCTCACGTTGTTTTCCTTCACCGAAAGCTCAAGCTCATTGTAGGATCGCTACCATTGAGCTATCATCGCTTATTGTTTTTATTTTATTTTTACGTTTTAGATTGTAGTCAGCGTCAGTTAGTACAGCACTTGACCAGTTTTAATGCTTATTATTTTTTATTCTGTGGTTTCGCCAAAATTTGAAAAACGGTGTAAGGTAGATCTTAAGGTAGATAAGCGCTATGTAAAAGCAATTTTTCACATGTACCTAATGGTAGAAGAGCATTTATGTACTGATAACGGGCTTGTTTCGCCAAATACTATGTCTCAAGACTATTTACTTCGTGTCATTGAATTACGTTGCATAAACTATAATATTAGGGATAATAAGGAATATTACCTGCATTATGCCAGTCCCAGTTGGGATACGGTGTGAGTAGCGGCGACTCGGACTGCGAAGCGATTGGCAACACCGACAGTGAAGCTGGCACACCCTTCTTCCATCGGGGTGTGCTCACGAACAAGCGTTCCTTCCATCGCTCCACACCCAGTGGCACTACGTTAGCTTGGATAAACTGGCTTAGGAGTTACAGAAAATATAAAACAAATATAGTGATTGCTTTAAAAAAATAATTCTGAGATATTGCTTCCATACTAGCGTATCGTATTTTTTTTCCTCATTGACAACACCGATCACAAAGATCTCTGTTCATAGAACCATTAGTAAGAGCTACCTGTAGAACTGAACTCTACTGACTTATCATTACAGCTAAAATAATGAACTGGAATTTTTCGTACAGTTTATTACAAAATTTATTTACGGCCTCGTGTTCTACTATTGTGAGTAAGGGTACACAACTTATTTATTATATTACGATTTGAACAATATCACTAACTCTATTACAAGGCTTTTAATCTACATCTTGATAAATTTTAATCAATTATTTACTTTGATAAATCAAAATACTTCATTGTATTACCATTTATTACTTAGGTGTATTATTATAGAACACCCGTGCGTTACATATACACACATGTTTGTATGTCAATGAGAGTATAAGACTGGTTACGGTTGTTTGTTTACCGATACGAGACGTAAATACAAATGTAGGGTAATATACTTAATTAGTGGAGTATTGTTCTTTTAACAATCCCACCTAAGCTGACAATGCATCCATTTGGAGCCGACTCGCTGTGCCTCACCCAAAAACCTCTCATTTACATCGTTATGCCCTTTAATTTTACAGCTATTGTGGTATGAATTTAGGCCATAGTATAAACTATCTCAGTTACAGGGAATAGTTGGATTGGGTTGGAGGTATGAGACTCACGGGCCACGACCATTCATGTTGGAAATCTATGGGGGACCTATGTTTCAACATAACTATATTGTTATACTCATACCTAATTGTAGATAGAGTTAAATTTGCTGTGGAAACTTCGACTTGAGCGTATAAGACGTGAGCTAGCCAGAGGACGTTTAATCAATTCTATTCTTGTGATATTGTTTCCTTTCAACGCTTAAAATATAAAGCATGTTTTTGGATTTGATTCCTCAATGTTATTCTTCAGGTACAATAGGTTAATTATAGGCTTACCCATCATTAATAGCTGCTTGCCGTTCCTGAGGACTGGGGTAATCAAAATCAATCTGCTTCCATCGGTACAAGGTGCCTATTGGTTTCTGTTCGGCAATATTCATATATCCATAACTCGTGGTGGCGATGGTCACCAGTAATAATACTATTCCATTCATCTAGAATATGTACATAATATTCAGTAATGGTTTAGTGTTATAAGATTTGTAGAATCATCTACAAAATCAAGTATCTATCGATCGATTTAAGTTGGACTCAAGTTTATTAGTCCATACTTAAACAACTACTCGTATAACTATGCATAACTATACTTCATTATTATTGGGGTTGCTTACCTAATGTAACACGACCGGTAAGGTCAACCAGTTTTGAACTAGACGTCCTTAGACATTAAATAGGTATGTACTCTTTCTTATGTCTTTTATTTTCATGTATACTAAGTACAGCCTGAATAATGGTTGGTGGAATATGTACTATTA
Organism: Tethea ocularis; assembly: GCA_963555595.1. Lineage (NCBI taxonomy): Eukaryota > Metazoa > Arthropoda > Insecta > Lepidoptera > Drepanidae > Tethea > Tethea ocularis. Next base: position 5,870,117 of record OY741966.1, read on the forward strand.
AATATTATATTATATATAGGTATAGAGGTAGAAAACTGAGATATGATTTACCTAAAAGTCGACAAATTATTGTGTAATAAATGTTAGTGAAATTAGATACCTATCTAAATTACATAATCTAAATTAGATAGGTATCTAAATTATATTAATAAATTCAAATTTAAAGCTGTATCGGTTTCTTATTTCGTAGTGGGTATTAGAAATCAGTAAAAGGCTAAAGTTAAATAATAACTGATAGTCGTAACTTGATATAATAACTTTAAAGAAAGTGATGTTTTATCAATTCAGAGGCTTTTTACGATTTTTTGTTGAATTAGGTCATCATTCACACAATGAACACTCAATTGTATGTGGTGTAATTATGAAGTATAATTGTATAAATACATCGAGGTTGAATTTCCCAACTGGACGTGGTAGATCAAATCCTAAAGTATAGGGAATAGGAAAACATTTGTTGAATGTAAGTTAACAAAAATAAAACAGTGTTTTCTTAAAAAATCCAAACTTCCCAGAAATTTTTCTTTTTTATGTCTATGAGATGGAGCAATAATACAGGCTGCGTTTTTTTTTCCAAATTAATGAGTTCGATTCCCGGCAATGCAATTTTTTTTAAACCAAGTAGGTATACCTACATTTTTAGTTTTTATCAAAATACAAAAAGAGTCAGACTCCTATCAGTATTTTCGCTATTCTCTATACTTTAGAATTTGGTCTATCACGCCCACCTAGAAAATTAAAGTGGGCATCATTTCCGGGAAGAGTATATTTTTAAAGCATCAATATACTAAAGTCGCTGCTATTAACATGAATAGAAAATTAGATTATTTAAATATCTATAATACATACAAAGTACGTTAAGGTGAAAACAACATATGCTACAGAGAATATTTAAAACACATTGTAAACATCACACACTATGACATCATCAAATAAAATAAAAACAGAGTTACTATCAAAACGATATGATTAAGCAGAGAATATGATATATTAACTATTGTTGATAAATAAAATAATTTGGTTATATTTAAACACATTGAGACGTCGAATTTATATCTTATTTCAAAATAAATTTTCGACGTCTTTCGATTCAGTAAATTAGATTATACTACTACTTATGTCAAGTTACAAAACAGTATATCGAGTTATTCAAAAATATTTTTAGTATTAATATAAACGTACCTTTTTCTCTTCTAGGCAATTTCTTATATGGAGCACGTCCTTTCGGTTGGATGTGTAACAGTGTTATGCATTTGAAATACGTTGAAGGTATGTTATATTATTGCATAAATTAGTTTGGTCAGGTCCAACTAGTCTGTTAACATAGGTAATGGTCGAGAACGTAACTCTACGCGACTGAAGAACTTACATAGTATTTATATTTAAAAAAACTAGACAAATAAGTAGATGGTAAGTCCGAAGGGGACGAGACTTTGATACTGTAGCTAAGTTTAAAAAAAGCAAGAAACTTAAGTTGAACAGGTTTATATTAAAAATATAATAAGAATACTATACCTACAGATTTTTACAATAAATTGCAAGGTTATAGTTGTATTTTTTAGGAATAGCGTTAAATTTAATTAAACACACGCGTGTTTGACCACAATCTCACCATGAAAAGTGATGATGTGGCCGAAAGTGACAGCACAAGGAACTGAAAGAAGAAGAAAGCGATAGCTCAAATGTTGTGTAGCTGGTGATACACACTGTATGGTGATAGGTATACATACTTGGCGACAGATTCTCAACGTGACGGTGCGTGGTAGCCAGCCAAACAGGTTACTATTACAAACCTACCACCCAGGTAGGGTTTCCTCGCGGTATTGTCCTTTTTTGAAAGCTCAAGCTTATTATAAGATTTAAAACTAAGGTCACGGCATTCGATGTCGCTATCTTCGTCAACCTACACACTGAGCTATGATCGCGTTAATGTTTTTCACGGTGACCTTAATCAGTAAAGGTCCAAAATAATGTTATTTTAAACTTGGTTAAAAATAATAATTTAAAATGGTCTTAAAATTTTAAATATAATATTACTAAGCTATAAAATAAACATTGAAAAGTAGCCAAAAGTTAATATTCTGGTTTTTTTGTGACTTTATCTTATTCTAAAAAAAAACTATGGCTTTATACGATATATCACAATATGTAGCTATACTTAAATATGATATATTATAGTAATTTTCATAGGTGTAACTTATATTAATTAATTTAATGGTGATTGTGAAACTATGCATATAAAATAATAATTAAATTCACAAGTGCCTGTATGATTTGAAATAGCAATATCTGCTTGATACTTAATGTTTACTTCACTGTTTAAAATGATTCTGCTCATAGCACATATAGAAACACTATTGATTGTATTATTGACACAGTATTGATGATAGTAATTACAACCATCCTCGTTGGACGGTTCTCGTTGGAGGCGGAATGCGAACCTCTGGGTCACAGATGGTGTCCTGCACAGCTTCCACTGTATTAGCATACATAATCCGATAATTATAGTCGTCAGGATCTAAGGGACCCGCTTGAAACATTGGTAATCGATTTGATATCACCCACACGCTCTGCTGGTTATCTTGATCAATCTTGATGTCATTAGGAAATATTAATGTTTCCGAATTCACCGCCACTATGGCATTCGTTTTCTTTTTATAGGGTTTTCTGGTATCCCAACAACCTATACCGTCACGTGAAACCAAACCGTAGAACATGACTCCAAACTTGTCAATAGCAGAAGCTGATGACTGACCGTATAAACCTCTACTTTCGCCAACAAGATTGAAATTGTCTGCGCTATTATTGACGCGTGAAGGGTTTCGTAGAACTGAGGTCTCCACGTAAAACTCCCTGTAACTTGACATAGAATGAAAGAATAGTATTCTCTCTTCATATGGATCTACCGGTGTCAGTGCCAGACCAAATATTCCATCTGCCCATTGAAAGTTAAGTCCATGGAGCGTATAGTTCGAAGCCAAGGGGTCGGGATAGAAAAATGGGCTGAAAAATCTCCAAAATCTTTCATCTCTTTGCCTGAAAACGAGCAATCCAAAACGCCACGTGTCTGCGATATACACATGCACGTCTGAACAGTCTTCAGTCCGTGTATCAACAATTATATTGGCAAATAAAGAATCTTGCAACACATATTTTTCTGGAATCGGGTATCGTGCGATAAGTGTATCTGTATTTAGATCAAAAACTATTATACTAGGTGGACACAATTGTTTCGGACTGTCTTGGGAGTCGATTTGACCAGAATCTAATACCCATAGTTTTCCGCAAGGGTCAGCGTTTACTCTAAAAACTGATGTGAGGCCTGAGCAATTTTTGCCATCACCTGAAATTATACAAAATAAATAGTTGAACCTGGAAAATTACGCTATTATTTTATAATTGATTTTAGGACCATCTTTCCATAATAGTTTGTCCATAGTGTTGGATGTTGTATTACTTCATACAATATAAAATTTTGCAATGTAATTTACCTACATGTTATCATAATTTTGTAATTAAATACATAATTATAAGCACGCAACGATTTTATCGTTTAAATCAATAATAAAAAATAACCATCAGTGTGTGTAAAAGTGTAATTTAGCAAAATCCATGTTATTGTTTGATCTCTATCTTTCGGAGATCGTAATGAGTGAGTCAGTGTTACTAGTGGGTAGGTGATTGATCCTTACCAAAAGCTCTGTGATAGCTCCAATCAGGATATGGCTTAAGTAAAGGTGATGCAAATCCACCAGATCGAGGAAGTGTGGCCAAAGTTGCCGGAACTCCTCGTCGCCAACTTGGTAGCGTCACCCATACTCGAGAACCCCATACTTCCAAGCCCAAAGGTAAAACATTTGCTGGTACATATTTCCTGAAAAAAAAAATTTATGGAACCTACATAGTAATTATATAGCCCTATTATCAAGGAGAGTTGACTCTTGACTACCAGACCTAGTAGGACCTATGATTGGATTATGTAAATTCATGTAAAGAATAATAAATATAGTAATATAAAATAATAAAGAATCATATGGTTAATGGTAAGCGGTTAGTCCGGAGCTTATATACGCTTGCAACACATCATTCGCGCATTAGCGATTCTCGAATTTTGTTCTTTCAAAGAAATATGTTGCAAAAAAACATAAACGTTAATATTTTCTGGGATTATTTACTTGTAGCTATCAGATTATGAAACTTCAAATGTGCCTAAATTAGCCTTCCTATTCGAAAAACACTAAATATTAGGTATGTAGCCTTGCTTATTTTGGAAAATGGTAGTTACCCAGAAGACAGCGCGTGCCTACGATGCCTCGGTGATGGGAACTCAAAGTCAACGTGCTTCCACTTGTATAGCGTACTAAAAGGCGGAGTGTCTCTATCCGCAGGTACCGACTGAGCGCGTGCTACTCCCAGCATAGTCAGCCATAACATTAGACCAGCTGCACGGTTGCGATCTGTTTACAATATAAATACTTATAACATTTCCTTTTTATAGAACTTAACAAAAAAGTATAAAAAAAGAAAATATAGTGACAACAACACAGGTCTTATCGCTAAAATGATATTTTCCAGGGAACCTGCAGATTAGCCGATGTAGATAAGCAGCGTGGAAGAGGTCCACTCCACGTCCGTAGACACATTAGTAGATAATACCAGGAATATTGCCAATATGCTGCCGTATGAGTAACTACCGGTAGTTGGTAGGTAGGCAACAGATTTTCAACTCAAACTGTACCTACTAGAGACATGAGGGTGGTATGGTAGTACTACAAAGTACTCTATCATGCTATGTAATTCTCACGATATTTTCTTTCTACAAAATCTCAAGCTCATTGTTGGAATCGAACCCACGACACGACCACTTCAAAATAAAATATTAAAAAGACGTTATGGGGTACTATTTTCTTTTATGAGTTACGAGTTAGTATATTTTATTTTATTAATATAGAAAGTACCTACTCGTATATGTATTTTAATGCATTAAATATATGAAAAAACTTTATCCAGCAGTGGACGTCTTTAGGCTGACATGATGATGGTGATGATGATGATGAAGTAACTATATGAAAATGATTTTTAGTACAGCCTTTACTACCACTATTAAAATAAATACGACTTTCTTACTTATATGTTTGTATTATGCCGTGAATTTACATTTAGTGCAAATACCCAGATTAATTTCTCTTTCACTAAAAGATACTTTCCTAACTTCACGGTAAATTAGTATACTAAGTACTCTAAAAGTACAAATAAATTATAGTTTTTTCCTTTAGCTTTAAATAGCATGAAACAAAGTCGCTATTTCTGTCTGTCTGCTTGTGCGCTTGGTTTTTTCTAAGCAATCGATTTAGTTAGATATACCTACCGTACTTTTTACCATCATTTAGATTTGTTCTTCCGGGTGGTTTATGCGCATACACTAGGTACGCTAGAAACTTATAAATGTTTCATCAATGAATAAAGGTTGAGACTGGGCGACATGTAGGAACACTGTGATGTTTTAGTCAGAAGGAGTCTGACATAACCCTGTCGCGCCCCCCGGGGCCGCAGGGTATCCTATGAGGATTTCACCACATAACAAAAAAAGGAATATCGTCCCACAATATACCATCAGCATCGCCTAAGCTTTCAGTATTCTTTGTAGTAGGAAACTCCATACAGCAATGCATAATAATCATCATCAGAGTGGCATCGCTTTGCCTCGAGATAACCTAGTGAATGATATGCGGCTTATGGTCTTGCCGCACACTAAAATTGATGTGGTATTTGAATGTTGACGTGAAGTTGCCACGAGTTATCGCCCAACCGTAACCGAGACGTCAGCAAACCGTTACCACACCAGTATCGGCACCTCGGAAGTGCTGAAACTCTCGATTATAGTACTCTATATTACTACTCTCTTACTTATCTTACTCTATATTACTACTCTTAATTACTTACTAGTAATTAATCAGAAATCTGTGGTTTCGGGTGATGTGGCCACATATCATGCAATTAACAGCTGGCTGAGGAGACGAGCAATAGTATGCGTGTAATCAGTATAATATCTCACTTTTAGTATAAATGGGGTTTACTCTTATTGCAATTCAAATGATGGACCAAACTGGATTGCATCGGATCTGAATGGCTATCTAAAAGTCTGATGGTAGGCGGAGGCCTAACCTGGAGAGGTTAATAATAGCACTTCCAGTCGTAAATACAAGTAAATAGCTGTAAATTTTATATAATAAAACGTAGAAACGACATTCAATGGCAGCCTCGTATACTATGAGTTTTATACAACAAAATATCAACTTTCACTGTGTACCATAGATGTGATAAAATGATCACTTCAGAGATAAATTGCAATAAAGAAATTCAATATGTAATCAAAACAATATTTTATTTTTTCAACCAACCAATACAAACGTATGTTTTGTAAGTATTTAAGTTTTTTTTTTTTTTTTTTTTTGATGGTAGCCTCTGATGGCTGCTCCAACCTTACCGGACAATCGGCGAGCGCAGAGAGCTCTCAGCCGGGTAACATTTAGGTAACCACGCCTGAGGGCACCCCCGAGTGGGTTACGAACCTCGGCTCAGGGCGTTACCGGGGGAAGGGGAGGACTTTGTACGAGTTACGACTAATTGGGGGCGGTCGGATTACTAATGGCAGCTCGGGCCGCTTGAACGGGACGAGACTGAGTGGGACGTCGCGGCGGTCCTCGCCGTCGAGGACGGTAGCGTAATCGGTTTTGAGGTATTTAAGTTTTGTATACAGAGTCAATTTTTAAAGTGGGCGTAGGTCGATGGTATCATATGAAATGGCATCGCAAAAAATGCTCGAAGAAGTCACGGGACAGATATCGATGAAAACCGATTTTGTAAAATAATTTATCAAGACGGTAATCAAACGCGAAGATTTTGAAAAAATAAAACAGACAGAAATTAAGCCATGGGGAAAATAAGTGAGCTGGATATCAGGTGGATTTTCGGGTGTGACCAGGTACCTACTCAACAGGTATGTGGCCTAACCTGCGCTTTATAAACCTGCAAAAGTTAGACTTTGCTCTCTAAATGTGCTCAAAACCCACAATTTCGACAGCGAGGATCATTGAAATTGTAAGGAATTAGGTACGACCATAGAATTTCTTCACAAGTTTGTCTTGAAGTCATATTAATAATAAAATTGATGCTATCGATCGATATAGTAATCTATTACGTAAATCACTTCCTTAGTATACAATAATTACTCACTAATAATCATCGTAAGATCTGAGAACTGCACACCAATAAAATTATAATACACTTATAAAATACTCAAGTAAATGTAGAAGTAATCACTGCCACGCTCCGGAAAGTAATGATACATTCGTTGACGTTTTTATGAACGAGGTTCCAATTTATCATACACCTTGGTTCAAGTTATAATTGAGTAAGAACAATAATATTTTGATAAGGGTTTATATGAAATTTAAACAGGTATAATATTGGTTGGATTGACGAATTAATACCACCAATTAGTCATAGTTATACTGTTACGAGTACAGTTAGCCATTTGTTATTATTGTTCTTGAAAGATATTCCTAGTTTATATGATTCTGATCTGAAATACAAAGGATATCTAGGTATAAAGATTAGGTATAGTTGTCCCTCTTTTGTTTGTCTGTCTGTCCGTATATCACGGGTCTCTAGCTTTTCCTAGCATGTGGGGTATTCATATCTAGAGCTCATAGAGTCGAGTTATAGTCATGTCTTCAAAAAAATAAGAAATGCGGTAAAGATGATTATTAGACCATATTTATTACGGCTATATCCCAAAAACTAAACTATGTAAGTAGTAAATTAAACTAAATAAATGCTGTTTCATAGATATTTAAAATTTCTTTTTTAATATACGAAATAAAATCATCGGATCATCCAAAAAGTGTTCTTTTAAAATAATAATTTAAAAAAATATCTATCTATGTCTATTTATCTTTAATAAATAGACTATCTAAAAATAAATTTTCATCAAGTTTTTTAACTTGTCTAGCACTATGAAAACAAATGGTTATTACTTGTTTTTATTATTTTTGATTAATGTTGGTAAAATAAACTAATGGTTTTAACATCTTGAAACAAATGATTAGATTACGGATTATTTTTGCCTTTAATTCTATGGGTAACACGAATTAATAGTAAATTTACTATATCATCTAGTAATTTATTAGAATAATTAATAAGTACTTCATTTATTAACTATTATTATTTTGAGACTTAAGTACTTCATGTTACGTTAAACGTTTCCATTGTTTTGTTCGATTTGTATGATCCATCGAACACGAACAAAAGATTGAATGTTGTAAAACTGAATATAGTATACCAACTAAATGGGCTCTACATACATACATATACTTGTAAATTCATTTGTCATAAAGGAAAACCCTAATCCTAACTAATAATATAAATGTGAAAGTGAGTTTGTTTGCTACCTCTTGACGCCTCAACGGCACAGCCAATTTTGATGAATTTTAGGACGCACAGATATTTAGATCATAACCTGGAATAACGTGTAAGAATACATTTTATCTCAGGAAAGTATAAGATTGCTTGGAAACGTGGGTAACTACGAAAGAAAACTATGTAGGTAATTTCGTTTCAAACTACAGCAATCAGAATCTGCTCCTTCCCCGATAAAGCAGAATAAATCGAAATCATTTTCAATTATACTTTATCTATCTACTTATAATAGCACAATTGTTTTTAAGTATTATTCTACATAGACAATGGTATTAAGTTTGCTGAAGTTTAATCGGTACTACTTTCACTTGAGGCTTACTCGTTATTACTCAAGAGCTTATATGCGGTGTATTTAGTGCTAACCTTAACGATATAAATGCACGCCAAAATAAAGTGGATAATACAATTAGTTGTAAAATTGTAACAATCTCCAATTCATTAAATTTAATGGCCAAATTTTATTTACTCTCAAGTCCCTTAAGAAATTCAATTGCAGAAATCCTATACTACCTATCTCAGACGTACGCGGATACCATGATATCCGCGCGGCTCATGCATGGGACTCAGGTATAATTCTAAAAAAATACTAGTAGGTACCGCCCCCAATTAGTCGTTACTCGTACAAAGTCGTCCCCCTCCCCCGGTAACGCCCTGAGCCGAGGTTCGTACCCCATTAGGGGGTGCCCTCAGGCGTTGTTACCTAAATATTACTCGGCTGAGAGCCCTCTGCGCTCGCCGATTTGTCCGGCAATGTTGTTGCAGCCATCTGAGGCTAACAACTTTAGTTCGTTAAAAAAAAAAAAAGTAGTAGGTATTTAAGGCAAAGAATTAATAAAAATATGTAGGTTCCTTCTACAAGTAAGACTGGAGAGGAGTAAACTTAAGAAGATACAAAATTTAAATAAATATACCTAGGACACCAGTTCACCTAAGACCTCACTGCTGATATGAACATAGTGCGGAAAGTGAGGTACTCCGAAGGATTGCAAAGTGCACAAACGAAAATAAGTTTTTTACATTGGTACATTGCGTGACGTATAACAATTTTGCAGCCTCTAGACCACTTAAATATCCCAATTCTTCAATCAATTAATAATCAATGCACTATTTATGTGTTTAGTATACCAATTATTTCAGATTTCTATTTTTGTAGCTCTTCAAAAATATTTGTAGATACTCGAAAGCATTATTCTTTATTTATTTAGTTTCTGGGTAATAGAGTCACATGTAGGACAACAAATAAAAAAATACTTGTAAATAAAGACACTTTTGAATTTTAACACCAACGGCCTCCTGATACCATTTATGCCGATTAGGATTTACTGCCCTGTTGTGAGGCATTGAACCTCCACACATTATAGTTTCCAGTCCTCCCAAGATAATTATGATAGCGTCAGGATGTGAGTAATTCGTAAATAACATGTACGGTTTTTCACACTAAAAACGATCTAAGTTTGATTTAAATAACAATGATTTCTACCATGCTTCATCAAAATGTATGTAAAAAAAAAATATCTATCCAATTTTTTTGGAAAAATAACATCTTAAAATATCCACTCCTTTTTAGAATAGAAATAGATCTCATTTTAGGTACGGTATGACCGTTATGCTAATTCATGTTTACATTTAATGTTTTTTCAAGCATTTATTAAACTCATTTTTAGGATTGTGGTACGAAAATACAAAGTAAAAATATAATTGTTAGATAGTGATAGGCCCCACAATGTCTAATAGCGCATTAGTGCACAAAATTAAACTTAACTTACCATTAAGCTTCAATTTTTCCGGTGAATCAAAATCATAATTATGATTTGCTAATTGTTGCTCATAATCAGATCTCGGGTAATTATTGTAAACATCAGCACTTTCTTTAATCACCTTCCTATCATTCAATTTGGGTTCCAAATGATTCCAGTGTTTATGAACATTATTAAAATTACTAGAGATATCCGCGAAGAGCGTCGAAGGCGGTGACCATTGTATAAACCACTGATGCGATACCGCCATCACTTATGTAACATGCAAATAAAATTATCACTCAAATATTTGTTTCTCACTTCGATTACACTGTCTAACATCTAAGTGATAGAGACAGAATGAACTGATCGGGTCCGGCACAATTTCTCGCAACGCAAAAAAACGTGGGCACAAGTACAGCTCTTGTATATATCTGCGCCGGTGCACGGCATAGTACAACTGCGCCCTTTCAATATGAACACAGCATGCATCGCCCCACTCACATATGGGATAACTTCAACTTCTACTTCTCCTAACTCATTACCAACAATATATTACATGATACGTAAACGCAATGCTCCTAAACTGTTATTATAATACTATGTAATGTAGAACAAAATGATTGGCACTATTTATATACCTATAGTGCTATTACTAAATACGCAACATGAAAACCATAGGTGTTTCGAAATTTAATTTAAATTTAAAGTGGGTTAATATTTCTGCCAGCTAAGAATCATTAGCAGATCACGACTCGAATAATTTATGACGGCATGCGGCATTACATTTGGGCCAGCAGCGGCGCAGCGTGGCGCAGCGCTCTGTAACCAAGGATTCGCCACGATCTAGATATCGCTTGGACGGAGCATTGATCTTTTATTACCCTGTATTTTCCCAACTATGGCAAACAACTTAATTAAACTGAAGTTTTCTTTACTGAAGCTTATCGTGTTCTTTTTATTATAGCTGTATTGACGTGTCAATCTGAATTAGGCCAATTAATAATTGAGATTACCTACTCCCATAGTAGGCAAGTACAAACTATATTTGTCCAATCGGTAGTCACCATGTGGCGACCATAATATTTTTTATGATGGTTATTAGTTTCCACTTTGTTAACTGCCAGTTCAGTACAGAATGTATGTAAGCTACATCGCTTTGTTAGCAAGTTTAACGGGTAGTGTGATTGGTATTTACCCGTACTTTGACACTCAGGATTTTATTTATAATGTGCCAAAGGTTTATAGGATTTCAATCACTCTGGACAAATTGTTGAATCATTACGAGAAGAAGATGTCTAAAGATCCTGAGTGGTACATCGCATTGGGGATGGCTAGAGGTACATTTTATTACGGAAATAATAATCAAAGGATAGTAGCCTTACGAGCAAATAAAAATAAAACAGTGAAAACATTAAAATAAAGTTAATTAAACACATTATGTTATCTGTCAGTCATAACTTATAAACGTTTACAAAAATGTATCTCGTTGATGTCTAATACACGGCACGCAATTAAATTGTATCTTGCATAATAGGTACAATTATATTTATTTGTTAGACATTTATTAATGAACTTACGTACCATATACCTACTTACTGGTATGTTATTATTTATAGATATTAAGTTATATTTAACAGGTCAGCTGGAATACACTATCAATGAGCTAGATAAGTCCGTACCGGCAAAACTAAAAGAGAACCTACAGAATTTAACCAGACGAATGGATCGAATACGCAACAGTACCGATTATGCTCACTTAGTTTATCGTACTAAGGATTATGAGTATGGTTTGTAAAACTTTTTTATCTTTAATCCTTTTTACGGAAATGCAGGTGTATGATGCAACAAACATTTTCGAGATACTGTAGGTACACATGGCCGCAGATCAAGCTACACACTGCAACAAAAACGTGTAGCTTGATCTGTGGCCGTGTGTACCTACTCGATGACATTACCATAAATTATTTTACAATATTTATTTTTTCCTCTTGAAAAATAGTACTTATCTACGAATCATGTTATATTTTGAGGTAATACGTGAAGGTTATTCATTAAACAGAAACATTACATGAAAACAAAAAAAAATAAGATGATATTACGGTTTAATATATCCAAAAAATATAATCATTTAGATTCACTAACATTGATACTCTACTCACGTACGATTGCACAACATTCAGTTAGTCGGCGACAAACACGAGCGTAACCAGGTCGCATATAGGTATATATGTTCAATAGATCTTCTATTCCTTGCTTTCACAATTTTTTATTTAAGGAAAAACTAGACGTTACACAATTATATAAGTGTTTATTGCATTCGTTTCCTTTATATCTAAATAGTAAAAACAGTCGCTATATTGGTATTTATTGGTTACCTTAGTTCTTGTAACTAAATAGATTTTAATGCGGTTATTAACATAATTTGTATAACCTTCCAGAAGGTTTAAAATACTCTTGTAAAGCAGGGGTGCGTGGTTTATCTAAATATGTAAAAGGAAAGCGTGAAAGACCGTCTAATCTATCAACATATACTACACAATAGGTACAGATAGCTAATATGACGTAGGTAACCGCTAAGAAAGGACTTTTGAAAATGAAACCCCAAAGAGGGTGAAATAGGGGATCGCAGGTGAATCCGCAGGAAGAGATGCTAGTTTATTATATAATTTGACGTTAGTATAGTAATAGTATAGTGTAGTTAGTAATAGGTCTAATAAAATTCTTCCGTCCATTTACTTTTATGATGTTAAATAAGCTGTTTATTTTTTGCTTCAACGTAATTTATGTTGCCATAAAGTAGTGTTTTCAAAGTAGCAATTTCGAAACCAATGTTTTGATTTATTGTCCTTGATAAATTCTTTACGGCCTAATTTTAAAAGCATTACTTGGATTAAATAATAAAACAGCTGTTCTTAAAAATGTGTGCATACTTACATAATGAAAGTTGTAAATGTACTTGTTGTGTGTTCCACATCACCTTAATTCAGCGGCAAGGCTACACAAAATCAAGCTTTGTTGCTACGTGGTATGTCATTACTTGCTTTTGATTATCATGTTCTTATGGTAGAAACAAATATCAATTTCTCTGGTCAAGTGTGAGCTAAACTCGCGTGGAGAGGGTTCCATACAATTCCGTTTTCCATGAGAAGAAGCAAAAAGCAAGTTTCAATAGCAGAAATAGTGTTGCTATATACAGAATAGGTCTAGTGCTACTATAATGCTAATGTTTTATGTACATTTAATAGGCACAGATACTACAAATGTATATTTTAAATTAGTATTATTTAAATGTGACTGTATGTATGCTGTTGGTACATTCAAATAAATAAATAAACGAATGCTTCTGAAAAATTATAATTTATAGTTAGGTAGGTTATATCATATAAAAAAACAATTTCTTACAAATTTACGTTTTCAGTTCAATTCACACGAATGAAAGTAACGTAGGTAATATAATGTAACGTCGTCGTAATCTACGTCACATAGGTATACGTCACTAATATCCGTCATTCACACTCTAAATTATAAAATAACGCAATTGTTGGCCCGGCAGCAGTTGTCCTGCCCTGACAATATAAAAAACCTACCTTCCTACCTCTACCTACACCTACCAACCCCTATCTACCTACCCCTACTTACGAATCCCTATCTATCTAGACCTACCTACCAATATTTATTTTCTATATTTTCATAGTTATTCTGCTATTAGACGAATCCAACAAATCATAGATAATCAAAATCGGTCCAGCCGTTCTTGAGTTATAAATGGTGGAAGTAATCCTACTTTCTATATGTCTATATCTCTTTTATATATTTATATTTGTAGTTTCTTTCTCGGCAATAAATATCCGAATATCTGCAAAATATGCGACATTATCGAGTATTTATTATGAATTTTAATCTGTGTTATGAATTAATGAAAAACTGTCAGGGATTCCAGATTTGGAGAAAATAAATAATAACATACGGAACAGTCAGTACAATAATGATCCTACAAAGGTTACTTTTTCAATCGGATCTAGGTAACTCTGAAAATAATAAACACTAAATCTAAAACTTTCACATTAGATCACCAAGAAAAACTTTAATTGTTGGCTTTCGAATGAATAAATATAATGATGACTTGACTAAACTGATATAACTTTTGCGACTATTATTATTGATTACCTGCGACTAGATTGAATTGTAAATTGTTGTACACCATGAAGCACTTACGTAATAATAATGTATCCATTTTCAATAGTGGCTAAAGCAATATTCGAGAACATGGACGTGCTTTCGACAGTTTTGGAGCCGATTACATTGGGCACTATGGGCACTCAAAAACCTTATCGATTTACTTTCGAGCAGTATGTGCAAGAGGCTAGAACTAAGATGCCGACCAGGAAGGCTGCAGGTAACTCGATCATATGACCTTCGTTTTATAAAAACCTGTAAGGAAATTCAGCGCTGAACACTATTATTTTTGTTACAATAGACTAAAAAAATCTCATTACATTTTCTACCTCTTTCTGCATAACAATATACAAAGTGTCCATTTCCATAGTTCGTTTCCATTGTAAACCCTGACACGGTTGACTTGTCGAAGGCCGCGTTTTTTTAATTTCCTAGAGACCGCAACGCGGCGTTATTTGAATATCAAAATCACGGTGAAAGCTTGTTAACCCAGTTTCCTTCAAGAACAAACGATATTTTACAGATGCATGCACGATGCAGTTGTTGATATCTGCGATGGAGACACAGACGGCGCAATCTGATAGCGCTTGCGAGATGTCGCCGGAGTGCGCGGCGCAGTTGATCAAGGGATCGGGCCTCGCTTTTCAGCAAACGACGAGGGTCCGCGCTGCGATGCTGGGCCGCTTGTTTGAATGTATGGAAGGCATCGATTTATCTGCTCACATTTACAAATTATGTATTCAGATTTACAAAGAAGCTAAATCAATGGAAGCTTGGGACCATCCAGCCGGTACCAGGACACTATTTATGCAGCAGAGTAAGATGCAAAAATTTTATAAAACAGAGGCATTCATTTGTCACTAGGAAGGAATGCTTTTACAAGTACAATCTAATTAAAATAATATTTTCAGTTTTGTATTGTGCTTCGCAAGGCTATGGAGAGTTTATTAAGCCACGTTGGATGAACAAGATTATGTCGTGGCAAGAGCCTAAAGGTTGTTACGCGGATGATCGCCAACCGTTCCTAAGGCTAACTGGTTTTGTTGGCCCTGCTTCATCTCCCCCACCAAAAGATCGAGAAGTAGGTATATTTTATCATCCAAACTTATCAAAGCTCCGGGAGAATGGCGGCGGGTAAGGAGTTCTTCTGCAAACGGTTTAGCTTGGCTATCAGAAGAGTTACCGCTACCAGCCTGCTGGGAACATTGCCGATGATAGACAGCAGCGACCACTTTGTCGTTTGTTTCTGTATTTAGATTGTATGTAGTTATATTTGCTGTATGTAGGTTAAAGTCTGTCATTTATGTAGTCATATTGTGATAATTTCAGTAATTCATCTGATTCATTAATGTTGTTACCCGACTGTCAATGAAGGGTTATGTTTTTCGCGCGTATCTTGTATGTATGTATGTTTTTAAATTTCTTTATTAGCTCGTATTTTCCAAACAGCTGGATGGATTTCGACCATTAAGATATTGTTATAATTGTCTTAAAAACTTAAGTGTCCTTAGATTTTTTAGATGTTTGAAAAAAAAATGATAATGGCGGATTTTTGGAGCGAAATAGTAAAAAATACAGAACCTATCGAGTAGGATATATCAAAATAAAGTACAATCAACAATATGTATAAGTTATATGCTTAATTTTAAATGGGAATAATAAATTAGTTAAAAAAGTTTTTAATGGTTTAAAAGGTGGTAAAAAATATTAAATTCTCTTTGTCGGACTTCGCATATAAATAACACCGTTTTTTTTTCATAAAAGTGTGCGCTAAAAAGTCTAAATTAAAAATAATAAAACCCGATTGCAAAAAAGACAATTTAAAAGTAATGCTCTAAAAATACTGAAACAAGATTGAGAATAGAAAACATTAAGTAGGTACCTATAGTAGCAGGCGAGACCCAATTGTAAATTACTTATAAATCAAAAGAAAATAATTGGTTCCGTTTTTATAATTAT
The DNA here is from genome assembly GCA_963555595.1 of Tethea ocularis. Lineage (NCBI taxonomy): Eukaryota > Metazoa > Arthropoda > Insecta > Lepidoptera > Drepanidae > Tethea > Tethea ocularis. Next base: position 5,886,469 of record OY741966.1, read on the forward strand.
TAATTTTATTTTACTCAATTATTTAATCACTGAATAGCACTTCCTGGAATTACGTGCGATTTTTTATGTTTTATCCGCGTCTCTTTTCCTGTTTTCCAATATACCTAAACTCATCATTCAGTAGGTAAAGTTTCTAATGTTAAAATGTTGCTTATCTAATTTTAGGAAGAATACCGTGTAAAGAAAGCCGCTGCATCTGAAGGTGGCACTTGTAATTCATTAACTTCTGCAATGGCACTTGGATCGTTAGTGCTGTACGTAAGGGCGCTGATGGAGACTGACCAAGCTTTTCAGTATGATGTCTTGATTTGATTTTGTTTACATTATCACAATAAATCGTTATTAATGTATTATATTTTCATTATAATATCATAATCATCCTTAAGTTTTGTCTGACAAAGCGAATTTTTATATGAATTATTTGAGGTATTACTATAAGATCACTGTTATTATCCGTCGCTGACCGTTATAGTGTCCGGTGGCCTGTGGTGCCTCTAACAGGAATAAATGCAGGTAACTCGATCATATGACCTTCGTTTTATAAAAACCTGTAAGGAAATTCATAGACTACGTACTATTTATATTTTCTTTGATTATATTCTCTTTGGTAATTTTTATTTATGACGTTTTATAAATAGGTACTTTTGCAATTAATGTACAAATTACCAATAATATTCAACAAATAATCAAATAAAATTGTTATTATGTTACGAAAATTTAAAAATATGTGCATAATCAAAAAAATTCAAATGCATAATGCTCGTAAACCAATGTGCGCAATGTCATTATCGACAAAAACACCCATTCCAGTTTTTGGTTAGTAAAAAGACTGACTATCTATCTACCTACGCTATTTCTGTTACATTCAGAAACTACGGAGAGAGTTACATTTAAAATAAGCCTTGTACCCACCTACCTGCCTTGGTCGTAGTTAAATACCTATTACTTTGAGGCTGAGGCTTGCTATGTTAATTTGCGAATGTGGGTTGATTATACTCATTAGACATAATTTATATACGCCGGCCATATACCTACGTTCAAGTAAATTGAATAAGTAAAAATACGAAAATTCATATTACTCCATGATTACATACCAGCGCTATCTACTTCATGCCATTTGTCAACTCATTTTTGATAAAATGTTCCCACAGACGTTCATGTCAATTTGATAAAACTGTTTGATCTATGAACTAGGCTGTTTGATCAAATTACTTGAACGTATATGGCCAGCATTATAGAAAACATGCACTAAAAACCATGCACTAAATATAAGTAGGGACTGTCTATTATATTTAGTGCATGGTTTGTTGAAAGTCCGGGTATTTATATAAAAAAAGGGAGGAATCCTAATAACACTATAAACTTCATTCTTCATAATCGAGCCCACGACCTGTGGTAGACAGATCGATAATAGTCTATTCTATACCTAATACTCTGAATAGGTATCGAAGGGCGCTACGTGTCGGCATTATACAGTGCCGCTGTTCAGTTGAAGGAAATTGAAGGAGTGGAGAAACATCTCCGTGAGCTAGACAAAGTACTAGTCAGACCCAAAATAGTAGATTTTTTGGAGTCAAGCATGATGTCATCAACTGCCAAGGCGAGGCTGCTTCGAGATGTTGGAAAAGAAGCTGGTAACATATTTTTCGACACACTCGCTCATAAAGTGACCCCTATCGCACCGCTTTTCATAATAAGTACAGATTATTACGAACGCGTGTTTTTTACTTTACATTTTTTTTCAATCTCAGCAAAGAGTTTATGTTTACAAACTTTGTTTTTTGTGTTAATATGGTGTCATTGAGCTGATCTGATGATGGAGATGAATAACAAACAGCTTTTAAACTTATTTCCTCGCAAGTGTGCTGAAAAATATCATATTAATGGTATGTGCATTGATAATTATTCACACGGCTCGCTTATCGCATCGTGTGTAATGACCAGCATAGCTCAGTTCTATCGTCGTAGTTATTGATATTTCATTATGTGAGGAACGTACGCGTAGATACATTTTTTATCAAATAGGTAATAAAAGACAACAATTTTCGATATTCAAGTAATACTAATTTAGTTAATTTTATTTTTCCAAGGAATGCCAGTTGCTGCAACAAACTTTTTAGCACTTGTCGCTGAAAACGGACGCTTGAAAATGTTAAAGAAAATGATAAACATGTTTCTGGATGTGATGGTAGCCCATCGAAATGAGGCATTATGTGAAGTTATCACAGCAAAACCTCTTGATGGTGACGATAGAAATTCTCTGATGGATGCTCTAAATAAATTTGTAAAGGGAGGCAAGAAAATTCAGTTAACTGAGAAAATTGATCCCGCTATCATCGGTGGTATGATTATTGGTATCGAAGATAAACATATTGATATGAGCATTGCTAGGAAAATACAAATGTATACAGATATTCTTAAACAAGCTGTATAAGAATATCTGTAACTGCTTTATTAATTGAGTCAATTTAATCAAAGTCTTGTAAAACTCAGGTTTTACATAAATAACTTTTGCAAGTCATATAATAGAAAGAGCCGGGACTATCTCTATGTATATCTATCCAGTAGAACATAAGTTTTACAAGACCATCTCACGTAATAAGACGGTATATATTTTTTAAATAAATAGGTTATTAAAAAGGCAAATAAATAATTTGATTATAATATATTAACATTCTTCATTTACAGAAATAACTTAAATATACATACAAGTAGTGGGTAAACATTATGTATTAAATATTATAGTAATAATTAAAACCAATAATTCAATTTAAAACCGCTGATTAAATAGTCGGACATGGCACGAATTTCTAAAGATATGACACAGCGCCATACCTGGAGGGTGAATGAGCGTAACCACCCTGTTGAGCGATAAGATTCGCATGGTACCCAGGGTTCCGACCCTTTGGGGGAGATTTGCATGGTGAGTTTCCCAAAATAACAGGGATCTTTTCAGCATGAATTCTGTAATTTATCCTATCTGCACTAATGGTTCCAGTCATAACTCGCTGGAAGCTTGATGTTAGGACCCAAAGTTCCTGTTCGCCTTTGAGGTTATTCACAATTTTGACACCGCTAGCAAATTGCAAGGTTTCTTTGTCGACGGCAATACGGTGGAAGTTTCGTGGCGAGTATTCTGTAGCCGAATTCCAGCACCAGATGCTTGGTGGCTCCATCAGACCAAAGTACATAATACCATTACGATCCATTGCTTCAGCTGCGGATTGTACAGGACGTTCCTCGGGGAACACCTGAAGATTAAATAACAAAAAATCGTTTAAATAACGTTCATCTCCTATAAATATGTTTCGTTTCAGTGACTTTATACTTTATCATATTATGGCAGTCGTTATAACTTACACTAATAGAATCTGGATTAACATTCGGGTCTGCAAGGTAAGAATCGTTCCTCAAGACTGCAGTGCGCACGACATTTTCCGTGGTGGAAGCCAACGAGTGGAAGTAGAGGTAGCGGTCCCGACCACGTCTGTAGGGTGACAATGCCATACCTAGTACGCCGTCCATTAGGTCGAAACTTTCACCTTAAATAATATAAAACAAGTTTTACATACACTCGATAAGGTAGTAACGATATTTAATAATAGTAGAGATTTAATCTGTTGCTCCTATTTCTAATGTCATAGCAAAATTACACAGTTCAATCAATTTACAAAGCTACAAAAACAAGATGTTTTTGACCCGTGGTTTGGAGGGATGTTACTCCAGGGTAAAATGCTGTCTAAGTGCTAGATATATAGTGTATTATGATAGAGCAGTAACAAACATACACCAATCTATTGCATTCCTCACAAAATGTTGCATTCACAGTTTTGTAGAACTAATGTACGAAACGATCCGTTTGTGAGGATTTAATAGAACCCTACATATATAGTAGATAACATAATATGTACTTACTTACCATTAGGTACAGTAAGTAAATAGAAATATAGTAGGTACCTAAGAAAGTAAGAATCACGGATTTATTAAAATGAGTTAGTATTTACCATCAATAGTGAAAGTTCCTTTCGATGGGTAGGGGAAGAACAGCCGATGTGTGGCCCTCCAGGAGCGGTTGCGGGCCACGTCCACCACCAGCAAACTGAACCCGGAGACATCCGCCACGTATACGTACGTGTCTGCGCAGTCGCCTGGACTCTTCCCTCGGACATCTACCACCTGACATCATTATGTTTAGAATACATAAGCTAATTTTAAAGTTTTTTTAATTTTTAACTGTACTGGATAGATACTTCTAGATGGCATTTTATCGAAATCTAACCTTCGGTTTGCCCTACTCTCGTGCTGTCTGTGGTGGGGTAGTAAAACAAATAATGAGTAAGTAGTATTTAATATAGCTGCATCACTACAAACATTGAATGTAAACATCTCTGATTTTGTTATAGCTTTAACGGTAAAACTAACTGGAGATACGTGAGTTCAGCGCATCCTCAACAAATAAACCAAATGGGTTTTACTCGTGCATTATCTCGAAACCTATGAGGAAAAATACTCACCGGTGTGATAAATAATGATGTGGCTATGTACTGAGACGCGTCGACTTTATGTCTGTAGATTAGCTGATCGGTAGATAGGTCGAATGCGAGCAGCTGAGGCGGGCATAACTGTTGATCTCCAATTTTTCCAGCATCAAACACCCAGAGTCGATTACATTCATCTATCTGTAACGTAAAATTATATAGTATTAATAACTTTAATTGTAGGCCTGTATGTTAATCTTTAATTTCTAACCGTAAACTAAATGCTAAACGCTATGGTCGTCTCTTTTTGGCTCAGGTGTTTGTTACAGGCTGTCATCATCGCGTGACGTTAGTTTATTGCTGTGCCAATATCACATAGCAGGTTGTGAAGTAGGTATCCTCTCGTACGTGCTGCATTTTTGTTGATTCAATCATTGTATTTATTATCTTTATAGTATTTATCTAGGACACGATCTTTTTGTATGGAATAGTTTGTTTTGTAAAGGTATGGCATGTAGCATTAGTCAGTCATGTCAACATCAGTCACGCGCTGTATCGAGCCCGACATTACATGTGACTGACTTGACTTCACCAAAGACGTGAAGTGATGTATTAGAATGCACCTTTATTCTTGAGTTACATTCAAGACATCAGTTTATTTTTAACTGAATACTTAGTGTACCGCCACACCCGCGGAAGAATCGACGTGGAAACTTCCGCAACTCTACTATCGGTCGTAGTATTAAGCACGTTACATTGAGTTGATGTGCCATAGGTTAATTAAATAACACAGCGAGCGTGTTTCGCGGACCTTTCCGCGCCGAATCTTCCGCAGGTGTGTCACTACATATAAAGCCTATTTACTAATTTACGGGTTTATTTATTCACTATTAGCAAAATTGTATAACATTCAATATAGAATCAAGAAAATAAGTGACGATCTATTGTAAAGCACTTGCTTATGATAAGTAATAGACAAATAAAAATGAGTAGCTTGAAATAAATTATTTCCTGGAATTATTATTACATTTTTATTGTTTTATCCATCCTACAGTTTGCGTCATACGGAAAGACTATAGCGTGCAAGATCCAGGGCTCAAAGTCGATTGTCGAGCCATGTCAAGGTGTTGTTGCGATATCAAAGGAAACTTCATAGATAATGAAGGCTCATAAATATCTACTCGTTATCCTTATAGTACCTAATGGGTTTTATTTTCATTTTAATTAATTCGAAAGTCTGACAGCTGATTATGTAATGTGTAATTTCATTATAGAAGGTGGATAACCCATTTAAAGGCTATCTCCAAAAGATACAGTAAACTGAAAGAAGAAAACAATGTTGTGCCCATGTTAGGTTAATTTTGACATGGGATATAAAATCGTTGTGCTGTATTAAAAACTAAAAAGTTTTATTTTATTCACCGAAAACGCCAAGGTAAGTACATTAATATTAATTTTATGTAGCTTTTCAAAGATATTATTATCTTGCGGTTTTCTTATTGGCATTACATTATTTGTACAAGTATATTTCTACAATATTTTTGAGATGATTTAATTTTGAAACTACAAGAGAAACATATTTTAGCAATAGGCTAAAATGACGCGCAGTGTGAGCATACAAAATTACTGTGTATTCATTTGTTTAAACAAATGCCTTATATATACTTTTCAGAATTCTTTACGACATCTGAATTATTTCTTACAAATAAGTTGTTTTTATAATATTTAGACTAATTATATGATTTTAATAGAGGTAATTATAGAACATAATACCTATCAGTCGTCAGGGTAGTAAATACCTCCACCTCCACCTTACAGAATACTGCAGCAATTTTTTTAGTGCTGTGTTCCTGCGCATGTGTAAGGTCGCTCGAGCTCTTCGGTAAGGGGGAAGGGTCGGTACACGGACCAAAGGTCGTTAACTCGTGAGTTTTCCACTAACCCAATAGCTTCGGCTATTGTTCTGACAAGCGTATATAGGCTATGGTAATCGCTTACCACTGTGGTGGGACGTATGCTTTGCAGACTTCGTTACAATTTTTTTTAACTAAATATTGTATAGCACTGAAAATAACCAGGGGGGCTAAAACGGCCGCTCGAGCATATATTGCTATGCAATTAATATCTCGAATTTACAGCAGAGCCAAATGTTTTTTTAAATATTTTTTGGTGGAAATGCAAATCATTTTAATCAATGAATTTAAAATTTAGACAAATTACGCCATAATCTGCAGAAAAATCGAAATATGAGTTGCATAGCAATATTGCTCGAGCGGCCGTTTTAGGGGGCCAGATTGGCTTGATTCATTCATCATTAAACTTTAATTCAGCCAAAATATTTTTACTAATATTGATATTTGATTTTTAAATTATCATATACAATACCTACATGAGATTACATGAGATTTAACGGTAGAAGCGTTAGACCATTAGAGCGTTAACCGTAGATAATAATATATCATAGTCTATTGTTAGATACGTTGGTAAGTAATTATATTGAAGCTCGAGCTTACAGCAATTCTAAACACCGAAGTAAGTCCATCGCAGTTTTTGCCTTGGTTGTCATGCCAGGAGTAGTCAGGGTATGCGACGATGCGCCCCTGGTCATCGACTATGCCCAGTGTTATTGGTCTACCTCCATCGAAGCGCGGGATCGTAATGAAGATCCGGGAAGGAAGTTGACCTGTAAAAGATAAAATGTAAGTTATGTCGATGTTTGTTAACTCAATAAATAAATGGTTATACGAATTTAGATTAAAGTTGGCACATAGATAGTTCATTCCCTGGATTAGCATATAGGATATTTTTTATTACGGGAAAACAAAGATCTATCGGAAATGCGCGTGAAACCGCAGGGCGGTAGTATTATTATTTACTTTCATGCTTTTGTAGAGGATTGACAGACCCAGATATTGTGATGGATCATAAATTTATCTTTAATTTACTACCTACGCAATAATTGCGTAGAATTAGGTACAATCATAATTTTAGATGTTCTCTATTTTTTTGTTAATTAATATGTAATTTGTAATGTAGCATAAGCACGCTAGACGACTACCTATATGCGGTTAGGCTTTAAAAATATTTTCTTTCTAATTAATTTGATTCGTTACAGTTAAAACACTCGTAGCAATCATTGGAATATTCAGTTATCATGCTGAACAACGCTCAAAAATATCATAATTGCACAGAGAAAATAATATACTATAATAATTGTAAGAAATTATGCAAATCATACACCGAAGGATTTAGGTATGTATGTCATATTGGTTTACCTTATGCGGGTCACTTGCAGCTAGTCAACAATCGCAAGAACAGCTTCACTTGTATGAAGTAAATAAAAATAGGATGTCGATTTTAACCTACTTTTAAAAATCGTATAGATTTGAAACTTTGCATGTGTATGTAGTTTATAAGACAATACAATAATTTGGTGCCATTAAGCTGATTGGATGATGGTGGTGGAACGTAGGCACTGGAACTCCTTACCGGAAGAACAAAAGGATACGTTCCTATATCATTAACCAATAAAATTAGACAAAATGTACGTGTCGTCAGTTTGCTGCAATTCTATTGGTTAATATTTTGACAACGATGATCGAGCTATCGTGTATCGTTTTTCGGAGTAAGCCCTCTGCTACTGGACGAATACTTACAACTACATACAAATTGTTTCGTAAGGATGTGACTACACACACATTGAAACAATAAAGGAGGGGCGTGCCATGTTATCTTAGTTTATGTCTACGCATGTTCGAATATCACACACATCGATATATACCTATGTACTACCTAGGTATAAAAACATTCTACTTATTTCATAAAAAATAATATTTATTTTCACCTTGTCTGTGATGCACATCAACGTCAATGGGAACCGAATTTCCGCGCACGAAGAATTCCTGCGCGATGGCTGCTTGCCGGGCCTCCTCACTCGGATACGTGAATTCCAATTCAGACCATTGCCGCACGACTCGCAAGTCACTCTTCGCACCGAGCCCTGGCCAGCAACAGGCCAGGCAGTACGACAGCAGGAAAAACCTCTCGATCCCGTACGACATCTCTAACTTGAATGCGTCCAGCTGCTGTGGATCTGAGGAATACAGAATAATATCAGTCATTAAGACTTTTCGCAACTATAGTATTTAAATGTGAGGGACACGTTGTTCTGAGCACTGGGACGATTTTGATGATATCAATATTTTAGGCGAGGAGATCGAGTTTCTTTGACAAATGATTTAATACTATAGCTATTTTATATTCGAGGTCGATACTATTTCTTCTTTTTTAGCATTTCCTTATTTGGCGTAAAATTCAATATAATTAAATTACCGTATTGATTGAGCACCAGTCCACAGAATCCATACTGATCTTGATTCATTGTAATCATTTTATCTCGTACCAATTAACTTTACACTTAGTTTCACTTTGTTTTTTATTACTTTATATTTAGATATCACAATTATTCACTTTAGTTCATAGTGTATCACTTTTAGATTCAGATTGAATAGGCTCGTATTTTTGTAATCGCTCGTAATGAGTGGTTGTTTTTCACAGACATGTTATCGCTTCAACTATAAGAAGCAAAAGAATGCTACAAGGTACCGGCTTTTTCTTCATAACGGAATCCGCGTGAATATCTCAGGTATTCATTATTCATGAGACAATTTGATTATGTATTAGAATCTTCGTATCGTAAAAAGGCATTAAGTATTATTTAATATTTCATATTATTTTACCATTAAAATCTAGCCATTATTTTGTCAAACAAATATACTTACCTAATAGATTATATTCGTATTTCTGTTATTAACTAATGTAAGTACTTTATGGGATTAATTTACCTATTAAGTACTTACATCACAATCTCACCTTAGTAATAATTTGTGTGGTTAAAGGTTGTAAATGCACAAATCCTAAAGAGGGGTATTGGCTCTCATGTGTTGCTCGAAAATACCGGTAAGACCTGCGTAACGAATAAGATCTGCCAGATCTACTAGGTGGATACAGTACCTACCACCTTGCTATGGACTCTTCACGATGTTTTCCTTCACTGAAAGCCACAAGAACTTTGTAAGATTCCGACCTACCTTAACCTAGGACTTTCAACTAGGCAATCGATGTCACTACCACAGAACTATCATAAACATTTTTTAATATGATATTCACATTACACAACTGAAATTGTTTGGTACACAACGCGTTCGGAAATGGTTATTTAATGATGGTTTCCATTACCTAAACATTACAAGTACCTGAACGTAAATACATAATTATTTTACTTGTTTGGTAAACCACTCAAATAAAAGTACAACGACCTTTTGACTCAGCAATGACATCCCAAAAAATATTGCATTGTTTGATCACTAAAATTGCAACCCGTAACGTGGATTCAAATGATTTAAGTCATTCAAAACTTTACCTGGCCCTTATTTACACCTTTCCCTTTAATGGGATTATTGTATAAAATTGCTTACTCTGTGTTAATACATATAGTTCAAATGGTTCACATTTACAGTAATTTACGTTATTATTTAATTAATATTAATAATGATATAGTATTGATTACGAATTAAATACACATTTTAATATAGAATAGAATTGAAAAAAAAAACGTCTGATACAGATAACTCTTTATCAGTAACTGTTAGTAAAAGTATGAACATCGACTGAAACAATTAAGTACTGAGTTATTTTGTAACCAGTGTCTTAAGGAAAACATTTTCTTTAGATGTCTAATTATTGCATTGTTTTGAATAAAAACAATATTGCAATAAGGTTCTCATAACCAATAATTACAAAAAACTTGTTAGACTTTAGTTTGTTTATAAAATTTTACAAGGAAATAGAAAAGTACTAGGTTTAGCCCCATGGTTTTAACCTAATTTCCGGGAAAATAAGTAAAAGAAGGAAAAATAATAAAAAGTTACATAATAAAGGTTTCATAACTTTTAGGTACGAGTATATGGTATAATAATAAGATATAGTAAAAATGCTGTTCTTCATAAACTATGCATCACATGTATTTTTTCTTTACATTAAAATACTAAAAATAGTTATATATTAGCTTTGTTAACACTTCTAAATAAATTATATGTCATTAAATCAAATCAAATCAAAATCAAAAACTCATTTATTCAATTTAGGCCCTGGTAAGGCACTTATGAACGTCAATAGTTACAAACATTACAATAGACTCTACCACCGGTTCGGAATACACTTGAACTGAGAAGACTCCGGCAAGAAACTCAGCAAGGCTACATTTTTTTTTTTGTGGATCTTTATTTTTTAAATTTATGTTATTCCTGTTCCAAATATACATAAAGTTCATACAATTGTCACTTGGCCAGGGGGCCGCAAGTGCAGAGAGAAGCTACTACAACCATGTATTCTTGTCTTCAACGTAATGAGCCACCTTATAGTAGGCCTTGTCGATTAATTTCTGTTTAACATACTGTTTGAATTTATTGTACGACATCTTAGTTACTTCATATGGGATTTTATTATAAAAACGAATGCAGTTCCCGAGAAAAGACTTATTGACTTTTGCTAGCCTGAATCTAGGTGTAACAATTTTATCTTTGTTTCTTGTGTTTAGGTTATGGCGACTACTGTTAGTGTCAAATAAATTTAAATTTTTACGGACAAACATAATATTTTCAAAGATGTATAGCGACGGTAAGGTTAATATCTCAAATTCCATAAACCGTTTCCGTAGGGATTCGCGAGGACCCAAGCAATAAATTGCACGAACGGCCCTTTTCTGCAAGATAAAGATAGATTCCAAATCCGCAGCTGAGCCCCATAACAGAAGACTGTAGGACATTAGACTATGGAAATACGCAAAGTAAACCAACCTAGCTGTAGCCACATCTGTTATTTGTCTAATTTTTCTGACTGCGAAAGCGGCGGAACTCAATTTGCTAGCTAAGTTTTCTATATGAGGGCCCCATTGAATTTTACTGTCTAGTGTTATGCCGAGAAAAACTGTCGTATCAACCAGTTCGAGACTAACATCATCGACTAGGACACGACTGTCACTCTTAGCAACATTGGGGAGCGAAAATCTTTGATATTTAACATTTTATCATCATCACTAACTAGCTCGTTCTACGTATTCCGGTACATAGTCGCTACTCGAGAATCTTTATAATGAAGTAGCGACTAGTAGCGACCCGCCCCAGGTTCGCTCGGCTTTTCTGTACAATATGCATGTAGTATATGCATATAAACGTTCCTCTTGAATCACTCTATCTATTCCTGAAAACTGCATTAAAATCCGTTGCGTAGTTTAAAAGATCTAAGCGAACAGACAGCGGAAGCGACTTCACTAATTTCCATATTCCGCCAGTGCCGGTATTTGTTGAGAGCACTATGTTCTCAAGCACTGTTCTGAACCGTTAGTAGAGTCAATTGTAACTTCCACGTTCATAAGTGCGTTATTAGGGCCTAAACTGAGTTAATGAGTTTTGAGTTAAAACTTGTTGATCAATATGTCTACCTAAGACAAATTGATCAACTAGGTAGATCCTACTTCGAACAATCGAAGAATTCATGTCGCCTGGGTAGCCGGGAGCTATTCGAGAAGCTACGACCAGTAAGTAAATAGGTACCTATAAGTACCTGAAGACAAAAGTTTACAACCACTTCGTGCTGCCAGTGATAACATAGGGTGGTCTTTTACTTTGAAAAAATAAGCTCAGTAACTCAGCCGGCTATGGAATGAACATACTCGTGATTCCTCTAATCGACAGGGTTCAAAACGAAAAGTGGTATAGGTATAAAATATGTTGTTTTTATAAATGATGCAAGTCTAAGAAAACTTGTTTAATATAAATAATACACAATACAGGCAGACAGGTATAGTTAATCTGTGATGAGCCAACAATTTGATGACGACTTCAGGTCAAACGTGTATCTACATCTAACCATGAACATGACATTGACCTTGGTGCTTTATCCATCGTAGATTCAATATTATACATACTTACATAGATTTTATATGAGAAACATATTAAAATTAATAACTATAAATCCCAAGATAAGATGATGATGACGACTTAATGATAAAAAATTGTTTTGTTTTAGAAAATAACACAATAGATGAAAAAATAAATAGTGTTAATCGAATTAGCAATCCGTAAAAAAATCATTTATAACATGAGTTTTTATGAATTTACAAAAACATATTTGAACCGGTTATGTGAACTATAGTACGATTGCCGTTTAAATTTACATTTAAAAAAACTTGAAGCAAAAACCAAACCGTGTGATTGCAAAGCATACCTGAATAAGTGCTCCCATAGAGTCGAGCGCGATTCTCTCTATTCACTCGTATGTAAGATTCCACATTATTGTCGGCAAACTTTTCACAAAACTTTAATCTTTTTTGATACATACTACACAATACTACCGAAAACGCTAAAACAAATCAAACCAACTTTCAACGATCAGTCTTGTTCAATAGGAAATAAAATGAGCAATGAATTGAGTATTATGGTGCAGTGCTCACTGTGAGCTACGAAGGTTGGAAGACGGTAATTCCTTGCGACATTAGGCAAATGCGGTGCAATACTTTACAAATAATCGCGATACAATTTGCGGCCTATAGAATAGGGCTGTCAGTCGACCGCTTATCACTAAATACTGTATGTATAGGTAGGTACATATTTATTGGACCGTACAAGATAACGTAACCGTAAATTTTTCAGTAAAGGAGTACATTTTTGGCATTCGCAAAAAAAACTATAACATTAATTTCCCTCTCACAGATCGCCCGTCCGATAACTAGATACATATCAAAAACAGACAGACAGACGGACAGACGCAACAGTGATCCTATAAGGTTCCGTTCCGTTTCCATTCCGTTTTTTTTTCATTAAAGTTTCGGAACCCTAAAAATAATATTTCAGGAACTACTATTCAACAAGTCAACCCTATCAAAAAAATTAAATCGGTTTACACATTAGGCTCGGTGAGCATTAGGCACCTGTCTCACGTAGGTATAGCAGAGTTGAGCTTGAGCTTCATACAAGTCTAGCTTCATACGAGCTAGTCTGTGATCACCGTGGAGCCAGTGTTTATACTATAAAATGGTTTGTTTTTAAAAGCTTTTATTTAACTTGCAATGTATGTATGTTTGTTCGGGAGGAAACTTGCTACTCAATTTTGAAGCAGATATCTTCAACCGATTGAGCTGAAATTTTGTATACACGTTTTATAATAAACATCTCTTTCATTTACATGGACTGATGCCACAGCCATACACAACGTCAGACAAAATGTTTTTTTTTTAATGAGAAAGAAAATAATGGATAGCAGTCACTGACTAGTCGGCGCCGCGGCGGTGGGACAAGAGACTATAAAGTCAGTTGCGTAGTAGTATGCTTTAACGAAGCTACAAATTACGCTTATTTATCGCTCTACCATCAATCAAATCCTTTTTACATGCAATCTATAAATAAAATAAATATAAGTAGTGTAATTGTTAAAGTGATAAATTGATAATGAATAAGAACGATTAGGTATAATTCCTACATAATACTATGTACATACATAGGTATTTTTTTAATAGCACGAAGACTACAAACAAGCATACGGCCCACCTGCTGGTAAGCGGTTATCGATGCTTAGACTACTTATCGACGAAAGATATCTACCAGTTTGTCACTCACGCGTTACCGACCATTCTCCCTCCCTGATGAGCTCTATTTTAGACTTTAATACTACCATAGCAGGTATAGTAAATGAATTTTATGTGTTAAAAATACACCGTAGATATTTATTATTTATTTAGCCTCATACGAAGAATGTACACTTTTTATATAGAATAGAATAGAATCGACAAAAATCTAGGTGATATTTATTTTCAAAACTTCATAGAGATTTAATACATTTGTTATGATACAATATGTGAGATAGTAATACGATATAAGCATAAGTGACAGATCATATACGAGTTTTGAGTTTGAGACAGGTCAATGATACGTATTATATTTGCACATTGAAGTAAATGTGCTTGAAAGAGATCGTCTGCAAAGAATTCTATGAAGCATATATAACGGGACATGATTGTAATAATGTTCTTGGTCCATAATTTCGGGCATTGTGTGATAATCGAATAAAAAGATGACAAAAGTAAACGGAACTTAATTACCTAACAATTTAATATAAGCTATAATTTGTGCTAATTTAGAAGTGAAATTCATTTACATCAGAATAACGTGACCGTACCTAAAATCAGTTGAATTATCGATTTCGTATTATAATTTTTACCCATTGAAAACAACATTAACCTCATGAAATTGTAAAATATAACTATAGGTAAAATCGTGTTAATTTGTTGTTTGTGACAAATTTTTAAATGTGGAACATTTTAGATATCTGACATTCTGCGTAACGCTTTTTTCTTAGCCGAGGGCTTTCTAAACGGTAATTACCAAGTTAAGAAAAGTAAATAATTATGGAACTATAAGAAATATTTTCCGGTGGTTGGCTTCTACTAGCGATCGGTCCAAACCAAATGAGCTGGAAAAGCTTAACTCAACTCAACCGTGATTCCGAGACGGATGAGAAGGTAAATAATTACAATACTTTCAAGTAACTTCAAAATTGCACTGTCATATCTATACTAATATTATAAAGAGGAAAGATTTGTTTGTTTGTTTGTTTGTAATGAATAGGCTCCGAAACTACTGGACCGATTTCAAAAATTCTTTCACCTTTGGAAAGCTACATTATCCCCGAGTAACATAGGCTATATTATATTTAAAAAAAAATTAGGGATCCTTACTAAAACTCCAATAATGTAACATAAGGTGTAAAAAAATGACCTGAAAAATTCCTTACGTCGCGTGCGCTGCGAAAACTATTGATGATAGAACAAAATCACTTACTACGACTTTGCAGAACTTATCATTATCTACAAAAAGTGTCGCGACAGCATATGTCTAAATATTATAGTTATGTCACAGTAAGCAGTTTTTTATTCTAAAATATTAATTTATATATGCCGCCTCTTGAAAAGGCTCTTCATTTGTACCTTGGTATAAATCCTCATCAAAATAAATTACTTTATATTCAAGACGGCTTTAATACCTTTTTATAACTTTTTGAATTATTCAATTCGGACATTTCATTCGGAAGATATCACGAGTTTAAAAATGCAAGTATTAGAAAAAAGTCGCGTGGTTGTCGCTCACCGCGCTCAGCTAGCCAGCATGCGATGTAGGATCCATGTAAGCGTCACTGGGGTACGGGGGGGAGTCAATGTAATCTTATATATATAAAAGAAAGTCGTGTTAGTTACTCCACTTATAACTCAAGAACGGCTGAACCGATTTAGCTGAAAATTGGCAGGGAGGTAGTTTAGAGCCACGAGAAGGACATAGGATAGGTGGGGGTAGGTAGGGTAGGTAGGTAGGGTAGGTAGTTAAGGTAGGTAGGGGTAGGTAGATAGGTAGGGGTAGGTTGGGTAGGTAGGTAGGGTAGGTAGGTAGGGTAGGTAGGTAGGGTAGGTAGATAGGGTAGGTAGGTAGGGTAGGTAGGTAGGGTAGGTAGGTAGGGTAGGTAGGTAGGGTAGGTAGGTAGGGTAGGTAGGTAGGGTAGGTAGGTAGGTAGGGTAGGTAGGTAGGTAGGGTAGGTAGGTAAGGTAGGTAAGGTAGGTAGGTAGGGTAGGTAGGTAGGGTAGGTAGGTAGGGTAGGTAGGTAGGGTAGGTAGGTAGGGTAGGTAGGTAGGGTAGGTAGGTAGGGTAGGTAGGGTAGGTAGGGTAGGTAGGGTAGGTAGGTAGGGTAGGTAGGTAGGGTAGGTAGGTAGGGTAGGTAGGTAGGGTAGGTAGGTAGGGTAGGTAGGTAGGGTAGGTAGGTAGGGTAGGTAGGTAGGGTAGGTAGGTAGGGTAGGTAGGTAGGGTAGGTAGGTAGGGTAGGTAGGTAGGGTAGGTAGGTAGGGTAGGTAGGTAGGGTAGGTAGGTAGGGTAGGTAGGTAGGGTAGGTAGGTAGGGTAGGTAGGTAGGGTAGGTAGGTAGGGTAGGTAGGTAGGGTAGGTAGGTAGGGTAGGTAGGTAGGGTAGGTAGTGGCAGGTAGAGGTAGATAGGAGTAGGTAGGGATAGGTTTGTAGGTCCCAGTTTTATTTTTGTTCTCAGGGCAGGACAACGTCTGCCGGGTCAGCTAGTAGTTTATAATCGGATTATTTCATTTTGATTATTAAAATAAGAACTAATCCTTCTTAGGAACTAGTTACTTTGAAGCTGGTATTTTTAGATGAAAAGGGAATGAAAAACTGAGATTTCAGAAGATGTAAGCTTCTGTGCAAAAAAACAGGGATGCAAAACATCGATGCTAATATCGATGTTTTTATGAACGATACAGCTAACATCGCCGAAGCCGATGCGTCAATTGCAACTGAGTTAAACCTCGACATCATTCATTCATTCTGTTTAAAATTATATTTCATACTAGATGTTCTAGTTCAATTTTATTAGTTATAAAATCGGAACCTTGTCGGTAAGTGCAGGTTTGTTCCCAATTTAACGGTTTGATATGGATATTTTATGAACTATCGAAAATTGATACGTTGTATTGTGAGCAGTATGGTACAGTTCACCATGTATCGACGGCTTACAATCTCGCGAAATGAATTGTAAACTAGCGGTGTCAAAGCGATTCATAAACTATGATACAAGCACAGTCTAATAATATAATGATCTCACTAGACTATTGAAATAATTATAAATATACTAGTTAGCGAAGAAATACCGCTAAAGCTTCGTAGGGATGCAATTTAGATTAAAATAAGTGCAAAAATGCATTTCCATTGACTTTCTTATTTCTGCCGGTGACCCTCCGTTTTGCGGCGGCTGTCGATTTTTTCGGTTGCGTGTGGTTTTGAATGTTAGATAATGTTACGGCTAAAAAGCGAAGTACGGCTACACCTAGGTCTACATAAAAACTTAATTAGATTTTGTTTTAAGTATATACCTAGAAACCTTCCGTGGAAATTATCTAACTATCGTGAAAAACGCTTCAAAATTCGTTGGGTGGCTTAGGAGGAGTTTTTGAATATACAGACAGGCAGAGAGACGCAGAGAACGACTTTTTTTATACCATGTCTATGTAGAGAAGATATAAGCACAACAGGTTACCTACTCAACTTAGAACAAAATAAATAAAATAACCACGAAGTGTATAGGATCACTCGCTGCGATTCGCAAATCGCCATACACTTCTAACATACATATAGATTAATCTATAATATTTATTGTATCGTAATGATTTTTTAAGTGTACTAAATTTTAAGACAAAAGCAGTGATACTGCGGTGAAATTGACTGACATTCTAGAAACATCAATGGAAGTGAGGAATAATATATGTTACCCGATAAATCATTAAAAAGTTACGACCAATTTTACCAAGGATTTGTAGATTACATTATCTTTTTACATAAGTTTAGATACAATAGTGTAAGAAACTGCATGTAATTAGGTATTAAAACACACGCGTGACACTATTAAAATCCTCTTATAAGTACCAACCTATAATAATAGTTATATTATAAAATAAATAATTCCATTCAGAATGTCATCTGATCATCATCTGTTACTGCATTGCGACAAGCTACGATAATTGCTGGTGTGGATTTTAAATATTCTATGGATATCAATAACTTCATCGTTCTAGCTTAATAATTGTTGTAAAATATTTTTAAAAATCCGTGAAGTTTGCCAAATGAATCGCACACTCTTATCACAACTGTTTTTAGCTTGCGTTTGGCCACAAGCCAGTTAAGGGCGATAACGCGCGATGCTGTGCATGGAGTACAATTGACTCTAGCTGTGAATGTCTTATTTAGTGGAAGGTGGAAGTCAGGATACACACACTCCAATCATTTGTGCTAATATCTTATGGAATAAGAATTTTACAATAGGTTTGCAATAAAAATGATTAGTTCCCTTCTAATGTGGGAACTCTAATCTGACTATAGTACCTACTTTTATATATTTTAAGTAGGTACTATAGTTTTGGTAGAACTTGTTTCTTGTTCTGTGGAACATGTTTTTATTTGTTTGCTTCAAGCACATTATCGTGAGAATATGGTCAAACGTAAACCTATCCATAGCAATAAATTAACGTAAGCTGTTGTTGAGATACTCGTTGTGGTCCACGCGCACGTACACGAGACCTGCATCACAAATAATTATATACTTACAATAATGGCATTATCGAATCACGAAGAGTTTAAAACTATCCAAAATAACATTAATTGCCTGCATAAGGCTGTAAACCGTGCAAACGTGCCCACCGTGACTTCCCTAATTTCCCTTAATTCAGACTTTCCGTTAAAGTTCAATATGGTTTTTTTCAAGGACGATGATCAACTTCAAATAATGGGTTTAATAATACAATGGAAATTATTATTCTTCCCGATTTTCGTGTTGACTTTTGAATGGTCAGAAATCAATCCTATGCAAACTGTTCAATTACTCAGACTTACGAAATTTATATAAAATTTGGATGGTTTTGTAGTTTATTAATTTTCATTCCATCTGCCCCACAATTTTTTATTTATTTAACTTTTAATTTATTTAACTTTTATCTAATTAAAATGATTTATTAATGTAAATCTAAGTTTTTTATTTTCTCGGAGCAGGTATATATGAAAAGTAGAGTATTCACTTCAAGGATAAAGCCTGTCTTCGTCTTGAACCCCCCGCTTCACTCAGGACTCTACAATCTACATATGACTGGAGTCCTTCGTTACGTTCATGGGCCAATATTCCAACGGTTATGTATGACACAAATTTATCCCTTTCGTGCAAAATCTACTATTAATAAACATGTGAAATATAAAATAAAAGCAATAATTTTATTAGATTTTGTGTGAACTAAGTAGGTAGGTATCATGTGTAGGTGTAATGTGCTTAGCACAATAATTTTACTTATTATTTTTTTATTACCTAAGTTACTAGAAATAAAATGGAAGGTACTACCACATTTTATTACATTATATTAAGATAAGTAAAAACGTTACAAAGATGTAGTTAAGAACATAAATATTGTGATTGAACTTTAATTTATTCTAGTATATCAAAGCAAAAGAAAAAAAGGCATGAACCACCTTACGTCTCTACCAAAAACTTGATTTTAGGATATAATAGCTTACCTACTAAAAAACTAATTTGAGATAATATGGTTAAGAAACATACCTCAAAAACAACAGACTTCGGTGCCTCACACAAATATTCAATATATCGAGTATCTCAAATGTATGTTTATATTTTACAATATAAATACATATAGGTACGAGTGTCCCTCGCGGGAGACAAACATGTACTGTTGCGAAAGCCGACAAAATTCTATAGATAACTGCGTTTGTTTGACCCGGAAGGTACGGTGCGCGGGACATCTTTATCCGGCAATATTTATACCTACTTGGCGCCCATAAACACGCCTCATAGTAAACGAGTAAGTCAAGCCTTCCCTCAATGACGTCACACAAAGGTTACTTAAGGCGACGATATTATGAGAAATTATGATACGAAATGAAGGTTTTCTCTGCATTCTTTGTTGCAAGAGATTTGTAAAATATATATTAAACTAGAGAATATGAAGAGGAATAAATAGTTAGCTTAAGTTTATTATATTCTTTATATTTTGAATTTTTCGTTAGTAACGTTAAAAAAAATCGTGTATACATACCCCTCTTTAAAATTAAAAACAGTTTCTTCTCTTATTTAGTCCATTCTTTTTAACAAAAACAGGAGTATATTATTCCTATTTTAAAACTTAATAGTTTATTTCGTACTTCGAGTACTTGGTTGTTGTCATCCGACCGGTTTGGCACCCCCAATCAGAGGTGTATTTGGAAGTTTTTATTTAGGGTCTTTCAGATTATACTATTATGACGATTAAATCCTCACTCAACAGAAAAATTACATAAATTTTCAGTGACGATAACATGTCGGTAAGGTGCGCGAAACAATTACGAAAAACCGAATGGGTAAACATAAATAATTACAATCACATAATTGATTTAAATTTTGATCATGTAGATAGATGTACCTAAACAAGCGTGGTTTTAGATTAAACATTTAAAAATCAACTGGACGCGGGTGTGTTTGGGAGAACCCCATCTTACAATTCCAAAAAGTATTTTAAACCGATTGAAAATTTTATGCAAACAACAAATAAAAATACGCTAATGTGTTTGTTCTATTTGAATATTACACTATGTTTGTTGTTATGATTTCTATATGTATCTATTTAGTGTAAGTAAAAAAGGATAAAGAGTCGTAAAATTTTCGATCTAGATCGAACTGCAGAGCCTCCAATAAATGTTTTAAGAATAATTATATGTATTATACGGAGATAATTTAAACAAAAACCCTGCTTTTGCATGCTCGTAGACACAAATTCAACTATAAAATTTTATTAACCATGATGTCTTATTACCTATTAGTTTTTTTTTAAATATATTAGGTAAGTACTACGTTAATACACGTTGTGTTTACAAATCAGCTAGATTTTAAAGTCATGATTTAACTGGCGGTTAAATTAAGATTTCGTAATATCGTCGAAAATATTTATTTTATAACAAACACTAGGTATTTATTATCACCAATCTTGATGTTCAACACTAGTTGACCAAAGGCCACTCTCAGTTCACAATGATGCTTCATTACTGGAGAATGATATGGAGAGAGATAATTAACAAAGACCGGATGGAAATCTGTCAAATCACCATTCAGGTTTATCAATCGGTGACAATTTTGAAATAGGTTTTTGTAGGAGGAAACTGAATATACCTACTTTTGATTTACAACAAAGTGCTTTTTTAAAGGATTCAAGGTGTGCATATGTGAAAATGCTAACCAAGAAACGTCGTAGTAAGCATTTGTTATTATAACACAAAAGCAGCCTGTTGTCTGGACAATCTATCTTTTTCATAGACCCTGAAATCACAGTAAGGTTACAACGAAAATGTCAAAACTGATGATGTCCTTTAAAATTGCAATATAAATATGTATTAGCTTACTTACATCTATATTCATACTTACTCGTATTTCTACAGGGTGATTTGTGTCTTAAAATACTACGTTTATTTTGACAAAATAATCGAGATAATTTTAATTATCATGTATTGTTTATTTTGTTATGAGTTAGCAATAAAATCATTAAGTTACAAGCTCGCTCTCTCTCGCTCTCCGACCGCGATGTAAGTCACTCACGATGTCTACTAATATTTTTAATGCGAAAGTAACTCTGTCTCTCCTTCTGTTTTCTTTGAAATTTGGCACACAGATAGCTTATGATATAGAGAGGGACATAGGCTACTTTTTATTCTATGGGAACCAAGGGGGACAGGTACGAGTAGTTTTAAATAAAATACAATCACAATATGTAATTTACAATGTCACTATCATCATCAACTTTATTATTATAAATAAATAAATATCCTGGGACATTCTTCACACATGGTTAACTGATCCCAAACTAAGCAGAGCTTGTAGTACTATGGAAACCAGATAACTGATATACTACATATACTACTTTTTTTTTATATATACATACTTATATAGATAATTACAACCAGACTCAGGACAAACAGACATGCTCATGCACACAATTTTTTGTCCTGGATGGGAATCGAACCCACGACCAGCGGCGTGCGTCTTAACCAACTGCGCCAACTGTCGAAATATATAGTATTTTAGTTTTGTATTATTAATCCCAAAGATTAGGAAAAAGAGCTAACTGCATCTTGTCGGTCTTTGGCATATCACTCGTGTAGAGCGAGAATAGCAAGGGGAACAGTAACGAGCCCTGAGGGACACCGGCACCAATGGGGTGAGGGGAGAGTTAATTTACCTTTTTTGCTAAATTTTATAGATAATATATGAAAGATACACAAGTTACTTAATAACTCCATTAGTTAGGTAGGTATACATTCTTAATTATACATATGTATTATGTATTTAACTAATTAATTAAGTTGTAGATAGCCTTAGTCCACCAAATTAATTAATGAGTAATTACTATTTTAATGCACAGGCTATGAAATTGAAAGGCTTACTAGTAATTGTACGTAGTATATTATCTTATTCTGTGCTAGTAACATCATTCTGGCTATATAATAAAAAAATGATCAAGTGCGAATAGGAGTCATATATTGAGAGGGTTTTGTACCATTATATTAATTATAATATTGTATCGTACTTTGTGTTTGGATTTATTGCTTCATTTATGTAGGTAAAAATAAATATCGCGAGAAAACCATAGCATGCAGGTAGGGTACCCACTTGAGCCTCAAGTTGAAAATCGTCAAAATAAAAATAACTAATTGTTTGTAAACGTGTTTTTTTTACTATAGGTAAGTAATAATACAGTAGATAACTACGATCTATGTTAATGATGTTTTAATTTACCGATGAAAGATGTTAACCACCGCTGTTGTAAAATTGCACCTGAAAAATTCATTGCATTGTGTATGGAAATGTATGCAACTGGGAAGGTTCTTCCAAATACGTAGATAAATACTTTGATGAGACCTGCCATATTTCGATTATAATACACCATCTTTAGATACCAAGTGGCATAATTAGGTACTAATAATAATAAGGCGATGATAGCTCAGTGGTAGTACCTAAAGATGTAATGTAACATAATAAAAAAAACATCGTGAAGACATCATAGCACGGTGGCAGAGTACATTTTGTAGTGGGTAATCGACTGGCTGGCTACCACCCTCAAGACCTGCCTGTCCCTCGCGCCATTTTCCTGCTTTCCTAGGATGAAGAGTAACCTAGAACCCAGATTTTCGACTAGATAATGATATATACTTACACACACACTTAAACTTTTCCATTTTAATATTATTTGCAGGATAATAGGTAAAGTATTATGGTACGTGGCATCTTTAATATGGGTTTTTTGCATTAGGTATATTATAAAACAAATAGGTACCTAAGCTGGTATGTAGTCACGACTCACGGCTCCATGATATTCATTTTATTTAGGTAATCCCTATGAATATTATCAGTTATCAGCAGTTGAATAGGAATATTGAAAATGAGCGTTTGAATATGAGTCATCACTGGGTGGCAGAAAATCCCCTTTCTGTTATCATCATGGATGCACATTGTACAAACATTAACCGTTAGCTATTATCAGCATTCGTTTTTATCTATGCGTATATTTTTACAATTTGCAACAAAAATATCATATAAAGCTTTGCTGCACAGATCTGTAGGTATAAAAATATACTTACTTACATATTTGAGTTATAATTTTGTTCATAGTTTTTGAAAGTGTAAAGTATATGTTATTAAAAACGTTACCAGTGTGATTACTAATTAATACCAATTTAATATTTTATTATTAGTAATGACTACCTAGTTCTATATTATAGGTATGTCTAACATAAAAAATATGTTTGCTGCATGTAAAAAAAACAACTATGTTTAACTTATGTTTAAAGATCACAAAAATCAATGAACAAATCTGATTTAGAAAGTATATGAAAAACATTGTAATTGCCTATAAAATTTGCAGTTGCCTCGATTTCTCCAGGATCCTGACTTAGTGACCATGGAACCACCTGCGAAGTTAACCTTTCAAAGAAAAAAGAATTTTCCAAATCGTTCCAAGCGTCTGTACATAAAAATAAATAAACATTCCGACGAATTGATAACCTCCTCTTGAAATCGGTTAAAAAACTTACTGATCTAATTAATTACTATGGCACCTACTAAGTTAGATTCTTGAAATTTTGCAAACAATAACGTGGCATCCACTAAAGGTGGATACTACTAATATCAACTAATAATAAAGCTGAAGAGTTTGTTTGTTTGAACGCGCTAATCTCCGGAATTACTGGTCCGATTCGAAAAAAACTTTTACTAATAGGAGCTACATTATCCCCGAAGGTTATAGGCTACTTTTTATCCTGAGAACGCGAGTGAAGCCGCGGGGAACAGCTAGAAACAAATAAACATATTAATTGAGATTAATAAAAATACGAAAGTTATTTATAGTATATTTTTATTAAAAATATAAAAAAACGGTATACTTTTAAGAAACCGCAGTACATTGGGGCAGAATTCACAGTTAATAAATATATATATAAGAATAAGCATCTTTAAGCACATCTAGCTCACATTCTAGCATAATTTTTACAAAATTGATGATAGATTTATTTTTCAGTTTCCTATGTTCATTGTACAAAACTCTAAATAGGTACTATAAAAGTGAGAAGTATTTAATAAATAAGTATTTTAATGTAATAATAAAACTGACAATATGTCTTGTTTAGTTAACTGGGTATATAGAAAGCCTTAGATTGCAATTGAATTGGCATCGAAGTGACGATAATTATACTGGTTTTAAAATTTATTTAATTGTTATTCTGATATATTTCTTGTCCTCAATAAATACAACAATTGCTTAACAATTCTAAATAATCTGGCTAATGATGATTATGAGATGATTTACATTAAAAATTAATATAATATTGTATTTAAAATAATATGTCAGCATCAATTCCATTTTTCTGTACATAATTCTTTTAAAATACTAACCTATATTAGATATTATAATATAATACTTACCTGTATTATTTTAATATATTATTTTCAATATTGTTATTTAGCAGTACTTACTGATTAAATTCGGGACATATTTACATAACATTGTTTATTTAGGTCATCTTACGCTACGCCAAGTAAATGGTAACTTATATAATTTGTATCAGTATAATAACGTATACCAAATATCAAACCTAGACTAGGATTTACTTCGGTTTTGACTACAAATAGACCTTTTCATTGTATAGGTTTCAAACCGTATCATGGCTTGGTAAAAGATAAATCAGTGGCAAAAACTACTATTACAACTTGATTACAACTAAGTACTTTCATTTTACATTATATATTATATCAGAAATCTATAAATTATTAAATGGATATTGTGTTTTGAGAAAGTAAGGAATGAGATAAGATTAATGGTATGGCATCATGTTAACAAAGCTTGCACATAAATATTTCATTCTATTTTTTTCAGGTCGGTAGGTACTCTAAGCCTAAACTGATAATAGCAACATAAAATTTATTGTAATGTTTCAAGCAATTTACATTAAAATAGTAATTAAACCCAAAGGAAATTGACTTACAGGTACGTAATTATCTAATTTTGTGACTTTAAAGATTAAAAACGGCGTAAAAGTTGTTAAAGTGGCAAATACTAGGTTTTACTACTATGGTTCGTATATAATAAATGTCATGAAAAGCTACGGTTCTCCGCTAACAAAAATAAAATTAAATAAGTATAATAAGAGAGCATCTCTACTCTACTGATAGTACCTATAAAAAACCCACTATTTCTGATCAGAAAGTCCTTCGTGGATAAATAAATTAAATAGGCATCAAATCATCATACTCTAGTTTATATAATTATATCTTTCTTTTTTACATAATGGTATCAGAATCTAATTCAAGAAACGTTAGCTTTTAGCGTAGTTCATCACCAGTCGTAACTTATGCTTGTAGTATTACTTAATTCTGTGCTTATGTATATATTGTTCTAGCTTCGATATTTCTGATATACAAATTTATACTGCAACAAGTAGCACTTTTGTTTATTAAAAATTTGTTAGGTAACTCATACATTAAATTTTGAACGAGATTAATACATAAATTCCTTCATTTGTTTATGAATGGATCTTAAGCTATGTTATTAAGGGACAAAATTGTGTGAACCTTCTGTCATGAAAAAATAATTTGAAATAAGTTTTAATAAAGTGTATAAAAATATGTATAACAAAATATTCGATATCTTTTTCACCATAAAATCTTGTTTGTATCGGTTCACTGGTACTTATTTTCACTAATTTCATAAATAATAATTTAATGTTATTTTTCTTCTTTATTGCAACACAGACATGGATAGGATAGCCGCTGTTTTTTATTAAAGATAACCAGTAAACACTTGACTTACGTAACTGGTAATGTGGTGGATAGTTTTCTACTAGTTATAGCATTAATGATTGTCGGTCACATGGGAGTTTTAGAAATTGTTGTGAAGCAATATAATTATTGTTTTATTTGAATGGTTTATTGACGTCAGTAGAGAGTAGAGTTGGACTGAGCAGAGCGGCGTAGCACATGCGGCTGAAGAGATAAGAAGCCACCTTCGATTATACGTACTAGACGCACATTGATCTGAAAACAAATACAGGGAACAGATTAATATCATAAATGTTGACATATTACCATGACATTATTTTATATATTACAACCATATTACTATCTATAGGCAACTGTATTGTATAACGCACGCAAAGGATTTATATGTAGTTAAAAATAAACCTTTACAGACCTCTACATTCCCTCGTCAGCTTACCTAAAATTCACACATTGATATTGTGTGTCAAACGCCCCATAAATAAATGTTGTCTACTGAACCCGAAAAAAGGTGTCGAATACCGTGATGAAAGCAAAAAAAAGGATATTTCAGTCTAACTAAACCAAACTAATGATAAGAGCCATCATTGGGAGAGACTGAATGTTTTTACTTCCATAAGTAGACAATTTTTTTTTTAATTATAATAAATGTTAAAATTGAGAGAATATGTTTACTAATTAGTTCATTTATACCTCGTGCTTAGATACCGCTCTGCGGAAATATTTGTGGAACCTGGTTGATAGTGCCCACACAGCGCCGTTGTCACGCTCTGCCCATCGTACTTCAGCACAGAATTGCAGTTTCTCCGGATCTTGCGCCAGCACCCTGGAATAAAAATTACATTATATTATTGTCTATACTAATATTATAAAGGTAAAGTTTGTTGTATTTGATGTAGGTGAACTCTGGAAGTACTAATTAAATTCTAAAAAAATCGCCGGACAGACATACGAAAGCATTTTTGACCAAGCTAAAACGGAAACGTCTCGCTCGGTCAATCTACACACCTGTGTGAGTTAGTCAGTGGGTTCCACGCAGCAATGGCGGTCTCAGTCAATGGACTGAAGATGATGGTGTCATCACGAGGATCTACTGCCAAGCCCAGGCCCTGAGATGACTTGCGTCCCACCAGGTTTACTGGCAAGTCTGTACCTTCTGCGGGAGGTCCAGCTGCCAACACTGCTGTTGATACGCTGAACAATCTGTAAAGTATATTGTTATTAGATACTATTGTATAATGAGTAGGTTAGCTTTAATTCCAAAATTAAAAGTAGGCAGATATAATTTATATATTATATTATACTATACTGAGAATTAAATTCACGAAACTACTTCTTGCTAGACCTTTACTGGAGTCGGTCTTCCTTGCCCGCATATAATAAAATTAAATTTACGATTAACAATACATTAGTTTACCTTATAGAATGATAGAACATATGGTTCAGTTTCTTTGAATTATAATTCGCCATACTGTAATAATCATGTAATAAGTCATCGTGTATATCAGTAAACAAACATACCTACCTATAGTTATTTATTACAAGCGTATGCTTTATTCCAGGATATTATATGATATCCTTTACAAAGTTACAACGTGATTGAGTAAGAAACATTCATAATTATAACACAAGTAGGTATTAGTTGATATAGATTACGCCTTTAAGATACGCAATAGCACAAACACTAGAAATAACCACATCACTAGTAACTCAATACAGCAAAGTTAGGGACTCT
The DNA here is from genome assembly GCA_963555595.1 of Tethea ocularis. Taxonomy (NCBI): domain Eukaryota; kingdom Metazoa; phylum Arthropoda; class Insecta; order Lepidoptera; family Drepanidae; genus Tethea; species Tethea ocularis. The sequence continues at coordinate 5,914,632 of OY741966.1, forward strand.
CTCTAGGGGCAAATATGATTCTATAATCTGTTATAGAACACCTACCTATTAGAAAAATATCATTGTAATGAGCAATTGTTATATTCAATTATTTTAATTTTTTTCTTTCTTGTCCACTGTCTGACTCTCAAAACGAAATCAATTTATTTTAGTTTTAAATCAATTTATTTGACAAATAATAAAAATAGCTTAGTGCAATAAGTTAATTTCGCTGCATTATTGGTGATCGTATTTAATATTATAAAATTATTGAGTATTTAGTTATAATATATGTTTAGTGAGACTTGTAAACGCGTACAAACCTATCGGTAGCCAAAGGCTGGTAATACAGAAGTCCCTGTGTAGGCGAATGAGCCAGTCCCACAATTCCATCCATGAGAGTGAATTTTTCTCCGCCGATGTCATATTCCCCTAGGTCCGGGTCGGGGTACATGGACGCATGCGTCACCCGCCATGCGTTGTCTCGCCGACCATCGTATACGATGATACCTGAAACATATTAATTGCTATTGTCACTAACAAAAGTCAAAACCATTTAGATATTAATCATCTCTTTTAAATACATTTCTGTTTATTTATTTTTGACGCTAAGAAAATATTACAAAACCTAGATACTAAATGATCTGCGTCATATTTTTCTGACACCAGATGTCGCTACGTAGGCGTGGGTTCTAATCAACTGTCAAAATGTACTAAAAAAATTGATATAAAATACGAAAATTTGCTTTAATTCACATTTTTAGGGTATCGTAAAGGTGGCAACAATAAAAATAGTAAGTGAAAAGTTAATGCTGGGCCCCATACAAAAAACGTGATTTTTAGATCTGCGCTACAGTACTGCCACCTCGTGGAGCTTACTACAGGAAACCATGCTTCGGGTAAGCTCGCGGGCTACCTTGAAAAATCCCCCTCAACAAAGCATTTTTTTCGTAAGCCATATAAGCACCTAAATTGAATTCTTGAAAGTTTTAAAATGTCATAATTTCTCAAAATCGTATGTATTATTCAATATAATGGTTTATTGGAATACTTTTTGTCAATTTGTTTGTAGGTAGGTACATATTATTTACAGAGCTGGTTGTACAAATGAATTACATCACTTTCGGAGAAAGCAGCGTTTTGGCCGACGATATACGCGTCGGTGGATAACATACCTACGCATTTTTACTGCAATAACTGCACGCCAATTTTATTGATTCCTACTTGTTATTTGTTACTAAATGGGGGCAGGTAGCTGCCCTAATATGGATACTTACATCCACATCAGGGCAGCCGGGCGCTGCCTACACGAACTCTTTGTTGCATTATTACTTCACTAGCTTCCGCCCCGCGGTTTCACCCGCTTTCCCGAAGTATCTCATGTTTTTCCGGGATAAAAAGTAGCCTATATGTTATTCCAGGGTATGATCTATCTATGTGCCAAGTTTCATCCAAATCTGTTCAGTAGTTTGTACGTGAAAGAGCAACAAACATACATACATACTCACAAACTTTCATATTTGTAATATTAGTAGGATTCATCCTTATCATTATAATAATTGACATTCACAATCCAATTAAATTTGAATATTTACCTGGAGCAACAGTGTCTGTGATATATGCGAAAAGATGATCACAAGTGTCCGAGAGACGGGTGGATGATGTACGGGTGTCGTCCAGCACCAGGTTAGTGAGCAGAGAGCTCGGCCGCAGCAACTCCCGTGGGAAGTACACACTTCTCACCTTTAATAGAGTAGGTACATGAAACATAAATAACGTGATGTTCAATAATTTCAATAAAACTACCTACAATTGGTGGTCACACTATACCCTAATGCCGGAAATTCTCCAAAAACAAAACTAGTATTTTTCTTACTTTACCTGAATTATATAATAAACCCGTAATATAAGTAAATATACGAGTAGCCTAATTGTTCAACGATTCTTTCAAAATAAAAGCCAGTAATTATCTTGAAGTTCAATCGCGGTACGTCAATAATAATAAATAGCCAATCAAAGCATTAGATTTGACACGGATTGTTATTAGGCCACTCACAATACCCATGCGTATGAAACTCGAACAATTGCAACAGCCACGGACAATTAGACATGCCACACCCTTTCGAACAACAGAGTGACCTTCAATCGGTCAACCGCCGCCATTACGCGGCCGAAACTAACAAACTGTCTATCAAATTGTTCGCATCCGCAATGAATATTGATCTGTATCAATATCTGGATACATAAAAACTAATTGACTTCCTAAAGATATTAATTACCAGGTAATTAGTTCAGCAGCGCATAACTCATATGTAGTTATAGAATGGTGCCGATTGTGAAGGACATTTAAATCTGTCAAGGTAGTCTATGGCGTAATCATTTACGAGGAAATAATTGTAACCAATACAGACTAATTTAACAGTAGGTACAAAATTTCTTATACCCTTTCCATTATGTCTTTTGTTATAGAAAGAGTATAGGGAGACTAAATTAGTTCAGTTTGTAGGTGTAAGTAAACAACAAAATCGGCACCAAATATTTGTTGTTGTAAATTTATGTAATTCAATCCTGCTAATGCTTGTGTGGAAGTTTGTTATTCTATCGCAAAACGGATTTAAGTACCTACAGTCATATATAGATCATACCTAGGATTATACACTTTTTATCATTTTACTGCGAATAGATACAACCCCAGGTTGAAACTATTTATAAGTATATTTTTTATTTGTTTGTTTATCTATTGACAGAATTAAAAGTAGCCTTATATAGCTTCCTTCGGCCATTATGTAGCTTCCTATTATTGAATGATTTTTTAGAAACAATTTAACTTTCCTAAAGAACTATTTAAATTAAATACTATTATTAATATAATTTTAACTGCAGGACTCACTGTCTTATAATCGTAAATTAAGAAAATTATAATTAAACGTCTATGAACATCCTGCAGTAAATTTCTGCTTAAATTTCAGTTCATAACTAATTTAGTTACTTAACTTTAGCAGGCATGTTAACTTTGAAATATTTCTAGGGTTCTGTGCCACATAATGGAAAAAACCGAACCCTTAAAGGATTAATTTATTTGATATCGTTCTCGATGTGATGACGACTTGAGCTATGAAGTTGAATATAGTATTTAATATTCTTCTTATATTTCTATAAATCAAGCCTGTTTTCTATAAGAAAATCATCACTTTTAAAAAGTGATGCTTAAAGTTGTTTTTGCTTATTTTCTTATCTTCAGAAAATATAAGACCAAAGCCAGCCATGTGTTTGCAAAAACAAGACCAAAAGATTTAAGTATACCTAAATAAGATTTATCTGCTAGTCTTGCACAGAGTTATTTAGCGCATACTCGAAATACTGGCAATCTTAACACACCCATTTGCTAAATTAATGTTCACTGACAAAATCTACTTAACTGATTCTGAAGATTATGTTATAATACATCACGTCCACATTAAAACTATATAGTTACCAACGAATGAAACCATGAAAAGGCAATGCCGTGGCCGCAGTTCCTACTTTTGTTTTGCAATGTTAATAACCAAATGATTTTTCTTATTGGGACGAAATAAGATGAAACTAATGTAAAAATATGACGAGATATACACTTACAAGCAGTTCAATTACTTGTTTGAGGTACAATGATATTTAAATCCAGTTAAACATTTAAAGTAAATTCAACCATTCTAAAGACTATTTCTCAGCGCGATTGAATATTTAACTCGCTACATTCTGTTTCCTATTCTGTATACTAAACCAATAACTCTAAGCGAGGTCATTCCCTTCAATTGATTCATTAATCAATGTGTAAACAGAAATAGTCATTAATAAAGCTTCACTTTACTATTAATATAATTTATGGTTATTATCATTAGTTACAAAAATAGCCGTAGAGCCTATGTGAGAGTTTGGTAATGCTTACATAACTTAATGAATTGATATATTATTCATACCTATATATGAACACGAATGCCAGTTACAATTAATTACTTGCACACCATACAATTATCTGTAGAAAGGTTTGTTTGACAAGCTAGGGATCTAAAAAGGCCGCTCGAGAAATATTGCTAGCTACAATTAATTTCTCAAACTTATAACAGAGCCTATGTAGTTCCAATATTTTTTGGTAAAAATATAATTAATTTTTAGTGAAACTAAATGAAATGCTATACCGATTTTCCTTAGCATTTCCGAACTTGACAAATTGCATATACGAGTAATCTGCTGTAATCGAGAAATTATTTTTATATAGCAATATTGCTTGATTTTTACAAAATTAGTTAACATTCGCATCGAAGTATACACTTCACATTTGGTCCAAGATTTTTTTTACTTTCATTTAGCGAAATTTATTTAGATTTAGAATAAATTACTGTCTAGTGCGTACGTGACACAGCTAGAATAGGTAAATTAGTTGATAAAAAAACCCACGTAAATTTAAACAAGTTAGCATTAAGCTTTTTTGCAAGTAAGGAAGCCATTGCCTGTGTAAATGATGCCATAAGTGATATTTACATAATAGAACAGTTTTATGTATTCTGCGATGTGAGGAAAGTAGCGATAAATTGGTGGTAGGTAACAATTTACATAAACGTGGATTGGAAAAAATGCCGTACCTACTATAAATTGTTAGATATGTACTTATGTTACAGTTCATTCTATAACTTCTATTAAAGTCGTGAATGAGCCATTGTCTATGTTGGCGGAAACAATAAAATAAACTAGCGACCGTGATAGTGCTTTGATCTTGAACGCAATTTGAAAAAAGAATCGGCTGCGGGCGAACCGGCTGCTGTCAACTTCATCATAATAGTACTCGTAATTACGGCACGTGCCAAGAACCTATTCTATAACTCGACCGTGGTATCATATCGTGTGTAGGTATACTATTACTTATTAAAGATTTTAACTATATAGTTTTTCGTATCGGTATTTCAATATTTGAAGTAGGTAGTACCTATATGAATTTCAAAACGAAACAATTTTGAAAATTCGTTTAAAATTGTCTTTCGTATGCACTACATTTACGTACAAGTATACTCCTACTTATGCGTTTAAAGGTGAAAGTAATGTTTAATCGAACAGCATGATACAAACTTTCGAGGAAATTTTGATGGTTAGCGATAAACGTTGAACGGATAACATGACACTGATAAATGACCGTTCCTGTTTTGCTTACAATATTATGGCATAATCAAATCTTCTAAAGCAATATAACTTTAATCTATCTTTGTTATGCAAATATCACAAACTAAAGAGAGAGCAACGACTACTACGCTGGTTACTATGAATTTGCAAAAAATCATAATAATAATTCACTTAACCGGCATCATCAATAAATGGTTCTGTGCAATAACGTTGCGTAAACGTGGTGAGTAACAATTAAAATACCGCTTATAAATATTAGCATCAAATAAAAATGCAACGGTTAAAAACTTGGTACGTAAAATAATATAATAATGATAGTTCAAAAGAGCACAGAATAATAGGTTTATTAAAGTTTGAAGCTAAACATTACTTCATAGTATGGTACTTAGGTGAATACACAGGCCTCTTTAAATAAAAATGCCTACCATGATTTATGATGTTTTACAGATTAGAAGTTTGACGTCGATGTTAAGACAATTTAGATAATAATAACTCTTGTTAACACATTACCTATACATTTCTTATGAGTCAATTAGTTACCTATACATTTCTTATGAGACTACTTGTAAGGGTAAAAGACGATCAATAAATTAGTAAATCAGCACCACAGATATGGATATACCCATATTCAACTATTAAAATGCAATCAATTTCCTCACGAAGTAGACTGCACACTAGGTACATCCTGTGTCACGTCACGGCCTAGTGCGCGCAACGTATCAACTAATCACACGTAATTATAAACAATTTGTTATTGTAACGTAGGTATAATCAGAATCATATCCATAAATTAATAATTCGATTTCAATAAGTGAAGACTGACTGATTGTATCAGCATCAATTAGTTAGTGCCTGTCAAACAAAGGTTTTTTTACGTTTACACTACAATTGAATTTAACGGTTTCTCAAGAAAAAAAACTAGATAATTATGTATGTAGTCTTAGCATTCGTGGCCTAGTCCTAAGGTTATTGCATTTATAATCAGGATGAACTGACCCAGGTGGAAGTACTATGCAGTAATACGAACAAACCAACGGAAATCTACGTACTTCTTCACGTATCAGTTTTTTTTATGTCAACTGGTTGACAAGTAGGCTGATGGTAAGTGGGCACCGCCGCCTATAAGATTGTCAACACAATACAAAATAATTTAATATAAAAAGATAAATATATACTTACATATCTATTTACCTACTATAAAGTATACGAAATATAATTTAAAAAAAATTGTTTAATTTCAGATGATAGATATAGACTTACCAGTCGATCAGTAGCCATATCAAAGATGAGTATCTTAGGAGGACAGACGCGTCGGAAGTCATCGATACTGGTGATGACTCCAGCGTCTAGCACCCACAGCCTGTTGCAGCGATCAGCGCGGACTCTGTACACGGAGATGAGACCTGTACAGTTGATGTCGCCGCGGCCCGCCGTGTGCCACGACCAGTCGGGATACGCCTGGAAATATTACAAGTTTATGCTAAGTTTCATGTTTCTTCATTATAAGTAGCTTGGCTTCGTTATCGTTTCTTTTTTACGCGGGGAAAACCCAGCTGACTAGTGGGGAGCGTCCTGGGCATGTCGTACTCGTATTGGGTAAAATAGAATCTAATCAGTTAGTATCGTGATCGTTCTTCAGCTGCACCGCCTATATTATTTTAGATATTTTATAAATCGTGACATAAATCATGAATAAAACAAAAAAAAGTGTCACATAATATGACTCTCCGACAAATTCGTAGAAGTGAGCGCGTTGATGTCTAATACTCCTTAGACATCGACGCGTGCTTATGTAGGTAATGACCATGTAAAATTATTTTCATCTGAATGGGTGAATCCATGTGAACGACACGGTATTTTAAGAGTTTATATCTAGGCTTACGATATATTCTAAAATAGTCGAGGCCATTTTACAGACATGATCTTACTGCAATAACCAGTTTGTATAAAAATTACAAGTAAACAAAATTTGCGTGAAGCTGTATGTCGTTCCTGACACGTGGAAAAAATTATTAAAAAGTTACCGATTCACTACCTTGTCGAGTTTGGTCCGATTAAGTACGCACCGAAAATGTATTAATGATCCGTTGTGTTATTTAATGAGCTTGAGTGTTCGTATTTACCTGAATTACTTGTACTATTGCCGAATATGTTACCTATAGGTATGAGTAGCGTGAAATTGACATTACATGACATTGAGTTATAATTAAATTTAGTCACAAGGACTCTGTATAATATAGTCACAGTTGTCACTAGGAATTTTCCCATTTTAATTTATACATGGGGCGATAAATTGAGGCCTTTCTGTTTATGTTAAATCAATTTAATCCATAAAAAATTAAGACTGCCTTCTCTGTTGAAATTATCTTAAACTAAAAATACATATCATTATATGTTTATTCTCAGCATTTACTCGAAGTAATCTATGGCGAGACAAACATTTAAAAATGCGAACCAATAACGCCTTTTACAGATTTAATGTCCAATTCGAAACATGTAACACTTTATCCATTATCCATTTTATTACATTTATACGACCATTATTATTCCGACGAAGTCTCTCCATTGTGGTCTATTCTATTCGCAACACTGTCGCTGCAAAGGCAAATTATTGCATTTTTTCGATCAGGGCATACAAATGATCGTGTGAACAAAGAACAAATAACTTCTTAAGCTTATGTACGTAGTGAAACAATAGGTACAATCTTTGAATTAGAAATATCCTGATGTAGGTGCATATGTTTAATTTTTCACCGACCCACGCAGCGCATATTCAGAAAGTCGCACAACTTTCTTCGAGATCGTTGAAGACTTTTATATAACAAGGACCTGTTTCTACCATTATAATTATGTTTTCGAATAAAGGTTCATTCACACACAATAGTTACGTCAACGTCTTCGGTCAGTCTCGTCAAAAAAAATTAGTTATCTTAAAAAATATTATATAGGACAGGATACTTGTGTTATACACATTCTATGGTAAGTGATAATGTGGTCCAAGGTGGTAGTAAGCATACAAAGCCAAGAAGAGAAGGTGAGTTATATGACGCCATTTCCATTCATCAGTCACTGTCATGTGGTGCAATGTCCGTCATGACACTGTGTGATATGTGGATCACCTTCAACAATGATGACGTACCTATAAGTAGTAGTTTTTCATGCTCTTCTATAGAGCTATATTTTGGCTGATCAGTGACGTAACAGTGACTTGTCTGTTGTGTGCGAGTGCACTAATAATATGATAGATTGATGATTATGTGTGAATTTAAATAATTTACACATCTAAACGTTTGGTGAAAGCTATATAAGAGGGATCCCAGAGCTGGCGGCTACTTAGCTCAAAGAATAAGCCTCGCAATACAGCGAGGCAATGCCGCCAGCTTTCTTGGTACTCTGCCACCAGGCGAGGAGATAGGGGAGATTTTTTTTAAATAGCTACGGAACTTAAACTCAACTACTTAACTACTCAACTACATTATATCAGAATGAAACGGGGCCAATCAATGGATGACGAGGACAAAGAATGTCATAGATTGACCAGCTAGTGCGCCTGCGACACGGCGCCGCCGGCGGCGGCCCGCGTGCGGCTCGCGGCATGTAGCCGCCTCGCCAAGGCCACTGCCCGAAGCCGTGGCGTGCAGCATGCCCTTCACGCTTTCCCGTGGTTTAAGTACGCATATATTGTAGGTACCTACGTATTCGCACAACAAACAACGTAATTTGCAATTCACGCTCACACGTAATAGTTTCTGCAAACTCCATAGTTTGACGATACTGACATCAAATACCAAATACCTTTCTTCAATACATGGTAACATACGTAAATGAAGCATAAAACCGACAAGAAAACGGTCCGATAAATAAGCATTATTAAAATTAAATAACTATTCCCTACGAAAATTCATGTTAAATGGATTATAATTTATCGGACTGTATTCTAGTCGGTGAACATCAACCTTAGTTAGTAGGTACAGTCAGCAACATAAGTAGTTGAACAGATCAACATTTACAAATAATATTTACTCTATATGGAATATCCATAATATGGAATAATAAACTAAACAGATATTTTATAAATGTGTATCTAGAATAACCTACATACTTACTGTATTATATTTATTACATTGTATTTTCAAGTGTGTTTGAGATTTTTTTTGTAGTTTTTGTAAGGTATACGGTTATCAACAAGTTTCTGAATAAATCCATTCAGAAACTTGTTGCTAACCGTATATACTCAGCTAGAATAGCCAAGAATCAATATAAGAATCTAGTTAGAATCTGAATTATTACGCTACTCTACTAAACATTTACGGAAAATAAAAATTATTCGAAATAAAAGTTTTATCGTGTGTTTTATCAACAACACATAGTACATAATGGTGCCGATTCTGTTGTTTACGAACTTAAATAATATTAGAGAAGTCACCTCTCTTTCAAGTTAACTTTATTGAAAAAAGACAGAACATTTTTAATGCTGTCAGTTTAATCCATGCCGTCGTAATGTACGGGTAAATAGTCGTGACCAATAAAAATTCACGTTGAAATATATGATCGGACTAAACTGACAGGACTAAAATATCTTGCATCCCTTTCTTATATTTAGGTACTAATAGAAAGAGATATAGTGAGATTAAAATTATTTAGTTCATAAACAACAGAATCGGCACCAATATGTATCTAATTAATTAAAATTAAGTGAGTGGTTCACATTCTATTATCTCTATTGATAAATTAGAAACTATAGGTAAGTAGAATTAATTATCATGCTTAAAGTTAGGTTAGCTTTACCAACCTTCATGCTAATCCTTGTATACAATGTCATTTAATGAATGTTCATGTCGTCGTAAAATATTATTTGAACTGATTTAGACGAAGTATATTGACCGTGTTTTTTACCTATTATGAAATAAGTAACATGTGCAAAATTGCATTATGGTATAAGAAGGCTTAGAGTCAGCCTTAAATTAAAACAAATTAGCCTATAAATCAATATGGTAAAACATTGAGCTTTTTTATCATCAAATTGAATACTTTTGAAATTTCCACAGTGCAAAATATACTGTATTCGAATTAATCTTGAATATTATTGAAATAATATTGTTGTACTGATTTGCTATATAATGATAATCTACTCACGTTTGAACGTTGAAAATTGTTTTGATCTGACATTTAAGCGCTGAACAGACAAGGGAATTAATAATAAACATTAGATACAGAGCATTGGCTAACTCCAAAGGTATTTAGGAACGTAGGCACAATGGTTAGTAGAATGTCTATTTATAATATAACGGTGTTAGAATATTTACACAGATAACAAAACAGATTGCTGTGGCCAATGGCGCGGTTGGTTTACTGACACCTCCTCACACCGTGGGTTGTTGTGAGTTTGATACCCAGGACAACCATTTGTGTGCATGAACTGTTTGTCCTAAGTCTATATCAAATCAAATCAAACTAAAAACTCATTTATACAGTTTAGGCCCTGGTAAGGCACTTATGAACGTCGATAGTTACAATCCTTACAATAGACTCTATCACCGTACCTATAGTAGGTAATCAATTTAAGTATGTAATAACAAAAGAAAGGATATCAGTTATCTGGTTTCCATAGTTCAAGCTCTGCTTAGTTTGGGATCAAATAACGGTATGTAAAGAATATCCTAGAATCTTTTTTACTTGTAAAGATTAGGTACTTTAGCTAGATTTGTACCTAAATAACTTTGGTCAGCAATAGTATGGTATGATACCAGTACCTTTAACTATTAAATGTATAAATACAGCTTTCCAATGCAACATAGGTTGTTGTTAGAGCACAGCTATGTTGCGTAATTACCTACATAGCTGGCTACAAATATTATGATTATTTGAGTTGTCTACGCTATGTCCGTATGTTACAATTTTAATGTTGTTAATCATAAAAATAGACGTGATTTGCAGTAAATCCAAAAAAAAAAAATTTTAGACAGAAATTATTGCTGAGTTTCTTGCCGGAGTCTTCTCAGTTCAAGTGTATTCCGAACCTTATAGACTAAACTTATGTTTTAATTTTGATTTTATCAGGAAAATTCCAGAATATTTCTTATGAGTTTGATTTATACTCTATACGCAGCGTAATATCACTTTAATTGTTGTTCGAAATAATATTTGTATTAAAGTATTTTGAATGTAAGATACCTATATATTTACCTCTATATCCTTAGCTACAAATCTACTTAGAGAGAAGAAGTACTATAGATAGGTCGCTTCCCCATACCGCTTCTCACTCAAGTCAGACCCGCATAGCATGGACAAAGATTAACTATTCCCCAAGAATCTTACTTAATAAAATTTATTGCATAATGACAAAATTTTCTAACACATATATTATAGTTTAGAAAGACACATAATCATAAATTAAAATTTCACCATAAATATAAGGTTAATTGATGGTAATTGTGATCAATAGTCAAACATGTTGATTGGTAATATTGAAAGTAGACAATCTTGACTCAATTTTAACAGGTTTAGATTTATTGTAGGTATAACATGTAATTATAATCGTAATCAATCAATACATAGATATGTTTCATAATACTATGTACTCGGTAATTAGTAGGTAGGTAATGTAACATCAACAAAGTTGAAGCATGATCCGTTTTGAAACCTCTTTGCTTGCAACTAGTTATCGTAGTTCTCCCTGTCTATTTTTTCTTTGGAAAGGACAAAAAGAAGCCTTTGAAGGCGTCATCAACCTTACCGGACAAATTGGCGATCGCAAAGGGGACTCAACCGGGCTACATTTAGATAACCACGCCTGTATCGTATTTAGGTATTATAAACGTGTAGGTACAAGAAAAATAATTTAGTTACTTAGTTAAAAACCACAAAATTTGTCTTTTGCAGTTTCAGAATATTAGGTTTTTCATTAGGTATACTTTCACCCTGTCAATGTTTCCATTTTGTGTTATTCCGAGACCTATGTCATTTTTATCACGGTCTATATTGTATTTACATATTTCAATAATAAAGCAACTGTTATTACCTGAAGAACTGGACTGACACCTGGTGGAAGACTTCTGGGTATCCACGCTAGTGTTGCCGGCACTCCAGCCCTTAGTCGAGGTATCCCCAAGTATAGCCTGTCCCAGCCTATTTCTAGACCAGTGGGAACTGTGTTTTCTGGTTGAAACTTCTCCAATAACACTGGATCAGGTGGGAAATCGAACTGCAGTAGATTCCACTGATTTACTACCTCAAGAGTAGCACTCGCCGTAGCGATATAAACGCATAGTATTATGAATAGCCTCTTCATTTTGATATCTGTAAAGAAACAACATGAATAAATTCCTTCTTCCAAACTTTCTTTTAAACTTTCTATAAGCCTTTAAAGGAACTGGCTCTCAATGCTGCTGACGGAACACCGGTAGGTGCTTGGCAACAGATTTTCAACTTGAGAGAGTAGTAAGATAGGCGGGTACTACAAGGTACTCTACCACCATGCTATGGTTTCCAAACTATGTTTTCGTTAACTCTCCAGCTCATTTTAGGATTTGGCCTCGCAACATTTTTCGTCAAGGGATTCGACATAATTTTCACTGAGATATCTTCGCCTCATCTTAAATATAAAACAATTTGTCTTCAATAACAAATATTATGACAATAAGTAATATTGACCACATTCTGTTATAGCATTGAGTTTTTGGGTAGCATAGGAATGCTAATAATGCGGTCCGCGAAGGTTTTCATATTAAAAAAACTACGTAACACATTCGCTTATGAGCAAACGAAAGATTATAAAAGAACAATAAATACGATGTTACGTAGCATTGACATTGGTGTTAAATGTAGCCTTACGCCCTATTACAAGCCAACAGAACCTTTTAGCCGATTATCAAATTGCTGGAATCTTTAATGTAAATTACACACGTTTCCTACCTAAATGTCAAAATTGCATGAAAGATGTAATTTAATGCGATCATTATTAAGTACATTCTTTGTTTCTCAGATACAATCAAACTAATCATTCATTGGTGATTAAATTGAAATGTAAAGTATAATTAAAACTAACATTCTGATAAAGTTATTACAGTTCGTACATAATTGGCTCCCAATAAAGTATTCTCTGACATAATATAAGTGAGAAAAAAAAACAAAAAGCATGATAATGACCTGCGGGCTGCGACGTCTCTCGCGTCCGACTTTCACTCATTCTACTAGTTCAAGGTCGTTTGATGTACTCAACCTCCTAGTTCAGATACATTATAACGTCTTCGTGACTGTCCTGATTACTCACCATACTCACTTATTGTATGTAGTATCACATAAAGGAATCATAGTAGCATTGTTGCGAATTAGTTTCAGTAAGTAGGACATTAATTTGAATTAACTTTTGTATATACATACTTAATGTATGCAGGCATTTATTATTGTATGTCCTTGGTATATTATTATAATTATTTAGTTAACTGTAATAGAAATATTACTTCATAAACGGATAGCATTTAAATTAACGATAGCATCTAGCATAATTGCTTAAATATGATACCATAATGAATAATTACGTGGTTTTAAGTTAAATTACACATTATCCTAATTAATAGTCATACACATATTACTACTGGAACTAGACATCAAAACATGTTCAATTATTCTGATATAGTAAAGCAAAATATACTCATGCAACCCATTACACTGATCACCTATTTTTTTGTAATCTGAGACTGAAAAACGTTTGTTTTTATAACTTCTTGATAGATGCGAATATAAAAATAACTTTTCAGTAGTATGAAGGACATTATGACACATAAACGGGGCTGATTGATTTAAGTATAAACGGTACGGTTTCAATTAATAGAGTTGGATTTTTTACTGAATATGAGCGTAGATACCATTATTATGCATTTCGCATAAAAAGTAGCCTATAGCACTTGGGGTTAATTTAATAAAGAAAACTGAAGAGTTGGTATGTTCAAACAAACAAACCAACTCTTTGCTAATAGTATAGATAATTTCACGGTCACATACCTACTGCTCATTTATTTAATTGACGCATTATGACAAATATACGACCTATTACTGAGCTGCAATTTGAAAAAAACCTAATAAAATTTGAATTTCGCGGGCTTTTCAGCCGATTCACCTTAATCCCTTGAACATTTTTTAATACAGAACAATAGACAGTTATAACAAGAATCTAGCACTGCTTGAAGAAAACTATGAATGATTATATAATGTATTGTGTATAATAAACCTACTTTGCCGTATTACGTACTATGTGACTACAAGTACAAGATATAACTTTTTATGATCATATTATAATTTTTTCCCACATCCTGCAGTTGCTCGTGCTTACATTGTTTAAATCTTACACATGAGTGTCTATACTATAGCTACCGTTTTTATGGAATATTTGTAGCAGATATGGAAGACAACTATCAAAACAATAATACGCACTATGTTTTACCCACATTAAAAAACGTATTTAATCAATCCATATCGATCCAATTAGATACCATGTTTTAAACTTTTCTTCATTCCTGATACGTTAGTGGTACTTAATTTCAATTCTGAATAGTATTTGTTCTTAGGGCCACTGTTCCGTCAACTCAGGGTGACCTGCCATACAATGCAGTTCAGCTATTAACGTCTGTTTCTTTTTTGGAATAAAAATCTTACATAAAATAGGTTTATAGCTATGTGGTGAAACTCTGTAACAATATTTACGCCCCTTGTGGATAAACAATTTGAATTAAATTGACACAAATCAAAATAGATCCAAGGTTTGATTCCTACATATGACATTTTCGTTGTCTGCATAATATGTGCTTGCAGTTTTTCGAGTTTCTAGGAAGACAGGAATTGGTAGCACTGGGATAATGTAGCTAGTACCTACTTACTAGTAGTAAAATAATTTTCAGGATTGGACCAGTAACTCCGATGATTACCTTCTACATCCAAACAAACAAACTTTACCACTTTATTTATTATATAAGTATAGAGTTGGGTAAATAATAATTTAAGTATGTGTAGTGTATCAGTCATAGGTCTCCATACTTATTGTGTAGGGAATCTGCATAGCTGAAGACTGTGTGTGAAGTGATATAGGTACCTATCTATATTTTAAAGCATGTGTTAATAAATAATATGTAGGTACTTTTGGTTCCAATGAAAATATTATTTCCGTATGTTAACTGGAGGAAATCGCGTGGCAACTTTAATAAAAATAGAAACCAATTTCAAGCTAGGTTATTAAAAATACTACATACCTATTAAGGATGTAGGAAGGAATAAGGTATAATCCAAATAAAAAACTTGCGATTGAAAATATAATGCATGCATACAGTCTAACATAATGGAATATTATGTTTTATGCATAGTAGATGCATAAATTATTGCGAATCAAATAGGTGCAAGGTCAAAATAACGTTCACCTGTAGGAAAACTAGAATAATAGCTAGTGGAAAACTAAAAACAATCTAACGATTAAAAGTAGATCACCTTTCCGATACAAAGCTAAAAAATTGATTTCGCACGATATAATTCTAATATTTTAAGTCCTTCTATGACTCAGATATGTAACACTATCGCGGCATACAAACGTAGTTATATACCAAAGTGAATGTATTTTAATACAAAAAACTCGTATTAATTTAAATAAGAAATAATAACTAGAAGTTGTTCAATATCCGTAAAACACAATATGTAGCACGTAGGTATACCAACACTTCTTATGTATGAAGTTAGAATAAAAATATCTGCGAGCTTTTATAACTCTTTAAATCTTTTTGTCCGCTGACTACAATAATGTTTGTAGATCAATGATATACCACTTCGGTGCTATCATACAGACACCATCATAAGGCTGACTGCTAAAGGTACAGATATGTTACTAAAAAACTCAGAATTAATGTTAATTCCCTTGAAATAATCAGTTGATTACGTAAGATGTCCTCTAAGCAAAATGTGTTGATTTATTAACCCATAAAACACTGAAAAGAAGTGACCTAATTATTGATGTATATTAATAAATGCTTATTTTTTTAAATACTTAATCTTGCTTCTTTGTGTTCTGAATTTGCTAGGCTGATTCTAGCAAACGCGTAATTGTACTGAAACTTTTTTAAATACTTTTATAAAAGTTAGGATATCATCGTTACCTACATGTATTTTCATTAAACAAAAGCTTACTTAGATTGGTAATACCTATATTTCTGATGTCGATTCAATTAAATGACGACGCGCAAAACACTCGAGAAAATAAAAGAACCAAGTCAAACACAGTGCCTCTTGGTAAACTAACAATAAGATAATAATTATTATGTACAGTTAGTTATAAGTCTCTTCATATTTATGACTAGTACGAATATAATATTTAACTTTGTCTGATAACAACTAATAGGTATGACATGTAGCCTAGGTAACAAAACCATTTAATAATAAATAATACCTACTTGTACTCAATCCTTTGAATAACGACGCAAAGACCACTATGTAATAAGTTGATGTCCTAGAAATCTGATTATGCAATCATATTTTCACCAAAAAAATTTAAGCACATTTATTTCTGCTGTTATAAAAATAACCATTTGCAAAGCAATATAGAAGCAAAGAGAAAATACAAGAGGTACGCGGTTCATCATCAAACTTAACCACATTGAGAAGGTACGACATAGTTTTGTGAATTAACAATGATATGTAAATATTTTTAACTAGGTATATAGTGCGAAAGTGAACTTGTTTGTTTGTTACCTTTTGACGTCACAACGTAACATAACCAAGCCAATACTTAGTAATAAAATTTACGATTGTTTTTAAATATGAGAAAAAGATCACGTCAGAAGTATTTATAACGAAGGCTTTAGGTCGATCGTCCTATGTGGTGTACTCAATATTTTCAAAGTGTTCAAAACACCCCCTTCCAAATCCGCAGATTATGACAAGCAACTACGGAACCCTAATGCTTGGCCTGTTTTTATAAACTGAAGATCATCCGCATCATCCGCATGCGGATATTATATAGCACGACACTATACTGTATATTAGGTACCTACGTGCAAGCAACTAGTTCACACACTCACCAGATAAGTGTATAAAATACGATTTCATACAAATTTCATTGTGCATAACTATTGCATATAATATCGGATCGGCAAATAATGCCCAATTGTAAAAATCTCCTGGGAATGTATAATTGGAAATAATGAATTTTAATTATTACTTAATACAAATATAATTTTGAGAATAGAAGAGTACAAATTGTGTCGATCCCAAATGATTGGGAACAGGGGATGATGATAAATTATATTTTTATAGATACTTTCCCGTGGAAACATTTTTTTCATCTGAATCCCACCTTCTCGAAACCCGTATTAAATAGTATTTTATGCTGCCTTAAATTTTTTTTGCTATAACTCGTAGCCGTAATTGTTTATTTTCCAAAAAAAGTGTAACAAATCAACAGAGAATAAACAAGTTTTTTACGGTAACAAACAAAAAAGAAATAGGTAACTTTAATCGCTACCGTAAATAAATACCCGATTACAAGTTTGGGGTTAATAATCCTTTCGTTCTCTGATACAGCAGTTAGAACTACTTTATAATTGTTTTATAGGGTAATTAAGTATACCCAGACAGACAGTTTGTCTCAAGGTGATTACAGACTTTGAAGGATATTTCTATATACTCAATAAATGAGTCACGAAAATGCATATTTCAATAGATTTATATTTTTTTTTTATGTTCCTATTATTTGATTGTTTTAAATTTTTGATATAATATTTTTTGTTATACTCATTTATCTATGAACAAAAAGTAACACCTGCCTACACTTAGATAGTTGGTCGCATTGTGATGAAATATGACTTGAAGTAGCCTTGTATCTAGATTAACACATCGAGGGTTGCCAATCACTTCCATACAAGCGACAATCGCATTCGGTATATCACTAGGCTTTATGTACTGAGAAAGTTTCTTCTGAAAATGCGAGTGAGTTTAGCAAATCATAGATTCCTTCATCTTCTACCACGATTTCACATCCCAGGATGAATGTAACCTAAAATATCTATTACTCAAGAATAATGTAGCTTTCTTTACGTTCGATAAAAAAAAATCAGATTCGGATTTGTATTTTCGAAGACTACTAACTTTCAAACGCACAAACAAACCTTAGTTCTTAAATTTTGGTATAGAGTGAAAAATATTTTCTCATTTCAATGAGTATTAAAATCACTTTTTTTAGGCCTGTGTTTTACCACAATCTCACCGTGGTCAGTGATGATGTAGTCGATGTTGGTAAGCCCACAAAACCTAGAAGGGAACTGGCTCTCAATGCAGCTGTCGGAACTCACAGAAACATAGCCTATTTATTTTAATTTACAGAGCAAATACTGTTGGTGATAGCATTTCTGATGTCCCATTTTACCCTTGTAATCTTGTTCTTGAGATATTATTGAAAATTTTGGCATGTTTAAGTAGAAATGATTGTAGTTGACCTTTGGTACATATAGACATATTTCCGCATGCTGCGATTACTGGTATATAATTATTCAAATAGTTTATGTGTACTCTGATTCGTTTCGAATATTTGATTGATTTTGCTTAGGTACGAATTATATCTTATTTTATAGTAACAATTACCTAGTGATTCAGCTCTTGCCAACATTAACGTATTCCAAGGACAGTCAAGCAATGTATATAATGATATTATTAAACATATCTTTCATTTTAATAACTATGAATAAAATAAAAAAATCTGTAACATCGATTATCACAATATCAGAATATATAAAAATGGCTAATACTCATTTGAGTATTAGCCATTTTTTCTGTAGTTTGTTTTTTAGATTTGTATTTTTAAATTTAAAAGTGTTGTTATTGTACCTATATAATTTGTCCGAGTGTTTTATTTATTTTTATTGTTTTTAATTTTAGTTGTGTATTTTTTGTGATTTTATTCGATTTAATTTGAGTTTGACAAATATATCGCAAAGGAATCTGTGATATATCGGTAATTATAGTAGGTAGTATAGACCAGCAAACGATCGACCGATCTAAATATAGCAATAGGGAAAGGAAGGTTGAAAACTGTGGTTGAGAAGGACCCGGACATTCTGCGATCAACTGAGATGGAATTGCATAATAGAGAATAGGTATTCAATGTAAGTACAATGCAAACCAACATTACCTTCCCCATGATTACGATACTATTTTGAATTAAAACATATCTGGAGAATACTGTGAGGTGAGACGCAAGACCGGCCGTTGTAGTAATCCTTGGAGGGGGCTTTTGTCCAGCCGTGGACGTTTTTCGGCTACATTATGATGATGAAGACTGTGAGAAGGCTTATTGTTTAGGCTGTTTTGTATGTTAATATAGGTTTGGTCAGGCTCGAATGCCTTAAAAAGGAGACCCAGCACACGCTGGAGCCAGCCTAGGCAAGCGCAGTACAGCGGGCTCTGCACCGAAATGGGAGCCGACCTCTCGCTAACGACTGTGGTTACGCCCGAGCTATGGTTAACATTGAGACGTCGTAGAGTGCCAAGCTCACCTTCAGCGGGACCGACAAGCTCGTGAAGGAGGCGGCAGAGAGAAACAGGGTGAAGACACCACTACTCTTGTTAGTTATCAGAAGCCGGCGGGTGACGCGCAGGAGATTGGCGAACGCAAACCAAAATGAATTATAAATGATTTAAACCAAAACTATTGTTATTTCTTACAATTCTAACATACCGAGTAAGTACTTTCATTCTTTTATTGTTATTTAATTCAAATTGTTAATTTTCTAATAAAAAAGAGATTAGGTAGCATATATTAACAACAATAATTAACATAAATAAATATATATAGCTAAGATGTGTAAATTAATTATAATAATCACAAAGAAGTCTGATTCTAATGAATTTGTAACTTTGATTTTTTACTTTTTTGCAAATAAACTAAAATAATAAATAAATTATTTCAAAATACTTTCTACCTATTACTAATTCAGGTTGAACATCATGATATTTTCTTTAAACAACGATATTTTTTTTCATTAGAATTTCCCAACGCAAATAGAAAAAGGCTTTGTTTAAACTGACTGAACAACGCGCAACGCTTACTATGAGATGCTATGAGTTCAACTCGCAAACAAATGTTAATTTTTTCATATATTTTGATCGAGCATAATGGGTAGTTGACCTTTTTTGTATTCTCGCGATTTCAATAATAAAAGCTGTTCAATATGACAAGCTCAATATTGGTTTAAAATATATGCTATCTCAAATAAAGTTACATCAAGTTCATTCATACATTTGTGGTGGCAATGCTAAGTAACAGAGGTAGTCCTCTTATTAACTGTTTAAAACAGCCATAAAAGTTTAGTGTTATTTGAAATTTTGCTTGTCAGAGAGATAGATATAGATTTTAGTGAGTCATGATCTGAGATAAAAGTATAATTAGAGCGCTGCACAACAGTGTGTCTAGTGTGGGATACAAGCTACCAGTGAATGTGAAATCAGCCAGTCCAGTTACTTCTAAATTACACCCTACTAAAACTCGGTTTCCTGTTTCGGTGACCGTATCGGTAAAAAAGTGTCTAAGTTTGCACAGCGCCTAAAGCTTTTAATAATGTATTCTATACATATTTATTATTCGCTTCAAAGTAAAAGTACACAACACACAACACACTACACACAACCGATCACGCTACCGTTCTCGACGGCAAGGACCGCCGCGACGTCCCACTCAGTCTCGTCCCGTTCAAGCGGCCCGAGCTGTCATTAGTAATCCGACCGCCTCCCCCGGTAACGCCCTGAGCCAGGTTCGTACCCCATTCGGGGGTGCCCTCAGGCGTTGTTACCTATATATTACCCGGCTGAGAGCCCTCTGCGCTCACCGATTTGTCCGGTAAGGTTGTTGCAGCCATCAGAGGCTACCTTTAACTCAAAGTTATTTTATATTAACTTTAGTCCATTCAAAAAAAAACGCTTCAAATACGCTCTATCATTTTACGCCAAAACGTTCGATCATAGAAAATAGAAAAGTCTGTTCAAAAGATTTTACATTTCTAAATCCTATGTAACAACTATTTTTCTTGTACCACATACATATTATCTATAGTTCAATCACAATGGCATTGGCCATCGATCACGCTGTCGCTCAAAAACTTTTAGTGTAACAATCTGCCATAATCTACAACAATCTATATTCAATAACATCTGTTAACATAAAACTTGCGTGGTAATTAGTCATGTATACCATATTTTATGGTGTCAGTATTTATATACGAAAACATATGTCCGATTTATCTTTACTAACGATAATAATACAAAAAAATGATTTAATTTTTTTTTGTTTGCAAAATGGTTTCGCATTGTAGACTTTTTCAATGCAGTTTCCTACCGCAGATGCTCAGGTTGTGGAACAAGCTCTCAGACGTAATTTTCGCATGGGGTCTTTTTTAGTAATATAAAACAAAACAAAGCATGTGTATGCGTGTTAGAAAATGGGTAGAACCTACAACTATTTTAGTTGATGTGTATGAATGTCACTTGCCAAAACCCATATCTAGTCAGAACAAAAATTTTGATACTTGGCATTAATTGAGCTTCTTAAACACGTGCCTAATCCCCACGTATTAAATATAGAAGCTCAATCAATGTATTATCAGACTGCATATTCCCTATGCACCTAATAGAAGAAACAATCTTCAACAGATTATCCAGTATTTAAAATCAAACGATGTAATTTATTTAATTTTTTTTTTTACTTTATAAGCCTTTGTTTGACCACAATCTCACCGTGGTCAAAGATGGTAAGCACACAACTTAGAAGGAATTTCGAATTCCTTGCTGCTGGGAAAAAAAATATACGTATTTTTTACCGCAACGTGTTTATGTGTCGTCGACGTCGTTTATAAAAAAAAAAAAACATAAAAAGGTTTCCGACAAATTGAGAACCTCCTCCTTTTTGAACTCGTTTAAAAATACGCGAGTACGCGATGCGTTATTTCCAGTTTCATCGTTACAATAGGTACAGCACGGAAGTATCGAAGTGGAACTTAATATTTTAACTCTTAACGTAGGTAATTAATTACAGCTTACATGAAATGGGCACTTTCTTGTTATATTTAAAAAAAAAACTAAAACAGCGTTATACAATCTAGTTAATTTTTGTATGAAGTTCAAGTCATGAGTCAAATATGGATTCTCATAGAGATTAATATTGTTAATTTTTAGTTTAAAATTAAAATTCTAATTAATTAACTAATTTATTATCCTAACAATTTAATTAGACTCTGAAATTTAAAGTATTGTGATAAAAGAATAAATCTTTTTTATTCATAAATTACATGCAATACCGCGTTAATTATTTTTGTTTAGTACTTAACGGCTTAATGATTAGTCTTGGACTATCCACGAATAAAAGACATCAACGACAGTAATGTTCGAAAACTAGCAAGAAAATAATCCCTGATAATGGCATAATGCTGAAATGAAAAAATACACATACACAACTGAAATACATAACTAATATACTTATAGCATGTTGATCGACTTAATAATGAGATCAGTAGGTATCTATATTACTAATGAAGCTAAATTACCCAATTAAAGGCTAAACGATACTAAATCCTTGATTGTATTGTTTCTATTCTTTGTTGTTTTAAACAATAGAGAAACACGCAAATCAAAAATACATAATTATGAAACCTAAAATACCTAACGATGTGTACGTTCTATGAATATAACATCCTCCTTTTGATAATCATCAAGTCATTGTCTCAACGTATTGTTAGTAAATATTTAGCCGACAAATTTATTAGACAATGAAGTACCTACTGTTTCTGTAGAATTATAACTTCCATTATTACCTAAACACAATTATATATGTAGATACTATTTAAATTTGTTAGAAAACAGGCAACAAATGATCCACAAAAATGAAAAAAAAAATATTACATATCTGCCACCTATTTAATATCTACGAACTTATTTACAAGGTTCCTCGCTAGATGATAATTATTTTTGAGCAGTTAGCTTAATTTTTGTTAGATGTTTTCGTATTAAAATCTAAAGAGTTGTTCCAAACTATACTTATTATTTAGGTATTGGAGTGATATTTTGTAACAACAAAAAGTATCGATAGAGATACCGCAAATAGTGATAAGTAAGTGAAAAATATAGCGAATAGTCAAAAAGTGATTCCAGTAATTTGCCGTTATTATTCGAAGACAAAAATGAATGTCATTGTTTTACTACTATAACTAGAAAAACAACAACATGCCTCCGTTTGTTTACGGCTGATAATACTATAAGTAGTGTATTTGATTGAAACATTCTGGTGTTTAGTGAAGTGAAGAAAAACTATAATAAATATACCTACTAGATAAATTATACTACTATTAATTTCTAAATTAGTAGTTTTTTATTAATAAACGATGTCAGTGATACACTTTGATTAATTAAATTGGTTATTGACAATAACTAAACCTTGTGACCACATGCTTACGATATAGGTATTAGGCAGTATACCTATCACGATTTCAGTACGGCAAGCATTTAAAAATACATAATATAATAGTTTACACTGCACTTGAAGTGATGTAAGTACCTGTGATATAGAGCGTCGCAAATTGGCGGGTGCCGGCTTGATATCGAAGCACGTGCGAGTTCGCGGCCGATGCAGGTAGACGCGAGCGTATCACACCACGGCGTCTACACTCAATACTGGAAGAGAGACTTAACAGTCGCACCGAATTTACTGTCTCCCCTCTACACAAAATAACATACACCTTAAAAGTAAAAGTGGTCTATCCCGAAGGCGTGGCCACTACTCTACTACAGCCATGACTCCGCATTACTTACTTTAACGGGACGGTATTACTTTATAACGAAGGTGCGTGATTGTCGATCGTGACGTGACACCCACTAAGCGAGATTATGGCCCGGAAATGTCAAGGTCGACACATTTTGAAAATGCCCTCGCGTGTAAAACAATTATAATTATACTAGAACAAAAATAGAGCAATTAATTATAGTGTCCGACGGAATATTGATTTATTTGCAGCTAATAAACAAAAAATTGTAAATAGTAGGTAGGTACCTACTATATTAGAAACGAAAAACTTTGTTTATAATTATTAATAATATCTTTATTTATACGCACAAACAAAGATGAAGTATATTGAGACCAAACCGCTGATACACTACATAATAGTTTTTGTGAATATTAAACCCAAACTTCAAACTTGGTGTACACCGTATTTACGATTTGATAGGATATAACGCCCTTTGTAGTATAATCACTTACAAGGGGATTTAAAATGGAAAAATACAACAATCTCATAATTAAATCCGTGTTTTGACAGCCGCCTGCAGGCAGACAAAATGCAGGGGTAGCTATTACCTATTACTATATCTAAAAAAACATGCGAGGCTAACACGTTGCCCGAGGTAAGCCATAGCTGTCAGAATTGCCAGATATATATCACATCACACAATTTGATAAAATACAGCTTGACATTCACCGCCTTTTACATACGAGAATGCTGAATCAATCAAATGCAAATTATTATTATTATGTAAGATATGATATGATTAAGTATTATTTTATATCGACCTCTATGCAAAACTAGGCGCCAAACTAATTGTCACTCAACCTCAACATTTATTTATTCGGTTTAGGCCCTGATAGTTACAATTTATTACAATAGACTCTACCATCAGTTCGTAATACACTTAAATTGAGAAGACTGTCTAGAAACACAGCAAAGCTTATTTCTTTTATGGATCTTTAATTTGAATTTATGTAAACTAATCTGTAGGTAATCGTCACTAAGCATTTTATTATCGACGAATATGACGACACTTCAATGGTGGGTACCATTGAAGTGTCGTCATATTCGTATTAAGGGTGGATAGACATTGAATTTGAGCTTTTAAGAAAACATCGTAATTTAAGAAGCGCCTTAGCATGGCGTTGGGCTACTTTATTTGTAGTACCCATCTGGCTATCTACCACCCTTAATGTCTATCGGTAAGCTTTGGAACTAACCCGTTTATTCCATTAGCTATTCCCGTCTGCTGCATGTCCATGAAGAGAGTTTGGTCAAACAAAACCTATTTTATATTGGTATACATATATGTGTAGTATAGTACATATATGTAGGGAATAATAAGTATGATTATCAGAGTGTCGTGCACTAGATGCTAGAGTTCCCAGGCGGTGCACAATCGCCGCTTTTTGTGTTCGGTCAATATAATTGCAAAGTACCTATTGGCAACTGTGGGAGTTACTGCGCTGGAAACATGATCGCGACCCCCGATATAGGAACAGTTGGATCAAGTTCTCATGAAGGCAATTAGACCGAAACCAAATTTGGATATCGACTTCCACCACCTATGCCTTTAAATATGATCGATTGTTACAAAATGTACCTATGCTGTAAGTACCTACTGCAAGTAATGCTTACTTATAATTTATATTAATCCTGCTAATATTATAAACGTGAAAGTTTGTATGGATGTGAAGGTATGAAGATGTGAAGATATTTGTTACTCTTTCACACAAAAACTAGTGAACGGATTTGAAATAACATATAGGCTAGGTACTTTCTGTCCCGGGAACACATAAGATCCCTGAACGCGTTTGAAACAAACGTAACAAGTAGAGTAAGACACACAGACTGCCGCACCACAACACAGGTTAAGTTTGGTGTATGTTCATCAGTTTATTCCGAGTCAGGGTGTATGTAGTTAGATAGGCTATCTTTTTCAATAGTAGGTAAGTATATCTGTTGTCTAGTATTGCAAAGTACAAGCTTTTACAATTACCTAGTTTGGGATTTCATTCAAAGGCCACGAGTGTGAAAAATGTCTCAAGATTGGTGTAGAGTCCAATTGTTAGGTATTAATTGCTCGGATTTAATTGCTGGCCAGCCATGACAACATTGATACAAGTACGATCACTAAAGAAATATTCGCAGTCAAGATTATTTTACATTTGACAATCAATATTCAAGTAGGTAGGTAATGCATAATTCTTCGAACAGTATTTTTGTCAAACAATGCAATATTTTTATTACTAAGTCATTTAAAATACCTACAGTCGTTCATTAAAACCAAACGTTGTTCTTGTGGTAAAAAGGAGACACTTCTCAAAATGAATTTACAACTTTTCGAGCTCAGTCTAATAATATTTTTAAAAGAAAATGTTTTAGGCCACCCAAAAAATTTAGCCTGGAACGGCGGACCGTTGCATTTAGCTTGTGAACATGGAACAGATTTGTGGATAAAAGGTGGGCAGCACATAAAAAACAATGTTATAGTTATCAAAGCTGTTACTTATATGGACGACATCTACGTTATTTCTCCAAGGTACCTACTCTTTTATATATTTCATCGTAGTCATCATTAAGCTGTAGGTAAAAAAAATATAAATCTCTCCCCCTAAATCTTGCACCATTTTCTATGTGAAACAATATAATAATAAATAACCAGGCCTTTTGAGCAGATTTCGTGGGTCACACCAGAAAATGAGGCAAACTCAAACCTATATTGTTTTTATTTGTACTTGTTACAGATTATTGCACGGCGTATTAGCGACGGTCTGGTTAATAGTGCGCGGGCGCCGCGGTGTGGAACTCCAACCCTACCCGGATCTACGCTCACATGATATCAGCGACTGCGACGCGATTCAGAACGCTGTTGACTTCTATCTAGATCATTTTGTGAGTATAATAAGGAACAATATATGTATAATATACCGAAAGTGCCAAGTACACCAAGTCCAGAAGGGAACTTGCTTTCAAATATTGCTACAGTTGCCCGACTACTCCGATAGATACTTGGCGATAATTTTCGACTTCAGGGAGGCTGAGGCTAGGCGGGTAATACAAAATCCCGATTGCCATTGAAAGCTCAAGCTCAGTGTAAGATTCGAATAAAGATAAGACTTTTGCCACGGCATTCCACGACACTACCACTGAGCTATCATTACCTTAGACCTTACCTACCTAGGTAGAAATAATGTCGAACGTAATGATAGTGAGTTGATGATATCACTAAATCCCCCGCCGTGTATGTCTGTCTGTTCGCGATAAACTCAAAAACTACTGAACAGATTTCATCATGGGGTTTTCACCAATAGACAGAGTGATTCATGAGCAAGGTTTAAGTGTATAATTTGTGTACGTTGGTTGAAATATGACGATAATTGTAGAAGATGTCTTTAATTTCTTTTTAAGTTACGAAAAAGTGCAACATTATTTCGTATTTTTAAATTTTAGACAATATTGTTACCCTTTGAATAAGCCTTTAAGCTTATTTTTATCTCAGTGGGATTAAAACTGTGATAGATATGTTTTTTTTTTTTGTAAATACGTAGAGAATATCTCAAGAAGTATGTATCGTAATGTTCCTATTATAAAATCAAAAACAGTACTTTAATGGCCCACTTTATGCACACCCGTGTATAATGAAATTAAAAAAATATATTATAGTACAGTTTTCTTCCCAAGATAATGCTATAAAATAACTTTTTTTCTATTAAAGTACAAGTATTTGGGCATTCTGGCCACTCATAATGTTTTTTGGGTTTTAATACTTCAATTACTGTCAGTCAACTTGTCAAACGAAATAATAAAGAAAAAAACATTTTATGTGGCCAGACATTAGGACTAAACAATTAGGAATCAATCAGTACATATCGATTCAATTTTAGATGCAAATTTACTTTGTTTACGCGTATGCGGTAGAGATCTCAACTTAGGAGTTTTTCCCCACATGGATTTGGGCGCCATGATGATTAATGTTTGTTTATTTTATTGATTTTTTGCATACATATTTTATTTTGTCCAAAAATGACAGAAAAATAGCAGTGATACTAAGGTGAAATAAACTTGGATCTGAAATTGTGGAGGCGGCAATGGAAATGACGAATAATCGATAACCGTAAGTCATGAAAACCTATGACAAAATATTATCGATTTTTTGCCTTTAAATTACATTATTTATATGAGTTTAGATAAAGTACTGTATGATACTGCACATAATTAGGTATTAAAACCCCTATTATGCAACAGTATCATAAACTACTATAACGTAAAGTTTTTTAATTTTTTAATTCAGATCATATTGCTAAGGGAATTCAAATTCAAATTCAAATTCAAAAGTGTCTTTATTAAATGAACTCATTGCAAGTATTTTTAATCGTCAAATTTGTAAAAATAAAAAATATGTATATAAAAATAAACTATAGAAAATAAAATAAAATATTAAAATTAACAATATGACAATAATAATAACAAAAATTATAATAACAATAAATAGCATGTGAAGCGAACAACTCATTGAAATGCGTTCTTGTCCTCTATAAAATCAGAAACTTTATAGTACCCTTTTTTGTACAACTTATCTTTAATTAGCTTTTTAAATTTTAACACGGACAATTCTTGAATTTCTTTGGGTACTTTGTTAAAGAAGCGTATACATTGCCCCTTAAAAGAATCCCTAACTTTGCTCAAACGAGTTACAGGTATAGCAAGTTTATCCTTATTTCTAGTGTTTAAACTATGAGTGTCGCTATTTTTGGGAAAGTTATGAATGTTTTTTCGAACATAAATTAAGTTTTCATATATGTACTGTGACGACACTGTCATTATATTTATAGTTTTAAATTTATTTCGTAGGGAGTCTCTGGGACTTAAATTATATATAGCGCGAATAGCCCTCTTCTGCAGAATAAAAATTCTATTGATGTCGGCACCGCTACCCCAAAGGAGGATGCCGTAAGACATCAAACTATGAAAATAACTAAAGTATACTAATTTTGCCGTTAATTCATCAGTGAGAGAACGAATTTTCTTCACTGCATAAGCTGCAGAACTAAGTCTATTCACTAAATTATTAATGTGAGGACCCCATTGTAGCTTATCGTCTAATGTAATACCTAGAAATACAGTACTTTTAGCAAGCTCCAGTTTTTCGCCCTTAATAACAATATTGGCATCGGAGTGTTTTACATTCGGTAGACTGAATCTAATACATTTAGTCTTTTTCTCATTGAGCATCAAATTATTAGCTGTAAACCAATCAACAACTACTGAAAGAGCATTGTTCACATCGTCAGAATTAAAATCATGTCGTTTCACTTTGTAAAGAAGTGAAGTATCATCAGCAAACAATACTATTTCATTTTTCTTTTCTACAAGATAAGGTAAATCGTTGATGTAAACTAGAAAAAGAAAAGGTCCAAGAATAGAACCTTGTGGGACGCCCATAGTAACTAAGGACCCAGGGGAAACTTTGCCATTAACATCAATCTTCTGAATCCTATCACTCAAGTATGAATTCAAAAGACTGAGTGCAGTATCTCTAATACCGTAGTGGTGTAATTTCTTGATGAGCAATTCATGATGGACACAGTCAAAGGCCTTGGATAAGTCACAAAAAACACCGAAAGTATCACGTGAATTTTCCCAGGCGTCAAAAATATGTTGAACAAGCTCAACACCAGCATCGGTTGTTGAGCGACCCCTTGTAAAACCGAATTGATTACTGTGAAGCAGTCTATTACTATTAAAATGTATCATTAATTGATTAAGAATGATTTTCTCAAAAACTTTACTAAGTGTTGGTAGTATAGAAATTGGTCGATAATTAGTGGGGTCCGCGGTACTACCGGCTTTAAATAAGGGAACTACTTTACTATACTTCATTAGATCAGGAAATAAACCACATTCAATACACTTATTAAAGGTAATAGCCAAATATGGCGCAATACAATCAATTATAGAGTTAACAAGTTTGACAGAAATTCCCCAGAGGTCAACAGTCTTTTTTAAGTCTAGAGATCTGAATGTTTTAATAATATCACTAGAGGTAACACTTGAAAACTTAAAGTCATCAGTACATTCTGTAACATTTTCCCTTAGTAAAGATACAGCGAGGGTGGGAGAGGTGTTAAGAGATTTCGTAATAGAAACTGGAATATCTGTAAAAAATGTTTCAAATGCGGCAGCAACTTCTAGGTCTGATTCAATAACTTTATCATTAATCTTGAGTTGAATATCATTATTATACGTTTTAACTTTTCCAGTTTCGCTGTTTATAATTTTCCAAGTCATTTTAATTTTATCTTGACTACTTTTAATTTTATTGCTAAGATATTTAGATTTCGCCGCGGCACAAATGCGTTTAAATAATCTAGAATAATTTCATACATAATCCGCAAAAACAGGACTATGATTATACTGCCTTTCGCCATATAGGTCATGCAATCTTTGTCTGCTTTTATGAATTCCCACCGTCGCCCAATCATTAAATACACTGTGGGTTTTTTGTTTAACATTTTTTGATTTAAATATTGTATTAAACTCTGTTTTGGTTAGATTAAAAATTTCATTATAGAGGTCATTTGCATCATTATTATAAGGTAAATATGGTAATTTACTCAGGATATTATTCCTAAATTTTTCTAAGCGATTTTCACTCATAGGTACACATTTAATATCTTTTTTATCACCTTAGTTCTAGGTATATTGAAAGTGAATGTACCCATACTAAGTAACCCATTTTTTACAATATTTAACCTCCTCCCACCTCGGTAACCACCCGTAGTATTTGCTAAGCACCCTCCCCCTCGAGTTTTCACGTAGTCATTCGGAAATATGGTTTGATTTTTTTTGCAAACAGAATCATTTTTTTCGAATTCTCGTTGATTTGCTTCACTGCACTGTAAACTATATTGACTAAATAACGAAAACCTAAGCCTGGCCCTGTGACCAAGCGTCGTCCAAGACCCCCCTCCCCCGGGGGAGGATTACGTAGTTGGGTACGTTCCCTAATCCGTTTGCTGCGATGCGTACGATGCGTGCGATGCGGAAAGGTGGACGCTTGCCTAAACGGAAAAGAAATGTTACACATATTTAGATCTACATTTACAAAGATTTCCTAGTAAACTATTATGCCTAACAACAAAGTCTAGCAAAATTCCGGCATGTGAATACCTACACATTGTATTGGTTTCCATGTTCAATTGAACTCAGATTATGCAATAATGACTAGTATGTACAACCTATAGTAAATCTACAACACAACAATGAACGGCGTGGGTTTGACCTCATGAACGTAAATTGCTCACAAACGAATTTTTGCACGTAATTGCATCACTGAGAGCTGATTAATCATAATATTATGGAGCTAGTCTTAGAAATATTAAGCAATTGGTGCAATAGTTCTTATCTGTCATAAGATCTAACGACGTATGTTTATTATGGTTGTTGCATGATAATTTAAGTAGATAGATACCTATTGCAGTCATGTAGGGACAGGATAATCGTTTCTTAAAACAATGGTCTCGACGGTTTAAAAGATTTATTTCGCCGTTGATATAGCTCTCCTTCTTAAACGATTGTAGCAATCGATTTCGTTGCAACTCTTCGGTTGATACCTACTGTGGACTTTTTATAAATGGATCGTGGGAATTTCGAAGGGGAAAAGTAGTCTAGTGGTCTTTGTTTAGAATCAAAGACTA
Source organism: Tethea ocularis (assembly GCA_963555595.1). Taxonomy (NCBI): domain Eukaryota; kingdom Metazoa; phylum Arthropoda; class Insecta; order Lepidoptera; family Drepanidae; genus Tethea; species Tethea ocularis. The sequence goes on from OY741966.1 coordinate 5,946,256, forward strand.
ATTAATATCTTCCAATGAAAGTTATATCCATAAAAAACTTTTTATGGAATGTTCTTTCTCTAGCAAACAGGACAACCTACTGGCATGAAATTATTCCAATGTGTCTTACAGTCGAACAAATACTTTCATAATAACATAACTACGCCACTGGTTTCAGGGTAACCTATGGATTCTGGATAGCGGCGTCGTAGATACGCTTGAGGCTCCGCAATGCACCTGCCCGCCTAAAGTTGTGGAGATCAGCTTACTGCTAGGGAAACTGACGAGGCGTATCAACCTTTCTACACTGTCAGAGCCATCGTCACTACTTCAAAATGTTATAGTCGAATATGGAATAGGAGCAAAACCGTTTGTGTAAGAAAATTAATTATTAAATATTAAAGAAGGTAACTAATCTTTCCTTATAAATTGTATAATAGGCATTTAGGATCTAAAATAGTGTATGTTTGGTCTCTGTTAGAAGGAAGTAGGTACCTATTAAAAATTCAAAGCATTTCCTATTTAAATAACATATCTACCTCAAGTGTGTGTATGTGTGTGTTTTAGTGCATGCCTGGGCTGTACTAAACCTATGACTAAACGCACATTACAACAAACTGTACAAAATTTAATATTTCGTAAGTGAGAAACATTGCAATATATTTTATTTTCTAGAGCGAGTACTAAGCTTAGCTTAGATAAAAACTCATATTCTAGGTCAACTTTCAAACAGCTTTATTACACATTAATTTTATTATTTAAGTTTATGTAGTAAATATAGGTATATTATGGTTCAGGTCACACGTGTATGAATAAAATTAAAGAACATGTTTTGAATATTGGCAATTATGATCTTTAGATACGTTTCCGACGCGTCACGAGGTGCAATCCTGGTTCACGAGGTCCCGTCTGGCTCCGAGTGGTCGGTTATAGCCTGCGGGGCTGCTGCGGGGCTTCAACTAGCGCTTGTGAAACGAGGACCTGCCCATTCAGTGCTAATAATCGTTAGACTATATCAGCAAGGTATACTCGAACTGGACACTGCTGCTTTGAGACGGAAGAATTCTCTTGCACCCATTAGAGGTAAGAATTTGAAAACTTACTTAAGTATTGAAATATAATTGTGCGAATTCAGCCCCCAAACTAGACTATAATGAGAAGATAGATAAATTCGGATCGAAAGGATTCGGCTCTTGACCTCGTTTGTAAATGAAAATGTGAAAATACCTGGCATTGTTTGATTGACTTCTACTTTGATATGAATAACAAGCGACCTACATTTTGGTCAACTATACTGAAATAAGACATTACCTATTTACAGTATATGGCGAGCACATAAAACCGATGCTTCTGCTAGGCTCGAGTAACCACTACATCTACTTACGTCACACGGAATGTTCAGATGTGTTATCATGGGACATTCGGGATGCTTTCAACGATTCTAACCTGGAGAATATACATTCAGCAGGGCCGCGTCTTACGCCAACTTCGGTAGACACAAGTCCTTTGAAACATGTCCTCCTGGTACTTGATTCCAACTACGGTGACGCTATTAATGGGAATCTGCCTAGTCATCATAGAATTACTTTTGTCTCCTATTAAATTTCTGCAAGCAAAATACTAGGTACCTAAGTAGGTTAAGTATTCGACAAATAAATATTTGATTTGATTTAGGTAGGTACTACCGTGAAAATCTTTTGTTGGTTTTTGGTGACTAAAAATACCAACAAGGTATTCCGCCGGAACTATGTAAATAAATAGAATTTCAATATACAGGCTGAATTTTTCAAGTGGGCGTGGTAGGCCAAATGTATCCTTATAAGCAACACTAAGAAATGGACCAATAATACAGGCTGTATTTTTTTTTCCAAATGCATGAGTTCGATTCCTGGAAAGGCAAATTTATTTTTTGAAAATCAAGTAACAGTATACAGTTTTAGTTTTATCAAAATCGGCCTCGAGGCTCCTTTCAGCATTTTTCACTATTACTTTAAGATTTGGCCTAACACGCCCTCTTGAAAAATACAGCCTGTATATAACAATAGAAACCTCGGAAGCTTCAAAGAAGGTAGAAACTATTATACCTAAATAATTAAATATATTTGCACAATTCCAAGTTTTAAAAAATATTCAATTTTCAAGCTCCCATTTTGTTCCATTAATAACCTTAGTTTCTTATCTACTTATGCGAATTTATCTCATGAACGGAAATATAAGTAACAGTACCGTAAATTACCGCAATAAACAACGCCACTTTGGGCGTTGTTTATGCTTCCTGATAAAATCTGACTATAAACTGTATAAATGTTACATAATTACTAACTACCTATCTACGAAGGATGAGAAGGGTTATATAATTTAAAAAAATATATATTCTGGGCGCATTACGGTATCAAGTACACATCTAGAATAAACTCTAGTATGAACCTACTTTCTCTTTTAGAGCATTTAGATTAGAGCATAGAATTTATGGTAACTGGTTTAAAATTTGCTAATATATTAGACATTTATTTGAAAGACTGTACCTACGCGTTTTTATAATTGATAATTGATACATTGCATTATTTCCCCAAACCAAAACATGTATTTTACAAACACATTTACATAAAAAATATTAATTCAAGGTAGGCGCCTTTCTTAATTGAAATAAATAAATAAATACCCCGGGACATTCTTCATACACGGTAATCTGATTCCAAACTAAGCAGAGCTTGTAGTATGGACAACCAGATAACTGATATACTACATATACTACTTTTTTTTGTAAATACATACTTATAATAGATAATTACACCCAGACTCAGCACAAACAGACATGTTCATGCACACAAATGTTTATCCTGGTTGGGAATCGAAAGGTGGTTTCTTGTCTTAACCCTGGCCTGTCATTAACATAACATTAAGCTAATCACAACCCCGTCTATATATCAACAAAAGGGATAAGATAATATTAATAATATTAAAAGACGCAAATGTGGACATAACACTTATATTTTTAACATAACTTGGTGAATTTAAATAAACATCTTTAAATTAAAACAACGAAGATAATACAAATATTGGAGATTTAACGACTGTTATATGGTGGATGGTTGAACGATGCAAGAGTTGAAATAACAATATGACCAACTCTTGTTATGGGACCTCCTTATAAAATATTCCTGTACAAATAAAAAATTTTCATTAGCTATATTTTTTTTTTTATGTCAGAAAGTTGACAAGCAGGCAGGCGGTCCACCTGATGGTAAGTGGTTACCGTCGCCTATCGCCATTTGCAATACCAGAGGTATTGCCAATGTGTTGCCGACCTGATACAATGCCGAGAAGGCAATTACTGGCTCTCAAGTGCAATTGCCGGAACACACCGGTGTCAGGTGCTTGGCGACAGATTTTCAACTTGATCAATAAAAGCCGTTTTAAAGTTTTTGCCAATTTATCCACCTTATTTATACACTTAATAATAATAATAAGTTGATTCTTAATAAAAAGTTTAAGATAAAATTACATAACCAAACTTATAAAAACTATGAGTCGAAATCTCCAAATCTTAATAATTAAATAAAATCCGTGTTTAAAAATTGAGAGCCAGTCATTTATCAATCGCTTTTGCAAATTAATAATGTTTCCAACTCAACGTTGTAACGACATGAATGATACATGTTTTAAGCTCTTAGATAATATTTGAGGGTATTTGAGCATCAAAATAGTAGATTATGCACCAAGAGGATAAAGCAGTGTCTTACGTCACGGGCGGTATATTGGATCCTGAGCGAACGAGGGATTCTAGTTTACTCATCCTGCTCCTGCTCCTGAGTGAAGCAAGGGGCTCAAGCCGCCAAAAACGAAGACAGCTTGATCCTCGAGGTGCATAATCTACTTTTCATACCTACTGCGAGACAATATAAAATGAGGAGCTGGCGAACAAAACGGTATAAAGGTCAAAATACTTTTTTTTACAGTCCGGAGGGTTTGGGCCCGCTGAATTTGAATCTCAACTCATTTTCAATCAAAACCGCCTAAAAAAATGTTAAAATTGCATCCAAAGTTCATGGTTTCGATCATAGCGTGTGACTTACTTACATATGTCATTCAGTTTTTTACTGCTCCTGTATAATTTAATTTGATGTAAGTAATTATACCGTTTTGTTCGCCAGCACCTCAAATATTTATTTATCAAAATAACACCAAACACCGTGTTTTGTTTCACATTATTACAATCGCGCTTTGTTCTGTAGTGCTGATGGATCCGATTTTCGAATATCAATAATGTCTGTATCTTTATGAGATTTCATACATTTTTTTTACAAAACGTTCCAATTTATTTCACGAAACACCCATAATCCAATAACACCAACACAGACAACACCGAGTCATAATGAAATTCAGTACAATATTATTGCCCTGCTAGACCGATTATTTGTTATTGCCGAGCTATTATGACATAATTTAGGCTGTGATTTAGTTTAGGTTTATATGACATTATTATAATTTGACGTTGTCGAGCAGGTGGTATGAAAAATATTTTTTATAGCCTGATCTGTTTGGCTTTTTATAATTCTTGAATTGTGTGTCGCGGCTTGTGTCAAATCATTTCATACACATAAAGTACGTATTTACTAAACTAATATCAGTATATTTAGATTTGACACTCAAATATGTGCGCAGACTCATAAGGTTTGGATGTTGATACAGTATGAATTACAGGTACATCATTTAGGCCACTTTACATAATAGAGTCATCATCATACTTACAATAATTGTCTTTTAATAATATTTCAAAATAAATAATTTTAAAAAATCATCACATTCATGTGCTGTATATAATCTAATTGAGTGCATTTAAGAAAAATCATTCCCAGTATTTACATAAATAGTCTCCAAATCCATTATTTCAAAATAATGTAGTATTTTGTTTCTATAAAAACATAATATTAAAAGTGCCAATTATGTACAGAAATATATAATAAACAATAGTAATAAAAATTACACAATGTACACCATTGGCGCCAGTGGCATTATTTTAATTACAATGATATTATCAAAATTCAAACCAATAATCCAGACATCCTCATATTCCTCTAATGTTCACAGATTTCATGTACCTAACCATTAAAGTATTAAATTTTACATGTACAGTGTTTTTATTTGATTTTATCTATAGGGCCAAGGCACAAAAGTGGTACATACTTATTATGAAACTTTGATTATAACGCCCTCTAGCTACCATCACGACATAAGTAATTTGTGGTATTTATCTACAGTATATATGTACATTAATATAATATTAACACTATAACACATAATGTCAATTTTATTCCAACACATACGCTAATGAAACGGGGAAGGCAAAAACAAGGTTATGAATATGCCGAGCCTATATGCTACAAAATGTTAGCACAAGTAAATATATTATATTATTATAACGTTACTTTATTGAACTGTTACTGATGATTTTAGTTAGTTTCTTGTCTATTACCTTCCACATTTAGTGAGTATCGTGATTTTAAACCAATCTTTGGTAAGGGGAATGAAATTGAAAAGTATGTCCGGTTGAACATCAGCTCCGAGCCAACGTATATAAAAATAACTACCGAAGACATGGATATTGGAACCTTTACATTTGTCTGTACAAATAAAGCATAACACAAACCAGTGGTAATTAAAATAATAATAAATAACCTCAACTATGTTACAAGCCTCTGCTCTTCATTATATTTTGATAAATTATTCGTGCATACACGGCACATATTAATTAATTGACTGTCAACTACATGAAGTTTCTACATTCAGATCTAAGGTTGGATTTAAAATTAATAAGGAATAGTATTTGATAACATCAAGTCCTTCGAGCTTCTCCGCCATCTCTCACGTGGATATTCGAGTTTTCCAAACAGATGACTTATCACCTGTAATTTTTTTTAAGGATCTGATGAGTTCATTTGTAAATACCTACCTTATAATGATATAATAATATTTTTATATAATACTAACCTGTCCGGTGAGATTCCCCGGTGATATGATTGCTATGCCTGGGAACTATGAATTTTGATTCCTGAAACATGGTCAACATCAAATCTTCAGTGGTGGGATGGTACTCGACTCCATTTATACTAGCGACTAATGGAGAACTTTCGTAGTTTCTGTTCGTATCTTTCGGCGTAGCAGACATGCCAGATTTCGCAGGATAATCGACGGAGCGGGGTCGCCTCGTGTCCACTGGCGTCATCTTAGGATTCACGTGAACATCTTTGTGAATGTACGGTTCAATGGACGCGCTAGAATCATTTTCGTGTTCGCTCGTGTTGTCGTTCGTACTATTTCCGTTCACTTCGACTATCAGCGGCCGCTGAAGGGTCGGCGACTGTATTATGGAAGTATTATGTAAAGTAGTAGTGGTTTGTCTAACGGGGGATGTATGTTCAATAATGTTGTCGTCTGGAAGACTAGCAACGCTTCTAGATAGCGAAGGAGTGTGTGTCGGGGCGGTGACGTCAGATTCGGAGTCGGGGTCAGGGTCTGGGTCCGGGTCTCTGTCGGGGTCGTTATTCGACTGTTCTATTTTGACAACTTCGAGGTCCTCCTTGACTTCCGTGAGTTCACCGAGCGCCTCGCTCGGTCGCCGCACGTACTTCGGCATTCGCAACGCCCAATGTCCGTTGTGGTCATCACAGTAATACGAATGAGTAACATTTGGCTTTTTGCGTTTATAGAATAACATATATGCCGTGTTGTTCACTAACTCGACGTACGCGTTTTCATCCTCGACGGGCGTCACTCTAGAGTCATCGAATTTGTACCAGTGACCGTCGTAGGGGTTTTTGCAGGCGGCCGTGTAGTGACCAGTTTCTAAATCGTCGCCGTGATGGTAGCAAATAGCGTATAGATCGTAGATGTTATCTAGTGCATTGGTAGCGGTTGTTTTAGAATGCCTGCGGCGTGGCGAGCGTGAATGTCCCGGCGAGTCGGCCAGTGGCGTACTCCTTCTGACGAGGTGAGGCGTCATGTCCAAGTCATTTAGGGGAAATTCAACCATAGTCGTCAGTTTCGTACTCGTACGACCTTTAGCATGTCTGCAAAATAAAAAAAGCAAAAAACAAAATCAATTTATTTTCATACAATAGAGTTATGTAAATTCTCAAATTATACTCACTGTCGAAATCTTTTCAAATGTATAACTAAAACATCGGGAAGCGACCACAGACCAAGAGTCTTTACCACCGGCATGTAACGTTGACATTGTGGACATCTGAAAATAAAAATATTTTGTTAAAATTATAAGTAATAAAAATATCAACTTTGATCCTGCGAAGTGAAGGTATACTGTAATATAATGCAATTATACTTTTAAGATTAATAGATACTAAGCCAATTATTCCCTTTCAAGAGATCATTTGGCCGCTTTCAATAAAAATCGAACATCATGGATTTTAGTACTTCATTTCCTGTTATGAAAAGATTCCTATGTCACTGGACTCCCCAGCCGAGCTATCTTAAAACCTGAGTTTTACATTTTTTAAACCATCTTTTGTAATAATACGTTTGGACTTTGGAATTACTTAATTTCTTAATAAGCAAATTTTCTTATGTTTTTGTCAAAATAGTTATAGTGAGACTAAATAAGTGCGTGTGTAAATAAAATAAATGCCTATTCTGGCACCAGTATATAGCTTACCTCCAGGCGTCTTCCTGAGCGAGGTGCTCAGCGCGCGTGTAGTGCGCGAGACACGCGTGTAACGTGAGCGCGCCCGCTTCAGCCCCTACTCCGACCCCACCAACCCCTCCAACCCCACTGACCCCACCAGCCGCAGACACGTGCACCTCGCATGCCTCGCCCACCGACCGGATTATACTGCACACACATCGTACACATTTTTATTGTAATTTATACAGAAAATCAATGTACCCAGTACCCATGATCTGCAAAGGATATCAGTGATTTGCAAAGGATATCAGTGATCTGCAACTCCTAAGCATGTTTTGCTCTGAATGTAGTGTTAAAAAAAAAATATTTTACCGACTTCAAGAAAGGAGGAGATTTTATGTTCGACACAGTATGTTTTTTACCCGACTATGGTGAAGGCGTATTGGGTATCAAATGAAAGGTATTAATTAGCACATTTCAGATATATATATTGTTACCTGTTGCTCGCGGCTTTGCTTGCTACTCTTCTACTTTGTTACTCTATAATTACTCTATAATAGGGGATCGGATAACTTTTCACAAAGTGTTTCAAACGAATTAGAGTTGGTTATTTATTACCATAAAAAAAATATTTTATTTAAATAAAGGCTTTAAATATACATAAATTACATATAAAAGTTGAATGCGTAAAAATGCCGCGAAAACGCTCTCATCTGTCACCTTAGGCCGCGTGACGTCATTTGTTGTGGAAACAAACATCAATCAAACCAAAGAGTTTATGTAACCGCTACTGAAATCTGAATCAAACAACCAAGTGTAACTTACACTGAATTTTAAAAGTTTATGTGAACTTTAGTCATGTTTATAATGGAACGAAAATGGGAAATCGTTGGTGTGCAGCACTTCTGTGGAAGCTTGTGGTTCCTTGTTGATTTATTTTAATTTTTTGGTCGGTTATTTTACAATATTCTTGGACTCAGTGATTTTACTTGTGTTAATTACTAACAAAAATAAGTTGCTATTAGCAAATTATCATATTGATGTAGATGTTGCGTTACACATTATTATGTTATCTGAGATTGTAAGTCTTAAACATTTCTTTCACATTACAAAAAGAAATTATAAATAGCATGTGCTCTTATCAACTTGCAAGATTCAATAACTTGTATTATTCTATAAAAAAATAGGTACTTTAGATTAAAATAAAATAAAACCATTCATATCATCGCAATTCGTTTTATTTTGTACTTTTATGTAGAATAATACATACATAGATTTTACAAAACTTATTTGTACTCGAAATACCTATATAGTGTTTAGCTAAAGTTTCATCATACTTAGTACCTACATTTCAACATTTGGTAGCCTCAAAGTTTCAGTCAGCGACACAAAAATAATACTTTCTTAAAGTGTGAACCCACATAAGAAAAGCAACAGCATGTTTACAACCTCCTTTTAAAGCAGCACAATAATGACACTGAACGCTTTCCCTTCTTCCCTTCTTTTTATCAACTGCTTATAGTCACAGCATACGATTCTGAACGAACTTTGTGTTCAGGACAAAACCTGCATTTGATAGTACTATATACCTACGAATTTTGTCGAAGCTGTACGTATAATATAGCATCATCACCGTAAGACTATCTCGCCGATCTGAAAAGACGTAAGTAAACATTAACATAACTCACACTTGTAAGTTAGGTATGTTCTCTTTGATTTTCTTTCTTAGTAAATTTACTTAGTATGCGGAATAAATAATGACTAGGTGAAATACTTACACAGATGTTTTCACATTTCTAAATTCAGCAGCGCAATAGTCCGGATTAGTGGTAAAGAAATTTCCTACCATTAGAATGTCCACTCTTGGAAGATTTCAGTTGTCGGCTTTTGTATATCCAGGTTCCATAGTAAAAAAATATATCAGAAGACAATTATGGATTCCACAACGCATACAGTTTCAGAATAATTAGAAAAAATGGAAATAGTCCTTGAAAACGGTAAGAATCACATACAAATTCACAAAATTGATGAGATTTTTGAGTTTGTATCCAAACGTATGACGTAAATCGTTGTGATTGGTGTTTCGTTGAAGGTGGCGGACTTTAAATAATATTGCAACTTATTAACTTTATTTGTTGATTTAAAAATATAAAACATTATTATTTTACAAAAATACTCATTGAATGGTAATTTTATTTAATTAACATTATTTCGAACTACAAATTAAGATTTTTTTGTGATACCTGTCCGATCCCCTATTGGGAATAATTTCTAAGTCACGCCTCAGCAGATGTGAGCCAAACTTATTTTCTCTCAACTTACCCAACTTGGGCACTTACCCAACATCGAAATTATAACCGTAAAATAATTTAAATCAAAATCAAGTTTTTAAAACTAAAACGTAATTATTGAAAAATCACACTCTAAAATGTATGATATTTACATACGATTAAATATTAATCGTCTATTAAATAAACAACTTACAGAGATGATAGGCGCGTGTAAGTTAAATATTACCTGTCTCTATGTGCAGGATCCCATAACAATTCAAGTCGTAGATGTGGATGTTTATCGTGCGCGCACAGTGCCTGCTCCACGTCTAGCGCGAACAGGGGGTGAGGGAGCTACCGACAAAATGTTACTTAATCCCTGCAGTGTGTGTGTTGGACAAAATTCATCATATATACATTTCAAATAAAGAATACAAGAGGCATAACCACGCGTCCCACAATATAATGGTAACCGTAATTATACCATATGGCTTGTAATATGCGTATACCAGTCCAAAAAAAAATATATGAGAAAAAGAACATGTACACACGGCCACAGATCAAGCTACACGCTGCCTTATGTGGTTGTATTAGGCGCTATTTTGCAACAAAAATGTAGCTTGATCTGTGGCCATGTGTACATAGAACTGTCATCTATAATAATAATACCATCCTGTGATATTCTTATAGTAGTTTATGATACTGTTGCATAATAGGGGTTATTAAATACGAGTGTGAGTTTAAGTACCGAGCCGTAGGCGAGGTTCTTAATAGTATCACACGAGTTTTTAATACCTAATTATGTGCAGTATCATACAGTACTTTATCTAAACTCATATAAATAATGAAATTTAAAAAATAGCAAAACCACCAACTTTTAAAAAAAAAAAACAAAAAAAAAACTATTTTTGTGTCATTTTTGGTCAAAATGATTTATGTAGGCAAAAACAATAAAATAAACAGACACAGTAATCATATACCTAATCAAATCCGTGTTGCCAACTCCCAAAAATTCTTACCTCTAAAGTTCAAGTCAAAAATTTGTCACATTGTCATCGTCAAATTGAATTGATACTGATTGATTATACTATTGATAGGTCCAAAGTGTACTTTAATAGAAAAAAAGTTATTTTATAGCATTATCTTGGGAACACAACTGTACTATAATGAATCATTATACATGGGTGTGCCTAAAGTGGGTCATTAAAGTACTGATTTTGATTTCATATTAAGAACATTACGATATGAGAGTAGATAAACATTATTATGACTATGTGATCCCAAACTAAGCAGAGCTTTGAACTATAACTAGGTAACTGATATACTACTTTTTCATTTGTGTATAATCTAAGGCCAGTTCTAATATTCGACGACCATTCGTCAATAACGAAATTTCCATAGAAAAAATGTACGAATCATAACTAATCCGTCAAAGGTCAAATATTGGATAAGGGGATTGATAAATCACACCTAGACACAGGACAAACAGACATGTTCCGGCACACAATTGTGTGTCCTGGGTCGAACCCACGACCTGGGGTTAATAGGAAGGTATTTTACCAACCGATAACAAATATATCCCGGAGAGGTTTTGGTTTTTCACATGTTAACAATAATAAAAGAGTTGCAAATATTATAATAATGCTTACATCAGGTAGTAGATAGGCGGGATCTTTCGGGCGATGCGCCTCGGCAATCCTAGCGCGGAATATATCGGAGGCCTGCGAGCTCTCCAGCACGCGCTCCGCGACCACGTGGCACATCTCCTTTAGAATCAATTTCTGAAGGTCCTCATATGAAATTTCACGCGGTACTTGCATTGCATATGGCGAACCTTGAGGAAAAATAATCATCTTCCACATTTTATTGACTTTAAGGGTAAACCTTCGGTTGGAGCGTTAAATTAAAATTTTATCACGTTTTTTGTTATTAATCAGTAAATATACTACCATTCTTGTCGCAAATAACATGCTGATAACTTACGACCTATAACTGAGCTGCAATTAGCAAAAAACGTGATAAAATTTGAATTTAACGCCCCAACCGAAGCCTCCACCTTAATATAAAATGGTTTTATGTTTACGATCTTGTGTATTCCATTTCTTTGCAAAATTTGGTTAATGTTGGGCCTACGTGACAATCGAATATGCTCTAATAGACACTCGTTCACTAATCAGATACCCATATCATGGACCGATTAATAAAAAAGAAATCGATATTGTAATTCCTTGTGCATTAACTCAGCCTGCGAGATGAGAGCACATTATATTCGCCACCGTTCGCGATTTTATTATTTAATGACCCGTGTTATACCTTCAATCAACATCCCTCACACACCGGCGCAGACTTAAAGATTATTAACAGTGCGACAAGGATCTTTTGGCAGTTAAATGACATCGGCAGGAGGGCGCTTTTTAACATTTCACTGACTGACTGGCGGCGGGCGGCCGGGCGGTGGGTGTCCCCCGCGCTCCTCACCGCACCCTTTCATCGCACAATAAAACTAAATAAAGCGTTTACAATACAATTCGTATTGTAAAATGCACCCAGATGGATTATATACGTTATTACAATCTAGTATTCAGCACGATTGCATCTTTAATTCTACGATACGATTGGTAAATTCTATTAAAACCTTGTTTAACCAGAATCAAAGAGTAACTATTACTTATCGCTTATTACGTGTTAAAATATTTTAATTTATAATTACTAGTTTTTTGTTGGAAGAACAATTAATTTCGCAACTATACGTTCTTGTTGTATTGTAGAATAAAATGTTTTTCAGTGCACTGACACAACTTCTTATTGCTTTCGGCATATTATTTGATTAAATATAAGCAAAAACGACACAGCATACAACAATGATAAGCGGACAGAGCTAACTCTCAAAAAGAGACTAATCAAACAGTTCCGATTTTGGCCGCTACGTGTCAAAAGATACATGTCGCAGTGTAATAATTATAACATACCAAATCTTTCTCCATCAAGAAGGTTGACCCACAATATAAGCAGGTATGGTGTGGTAGGTGTTTGTAATAGTGGGGGAGCCTCCATACAGTAGAGAGAGCCGTAGTCGATGCCCGCCGCCTCCCAACCGCCACGCGCATTGCACCAACCTTTGGACAAACAAATTTATTTACCAATTTGTTCACTTTCAACACTTACGTTTTACACGCGTACAACACGTAAGTACACCTACCTATCAATGATTCAGAGTATGAAGTAAGTTATTAGTTATAGTACAGTTATTAGTTTATTTGTGTTTCACCTGAAGTGCTTTATGGGATAAAAATACTCATCAATATGAACAACTATGAAACTAGATTGTGATATGTTACAATATAGATAGCAAAAGGCTGCCTGTCCACGGAGCGGAGCGATACGAAGCTAGAAAACTTTAACGAATACATTTGCATAAAAATGAAATGATAGGAATTGTGAATGATGCTATTGGTAATTTTTTCCTAGTTCCACACCATTCCGCTTCGGTGGACAAGCATCTTTATCTTTAGAATTATAGCAATATCATCCTTATTTTGAAAAGAAGCTTCTTATGAGAAAATACAACTACATCCATATCGTATACCTACATCTCCCGAGTGAACAGTAATTTATTCGCGTGTGCGTGGGACTTTGCTAGTAGCCTAGTAGTAATTTTATTACAATCTTCATTATAAGTAATTAGACAAGCTATTTCCCATGCAAACTATATCTATGTACGAAAAAAAACTCTAGGAATTAAATTATAATGAACTTAATTAGTAGGTACCTGTTTCATTGATTTCGGCCAGTATAATGTGATCTCTATCAATTCCAGTGTCAGTATGTAATGTAGTTCGTAAGTCGTCCATTGTTACGTTCGGTGTAAGTTCTACACCAATACGCACTTGTCGAGGCTGCTGATTTACATAAACCACCTAGAAAGGAGTTATGCAAATTTTAGATCAAATGTTTGACCAATATCTAAGGAATGGCCATTTTACTGAGACAAGATTAACTTAATTAACATGTTTTCAATACACACTATCCCCTTCATCATTACCGTTGTGTCTAACACACAACTTGTATAACATATCTATATATAGATCAGATCACGGAAATTAATGTAGAATCTAATTATAAATGAAGTCTTACATTAACAGGAAGCGGAGAAGGCTGGGTAGTGGCTAGCCTCGAAGGCAACTGCACACTCACACAATGGAACGGGTCAAATGTGCATGATGTACGCTCACACTTGGCACATGTTAATGCTGACCTGCAAATATAAATGTTACTATCAATATATATTATAGCTATAAGGACAATGACATCCTCGTATTATATTAATCATCATTGTAAACTGGATAATAGGATAATTATCTTCTACTAGATAATATTAATTATAGCTTTTGGTCCATGTATGAAACTGTCTGGGAATTGAAATACAAAAATTGTTAAAGTATGATTCAGTTAATCATTTCTTTCCATTAAATATTGAAAGTAATAATTAATTATGCAATTGATTATTCATACCTATACTGGGCCTGAAAAACTGCTTGTACAAATGAACTGTTCCTACGAGCATGATTGGCCAATGTTTCTGCTGCAACTACTTCATCTGGCTTTCCACATGTGTTCTGAAAACATAATAATTTTATCATTTTAAAGTCAAATCATAAAGCGTAAAATTAATCCAATACTATTTGAACTTCATTCTTACTTTAATAGTTTTGTATTTCTTCTTAGTGGCTGTATTCAAATCTTCATGTACCTTATCAAGTAGCCAAAACAAAAATTCTTGTGCATCATGCTGACTATTTCCTCTGTATTGTGTGCCATGCCTTTCAACTGCACTCTACAAATAAAACATTTATCTATATCAGCTCTATCCACTATTTTGCATTGCAATTTGCAACTCATTCTGAGACCTTCAGTTATTTTAATTTACAATACAATAGAAATTTACCACACAGCATGTCTTTCAGGATCATAATCGTAATTTTTTAAGGTACATCTGTCCCCGTAGGATGGCAGGTGTAGACTAGAGAAGACTCGAATCTTAGGCCTATATCACATAATTATGACGGGATGAAGTTAATCTCCGCTTATTATTGGTCGAAGGCTGGAGTCTTCTCGAGTCTACTTTGCCATACTATGTGTGCCAGAATGATTAAACTAATTTAAAATGCTTCAATACAATATGTAGGTACCTTGAAATTGGTACTCATGTCAGGGCTGTAGTGACACGCCCATAATGCCTTCAGTAAAGCTGCAAGTTGTTCTGTCACCTCACCTCGTGTGCCATACTTTTTTGAATTTATTTTATTTCGCTTTTGCAAATCAACCTGAAATGAAAAATTAAGCTCTTGAAATACAACCCTATCAGTAATATTTCAGTCTTGAGTCTATCATCATCATCATCATACCAGACGAAAGACGTCCACAGCTGAACAAAGGCCTCCCCCAAGGATCTCCACGATGGCCGGTGTTGCGCTAGCCGCATCCAGCGGTTTCCCGCGACCCTAACAAGATCATCAGTCCACCTTGTGGGGGGCCTGCCCACGCTACGTCTTCCGGTTCGTGGTCGCCACTCAATAACCTTTCTGCCCCAGCGGCCGTCGGTTCTACGAGGCACATCGCCCCGCCCACTGCCACTTAAGTTTGGCAATTCTTCGGGCTATGTCGGTTACTTTGGTTTGCCTGCGGATCTCATCATTTCTGATCCGATCTCGCAGGGAAACTCCGAGCATAGCCCTCTCCATTGCTCTTTGGCTTCTTATAAGGCCCATCGTAAGCGTCTCTGCTCCGTAAGTCATCACGGCAACACACACTGGTCGAAGACTTTCGACTTGAGACACTGCGGTATTTGAGACGAGAAGATATTACGTAGCTTCCCGAACGCTGTCCAGCCGAGTTGGATTCGACGATTGACCTCTTTCTCGAAGTTGGACCTACCTAGTTGGATGGTCTGTCCTAGGTAAATATAGTCGTCTACAACTTCGAGTGCAGAGTCTCCAACCTTTACTCGAGTGGGTGCAACATAGACGTTCGATATGATTTTCGTCTTATCCATGTTCATCTTTAGACCCACTTGTTGAGAGACTCTGGTGAGGTCATCGAGCATTGTACTGAGGTCTTCCATGGTCTCAGCCATGACTACTATATCATCGGCAAGTCGAAGGTGAGTGATGTACTCGCCATTGATGCCAAATCCGTTCCAGTCCAGAAGCTTGAAGACGTCTTCCAATGCAGCGGTGAACAGTCTCGGAGATATCACGTCTCCCTGTCTCACGCCTCGCTGCAATTGGATAGGTTTCGAGTTCCTGTCCTGGAGACGTACCGACATGGTGGCGTTCTCATACAAACCCTTTAACACCTCGATATACCGGTAGTCGATTTGGCACCTTTGAAGAGACCTCAGCAAGGCCCAGGTTTATATCGAATCAAAGGCTTTCTCATAGTCCACAAACGCTAAGCATATTGGCTGGTTATGCTCCTCGGTCATCTGTATAACTTGCCGCAGCGTGTGTATGTGGTCAATGGTGCTAAAGCCTTTTCGGAAACCGGCTTGTTCGGGAGGCTGGAAATCGTCAAACCTGCGCGCGAGACGGTTCGTAATGACTCTCGAGAACAACTTGTAAATATGGCTCAGAAGTGTGATGGGTCTGTAATTCTTCAATAGGGTTTTATCGCCCTTTATGAAGAAGAGCACCTCCACACCTCTGTGCCATGCTTGTGGCGTTTGACCTTTAAGTATCACGGAATTAAATAGCCTCTGAAGGGCCCTAAGGATCGGTGTACCACCCGCCTTCAGAAGCTCAGCTGTAACTCCATCATCCCCAGGCGCCTAGTTGTTCTTAAGTTGTTTGAGAGCCATTCTAATCTCTTACAGGCTGACGTCCGGGATATCTTCAGTGTAGTGTCGGGTTAGTCTTGCTCTGGGATCTGAAGCATGACTACAGACAGGTGACTGGGTTGTTGTGTTGGTTGAGTCAATCAGTTTCTTAATATTCTAAATTATCTTACACAATCAACACTTCTTTGAACAATAATTATTTAAATAATAAAAAGCTCATACAAAAAACACAATATTCTTCAAAACTATCACAAAGTTTGTAATGCCACAGTTATGACATTTTTTATACAACATTGGCAAACAAACATACTAGGCTGCTAGTAAGCGGTTACCAAAAGTCAGGGCCAGAAAAGATGGCTTTGTCTCCTTGTTTGATACAACCTAAACTTTATACTGTAATATTTACCTTAAAGTGATCTAAAACGAAGTATTCAGCAATGACATCTGTGTGGGAAAGGCATTGAAGGACCGCATTCATATAACAAGTGTTACCATGATTTTTAATACCCGTTGCAGCTGGCATAGTTCCAGGTGGCCATGGAGGATCACCACTGCAAGGTACTCGCTCACCATTCATCAAAGCTGGTACAGATTTTACCTACAAAAAAACTGAGTTGAGAACAGAATGTGCCATTTTACCAGATATACTCTCAAACACAAAATTTATTTATTCAATTTAGGCCATAATAAGGCACTTATGAATGTTGACAGTTACAAATGACTCTACCACCGGTTTGTAATACACTTGAACTAAGAAGACTCCAGCAAGAAACTATAATAGGATAAAATGGCACATTTAAGTATAGCCATGACATATCATATCTATTTGCAAAATACTACAAATTAAAAAGGGTCAGTTTAGTACATATATGATAGGATAAAAACCTTGGTTCACCCACATTCCCAGAATAAAAGTAGTCTAAGCGCTACACCAGAAATCAGAATATGTTCTATTTATGTACAAAGTTTCATCAAAATCCATTAAGTAGTTTTTGAATGAGTTGAAAATGTTGAAGTGGGCATGCAAATGTCTAGTGAAACCAAGGACAAAACTGAAACTAAACATTAAGTTTAGACTAATTACCATCCATTAGTCTGACAATTTGTAAGTGCCTGTGAAGAATTTGAAAAAAAAAATTCATTTCATTACTAAATTATGTAATATTTTGCATATTTTCTACTTCACGTGTAATACCCTCATTAGGGCAAAGCTTGTCAGATTACAAAAATCAGAATGACTAATCTAGGAGGAGGAAAAAGCATATTTAACACTGTGCCAGGTTACAGTTAAATGGTTTATTTCATTAGCCTTAAAATAATATAAGTAATACTCACTCCTGCTACATGCACTGTACTCATATGTTGAGCTATCTTGTTCAAAAATCTTTTCCATGAAGGCCTTCTAAACAACTTCCTTTCTACACAATTTTCATCTTTTTGTGACTCTACAATCACAGAACTGGCACTAGTCGGTTTAGTATCATGCTCATTGGACTTAATCTTACTAGAACTAGGTTTACTCGACCCAAATGGATTGCGAGGCAGTGTAAAAGTACGTTTTAATCGGGATCCCTCCACCTGCTTTTGTGTCATGCTCGTCTCAGATACTTCATTAATAAGCTCACTTTCAGAACAAGACTTTAAAACAGAAGAAAGATTATTAGTAGACATAGTAAAGCAGTGTTGAACTATTGTAACATTTATAACTTATTAAAAAACAAAGAAATTCAATAGAAAACATTGATATGTCAGTGACGTCAACGCCATTTTGAAAAAAAACTTCTAATTTTAGGCTTGGGAAAAAAATGTCGATATTTCAAAATATCGATATTTGTCTAGAAAAATTATCGTTTCATAACGTCGATATTTTAAATTCCAAAATATTGATATTCGATATTTATTTCCTAGTATTGAATTTGTATCAAATTTGATATTTTTCAAAGTGTTTTTAAATACATACGTATGTCGCATGTATTCGACCACGGAATGCTCTAATCACCTCACTGATCACCGATTTTTGAATAAAACTATTCAAGCAAATGTTTTTTTTTTGCTCTTGAATATTAACTAACAGTACTTTTCGGTTACCACGTCTTGGGGTAAAAATAGAAATATTTCCAAAATACCAATATTTTTCACACTATATATATCGCCATTTTTATTAAATATCGATACAATATATTGAATAAATTAATGCGAGGCGATGGCAAGAGACCGGATGGTATGTCTTTGATCCCATGGAGTGTCGGTAAGTCGTTGGTGTGGGATGCCACATGTGTTGATACACTTGCGCCATCTCACTTACCAGAGACATGTAGAGTTGCAGGAGCGGCTGCAGCTGGTGCGGAAAATTCTAAATCCAAAAAATACGCTTCTATTGGCCCAAATTATTTATTTTTGCCTTTTGCGGTCGAGACCATGGGTCCTTGGGGGTCCGAGGCTCGCCGATTTTCTCGAACATTATCTTCAAAATTAATTGAGGTCACAGGGGACCGGCGGGCGGGGAGCTTTTTCCGCCAACGCGTCAGCTTGGCCATACAAAGAGGGAACGCTGCCAGCCTTCTGGGAACCTTGCCGTTGATTGGCAGCAGCGGCCGCCTCGAGGAAATGTTATATATATAGTTTGTATATTTGTTGTGAATAATTGTAAATATTGTATATTTATATAATATATATATTGATATATTGTAATATATTGAATTGAAATTGAACTATTTTTGTATGTCAGTGTCAAGGGGAGTAGGTCGTAAAATTATATTCTTCACTATATTTCTATATCCAAAACATTAAATCTGACATGGCAACACTAGTATAGAGACCTATCATCTGTCTGTCACTGATTGTGTGCAGTGCTGCCAATCACGGGGAAAATCCCCGATTTACGGGGAATTGAGGGTTAGCGCGGGGAGAGCCCAGGGAATGACATAAATCGGGGAATCCAGACCGATTTGGCTAAAACTATTTTATGTTGGGTAATACTTACAACTAAAAAATCACGGTTGGACTTGGCAGATACAGCTCGACACTACTAGTATAATTTTGTATGGCAACTCCACTCAAATGCCTGCTCAAATGTAATTTGAACATGATTTTGTATTTCTAAACCGTATTCTAAACGCATACATTTCTACATCATTAATTCATTGTTTAAATTTAAAGCTACTAATAATGTACTAGTGTGGTCATAGGTATGTAACAAATTGTCATTTAAAATAAAATTAAACATTCTAAAGATTATGATAAATATTTTGTATACCCACATTATTGCTTAATTGATATTGTTTGATACTGAATATTCTTCATTGAATTTGGCGGTAGTATAGATTCTCTTAGTAAAGTCAAGCGGGAAATTTCGGGGAATTGACAACACTAACACGGGGAATCAAGATTTTTTTATTGGCAGCACTGATTGTGCGTGATTGATTACTAGCAAATTACTGGTAAGTGGTAGTCACAGAGAGGGGTGGGAGGGAGCTGTCACCTTTGGCTGTCACTTTGCTGTCACTCACTTCCACTCCCACCCACAGAACAATTTTTACTCTAGCGAAGTCACTCCACTCACTTGCGCTCTGTCCGAATTTCCGATGGCTCGAATCGAAAGGACTTTAAATAATTAGTCAATGATCTTCGTGGAAAGGTTGATGATATTTTGGTGCCAAAATATTATTTGTAAGAATCTCGAAACAAATATAAAGTAGATAAGTTTAATGCGTCGTACGCAAAGGTAAGACAGATTTCAATATAAACTTTAAATCAATAACATTAATTATTAATTGCTGATATACCTATACGCTCAAGCTATGCTTGTATATTATTGGATTAAATATTTTACAACTCGCTAACATTCATGTAGAATGTAGATACTTGACATACTCGACATTGAGATGTTCAATCAAATACCGACAAGCTTATTCTTCAATTCTCTTTCGCCCGCCGATCTCCTACCGGTCTATTCCAGCAGCTGAATTTGTGTAGAATAGAAACTAGAGAAGAGTTCTGTTCTTTAACAACAGAACTATGGGTGCAAAATTTTTAAACTAGGTAGTAATTACCCTGAACTGCATAAATGTTGAGATGATAAATATTCTAAACAATCACCATAAAACTAAAATTATAGTATAGAAGCACAACCCAGCATGCTATCCCTCTATAGTAAATCAAAATGATCATACACTAGTGACATGTTTTATGTTAATAATATTTTTTTATGATACTTAGGTTCGGTTGCATCAAACCATTAGTTAACCCCCTGAAAGAAATCCTGGCGGTGCCCATGATATTTTGTGAATTGATGTTGAATTATAATGATTATAAAGAGTTATGAGAAACAACTGTATAGGTACCATCTTAGCTGCTGCTCTCTTCTTGGCAGCCAATGCCAGTGTTTTAATAGAAATGTAAATGAATATGACTAACTATTGTATTGTGTATTTTTAGATTTCCATTATGTCTGGTTTTGAGAAATTTAAACTACTTTTATGGAAAAACTTCCTTCTTCAAAGAAGACACAAATGGCAAACAATATTTGAAATGGCATCTCCTGTGATATTCTCCCTATTCTTAATACTGACAAGATGTCTTGTTGATCCAAAATCGAAACCAGATGTATCTTATCCAGCTTTTTTGCCAACATATTTTAACATCAGTGGACGTAATTTGTGAGTAATCAATGTTTTCATTAATTTGCTAAAAAAAAAACAAAAATTAAAATGATATCATTATTTTATAGTTCCAACGTTTTTTCAGAGGAAATCTTACTTCAGCTAGAAAAGGAACTTTAGCATTCTCACCTGAAAATCCTCTTACAAGGAATGTTACAATGGATGCAATAACAATGGTTGCAGATGATAATTTTGGTCTACTATTTTCATTACTTTTTAATGCCAATCAACTACCTCAGCCAAAGGGATTTAAAAATGCCAAAGAAATGGAGCTGGCTCTAACTCAACCCAATGCTATGAATGAAATTCTTGTTGGCATCCAATTTGATGATAATATGGCAAGTAAGTTATATTTATCCTATTCTACATTACCATGTTTAACTACTTTCTCTCTGATTAATCTGTTGGCACGTCAGCCCCATAATTATGTATAAAGAAACGGATAACATCCTGTACTTAACAATAATTTCCTATGTTAAATATCATAGACTTCATATAGGTTTTCCTGTAATCTATATGTAATGGACTATTTTCTTTATAATATAATGCTTTTTTTTTTGGGAAAAGACTTCATCAACCTTTCCTTTTTTGTAACATAAAGTAACCCTAGTTTTATTCCAGAATCAAATGATCTATCTCTGTGCCAGGTTTCATCCAAGGCTGGACGTTTAATGCATGATTGCATCGCATAATATATCCAAAGTTTAATCCTTAGTTATAATTTTAGTAGGACTAGCTGTTTCACTTGCGTGCTGCGGATGAAAAGTCGTCTATATAGTCGGCCATCTTGGATGGAGATCTCAAAATTTTTGTTGGTACTCACTGCTGAGGTAGTATAGTCTACATACACTTAACATACCTTAGAGAAGAGACGTTAATCCTCGATTAGAGAGAAGTATCGTCCTTACAGACCTAGCTTGGTAGCTATTTGTGCAAATTAAATAAGTAGCACAAAAAAACCTCAACTCTTTTTATTATTTTAAAATTACGACTTGAACAGGTGGTGAAAGATTCTCCTTTAGCCACAACATATGTAAATCATTTACAAACTATTTATTTTAGATGCTACAAAATGGCCAGATGACATTGTGGTCACACTAAGGTTTCCAGCTGTCATGAGGACCCCCATGCTTGAGCATCCCCTCAGAGCTAGTTGGAGGACAAACTTATTATTCCCTGTCTTTCCGAAGCCTGGCCCGCGGGATCCTGATGATATACATGGAGGCAAAACACCAGGTATGAATTTATAACTTGCTTTTAACCGACTTAAAAAAGGAGCAGGGTCTCGTCGAAATCTTTTATGTTTATTTTTATGTATGTTCCCCGATTACTCGAAAACGCCGTTATCATTCCATGATTTGAAAAATATAACGTTATGCAGATTTTTTTAATTGTAATTACTTGATACCTACTAATAATAATACTCAGTAGGCACTTGTGACATGGCGAGCCACTGCCGTGCTCCAAAGGTTACGTTCGATTGTAATTTTTAACCGACCTTAAAAAAAGAGGAGGTTAAAAATCTGCGGTACTAATAAACTGCAACTACACTTTCGCTGACTTCAAAGCAGTCAGTTTAGAGTTCCAATATGCTTTTTAGTGCCTTTGAAGGCGGTTCTATTTTTTGTCAAAGTTTTTTATTCACATGATTGAAATGTTATTATTTTTGTAAAATGTCTAGTCATGATGAACATTCAAGAGCAGATGAGGCGTCGTTAACCTTGTACCTCGTATATACTTATTTCTAAACTTAGTTTGTATGTGTCATGGTCAAATATTACACTGGCTATTTATTTACAGGTTACTCCCCGGAAATGTTCCTAGCTGTTCAGCATGCCATCTCACAGGAGATCATAAAACAAAAATCTGGAAAGCCAATCACCACGAAAGTGTACTTACAACGTCTACCTCAACTAGCGTACAGGGACGATCAGTTATTGATAGCCTTAGAGAGGTTTATATCAATGATCATCATGTTGTGTTTTGCCTACACATTTGTGAATACCGTTCGGATGGTAACAGCTGAGAAAGAATTACAATTAAAGGTATCTAAGTTCTACCACATAATACTTAATAGTTCTACAGCAGTCTGTTTACATATAGATTTCCTATGCACTTTTACTAGCGATCAGTCGCCTCCATTTTGAATATAATATGTTTATTCTGCTACTGCTTGCTGTTGTCTTTTTTAGTCTTCGTAGCTTACTCTTGAAATTATAAAATTACTTGTTCACAGGAAACAATGACGATAATGGGCCTTCCATCGTGGTTACATTGGCTAGCCTGGTACATCAAACAGTTCTCTTTCCTCTTAATATCCGTCATTATTTTAATGATATTGCTGAAGGTGTGTGAACTATATTAACCTTATAATAGTGTGAATAGTATTAGGTTAATTTAAATATGTATCAGTCTAGTAAGCTGGTTGTGTTTCTCTGTACTCATACGAGACAGAATCATCAGTCTATTTAAGATAGGTAAAAAACTTTCATACCGTTCCCAGTTGTCTGGTCCTGGAATTCTATGTCGTGGATAAGGCTTGAATTTATAAGTTAAGTATATTAAAGTGAAACAGCATGCCTACTCAAATTAAATTATTTTTTACCTGCTACTGCAGTCACCAATGCAAAAATCATCCATGCTTCTGTATCCCTAGAAGGAAAATCCCTTTTTTCTCACTCAAACTCAAAAAATATTTATCCAGTTTAGGCTCTGAAAAGGCACTTATGAACGTCGAAAGTTACAATTGACCACCGTTTTTATATGTGCTTAATGTTTTTATTATAGATTCCATTCAATCGCACTCCTACCGGTGAAGGCTATGGTGTACTAACGTTCACACCGTGGTCCGTTCTTCTATTTTTCCTTATTCTATTCGTGATGGCTTCACTGTCATTCTCCTTTATGGTCAGCGTTTTCTTCACTAGAGGTAAGTTCTAGAGTATTTAGATATAATTTAAAAAAAATGTTCTTTGATATCACTCACTAGGCTGTAGTATGTTAAGAATAATATATTCTGTTATGTACAATCATATTACTATGTCTTCATACAGCCAATACAGCCGCCTCATTCATGGGATTAGCGTGGTTTGCTACGTACTCAGTGTTCATGCTTACTCAAGTACTATACGAAGATATTAGTTTAACAACTAAACTCGTTCTCAGTCTGATATCGAATACAGCGATGGGTTATGCCTTTCAAATGATCATTATGTGTGAAGGAACTTCCAGAGGTAATTATTAAGATTATATTTTTTCAATACAATAGCGTAAAGTGGACTTAAAGAGGCAGTAAACATGGTTTGAAAGTTCATATCTATGTACGCCCGGTTCCTTGTTCTTTACATTTTTCTTTTATTTATACTAGTCCAAATAAAACAATTACCACTGGGGCTACTAACTTGAAATTTGGGCACTAAGAAAGAGATTTTTCAAAATCCGCTCCTAAGAGGGTACAATAGGGGATCGCGGATGAAAACGCACGGCGGAAAGCTGGTAACTTATAAAACGGCAGGTACCACATTGTCACTTTTATCGTTCAGGTTTGCAATGGAATGAGTTTTTTACGTCAGTATCTTACCACGACCAATACCAACCGGGCCATGTTGCACTGATGTTGATTCTTGACACCATACTCTACATGATGATTGCCATGTACGTAGAGAAAATAAGGCCCGGCCTTTATGGAGTGCCAATGCCATGGTATTTCCTATTCACTAAGAGGTTTTGGAAGCCTAACAAGTCTAAAATAGCAGGTAACCTTCATTTACATAATAATAAAAACACTCGTCTATAGTATTAAGATTATTAAGTTTTTAACATAGATGTATGATGCGAAGACTTCCTTATAAAGTATTAATAGATTCAAGATTAACTAAAAATGTTTATTATTATATTGTATGTAGTCCTTGTCTGTATTACGTTAATCATAGTAATATTCATAGTGATAGCTCATTGGTTGATTGCACCATTATGGGTAACTCTACCTGCAAATAAATACCTTATTATTATATATTGTATATTTTGGTAGTAACGTTGGATGCCGTGGAAAGTGTGAAAGTAAACATCGCGGGTACTTTGTAGTAGGTACAGTCAGCAACATAAGTAGCTGAACACCTGTACATAAATATTGCATGGAAAGATAAAGTAAACATCTATTTTGTATGTGTGTGTCTTCAAAAACCTCATCATGGATAGTTTTAGTGTGCAGGTGTTTTGTAAATTTGGATTTATTCAGCTACTTACTTGCAGACCGTACTCAGAGGCCGGCCGTGGCAAGCCCTAATGGCGAACTCAAGTTCGCCTTTACAATGCATAATTATTGGGTCTATATTGGATGTTAGCACAAATAATGTTGGGGCTATGATGCCTTGCCTCATAAGACTAACCTACCCATACTCGTCTATTTACGCGCAGTCATGCGGTTAGACGGGTGGACCTTGACTAAACTCGTTTTAATTTATATCTCATTGAGATAGGTGCAATTAATCATTATTCCAAACGTTTTTTTTATTGAACCTGTACAAAAACCTGTATTATCGTTATAGCATCCATATTTTATCATCAGTAAAATAAACATTACGAAATGGAAGAATAAGTAAGAATCTCTTCACACCCTTTTTGCACACACATGCTGTAGTCTCTTGGGAAATCCACGGCGGATAGCAAATTCCACAACCTGAGTCCGTGGTACGAAACTCCTTTGGAACCGCACAGTGTGAGACCGTTTAGGTTCCAGTGTGTGAAGATGGACTCCACGCCGATGGCGAGAGGTGCAATGTTAAAAGTAGCCGTGGGCATCAGGTCAAACAATTCCTTAGAACACTGTCCATTGTACAAGCGGTAGAACATACTTAAGGAGCCAGACTGAGGGGTTCTAGGCCACTTGTGAGCTCGGGATTACTTTGCGGCCCAGTGTATTAGGTAGCTTGTGTATTGAGGGCAGGATTTGTGTATGTCGTTATGTCTCTCTCCATACTATAGGCTACCTGTGTAACAAACAAATAGGTATAAATTCGTATTTATGATATTACTATGGATTAGTATCATTAACATTCAATAACTCATCATGATTATAACATTTACAGCTATAACTAACAAAGATATCGCTGATTTGGAATATAACGACGCCCTATTGAAGGTCGTTCACGACGATGCTGAAGAACCAAAGGGCGTACCAGTGGGAGTTAATATACAAGTGAGTCATTTCGTTAATTGTCAGACGTTCCTTACCATTAAAACATTCATACATAGATATGGATTTTGATGACACTATTAATTCAATTCTTAATTAACGTTTCAAATGTCAATTTAGAAAAACTTTTTTTTCATAACTTTTGACTCATAACAACGGAATGGCAGTGACTATAACTTCCTGTTTGATTTGATTTCAGAATCTTACCAAAATATATAAAGGACGTAAAAAAGCAGTGGACTGCTTAAATCTTAGAATGTATGAAAATGAAATTACAGTATTATTAGGCCATAATGGAGCTGGAAAAACAACCACAATATCCATGTTGACAGGTAATTCATGGATGTTGAAATAAATCCTCCTTTGACCATTTGACATTCATGAGTGCATACATTATCCCTTTACGTCGTACTGCAGAACAAGGCCCATTTTTCTCCTTTATTTTTTCTTTTCCTTTTCGGCATCACACTGTGTTTTGCCAGTGTCAAGTGGAGTACGCCATGTATTAAGGTAGATGGGCCGCAATTTGGATATTATTTTATTTTATTATATAAATTATAAGCAACTATTGAAAATAATTTTATGATTAGCGCCTGAGACGTATGTTAGTTGATTATTCTATGTATTCATTATGCTTTTGAATCAACGGAAATTTGTCAGAAAAGAACCAATGTACCTACAGTTGTATATTATTTTGAATGCAAAATGAATACATAGATAAATCTATAGCCATAACCCTGAGTCGCTAATCACAAAAATATGATATCTTGAAATCGACCTAATAAATTAAAACTCACGAAATATTAATTTAATTAATTTGTTAAAAACTTTTTCTATTCATCTATTCTTAAATATTCTTTAAAAATGAAAAATGCGGTCCATTCGCCTTATATCATCCAGCTTTCTAAGCTAAACAAGGACAAATCTTTTGTCAGGTATGGTGCCCCCTACATCGGGCACGGCGATAATAAACGGGTATAACATAGTGACAGAGACGGAGCTCGCGCGCAACTCGATCGGTATCTGTCCGCAGCATAACGTGCTCTTCCCGGACCTCACCGTCGCCGAGCACATCATATTCTATTCCAGACTAAAAGGCGTGCACCAGAGCAAGATCCAGAGCGAAGTGGATCATTTCGTTAAGCTGTTAGAGCTGGAGGAAAAGGTAATGCCCCGGTGCATGCGATACGATACGTATAGTATGTAGATAAATAATGCAACGAGTTTTATACGTGATAGAGGGACGCGGCGTCACGGCACCTGTCTGGCGGACAAAAGCGGCGGTTATCGGTGGGTGCAGCTATGTGCGGTGCGTCGCGTGTAGTGCTGCTAGACGAGCCCACCTCGGGGCTGGATCCAGCGGCGCGCCGCTCGCTCTGGGACCTGCTGCAGCGGGAGAAGAGAGGTTAGTACAGCGGATGCAGCGGCTGGTCGGGCTCGCTCGGCTCCGATCGGGCTCACCCGGAGTGTACATTACATGTGCAGGTCGCACCGTCGTGCTCACTACACACTTCATGGACGAGGCAGACGTACTGGGCGACCGCGTCGCCATTATGGCCGGCGGCCGCCTGCAGTGCGTCGGCACACCCTACTTCCTCAAGAAGCACTACGGAATCGGATACAAGCTCACCATCGTCAAGGCTGATGGATGCCATGTACGAGACGTCACTGAGTTCTTCAAGATATATGTGCCAGACATCAAGGAAAACACTAATATAGGTTTACGTTCTTGTTTATTACTTTTGAATATTTGCTTCAATGTTGTGGTTCAAAAACTGTACATGATTATCATACACATGATTATCGTACAGATAAATAATTTTCTTTATAAAAATATATTTTTCCAGGTTCTGAACTTACATATATCCTACCAAATGAGTATGTCAATAAATTCCCTGATATGCTCAAGGAGTTTGAAAGTCGAAAAGATTCATTACACATTTCAAGTTACGGGTTATCTGTCACAAGCCTTGAAGAAGTTTTTATGAAGTAAGTAAAAGTAGAAATATATTGATCCTGAAACATTATTATTATTTTTAATAAGTATATAATTTATTAATGATGTTTTATTATATGTCTACAGAGCTGGGGCAGAAGATTTAGAAGCATCGTCAACTAAAACGAATAATTGCGCAGATGTGTACAATGACAGTGCTGTAGTTCCAATGGATGACCAGGCTTATAACTCAAGTTAGTTCTATTTTACGTACCATAAAGCTTAAATCGTTGAGGTATCAATAATTTGATAGGCAGCAAAAAATTAACAATATTATTTTATATTTTCAGTGGACTCGGAACCTTTACAAGAAGTTCGAGGATTTAAACTATTGAGGAACCATATAAAAGCTATGTTCCTAAAATTAGCTTACAATAGCATGCGTAATAAGTTAACTGCATTAATACAATTCATATCGCCCATTATTAATATAATAATATCTGTGGTGATATCGAGATCATGGAAATTCTTGTCTCAGCTTCCACCTTTAGAACTAAGCTTAGAGAGCGGATTTCGAGACACGCAGACGATTTTATCTCAGCATGGTAACTTGACTCGTGACAGCTTAGAAAGTAAAGCCATGTTCGCATACAAGGATTATTTCAAATCATCTATGCATCCACGAATGACACTTACAGATATTGGTACTATGAATCTAGGAAAATTTTATACCAAATTGGTAGGTATGTTATTTATAATATATAGTTCTTATTGTCGCTGACACCTTCTAATTAATTAGCGCCGATGAAATCATAGCCATATGCAAACTTGATATATTAGTTAAAAAAAAAAAAAATGGAGAATTAAACCTCGTGGAATCTAAGTCGATGTTACCGACTCATTTACTTACAATATTTGATTTAATTCTTCGAAGACAATCATTCTATGTTTGGGCTCAAATATCTACTTCGTGTTTTGAAGTTGTAATAAAGCACCATAACCTTAACCCGATGCTGCAGTCAGCCTTACTCCATGATAGTTAACGGTAGTCAATTATTTTGTAAGTAGTTCCATTTATAAAATGCAACTCCTTATTAGTTGATGGCAGGAATCGCGAGCAATAGCTTGATTATTGGATATTTCTTTAACATTTATTATTTTAAATATTTTAGAGTGATGCTGAACTTTCTCGTATCCGATACGAAACGCTTATAGGCGCCACTTTTGCAAGTAATAAAATCACGGCATGGTTCAGCAACTATGGCTACCACGATTCAGCTATCTCGCTGGCACTCGCAAACAATGCAATATTGCGCGCCGTCTCACCTGGGAGCACGTTGAGGATTGTCAACTATCCACTACCATATTCCATAGAACATTTGGTAAGGTTATCCGAATAAAGCCCAGCAATAGCAAACCGTTGGCGTCGGTAGAAGTTTTTCGTTATTATTTTCTATTCTTGCTCATTATTAGTAGATTTGATGTAAATTTCAGTTTTTAATTTTCTCGATTCTTCTTACTTGTAAGAACGCAATTTTAGTGAAATTAATAATATTATAACGAAACTTCTGATCTGTCGTTATGTATAGTATGACCATAATCGGAAAAGTAGGTTTAATTATCTCGATGAAACCATGTTCATAAAGTCTCGATATACTTCTACCGATGCTGGTATAGTTAATGTTGGACCTTGACTATTAATTTGTTCATGTTTGGTAATTATTAATTTTGTAAACTATTTTGTTTATTAGGTTAAAGTCATGGCTAGTGGAAGCAGCATGGGATTTCAATTTGCGTTCAACATGGGATTTTGTATGGCTTTTGTCACTTCGTTTTTAGTTCTCTTTGTTATCAAAGTAAGTATCACAACATTTTCTAACAATGCTTTTTTATAACTAGCTTTCGCCCCGCGGTTTCACCTACGTTCCCGAGGGATCTTATGTTCCCGCGGAATAAAAAGTAGCCTATATGTTAATACAGGGTGTTAGCTACCTCCATACCAAAAAAAATGCAACGCTTTGGTAATCATAAACACTGATTGTAACGACAACTTTCACTTCTTTTTCTGTTTGTGTTTTTTTTTAGTTTTAATTTTAATATTGACAAATTTACTAGGAACGCATTAGCGGGGCGAAATTGTTACAACGTGTGTCGGGCGTACGGCCCGCTGTGATGTGGGGCACGGCCCTCGTTTGGGATTGGATATGGCTGTTCCTAGTATACCTTTGCATAGTCATCACTCTAGCCTGCTTCCAGGAGAATACATTGTCCACACCGAGTGAATTAGGTCAGTAAAATGAGAATTAGTTTGGGATACAATCACGGCTGGTGTACACACGGCCACAGATAAAGCTACACACTGCGGCACTAATGCGGTTGTAATAGGCGCTATTTTGCAACAAAAATCTGTGGTCGTGTGTACATTTTTTTTTTGTTTTTTTCTTACTAAATGTAATAATTATAACGCTCATAAATTATATGACTTGCAGGAAGAGTGCTTTTAGTGCTCGCGGTGTTCTCTGTAGCGATAATACCGTTGCACTATCTGGCATCGTTCTATTTCGAAGCGGCCGCCACCGGCTTTTCCAAAATGTGCTTCATTAACATATTCACTGGTAAGTAGATTCTATATGTTTATTAAATGCGTCTAATTCAATTCTCTTTTAATCCTATTCTATCAACGACGCGACATAAACACGTTTAATAAACGTTGTCGTAAGTCAGCCTTAGACTATTACATAGTTATCTCCGAGTATTTTTGGTATCTCGTCCTAATTATTGTTTCTCTTTCAGGTTGTATGCCTTTCCTTATAACTGAGGTATTGCGGTTACCACAAGTCGGTAGTCCATTCTATGCACACATATTTGACTGGATATTTTCTCCGCTACCATTATACTGCCTTAGCAGAAGTTTCAGGTACAACAAAATTATTATTATTTATTAGTATTTTTTTTTTATCTATAGAATTCACAGTCATACCTAATATTTTGTAGGGACATGAGCGTGGCATCGTTTTCACTTCTGGCTTGCGACGGTCTGTGCCAACAGCTAAACATCGACAACTGCACTCGGCACACAGTATGCAACAAACTCAACCTCACCGTTTGTTGTAGTAAGTGAGTTTTGTGAGTGCGTGTTACATGTATAGGTACGACATTACGAGGATGTAAAATATTATAATGTTTCTCAGCATGAGCATGCATATTTCTTTTTTAGTTTATTGAAAGTCAAATTTGATCAGTATTAACATATTATTTACTGTTTTGCATGAGATTTTTTTGGTTGGAATGTATATTTCTGAAGAACCACCTCCAAATGGTTGGTTCACAAGTGTCATCCCATTAAAGTAACTAAATGATGTGTTCTAGATTTACCATATAGACTATTTTCCTAGATTCTCATGTTGAATAAACAAAGTGGTTTTAATAAACTGAATAATATTTAATGGCATTTCGTTTGTAGTCGAAGATGACCCCTTCATGAATTGGAGCGAGCCCGGTATTGGTCGGTACTTGTTTATGATGACTGCAGTCGGAATCGGAGCGTACACCCTGTTACTTGTCAAAGAGTATGAGCTTATAAATAAGGTACTTAAATATATGTGTTACATATTTCTTTTCACGTGAATCATGTTACTAATGATTCCTTGAATTCTTAGGTTTTCTACCGGTCACGAAAACTACCACCGCATAACGTAGGGACTGAAGATAGTGATGATGACGTGGCAGCAGAGAGACGCAACGTGGAGACAATGACCCGAAACAAAATGTCACAGTACAGCCTCGTGTGCAAGGACGTATCCAAGTACTACGGCGAGTTCTGCGCCGTGGATCGGCTCTCCCTCGGTGAGTGTGCGTGAGCGGTGCGGAAACAAAGGAAGATTTAATTTGACAGCACAATACAAAAGATAACAGAAAAATATAATAGCACGAAATTTATAATGTGATGTAAAGTATGATGACCACTAAAGATGGAATAATAAAACTGTCAAAAGAGATCCAGTTCAGCATGGATATGCAGCTGAAAACATAAGCCCGATTTTGAGGTGGCACCTCTAGCGTGTCTAGTGTGGAGGTGTAGCGGTTGTGTTTGTTTACAGCGGTGCAGCGCGGCGAGTGTTACGGGCTGCTGGGCATTAACGGCGCCGGCAAGACCAGCACGTTCCGCATGCTCGCGGGCGACGCGCGCCTCTCCGCCGGCGACGCGCTCGTGCACGGCTACTCCATCAAGACGCACGTGCGCGATGTGCACCGCCGGATCGGTGCGTACTATACACGATCATTTTACTTAGGTATACTGTACTATAACGATTTTAACCTACACTGATCATAAAAAATATATAAAACAATTTAGAATAAACAATAACAAGTATATTTCCAGACGTCCCATCACGTCATTTCTGAGTAGTTTTCACCAGAGGTTTCATGCTACACTTCCAATTGTTATAATTTCATCGTGCTCAGACTCCTAAAATGTTGATGGATTAGTGATAATGATATACATACACTATCCGCAGTATTCGGCCTAGTTACACCTAACCAAAATCAGAGACCCGTGAACATTTTAAGATAGAGCCATAACTCTCAATCGTCGTCCCGATGCAGGGTACTGTCCACAGTTCGACGCGCTGTTCGACTCGCTGACGGCACGCGAAACGCTGCGGATCTTCTGTCTGTTACGCGGCATCCCGGGGCGGGTGGGGTCGGCCCGCGGGGTGAGGCTTGCGCACGCGCTCGGGTTCGCGCAGCACTACGACAAGCGCGTGCACGAGTGCAGCGGCGGCACCAAGCGCAAGATCAGCACGGCGGTGGCGCTGCTGGGCTCGCCGCCGCTCGTGCTGCTGGACGAGCCGACCACCGGCATGGACCCCGCCTCCAAGCGGCGCGTGTGGGCCGCGCTCGGCGACGACGCCGCCCGCGCGGGCGGCCGCAGCGTGCTGCTCACCACGCACAGCATGGAGGAATGCGAGGCGCTCTGTTCCAAGCTAGCCGTCATGGTGCGCGCGAGGCTGAGGGCCTGCGGCACCCTACAACACCTCAAGAACAAGTTCTCTCAAGGTACTGAAAACTATTCTAATATTTATTTTATTCAGGAAACATACGGTTACATACAAAATATACAAGTAAACATAAAAAAAAAAAAAAAAAACTAAAGTTCCATAACATATAACTAATTTCCAAAATAACGGAGATCACAGGACAAACAGGTTTATACACAAAAAATAAAGAAACAGAATTTTATTATAACTCAAAATAAAAATTATAACTAAAAATACAAGGTATAAGAATTTGAAACAATTTATTTTGTAATGACCTGATTAAAACCAAATATAATGCTAATTTTGTTGTCTGGTCTTAATTCTGGTCACGAAATGCTTACCGGTACTGAATAATAAATGAAGAATGTACGCAGATAATAACGCACTCGGACGTATTGCAGGATACACGCTCATCGTCAAATGTAAGGCCGGCCCCGACAGAGATGCCGACCTTGCCAACATTAATCATTATATCAATGAGAACTTCAAGGATACCAAGCTTGTGTAAGTATCCGTAGTATAATTGAATGTATAACGTTATGTATGGTTGTGAGTTGTATACGTTATTGTGCAGCGAGTCGTACCTGGGCATCAACACGTACTACCTTCAAGACACGCAGCTGGAGTGGTGGCGCGTGTTCCACGTGATGGAAGTTGCGCGGGCACAGTTCCCGCTCGAGGACTACTCCGTCTCGCAGACCACACTGGAACAGGTGTTCCTCAGGCTCACCAGAACACACTCTGATACGGAATGAATCTCCTTCAGCTACTTACAACTCGAACTATACTTAGCTACTTCAATTTAAAGACAAGGTATTTACAAAGGCTTTAAGACACAATTAAATAATTATTTTTTAATTGATAGTTGAAGATTTACGATATAGTATCGTGTGCTTTTTATACATGATCTGATTAACTCGTTAGGCACAAAGCCTCGAGTTTTACACGTTTGTTAAGTAGTTAATTGAATGTACTTACACTAAATGTTTAGAAATGCCGGGCCATAGCTATATGCCTATGCTATTTAATTTAGCAGAATTCATTTCATTCATCGTTCACGATATATAGTTATATCACTAGACAAATAGAATAAAATCTGGTCGACAATGGAAACCTATAATATTTTTAACATTAGGGATATAGCAAAATATATATTTATAACTTTATCCCGACGATATAGTTCAGTATTTAAAAACTATTTAGATACATGATTGTACTTACGTAAATGTATCACTGAATATTGTAGTTATTAATGTAATAAGTTCAATCCACCGATTACAAAAAAACCGGACAAGCGGGAGTCTGACTCGCGAACCGAGTCTCATAAGCTAAATGGGATTGAAGGCAAGTTGAAGTTTTTAAAAATCATATTTAATCGTTTTTAGGGTTTCGTACCTCAAAAGGAAAAATCGGAACCCTTATAGGATCACTTTGGTGTCCGTCTGTCTGTCTGTCTGTCTGTCAAGACGCTATTTCTCAGGAACGCGTGGAGGTATCAAGCTGAAATTCATATCAAATACTCAGGTCTACTGTCCCTTGAAGCTGTGAAAATATCAAACTTCTAAGCCAACGCAATCAAAAGATACTCAAAAGATACAGCCGTTTTTGTCGCAAATTACGATACTCGTAAGGGAATCAAAACCTACAGGGTACTTCCCATGAATCTTTAAATTTGGTACGTAGTAACGTCTTATAGCACCGATAAAGGAAAAATTGCGAAAAGCATATTATTTTAAACTTACTAACCCTTTCCTCATGAACGCGTAGAGGAATTAATTGGTGCGGACTAGTGGACACACTTGTATGACTCCCTATATAAAGAATACTACAATCCGTTTGATGCGTATTGCGATTTTTAATGTAATTATTAAAATCATAAAGTTAGTTAATACAAATTGTAAAAAAATATATTCCATGTTTTTGGTGTAAGATTTACATATATCTGACGAGCTGTTTTGATATAAAATGCCTAATTGTTTGGATGTGGTAACTACGTTGCTTTTCCTGTAACTTATGTGATTATAAAAAAAATATCGTACCATATACGTTCCTGGGGATTTTATTTTGAATTTATTGTATTATCACTAGGTTCTTTATTAGACTACTAAGGACTAATAAGGATGTGCCTACTCATTAATGGTTTTAGTAGTAGAAATAAAAAGGTGCTTGGTCTTGGTATTTTAATATCTTTTTAAATATAATGAAGTTTGTGCGTTCAATTTGTTTTTGTTTTTTTTTACTATGTATAGGCCTGTGTTTGACCACTATCTCACCGTGGTCAATGATGATGTGGCCAATGGTGGTAAGCAAAAAGAACAAATTTAAAACGTAGTTACTGTCACAATTTCCATACGTACGATGACTCTATTTTCATGGTTCGCGCTTGAAGTTTGTGTGATTTTTATTAAAAGTATAATATTATTATGTACTTAGTAACCACAACAAATACCAAATGCTACTGCAGAGTTATTTTAACTGATTTAATTAAACCTCTTAAATATAAAATATATTTTTACTATGTATTGAGCATGTTTAATATTTATTGTGATATTTTGAATATTTTTTTGTAATATAATGTTCATGTTAAGTACATAGTTTATTCAGTATGTGAAGATATAATTCTTGCCATTTTTATTTGTTATGTACAAAATGTTTATTTACAGAAACAAAAGTGATTTTTTACTTATTACTTACAATAATAGGTACAATTAGGTTGGTTGATTTTTTGTGATATTTGTGATTAATTTAGCTTTTATAAATTTTATACTACGCTTATAAACTCCGAAGTATTTTTCTATTATAATTTTATTAATACCTACTTTAATTTTCTAGTTCAAATATTTCAATCTGTTATTTCAAGTCATTACAGAGAATCTCATTTTGAAAACTCATGTAACATATAAAATATTTCAAAATCACTTAGTATTATTTGATAAATAATTGTTACTTTAGATTTAAACACGCACCTCACAATCAACATTTTTATGTACATTTTATGTAAGAATGTTTGTGTAGTATTTATAGACAATTTTAAATAAAAAATTATAACAATCGGTAATACTTTTTTTCTATCATCAATCCCTAAGTGTTCAAAAATCTCATCTATCGAAATGAATCGTATAGAAATACTGACAAGGAATGGTACCCAACTGTCCGGCTCTGATTTTATTTATTTTGATGTAAATATGTCTTGGAGAGTTAGTCTAAGAACCAGCGATACTAAACCTAGTTCGATAAGACTACCAGATGGAACATGAAATGGCGATGCTGCAAATGCAAGATCATTCAATTTCTGTGTAAGAAAAACTACTGCTGCATTTTCCAAACAGTGGTGAAAGGGTTGCTGCAGCGATTGAAGCAAATTGCTAGCAAACAAACAACTCTGCAGAAGTTAGAGGAGGTTGAAATATCTTTTGGGTTTAGTCACTTTGGAGGACATTTACTTCCAATAGGTCGAGATTGTACAGCTAAAAATATGTATCTGTTATTTTAGACTACTCTAACATATATCAAAATAAATCAAATCGGAAAGTTGGGTAACTTTCCTTGTAAGTAATAGGTATAGTAGTTTTTAGTATGACAACGTAATCAAACACTAAAACTTATAACAAATGGCTTTTATTGAAAATATAAATAGTACCTACCTATTTAACGTCACAATTTTTTTTATAAAAATAAAAAACTTAATTTCGGTAATTAAATAAATTTGGTGATAGGCTTGTAACGCGTTGCTGTTTTTGTGATTTTTTGCAGTTGTGTATTCTGTTGCGGCCTTTAGAGAGCCGTCACATTATATCGCAAGCAGTGCGGCAGCAGCGTGAGCAGTTGTGTATTCTGTTGCGGCCTTTAGAGAGCCGTCATATTATATCGCAAGCAGTGCGGCAGCAGCGTGACAGGAGCATATGCCTTCTTATTGCAACTACAGTCGCTCGACTTGTTTATTTAAGGGTGGCGCGCTTCATTCCTGGCTTGAAGCCGATTGATAGCACGCGGCTACCGCGCTGCCGTCCGCCATCACAATCACTTTTATTAAATAATTCAAATATATTTTAATTTGTCTAACTTTTGTATAGAAAAAGCTTCATAGCCCTTGGACAACTCCATACAAATTCATTTGTGATAACCTGTTGGGCGTCGCCACCATATAAGTAATACAGCTTTAATAGATTTCATTTTATAGTGGACAACCGTGTGACGGCATTCAGCCGCTTTTGTTTCTGGGAACTTATTTTGAAAATTTCATGTGGAAAACAAAATTAACTAGCCAGCTATCAGTGACCTCCGCTGTCAGATGGCCGACGCCCAACAGAACTTTTAGAACTAGGGCGCGACAAACTCTGATATTTGGTACCAAAATTGGAACAATTCTGGAAGCAAACAGATCTTTGCTAGGTCTGTTTGCTTCCATCCCTTTTGGGAAATGAATTTTAAAGTTCGTTTTTTAAAATTTTCCAAAAGTGCCCAAATGGCGCATTAGCGTTTTTGCTTTTTCACTGTCGTATTGTTTAATAAATATTTTAGGCCGGGCTTAGATGTCTTTCTATGGGATTTGACCCATCAAAGAGAGTCCTTTCCTTACTCCATCATAGTATCTAACCTTCATTCATACACGGGTAATTTAATTAATTCAGCTACAGTTATAACTCCTCGCGCTGATATTTAGTGAACTGTAGGAATATCTGCTCGAGGGTTGTTTGTGAAATGCTGTAATCTTCCACTTCAAGATCATGTTTGGCACGCTCCATTATACCAAACATTTTCCACCAGGGCATACTGCGATCTGGTAAATAGTATGTAAGCAGTCCCTGATATTCTTCCCTGAAATATAAATAGACAATACACACTTATGTTTCCGCTACGTATCCTAACCATCGGATTGGGGAGAGATTTAAATTAGATATACGAAGTCATAGATTTTTTACTAACCGTAAAACTGTAATAGGTACTTAGACGTTATGATGATCAAGATTACATATATTAGTGCAATGTAGGTACCTACGTATGTTTATAAACATAGGTATAGTTACTTACATTATCTTTGGCATTGAGAAATTTGAATTTACAAAATTCTTAACAATTTCCGTTGAACTATCATTAGTCGTAGACTTCCTTGGGGCATCTTCTTTTAGTTTCATTTTGATAGTTAAAGTGAAGCCTGGAAAACATAAAAGTTTGTTTACACCTGACCGTATATTATGTTTAAGTTTTGCATAAACTAAATTGATCTTTTATAGACAGTTATTGATGAGCGATATACCTAATGTCCGCTTCATCATTATGCGAAACTTACGAGACAAACGGACAGATGAACAATGAAGTAATCTGTTTTGGACCGTTTTTCTTTTAAAGATCCAAACCCTAAAAAAATATAACTCAGTTTGGTTTCGTGCGAAGCCACATTGACATCCCGTACAAACATGCGTAGTTACAGGGTTTGCACTGCATGCAGGGATATTAGGTAGGACGGGATTTTCTAACTTGGTTGTAATAGGAATATGAGGGAATTTCAAAGTAAAAATCAGATTTATCAATAGGTATATTGGTATTTCTTAGTTTTCCATTGACTTTCATTCAAGTTCATGGAACATGAATGAAAGGAAGTTACAAGATTATTTTGAACAACAACTGACTTTGGTGGCTTCTCATTACTTTCATGTTTATAGAGGTAAGTAGCAGTGGCGAAGGGTCCATACAAGCCAATTCCCATCGGCTTACCTTTTAGAAATCCCAGTCCCACATTTTCATCATTTCAAAGCCACTTTTATCATGCTTAAAACACACTGTAATTATAAAATTATCGGTGTTTTTGATAGGCCCTACCTATAATTACCCTCGCCATAATTTCATCCCTCGCCACTGGTAGGTACCTAGTAATATATCGGGTCTCTTCGCGCACAAAATATTATCAAAATATAATTTTGACTAACCTCGACGTTTCGATCAAGTTACATTGATCGTGGTCACCGTCAAAAATACAGTATTTATCTTCTCAACGAATTCTAAACAACGATACCCCACTCGATCGGGTAGGTCCTTATTTTTCTTTCGCGCCCCCCTTTAGCTTAGCCACATCAACAAGATGCTTAGGTACCTATACCTACTGTGAAAATTTGAAGACTGTAGCTCCAACCGTTTGGCTGTAAAACCTGTGTGACTGACTACGGACAGACGGTCACGTAAGTAATAGCAATTCGGCTAAAAAAAAAGAAAACGAAATACATGGTGGACTTCTGACAAAATACGAATACCTGGAAATATTTACCTTCGGAGAATTTATTTTTAAGATGTTGTGGTGTGCCGAGGCATTGAAACCTGCCATTGACCATGATAGTGAGTCTAGAACAGAGCGCCTCGCACTCCTCCATGCTGTGTGACGTCAGCACCACGCCGCGACCTGTCGCTTGCACGCCGCGCATCGCTCGCCACACCTGGTAATATAAATGAGTAAACACTAATAGGGTGGTTGACTGATTTATCAAATCTGCTACTTTTTAATAAATGTCAAAACGATAGTTTATATGGAATTTTGTATGAAATATTACACTATGACGTCGTAGTTTCACAGCATCAAATGATCTACTCTTTGTGGTTCTACTGGTAATTAAAAAGCATTAAATGTACAACATATTTGATGTTTCCACATGTTTTTAGGCGTTTTATGCATTGGTTAGTGTTTGGTCATTTATTTTTGACGCTGTCAACTACCCTATTAGTGTGTAAAATATCTAACAACACGGAAACGGAAGTGGTTCTTTTGATATTGTAAAATTATGGCGTACTACCCATTATTTCAAACAAACTGCATTTAAACTATCGATTCTACATTTACTAAGAAGTAGTTGATTTGACATGTTAGTGAAATACCCTATTGTGTTGTATGTTTAACTCCCTTCTGTATTTCGTTATTTCAGGATTTAACCCTTCCCTCTTACAAAAAGCGGGTCGGTTCTGCGAGAGTCAGCCTACCTACTTAGGTACCTACTTAAATTTTTGTGCAATATTTGAATTCATTTTGCACAGAACGATGTTTTAATTTCAACAACTATTATACAGGGTTCCTTTTCAATGAGTAGCCAAAATTTCAAACATTGCATTACATTTTGACCTAACAAGATTGATGTTTTGTATGAAAAGTTTGAAATTTTTTTCGTGATTTAATGGTTGGTCCCATACTAAACGTTATTCATAATGATTCATACATTCCTGAAAATTTGGCTAGGTATTCATTGAAAAGTATGTAGTTGTATGTCGCATTAATATAGTTGGACTTCTATTTTAAACTTCAGTGCTAGGAAACATTACCTATAGCATACTAGCCACCGAATCAGCCGTAGGTATCAATGATACGGGCCACCCTGGCTACAGGGGTGATATTATTTTACGAAAGTCAAAAGCTACGCCACTGTTTGAGATCAACTAGTATACCTATTACATACATGTCTTTTAGCCGCAGGATCTACGCCCGTAGTTGGTTCATCGACGTATATGAGACGAGTCCTACCCAGGAAGGAGATGGCCGTATTGAGCTTGCGCTTAGTACCTCCAGAGTATTGATCCACCTGAGAAACAAATCAGTAATTTAAGTACCCTACAATAACACGCTACGTAATGAAGTAAAACAGTTTTAGTTGGCATTTTTTACCCGACGAAAATATTAAAAATCTTTAAAAGAACATGTTATAGGTATCATTAGATAGGCTACTTTCTATCCCATATATTTATATATAATATATAGGCTAAATATTATTAGGATTGGAATGGTACCCTCTTATCAAGATGCTTGAGGAATCCAAGTGCGTGCGCTAACTGAACGGCTCGCGAGTCACCGCCGGCACCAGACGCGCGCAGCCCTCGCAGCAGAGAGAACAGCCGCAGCGTCTCCCGCCCAGTCAGCTCGTTAAACAACGCATCAAACTGAGGACAGTAACCTACAACAAAACACCACCTTAAATAATTTTACACTTAATTAAACAGTACCTGGATGCCCGTGCCGTTTTTTTTTTCTTGGTAATCTTGGTAATTCTAAAAATGAAACCTATATAGCTAGATCGATTTATCACCCCCGAAACCAAACGTCGTTACACGTTATTTATACGTTAAACATCCGTCTTTGGGTCATCATCGTGTTACATATGTGTACCAAAATTCAACTAAATCTAAGTAGTCCAGTATTTTCGGACAGACAGATAGACAT
Organism: Tethea ocularis; assembly: GCA_963555595.1. Lineage (NCBI taxonomy): Eukaryota > Metazoa > Arthropoda > Insecta > Lepidoptera > Drepanidae > Tethea > Tethea ocularis. The sequence continues at coordinate 5,988,006 of OY741966.1, forward strand.
ACGAGTGATTCTATAAGGGTTCCGTTTTTTTTCTTTTGAGTTTCGGAATCCTAAAGACAGTACAAATGTCTGTTCAGAAAGAGATCCTCTCGGTAGAGATTATTATGTTCCACGACGGGTTTCTTAAAACCAAACAAAATATAATAACCAAACAATAATTCCTAAACAAAGTACAGACTTTGCAACCTTTTTTGTTTAGCGGGCAATACCATAGCGCGTCTGTTCCGTTTTGATCCTATTACCTACAACTGTACACATCTCACGTAATAATACAGCTATAGAGTTTATAGTGGTATACTTACCAATATTATTATGAACATTAGTAAGTTCTCTCTGCACAGAGTAACCGCTGACGTAAGCTTCACCGCTGGAGATGGATTCGTCTCCCATCAGCATTTTGAACGTGGTCGTCTTACCGGCTCCATTCACCCCCAACAATCCGAAACACTCCGAATCGTTCACACCTATAACGTTATGTACCTTCATTTTAGCTTGAAAACATAATATATATAATTAGGAGGTATCTTTTAAAAAAATAATAATATTATAATATTGTGAATGCGAAAGTGACTTTGTTATCTCTTGACGTTTCAACGGCATAATGGTTACGAAATATGGCATGCCTATATGGTAACCTACGACATGCAGTCATACATAAAACGCTATTACCTACTCCAGGAATTGCCGGTGAAACCCCCGGGCGAGGGTACAATAGGCTGAAAAGGCATTGAAGTATACCTTATAAAGGTACATAATAAAACATTATACTTCAGCCTTCGTCCTCGAGATTAGCATTTATGATTACTTGTAGTAGCGCGTAGGATTCACCACTTACACACTGAATTTGAGGGTACTCTCATTTTTTTTTTTTTTTTTGCTATTCTGCCTACCGCTCAGTCACTCCGTTCTCCAATTCATTCGCGTTTCAGTGTTCGACCACTACACACGCTAGCTCAGTTACTACTTACGTTAATAGTGAAACAAGTTTATTCTAATAATGTTTTAAAGTTTTAAATTAGTGTTTTAAATTGCAATAGAATTAGTTAGCCGTCATCATTGTCACCGTCGCGTACGTACATGGAAGAGATTGGAGCCGGAGGCGACATCACGACGCGCCACGTGCGACGGTCACCAACACGCAGGCATCGCAGTATCCACCCTGGATGGGATGGATTGATGAAGTGATATTGCATCGGTATTGTGGGTATGCCTGTGGGGCTACTTCGTGCCACCTATGCTCATTGTGTTTACTTTGAGTATGCAATTAATCACGTACAAAGGTATTTGGTATTGCGGTATGCCTGTAAGGGCTACTTCGTGCCATTACCACGTACAAAGGTATTTGGTATTGCGGGTATGCCTGTGGGGCTACTTCGTGCCGTTAAATAATGTTGGGGATATCCCTTGCGGTTATCTGTTCATTATTATAATACCTATTCATCACCTCCTTGGTTGCTGTCTTCATCGTCACCATCGCGAACCTAAATGGAGGAGGTTGGAGCCGCGGAGGTGACATCACGACGAGCTACGTGCGACGACACACGCAGCCATCGCAGTATCTACCCTGGATGGAGTTCAAGTGATATTGCAATCGGTATTGTGGGTATGCCTGTGGGGCTACTTCATGCCACCTAAGCTCATTGTTTACACTGAGTATGCAATTAGTCACGTACAAAGGTATGTTAAAGATACATTCAGTATTGTGAGTATGCCTGTGGGGCTACTTCGTGTCGTTATATAATGTCCTAGACGACTCGTCATGTAACCTGTCCATCATCTTATGCTTTTGTTTAGCATGGAGTGTGCAATTATAATCGCGCACAGTGGTACATACTATATTAGTATTGCGGGTATGCCTGAAGGCACTCTGCACCGTTACGTAATGTCGCGGATAACTTGTGGATTATCTGTTCCTTATTTAATATGAAATCTGAGATGAAACTTAATAATATTTAATATTTTTCATGGCGGGCGTGCCTATAGGCCTATATCGTGCCAAAAAATCGTGCTCAAGTTGACCGCAGGTTCATTATTGGCTTAATGTGCATAGCTCTTTACAGTACCATAACTTGGTTATATATTGTGTCATTACGTCCCACCTAGTACCTAACTAGTGAGCAAGTAGCTAGCACCTCTAGTAGGTAATTAACAGAAGGTTTTATGCAAACGTGTTAAAAATGTGGGAATTACTTAATCCAACATGTAAATGCAAATGCAAAAATGGACCCTCACCTTGTGTTTTTTACATAGTGCTATGAAAAAATTGTAAAGTGTTATAAAAATCATAAAATACTGCTCTGTTTCCGAAATACTTTTGTACCTTCCCGATATTTGTATGTTCATGAGCAAATTACGAGTAATATCAAATCCTGACCACAATGGCTCTCCGTGTAATGTCAGATCAAATCTATATAATATGCTATATAAACTAGTTATACATAGTGCCCTATAAATAGTGAGCTATAAATTTTGCGCCCCCATATTTGGAAAGTAACGCCTTTGCATGCTCGGCTACCAGAAGGCAGGGCGTATCCGCGAGAGTTATCCCGCGAACACAATGTAGGCGCAGACTAATTGAGGGAAGGTGAAAAATTTACGGTCAGGTGATACGAATTGGCCAGAAGTGACCAACTCTCCATCGCTCCGTCGTTACATGCGGCGACATCAGCCCACATACGATCGCGATCGTCCGCGGTTATTTTCTTACCACCGCCGATAATGTGAAACATTTGGTTAAAAATATTTTTATTGCAGATACCGAAGCGCACCGCATTCATGCCAAATGCCTGTGTAGACAAATTCTATTACCAATGGCAACTTATACAAATAAATAAACCTGCCATTCTTACATTTTTATAATTAATGGCAGTTCTTGGAATATTATTTGTTTTTTGTGTGTTGTTTGGGTACTTGCGTCCCATTTTCGAGCCAACGGATAATTTAATATTTTAAGACCACTATGGACACCATATTTCGATGTGTGTACAAAATCGACTTGTAAACCCTATGATAGACGTTTTACTGTGCTTTTATTTTTCTTAAAACTGAACCAAATGGCCAAATGTAGGCCAAAAGTAAACTCTAATTGAGCCAAAATATTTTAATAACTAATTAAAAATAATAACTTTTATCTTTTTAGCAAAGACAGATTGAACATTCGAAATGTTTACACTGGTAATTTGGTTTGAAAACACAGCACACGTCATATGTTTACCATTTATATCTCAACAACGGGATGAAGGGAGCGTACGGCCAGTACACTAAGGAGGAACTGTAGGAAGTCATGATATTTTTAACAATGATTTGAAAGACACCGTTTTTTGGTGTGGTTAACAAGAACAAAGCGCATGTGACGCCATGGGCCGTAAGTTCTATTCCCATTTGCAAGAAATTTATGTAAACATATACTTATCTTGGATCCTCATAAAGAAGTAGTAAGTTCAAGTTTTGCTTGACTTTGCATCCGATGATAGTCGTGAGGGATGTCCCACAATATTGTTAATTATTAGTACTTGCTTCAATTCATTAGGTAGATGCTACACCTGCCACTATTTTTTGATTAATTCTTGTTACCCAAAGGTTGTCTGGAAAAGATCGTTTAAGCGATATGGCCGCCTATATTGTATCACTCGGTATACCTAACCTTATTTAACGTCTTTTTATGTATATGGTCAACAATGAATGAATATTCATTCATTCATTCAACCTACAAATTAATAAATAATAATGCAGAAGCTAATTTTGAATCACGACGAATATATTTCGACATAGAATGGCAGTTATCAGAAAATTAACTTATAACTTTAATATCTCAGTATTGACCCATAATACAATACAATCATACTGCAAAAATTCAGAAAATGCAATTATGGCATTTACTATACTTTAGACCGAATTTAATTTCTACGCTGTAAAATCATTACATAAAACTATGTCAGATAAAGTACAAGATATCGTTATCCACGTGAAAATGTTTGATACCATAACACGTTTCTACCCTCCAGCGCCAGTTATCCACTCGAAAGTTACCCTGACGACCACTATAATATTTTCAGAAATGTGGAAAGAGTATAGATACGTTAATAAGACATAAAAACTTATAGTGTGGCACACATTCATAAACAATTTGTTTGTGTATATGAGCTTACGCAGAAAGCTATCAGGTTCCCTTGAAAAAAAAAAAAAAAAAAATATTTGAACCTTTCAAAGAAATAATAATAATAACATTTATAGTAGATGCCTATATTATATTAGGACTTTTACGCAGAAATTCAAGAAGCAGTCAGCTGGACGTTAATACGTCGGTCAATTAGTAAATCCGTTTTATATATGATTAAGTGAATAAGCATACACTATTCCGAATGAAATAACTTTTTATTTACCAAATTATATAATGAAGATGCATATCTAGTACCATGATAATATCAGTTTGTGCATTCTTAGATTTTATTTTAATTCTAATTTTTATTTAGGAGATGATCTGGTGGATACTTCAGTTATCCATAAATGTACATCCATGTATCGAAATATTGAAAAAAGCGAAATGCTAAATAAAAAAAAAAAAAAAAAAAAAATAGCTACTTTACTAGCTAATGCTATTAGTGTAACAGCTAATAGGGCGAAAACACTTAGGTACACCTCATAGGCAGAGGCGGACTAGCAGTCTTTGCTGCCTTAGGCCGTGTAGTACCCCCTTTTCAGTTCATATTTTTCTGAGACTTAGTTATAAGTATATAAATATTTTTTGCCGCTATTAGCCGCCCCTTATACCTGGCCGCCCTAGGCCTGGGCTTTGTCGACCATTCTTTTCATTTTCCAAAAATTCCGCCACGTCTTATACTTCCGTATAAAATATTATTATATTAACATAATTTGTGTAATAATTAAAATAAAATTAATAAAATTACAACTATACTAGTTTCAAACAGTAGACAAACAATTCAAATTATGGAATTTATTGATTTACTTACTGACTTTTGACTTGAATTCATTGAGGAATTCATCTTTCACGTTATATTATGTAGTTTTTCCACTATTACCTACATTTAATTTTAAAATTTAGGTGTTCAAATGACAACTTTAAGAAACCACAAAATGGTATTGGTACTTAGTTTGTACGTGAGTACGTTTTTGAAACCTTTTTAAGGACTGTACCTATGAATCGACGTATCTGTCTTTGGTTAGACAACACACGACACACTTGCCGTGCTTCAGCTTAAACTTAATCTAGATATTAACAAAACAGCAGACTTATCTTGGGTTGCACCTTTTTTGATATTCAATAATAATAAATAATATTTTTTACCTATATTCCATTTAATGTTACGATATTTTAATGCCAATTAGCACAATAGCTATAGAGCTATATACCTACCTTGAGCGATATACCTGGCTTTTTTATAGTTTTTTCATTTATAAAAATGAAGTTAAGTACGTATGTACTCACCTTAGAATATGCTTATCTACTATCTTGAATTATGATAAGCAGCTAGCGTATTTATTACCTACGTATTATTTACTTTCATTAATATGTAAATATTATAGTAAAACATTTCACAAAACGACAAATGCTCTAAACATCTACAAGTAATCATAAATGCTAATCTCGAGGACGAAGGCTGAAGTATAATTGAAGATTAAACGAACTTACCTGTAAGTGAAGTTCTATCGTAATTATACGAAGCCTTCGTCCGAAGAGATTAGCATCCCACCCACCCTAAAAATACCGTTGTTCGGTTTACCTGCCCAATGTTTGTGAAATACTATATTTTAATCTCAACGAAATGAATTGGAGAACGGAGTGACTGAGCGGTAGGCAGAATAGCAAAAAAAAAAAAAAAAATGAGAGTACCCTCAAATTCAGTGTGTAAGTGGTGAATCCTACGCGCTACTACAAGTAATCATAAATGCTAATCTCTTCGGACGAAGGCTTCGTATAATTACGATAGAACTTCACTTACAGGTAAGTTCGTTTAATCTTCAAATATTTTACAATGGAAAATAGTTTTTATGTTACAGTATTCGGCATAATACCTATACCCAACCAAAAACATTCTGTATAAAGATTAGAGCACTCATTACATCAATTTAATATTTACAAATTATGAGGATGCAACTAAATAATAAGGATTGAAGAGCGTAGATAACTGATATCTGGCAGACCCAGATATGATTTTCTCGATTTGAAAGCTATCTAAGAATTTGTATAATGAAACTTACTGAAAGAGACTTGATCGACAGCCAGATGTTTGCCATAATACTTGGAGAGTCCCTTGGCAACGAGACCGTGGTCGGCGAGATGCGTCTTGTCCACCATCTGAGCGTGCCTCGCTTCGGCTGCCACGTCCTCGTCTAGGCTACTCTCGTCGACTGCTGGTGGAGTCTTCTTAAATCTAAATATCTAGGAGATTTTAAAATCAGTTGCTATATGTATGCGCTATTTATGGCAGACTTTGACTTAGGTAAATACTTAAATTATTACAATATACCTATATAATAATCATTTTCATATAGAAGTTTTCTTCTCGTGCTGTAAGCACGTAGTAGGTACATTTTAAAATACATGATAAACTTATTACTAATAAGTTTATTATCGATTGGCAATAAGCGTGGAGTACTATTCACTTTGCCCTGTCTGACACTACCTAATTACCTATTATTTTAAATATATTTGGATTTAGGTTCTTGGAAGATTCTTACCTTCTGAAACAGCCTATACTCGATAACCATGAGAATGATCCACAACACGGCGCAGGTAGCCAGCATGGTCACCAGGTACCGCAGCACACCCGGTGACTCCCAGTCAAAATATGGGTTTTCACGAACTGTAGAATGTTTATGTTCATTTACTAGAGCCTTTATATGAACCAAAGCGGTGAATAAAATTCATTGATAGTATGATAATGGTGTCTAATTATGAGTTCATTTTTTTTCATTCCGATGGTGATAAGTACCCGCGGCCTCCGTCTCGACTTTCACCGTCACTATCACTGACCTATTATCGCCTTTTTACAGAAAATAGTTCTTTACCTATAGATTACAGAAAAACCTAAAAAAAAAAGTCTATGGCATTTATTGGCTCTGCCAGCCGGTTTTTTTAAATTGACTTTTACTTGTATTATCAGTGCAAAAGTGAGTTTGTTTGCCTACCCTTTAACGCCTCAACTCGAAGATTGCCATGAAAAAAGGAATAGGCCTTTATAACACGGGAACCTTGGCGAAACCGCGAGGTGAAAACCAGTACAAAATAAAAAAAAATACTTACCACAGCAATTTTCTGAGTAATTCTCACACATAGATTCCATTGTACATTCTTGAAGATTAGGCAGCACTGCCGCCAAGTATTCGCAGCCCTGAAGGCAAGTGAACTCAGTCAGCCCTATTTGATTCAACGATCTGCAAATAAAAGAAACATATTTTTTAATAGACTAGACTAGTCTATCAAATCTAAGAATAATATTTGATGTTTAGACTTTTCACAGAAAAATAAACCTTATTACGTCTAGATTTATGTATTACATACTAGGTTGATTACAAAAAGTACAGACGGTAACGTCAATTGATTTTAGACATAAAAGAGTGGCCCATAAATAGGTAAATAAATTGATTGATGAAAATTTTTAATGAATACCTGACGGACGTGACGAGACTGTACAGTGGGATAAACTGCAAAATTGCATCGATTATGTCTGCAGCCTCTTTTGTGTCAAGCATCGGCGCAGACAACGCTTCCACTATTTGCGCACCCATCATACCTATTGGTCAAAAATATACACGAGTAAATATTACATAATCTCTTGGGAAGCATGTAGGTAGGTATATTAGTAACTAGAAGACCCCAGTGGCCAGTGTCGATCCCATCGAGCGCCTTTGCCACATCGAGGCTCACCGACAAAGCCTCACCTTAAGTATGTGAGTCTCGATGGCGTGATCAATATGCCGTAATGGAAGAACATTTATAGTGGCCATTTTCAATATTCAATGCATCCTTGATTTTGTGATTGTCGATTGAGCATACGGCCCACCTGATGGTGGTAAGTGGTTTCCGTAGCCTATGGACGCTTGCAACACCAGGGGTATCACTCAAATTTCTCATTAGTCTTGTCAAATATCAATTCACAAGCGCAAAATAAATGTTAGATTGAATATTAACATCGGGAGTGGTATGTCACGGATGGAGCGACTATGGCGGAAGCCATATTGTTGGTAGTAGAACCCTCCAAGTATCTTAACAGCTGCGAGTTGATCACTCGCTCTACCATAGAAGGAAATACCTACTAGTAATAGTTTAAGGCCCAAGTAGACCGACTAAAAAACGTACCTACCGATAAATTATTATCGGCGTTTATCACAAATTTTCGTTTGAAAAAATCATCGTAAATTATAACTTTTCGGACAGTTTCTTGTCGGTGAACATGGAGCTAATCTGATAATAATTTCATTCCATTTTTAAATGTATTTTCTTACCAAATAGCGCGTTAAAGAAGAACACAATTACAAATCCGAGCGCCGGACTGTTGAACACATGTGAACAGACATAGTTGAGGGGTAGCATCGCCGCTCCGTACACCATGAAACACAAGTACATGCGTCCTGCAGGATAACAACAAAATATAACATGAGTCAATAACGAATTAAATCGCGAACGGAGAGTCTAACGCCCTCGCATCTTGCAAATTAGCTCATTATTGTGAAAGGACATATACTTACTCTAATATAAAAGTAAAATTTAAAAACCGTTGGATTAGAGTTCTTTCTTACGTTATTTTATGATTTTTAGTGCCTTTGAAGGTGGTTATAATTTTTGGTATTTTTTTTTTATATCGTTGATAGTAGGTTCGAATTTTATAATAAGTATGGCTTTACCTACTAGTCGTTTCAATGACTACTACCCTCAAATTATCACTCTGTCGCAATACCGCAGTTCAAGCATTCAGGTTCACACATAGTATGACACAACTTAAATGAAGCATCGGCAAACTTCGTAAAATCGATCGTTCTCGAAAAGAGTGCGCCTACAACATTACTCATGTGTTAAAAAATTATCGGCGAAAATGATCTTGTTGAACGTTGAATGGCGCGATACTGAATTATTTTTATTTGTTGTGTAAATCGGAAGTGAAGTGTTGGAAAACGATTCGCCGATGCTACATCTAAGTTGTGTCATAGGTACAAGACCTACATACAAGAACTCTGAAAACATTACACTCTTTTATTTGGGCAGTGGCATCTGTTTGATATCGTAGTCATGTTAGTACATACCCAATTCTGTAGCGGTAGATAAGCCAATAACGTTGAAAGCGAAGCAAGATATGACGATGGTGACGCAGATGATAAGGAACCAGAACCAGTCGAACACGGCCGCGCTGGCCCACATCACGGCCGGCTGCAAGCCCGCCGCTTTCTGCAGGAGCTTAGCTCCCGATATGCGTTCCTGGAGGTATAATTAACGCCTTTTTAATAGGTGCTGAGTGAAAGTCACATCGTAACATTCGCAACGAAAACTGTTACCACGAATTCAACAGATATTTTTCATGAATTTTGACGAATTTTACTAACATCGCTCGCCCATGGTATTACATACTTTTCGCTTAGCGTTCATTATTTTGCTCCTAAGGATCGTAGCGTGATGTTAAATAGCCTGTAACCATCCTTAATAATTAGGATGTTAATTGCAAAAATATTTTTTGAAATCTAATTGGTAGTGCTTAAGATTTGCGCGTTCAAACAAACATACAAACAAACTCTTTAATTTATTAGTATAGCTTTTTTGAATAAAGTTTACGAAAAATATATATATATCCGGATGAAATCAATATTTTAGTGTAAACAACGATAAACAGCCGAAATAATTACATACCTTTATATAGAACATGACAAAGACACCGCTAACAATCCCTATGCTGCTGCCGACCCCAGATGATAATTGCATGGAAAGCAACGTAACCATTGTTTGTATATCGTTCTAAAAAAAAAATTAAGTACAATATTTTAGCTATGGACTGGTCACAATTTCGAACCTGTGGTAGAGTCATTTGTAACTTTCGACACTCTTATGTGCCTTATCAGGGCCTAAACTGAATAAATGAGTTTTGAGTTTATAAGAATATCTCTCTATAATTTACCTGTTGTTTATAAGTGGCTTCTAAAGGATGATTGAATACAGTGAGGTCTGCCAGAGGATTGGAAGCTTTCAGCAATGCTAAGTGCACAGCGGCTAGAGACGTCGCCACGTCATGGTATCCGAAATTACTGAACCACGCCGTCGCAGAGCTGTCGTCGAAAGTAGCTCCTGTGACCACTCGGTGTCGGAGCACCCCCATATCCACTGGGTCTTGGCCCTTCATATGACATTAATGATACATTGAATAGGTAATCCTGTAGATACTTTACCTCCGTATAGTATACCCGTGGAATTTCCTGCATTATGTAGAATGTCGTTTTTAAAATAAAGAAAGCATAGCTACATTTTGTTAACAAAAACATCGCAAAAATAAAATCTGACTAGTAGTCTGCTAAGCCTGATTATTTCGATATTATCAACGACTTATTTAAATGTTATCATATTTTTTCACATTGAAATCGTTTTGTTTATTTGTTATCTTTTTGAATATCTATACTTAGCTATAGTATAGCGATGACGGAAGATTACGATATCTGTTACAATGGATTAATACGCATTCTTAAAATAAAATATAATTACTTACTCTGTATAAATAGTATTCATTAAGAGGCCGATCTACGATAGTAAGGTCCATATTCGAGACATTTGATTCGTTAAACATAATCTCATATGCAGTTCTCGCCAAAGCACCGAGGGAAGTTATGGAAGTACCATTAAAGTTTAAAAAAGTCTCAGTTCTTGTATATCTGAAAATATCAGAAAATCTTTGCTTATCGTAGTCAAGGACGTATGTGTATCTAATCCCTCTTATAAGGTCAAATCTATATTATATGTAAATAAAAGGCTTTGGTCTGACTGACAAATGACATCGTACACTGGTGATAATAGAGGTGTATACGCACACTAAGAAATAATTTATGAAAATTCGCACCCCAAGGGTTTAAAAGTTTTGAAAATAAGTACGTATTTTAAAAGTTAAGTCCATAAAAATTGGTGCAAGGACTCTCGGTAAAAAAATTAAGAATGACTATTTCTGAGTTTTTTGTAATTTTTTCTCCGTATTTGCCGAAATTCTATTCTGAATCCGCGGAAGAAGGGAAGTGTGGTGGGGACCACTGAACGGATTTAGATGAAGCTTGGAACATAGGTAGATCCTACCCTGGAATAACATATAAGATACATTTTATCTCGGGAAAACATAAGATCCTCGGGAACGCGTGTGAAACTGGAGCGGAAGCTAGTACTTACTTATAAAAAAACTATTGTAGAAAGTTTGATAGGTACAGTTATCGTATCAAAATTAGACTGATTCATGGAAAAGTTTAATTTATATCTATGATTTATGGACTATATTTCGAGTAGATTTGAAGATATTTTATATAAATTTTATGAAATCTGTAGAAATGGAGTCGTTGAAGAAGCATTTTCGCGTGTGCTGCGTAAATAGTACCTAATAGATAATGTTGCCCTTGGATAGTTCTACAAAAAAGTCCAGTCCGATTGCATATCTTCTATGCACACAATAACCACTTTTGACAAATATATGTTATTAATTGATTTTTTTTTCTGGTACCAAGGTCGTCTAATAAGCTTTTTTTTAATCGAATGTTTTTTTAAATATAGGTAAAAAAAGAGTGCTCTGTTAGCTGATTATGCCACAAAATATATCAATCACCAAAAATACTACTTAGTCGTAAAGTTAACTTACCCTTCCCTAAGCGTCAATTCCCTCGCTTGCACAGTTTCTATAAAGGACATCATGTATTGAAAGATTCCGAGACTGGCGTTAATAAGCAAGACGGGAACTGACACTTGCAGCACGATCATAAGCCATGAGCGCGTCCACACTAACCATAACTTCATCCATATCGCCAAGATGTGATGACAGAATAACTTGAAACCCGACACTGAATTTTCATCCTTATCCACTGTAATAAAAATATTAAAGAGCGGAACGTTAGCAAAACAATTAAATGTTGTTCGAATCACCTGTGATTGGAGCAATAGTCTCTAGTCCAATTTAAACATCTCTTTAAAAACTGTTTCAGGTTTACAAAAAGGTAAGTAAAGGTTACTTACATTGCTCAACAGAGGACGATTCGAAATCATACTTCAATGCGTCATCATCACTGGTAGAATCTGTCGTTGTTGCCGCGTCCTCAGAATCAGAGTGCAAAAGAGCTAGATCTGCACCCACACTAAAATATTGTAACATTTATATTAAATTATTGCCTTGATAATAGGTACATATTATCAGATTCAAATAAATTTACTTACGACATAAAGACATCCTCAAGTGTAGTAGCAATCATTCCGTAATTTTTGAATTTTATTATATCAACGTTATTTTCTAAATCATGCAACATGTTTCCAAATATGGACGAATGCTCATTCGATAAGCTATAAGCGACTTCTGAGCCTGTTAAATAAAATGATAGTGTGAGTTCATTTAATAATAATAAGTAACTAAATCACGAAATATAATGTCCGTTATTTTATATATTTTACCTCGATCTTCTTTAATAGTAGTTCCAGGAATATATTTATTGATAAGTTGAGTGCATCTTTCATTTTCGAATCCTTCGCCTTTGACAACAACGAGGGTATATCCAATGCCGTAGTGCTGTTTCAAGAAATACGGAGAACCAACGCATTGTAGGCGACCATTTGCCATTATCGCAACTCTGTCGCCAAGGATGTCGGCTTCATCCATGAAATGGGTTGTCAAGATCATTGACCGACCTGTTTAACATTTATATAACTTAAAGTTATAATAGTTACCTATATTTCTAGTATATTTTTAAAAGATATATATACCACATACACCACGATACACCACATTATTTGGTAGGAAACAAACATAGCACTTGACATGTAGAACACATATTACTTAATTCATAGTTGTATTGTAAGTAGGAGCAGTAACCAAAACTCCATGTAAAATTGACATGACAGACACACGAAAAATATACTGTATAGTTAAGTGTTTGCATACGGAACCCTAAAGAGCTAATCTAATGATAACAATTACCTATATAATTCCTTTGCTGTCTCAGTTCATACATGTAAGATTTCGTTGCTGTCTCGTACTCAATAATCATAATTGATCATTCAAGTACCAGGGCGAATAGACTGAATCAACAGAGGTAAGTAGGTATACAAAAGTACGTCTTGACCATAATTTTTAACACTTTTGATATATACAAGGAGGTATTGTAACCTTTTTTTTCTCTCTGCAACAAATCCCAAAGCGCACGTCGTGAAGCAGGGTCCATTCCAGATGTAGGTTCATCGAGCAGAACCACTCGTGCCGCGCCACTCAGCGCTATACCAACACACAGCCGACGCTTCTGGCCACCTGACAATCCTTTCGATTGATAGTCTCGCTGCAAACAGTTTTCAATAAGTATCAAGAATAGCGGTCTACAAAACTTTTGAAGATTGGGAGAACTCTAAAGATGTGGTTGATGTATTTTGTGATCTTTCTAAGGCATTTTGCTGATTGCGTAGATCATCACACACTAGTTTTAAAACTTCAACACTATGGAGTTCGCGGAGTGGCACTAGATCTTGTTACATCTTATCTGTGCAGTCGCCAACAAAAAGTAGGTAGGTATTAGCGGTACTACGTCCTCAGTGCTTTTAGTTAAAACAGGTGTACCGCAAGGTTCAATTATAGGCCCATTTTTGTTTTTTGCTTACATCAATGATCTGCCATATATGGTAAATGAATTGTGCGATATAGTTTTATTTGCTGTATGATACTTTCCTCATTTTTAAAGTGGATATAAAAGACACAGAACTTACGCAACTCAATGACACGTTATCAACTACGTATATCGAAATGGTTTACGGCCAATAATCTCATGCTTAACTCCTCTAAAACTAAGTGTATAAGGGTTTAATCCCCCAATGTTGCTAAGAGTAACAGTCATGTCATGTCCTAGACGACGATGTTAGACTCGAACTAGTTGATAAGTCAGTTTTTCTCGGAATAACATTAGATAGTAAAATACAATGGGGTCCTCATATAGAAAGCTTATTAAATTGCTTAAGCTAGTAAATTGAGTTCCACCGCATTTGCGTCGCTATACGTTTTTGAAAATAATTATTATGTTTTTCCGTAATAAAATAAATCTATTTGACACTAAGGGTGGTTGCAATCATCCAACGTTATCGTTAAATTGTCTGTCAGAGCAACGGTTTTGCTAACAAAAGACAGTTTTGACAAACAATTTAACGATAACGTTGGATGGTACAACCTACACTTACATTCACCGCGATAACCTAAATACAAGAAACAAAGATATAATTTTTGCACCTAGATTCAGGCTAGCCTAAGTCAATAAGACTTTTCTCGAGAAATGCATTCGCTTTTATAATCAAATCCTATATGAAGTAACTAACTTGTCTTACTGCCTTATAATAAATTCAAAGAGTATGTTATACATAAATTTATCGATAAGGCCTACTAAATATATCTTTATTTTCTTTACTATAAGGTGGCTTGGCTGGTGTTTGTAGTAGCTTCCCTCTGCACTTGCAGCCCCCTGGCCAAGTGACAACTTTATGTATATTTAAAACAAAAACTGTAATTATATAAATTCAAAAGAAAGATCCACAAAAAAAAGAAGCATTGCTGAGTTTCTCGCCAGAGTATTCTTAGTGTAAGTGAATTCTGAACGGTGGTAGAGTCTGATTTTTATAGAGTCAAACCTTTTCTTGTAATTCCAGTTTCTCGATCAGTGAATCTATTTCATCGTAGAGCTCGTCTCCAGTGAATCCTTTAAGCCTGGCGAAAAACTCAAGATGCTCCTTGACGGTGAGTTCGTTGAAGAGAACGTTGTGTTGAGGACAGAGGCCGAGGTGTGAGCGAGCTATACTGGCTTGAGTGGTCATGTCGTAGCCCGCTACTGTCACTGAGCCGCCCGATACTTCTACGTTTCCTGAAGGAGAGTCAGGAACAAGTATCTAAGTACAATTAGTTTACAAAGAATTAATGTATATTTTACTTTATTTTTATTCTAAATCCCATGAGACGAGCACCACAATCACCGTATACGAACCAGTCAACATTGATATTGTCGTAGATTTCCCAGCGCCATTATGTCCAAGTAGTACCGTAATTTGATCGTCGTAAATATTCATAGTCAAATTATTTACAGCTATGTTTGTCCCGTAAACCTTCTTAAGTTTCTATAAAAAATATGGATTAATTATTATCGGAAATAAATAAAATATAAGTATCTAAAAATAAATTTAGGTTCTACATAGTTTTGTTGTAAAGTTATAATACCTATATTACTTACGTTTATTTTGACACCAATAGGGAGGTTAGTCGGATCGTTTTCTTTTATTATATCATCTTCTATATCAACCACTACATTATCTAAAACAATGAATAGAAAACTCCATTACTACTTCGACTCATATTTGTAAGTGAGCCCCGGGCTTGTTCTCAGAAGACCGCGCGAGCAGTGTGCAATAAGTATAGGTATTCACAATACTCTATCACACAGTAGGTACGATGTACAGAATTGCAGAGGACATATTTGAAATTTCATTCGGTAAGTGTGAGTATGTGTGACAGTGGTAAAAGAGTTCAAGATCGTGATACATCATGGCCAGCCAAGATATCGGTATAATTTGGGGGTACCAAATTTCCTTTTCACAGCAGTTAGATAGGTTTATTAACATGTTAAAAAACCATGATGGTAGCTAAGCTGACAAAAATGGCCACATATCTATCTCAACTATACGTCGAGAAGTATTCGTCCGATATTAATATTTTTTTTAAACCAAAGCTCTATAGATATGTGTGCATGAAATTTTGTATATAAATATGTCGCAGTCGCGTATGTATAATACGCCGTTTTACTTTACGGCTAGCCGTTTCCAAAAAGAGGGCCGTTTTGTATTGCGGCGGGTCAACGTTAATTCAGCCGTTAATTAGTAATTAAAGGAATATCAAGAAAGTTTTTACAAATACATTTAAAAAAATAGCTTTATGTGGCAATGTTAGTGTGTTCAATTATCTTTAATTTGATGTATAACACGTATGGGTGTGATGGCTAAAAACACATGGAAACATGAATTTGATTTTACTTCCGTTGAAATTCACCGTTGACTAAATAACTGCGTACAGAACATAAAGCTTCAGATATAAGTTGTAGCGTACAACAATTTTGTTTTTAGTATATTTTAATAACATTAGCATAAAAATAGTAGTATGATAGTAATATAATATGACGAACATGAAGTTTTGCTGTCAGAAGAAACACGAAAAGATGAACCTTTCTGTCTATAATATCTTAAAGCCGTGATGTTGGTGAAATTGGCTCTATCTCTTACTTACATTGGCAGCGTTCGGGAAGCTACGTAATATCTTTTCGTCACAAATACCAAAGATCACAATTTTACGCAGTCACTAACTGATTGCTAGTTTTTTTTTACCGCAGGAATCCAAATTAGAAGAATATCGATTTGTCAACTGACTAGTTTAGTTACCTGTAATTTTGCGTTTGGAGCACCAGAACTGTTTCTGGAAGAGAAAGTACCAGGGCTTGGGAGTACCGAATGGTCCTGGAAGAACTTGCTCTAAGTAAAGTGCGATCAACATGTAGATCACGCAATCCAGGACTAACATCATCACCACGTGACCAAACACGAAACGGGTCGAGTCTGTCGATGGTGATGCCATAAACTCTCCCCACTGTAAACCTAGAAAATTAAAGCATAACTAGCAACGTAACATTTAGCAAACCCAATTTAATTTATACAATACAATACAAAATACTTTATTGT
Source organism: Tethea ocularis (assembly GCA_963555595.1). NCBI lineage: Eukaryota > Metazoa > Arthropoda > Insecta > Lepidoptera > Drepanidae > Tethea > Tethea ocularis. The sequence goes on from OY741966.1 coordinate 6,004,933, forward strand.
TTATACCACATAATATTAACAAAAACAAAGAAAATAACAATAGGAATTTTTGTATAAACAATTTAGGCGGCCTTATCGCTTAAGCGATTTATGTGTATTGTACCTAATTGTAGGTATCAGAACCATACCGTAGGTAAAAGTAGGTAGGTAATTTAGACTTAATAACTCTAATCAATCCCATCATATAAAGGGGAACTGATATTGACAGTATATTACTGTCAATATACCTACATAATATGCACTATAGCCGTAGCATGATCCTAAAACCCCAAAATAGGAAAAAACAGGACCCTCGGTGCGCGAGTCAGACTCGCACTTGTCCGTTTTATTTTTTAATTATTTACTGCCGAACCACTTATTTTGCAAGACAAATAGGTATCTTAATTTTATTTACCTCCAGTACTTTCCTTGGCCAAGATTAGTTGAAATCCATACGACATAGCGGAGTTAATAAGGAGACAAGTGAATGCTTGCAAGGACACTGACATGTTCATGTCCACAGATAAAAGAAACGCGGGTATATATGTTAGGAACCAAATAACACCCATGAACAACGCTGCAGTACTTCCTATAAGAGATATGGAAGGAAAGGTGTCAATTCATAAAAAAAAAATATCTTAGTCTAGCTTTTCCCCGCGAATTCACTCGCATTCCCGGTTAAAAGGTAGGTATATCTCCATAATCCAGCTTGGATTTGAACCGGGCATCAATTTATCGAAATGTTTCAGTCAGTTTCTCTTTATTTTTTAACGAGGGTTTACTCAGACTTGAGCATGCCCATGCACACCAATCAACACAATATTAATTAATTAACGTCGACTAATACCTTTTTTAACAATTTGATACAACATTTTGGCCTTATCCGATAGTGGATCAGCCATGATAACGTGACTGACATCCTGTATCCGTATACGAGATACCTATTAGGTACACACGGCCACAGATCAAGCTACACACAACACACTGCGGCACCTTATGCGGTTGTATTACGCGCTATTTTGTAACAAAAATATGTAGCTTGTTCTGTGGCCGTGTATCAAGTTTCAAGACACGAAAGAAATATTATTATTTTCTACGAGGTTGACTTTGACACTTACATGCCTTTCAAGTTTGTAGGTTTTATGAGTTCTGATCTTGTTCTGATATCGTGATTCACTAGAGACTCAGTGATATAAAAAATCTATACCTAGATAGATACAACTACTCCATACCTTTAGAAAAGAAACCACTTAACATGAAGCAGAAAAATATAGTGCAGATCACGTACAGAAGTATGAAGAACAATAGAATTGACCACGGTGTGTTTGTAAACACCGCATATTCAGAGAATCCATGCTCGTTTGAAAACCAATTAATCTACAAATAAACATAAATATGAGTTAGTGCCAACTAAATTAAACAGCAAAAATAATTAAAAAACATAATTCAATTTCTTATTATTTTTCACTCAACATAATGCGTGGCAATTGGCAATACAATGTTTTTAAATCTTTACTCATCTACTACTATAGATACCTAGGTACTCTCTGTATAAAATCTAATAAGTTAAGATTATATAATATGATTGATTATATTAGGCTTTGCAGTGAATCTTATGAAATAAATAAAATAAAATTAACAACATTTTATATATATACATATTAGGTACATTGTAAATAAATCGGGCCATCTGCACCCTGATTAGGTAGAAGACAGACAGATACACGAGTGATCCTATAAGGGTTTCGATTTTTTTCTTTTGAGTTCCGGAACCCTAAAAAGAGTAAATCCTCCTTCAAAGACAATAAAATTATTTGTATAAATATGGAACCACCTTGGATCTATACAGAACCCAACGCAAAAATAATTATTAAAATCGGTTCATGAACAAAAAAGTTATGCATGCCAAAGCCAAATTGAGAACCTCCTCTTTTTTTAATAAGGAATCATTGGCATTATGTTTGTTGCTTGATTACAATGTGAGTTGACGGTACTTTAGTATAAATTTATAGTAATTTTAATCAACATGCAACGCTTTCTGTATTTATTTATTTATAACTTTTATACTTTTTGAGAAAATAGAATCAGAGTAAACAGAGTGTAGGTATATTATTTACCTCTCCACCACCATCGATTATGAAAATACTATAAAAAATAAACATGAACGCTTACCTTTAAAAGGGCAACAATTAGCGCTGATGTAATCAATAAATAAATAAATTGTTTCCAAAACCATGCAGTCCAATGCAACCAGGTGGGTAGTCCCATAATTTTCATTGTTTCCTGAAATTAATCATGTTTATATTCATTATATTGTTGAACAAAGATGTAGCATTTATGCGTATTTTGATATAAACCTTGAGTTGCAGTTCCTTTTCAACAGTAACAGCTCTAACGATATTGACAGCTGTGTAACTAAAGCACAGGACTATTAACATAGGGAATAGAATTTGTAAACCATCCACAGCTAAGTCGCGAACGTAAGGTGGGTGGGGATACCTCTGCATGTTTATATCGAATGATGATAACCCGTTAACGTTACCAGTCATATTTCTAACCAATTCTGTTGATATAACTTGTTGTAGAGCTAAGAACATTTCATTGACGTAACCTGTAACATGAAATAGATATTTATTTATTTATTTATATGTTGGTACTGGCAATTAAAGAAAATAGGCAATGTAATTATCAAAATATTTTAAGAAAAACAATACCAGGATCGTTGCCTCCCTCCCAAGAAAATGGGAACCTAGGTCCTGGTGTTTCGAAAATTGGAAATACAGAGTCTGTTCGCCAGGACGGAGCACCAGTAGCGAAAAAGGAATTTAGCCTTGGTCTTTCAGGGAACCTCAGTGCGTAGGACATTTTAAGTGGTAGTTCGGTTGCGTCTGCGAATAATAAAGTTTTAATATTAAAAATAAACTAATTAGCCACTCCTATACCTAAAAAGGTGCGTTATCTAAAATACAAACCCCTTAAACCATCATCAAATTCTATAGCGGCTAGAACTTTTCGTGTTGTATCTTCACTTGCATAAATTCCTCTAAGTTCGGTGCTATTATCGTAAGGTGTGACTCTAATTAATAATTTTAAGATATCTATAATTTGGGATGAATTTATATTTGGCGGCCTTTCTATTTCTGGAAAATTCGGTAAATTTTCCATGATTATTGGTAACAAGTCTAAGGCATTCTGTAGGAGCAAATTAACAACAGCATTGCTTACAATATCGGATAATATTGTATTACTTGGCGAATATGCTATTGACATTTGAGTTAAATTCATCCCCACGCTGAAAAAAAATATTTACTAGTCAAAGTAGTTATTGAAAACACAAAATATTAACTCACCATACGTATAAAATCAAAAAGTGACAGACTGACTGATCTATCAGTGCACAGCTAAAACCACTGGACGGATCGGGCTGATATTTGGGATACAGACTGATAGCTTTTATGACGTAAAATAGGGGACCGCCGACCGTGACTATATAACCTGAATATAGTGGAACCCTCCAAACAATATTCACATCTCGTATATTTGAAATCGATCCTATTATTGAACTAACTGTTAAACCATAGTAAGTTATACAATTACTAAGTAATAAAGTAAAACATGCTCGAATTCTTTAGAAGACATTTTTCAAGTGGGCCTGGTTGGCAAAATACTAGAGGGAATATCAACAAATGCTGAGGATTCTCGACGGTGGTAGGGTACTTTATAGTACCGCCTGGCTGGCTACCACCCTCACACCTTCCGGTGTGTTCTGATAGCGCACTTGAGAGCCAGTCCCTTTCTAGGCTTTGTGTGCTTACCACCATCGGCCACATCATCACTGACCACGGTGAGATTGTGGTCAAACACAGACCTATACATAAAAAGCTATAGGTACTTTAGAATTTGGCCAACCAGCCCCACATTTTTTTAGGGTGTTCTATCGCTTGTACAACGGATAGTGTTCTGAGGATAGATTGAAGAACATATGCGTCAAACATACAACCTCCTTTTTTACAGGGCGAGCGTGACAGACCACTAGTGTACCTATAGGCTAAGTAATATATCTAATATTAGATAGGTCTACTCACAGAACCGTTGTAGAAAAATTCAAAGAGTGTGCTCTAAAGGCGGGATAAGTTCTAGTATCTACGTTAGAAGGCTCTATCTGCCAACGCAAGATAAGAACTAGGGTCATAGTGAGCACTGGTAACAACATCTCTGCGAAGGTCTGCTTGCGGTGTCTCCATTGCTGGAGGAAGTTCTTCCACATTAACAGGCGGAACTTGATGAGAGCTCCAGGCTCTTTCGTTTGACGTTTCATCACAGTGAAATGGATAACACTGAAATTATAAACATACAGATAGAAATTTGATTATAGTACCTAAGTAGGTAGGTAATACTTTCAAATGGTGCTACATAATTATTATTGAGAACAAGGTAGACAGATGATGGTATCGCATATATCGCTCTTAGGTTCCTTCAATCAGTTTTGATGAGTATTATGTGATGATGATTAAGTTTTGATAAAATAGCTGCACATTTAAGTAGGTACCTACTTTCGACGTAGGTACTCGTAGTTTAAAAAACTAGTAGGTAAGTTCAACAAACGAAACATTTACATTTCAAAATTTTGCCTGCAGAGCGAATATTTTTGTCGATTTCACAAAATATTTGTATCTGTATAATTTATATACTGTGAGGGGCTGATGATGGTGATCATGGATGACTCATACTCTACATAAAAAACATAGAAAATTCAAGATAATCATTAAAATATTTTTTAAATTAAAAGGTTTCATCTAGGCCTACAAGTGGGTACTTACCAAACTCTTGACAAATAGGAATATAGAACAAATTACTTGTGTAGGATTTACTTGAAAGCGACGTCCAATGCCGTGACGAAAGTCGTGTGTTCGAATCCAATGAATGAGCTTGAGCTTATGGTGCAAGAAAACATGGTGAGAAAACAAATGCAAACAAACGATAGTAGGGCATTTTGTAGTACTCGCAGTCTGGCTACCACCCTCTAGAAAAACCTGAAAACTGTCGCCAAGCACCTACCGGTGTGTTCCAACAGCTGCACAGTCAAACAGACGCCTAGTAAATTAAAAAAGGCCTCTATAAACTTTTTTGACTATAAAAATATAAAAAAGAATTTTGCCGAAATCCATCACAAACTTAGTTATTTTGGTATGGTGGTAATCTATAGAATGCCAAGACTACTATAAACGCACCGAATCTAGGTCTCAGTAAATATGACTCCACAAGCCTACTTCAAGTAAGAAAAAACTGAGCTAACTGAACAGATAAATTGGCCGGATAGTTGAAATAACAATTACATCCTCGCTACTATTTACGTACACGTTTCTTGGTCAGTATAGCACCAGACACGACAATTTAGAATTAACTCTCCCACGTTAAAGCATATTACGACCTATCTTCCTCATATTTCAATCTTGACTCATCATGAACAGGCGTTACAAAGTAATGCATTCATAACTCAAGATTTTATCTACTAATATGTGGTAGTTAACAATACTACCGATGCACTAATAACATGACTAATACCTCTTGTAAATACAGAATTACAAACGAGCCTAGTTTAACGGGTGCAATATGATTAACTCAAACTCAGTACAATTGCACCATGAAGTGTCCACAACTCACTGGCAATTAGAATACCTACAAGATAAGAAAGATATGACTCACTTCAATATTGTTATTTTGCTAATAGCATAGATATTTTAGAAAATAGAATGAAATAAATTAAACAACTATGTTTGAAACAAATTCGCACTTGGCAGGCTTTTTATTTAGGTATATAGGTAGGTACCGATTCTTGAGGCTGGAACTGGGGTTGGCCTTGAGGAGGCCTTTGTTCAGAGCTGGGCAATCCAATAATAATATTATTAAGTATGTTAAACATTCAATAATATAAATTAAATAAAAAATTAAATAATAGGTAATAGGTATAATTATTTTGATAGGAAATGAAATTGAAATGTAATGTGAACAAAATAATTGGCATTATATGGCTATATTATTATACCTTCTTACTCATTCATATCTTATTATACTTTAATACTCATCTATCATATCACGTAGCTTAGATAATAATAAATACATAATTTAAACAATAGTCGATCAATATTATCCACAAATTGTGGAAGGTGTGATTTAAAAATGTGTTTATCCCATTATCCATCCATTAAATAAATTTTGGAAAGTAGGTGGATACTTTGTCAAATATTTAGCCGTGCGTGTTTAGCAGTGATAGGTAGGTATATCACGGTAGTTCCCCTTTTTTATGCACTGGACAAATGACCACAATATCACACGTTTTTTTCTCGATTAAGTCGTGCATTCTTCCCATTTTTCAAATATTTTATATCAATAGGAATTATTTCAGATCAATAGGAATGTGAAATCTCCCTTGAATGTCGAGTTCCTTGAATTTTGTCGACTATTGGCCTATCGCTTTTTAGTTGTTTCCTTTTGAGGTACGGAATCATAAAAATGTACCAAATCGTTATTTAGTACGCAAAATCGGCACGAATATAGATATTTTTATAAGTAGATCGAGGATTTTATAATTAACGAGTATTTTTTGTTATAGGTAAGTACAGACAGGCATTAGCAACATTACGCATCCACAAATTACCTGCAAATAACGCCAAAAAACCACACGAGACGATCACATGTGATGTCAGAACTGTACTGATGATCAATACTTATATGATTTTACCAATTTATCTAAAGCAATCAGATAACGAGCCGCGAAGATAAACTAGGTAGGTACTATAGGTATCCATTTAGATATTGATTTTTTAGGATTCTGTAGAGTACATTCACCGCTGATTCGTGGTTACAGGTGAATAGCTTTCACCCCGCGGATTCACTCGCGTTCCCGAGGAATCTTATATTTTCACGGGATAAAAAGTATAGCCTATGTCTGTGTATGTTAATCCAAGGTATGATCTATCTCGAGTCAAGTTTCATCCAAATCGGTTTCGTTCTATAGGTAGGTATATTATTTTATTGTTTTAATAAACAAAAAAAAGATCCACGGACGAAAAAGAAGATCTTCTCGGATTTTAGAAATTTTAGATCACTTGTTTGAGATATTGAAGAAAATTTAAAGCTTTGTTACTTTATTTTGGCATGAAAGTTGAACAATACTGTGAGTGGAAGGGTTAGTTTGCTATAAACAATGCTTGCTATGGGATAGCTTAAATTCATAAAATATGGTACTTATATGAATAGAGTAGCTTTATACAGTCTGATAAACTTTTTTAAAAAATCATATAAATATCTATGACTAAACTTTAGAATAATTTTGATTTCTATGTTGTTACATTTGTGTTAATTAGTCTATATTCAAAATTTTGGATCTTTTGCTCAAGTAATTGCAAAAATATGAAAGGGCAAAAATGAAATATTTCACCCTCTATAACATTTCATTGCTGAATAGTATTGCAAAATGCTTTAGTATTCTTATAGTGCTTGCTATAGGTAGCTTATTTCCAAAAAATCATGCTTCTTAGTTAAATAGTTCTTGCGTTATACAGGTTGATAAAAAAAAATTAAAAAGGTCATAAAATTGTCTATGATATTTTTTTTTTATTATTGACTTGCATGTTGTTACACTTATGTTACATGGTCTACATTTAAAATTTTGGAACCCTAGCTTAAGTAATTGCAAAAATATTAAAAGTCAAAAATAAAATTTTCCACCGTCTATAACATTTCATTGCTAAATAGTATTGCAAAATGCTTTAGGATTCTTATAGTGCTTGCTAAGAGTAGCATATTTCCAAAAAATCATGCTTCTCAGTTGCATAGTACTTCCGTTATATAGGTTGATAGAAAATAATTTAAGGTGTCATAAAATTGACATCTATGAAAAATTTTAGAAACACTGGTTTGAATATTGTTTCAATTGTATTGAATAGTTTATATTCCAAATTTAAGGTCCCTAGCTTGAGCCTTTACAAAAATATTATAGTGCAAAAATTTGATATTTCACCCTTTATAACTTTATGCCGCATGGAAATTTTGAGAAACTTGACGATACATTTCGAAACAAATACTGTAGGAAGCTTATATTCCAAAAATCAAGCTTTTGCTATGAATATTAACTGAGAAAAACAGGATGTCAAAAGTAAATTTTCAACATTTTTACTTTGTCTATGGGCAAAACTTTGACAAACATCAAATTGAAATTTGTAGTATTTGTATAGTATAACGCGTATACGAAATTTAATTTGCCTATCTTCAGCCGTTGCAGAGATATAAGAGTTTGTAATTTTTGAGTTTGAATTTTTGTAATAATTTCCATCGGTAATATCTGCCTCGAAGAAAAAAATTTTGAGAAACGCCGAAAATACATTTTAGCAGTATTATTAAACTACCTACACTATAAATTTTGAGTTTGTAGCATTCAAACTCACAAAGTTATCAAGGTTTAACGGAAACAAAGCAAATCCCTTAATTTTTAAAATTTACCTCCCATAGACAAAAGTTTGAGAAACGCTCGCACCCATATCTAATATTTTTTACTGAAAAAGCTACATTAAAAATTTCAGACTCCTAGACCTTATGGTTCCAGAGATATTAAGATTCTTAAAATCGCACAAAGGGCCCGTTTCCACCACTGCGGAAAGGAATTTCGAAAAATCGCTTCTTAAATGGGGTCTACGTGACAAAACCTATGCACATGCCAAATTTCACATTAATCGGTTCAGCGGTGTAGGCAGGGGGATGTTTACCCAAAAAACCGCTACTCTTTTATATATATAGATATATTTAATAAATGAGATAATAATAATAACGTCATGTCAATAACGTCAAACATCGCACAGATTTTTCTATCAATTTATTTTACGTTTTTCTTTGTGTTTTTGCATTTAAAACGATCAACAGTGTCTTTCGCAAAATATAAAAAATACTTTATGTACTATAAATTTGGTAAATACCTATTTTAAACCGGTCTTTTGAGAAATATAAGAAAATTAAATAAAATGACAGCTGACATCGTGCCCACATTGAAATGTTTTGTAAATATATTGAGAAATAATCAAGAAGACGCGACATGCTGACACGCTATCGAGCACAACATCCACCCTCGGACTCGTCGCCTCGCTCCGCCTCGCATCCGCCGGCACCCAGCACAAGTGGGACACCGGCTAGTGCAGTTGCGTTGAACGAGAGCGACGAGTACTTCTCACCGCCAACGTCGCCACCACCTGTACGTCGGCAGAGAGGCCGGCCACCGAGTAATTTGGGAACTTTGGGCAACCGGCTCCGAACAGGGTCCTCGTTCCCGGTGGTGTAGTGCGGCGCATGCGATGGAAGATACCAATTAACGAAAACGTCATGCGCGCCTACTACGAGGCTACAGATGGGGGAACTAACCTCACTGCGTATCGTAGCCGGATACTGTCATTGTTTCAGGTTCTTGAGCCTGCTATCAACGTATCGGCGCAACGATTGTCGGATCAGGTCCGGGTCATCCAGCGTGGACACATGTTGGCTGATTCCGTGCTTGACCGGCTACGCTCGGAGGTACTGAGTAGTCGTGTCATCCCTATTACATCATCGCAAACTGTAATACAGCCTGTGGCAGATGCCACGACCGCTTCACGGTTTGCTATTCTTTGCGATTCTGATAGGGATGACATAGCTACTGAGGTAAGTACCCAGTATAGTGATATATTGAGGAGTACTTTGGAGGATGTGATTCGGGAGTATCGAGCCATACCGCATCACCTTAAACCTCGCATACCTCGTTTGCCCATGCATAAAATAAATTGGGCACTGGTGTGTGCTTTAGATTCACTATTGGCAAGTTATTTTGACAGTAGTGAAGACCTTGCGGATACACACTCTCTCCTGTACTGCGCGGCCATAACGGCATGTCGTGTAGCCCGTGTCAAGTTTCTAAACGCTGACGCGGCTACACGGCCGAAGCCCGCCGTGCCGGCCTGGCAGTGCAGGATAGAACATCGTATTAGCGAGGCTAGGGTACTCATCGGCAAGCTCAGCTGTTTCAGGGAGGGCAATACACGCCCCAGGGTGATGCGCTTTGTGAGGCGGGCATTTACGGGAACTGATGTCAGTCCCCGTGAATACTTGTCCTGTGTCACAGAGCGCATTGATTTCCTGAAGCAAAAAAATTATGCATGGGCAAACCGTATACGTAGGTATAAGGCGCGTGTGGATCGATATTCCCAGAACTCCATGTTCCAAAGAGATCAAAGGTGGATTTATAGGTCTTGGGAGCGATCTAGTCAACCGGTGGGTGATGTACAGAGACCGGATATTGAGACCATGACTACATTCTGGCGCAATATCTGGTCGGCGCCCGTCACTCACTCCAAAGGCGATTGGATCAGGGAAGTCGAGCATAAATGCGAATCAATTCAAGAAATGGGGGCCATTATTATCGAGGCCCAAGACGTAGCCAGTGCAGTCCGTTCGTTGCCTAATTGGAAGGCACCGGGACCGGACGGACTGCACAACTTTTGGCTTAAATGGCTGCGCAGTTCGCATTTTTACTTCGCGTCTCAGTTCCAATCAGCTTTAGAATCTGGGTCGTTGCCAGAATTTATAACAACCGGTGCAACCCACCTACTCCATAAGTCCGGTAGTACCGCAGACCCAAAAAACTATAGGCCGATTACATGTCTACCTACAGTTTACAAGACTCTTACATCCATTCTGAGAGCGGAAATCTCCAGACATGTAGAACATCATTCAATAATGTCTGACTCTCAGAATGGATGTAGGAGTGGGGCCCGTGGTACTAAGGAGCTACTCCTCATAGATATGTCAATCTGTCAGCAGGCTCGCCGTAACCGAAAGGATTTGTCGACATGCTGGATAGACTACAAGAAGGCCTACGACTCTATGCCACATACATGGCTCATGAGGGTGCTGGAGTTGTATAAAGTAGATACAACCCTACGCACCTTCCTAGCGTCATGTATGAGGCAACGGAAAACGGTTCTTCTCTGTCCAGGATCTCGACAGAACCTTGGGAACGGCGATCCAATAAGGATAGAGCGGGGTATCTTCCAGGGTGATAGTCTGAGCCCGTTGTGGTTTTGTCTGGCCCAACCTCTAAGTACCCTCTTGGAGGGATCAGGGTTGGGCTTTCGGTTGCGAAGAGGAGGTCAGGTTATATCCCACCTGCTCTACATGGATGACCTCAAACTGTTTGCCCCCACTGAATCTCAACTGACAGGCTTACTGAAGGTCACTGAAACCTTCAGTAATTCTATCAGGATGGAGTTTGGTTTGGACAAATGTGCGGTCATGTATGTAAAGCGGGGGAGGATGGTGGAGTCTGGGGGCACCCAGCTGTCAGATTCCACCCAACTGAGATCACTCACCGAAACCGAGACCTACAAATACTTGGGTATGTCACAGGCACTTGGCATCAATGAGACTGACATGAAACAGTCGTTGAGGGAACGTTTCTTGTGGCGTCTGAAAAAAGTACTGAAAAGTCTTTTGTCAGGCGGAAACAAGGTACGTGCATTCAACGGTTGGGTCATGCCGGTCTTGATGTACTCCTTTGGCATACTCAAGTGGACTCAGACTGAGTTGGACACCCTGGATAGAAAAGTCCGTACATTGCTCACTGCTTACCGTATGCATCACCCAAGATCTTCGGTAATGAGGTTATATATCCCGCGGAAATGTGGTGGTCGAGGCTTTTTAAATGCTAAAACCCTACATAACCGCGAGGTGTATTACCTCAGGGAGTATTTTCTCCACGCTGTCGGGGGGATGCTTGCGGCTGTTGTGGCAGTGGACAATGGGCTGACGCCTCTATCTTTAGCTAGAGAGAACTGGCGCAGGCCTGTGGTGCTCACTATAGATGATCGCAGGAAGGTATGGCAGGGCAAGGAGCTACATGGAAGGTACTATCGGGCCCTTCATGGCCCCGATGTGGACCTAACAGCCTCCGTGGCCTGGCTGCAATTCGGTGACCTCTTTGGGGAAACCGAAGGTTTTGTCTGTGCAATTATGGACGAGGTTGTGATGACGAACAACTACCGGAGATTTATCCTGCGGGATGGCACCATCGACATCTGTCGGGCATGTCATCGCCCTGGTGAATCCCTCAGGCATATCATCTCTGGTTGTTCGCGTCTCGCAAACGGTGAATACTTGCATAGGCACAACCAAGTAGCCAGGATAATACACCAGCAACTTGCCCTGAAATATCGCCTAGTGACGTCTGAGGTGCCGTACTACAGGTATGTGCCAGAACCGGTTCTCGAAGATGGCCATATCACTCTATACTGGGATCGATCTATCATCACTGACAGGACTATTGTCGCCAATAGACCTGACATTGTATTGATAGATCGCCAAGAGCGGCGTGCAATGATTGTCGATGTTGCTGTCCCCCATGACGAGAACCTCGTGAAGTCGGAGAAAAATAAAGAAAGCAAGTATCTTGATCTGGCACACGAGGTTGTTGACATGTGGGATATTGACACGGCAACCATTGTACCAATAATCGTATCAGCTCATGGCCTTATGGCCAAGAGCCTCGACAAATACTCTCGCGTTAGGTAGCTGGCTCAAGGGCCTAATTCAGAAGGCAGTGCTCCTGGAGACGGCACGCATAGTGAGGAAGTTCCTCTGTCTGGAGCCTTAACCATCGGTATCTAAGACGCTGTTCCCGATGCCAGTTGGATTCTGTTTTTTATATTTTTAAATGTATTTTTTTTTATAGATTATATTTAAAAATGTAATTTATAAGATATATATTTAATAAATGAGAAATAATAATAAAAGCTTTATTTATTCCTTACACATAGTTTATCTTAATTCTAAACATTATTTGTAGTGTTAGTATTATACTTATTCTAGTTTGTTAGTATAATAATATGTTATTAAACTGCGTTAGGTAACGCGTTTTGTTGTAAGGACCGCTCTGGCGGTGAAAGCCTCCTCCATTTCCTTCCATTTCGCTCTGTCTCTTGCCAGTCTGCTCCAGGTATTTCCAGTTTCCAGTAACATATAGGCTACTTTTTATCCCGGGAAAACATACGGAAGCTAGTTTATAATATTAGTAGGATATACCTACGGTGATAAATTATTGCAATACGTAGTAACTATTAAATAACAATACCCGTTAAAAATCTAAATAGGTACCTACTATGGAAATACATATAATAGGTTTTTTTTGCATGGTTATAAGGAGGTTATAAGGACACATTTATAGGGACCTGCAATAATATTAATACAAAATTACAATAATATTTACTTATACTACTACTACCTGCCTGCAGTAGCCTACTTAAATATTATGATGTCCGTTTCGACATAAGGATAGATATACCTTTATACTAGGTACCTACTTAGCCAGTTTATATATCGGAATCGGACCAAAAAATTCTAATCCAGTCACACTTGGTGTGCAGTCCTCACGCAACAAACGCAAAGCGGATTTTAATTAAATCTTATCTTTTAATCAGAATTGTTTTGAACATCAATATTTCGTCACGCAACGCATGGCTGGCTTGTTTGTCTAGTTAGCTCTATGTTTTTATTATGTATGCAAGGATTTGCCTATGCAATACTATGAACTTATCGATCATTCAATTTGTTTCTGTATTTAAAAAAAAGATTCCGACGAATTGAGAACCTCCTCCTTTTTGAAGTCGTTTAAAAAGTAATGTGCAGGAAAGCTACATACTGTCCCTACTCAACAACATAATTTGCTCGCTTTACCTATGATTAATTTTGAAATCACAAAAGAATATCGAATAAGTCCCTGCGATGTAAGGTGAACACCTTTTTGTCTGGAGTTCAACTTTTACGGTCAGCTGAACTTTGGCTTCAACAAAGTTTTGTTTATAAAAACTAAAAAATTAAGTTTATAAATATTTGAACTTGATGCCACAAAGAAAAACGCTCGATAGATTTAAAACATAAGTAAGTAGAGTCATTATTCAACAACAATCGCAGAACCATCCCGCTATGCTATAGAGGTGGTTCTTTACTTCGTGCTATAAGATGGGTACAAACTCACCATTTCTTCATTATCATCGACGAACCTTTTTTGTGTAAACTTGAAGTTATAGGGACAGCGTATCTGAGGTCATTATTGTCGGCTTCGGCCTGATCATCACAATACCCTAGAGATCCGATTTTAAATATAACTTTTTTTATAAATCACACTTGTAACGTATATTAGAGTAACGTAACGAGACAGTGGGATGTTGAACAGGCCACGGAAGGTTCGATATACCTGTATATTGCACAGTGAGCGTGGTGTTTCAAAAAACATGGCATTTCATAAGCATAGATGATACATAATAACTAGAGAATTATAAGGGCCAGTGGAGTCATAACTGTTGACGATAATGAGCTACTGGTGCCGATTCTGTTCTTTACAAACTAAACTAATATACCTACATACCTAAATATAAAGCTTGTTGAAAAAAGATAGAACATTTTTAATGCTGTCCGATTAGTCCATGCTAACCTATTTGCCGGTAAATAGTCGTGACCAATAAATTCACACACAAATAAGCAATCGGACTATTTGAAAGGACTATAAAAAAAATTATGAGTCCCTAAAAACTTTAAAGATACTATGTATAATTACAACGTCAGTTCTTTTCTACATGAAATTTCAATTACCAAATACCTACTTACCTAATAGATATATAGAATTTTCAAAGTAAGTATAACTACCTAACATAAAATTGCCATATCGTATTTTTTATCCTTACATAAATTATAAAATTGTAACAGTACGCAATAAATCATAACAGATCTGAAATTGACTTACCTCAAGAATAATAAAAAATAAACACTTCGTAAATTTTAAATCTTCACAATAACACAATGAACTTGCTAATGAACCTGCAAATAATTTACTGCCCTTAAATTCCGTACAATTGATAATAATATGTAGTGATAAGGCACCAGTGGTGCCGACTGATAATCTACACGTAACATACGTGTCATTGTATGTAAGTAAGTAGTCTAATTCTGATCGCCGACTACGACTACACAACAATGCACTAGCATTTGTTCAATGCAATGGCACAGAATATGAAATACTAGATGAAAACCCGGCTTCGCTCGGGTGAAATATGACTCATAATACATGTAGTTATTGGTTCTCAAGAAATATTAAAGACAAAGAAAGGCATAGATTCGTATATCATCGTTCATTGTGTTTAATAAATACTATTTTCCGTATACAAAAAGTACTCTGTGATCACTATGCAAAACTACATGAACACTGAAAAAGTGTCAAGTTGAGCCTCAGAGTTGAGCATTGTATTTTATCTACTCTCATATCGTAATGTTCTTATTATGAAATCAAAATCAGTACTTTAATGAGCCACTTTAGGCACACCCGTGTATAATGATTCATACAACCGTGTACAGTTGTTGTTCCCAAGATAATGCTATAAAATAACTGTTTTTCTATTATAGTACACTTTGGACCTATCAATAGTATAATCAATCAGTATCAATTCAATTTGACGATGACAATGTCACAAATTTTGTAACTTGAACTTTAGAGGTAAGAATTTAAGAATTATCTAATGCCATCATAGTCAAGAAGTGAAGTGAGGTAAGAATTTTTGGGAGTTGGCAAAACGGATTTGATTAAGTATATGATTATATTTTATTGTATTTGCCTACACATATCATTTTGACCAAAAATAGCTTTTTTTTTTTTGCAACGTTGGTAGAAATTCAATTTTTTTAAATGACATTATTTATATGAGTTTAGATAAAGTACTGTATGATACTGCACATAATTAGGTATTAAAAACTCGTGTGATACTATTAAGAACCTCGCCTACGGCTCGGTACTTAAACTCACACTCGTAGTTAATAACCCCTATTATGCAACAGTATCATAAACTACTATTATATTCTACATGTATTTTTATTTCTTGTCAAGTTGCATTAATGTTAATAAATCATTTTCATGTCATAGTCAGTCAGTTTATGTTAGGTCTCATTATGTGTTAGGGTTTTAGTACAATGGTAGTCGCTCTACTAAACATTTTCACGGACTTTTTGAGACAACTTGAAAAGCCTACTTACTACACACGTAATCATTTCGTTTCACTTCACTGGTGCACTTTATTGGACAAAGTACTACCGATAATACACAATTTCATGAAAATAAAATGAAAACGTAACGTCACTTCGCAAGTTCCCACCAAAAAGTCCAAAATAGGTTAGGTACATATATTATTTTTAAATCTCATCCGGTGTCAGTGACGTTTCTCTAGAATGGTCAATATGGAGACCATGGAGACTGTAATTTTGATGGAAATGCAATGATTCGTACCTTACCTACCTACCGCACTTTTCCGTAATTTCAATATTTGGCCAATGCAATGGAAGTTTTTTTGAAATGGGTGATGATTAGAGTGGATGTGTGAAGTGACAAAAATCTATCTCCATTGCGTTGTATGGGGGCCTATTATATTAGAGCAAAGAGGCTATTGCTATTAGTATATTATTTTTTTCTTTAGTAATCTCATGTCTTGGCACATTATAACTGTTTGTTTTTCTATATATATTTTTCTTGTCATCGTTTGGTTGTCAATTCTATAAGTTGTAATTAAATTTTATCTTAGATTTCCAAGAGTATTTTAATTCTACCAATAGGTTATGGGCCCTAGCACCGTATAATAAACGCGTAATATGGCATACATTGGAAATGGAAATACCGGAAACCCAAATCCGCAAGGAGGTAACATGCTGAGTTCATTGCCGTCTATAGAGAAATTAGATGGTAATGCAGATTACAACATGTGGAAGTTCATGATGGAACTGTATTTAACCCATGAAGAGTTGTGGGTGTATACAACGACAACAGCTGATGCAAGCGATGTATCAGGCTACAGAAAGGATCAGAAGGCAAGAGCAAAAATTTGCTTGATGGTGAAACCACACTGTTTGGTCCACGTACGTCAATTGAAATCGGCAAAGGAGGCATGGGATGCCTTAAAAGCTGCTTTTGAAGATAAGGGCTTAAATAATCGATGCAGATTATCGTCGAAGTTGGTGAGTCTGAAACTAGAGCAATTTCCTACGTTAAGAGCATATGTAACGGCCATCATAACTGTAGCACAACAATTGCGAGATCTAGGCAAGGAAATTGATGATGAATTGCTTGCAACATTAATGCTACAAGGGTTAAACGTTAGACGTTTCAACCCATGAGACTTGCAATAGAAAATTCAAACATACATTGACCACGGATTATGTTAAAAATAAATTGTTCCAAATGGAGGAAAACTATCTAACTGAGGGATGTAAGGTGACAGGTGATATTTCGCATGCAGGCACTGTAGAGAATGGTGTTTATAAAATCGCTTACTCTTCACAGGAAGTGGCTTTGGCCTCGACAGCATCTGAACAGATGATATTATGGCATAGACGAATGGGACATCTTGGGTTACGGAACCTTGCATTACTCAAAGATAAGATGGCAACTGGGGTAAGTTTTCCTAACACAACTTTAAATCTAGAGTGTGATGCATGTTTGATGGGGAAACAGCCAAGGAAGCCATTCAAGAAATCTGGTGCTAGCAGGGCAACGGAGATTTTGGAGTTAGTTCACACTGACGTGTGTGGACCTATGAGTCAAAAATCGTATGGAGGGTTGCGAATTTGCGATATTTTCTTACATTTATTGATGATCTTATCAGAAAAACTTTTGTATATTTTTTAAGGACTAAAGGAGAAGTTTTTGAGAAGTTTTCAGAGTTTGTAAAATTGTCGTAACGTCAAACAGGTAAAAAGTTAAAAATTATCAGATCTGATAATGGCAAAGAGTTCGTCAACAGGAGAATGGATGAATTCTGTAAAGAGAGGGGTATTCGTCATCAACTGACAGTGGAATATACACCGCAGCAAAATGGTGTTGCTGAGAGAGCGAACAGAACCAGCACAGAGAGAGCTAGATGTATGCTGGAAGAGGCTGGTTTAGACAAGCGGTTGTGGGCTGAAGCTGTTAATACTGCGGTATATTTAAAGAACCGATCACCCACTATTGCGGTTGAAAATATGACTCCAGAAGAGGCGTGGACTGGAAAAAAGGTTGACCTTAGTTACATACGAGTGTTCGGATGCAAGGCATTCCTTCATGTTCCAGATCAGAAGCGCAAGAAATGGGATTGCAAGAGCCAGGAGTTGATTATTATTGGTTACCGTGAAGAAACAAAAGGCTATCGATTAATTAATCCTGTGACAGGTGAATTGCATAAAGGTAGAGATGTAGTGTTCTTTGAAAACGAAAAATATGGGAGTAAAAGAGAGGCGTCCAGTGAAGAAATAATTCCATTGACACAAAGTAGCAATGAAATAGAAGAAATAGAGATTATGAGGCTAGAGAGGCTACCCCTGAAGAATCTTTAGAAGAAGAAGTATGGGAAACACCTGACGGAAGAGAAGAATCAGATACAGAGGATTTATCTCAAACACATGAGATACAGGAAGTGTCAGAGAGGAGATACCCAAACAGAGATAGGAAAACAAAACAGTTTCCACATTTTATAACTTATCAAGCTGTAACTGAGGTTCTAGATCCGTTGACAGTTAAAGATGCACTATCTAGAGCAGATGCATCTAAATGGAGACTTGCTATTAAGGAGGAGCTAGAAGCACTCGAGCAAAATAAAACGTGGAAGCTTGTGAAGCCACCGAGATCATGCAACATCGTTGATTCTAAATGGTTATTTAGAATTAAAGAAGAGGCGGGGGGAATAACACGTTATAAGGCACGACTCGTTGCAAGAGGCTTCAGTCAACGCAGAGGAATTGATTGTTTTGATACATTCTCGCCAGTGGTAAGGCACAGCTCGTTGAGAATGCTAATAGCCTTAGCAGCAAATATGGATTTAAAAATTGACCATATGGATGTTAAGACGGCATTCCTAAATGGAGACTTGCAAGAAGTCGTCTATATGAAACAACCCGAGGGCTTTGAAGTAAAAGGCAAGGAAGATTGCGTATGTCTTTTACAAAGAACTGAACAAGTGGAAGTTCAGAAGGTCCGAAAATGAACCGTGTGTTTACACTAGATCACAGTGTGGAAACATAACAATCATTGCTATCTATGTGGATGATATTTTTAAGACGTTTCATTTCCGAGTTGATTGGTAAGAAAGAAGAGACGATCAATATTTTTTCAGATAGTCAGTCAGCTATAGCTATCGCCTACAACCCAGTGCACCATCAACGCACGAAACATCTGGATGTCCGTTATCATTTTGTGCGGGATGCTGTTGAGGCAGTAGTCATTAAGGTAGAATACTGTCAAACTGAGAGAATGGTTGCAGATGTTCTAACTAAACCCCTTCTCAGAGGTAAGTTTGAGTGGTGTATGAAAGGTATGGGGTTGTATGAATGACAGATGTGAAAGTTGTTAAGTGTGAGCAAGCCATGAGATTAAGGAGGAGTATTACAGCAAAGAGGCTATTGCTATTGGTATATTATTTTTTTCTTTAGATTATTGTACCCTTATGTAAAATGTTTCACTAAGTGCTGAGAACAATTTTTTTTTTTATTATTTATTATTATTAACTTTATTCGACTCCGAGACCGACTAATCAGGGACGATTTATGATTACGAGTGATAAAATGAACAGATTGTGATACCCTGTTGGTAAGTGCAGGTCCGTTCACATTTTGACGCTTTGATGTATTGTGAACTATCATCATCATCATATCTTAAGTTATTACGTCATATTCACAATATGGTTGGTTATGGTTCACGGTTTATCGCAAGTTCAAGTTGCAATTACGCGAGATATTTTGACGAACTGACGGCGCTCACAAAGATACGGTGACATGTGTAGGTACTCCTGTCAGCTACATAGTTCAGACACCGATGGAGATGGCGCTGCAATATATCAACACTATCTACAAACATACCTACATCACACTAGTGAAGTTCGGTCACGCATTCGCATATAATACAAGATATTAACATCAACAGCTAGACCGCGTTCCCCAGGCGTTATGACCTAGCCTGGCCACTTCTATCATGCTTTAAATACACTGTAATTATCAAAATAACGGTGTTTTTGAACGGCTTACCCTCGCCATAATTTCACCCCTCGCCACTGATAGGTACCTACCTACATGTTGTGCCGACTCCAAATAATTGATATGCCAGTCCTGCCTGTGGAACCTTCTTGTGTATTATTATCTTTGGTTTTATACCTACCTACCCTATCCTTGAGTTAACCACAAACCTTAATATCGCGCGCAAGTCGATTATCACTACGACAATAAGTACCTATTATCTCATAAACCACAAAAACAATTCTACACGATCAGTTTTACCTAGGTACTTGTATCTACTTAGAATCAGAAAAAATGTATACCTATACTTATTCGACGAAATTCAGTCCAAAAACGTTAACCTATCCGAAAGTCACCTTCGCTTAATTTTTTTTGCCGGAAACTGCGAATTACTAAACACAGTAGTCATAAATGTATACACTTTAACTACAGTAAGTTTTGCTTTGACAATGCCGACCATAAGTCATACGTCAAGTAATTTGAACAAACAGGCTAATTCAAACAGTTTTATCAAATTGATCTATGGGAAAAGTTGTCAAATGGCATGAAGAAATATTAATTCTTGTATTTCTATTTGATCAAAATTAAATAATTTGAGCGTGTGTGTTGCGAGCTAATGGACTGACTAACAACAGGAGCTTTGAATATGTTTCCTCATTCATTCGCAAATAATTATACCAGTCTTCAGGAGTACATTATAATTACCTAATTCAATAAGTTTATGTGCGAATCTTCGATCAATCACGTGCGAACATTGTTTCTTTTCATTTTTTTACACTATATTGTATTTTATATTCTTCATGTATTTTTATTTCTTGACAAGTTGAATTAATGATAATAAATCATTTTCAAGTCATAGTCAGTCATGTAGTTAGTCAGTTTATGTTAGGTCTCATTAGATGTAAGGGTTACAATGGTGGTCACTCTACTAATAATTTTCAAGGTCTTTTTAATTGAGACATCTTGAAAAGCCTACTTACTATAGGGTAGTTGACACTGTCAAAAATAAATGACCAAACACTAACCAATGCATAAAACATCTAAAAACACGTGGAAATAACAAATATGTTGTATTTATGATTTAATGCTTTTTATGATTACCAGTGGAACCACTAAGAGTATATGATTTGATGCTATGAAACTATGACGTCATAGTGTAATATTTCATACAAAATTCCATAGAAACTATCGTTTTGACATTTATTAAAAAGTAGCTGATTTGATATGTCAGTCAACTACCCTATTATACACGTAATCATTTCACTTCACTGGTGCACTTGTATTGATTTTTATTGGACAAAATACTACCGATAATATTCAATAAAACCCAAAATACACAATTTCATGAAAATAAAATAAAACGTAACGCCACTTCGCAAGTTCCCACCAAAAAGTCCAAAATAGGTTAGGTATATTATTTTTATATGTCATCCGGTGTCAGTGACGTTTCGCTAGAGTTGTCAATATAGTGACTGTAATTTGTCTGTCAGCAGTCAGCACCATTAGAATTTAACAAAATACTCGACAATCCGAATTTTGCGGATATATGTTGTCGATTCGAAATCTTTATTGTTTTATGTTTTATTATTCAGGTAAGGTTTCGATCGAGTCTAACGTGCCCCTGCACGAAATTATTAATATAGATAGGTACAGTACTCTTTTTCCTTTCCGATTTTTTGTCCTTTTTTGAACATTCAAAGCAAATATGGATTTCGGACAAAGACAGAGACTGTTTTCACAATTGTCTCCAGAATACAATATTTTTTAAAAGAATATTGCTCTATGACTGATTTAAAAGATGATTAAATGAAACAAAAATCGTAAACTACAAGACGCCCAAACTGTTGTTAGTTACTGAAAGGATATTTATTTCATTACAAAGAAGCAAACCTACGAGATAATTATAATATTGGCAGGTAAAACTTTAAAAATAAATTGAAACAAAGTTTTCAGATTAACTACAATACAATATATTACAAATAGCTAAACATAATAACAGGCTTTTTATTGCCACCTATAATGCGCGTAGGCTCTGTTCGCTTCACACTGGCGGTGGAGATCTTGTTTTCTTTTTACAACTTTTCCAGTATTATTGGCAGCATCTAAAAGTTCTCTAGCAAATTGTTCGGGGAAATGTATTGTCCTTTCTTTCTCATTTGCAGCATCCAGCAGCCACTTGATTGCCAAAAATAAGGACCTCTTCTCTGTAATTGGACCAGGGACCTGCAACACATTTGATTTCTTTATTTTGAATCTAATTAAGCATAGGTTAGGCATTATACGAGCCCCGATGCAAAATAGTTCGTCTAGTATGGAAAGTAGTGCAAAGCGTAAAATATAGAAAGTAAATATTGGTAAAATAATTAAGAACGTTTAATAAAAAGTAAACCACAATTTGAGATACATTCTAAAGTTTATTTTAACATAACTGAAATTCTTTCATGACTTTACATAACATAAAAAATTTTAAAAAATATTCTAAAACATAATGCAAAAGTATTCGTCTATCCTTGTCACTCACGCAAAATAGTTCGTCTACCACTTAGTTGTGTCGCCTTTGCTCTCAATGACAGCTTTAATGCGAAGAGACATGGTTGCAACCAACGCTGCACACTCCTCAGATGTAATTGACTCCCAGACAGCCAAGAGTTTAGCCTTTAAGTCGCTCTTCGATCTTAATGGATTTTTACGGAGAACTTTTTTCATTTTCCACCACAGGGTTTCGATCGGTGACAAGTCCGGACTGTTAGATGGCCATTCGATTGTAGGGATTCTTTTCGCTAGTAGCCACGTCTTTGTTGTCCTTGCAGTATGGCAGGAAGCACCATCCTGTTGAAAAATGAAGGAATCTTGATGCTTAAGTGACGAAATAGAGGGCAGTCAATTCTCTTCCAAAAGGTTTTGATACCTTGCAGCATTGATAGAACCATCCACAAACTGCATACCACCAACACCTTGTGCAGACTTGCAGCCCCATATCATAAGAGACGCCGGAAACTTCACTTTGCGTTTGAGACAATCAGTATTAAATGCCTCATTTTTGTTCCGAATCACTTTTTTCTTTCATCGCCGACTGATTTGATAAGTCAGTCAACTACCCTATTTGGACTCATCACTCCAAATGATACTACGCCACTGATAACTAATTGACTCAAGCTGGAAACAAATTATCGGACGAGGCTGATGGACGCGGCTTACAGTCTCGGCTGATAAGTGTGCACAGTCGTTTGAGACGTGGGTCGCGGACGCATTCCAACGCCTATTCCTGATTGACACTGGCAAAATACAAAAACTGTGTGACTAACGTTTTGTGCAATATGACGGTCTATGTTGCCCTGTGTAATATTTGGTAATAATAAAATATATAATTTTTGTATGGTGTTTATCGACAAGAAAAATAAAATTAGATATTTTTTATCAGTTTGAATAATTATTTAGCTTGTTTATAAAAAATAGGTAACTAATAGGTATCACACGCCTTTTGGAAATTGAATAAAAAAATATTAACCCGTAATATTTAATTCGGAAGCTATTTGCTCCCAGGCTTCTTGTTTTTTAGAAGCATTTTTATAATCTTTTATTGTGTGATTATATAGTATTTCTCTATTACGAACACACTCAATTTTTTTCGTCCATTTCTAGGTAGTAGTAGTGTAGAATGTAGATACGTCCAACCTCTCGCGTAGTCCGCGTCCTTCTGGCGCACGGACGGGTCCCGCACCCTGTGCATACCGTCCGCGGACGTTTTCGGCTGACAAAAACATCCAGCGCGCCAGATTTCTATCGGACGTCCGAACGCTCAAGGTCAGCTCAGGGTTACGTCCACGACTTACATCCGATGATTTGCACAGCTCAGTGTCTACTACGTCCTGATGATGCTTCGTGAAGAAGCGAAACACGTGTCGATTTCCTGTTAAATTCCCTTGTTTTGGACTTGACAGAGAAGGATATATCCAGCGGAATTAGTTACTAAATATTTGTCTTCCATCTAATCTTACTACGCCACTGATCGTCCAATTTAAATGATCACAAGCAACCTTCAACCTCTTTTTCTTTTGTACAGCAGTCAACAGTGGTTTCTCCTTAGCGGTGTAAAATCCGTAACCCATTCTTTTTAGGACTCTTTTGCAAGTATCAACTGAGACGTCTTTGTGAATCATGTCCTTCCATTGCACCGTGAGTTCTCCAGCATGACGATTATTTTTGATAATTTTCTTCAGAATTCTGTTTTCTACTGCACTTGTGATGCGTGGTCGACCAGTTTTCTTCAAACAAGAAGTCGTTCTATTCTTTTTATAGTGCTGAATGATAGATTGGACTATAGACCTGGGAAGTATCAAGTCTTTAGATATTTGGTAACTTGATTTGCTAGCATCAACCTCACAAACTATTCGCTTTCGAAGCTCTTCACACACGGGTTTGCCACGACCCATTGTTATTTGAAAACTAATGAAAAAAACTGAAATTTTCAAAATTTATACGGTCTCACTTAACAAATCACACAGAATTACTTTTACAAATTTAAATTATGCAACATAATTAGTACAAAGAAGGAATAATTTTATTTAACTCACCGATAGACGAATTATTTTGCATCAATTAACAATTAGACGAACTATTTTGCTTATAACTTCATCGAATTTAAAACAGGATATGTATAAATTTAAAAAGCTAAAATAGTTTATTGGTTCATAATTAAAAATGACATAAGTAACGCGACATGTGATAGTAGAACAGCTTAATATTTTATATAGATATACAAAAATACTGAAGTTAGAAAAAATCTCACAGAGAAAATTTCACACTAGACAAACTATTTTACATTGGGGCTCGTATTATACTTAAGCCTGACCTGCCGGACTATTGCGTATCTTTTGATTAATGATTTCATCCAATAACGTGCTACGACGACAACCATTTTGAGGGCGTGGTCGAGCCCTTATTGGATGATTTCGGAGCGTCTACCTGTTGCTGTTATCAATATCAAGCAAAATTAAGCAAAAAATCATAAATATTTATTTTATTCTGTTTTTTAGTATTTGTTGTTATAGCGGATCATGAGATACAGCTTTGACAGACAACGGAGTCTTAGTAATAGGGTCCAGTTTTACCCTTTGGGTACGGAACCCTAAAAACCTGCTTTACTATAGGGATACTGCAAATATTTTCGTAATGTAGCTCCAAAATTAAGACTAACGTAATCTCTATACCTACCTACATACTGGGTGTAAATGACAGCATACCATGGATTTAACTCATGATTCTGAAACTCCCAGACTTTGAATTTTTCATCGATTTTTTCATGAATTATACGATTTTTTTTCAGAATTTTAGGATTCATTATTAGAAGTCATATCAACAAGATTTTGTATCTCATGCGTCAGATATCACATGGTGTTCGATGGCTTTAGTTCAGAATTTTAATTATTCGAAATAAAATATGTTTGTGACTAGACTAAATAGCACTGGTTTATGCACAAAATGTTTTCATAAATGTTTACCTCATTGGTAATGTGCGAGCTTGTGGTTCCCAGTGTGCCTACCTATTATGGAACTGAGTGGTAATAAACATACACACGCAAACTTTCACATTTATAATAAGAGAGTTAGAAAACTTAGGCAGTAATTAATTCAAAACTAACATTTGGGGTATGTGTAACAAATCATCTTAGTACCCTATTTCCACACAGAGATCAATCAAATCCAGTTTAAGAAACAGCAGTAGTGTAGTTTATATCAGTGGATAAGTAAACAAATAAATACAAACCTGGTATGTTATACCACCTCTCTTGATGGGTGATAACTGTAGTAAAGGTTTTACATTTTCCACAGCTTTATGTAATATTTCTTTTGGGCTTAATACTATTTTCTCTCTTCCTTCTGGCGTAGAAGCTAAATGGTAGCGTTCAATCTGTGTTCTTTTGATGTTTTCAAAAGCTTTTTCTACAAGTGTGCGAGCCAACTGTTTCTTGCCCATTTCCATGACATGATTAATGACTTTACTGAAATTTTGAAAAAGAGTGGGTAAGTCACTTAAAGATGTCACAATAAGGGTGCTTTTCCATCAGAACATACTTTTTTTCTCGGGAAAATATAACTCGGGAACGCGGGCGAAACCGCGGGGTGGCAGCTAGTGGATCATAATATTATTAAACTAGTAAATTATCCTAATTGATATGAATAATATGTCATATATAAGCAAAACAAGTCAAATTATCATCTTACTTGACAAGAGGATCATAATATGTAGAAGACGTCTCGTAGACAGCTGGAGGCTTCACTGGTACTGTAGCTATTTTTGATAGCTCAGAGCTCTCAATGAGCTTAGCCTGGTCTTCTTTCCTAAACACCGGGTTTTGAAAATAGTCTGGAAAACTTGTAGGCCTTGAATAACCTCTGCATTGAAATAATACGTTGATAGGCAACCTGTAAAAAGATTTAGTTAGGGACATAAGAAAATATACTACACCATGACTAAAACTGAACTCGTCAATTAAAGCTATACAATACAGACAGACCTATAAAACAAATTAAAGGAAGAGGACTGTGAAAGAATCTTTTGAAGTTTATTCCGTAAATTATTTGCCATTATCCCTGTGGAAAAATAATAATAACCTGAAAAGTTCGACTGACTTGACCACAGATTATTATACTCCGCTAGGAGTAAAAGTGTTCCGTGGTACTAAAGTACAGCAAAAAGAATCGAAGGAACAAATGAGACCAAATCTAAGGAACACTTGACAAAAACGTAGTAATATGTTACTTGATTATTATTCTCTTTGCGCTTGACCTATGCGCTTGACCACGCTTGACTGACACACTTCAAATTACTTTTTGTAATTACGAAATATATTCTCTAGTTGAGTTTGTATGTGTAATAAAATATAATTATATTTTATTGAACTAACTATTTACATCATAACTAAATATTAATAAGAAATACATACATTACAAATAAAACTCTATTACATTAAATTAAGACTACAATCACTTGAGATATACAGTGTGTCTGTTCATGAACTAGCCATATTTTAGGTACTTATATACAGGTTGAATTTTTTAAGTGGGCGTGGTAGACCAAATCCTAAAGTATAGGGAATAGAGAAAAAGGCCGATTTTGATGAAAACTAAAACTGTATACTTGGATTTTCAAAAATATTATTTGCCTTGCCGGGAATCGAACTCATTAATTTTGAAAAAAAAAACACAGCATGTATTATTGCTCCATATCATAGTATCGCTTATAATGACCAATTTCTGCGAAGTAATGTTATATGGCGAAATAAAGGAAAGGTAAATTTTTTAAGGAAATACTGTTTACTTTTAAAGAAATAGGTACATACTCGTACCTTAATACATTTTTCAAAATCACACCAATTATTTAAAATACATAAACTTATGATGAAGAAAGCACTAAATCTTTGAGGTGTCTGCTTGTGTATTGAATTCACAATTTTTTATTCAATTTTTCGAGCCAGCCGTTTAGCTTTTAGAGGGGGGACAGGACGCCCTATTTTAACAAAATCTGCGCTTTAAAGTTGAATACCTCGTAAACGGATACCTAAATCAAAAAAATTACTGAGCAACCTTTCCATATTTTTAAAAAACCTATCTAATGATACCCCACACAAGAGGATATACGCGAGAAAAAAAAATATCCCCACTTACTATAGGTACTTACCATAGGTAACCCAAAATAGTAGTTTATCATAGTGTTGCATAATAGGGGTTATTAAGCCGAGCCGTAAGCGAGGTTCTTAATAGTATCACACGAGTATTTAATACCTAATTATGTGCAGTATCCTGTATCATACAGTACTTTATCTAAACTCATATAAATAATGTAATTCAAAGGTAAAAAATCGATAATATTTTGTCATAGGTTTTCATGACTTACGATTATCGATTATTCGTCATTTCCATTGCCGCCTCCACAATTTCAGATCCAAGTTTATTTCACCTTAGTATCACTGCTATTTTTCTGTCAGTTTTGGCCAAAATAAAATATATATGCAAAAAATCAATAAAATAAACAAACATTAATCATCATGGCGCCCAAATCCATGTGGAGAAAAACTCCTAAATTGAGATCTCTACCGCATACGCGAGCACAGACAAAGTCAATTTGCATCTAAAATTGAATCGATACTGATTGATTCCTAATTGTTTAGTCCTAATGTCTGGCCACATAAAATGTTTTTTTCTTTATTATTTCGTTTGACAAGTTGACTGACAGTAATTGAAGTATTAAAACCCAAAAAACATTATGAGTGGCCAGAATGTCCAAATACTTATACTTTAATAGAAAAAAAGTTATTTTATAGCATTATCTTGGGAAGAAAACTGGACTATAATATAATTTTTTAATTTCATTAAACAGGGGTGTGCATAAAGGGGGTCATTAAAGTACTGTTTTTGATTTGATAATAGGAACATTACGATATGAGAGTAGATAAAAAAATATATTTCATGATTTTATTTTAGCACTTTGTCGACGTGCTAAATACACATATCCATAGAAAGTTTTATCTTTCTAGTACTAACCGTTTGGAAGGTAAGCCGAGAATGGACGGACGGACATGACGAAACTATAAGCAATACACATGAAAGCAATAAAGTTTGAAGTTTGAAGTTTAAGGGTTCCAGACGTGAACTACGGAACCCTAAAAAATATTATAATTTGCATGAGATTCATACTTTTTTAAGGGTTGGTGTGACTTATTAGCGTCCAAAGAGGATATAATACTACGTTTAGCGTCCCGATACGGATATCAACATCTATCTATGGCTACATTCAGAATCATGCTAATATCGATAAATTACACAGGTCTACAAAAAACAAAATTTGCTGGCAAGCAATCCTTTAGCATGATTTGTTAAATGACTTCACAAACACTAACACATGGTGTATTTTAGTAAAATTGCCCTTACGGACACTCTTTTTGGGACCTTACACCTCTTATATTTTAATTTTAAAATCGAATAAAAAAATCGATTTTTTACATAATTGTTTAGTTTTTGACATCTAATCCCGTCCCTACCTTACCTACAATTTTTTTTAGACTATTTTATTTTGTGGTGCTATTCTATTCTTGCAAGAATTCTTGAATTTATCAAAATTCATGCATGCGATATGTCAACAATCATTAAATTTGAGCTTAGAGAATTAAGAAAACTCGCCAATGACAAAAAATCTTGTGTTGTAGAAAAGAAAGTAACTCAAAATTTGGCATTACAACCACGATGCCTTGGAAATCTCAAAGACTCAGTTAAAAATTTATTGGATTATAAGATTGGAAAGTTCGACAAAGAGTGAGCCCCAGCCTTTTGTTTATGTACCTAGATATTTTATGATTTTTGCCCTAAGCAGAACTAGATTACTAGGATGTGAAATCTGACTGGTGCAGTGCAGGAATCAGTCTTATTTTACCTTGTCCAGCTTATCGTAATTTTGATCAAGTTTTAAAAGGCTCATTTCGATACCACTGAACTATAATCGCCTTAATAGGAATTTATTAAAGGAAAGTACTATTCACGTACGGTGCCACACCAGCAGCACTGCATTCCACACGCGCTCTGTTATTTGCAATGAACTTAGATTAAAGTTGTGAATGGTGTTTACAGGGACCCATAAAAGTATATAAGGTTCCCTTATATCCTGGGTATTAGGGTTAAACTGAAAGGCACAGCTAGTTCTCTCTCATAGTTCACATATATACAAGTTACATTCAGAGAATTTATATTAATATTATAAAGATGGAAAGTTGGTATGTTTGAATGTAGGAGGTAATCTCCGGAGGTAATGGTGAAAAATCACCACTGGGAACCTACATTTTCCTTGAGTTAGGCATCTTTTTATCCCTAGAATACTGGTAAAACTTACAATTGGCTAGTGTAATAATAATGATGTGATTGTAATGTAAGCAAGAATTAGATAGGCACTTAGGTATTTAAATAATTTGATAATTGCTAGTGTAGAGAGAAACAACTAAAACCATACCATACACATTACTTGTTTCAGGTTTAATGGCATACTCTTGAGTTATAAGAACTTACGTATTCTTCATAATGTTGGTACTATTAGAAACGATAATGCTGATATTCATTTCCAAATACAAGCAGACTATTTCATATTCCGACCATATGTGGGAGCCTCACTGACAGGCATAGTGAATAAAAAAAGCTCCACTCATTTGGGCATACTTGTACACAGGTATGTATAGTGTTACTCAGTGAATTTACTTTATCCCTCTAAATGAGCTTCTCTTGTTTAATTATTTATACGTACACCTACAGTAAGTAGGTTTGATTCCCACCATGGATAGTTATCACATGTCATGTATGTACCAATGTGATATTTTTTGTCTAATTAGGTAGTGCTGGCTACCCTACATTACTTGTGCATCCTTTAATGGGTAGATAGTGGTGTTGATTCTGTTGTTTATTAATTAATAATTTATTCTCACCATAACTCTTTGTATTAAGAAAGGGATGCATGATATTTTTGTCCTGTCAGATTAGTTGGAGCATTTTTTAGAAACCTATGTTGGATTTATAATATTGAAAATCTTTTAATAAGGAACCAAGCCTCAAATCATGCGTAGATACTTAACCATTTTGCAAACATACATTTCCTTAAGCATTTAATTGGTAGTATCTGGGTGAGTGAGCTTTGCTCCGAGTTTTTTTTTTTGTAAAATCTTGTTTTTTGGAGAAGATAACTTTGAAGTTTTTGAGCTGCAGTTGGTTGTAAGCCCAGTATATTTGTATTCAAATAATGTCTTATAGTATAGCTCTATCTCACAGTCTTGAAGTATAGGTAGGTAGAAATAGGCTATAATCCAATAGCAGCAATTCTAGTATGCTAAAAAAAATTAACCTACAAACTATTTGTCATGCAGAGTTTTCAACGTAGTCATACCAAGGCCTACAGAAGAGCCAGGCAACAAGTGGATCGGAGCAGGCATCTTAGAAGGTCAAGAAGTTACCTTTTCTATAGTGGTTTTGGACCTTTTTGGAGCTTTACCTTACATTAGAGGGGAGCTTGATGAGAGGTGAATTTATGTATCCAAATAAAGATTAATTCATACTTTTATATGATTAGGTCATTAAATTGAGCAAATTTTATGTTCCAGAAGTATGTCAGTAACTGATAGAGAGGATTATGAGGATATTGAAATGAAACCATCTCAATCAATTACAGTATCTTATGTTGATTTTGATAAGACCAAGCCTTATGTTCATAAAATTGGAGATGGATTATATTCCACAACAACAAAAACTATGCCTAGCAATTCTAAATTAATAAATTCCAATAAAATTCAAATGAAAAATAGCTTAATAATGCCAGATAGCCATCAACTAGCTAGTGGAAAGCTAAGTAGTCCACCAGCAAAAAATGTTATGAGTGATATCATTATGGTAGAGAAAGGAAAAAATAAAAGGCAGAGCAAATCTTCAGAAACAAATCAAAAACTGGATCTAAAATCAATTAAAAAACACAAACATGAAAATTTTTAAATTTTATATAGTAGCTATCTATTTTACTTATGACTTTTCAGAGTATTGTTTTAAATTAAATATACTGACTATAAAATCCATATTTATTTATTGTAATAAATTAGTGCACCTTAAGGGGGAGGGTTCGGTTGGAGCGCGAAATTCAAATTTTGTCACGTTTTTTGCAAATTGCAGCTCAGTTATAGGTCGTAAGTTATCAACATGTTATTTGCGAGAAGAATGGTAGTATATTTACTGATTAATAACAAAAGAAATCATCAACATATTCTTCCAAGGTATATTAGTAACATTTTCATGAAAGTCGTATATGTCAGTAATATAGCTTGGAGGAATGTGTTGATAATTTCTTTTGTTATTAATCTGTAAATATATTGGATAAAATACCACCGATAATGTTCAATAAAACTCAAAATACACGATTTTATGAAAAAATAAAGATTCTGACGAATTGAGAACCTCCTTTTTGAAGTCGTACGTCACTTCGCAAGTTCCCGCCAAAAAGTCCGGTCATAGATTAATAAATATTAGTACTAAAGTACAGATAGGTATCGAAGGAACAAATCCAAGGAACGCTTATAAATACTTAAATATTATACTTTCTTTAGTACTATTTATAAATCTGTGGTATTTATTATATTCTCTTTGGTTATCTGTGGCATATGCCATCGTGTGTTGTCGATACAATGTACAAATTCAACTCTAAATTATCTTCGCATTTTATGAAAACGTGACCAATTTGATTATAACAAATGGATAATTTGGAAGCCACCCTACGTACCCAACTGTAAAAATTACTATTCACTACATAAGTCTTTCGACTAAGATTTAAAAATGTCGAAGAATGGCGAAGTGTCATCAAATCAAGGTGAGGGACCGAGGGACATCGGACCTCTAAATATTTCAAATAAATTAAATATTTTATTGAAATTGTAACAAAATAATTATCAATCAATAATAAATTTCAGGTCCCAGCAGACCTAATATGCCAAAACCGGAGTTGAATTTATTAGGTACTGAGAAACGTAAAGTACTAGAACTGCAGATTGGAGGTCCGTCTGTTGAAGGGGCAGCTTTCCTGCCTTTCTGTCCGACACCACCAACTGCGCCAAAGCCTCGACCACCCACACGAACCATCAGGGACGTGTTACCTGACAACACCAGGTGAATAATTAAGTTACACAAATAAAAATATCTTTGTTAAATATTTGATACACTTGTTTTTGATCATCTAAACAACGTAAGTGTTATGTAGGTGTGATAATACTATACCCTCCCTGCTTCAAGTGAAATACTTTTTATTGAAATAGATCTTCACAGGCACTTCTGACTTGCTTTTTCTCAGAAGGGCCGGCAGTCAGCTTTTCAAATGTGTTTACATAGACCTAAAAACAAACCATACACTAATTGGAGTCTATAAGCAGAATTTACAACATATTTATTCCTTCCTAGTTTTGATATCAGTGCATGTCACATTTTTTAAAATATTATATTTTGATGTACAAATAATATGTTTGCATAAATATATTAGCAGTCTGTGCATCTGTTTCTGTTTGAAAAATCAACATAGTACAGAAGTGGACACTTATCTGTAGCCGTATGTACCTATGCAGTTTAACTTCAACTCAAACCATAAAGTACAAACTATACCTAGGTCAGGGCATACTATGAAGAGTTATTTAATACTAAAATTGGAAAATCTAGGGCTAAACATTGATGGTCGCAACTTGGAGCAAAATAATTACCCAGTAGTACCCATGAGAAGGTCAAAGGAATGTCATGAGACAGGTTGCTGGAACAATATGGGGTAGAGTGGCCAGAGAGAGATCAGAAGAATGGATAAGGACCCTTTGCCGACTGGCAAACCAACTCGCAAAAATGGAGCAAAATTTATATACCTATTTAAAAACAAAACCATTGTATTACACCACAACAAAACCACCTCTATTTGTCAGAATAAAAGGCTTTATTATTATTACCAATACTTTAGTCTTCTGAAACTTCCAATTACTCTTTCTTTTTCTTCTTTCTTAGATTCCTGGAACTTATCCACCTCCTTACTAATAACTTCAAGATAATCTTTTAAATATAAGGAGAGTTTGAGTTAGTGAATGGGCAATAAGAAGGAGAATCCAAGAAGCAAGAGCTCAGTAGTAGTAATATCGAACTCCATGACGAAAATTGTGGTTTAGAATCCTACAGTGAGCTTTCAGTGGAAAGGAAGGAAAACATTATGATAAAACCAAAGCGCGGTAGTAGGGTACTACTTTGCTGGTTGTCTGTCGTCCTTAAGTTGGAGTACCTGCTGGTGTGTTCCAACAGCTGCACCAGTTTTTATACACGATGGGTTACATTATTGGAATTTTCGAGTAGGGATCCCTAATTTTCATTGAAAATAAAATAGCCTAAGACTTGAAAATTGGTCTAGAAGTTTTTGAGTTCCATTAAAAATCAAAGTTTCTTTATAATGTTAGTGTAGACATGCTACTAATAGTTGGTAATTATTGCTTGATTAGACCTATGCTATGAAAATTTTTTGGTGGGTGAGAACACATTCCTCACCGTGTATCTTTGATGAAAAGTAACTCTAACTTTTTTTCATTTCAGAGACAGATGTAGGATATACCCATCCATGCAGTCTTCAGGCAAGCTGCAATTATCTGCCACAGAAGTATATGACTTCACAGCAGATGACTTACAGGACCTTGGAGAAATTGGGCGAGGTGCATTTGGAGCTGTGAATAAAATGGTTCACAGAAAGTGAGTCCGATAGCTTTTAATATACCTTATCTGATTTTAATCGCATAATCATTTTTGTAATTGTTTTATAGAATGCATTATCCCATTATAGTCTAAGCCGCCCACTGCCTACTTCGGGCTATGTCGGTTATCTTAGTTCGCCTCCGGATCTCATCATTTCTGATTCGATCTCGCAGGGAAACTCAGAGCATAGCCCTCTCCATTGCTCTTTGGGTGACCCTGAGCCTTCTTATGCGGCCAATCGTACGCGACAACGGTGGATGCGGGATCTTGGTGATCTTTGGGGGAGGGAGGCCTTTGTCCAGCTGTGGATGTCATTCGGCTGACATAATGATGAAAAAAAAAATCGACTACCCTTCAGCCAAGTTTCGACTCTTACAATTAGAATTAACAAGGTCAATTTCCTTCAAGGACAATTTCACAAATTTTCACGGTGCCTCAAGAACCTACCCAAAATTATTCGAACATCCACCATAAATATATGTCATTAATAAATACTTGCAGAAGTTGCAGACATAAAATTTGTTTTTGTTTTAGAACAAATCGAGTAATGGCTGTGAAACGTATTCGTTCGACAGTGGATGAAAAGGAACAAAAACAGCTATTGATGGATCTCGAAGTAGTGATGAAAAGTAATGACTGTCCATACATTGTTCAGTTTTATGGAGCCCTTTTTAAGGAAGTGAGTGTTGAAATATTTTATCTGTACTTTACAACGATATTCTAAGGGTGCGTGTTGTTTCAAAGAATTGATTTACATTTCATGCATTACTAAGACTCCGCTGTCTGTCTGTCCGTCTGTCACCAGGCTGTATCTCAAGAACCGTGATAGTTAGACAGTTGAAATATTCACAGATGATGTATATCTGTTGCTGCTATAACAACAAATACCAAAAACCAGAATAAAAAAATAGTTACGTGGGGCTCCCATACAACAGACATAATTTTTGTTGCCGTTTTTATAAATAACTAGTTGACCCGGCAGACGTTGTCCTGCCCTGAGAACAAAAATAAAACTGAGACCTACCTCTACCTACCCCTACCTACCTTACCTACCTACCCTAACTAACTACCTACCCCTACCAAACTACCTACCCCTAACCTAACTACCTACCTTACCTACCTACCCTACCTACCCCTACCTATCTACCTACCCCTACCTATCTACCTACCCCTACCTAACTACCTACCCCTACCTAACTACCTACCCCTACCTAACTACCTACCCCTACCTACCTTACCTACCTACCCCTACCTAACTACCTACCCCTGCCTACCTTACCTACCTACCCTACCTACCTCTACCTACCCCTACCTATCTACCTACCCCTACCTACCTTACCTACCTACCCTACCTACCTCTACCTACCCCTACCTATCTACCTACCCCTACCTATCTACCTACCCCTACCTATCTACCTACCCCTACCTAACTACCTACCCCTACCTAACTACCTACCCCTACCTAACTACCTACCCCTTCACAGGCACTTATGAATTATCAGACTCTAATGCATGGTACGGAACCCTTAGTGCGCGAGTCCGACTCGCACTTTTTACAATAGCGTACCATTTTCGAACACTTAAGTCACAATGCTTAATTCATTTACATAAAAATAGGCCAAGTCATGTAAGAAACACGCTCACTATAGGTACGGTTTCGTAGTCAGCGCGATGTGGTGAAGTAAGCCTAATAAGACTGAACTTGAATGAACGGGAAGCACTTTCTCTACTACCTCAATGTCCACAAGAACAATTAATTTTCTCCGTAATTTATGACATCACGATTAGGAACTTCATGATAGATCAGCGCGGAGCGTCAATATTAATGCTAGGAACACAAAATGAATGAAACCTCATTTATTCCTGTGAACTTAAGGATCTGACAATTTCCTTTTGATCACCCACACTTGCACCGGCGCCGGCGCTCAAATAGACATTTTTGTTTTTTTTATTTTCTTGAATTTCTTGTGTTATTGTGCTTATGAATATACTATCATGTCATATCAATATCACCCTTCGATATCACCAAACTGTTTTCTTTTATAGGGAGACTGCTGGATTTGTATGGAATTAATGGATACTTCATTAGATAAATTTTATAAGTTTATATGTGAAAGGATGCAGACTCGAATACCTGAAAACCATATAGCTAAAATAACTCTTGCTACGGTTAAAGCTTTAAATTATTTAAAAGAGAAACTTAAAATAATTCATAGGTAAGTCCCTTAGATAATAAACCTGTCGTTCTTATTTATTTATTTGTGTATGATAAATTACCTAATACAAAAAAAAACACAAAAGGAAGAAGCCTTGCTGAGTTTCATGCCAGAGTCTTCTCAGTTTAAGTGAATTCCGATCCATTGGTAGAGTAACCACAGTTCCACCATGCTAATGAATGAACTCTAATCTCACACAGTTTTTAAGTCATTGAAAGTGTAGCTCATGTTCCATGGAAAATATCATGTTACCGCTGACTTCAAACCAGTGTCAGATTAGAGTTCCTACATGGCTTTTTTATACTTTTTAGTGTTTTAATTTAGTGTTAAAAGTATTTTATTTTTCAATTTGCACTTTTTTATTATTAACCGACTTCAAAAAAGGAGGAGATTCTCAATTCAACTGTATGTTTATTATGCGATTACACCGCCGTGTGTAAACCGATTTAAAAAAAAATATAATTCGAAAGAGTGAGGTGGACCCATTGTCACCAAGTCTCAGGATCTGTTGATGGATATGGCAAAAAACAGCAAAAAACAATTTTTTTTTAAATAAATTACTTTTAAAAAACAGAACCGCCTTCAAAAACGCTAAAAAGTATAAAATTATAACTATTTAGGAACTCTAATCTGACAGTTTTGATATCAGCGAAAGTGTAGCTCGTGTTCCATGTAAATTATCATGGGACCGCATTTTGACTGAAAAAATCTGCGGTTCTCTTTTTGTTAAAAGTTATTTACAATATTATAGATGCGAAAGGTTGAAAGATGTTTGTTACTTCTTCACACTCAAACGGCTGGACCTATTTTGATCAAATTTGGTATGGAGGTAGACACGAACGAGTGAAACCGTGGGGCGGAAGCTAGTTATAAATAATTGAATGGTTTATTTATTGAGTAGCCCATTTTTGGGCTCAGGCCTCCTCCAATCTTTTCCAGTACTCCCTGTCTTTTGCTTGGAGAGTACACGGTGATCCGGCTACCTGGCATATATCATCACTCCCTATAATTCATATTGACCCATATTCGATATTTTTTTAAATATTGATTTATTAACATTATATTTATTTACAACAGGGATGTTAAACCCTCCAACATTTTGCTAGATAGAAGAGGAAATATAAAACTTTGCGATTTTGGAATTTCTGGGAAACTGGTCGATTCAATAGCTCGCACAAGGGATGCTGGATGCAGACCGTACATGGCAGTAAGTCATATTATTTATGTTCATTGTTTATCGTCATTCAAGTTTAGTCAATTCTTTAATTACAAAATATATTAAAAAAATCTTCAGCAAGGTTGTGGTGGCAGCATATCCTCTTGGGATACCCAAAATTTTGTTTAATAAACTATTATATAAAAGCTAGAAGCAAACATTTAAACAGGCATTACACAGTGCATCACATTTCATCACAAGCACTTACCTACTAGCTTTTTGGTGAAAATGGGCGCTAAAAATAGTTTATTTTATTTCGGTACCTCTTTACGAAATAATTAAAAAGAAAATTCTTATTTAAGGTGGATTTGAAAAATTATTTCACTAATTGGAAGCTACATTATACCCGAAGGTTATAGGCTACTTTTTATCCCGGGAAAGCGAGTGAAACCGCGCGGAACAGCTAGTAAATATAATAAAATAGTAAATATACTACCATTCTTGTCGTAAATAACATGTTGATAACTTAGGACCTATAACTGAGCTGGAATTTGCAAAAAACGTGATAAAATTTGAATTTCGCGCTCCAACCGAAGGTATCACCTTAACCCCTAGTCTTTTTGTTAGAAAGTTAATGTTATGCGCAAAATTAATAGTGTATAATAAAACTTGAAGCCAGAGCGCATCGACCCGGGTCGCGCGCGCGGCTACGACGTGCGTTCGGACGTGTGGTCGCTGGGCATCACGCTGATGGAGGTGGCGACGGGCGCGTTCCCCTATCCGCGCTGGGGCTCCGTCTTCGAGCAACTGCAGCAGGTCGTGCAGGGCGACCCCCCAAGACTCACTAACAACAACAACATATTCTCCAACAACTTTGTTAACTTTGTCAACACTTGGTTAGTATATGTATAAGTTATAGCTTAATTATCTGTACTGAATGGATTCAATTTCAAACTTTTCTTACAAAAGGTCAACCGAACTCGGAATGTATGAAAAAACTCAGATATTGATATAGCTTAGGCAAAAAGCAGACGGAAAATGCTAGTTTTAGATCATAAAAAAAAACAAAATAATTTTCAAAATAAATATGTAGATACAATTTTTTTCAGTTTTTAAATCTGTTTTAGCAAAGTGTAAACTAAAAAGAGTCAGAGTCAACCTGTAGGACGATCATATTGTATCTTTCGTTGCAATCAAACCCTCATAGAAACAACTTGAAATCGAAAAAACATGGAGGTTTTGCGATCACGTATCTAAGTTTTGACAGCTGTGTATACAACATCATTAACACTGACACTTTTTAGTTTACATAGCTGTATGACGTGATAACATGGCGGCTACTATTTCACGTTGCTAAAACAGATTAAAAAAACTGAAAAAAAAATCCTATTAAATTTTAAGAATTAGGTATTTTGTTTTTTTATGTTCTAAAAGTAAAACTAACATTTTCCGACTGCTTTTTGCCTAAGCTATCTCAAAAATATATTTTTAAATTTTTTCTCTTATAGAGTAAAATACCCTATTCGAAAAACCTTGAAATGCCAATTTTAATAAATTAATCCGAAGTTATATTCCAATATCAATCTTTATTTTTCAACAGCCTCATCAAAGAAGAAAACCAACGTCCGAAGTATAACAGATTATTGGAACATCCGTTCATTAAGGGTATTGATCAAAGTCGTGCAGACGTCGCCGCGTATGTTTGCGAAATATTAGAAGCGATGGAACGTAACGGCGTCAGTCCATTTACTACGGATCAGCCGGCGCAAGCGTGGGTAGATTAGATGTAGACTCACGGTATGTATGTACATATGAATAGTGTTCATGTGAACTTATTTACAGCTGCCTCAACGTTACTTTGCTTGTCTGAAGTTAGGCTACGGAATATGTATTTATTTAAATTATTTAATAATTAAATGTTAAATACATATATGGAGATTTTGCTATTATAGTAACTTTTGGAAGGGGTATACAGCGATAGCTTTCTATCTCCCGTCGTTACTTTAATTTTAATCCATATTTGATAAAAAAAGCAATAAATGTACGGACTACGTAACCATTGCAGACAACCTCAGAGAGGCAAATATACGCCGTGGCCATTGTTCTTGCAATACTTTGAATACACTGTTATAAAATTCACTTGTAATGTTTTCTCTTTAGACATTTAATTTCACAACATGTGATCCATTGCAATATAAATTTAGCGAAAAGCTCTTTATAAAGCTGGCTTCTCACGGCGCCTCGCCGAGTCAATATGTACGTGCATGCACGCGCCACAGGCGTCCCCGTGTCGTCCGTTCTCACGGACGCTCCATTGTGTCATTCGACCACTCCATATTTACATACGTATGAGTAGTTCGCGGTCGAACTAGTCAATATTGAATAGCGCGAGCCCGCGTCC
This sequence comes from Tethea ocularis, assembly GCA_963555595.1. Classification (NCBI taxonomy): domain Eukaryota; kingdom Metazoa; phylum Arthropoda; class Insecta; order Lepidoptera; family Drepanidae; genus Tethea; species Tethea ocularis. The sequence goes on from OY741966.1 coordinate 6,045,059, forward strand.
GAGCCTTGACCAGTGCGCTCGCTCCACGCCTTTGAAGTTATCGACATTTAGCGAATCGGACGCGCCATAACGCAGCAGCCCGAATCGCGTCGAGCCACTACCTTCACACGGCACGAATCGCGAGCGGTCGCGGCGCAAGAAGCCAGCTTAAGGTGGAAGCGTCGGTTCGAGCGCGAAATTCAAATTTTATCACGTTTTTTGCAAATTGCAGCTCAGTTATAGGTTGTAAGTTATCATCATCTTATTTGCTACAAGAATGGTAGTATATTTACTGATTAATAACAAAAGAAATCATCAACATATTCCTCTAAGGTATATTAGTAACATTTTCATGAAATAGTCGTATATGTCAGTAATATACCTTGGAGGAATGTGTTGATGATTTATTTTGTTATTAATCAGTAAATATACTACCATTCTTTTCGCAAATAACATGTTGATAACTTACGACCTATAACTGAGCTGAAATTAGCAAAAAACGTGATAAAATTTGAACTTCGCGCTCCAACCGACGCCTCCACCTTAAGGTATCTGTATCTATGTTGACAAGCTTGCCTCGTAACATCAGCTGAAATGTCATCTTAGAAAAAGAGTTGTCATTTGAATAGCTACCTAAGTATTTAATGTATGAAATGATGTAGTATATAATTAGGGCAAGTAGGACAATTTTATTGTTTTTTAAAATGAATGTAATATAATGGGTATGATTTATTATGAAAATATTGTTTATAGTTTACACACTATAGTAGAGTTGTATTATTTTGTTGTGTATTTTTCTTCCATATTTTTTTATTCCAATTTTGCTTTTAACAATGTTATTTTACAAAATATTTTACCCAGTTTATTTATAGTCTACAGTCTACACTAATATTAAAAAATAGATAAAGATTGTGTAAGTTCCGATGTAGGCGGTAATCTCCGTAGTTAATGGTCCGATTTTTAAAATTTGCTATAGACTATTTTTATCCCAGAAACGTGTAGTATAACATACCTACCTATTTTATATCTTGAAACTTTTTGTCTTGTGAATATCACTACATAGTATAAAACAAAGTCGCTTCCCGTCTGTCTGTCCCTATGTATGCTTATATCTTTAAAATTACGCAACGGATTTTGATGCGCGTTTTATTCATAGATAGAGTGATTCAAGAGGAAGGTTTATATGTATAATACATGTATATTATAGTACTGAAAATCACTGAAAACCCTTGCGAAGCCGGGCCGGGTCGCTAGTTTATTTATATATCCAATACAGGAATTTCAGATTGAGTGTAGCACAAAGCTATATTATTTCATCAAATAAATTATAAAGTAATGGTGCAGTGACCTATGCAGGGTTTAATCTGTGCCTATACATTTGTGAGTGTGTGCGCTGAGTGTATTTCACGTCTGGGGGTCTACTCCGTAAAACGATGTACAATATTCAGATTATTTTATCGTGTTAAAGTCAGCAAAATCTTCTGGGATATTCTTCATAAACAGTTATTTTATCCCAAACAACAGAGATTGTACTGTGGAAACCAGAAAACTGATATGACATATACTACTAAACATTTTTGTAAATACATATTTACATAGATAATTACACCCAGACTCAGGACAGACATTTTCATGTACACAAATGTTTGTCCTGGATGGCCATTTATTGGTAATAATGTATAATATTTCGGAGTAGGCCCTTTGGCTACAAACTCAGCGTGTCTACTCTCGTATCGTTTGCTTTCATGTCTTCCTTCTTCGACTTTCAGCTCCCACTAAGACAGGCACTAAGTGCAACTTGGACCAGCAATTAAAATCTTTATTTTTACCAATTATTTGAAGATTTTTTTAAATCTGCATTCAAATTCCTAGCGCAAGTCTTGACCTATTTTTTAATTTTTAAGGTTTATTTTATACTTCTATCGCCCGTGGCTTTATTCGCGCAAACTTCTTGCAATTGAATTTCGCCGTCTGCTAATTTCGATAAAAATAAGCATATTTAAAAATTCCAAATCATTCCTTCAAAAAATAATAAAATTCGTTATGATAAAATGAATTTGTTCATCTCTTTAGGGATGGTATTGACGTATTAAATAGGTAGGCTTGTAATGCCTGCCAATTTTTCCAATCGGACCAGTAAGACCAGAGATGAGACGTTCAGACAAACAAACAAACAAATCTTCAGCTTTATTATTAGTATAGATATAATTTCGTGATATATTTTAACATATTGTAATAAATACATCAATAATAATCTTAGGACAAAATGCGGTGGTATGTTGAATATATTAAACAACTTTTGGAACTAATAGTACAATGCAATGGTTTGATATATTCATTAACTACATACATATAAACACAATCACTAATATCACACAAAGTTCCCTGTGAGATTTGTTGCTTGCTTTCCAGGTCAATAAACCGGGACCTCCACAATTTTTTAAATTTGTTGTCTGTCATTCATTGATGCAGATTTAAGTGTTACTAAAGATCATTATGGCCTATTCTCAGATAAGTTAAATTTAATTTATTTAAAGATTGATATGTGTAAATATTCATACATAATTCTGTTGCTGAATGTTAAGCCTGAATTTGGCATCCTTTGGTATTCCAAGCTTAATTAATTAGTATGCGAAGTTATCACCATTATTTTTTAAACCTGTAATTTAGCTTCCAAATTTTATACCACTACTTGATCCAATTGCACCAGCAACGTCATATAGCACTAACCCACGGGTTAAATATGACTATGTGACAGAATTTTAGAGAATCTGTCAAATTTACTATTTAACCCGACATTGGTGCAATTGGGTTAACCAACTAGGCTCATCGGGAATAGGAGATTGTTATACAAAAAAACTTTCAACAAAAATAGAACTGTCTTCAATAGCACTAAAAAGCACAAAATAACTGTGTAGGAACTCTAGTCTGACTGTTTTGAAGTCTTCCTTTTTAGTGCCTTTGAAGGTTGTTCTATTTTTTGTTAAAAGCTTTTTATTATAATTTTTACTTTCTTATGTTTTATCACTGACCTAATATAAGCATATTAGCTATGTAACTTCCATCATAACATTAAAGAATACAACTAGCGGTCTAAACGGTCCTATTATATTTAAAGAATTAGCCCCTAAATCCTAACCGTTAAGGAGTTGTACCTTCCATCATCAGCTCAGTAACATAAAATGTTGACTACCATACCCAAATATCTGACCTGTTTTCGAAAGTATATGAAAAACATTGTAAGGGGCCGTTCAAGTATTACGTAAGCACTATGGGGGGGGGGGTCTTTGTTTTGCTTATTTTGGATGACATGGGGGTAGGGGAGTCTAGATGATGATAACGTCATCGGTGGTTATTTACTTTTTTACACGAATGGCAACCATCACATTGTATATGCTTGAAAACGAAAAAATGTTTACGTAAGCATGGGGGGAGGGGGTAAGAGCTTTGCTTACTTTTGCTGACAAGGGGAATGGGGGGGTAAATAATTGTAATAAATCTGCTTACGTAATATTTGAATGGACCCTAAGTGCCTATAAAATTTGAAGAGTTCCCTCGATTTCTCCAGGATCTCATCATCAGATCCTGACTTGCTGACCATGGGACCACCTGCGACCGGGGAACATACATAAAAAATAAATGATTCCGACGGATTGTTAACCTCCTTCTTTTTGAAGTCTGTTAATGAGTTCAAGTGATTCTGAAATGTTGACCCTAAATTCGGTTTAAGACAAGGCAAATTCATTGTCAAATTCATAATCGAAAATTATTTGTCAGAAATTTCAAAGGAATTGCAATTTAAGAAATTTATTTCAACACAAAATGATTTTATGAAGTGGCGAGCAGACAAGACAATAAAATCATTTTCCAAAAGTGTGTTTCTTACTATTTTTTACTTTCCTTATATTCGAAATGAAACGTATAGTGTTATAACACGGGTGAAAGTCATCAATTCCTACTCTGACTATAGCTGCGCTCGAGCGTCTAAATGTATGAGGATTGATTTGTTTCGACGCTTGTATAACAATCGACTATTTCTAATGTAAATTGATTCTTAATGTATAATTTATGGACTTAAGTCCAGTTGTATCGACTGACATTGATATTCGTGTAATAGTTAGAAATGATATAACTATTACTAACGTCCGGTTGCTTCGAACTATTAGTAATAGCGTAATAGTAAAACCATTAGTTTAATTTTGACGTTGTTATTATAATTTACGTGCATGCATAAATTATAATGCATGTCACCCGTAAAATATAGCTAATTTGTCACCAAAACTTGGCTTGCAATTCAATTCGCAGCTTTTCGCGAACATATAGTATACTAGCTGACCCGGCAGACGTTGTCCTGCCCTGAGAACAAAAATAAAACTGGGACCTACCTACCTACCCCTACCTACCTTACCTACCTACCCTACCTAACTACCTACCCCTAACCTAAGTACCTACCCCTACCTACCTTACCTACCTACCCTACCAACCCCTACCTATCTACCTACCCCTACCTACCCCTAGCTAACTACCTACCCCTACCTAACTACCTACCCCTACCTACCTTACCTACCTACCCTACCTACCTCTACCTACCCCTACCTACCTTACCTACCTACCCCTACCTACTTATCCTATGTCCTTCTCCTGGCTCTAAACTACCTCCCTGCCAATTTTCAGCTAAATCGGTTCAGCCGTTCTTGAGTTATAAGTGAAGTAACTAACACGACTTTCTTTTATATATATAGATAGATTACATTGACTCCCCCCCCGTACCCCAGTGACGCTTACATGGAGCCTACATCGCATGCTGGCTAGCTGAGCGCGGTGAGCGACAACCACGCGACTTTTTTCTAATACTTGCATTTTTAAACTCGTGATATCTTCCGAATGAAATGTCCGAATTGAATAATTCAAAAAGTTATAAAAAGGTATTAAAGCCGTCTTGAATATAAAGTAATTTATTTTGATGAGGATTAATACCAAGGTACAAATGAAGAGCCTTTTCAAGAGGCGGCATATATAAATTAATATTTTAGAATAAAAAACTGCTTACTGTGACATAACTATAATATTTAGACATATGCTGTCGCGACACTTTTTGTAGATAATGATGAGTTCTGCAAAGTCGTAGTAAATGATTTTGTTCTATCATCAATAGTTTTCGCAGCGCACGCGACGTAAGGAATTTTTCAGGTCATTTTTTTACACCTTATGTTACATTATTGGAGTTTTAGTAAGGATCCCTATTTTTTTTTTAAATATAATATAGCCTATGTTACTCGGGGATAATGTAGCTTTCCAAAGGTGAAAGAATTTTTGAAATCGGTCCAGTAGTTTCGGAGCCTATTCATTACAAACAAACAAACAAACAAATCTTTCCTCTTTATAATATTAGTATAGACAGTCCCTGGAATTTACATTATTAGATAGATCCCTCAGGAACGAGTGACACTAAAACAGTGTGGCAAAAACGTGTCCAAAATATGGTCGTATTAAGGCCTTAAGTTAATCTATCTCGCTCATTATTATAAATTAGAAAAGAAAATGCCATTATTTCCAAACTTCTGTGAACGATGATTTATCCGTGGCATGCCTTCTATGTTTTGTGTGCATCGGTCACATCATCACTGACCACGGCGAGATTGTGGTCAAACACAGGCCTATAGGTAAAAAAGGATATATATGCACGGCACTATACAACGGAGTAAGCCCTAAAACAGGTACCTAATACTCATCTAGAGTACCTATTTTATTTATTTGTATGGTGCGTAATTTTTTACTTTCGAACAAATGATACAGGCTTCGTAAACAAATGTGTTAAAAAAGTTTACTGGAGTGAGAACTATCTCTAAAATGACACGTAAATTAGAAGTAATATCTTCCAAGCTGTAAATTTTTGTAAATTGCTTTTATCTTTGATTGAATAATCAGATGATGGATCGTAAAATTATACTTAGGTAATTTTATAAATTTGTATATACTTTAATAAAAACTAAGATTAACAATTAATAGTTTTGTATAATATATGAACCTATTAATTTATAAAATGTCGCCTGATACTCAAGATAGTTATGTTTTTTCTATGGTTTATGATGATTGATATGAACCTTATTGCAAAGTAGTAATGTTTACTTTCATATCACAGACTAATGTCACAGTTATCAAGCTACATTTTAAGAACTATCAATCGCGTGTAGGTACCTATTCATTTTTATTTTTTTACTATTGGTAATAATGTAGGAGAAGCTCTGTGGAACTTCCTAGCCACTATAATAGATTTCAATTCAATGTTTGTCAGAATACAGGAAGTCTGTTCTGGCAGGGCCACCTTAACAAACTCTAAAGACTAAATTCAAAGGAGAATGGGTGTTTTGGTCTACCCCATCTCTTGCAATAAATGATATATCAATAGAAAGGTTATTATTTTATTTAGAACATTTCTCTGATTATAACTAATAGATCAACAAGTAATGGGGATTATTATTATTATGTACAGAATTATTATTTATGTTTGCCCAAGCTTATCTTGATACATTGCTAAAAAACATCCAAATTGCCGTTACTGCAACCTTCCCCACCCGAATAGCTTCGCTTGACAATGGGGTGCGCGCCCATGTCACAGATAATTGACGCCGATATCGACTATCGAGTAGGAGCGCAGGGCGTTGACAGTCCGATGCAACATGTTGGCCCGCAGGTTTGTACGATGTAGTGAACAAGTCAAGGTGACTCTTTTTAAAGTTTACTGTCAGTCCTTCTACACGTGCAGCCTGCGGGTCATGTTTACGCTGAGGGCATACAGCGTTCTGCGAGTGCAATATAATAATGCATTCAGGATATTGATGGGGCTGCCGCGGTTTTGCAGTGCCTCGGCCATGTCTACAGTGGAGCGGATTGAAAGTTTTGATGCCCTTATTAGGAAACGTTGCGCCTCACTGTTGAAACGCGTTCGTACCAGTTCCAACAGTGTCCTGAATGTATCTGTAGACCTAGACGGGTGGGACTCTCCCTCGCCTGGGCAGGTGGATTCGCCTACACACGGGTGTGTCGGGTCCGGTTTGCCTTAGCATAGGTGTGTCTATTTTTTGTAATTTTGTGTTATTTTATTTGTATAATTGTAAAACTAACATGGTTCTAAGTTCAAATTGTTACTAATAAATGTGGATCATTATATGGTCTGCAATAAATGAATTATTATTATTATAGTAAGATAGTATAGGTAACTCCGACAATACTAACAATTGACATTACCTTACCTAGTAAGTTAGTAAAATGTTTTATTTAGTTAAGACCTTGCTATTGATATATTAATTACTAGAGGAGGGGTAGACCAACTTCCATACATTTTTGCCCACCCTCCATGTAGATATTGGCCCTAGCAGAAAGTGTCATGCAGAAAAGCAGCACACTCTGCATGCATTATTTCACTGCAAATTGCATAGACTATGTTCATGCAGGACCTCTTATTTGATTAGGTTTTTTAACTCTGCAGTTCACACCTTGAGTGAGCTGCTTGAAATGTTGATATATTTTCTAGTCTAGATATTATTTGATTTTTATAACATACTTTTTTGTTAAATCTAGAATACATCAGTTCTTATTATATTTAGATTTAGAAACATTAGTCTCACAAATAGGCCAGCTGCAGTAACACATAATTTCGTGAAATTTGTATTGGCTATATATACTTTTTAAATTAAAACTCACTTGCAATTAATTTTCACTGTAGGTATATTTAACAAAATGTTCTTATATTCATAAATTTGGACTAATGTATGCTTAAGGAGTAGATTGATTACATTATACATTTTTGTAGTTTACTTTCGGATCTCCCCTCTATGTATTTTTAAATGATAGTTTTTTCTTTAGCATTCACATATTTTTTTATATATATGCTGATGAATCAAGCTTATTTGAAATCATTCCAATACTTTGCCAATTTTACTAGCATTTAAAACATTACCAAATTTAACAAATAACTTATATTTTGTTCCGTCTGTGAGCTGTGGTGTCAAATAAATTGCATCTGTAAATTTTGGAGACATATCTAGAAGTGGGACCCATTCTTCTACAGGCACAATCTTGTCTTTTCTTTTTCCCCAAAAATCAACTGAGGATATTTTTACATATTGATTATCTTCAGTAACATATAAATATCCTATTATATTTTTAAAAGGTAGACTAGCTAATGTTAACACAGCTGTTCCAGTTAAACCTGTAAATAAACAAATATTAATAATTACATTACAGTGGACCTGGGCCCTAGATTCAATTCTGATCAGTGTGAAGTGAATTATTTGTAGTTTTATTTAGCTAGGTAATTAAATGATATGTTATACAAGGCTCGCGTCGTCGCACCCTCAACATTCAAGCCTGCAAACTAACCGTGTTTGCAGGTAGCGACGCGCCGCCCGCTTCCCCGCAATAGCCTCACCGTTGCTCTGCGCAGAGCGCAAGTACATTCGTTACCGAACTGGTAGCAAATTGAAATAATTGCCTACAAACGCGCGGTATGTAAACACGCGATAGGGCTACCCGTCTAAAGTATTTTAATTTAATCTACCTACTTGAGTTTCTTTCTAGTTTTGTGATTGTAAATTTATTTATATATATATATAGATATGTTACGGTAAATCTGATTAATTGAAAATTATTAATATTTTTACAAAATTATTAATAATAACCACATGTTTTGGTAAATGTGAATAAACTATAATTTATTACTTTTAGTAGTAATTATTAATAATTCAAGACACATATTGGTAAAAGTTATAAAATAAATAAAAATCCAATGTTTTTTGACCAGCAGGTATTTATTTATAATATTAAATTTACAGTCTTACAATTATATTAATTAGAGATCCGTTCCGTCAGTAGATAATTCCGTTCAAAAACGACACGGACACTTTAGGTTAGAAGTATACACTTCATGGTTATTTTTTTTATCATTTTAACCTCGACTTTTGGTAATTATTAATAATAATAGATAATTATTAATAATCTTCAATTATTCACTCTTACCGTAACATATATATATTATATTAATATTATAAATGTGAAAGAGAGCATGTGTGTCTGTTTGTTCGTCTTTCACGGTAAAACGGAGCGACGAATTGATGTGATTTTTTATGTGGAGTTAGTTGAAAGGATGGAGAGTGACATAGGCTTAAAGTAAGGATTAGAGACATAGGCTACTTTTTGTCTGTTTCTAACCCCCCACTTCCCTAAAATGGGGGTAAATCCACAGTTTTCAAGGTAGAAAGCTAAAAATTGGTATGCGGGCTATTTGTGAGTAACAAAAAATCGTGTATCATTTATTTTTGGAAATCTGCCACCAACCCCTTAAAAAAGGGGGTGAAATTTTATATGGGACTTATCGCAGTTGTCAAGGTAGGAAGCTAAAATCGGTAGGTACACAGACTCTTTATTACGAAAAATATAATAATGTAATAAGATAATGATAAATAATAATAAAAACGAAAAATATCTATCTGCCTTATTTTTATTGGAAATCTTCCCCCAGCCCCTAAAATAGGGGATGGAAATTTGTGTGAGACTCCGCAAAATTAGTACAGAAAAAAAAGTTACGTGGAAAATAGTTAGGTCAATAATTATGTAGTGAGGTAGGTAGGTATAGGTAGTTAGGTCCCAGTTGTTCTCAGGGCAGGACAATGTCTGCCGGGTCAGCTAGTAAAAAATATATGTTTTGGTTTTCAATAATCACAAATCGCAAGCTTACTGGAAAACCATCAACCACCGTTTGTTCGTCACTTCGGCGCATTCGTGGGTGTTGTATACCTAGCTTGAGGAGTGTAGGTATGACTTGCGTTCCGACTGTTTGTATGAAGATAGAATGCCTGCCTACTGATTAGATACTGTCACTGTATAAATTATATACTAGTGACTGGTTTATCTATGAATAGGTAAGGTAGGTACTTATACATAAAAATACTCATGGATATGGGAAATGTGCGCTACTAACTTCCCAAAAGTTTGCTCTCCTACATGTGTAACCATGAACAATCCTAAATTGCAAGCAGGACACAATCCAGCAAACAAAGTCTGTCTTCTGTCTACTCAGCGCTGTAACCTATGGATGGATAATTGGATATTGAATTGAGGTATGTATCGTAACTTACCTATATAAGAAGTCATTAAAAAAGTGTAATCTGGCACAACTCTTAACATTTCCAGTATACCACAGCTTGGTATAGCCACTGACGACCCAATCAACTGATAAACTTTGAGTCTATTCAAAATCCCGACATATTTTACAAAAGGAAATGAAAATACAGTTTCTAATTTGCTGGTTTTCTCAGGGCTAAAATAACTTGATAAACTCTTCCATAATATGGCATTATTTTGTTTCACTTTCGATCTAAACATATTCCGCAAAGAGAATACAAATACGACGTATTCGTTTGTATTGTACGTACAGGCTTTGATTGTAGGTTAGGTCGGTAATTAAATTCTCTTTGGGTCGGTATTTCGGTAGGAACCTGTGTATACAACATATTCTATATGATCTGTGGTAGGAACCTATTGTATTTCACAGAATAATGAATGAATATAGTACTATTAGTACAGACGACAGACAGGTATCGAAGGAACGTCGTCAAATTACTTATTTTTGACATTACAATTAAAACTTTTTCTCATTGAAATAGAGACTATAATACTAAAATCACTTGAGATATTTTAGTGTTCCACCGATTTGTATGGCCGATACCATAGCGTGTTGTATTTCTTACATTTAGTATGAGATTAGTAGAAAGGTTTTAGTTTCCTTCCTGTAGATCTAGATCAGTGTTACCAGACGAGGAAACAAATATTACAGTGTTTCGTGCTCAAATTTACAGTGTTTGTGAGAAAATTACAGCAAAAGTAAAAAAAAAATACAGCAATTTTTACAGTAGATCTCAATTTTTTTTTTAACTAAAATACACATTCTAAATTTAACAAACCAACCACTTATCAATCACTGTCACTGTAATTTAGCCCGATAGCTTATAATGTGCCTTTTTTGTTTTTTTTGGAGTTGATGGTCCACTTTGATTATCTTTATCACTATCGTCAGATGAATTAGACATTTTTAATTATTTTACTGACATATACGACTATTTCATGAAAATGTTACTAATATACCTTGGAGGAATATGTTGATGATTTATTTTGTTATTAATCAGTAAATATACTACCATTCTTCTCGCAAATAACATGTTGATAACTTACGACCTATAACTGAGCTGCAATTTGCAAAAAACGTGATAAAATTTGAATTTCGCGCTCCAACCGACGCCTCCACCTTAATCACGACAGATAAATAAGTATCCATCTCTACACCAAATTCAGTTGTTTTTTTTTCTTTGTCGAAATTTTGAGCACTTTTGTCATAACAACATAAAGTAAACGCAAAACAACGTCCAAATTTCTTATTGGAATTTTTTTAAATAACATAAGTTCAAAGTTTTAAAAAAATTCAGTTAATTGAAGTCAAGTTTTTTCATCTGTGTTTGACACATTATTATTCGGACGGACGGATCTGTGGAACTCAATAAGTGTTGCCAGAAGGTTACAATTCTTACATTTTTCGTAACTTTTGATCCCCTCGCGTAACATGTAATTTTTATATTTATGGCAATTTTCGTAACTTTTGATAACAACGAGATTTGTAATACTAAACACATTGGCAATATCTCTGGTATTTCAAATGGCGATAGGCGACGGTAACCACTTTCCATCAGGTGGGCCGTATGCTTGCTTGCTAGATTTTTATTGCAAACAGTTTACGAAGGCATCCACATTGAACGCATCTAAAACTCACTTTGTTCACTATCACACACAGACAGAGATGGCTCTGAATGGAAAGCGCTGCTACAAAATTAAATATATCCTGGATATATTAAAACTTGATTTTGCTTGTGTGGGTGTGCGTTTCCTAGTTCAGAGTAAAAATAAATTATGCACTACAGTGTATTTTTTTGTTCAAACTAATAGAATACGTTAGGTGCTAGATTAGATAGGAACAACAGTGAAGATGGCGCTGCGAACAAATGAAACTAGAGTCTGTTTTATATTAAAATTAAATACACCATTAGACATCATAGATTCCTTTTTATTCCGCCATTTTGCTGACATCAATAATTTACAACATCCGACCTCAAAAACACGTAAATTAAAAAAACAATAATGTAACTTTTGCAGCAAAAATGTAACATTTCATGAAACGAAACGTAACTTACGACTTAGGGGCCCTGGCAACAATGCTCTATCTACTGTCAGTAGACACAACGTCAAGCTAAAAAAAATTATTTACGATTATAACCAAAATTATAACTAAAAGATTGTTATACATAAAGTTGTGAATTTATTTTCAATTTTAGCAATATAATATTTTGGTGTTCATTCACGCCCGTGTTCTGAAAAATATATACAGCTTGTTTTCCATTTATTATAATGACTAGTACTCTGAAAGAAATGTGAGTATTTACAACTTCCCATGTGATTTGTAGTGAAGATACAAGGTTGTTGTAAGGCTACTCTCCGACCGATTTCAGAGATTGTAACGTTTAACTCGTGTGATTCGTAATAATATATCTCACACTACACTTCTCCATAGATCCATAGTATATCTAACGGCTAGGCGGCTCGCCTACCTGGGCGACCTGTACCCAATACCAGGTTATAAAATTACCCTAAATCTTGCTAATATAAGGCCAGAAAAGTAAACCAAAATTAGCTCAGAATAAAATTATAAGAAAAATTCAGCTGTGCAACATTTTTTTAAATATTAGTTAAATTAAATAATATTTTTAGTTTTTTTTTTATTTGAATCTTATGTTTAACTGGTTGAACATCAGTCAAACTCAAAACTCATTTATTCAGTGGTGCTGATAAGGCACTTATGAATTTCAATAGTTACAATTGTTACAATAAGAGTATATTCACCACGGTTCGGAATACACTTAAACTGAGAAGACTCCATAATACCAGGAACTGATGTTCAACCGGAATTGTCAGAACTCTGAGCTAGTGGGTTAATACTACTTCATTATTGTCTGTCCACAGATATGAGAAAAGCGCAGAGTACACAGCCTTCTACACTGGAGGAGATATTCAGTGGACCAAAGACGGCACTAATTTTTTATGTCAATGTGATGATGTAATTAAAGTTGTTGATATAAACACATTTTCAATAGCTCTAGTGATAAGAGAAGGAGAGGAAGATGTTGAAAATGACCAGATTTATACATTTAAATTATCACATAATGATGAGTTGATAGTTTCTGCACATAAAAGTGGATTAATAAAGTTATGGAATCGAGATACTGGAAAACAACAGAAGATATGGAGATCTGGCCACAAGGGTCCAGTTGCACAGTTAGCATTTGACTCTGCTGATGATAATATTGCTTCTGGAGGTTCTGATGGCAATATAAGATTATGGGATTTAGCTCACAATACTTGTACTAGCAGTTTACGAGGAGCACTTGGTGTTTTTTCTGTTTTGACATATCATCCTGATTCTGCCAGACAGCTAATATTTGGGGCAGCAGATGATACCAAAATAAGATCTTGGAACTCAAAGAATGGTAAAGAAAATATGATATATTCAGGACATTTCAGTAAAATAACAAGCCTACAGTTTACAGCAGATGGTGAATATATGGTAAGCTCTGGGAGAGACCGTGTGTTAATTCTCTGGAACTTAAATGAAAGTAAGGCACTCAGAGTTGTTCCTGTGTATGAGAGTATTGAAGGGACAATAATCTTACCTCCTTCATTTAAAATACCAAATTTCAAGAAAAAAATTGAAACTGAAGGGATTTATGTGGCCTGTGCTGGAGAAAAAGGTATCATTAAAATTTGGAATTTAATGATGAGTAAACTAATGTATGAACAAAACAATAGCTTTGTGTCTCCAGCATCAGAAGATGGAGGATTGGCAGTCACTAATTTGTTATATAATGAAGTGAGAAATGTACTGTCCATTGTAACTGCTGATCACAACATTATCTTGCATGATTTAGAAACATTTGATTGCATTAAACAACTCATTGGTTTCACTGATGAAGTACTGGATATTATATTTGTAGGGAAAACTGAAACACATATTGTTGTAGCTACTAATAGTCAAGATTTAAAGTATTATGAATTTGACAGTATGAATTGCCAAATAATTAAAGGTCATACAGATATAGTTTTATCCTTGGCATGTTTTCCAACAAGACCAGAGATGTTTGTATCTTCAAGTAAAGATAACACTGTAAGAATTTGGCTACAATCTTCTAATAACAACATTACATGCATAGGAATTGGAGCTAGACATACAGCATCAGTAGGATCAGTTTTTGCATCTCAAACATCAAATGACTTTTTCACATCAGTGAGCCAAGATAATTGCTTGAAGGTTTGGAATGTACCTAAAGAGGTTGACACTTGTGATCAAAAAATCAAATCAAGCCATACAGAGTTGGCACATCAAATGGATATAAACTGTGTTGCTATTTCACCTAATGATAAAATGATTGCTACTGGATCCCAAGATAAGACAGCAAAACTTTGGACAGTAGATTTAACATTACTGGGAATATTGAAAGGCCATAGAAGAGGTGTATGGTGTGTGAGGTTTTCACCTGTAGATCAGGTGGTTCTTACATCATCTGCAGATTCCTCAATAAAATTATGGTCCATAGCAGACTTGAGCTGCCTTAAAACATTTGAAGGTCATGAAAGCTCTGTACTAAAAATTGAATTCATCAGCAAAGGTCAGCAAATTATATCAACTGGTGCAGATGGTCTGTTGAAATTATGGAATATAAAGACATCAGAATGTAAAATGTCTTTAGATAATCATGATGGAAAAGTGTGGTCATTAGCCATGAATAAGAATAATTCTGTCGTAGTTACTGGAGGGTCTGATTCAAAATTAGTGAAATTGAAAGATGTTACTGTAGAAAAACGTGAAAGATTAGCAAAAGAAAGAGAGGACCAAATTTTGCAAGAACAAGAACTAATGAATTTATTACATGATAAAAAAATGGTAAAGGCCTTAAAATTGGCTATAAGAATGGAAAGACCTTTGCATGTCTTAAGAATTGTAAATGAAGTTTTAAAAGGTGGAAATGACAAACTTTATGAAACATTGAACGAAATCAACCAAACCCAAAAAGAGAGTTTACTGAAATTTGCTTCTGAGTGGAATACAAATAATAAGAATTGTCATGCTGCCCAACTCGTATTTAATATATTAGCCCCAGAAATAATATCAGGAAATCTAAAAGTGCCTGCCCTAGCTAGTTTTATTGAAGGAGCATTACCATATACAGAGAGACATTTTGAAAGACTAACAAATTTGTTACAAGACTTAAATTTTATAACATACACTGTTAACTGTATGCAACCTCATGCTGTAAAAAATAAGTGAAGATAAAATAAAGCTGGCAGTAATATTTAATTTAAATTTAAGATCTTACTGTAATGTTTAATACTATTCTTTGCTATAAATTGTCCAGACACATAAATTATAATACTTTCATTTAATATGGTTTACTAGCTGTTCCCCGCGTCTTCACTCGCGTTCCCGGGATAAAAAGTAGCATATAGGTAACCTTCGAAGATAATGTAGCTTCCTATTAGTGAAAGATTTTTTCGATTCGGACCAGTACCTTCAGAGATGAACGCGCTATTCAAACAAACAAACAAACAAACTCTTCAGCTTTATTATTAGTAGATTATTCGGCCGAATACCGAATATTTAAGTATATTTTGCTGAAGTGAGATGAAAGAAAATATTCTTTTTTTATACTAAATTTACCTTATAATCATTAAAGTACTTATAGCCACAGGCACATAATGAACTTCTGTATTAAAAAAAATACAAAATAAACTATGAAATAAATGACATTCATAAAGAGCCCCGGCTGAGAGCCCTCTGCGCTCGCCGGATTGTCCGGTAAGGTTGGTGCAGCCATCAGAGAACTTTAGTCCTTTAAAAAAAATGGAATTATCGAAATCAAAATTTAGAAGTGGAAGATTATGGTGTACAAAGACCAATTTTTCATATTTAGTTTATTCCTTTTTATTCTTGTAGGCCAGAGAGAGGTAGTCCTAGTAGTTTCAGAGAAAAGACGATCTGAATAAGCACTACTTCCTGGCGCCGACATTATTTTGCTGCAATTTTGATCAAAAACAGAAATTTATATTTTCTTGCTTTCCACCATTTGTGTGACATTATATTCTTAATATTTAAATAAAGATCGATTTCTGTTATAACTGCATTTTCCGATATAAGTTTTGGCACCATACACCCGCCGAATACTTTTGCCTAATATTCGGTCAGGAAGCTTGCAGAATATTCGGTATTCGGCGTATGGCTGAATATACTATTCATTCTATTTTTATTAGTATATAGTTAATTATGGTGTGACTAACAAACTTATGTAAATAGGTACCTATTTTGAAGTATAACCTGTGACGCATGTTAGAATGTCTCATGAAACAGAACTTGTGAAATAATAATTAATAGATTAGTTACCCACAGTAGTACGGGCGGCGCCGGCGTCTACGCAGCCTTTATTCAATGTCCACGGACGGAGAGCAGCTTCCCAGGCTTGCGACTTGCGTGCGCGCAGTAGTAGTGAACTTACCACGCGAAACGGACCGTTCGCTTGTTTACGCGAGTGACTTCGCGATCTAATGAAGTTGAAATAATGGATATTAAAATCGTATTGATTTATGCATTACTAATAATAATTTGCAAAGAAGTAGAAGGACAAAAATCCCTAACGTAAGTAGCTGTTCTGATTTTAATATTTGTTAATAAGATTCTCAATTTACTCAATAGTTTTCACACTTCTCTACTTCTTAAAATATAATGTAGTGATTAAAAAAATACCTGCCTATATACTTCCTCAACACATAAGTAAAAACATACCTAGGTACTGGAAATAAAATATAAAATAACAAAAAGGTCAATAAAGATCAAAGAATTGATTGAAAACCTGGAAGGAAAATAACTGTTTCATAGGTGGACATAGGGCTGCCTACCTTTAAAAAACGGTAGTCCTGGAAATATTTTAAAAATACAAAGTTTTTTCCCTTATTTTTGAAGTATGAATTATTTAATTAAATAATTAACGTGAAAAGTAATGGTAAACTACCATTGGTACCTACCTAATGTATTATATGTATAAATATATATATATGAAAAAAAAAACATGTTGTAATTAATCTTCACAATTAACTCTGCCTTCGCTATGTCCATTGACAAGCAATTTTGCTCGTTTGTCCACAAATTTCCACGCATTTTACAAAAGCACTGCTTAAAGCGATTCATAAAAGTCCCCATTATTTTTGGCTGTTCGGTGAAGGTTGAGGTGACTTTGAATAACTGAACCCATCGTAAATTAAAAGGTAATGTTGAACCACTTGATTGTATGAACTGTGGATGTGGAAATACTTAGTTTAATTTTCGGGTCTCGTCATAAAGTTTATCTTCGTCCACATTTTTTCAAACCAAGTGAATCGACAGCTTCCACAGTTTGACCCGAAGATATCGATGAGCCCGGACATGCACCATAAAAACCCGGAGAGGTGGCAGCCCTAGGTGGACATAAAATACTAAAAATGTTACTAAATTGCGATTATTTTTTGTCTCGTCCATCACATCTTATTCCATTATTATCTGCTAGTACAAACACAATGAAGTGTCCACAAATTAATTAGGCACAATAAACCAATTTCAAATGAGCGAACAATAGCCCGTAGACTTGGTTAAGTCATTAAGTACGTGTGTGTATGTTTCTGCAGTTGATCCAAGCCAATGCGCAATATATATAAGTAATCAATATGAATGTGTACACGGGATTGCAGAATTTAATTTGATAGATCGTTCGTTAGGTATAATGATTACCTATAACGTAAACTAAAACCATGGATTTGTAAACTATAGTTTGGATTCTTCAGCGTTAAAATGTTACGTCATTATTTTACAATTACCTATTTACGACTTAGTTTTGTATTTCATGAATAAATTACGTTTTTAAAAAAAAAACTGCATGCTAATCGGTTCGAAATAACGTACCTACCTACCTGCAGAATCCATGGTTCCAGTTTTCGTTACGATGTCACTTACCTATATACCTAGTATTTAAATTTTAATAAAAAAAAGTATATACGAAATAATATAGATAGGTACCATAAAGGAAGGATTCATAGGTACCTCTACATATATTTTTCAGTCTGTGAGGTACCTACCTAATAAAATATATTTACGGGTATTATGAGAGGACATGTATACCTTTAACAAAGTTGAAGTATTATCACCGTAAGGATGTATTTTGTGTGCAATGACCAGCGTCTACCTGTGCCCAAAGAGTACATTTGTATATACCTATTGCGCCTCACACAATATAATCAGACAATGCGCTTGTCATAAAAATAGTCTAATTAGTATATGGTTTTACAAGAGACGGTATTTATTGTCATGTCAACAATGGACAGGGCGAACTATGATAACTGGCTGCGAGCGAAAAGGTCTCAAACCTGGATCATGCTCCAAATTATATAAACAAATGGTATAATTAAAATATACATTTTGGAGGACAGTTTCAATAGGTTAAGATTGGGCATCTAAGAAAAATTGGTAGGGGAACCAGTTGTACCTAGGACAATTTTTTAGATATGTATTTTTTATTGTAATTTAACGTTCTTTACACGAACCGTATTAGCATATTTTGAAAGGCCTATTATTTGAGTATCTACCAGAAAAATATCAGAAATGTCCGAATCATACTTATATGTGTTTAGGTACAAGGTACAACACACCCTATGTACCTCGGCCTAACTAAGTTGTACCTAGGACATATTAAGAATTTGGGAATAAAACATGGATATTTACGGAAACAATTAACTTTTCTTTACTAAAATCGCTTTATTCAGTCCAGTGAGATATTTAAATCACAAATTTTTAACAAAATCAACGTAACATATATATTATTTTTTACTTAAGAAATAAAATCGTAAAGGACAAAATTAAATTTAATAAAATGTTTTGTCACATGCCAGTCTTCAAGACTAGTTGGTACTTAGGTACGTCAGAGATATATTTAAACTTGAAAATCAATATGTAACAGGTACCTTACAACAACAAGATCAAACACCTTACTAGGTTTTACGAATCAAGGTACAACTCATCGACAGTGACCGAGGTACAACACTGCTTTATTTTTGTAGAAATCGGTGATTTTAAATAGTTTGTTACTGTTTTAATACTTGTTTAAACAATGAACGCATCGCATATAACTTTTTTTGGCAAAAAAAGTTTTGACATCTTTAACACCAAACACCGGCTTTTTGGCGGTAAGCGACTACTTCACATTGGATAGTAAGCAGTGATGTACCGAATACCACAGACAACAGAATTTAAGAGCGAGGGAATATTGCAAACGAGCCTTTTGACCTAGGTACATATGGTGCCAAGGTTCAACAGGTTCCCCTACGTTTTTTTTTTTTCTCTCTCTTTTTGAGGTCTCTCAGCCGGGTAACATTTACACACACAAACACACCTGAGGGCACCCCCGAGTGGGTTACGAACCTCAGCTCAGGGCGTTACCGGGGGAAGGGGAGGACTTAGTACGAGTTACGACTAATTGGGGGTGGTCGGATTACTAATGGCAGCTCGGGCCGCTTGAACGGGACACCCCCTACGTGTTAGACTACTCTGTCTCTGAAAATCTCAAAATAACAGACACGTATTTTTTTGAGTTTTGTTCAAGCAAATTGCTAGTTAATTAGGTACTGGTTTGATTATATGTTTGAGAGCATGAAAAATTATTGAGCACGAGTTTTGTTATATCGGCTCAAACGATCTCGTTGGCTCAAACTCATAATATTTTCTTTAAAAAAAACACCCTTCAAAGTTTACTTCGGTCCTTTTCTGACTTTGCGGCAGTTGTTTAAAAAATAGAGGAAAGTAAGAAAGAGATCCAAAAGAATATTATATGTAGGTACCTATATACCCCGCAGTTTCACTCGCGTTCCCGGGAGAATCTAGGTTACTTTTTACATATACCTGAAAAGTCTAAAGCTGCCAATAGTCCTGTCAAAACAGCTCAGACGTTAAATTAAAAACGTGTCCTAGGATTTGGTAACGTGCAATTAAAGAGCTTAAACCCGATAAGTGCGACTGCGAGTCTAATCGCGTACCGAGTGTTCCGCAATTTCTATGTTACTTTAAATACCATAGACTTCTTATAGGTTTTTGTGTAATCTATAGGTAAAGAACTATTTTCTGTATTTTTTTAGATTTTTTTGAATTATTTGATTTTCTCACAATGAGCCCTTTCATTTGATATGCATATTATGCTCATGTATTTGGTACGGAAACTCATACGGCGGGTATAAAAACGCCTTTTATTAGGAAATCATTGTAACAGGTCGGCAACACATTGGCAATACCTCTGGTATTGCAAATGGGGATAGTAGACGGTAACAACTTAGCATCAGGTGGACCGCTTGCTTGTAATTATCTATATAAAAAATTGTATAATAATTATGTAGGTACCAACTATCAGTTTATCTGGTTTCCCTAGTACCTGCTTAGGTTGGGATTAGGGTAACTATGTGTGAAGATAATCCCAGGATATTATTTACTATAGATGCATAGATTGGTACCTTTTATAGACCTCAAAAAGGAAACCCCATGATTATTTGGAACATAAAGTCGATACATTATGGACATATAGGTACGCAACAAATAAACGCGACGTGAATTAACGTCGCGTTTATTCGATGCGTATACGTTGTCAAACAGCCTCGCTCGCGACCCTGAATAGCCTTTCAGTGCAAAACTGTACCTAATTGCTATGATCGATATCGATCATGTGCGTTAAAAATTACGTTATTTTTTTATATTTCTATTTATCAAAAGATAGTAACTCCAATACCATAATCCAAGCATCATCGGTAAACTAGTTAAAATGCGCCCAGGGAGAGAATGCGTTTCTGACACCTTTTTCACCGACTTCAAAAAGGAGGAGGTAAACAATTCATTGAATCTTTTTTTTATGTATGTTCCCCCGATTACTCGAAGACGCCTGGACCGATTTGGAAAAATCTTTTTTTGTTTGAAAGGGTATACCTACCTGCTTTAAAAAAGGCTTGTTTTTTTTTAAATAACATAATCATAATTTTTACTAAAAGTGGGCCTCGCTTGTCTCCATCAGTTCAGTAAAGGACGGAGTCATTCGCGGAGAGCATGAATCGTACTCTCATGTTCAAATGCCGGCAACAAAATTGTAATGAACTTCATTAAACTGGGCTCTCATTATCTGAAGTTCTATAATACTTGTCTAGATTCTATGGGAGACTTTGGACATGTCCATTATTGTCCGTCCATGGATGGTTTAATTGACTCATGTTATATTCGCATGTCCCATAAATATACCAAAATTGCAGAAAAATCATTTCCATTTTGTTACGCTGAATTGCTTCTCGTGTGTAGAATGTGTGAATCTCCTTTGAGAAGCGCCTCAACCCAGGTGTATTTTTGTTCGAAGAATCATTAAAATGTCCTTTTTATGTCACATGTACTTGTATTTCAAATTTAGTTATTATCGATGACACGGTTTTGAGATCATGCGACCAGAAATGCATGCTTTGTTCGCCGAACAATAAGCGACTGAATAATTTAGTTTCATGAATATTTGGCTATTCTTTCGAAATTTTATTTATTACTTTGTCTCACATCGACTACCTAAATTACTTATCATTGTTTAACCTCCGCTGATTTGTGGTTTTACAAAGTTTTCTTTTATTAAGGAAAAGCGTTACTGTTTATACCTTGGTGTATTTATGGGTAGCGGCTGATCTTATTGTAATTATAATGATTCGTGGTCACGAGAGCTACCCTACTCATTAAAAGACTTATAATGAACAATAGTTAGCCCAGTTACCTAAATAATAGGTTAATTAACAATGAAGTCTTCAATGAATATGATTTTCTTTATCTACTTAACAAAAGTTTTCTTTAACCATTTACGCACGTAGGTACCCTTATTGCATAATCTACATAATATTTTCAGTAGGTACATATAACTCAGTATTAACATTATTCCATGCAAAGTAATAGTGAAATGTTAAGTGTAATTTCAGAAATGTTATCCTTGGATTAATTTCACCACGAGTTAAGCTGATTATCTGTCGTAAGGAGAACTAAGCTCTTAATTACATGTCTACGTCGTCGTATCTTTGTAATAAACGAAATGTGATGGTGAACGATTCAAAATCGAAACTTAAGTTTGTGTTGAGTGATTTTTATTTTGGTAAACATAAAGTAACAGGCCTGTGTTTGACCACAATTCTCACGGTGGTAAGCACACAAAGCCTACAAAGAAACTGGCTCTCATGTGCAGCTTTAGCAGCAGAATCCACCCGAAGGTTATTGGTGACAGATTTTCAACTTGAAGGTGGTAGCCAGCTAGGCAGGTACTACAAAGTACCCTATATACCACCGTGCTATGGATTCCTGACGATATTTTCCTTTACCGAAAGTTGACAACAACGTCAACAATAGACCTCCGTGTTATTGAATAAACTGTGGAGCTGGCGAACAAAATGGTCTAATTACGCATTAGGTCAAAATACTTTTACAGTTCGGAGGTTTTGGGCCCGGTGAATTTGAATCTCAACTCATTTTCAATATGAACCACCTAAAACAGTATTAAAATTGCATCCAAAGTTCATGGTTTCGAACATAACGTATGATCATAACGTACAACACATCCTTACGTACCTATTTCATTCAGTTTATTTCTCCTGTAAAATTTAATGTTATGTAATTATACCGCTTTGTTCGTCAGCTCCTCAACTATGGTAATTAAGATAATCTGATAGTGATTCATTTTAGGTACACACGGCCACAGATCAACCTACACTTTTTTGTTGCAAAATACAATTTTTTCTAATAAGTAGGTAATAGGTAAGCCCAGATCTTATGATTCAGAACTTCCTTGAAACCATACAAATGATTACAAGTAAGTAGCTGTTTGTTACATAGCCAGGTGCAATTACCCAATATGGGTAAATTACGAGTCTGGACAAATATAGATAAACTTTGAAGGCATTTCATTATTATTAGTTTGATAAAAAGTTACAAGAACGTCAGGGTGACACGGTCCGATAATTTGCCGTGACCGTGCATTAGACATTGTCTTTATATTCCGCATTTTAGATAAACTCACTGGACAGGTTATTGAGACCTAATGAATGATAAATAGGTACCTCTACTCATTATTTCGTCCGTCATCATATTCAGTTATGAGAGGAATATCAACTGAAAGAAGGGTCCCCGTAACTTCCTCACCAATCGATGTTTTTTCAGGGCCGGATTAAATTATATTTTTTAAATGGAAAGATGGAAGATGGAGGTAGATGTTAAGGTAGAAGTAAGATGGTAAGTGTATATCGTCGCATATTGCCATTTGCAATACCAGAGGTATTGCCGCAATGTGTTGCCAACCTGTTACAATGCCAAGAAGGCAACTGGCTCTCAAGTGCATTTGCCGGAACACACCGCTAAGTGCTTGGCGACAGATTTACAACTTGAAGGTGGT
Source organism: Tethea ocularis (assembly GCA_963555595.1). Lineage (NCBI taxonomy): Eukaryota > Metazoa > Arthropoda > Insecta > Lepidoptera > Drepanidae > Tethea > Tethea ocularis. Next base: position 6,068,650 of record OY741966.1, read on the forward strand.
AGCCAGCCAGCGAGGGTTTCGTAAAGATAATTTCATATCTTACTTAAAATACCATAGACGTCATATAGGGTTATCCTATAATCTATATAGGTAAAGAACAATTTTCTTTTTTTTTTTTATTATGCGCCCAGTAGTTTGGTAAATTTTCGCCTATTTTCTTAAATAACTTCAAAATTAATCTTAAAATAATAAAAAATATATATAAGTATTTGAAATTCTCGGTCTTTTCGTGTGATATGTCACACGCACGATATAGTTTGCATTTTTTTTTAAATTTATATTTTACCTAGGGGGTAAGTAGTGCTAAAAGTGCTTTTAATTTACGTTACACGTGCGTGTTTGGTAAGTTTTAACTGCCACGCGAGTGATCTTATAAGTATTCCGTTCTTTCCTTTTGAGGTATCCCACAAGCAATTGAAATCAGTCATGATCAAATTACTTAAAAACGAAAAAATTCTCGACGAGCCATGAGTTTAAAACTTTTTAAGAGTAAATAGGCTGCGGGGGGCAATTATGTTATCTGTTAAATGAGTTTTGAGTTTATCAGTACGTATCAACTTACTGAATGAATTGAATTATAACTCAAGGAGCAAATTAATCAAAGCAAAAGTGATTAACATTATTCGATGTTTGCGGTAGACGGTGTTCGATCTACCTTGAACTTCAGCGAGGGCAGTAGGTAAGATCTTAATCATGTGACTGCTAGCTAACCGCTGCCAACGCCGCCGGGGAAGCGGCGCGCGCGGCGCGCCCCGTCCTATTACGTCAATGCTTTAAAGTCATCATCAAACGTCCAGTAAGATAAATAGTTACGTGATTAAACATCCGATTTACATTTTAATTACTTACTGCGTTTGACAATTTTATACCTGACATTGAAAACCGGTGCAAACTTACATAGGTAGATAATTAACATAATAATGGATCCAAGTTATGGGCGATGCGGCCTCATGACCTGAGGGGACTCCTCGCCCCTCAAAAGTAGGCACATGAAAAATACTTGGCATGAAAGATAACGAGGCTTCGATGATAATGATTTTCATCTAGGTAGGTACTGTAAAAGGAAAAATTATTAAATACTGACTAGACTAAGTAGTAACAAAAAAAAAATCTATAGACTATCGGGCTCACGATACAAATTTAATTCGAAATTAACTTTTAACAAAAAATAGAACCGCCTACAAAAGCACTAAAAAGCATAAAATAACTACCTATGTAGGAACTCTAATCTGACAGTTGAAGGCGCAGGTATTTTATTGTCACTGACCTAGGGTGCCTAGGGTAAGCATTATAGATCTGTACCTACCTTCCATCATCACATCAAAGAATACAACGGCCACTAACAACGGTATAAACGGTCCTATAATATTTAAAGAATTATCTCCGCACTCCTAAACGTTAAGGGGGAACGTTCGGTTGGAGCGCGAAATTCAAATTTTATCACGTTTTTTGCATATTGCAGCTCAGTTATAGGTCGTAAGTTGTTAACATGTTATTTGCGAGAAGAATGGTAGTATATTTACTAATTAATAACAAAACAAATCATCAACATACTCCTCCAAGGTATATGACTGATAAAATTTGAATTTCGCGCTCCAACCGAAGGTATACCCTTAAGGAGTCGTACTTTCCATCATTCAGCAACATAAGGTGATGGCTACCAAGACGCAAATATCTGAATAACTTTAGAAAGTATGTGAAAAACATTGTAGGTGCCTATAAAATTTTAAGAATTTATTCGATTTCTCTAGGATCCCATCATCAGATGTCAGTTTACTACGGAACCCTAAAAAGGATTCCAACGTACGATTGTTAACCTCCTCCTTTTATTGAAGTCGGTTAAAATTAGGGAAATATTAAATAGCTATATATGCTCAACCTTAGATGAAGATTTTTTATGCTCTGTTACAGACTCGGTGACAGGTATGACCCCTATTGGAGAACACTCAATTTTTTTTTATTGTACTACGTGTGACCAATATTAAACATAAGGGTGTTAATAACTACCTAACCATTATCCGTGATAGTAATTCCTTATGGACATTAGGTAGAACGTAACGCATATTACAAACTATTATTTTAAATTGCGTTTTACATAAATACTTATGATAAAAGGTCAATATCAATAATGGACACTTAGGTAGGTACTTACCCGGCTTAGTAGGAAGGTTAGGCTCTATAATAGCGTGTAATCACTAGTGTGACATATTCACAAGTGTGTATTTTCCATAATACTTACATAGTCTAAAGCTGATTGATCCAAAGAATATACTTAGGTACCTATCCAACTCTATTTAAGTCAATATGTAACAATAAGGCTCGAGAACATTATTCAGTATCGAGGTTGATACAAGCACTTAAGTCGTTTAAAATAGGACTTTTGATAACCCTAGGTCAAGTTAAGGTTCTCCCTAGATTATGACAGCGGGTGTGTGCCTTAATTATTTAAATTACCTATAATGTTTATGTACCTATTCATTTATGTACCTACATTATAATTTGTAATACTACTTTAGCAGGCAGAGATAGTTATTGAAGCTTGGTATAAATTATACGAGATCAAATATATGAGCATCAAGAAACTGTTAAAACTCATTAATTTAGTTTAGACTATGCCATCCACACATGGCGGAGACACTGAGGTATATTACTACGTAGGCGTAAAAGGGCTTTTCACGCCCTTCTTCAACCACCATAACTGGAGCCTAAGGAGCTGGAACTAGGTCTGCCAAAGTTTGGCCCCGAAATGACGCGTGCGGTTTTCGAAAGTTTCATAAATTTTAAAAATCCACATTGATTCTTCTCGGCCCTTTTAGCAACAAATACAAAAGATAACAAAATTAATTCATTCTTGTTCTCATCTATCTTCTATTTTACGCTAAGTTTATTTAATTTAATCTAATATAATAGAAATAAGATAAAGCTTTACTCATCCATAGTTTCTTTGTTTGTTATTTTAATTTTATTATTTTTTCTCTTTTAGTTCTCTGGTTTTAGTGCATAAAATAATAGTTCATTAATATTATTTAACTACTTATCTACTTCACAACACAGTACTTATTAAGTTAAATTGTCTACATTTGAATATCGTGGCAACCTGTACGGTGGATGGTTTGATAGCGTACCCGGAGGCCAATAATCGCGCGGGTAGAGATCATCTCTAATTCGAGATATGTTGAAACAAAATGGCGAATCTCTAATAAAATCAATTTTTCGTATTCTCGGGATGTCACGCTAGAGAAATGTCGAATCCCTTTCGTTCGAGATGCAAGGAATGGTCCGGAGCAGTAGAGATTACGATGTCGAATGATGACATTTTGGTGAGATTTTTCATAGACATTCATCTCTAGAGCCCTTTCATTTGATATACCACACGATATACCTACTAGTTTGTTTTTTTTTCTAATTTACCCCTAAAAGTAGCCTCCATGTTTAAAATTCCCTTATTTACGTCACACATGTCCGTTGGTTCGTTTGGGTCACCGATTTACATAATGTGTACCAAATTTCAACTCAATCGGTCCAGTAATTTCAAAGTAAATTGGCTGTGATAGACAGACGGACAGACAGACAGACGTACGAGTGATTCTATAAGGGTTAAATTTTTTTGCTCTTCAGGTATGGAACCCTAAAAAGGCCATGTCATGTATAGTTACAAATTATATTTGACTCTTCCACCAGTTCGGCATACCAGCAAGAAAGTCATATCAGCAAGGCGTTTCTTTATAATATACTTATTAGTTAAATAAAATTATATACTAAATATCCTCAATGTTACAAATTAACTAAATAAGTAATGTCTATTATTTTACAAATTTACCTACCTATGTATCGCGAAATTATACGGATGGAGGAACTTCTTGAGTCATGCGCGATTAATTACGAGTCGATTCTGGTTACCAGTAAAATTTATTATATTATCAGAAGAAACACTTACGCTGCTATTATAACTTAGTACTTCATAAAAACGATCTTACATTTGCAGTAAAAAGTATTGTCATTATTAAGTACAATATCTACTTGATGGATGATAGCGATTTCTTAACAATCCATCATCGTGCCTTGAGCTGTAAAAAACTAGAAAAAGGTCAGGCGCTGCTTCCTTGCTCAGTCGCACCAATTAGTTCAAACGTAATTGCATATCTAAAAAAAAACGTTGTTTTATGTTGCCTAAACCTACTTACGTGAAAGTAAAAGGAATTTGCCTTTTACTTTAAATTATCTATCTTTAGAGTTAAAGAGGTCAAACCCACCCTAGGTATGGTATGGATACCTTTTTTCTATGCTTTTTTATTCCGTTCAGCCCTTCTATTTGTCATATCGGCATTCACTCCTTTCTTACTCATATCAGCTTTCACACTAACCATCCATCTCTTTTTGGGTCTTCCCCTTCTCGTATATCCATCAACTTCTGTGATCAATTTTCATATTAATAACTATTTTAGTCACTTGGGCAATAACAAAATACTTCCCTGTACGGTATTGATTTGAAATGTTGTTGACGGTAAGCATGTTGAGTCCTATCTGAGTATCCTTCCATCATGAAGAATCAAATATAGATGAAATATATTTTCAACGTTTTAAAATGTTTGCTGTCCTCACTTTTTCGTAGAACTAGCATCACCGCCAGTTCGGAAAATTGTTGAAGAAATATTTTACTCCGATATTTCTTCCCTAACAATGTTGATAATTTACCTCATTTAATTAAACATATTATTATGCAAGGATATTACGATTAAAATTTTAAGCTCGCTAATCGGAATATTGTTAAAATCAAAGGACAATTTAATTGTGTGAAAAGACATCTAAGAAACTGAGTGATGGTATTATTACCAAAGCCTACATTAAGTACCTACCTACCTACAATAAACAACTTATTGACATCAGGTAAATGACAATGAGCCTTGCGGAGGATAGTAGGTAGGATAGCTATTTTGATGCAGATCGCTGCGCGTGCGCTGGCACCTGAGTAAGCGACCTTTAGTAGGAACCTACTTACCTATCTTCTATCATCAATTCTTACATTGTTTTAGGTTGTATGTACATGAAATGGAAACCAATCAATCGAAACTGAGTCCTGCACAACCATTTCTAAATCGATTTATTTTATGCATGACCTTATTGTTGAGGTAAAAAGACATTATTAGAACGACCCATAGTCCATATCGTAGTACCTTACCTACATTATTAATATTTATACTTAGGTACCGGGTGGATACTTTGAGTGCTTCTGTTGAGTTGTCATGATCAAATCTCGAAAGATGTGAGTAAGTAGGTATCACTACTCCAATCTAGTAATCTAAGTTTTGATTACTAGATTGGAGTAGTGATACCTACAGTATACTACAGGATGATTGGTACCTAATTGTTAGTAAAATATATGTAAGTAATAATAAAGATTATCAAAAAAATTCAAGGTTAATTATACTAAGAGGTGACGACAAATTTGGTAACGATAAGATAAACGGCTAAATTGGGTTCACTCACAGGATAAAGGACACCACTCTGATGCCAAATGTGTCTCCCAAAAATATGCATCCCTTTTTTTAAAAAAAATAGTTGGTGACAGACATTCCTGGTCGGAAGTACCTACTTGCAATATTACTATATATATATATATATAGGTATATATATAAGTTATGAAAAGTCTGGTAGGAATTGGAGATTAGGATTTACCTGCATATTAAAGCTACGACTGCCCGAGTTGATTCTAATTCTACGTAATGACAACAGATCCACGATTTCTGCGGAATACATAATGAATTGATAATTATGTTAATAAGTGAGGTTAATACTTATTAAACTTTTTCGTGACTAAATAGTCGTGCATGACTCTATACCGAGCCAAGTTGTGTACGAACCATATTATATGTAATTAGCGCACAGTAGGAAATAATGAGATGGGTTGGGTAGGAGATAATGTTCCTGTCGTGTATCTAAACCAATATCCGTAAGTTTTACCAATTACTTAATTTAATGTTCGTCCACTCCTCCAGTACCTAACTGAAAAGAAATACTGTTTTATTGACAGCACAATAACATAAAATAAGACTTCCAAATAGTGAAAAGAGGAGACAAACAAAACACAGTAGAAAGATACAGTTAGTTAAAAATTTAAAGTTATAAATCTGATGGCATTATGTTTATCAAGCTGCGCCATCTACGGAAGGTGGGCATCAATAGGCAACTAGGTCTGCTGAAATCCACAGTGCAGATTTTTAGCTAACATCTATGGTATAAAGATAATGTAGAGTCCTGCCGGAGAGAAGTGAGCGGTTCAAGTCGCCTTAAGACGAAGACAGGCTTCATCCTCGAGGAGGAGGAGTCCAATACTCTACTTTTCATACCTGTATCAAGCCTGTATATATTACTTATTTATATTGTCAGTACTAAGCCTGAAGAAAGTATGAAGAGAAATCCAAATTTTATTTGATAGCAAAAGCAGTTCAGCATTCCAGTACTAGTTCCGACCTCTTTGACTTTATACAGATTGTCAGTAGGTACCGCTATTCGCGGAGCGAAATGAACAGTGTAATGATTTAGTTTTAATAAATGTTTTCTTTCTTTCTTTCTTTTCTTTCTTTAGTGGACCAAGTAGGTAAACTACGAAATTAGATTTGGTGAACAAGTTCCATAATGTGAACGATTTTGCGAAGAACGAAGGCTAAGTACCTACAACTGACATTTCAGACCAGAAAGCGCGTCCTAGGAAAAGCAATTCCTTTTTCGTAGGTAGGTACTATTAACATTTTTAGATATACTAGGTGCATTTATTTTAGGTTGAGAGTTTGAGCATAGCTTATGGTTTTTCAATGGCTTCAAAAACGTCATTAGATAGATGTTAGCAAGCAACAAACTACTTACTCACTTTATGCATATTTATTTTTCACAAAGACTCGAGGCAACGCACTGCGATAACAAAGTGTTTTGCTTTGCAAACAAACTAAGATAGATTGCAATAATAAATTACTTACTCATAGTTTTAAAATAAGTACTCACAGGAAGGTACTTACGTATTTATTACTTAATATTGTTGTAAATAGATAACCGTAACTTAGTGTTTAAGTACCTGCACCTATAGGTAAACGGAGGTAGGTATAGGTGTATTAATGGATAAATCTTATTAAAGGCTTTATTCTTAACTTTTTAGGTACCTATAGCGTTACTAAAAGCGTCATCATTTATTACTTTTCCGTGAACCGAACCGGTGGTAGAGTCAACTGTAACTTTCGACATTCATAGGGACTAAACTGAAATTAAAATAGTAGATTATATTATGCACCAAGCAATAAAATAAAATAGTGTCTTACGAGGGACTCTAGAGTTTACTCCCAAGCTAAGCGAGGGAGATAATGTAGAGTCCTGAGTGAGTGAAGCGAGGGGTTCAAGCCACCCAAGACGAAGACAGGCTTTATCCTCGAGGTCCATACTCTACTTTTCATACCTACTACGAGACTATAACACGGTCAAATCAAATCACAACACCGTCTTAAGTTTAACAATCTTTTCAATCGATCGCGCCATTTTTCTTTTTTTTGTGTGTGTTCTATTTCTACCTATGAGTGCCAGTAGGTACGATTTTCAATAAACTCTCTTTACAATGCCATATCTGTAAGAGTTTTCATACGAATTATTTAGTTCCATATTCAAATCACATTAAAATATTTAAAGGACAAGAAGTTTAGCGTCATGACAAAACGGCGATCGCTCTCAACCGGGGACTTTATAGTTTTGGTAAACCTCATTCAGTCGGATTGAACTTAGGATCCTCGCAAATTTAATTTAAATTTTGATCAGAATCTCACCATGGATTATATTATTACTTAATCTGTGACCATGGTCTATTAGAAGTAAGTCATATGGGCGACGGTCGTAAGCACACAAAGTTTAGATGGATATGGATCTCACTCATGTGCAGCAGCGGAACACACCTGTAGATATTGATTATAATATTCGTAGACATGGTATTAATGTAAATCATTTGTGTGCTGGATGTAAAGTTATTCAATTTATTTTCATTGATTGATAAACTGAAGTTCAAACAGTATAGTAGTGTCTCATAAAATGTAATATCTCTGTGTAAACTATAGGTATACTTCTACCAGGTAATACCTATACTGCGTCACATTGATAGAAATGTTATTCATGATATTAGTTTTATTTATTTAATGTTTCATTACTTTTATTATTACGTAGGTACGCTGTAATAATCTAAGATTTGTGAATGGATTAAATAATATAGCTTTGATATAATATTTATACCTACATTCTATTACGATATTATACCTTCAACAGATAAGCAAAGATGCGGCAAATGGTAAATCTAACCTAGTATGCAGGTTGGTAGGTACCTAATTACCTATACCTACTTTCTAATTACTTCAAACGTTATAAATATACTTATTTATATTCATACCAACGTCAAATTATATGTCACGTAAACCTAGCCTAAAGTATGTCATTAGAGCCTTGCCCTGAGGTCTAGCATAAAGATTATTATAAACATTACGTTCTGTCTAGTTGGGCAATAATTATATTGTACTGAAGTATTATATTCTCTTTGGTACTGAAATTCATTATGACCCGCTGGTGCATAATGTGATTTGAAGTTATGAGAGTTTATACGAAAATCAAACTGGCCACCAGCACTGCAAAACACAGAGTCCGCATGTAAATAATATGAAACAAAAGACGGTGTTTGGTGTTTTTTTGACAGTTCCTTATTTTATTGTCTCACAGTAAGTAGGTATGAAAAGTAGAGTATGATGCACCTCGAGGATAAAGCCGTCTTCCTCTTGGCGGCTTGAACCCGACGCTACACTCAGGACTCTACATTATTAGGTATCTCCTAATTCTAGAGTCCCTCGTTTACTCAGGATCCAATATACCCCCCGTGACATAAGACACTGTTTTATCTCCTTGGTGCATAATCTACTATTTTGAAGGCATTCAAAAACACAAGCATCTGAAGTTTTAAATAAAAGCCTTTATCTAAACAAAATTAATAATTTACTAAGCAAATGTCTAATAAGTACCTATACGAAGAAAAGATCAAACAAACGGTTTGTAGGCTGAAGTTTCAGTAAAAATGTTTTTTTTTTGTAAATCCTATTGGTATAGTCGAGTATAGATAGAGTCGACAAATACAAGAAATAAGGTTAACCCATAATAAGGCGCAAGTATGTGTAGAAGTAACTACAAAATTTAAGCCGTATTTTGGGTATATTGATACCACTGATAACTGAAAGTTATAGTCAAAGTTAACTTAACTATTACCATGCTTTGACCGTAGAGTCACTTTGACGATGACCGATCGTCTTCGGTCGGTTATGGTTACGGTTAAAATTTTAGTTAAAGTTACACGCACGACCAACCCGGTTTGCTTTGCTTTCTTTCGGTGGTTAAAGTTAACTATAAACGGTAACCTAACTATAACCTTATTATGACCGCGCTTAATGCAACCGACATTAGAGGGGGGAGAGTGGGAACCCCCCTTTTTTTGAGTGAGAAATTAATTCCCTAAGTTTTTTAAACTTTAATAGTAGGTACAAAATTCTAATGATCAAAAATTTTTTAACGATGTTGTTCCTTTCACAGTTTGAATAATAACGTAAGTATTTTATGTACACGTAGCGGGGCAGCTTAACGCTTAATCTAAGAGCAAATCTAGCTGATATCTCGGAGAATTGGTTCATAATGTTATCAGACACCACAAATATTAGCTTTGTTGTCGTTAGCAGCTCCTACTTCGACCTTGCCGCACCATGAATCCATATATTAAACTAATATAACGTCTTTCTGTAAACAATTAGCTATTGTTATTGAAAAGAGAGTTTGTTTAACACGCAAATTAACATGAAAGACACAATGCCCAGCAGCGTGATGTTGCATAGATAATAATAATTTAAATTAGTATTCCTGCACTTAAAATAATGGACTGACAGATTGGTTAATATTATGAGGTGCATTCAAAATATGACAAGTCAATATGCTACGCGATCTCTAGAAAGACGAAATTGCAGACGCACACTGTGTGGGGTCGTGAGCGCTAGACTATATCATCTAGAGGCCAATTCCACAAATTAATTTTGATTAGATTATAATTGGATCGCAGCTGAATGACGACTTTTGCACGTTTTCGTATCCCAATAATAATCTGACAACGATCAAGATCCAATCATGGTTGAGTTAAAGTTGACGTTCGATAGAAAGTTACATATAAAAGTGGCATTCTGCTAATTCGATTGAACATGAACTTTTACCGATATGGTATTCGACTAAACATTTGATTGGACAACACAAACTTGTTGTTTCGGTAATGATTGGTAAGTTCGAGATTAATACAAAGTTACAAAAAAGACTTAGGCTCGGGGAGCCCGATCCAGATCGAACGACTTTGACGCGCTCAAATTTAGTGTTTTTGAAAAAATCTATAAAAATAACTGAATCACTTCTACAAACTGAAAAAAATCTACATTATGTGTATTTGAATGACTTCAATTCTATCTAAAAAATATATTGAAGTGGACCGATTTACTAATTTTATAGGATTATTTTTATATAACTAAACGCAATAAAAATGATGTATGATGTTCTTTGAGACTATATACTCTATCAGAAAAATACATAAAATAGAATACATACATAGGCTTAGCTCTAGATAATATACTAAGTAAACTATAACAGTTCCACTGGATCCGAATGATAACTCTATCGCAAATTTTCGGAAAACACTATGAAGAGATCGAATCGAATGTTTCTGCAAAAACTATCCATTAAAAATATTTTTATCAAATATGATACACTAGATTAAGACTCTTTTTTTCCAAAACCGCAAATTACTTTAGTTCATCACTTCACAACGCCAACATAGGCATAGGCATAGAAAACTGTCAAAAACACAAACTTTTGGGTTGCACCCTCTAATCTAAAGTATTTGAATATCTTTAATAACGCCACAGAATTTTACTTAGTGGTATTTCATCTGGTACCTTATGATGATTGATTCAAGTATCATCTTCACGTATCTACTTACTACTATAATATGACTGACTCCAATAAATTTGGTCGGTGTACCTAATATTTGCCTTATGTTTCTTTAATTCATTACTTCTATCTATAATTTCGGCTTTCATATTGCCAAATTTTTAACAAGATCAAACTCTTCGCTTTCAACTACCATGTGTTTACTATCAAGATCATTTTTAAATTGACTACAGATCAAGCGTGGCGCTAGAATGTCCAAGTTTGGACAAAGGTGACAGTTTCACCCAATCAGAGTTCCTCTCGCGACTGGCCAACGAGTGCCGGTATGATCGCCTACTGCTGCCGACGTACCAGACCGGCGACGTAGTCTACGTACACGCCAGTGCTTATGTATACTTCATACAACCAGCTGAAGCGCACGATTTGGTAAATACACCTGATTTAACTTTTCTATCTACTAAAATTTAATAGGGTTTGAAATAAAATGATAATTTTCATTGAGGTAAAACACTTTATATTCTAGGAAATCAAAAAAAGTTGCTCCTCCCTGATGGCGAAGTAATTTTATTCGCTTATCTTTATGCTGGATAACTTAATCTACTATACTTAAACTCGTATGTTGATGACATCGTAATTTTTCAGAACTTCAAATTGCATTTCCTGCTGCAACTCCGCTGGACCGATCCAAGACTGGCATACGCCTTATACTCACCGGAACGTTCGAAAATCATCGGTGAAAACGATTTGAGACAAAGGATATGGGTTCCACATTTATACATGTCGAACGAACAATCTTCTAGCCTAATGGGCACCGACAGCAAGGATGTTCTCATATCCATTGCTCCTGACGGCGAAGTACTATTCAGCCGTCGCATGCAGGCGGTCCTGTACTGTTGGATGAATTTGCAAAAGTTCCCGTTCGATGACCAAACTTGTTCTATGAACTTGGAGAGCTGTAAGTTATATCTTATCTTATATGTATTCAATTATTTTATGTTTTATAATCAAATTTGGCTTTTGCTTATTATTCATTCCGAAATTTATAATAAAAAAGTAGTTTAAAAAAAAATTGACTTCATAAAGACAGACCCAAAATTATTAAATAATATTTTTTATATATACTTACTTTACATTTTTTTTTGGTCGATGCCAGCGAAGCCATCGAATATAAAACTTAATCCAAGAAATCGATTTAACGACAATCGATGTAACAACCTAATTTTATATGCACATGAAACAACATACGTTTTTTTAAACATATTCGAGGGCTACAAATTCGAATATATTTTTGAAGTCGGTTAAAAACCAATTTAAATTTGTACAAAATTATTAATGGGGCTAATGGTATGTCACCTATAGCCTATACTAACGGCCATTTAGCTACTAACTACTACTTTTTAAATTCTTAGGTATATATCTATTAACTTATACTTGAAAACCAACATTATGAAAAATGTTTACGGGAACAGAACGAATGGGATGGACGAGAAATAACGAATATTTTCCATTTCATACAATACGTGTCATTGTTTTTGAGACAAAATTAGATACTTACCTTTATAAAATTTATGGTAATTTAATAATTTAAAAATTGCTTACTAATTGTTTTCAGGGAAATACAACGCATCAATCCTACGGCTAATGTGGGAAAAAGACAATCCGGTACGTTTATCTTCCGAGCTACATCTTACGGAATATTCGCTCATAGACTATTGGACAAATGAATCCGTTGTTCGTGGGGATATTGTCAATATGCGGCTTGGAGGAGGTAGATGTAATGTCTTTTTCTTGTTTGTGCCGTTGTCATATATCTATCGCATCTTACAAATTGCTCATTTACATTTTAAATTTTACAGCGGGAAACTATAGCGCACTGAAATTCACATTCAAGTTGGGACGAGAAGTCGGTTACTATCTCATGGATTACTTCATTCCATCCATGATGATAGTAGCGATGTCATGGGTTACATTTTGGTTGCAAGCAGACGCTTCAGCTCCTAGGATCACTTTAGGTAAAATATGCACATACAGGAATAACTTGATGACATATTTATAACAACATGATTTAATTTCTTAATATTTCTGACTTCAGGCACAAGCACTATGTTATCGTTTATAACATTGGCGTCATCGCAGGCGAAGACGTTGCCGAAGGTGTCCTATATTAAAGCCAGTGAAATTTGGTTCCTTGCCTGTACTGGTTTTATCTTCTCTGCACTTGTGGAATTCGCCTTCGTTAACACTATTTGGCGTAGAAAGTATGTCCTGTCAAACTTCATTAAAAATATTACTTTTAACTTTGAAGGTTTTATTATTTACTAGCTGTTCCCCGCTGTTTCACTCGCGTTCCTGGTGTAAAAAGTAGCCTTATAACAATAAATATATAATAACCTTCGGGGATAATGTAGTTTCCTATTAGTGAAAGAATTTTTCAGATTTTTCGGTTCATAAATTCAAACAAACTCTTCTTTATTACCTATTATTATTATAGATTGACACTTTCCTAAACAGTATTCAATAATTTCTGAAATAAATCCCAGTCTAAATGTATTAGTGAACTTACGCATATTTCGTTACAGGAAAGTGGTTAACTTGAAAAAAGTTAATAGCAAGTACATACTGAAGAGCACACTGACGCCTCGACTAGCTCGTAAGGAGCTACAGAAAGAGCTGCAAGAGTCGTCTCCGCAACTCACCAAGTCGCGCTCCTGCTCCTCACTACAGCAGGAGACCAGTACCGACCCTGCCGGACCGGGCTACAACAACTACCTCACTGTACACGTAAGTCATGCTTTTTTTTTTAAATCGATAATATATAGAAACCAAGTTTTGGTGGAGCAGTTTATAGATTCTGTCTCAAAACTTGTTTAAAATCGTACGTATTATAATAGCTTTTGTGAGATATTTCAACCTCATCATTTATATATTGCCCTTTGATGAAATGGTTCGTGATGAAATGGCAGTAGGTAGGTGCTAAGCAAAAACTCTAAAAGGGATTGACGCTCAAGTACCTACAGCTACATACCGGAATAAACTAAATGTTACGTATTTGTGATCGCACTGCCGTAATAGTTACCGCATATCGTGTCCTATGCCAACCCTGGCATTATTCTACTATCCATAAACTTAATGGTACGGCCGTGCCACGTTTTGCTCGACTTGGTGGGAGTACTGCCGTGCCCCCAGATGTTAATACCGTCTAGTAAATATTAAATTTATGCTACCACCATCTACTACTTTATGTAGGTATGCATAATTGCAGTAAGGCTACCCAGCTTTATTGCAATAATTATGTATACTCAATAGTGTTTAATTTATGTTTACCAACCTATGATTATTATACCTAACATACATTTTCCTCGTATATTTATTTAATGATAATTGTTCTTTACGAATGTTTCACATGTGTGTTATCCCCAAAGTTTATTAGTTATTATTAAAGATTATTAAGTTATTATTAAGTAGATATTGCATTCCGAGGAGCGACAAGGTAATCCTTTAATTTCGCTGTAGATGAGATGAATTACCAATATTATAATATAAATAAATCGGACAAATGCGAGTTAAACTCGCGTGGAGAGGGTTCCGTACATGTTTAACTAAGTTCCATAAATATTTTTAAATCTGACCCAAATTTGTTGATGGGAACTATAAAAAGTATTTTATTTAAATCGTCTTTTCTAATAATGAAACCTAGCTACATCGATTTATCGCCACCGAAACCCCCTGCATACCAAATTTCATGAAAATCGTTGGAGTCGTTTCAGAGATTCACATTATATATATATATCCATGAATTGCAGGTTTAAAGGTATTAGATAGACTTCTTATAGGTTTTCCTGTAATCTTTAGGTAAAGAACTATTATCTGTTTTTTTTTCAAAATGTTTGGCCCAGTAGTTTCGGAAATAAGGGGGGGGGGAATGGTCATTTTTCGCCAATTTTTCGCCTATTTTGTTAAATAACTTCAAAACTATTTATATTAAAATTCTAAAAAATATATATTTGAGATCCTAATAACAAGCCCTTTCATTTGATATGTAACACAATATTGTCTGCAAAACTTTTTTTTTTAATTTTTTATTTTATCCCCCAAAATTAGCCCCCATGTTTGAAATTCATTTATTTACGTAACACATCCATGTTTGGGTCACCGACTTACATATGTGTACCAAGTTTCAACTCAATCCAGACCAATATTTTCGGACAGACAGACAGACGGACAGACAAACGAGTGATCTTATAAGGGTTCCGTTTTTTTGTTTCGGAACCCTAAAAATTGCCAAAATAAAATGTTTTTCCGTGTAACTTGAGTTCTAGAATACAAATGGTCTCATCCTGACATCTTGAACAGAACGAATTAAATATTTATCCAATGTACCAAGTATATAATTAACTAGCTTCCGCCCCTCGGTTTTACCCGCGTTCCCGAGTTATCATATGTTTTCCCGGGATAAATAGTAGCATATATACTATTCCAGGGTATGATCAATCTATGTGCCAAGTTTCATTTCAATCCGTTCAGTAGTTTTTACGTAAAAGAGTAACAAACATTCATCCATACTCACATTAGTAGGATTCATTTTCCGGAATTTATATGAAAAATAATTTCTAGACGGTTTGAGCTGTTTCGTATGTGTAGGTATAAGTACGTCACAATGTTATATTGATGTATATTAAATATGATGATTTCAGAGCTTCCCATCTGCGATGAACTTGCCAACGATCACGACGCAGAGCTTCGACGAACTAATATCCGGCCCCGGGAAACACCACCAAGGCAATGGCAGCGAAGGATCCGACGAGCCTCCAAAGCATCACACCTGGACCACTATGACTCCACAGGAGATAGCCACCTGGATCGACAAACGTTCCCGTGTCCTCTTCCCCCTTATGTTCGTTTTCTTCAACGTCATTTACTGGACATTTGTCTACTGCCTTTAAACTACGTTTATAAGGCGTAAATGGCGAGTACCAGCAGATTACCTTTTTATATGATAATTATTCATCCGAGACTAGAACGTCTCAGTCTCTTCATTGTACCAAACTCCAATTTTATTAGTCACGAGTAGTTGACGAATAATAAGGTACGGCTTGTTTGTGATGCAGTATGGGAATCTCCTACCATTTGAGGAAAACCAACCTACTTAAACAAGGTTTACAAAACATGTTAAAGTTACTCATAAAAAGACACTACCGAAACATAAATTAAGAAATTGTGTCTTAAAAAAAATTGACGAGTGAATCGTATTGCCGCTAGTCTGTCTATAGGTTATTCTGCTGTTTTCATTTCAGTTCTTTTTATCGTGGCCATATTTTTTTATTATTTTGGTAGCAAAGTTCCTTGTTTCGCCATAATGCGAACCTTGCCCAGAAACTTCACTACTACCAACTACTACTGATTTAATATTAGTTGTAATTCTTTTCATTGTTTGTCGCTTTACTGTTATTGTGATACTTTAATATTCAGTAGGATTTGCCTATTTTAATATAGTGTTGCCGTAAGTTGCTTCGGTTTCATCCGCAGCGATGGGAATTTAATTTCTCAAAATCGTCGTGTTAAAATAATACATTCATTAGTTAGAGCGACTTAGGTCGTTTAACATTAAACGCTTAATTAATAAGTTCAAGATCAAACTAGGTACTTACCTACTTGAAAAATTAATGGATGAAAGGCCTATAGGTGGTCCTTCACTTTTCGTTTATCGACATTCGCTATCGCCCTCACCTATGTCGAATGAAAATTACGGCCTGTTTTGAAATTTCATTACGTTGTTGATGTCAGCAAGCAAGCAATCTGTTACAATTATTTAATTAATCAAATGAGATTATTGCTAGTTATAATGTGATAAAGTCGAATAGTTTAAGTAGAAAATTAATTTGTCACATATAATTATTTATTTGTTACGAAAATTGTGTACATTTTATAAAGATTAGTATTCTATAGGTTATATTTTTTATAATAAACTGAAAAGAAAACAACTGAAATGTTGATTTTCAATCATTTTAAGGGGGATGCTTCAAAGTAGCAAAAAAAAACGTAATAAAATTTGGATTTTACTGGTTACCTGGAGCATTCACCTTAACGCTTACCTGCTTAAACATTGTAGGTAATCGAATTAATTTTACCATCAATGAAATAACCTATAGCGTTAGTTAGAATACATAATGCTATCTACATTAGTGCATTGTTGTAGTAAACATTGTTTCACGCTGAGCCCTCATGGGAAAAGTATAATAACGTAATTAATAGGTAGGTACATGTAATGTATATATTGGAATACCATGATTATAAGTACCTATAAGAGATACATTTGTAAGTAAAAGATAAGGATAATAATTGTTTGTACGTACATTGTACTGTTTGTAATCTCAATATAAACTCTAAAATCATCTAAACCTTTTTATCAGCTAACTACATACCTTTTACTAAGACCCGTGAAGTATCTATAAACAGCTTGGATGTTTGCGCACTTTGCTGTTCAATGGTGAACGTACCTACTTACATTTTCTCTGTGCTACTTACCAACGATTATGGGGAGGAGATGACCACTGGCAAGAAAATGTTGTATCTAAGGATAGATAGAGAATATGCAGGTTGCATGCTTCACAAGTCAAATTCTAAAGTATGTTAAGTGAAGTTCGTACTTCCTACAAGATCCTTTTTGACCGAGCGAGTGCGAAGCGAATCAGTTTCAGTTTGAACAAAAAATTTCGCATGTCCGGCGAATGTCAGGGTATTTTACTCATAATAAAATAATAATAATTTAATTAGTGGATGATGTATCAATGATGTTTTTAATGTTTACTTTAATTTGGATTCTGTACCTATTTGGTTTTCTTCTATAGGTCGCATTTCTCAACCGATTCTTTGTGAAATTTTGTGAGCAGGTTCGATAATTATAAATGTTGAAGATATGATTTTTTTTTACCCCAATGGGGTTGAAAAAAAAACATATTTCAGCCATTTCGAAAAATGGTCAAAAACAACATTTTTGCCTGAACAACCTTTTCATTCGATACTTCAAAGTAGGTACCTATAAGTATGATTTTTGGTTTTCAGCTTTTGTTCGCTACTTTACTTGCATGCATTCGATCGATAATTAAACTAGGTACCTACTTACAGGTAGGTAATTATTTGATTTCACTGGTTTGGTTATACAATAAGAGTGTGTCAGGTAATAAATATTTGGACATAACGGCGCAGTAGCGCAAATGTCTCTCATTCAGCGGATTTTGTTCAATATTCAGCTTTAAGCTATGCACACACACTCACGACACGAGATCTACAGCTCATAGAGCCACTACCACTAGTAGGTAATAAATTTCAGACATAGGTCCATTTATTTCATAGTTTTATTGTTGTTCTTGTAAGGGGTTGACTAGAATAGTCAGGTCTTCGATTTTCAATTCACACATTACAAATTAAGTAAGTACACAGATTTCTTCAGTAGGTATTTTTGCCTCAAATAACTACCTACCTACCCAATATCCTTAACAATTCTTGGACTTGTGAGAGTATGATGATTACAATACAGTTGTACTAAAATATTCCAGTAATGTCGAAGGGTTGACACATAACGAAGTAGCACAACACTTCCAAGTTCAAAGCGTAAAGGTATTTATTTGGGTCACTTGGGTAAGTATGTTGTTTATTTTTACTTACCTGTGCCTATATTAAGAAATTTTTAAATATTTTTAGCTAAGGATCACACACAACTTTTTTTCGTGACCAATTTGTATTTTTTGATAAGTTTATGATATTCGTTACCATAATACATTGTGTGTGCCGTGACCTGTTTCTTTCAGTGTGTGCTCATTCGTAATATAATAATAGGTAACCTTTCCTATTTTCTTATAACATTTATTAGGTATTTTAGATTACTTTTTCTTATTACAAAACAAACTGACAATCAGAAATATTTTCTACTAGGTATCACAAATCACAGTTCTATCAATCTCACACTTATGACACAATTAAAAATAAGTTATAGGTACGAGTTATCTATATAGTAAATAACACACTGGTGCCTACGACTTATTTCAAATTTCGATAAAGCACTTGTTGCTTTTCTTTGAAATCCATAAAAATGGGAAGTATCAAGATTCCCTCCAGCGCAATTTCGATCAGCCGTAATGGCTCTAAGTGGTACCAGATTAATATGTTTATCATTAATGTAGTTCATGGGTCTGCTGCAACTCGGCCACGTGGCGCCGCCATCACCAGGCTGTCATCGCTGGAGTAACGTTTCAATGATACTGCACTAGCTTGACTGGAATGTAGACGACATAAATCGATTAATGGGAGTATGTATGTACCCAGTATTTAAGTGACTGCAAAGATTTTTGATTTTTTCATCTCACACATTAGTTAAATTAAGACAATGGATAAATATGCTCATTAGTTTATAGGTGAAAATTTTGTATCGAAATAGTTACTCCTCAAAAAAATGGTATCTGTATGATTACCATCCGAAATTGAAAGATATGCCAGCTAGGAATTTATTATGTAAGTAATAAAGTTCAACGCTAATTTTCACCTAGCAGTTCGACCCGCAATACCCCTTTTCGAAAAACCCTATCTTATTGCCTACACATCACAAGGGAGAAATGGCCAAATTTCAATTAGAATTAGTCAGTTAGTCAAGACAAGTAATTATTTAATGTTTACCTACCTATCTATAAATATTTATTTCTTCCACCCTGCCCAAAGCAATCCAAGTCAATTTCCATTATTAAAAAAAACACTACAAATACCTACCAAAAGAAATGCTAAGGAGTTGATATTTGTAAGAGGTTTACCTGTATCTAGTCCTCGGGCGAGGCGTGGGCACGAGGCGCGGTAGGCGCTCGAGCGCGAGTGTGCCGCCCGAGCCGGAGCTCGAGCCGCGCCCCGACCCCCCGCTCGAGCTCTCCGACCACGTCAGCTCAGACAAACTGGAATATCATATGTATCTCATTTTCATAAAATAAAATGTTGCCAAGCCAAGACCATATGGCTCGCACTCTCAATAAGTTATCAGGTCTCATGTAGAGCCAAGCTTCTCTACACGCCCTAACTCTACGAGCCCTAACTTTAAAAACTCTACACCTTAGACAAAATATGTATCTAGGCCGTTCTATTTTTTGATCGGTGAGTCAGTGAGTCAGTCAGTGACAAAACTTTTACTTGCAATAATTCTTAAACTACTGGTTAAAATGTTATGTAGTATAATTTGGAAATATGTCTAGCTGTATGTAATGCCCTTTTGGTTACTGAAAATTTAGCCTTCTAGTTTTTTCCACAACGAAGTTACAGGGGGGTCGAAAATGGCCCGAATGGCTTCGACAAAAGGATGGTATGGCCGAGCCTTTTTTTGCTCGACTATCACACGAATATACCTTACTGCCTTATGTTCTACTCTTGCATCATAAGTTATAACTAAGTTTATAAATATTCATTGTAAGTAATAAAGAAGATTCCATGATAGTTAAAAATAGAAAAAGATAAAAAAATAACAATGTTAGGAACTTCTTACTTAGGTACAGCTTAAATCTGACTGTCTAATTAAGTAAGTTGTAAAAAGCAAAAAGTTTTCCACTTTTCCACACACAAGGCGGTTTTACTTTTTGTAAGGTAATTTCATATAATTATTGAATTTTGCCTACATAGGTATAGGTAGATATGTTATACTCCTTTGCGTACCTGGTAGATATGGGCGGCAAACGATAAGGAGGTGTGAAGATATCATTGCTCTCCGTATAAGTGGAGGCGTGTATTTCTTGCTGGTAAAGCTCATACAACTGCGCTAATTCCGGTGGAATGCCCAACCCCACCTCTGTAATGAAAACACAGTTTTTGATCATGTTGCTTACTTTCTTTTTGAAGCAATATTAGGTCAATGATAAGACTGGTACTGGAACTGGTAGGTAGGTAACCTACCAGTTTGTCAGGCTTTTAACCTAAGAAAAAGAAAACTAAACCATAAAAGCACGTAAGTACCAGTCTTAAGAGTACATTAGTTTTCTATCTATTATCTATCCACACAAAATTGTTTTTTTTTTACTAACTTATTGTCTGTGTTTTACATAATATTGCAGCTAGGGTTGCCAAACGTCCTGTTAAAGCCGGGCTTACTTACCTATTATTACGCCAAGCAACTTAGGTGTTTCTATTAGCTACACTTGAGAGCCAGTTCCCCTAGGCTGTCATTGTGAGCACACAATGCTCACCATCATCGACCACATCATCACTGACCATGGTGAACTTTTTTCCACGAGCGTAACCAGCTTAAATAAGAAAAAGTGTAGCTCGTGTTCCTTGGAAAATATCATGGATTCGCACATTTTTTTTCACTGACTTCAAGACTGTCAGTTTAGAGTTCCTACATTTTATGCTTTTTAGTGCCTTTGAAGGCGGTTCTATTTTTTGTTAAATGTTTTTATTTGAAAATATCGTCATACCTAATATACAGCGATGCGACCAGCCTAAAAATAGTAACCTAAACAACCTAACCAACCCTAATCGCAGCTCAATGAATGTTGACGAACTGACTGACCGTCAAGCGCGCGTCGCTGTCGCGTGATGATCTCGTCGGAGAGTCGTCGCTGCGCGTCGCGGCGCTGCAGCGCGAGGTCGCGGCGCCGCAGCTCGTGCGCGCGCGCCGCCCGCTCGCCCTGCAGCGCCAGCTTGTCCGCCTCCAGCTCGTGCACGCGGCACACTAGCGACAACACCTCGCGCTCCGGACCAGCGCTGATGTGCGCCGGCAACTCCTGCACGTGCACACCAATACACATCATGCCCGCCGAATCATGCATATCCAATACACTTCTTAGTCTCATTACAATAAAATGTTGTCACTAGACTCACTCCTTTTCGATAGTAAGTACCTACGTACTCTTTGCAAATTTACCTACCGATAGTCGCGATAGGCATTTTTCTTCACCGGAATGTGTTCACAGGTTATGTTTTTCTGCTACCTATTTATCATAACAGTTTGAAGAATGTGAATGCATTTCAAATTGTCCGATCACCATAATTATCTACTCGTACTAGCCATGCATGAGAAAAGAGACATTTAGGGGAAGCCTATCCCAAGGATTGCTTCAAATACGGACTGCTAATGATGAAATTGATGATTTAAAGTTTGCTTAAATTACAAATTCATATGTTAGATTAAGTAGATGTTGAATGTTACCTGCTCAAGTTGCGCGCCCCGTAGGCGCACCTGCTCTAGTTGTCTCTCGACGCGGTCCCGCTCGGCGCGCGCGTTCTCCTGCTCGCGCTCGACGGCCGCCAGCTCGGCCCACGCCTGCTCCACCGCCACCTCCTCCTCGGCGCGGTCGCTGCTCGCCACACTGCCACCACCACCACCACCACCACCACCACCACCACCACCACCACCACCCGCGCCGCGCTCGCTGCCCGACATACCCGTACCGCCTCTACGTGAACGGTTATTGCATGTTGTATTACTCAGAGAGGGACGGTTTTTAAGTACACAGTTCCAAATCTGTTGATTACAAACGAAACTAACCGTAAACTATCCCATGTTATTTAATAGAAAGATCCGGGGCTATCTTAATATCAGAGTTCTACAAGAGTAAGTAATTAAGATCTCAGTATAGCTCATTCTCACAAAAACCATAATATAAGTTCTGTCTTTCAACTCTAGGTCTAGTAGTTTAGGAGCAAATTGGCTGTGACAGACACACACGAGTGATCCTATGAGAATTCCGTTTGGATCACTTGTTTTTACCTATGTTACTTGTTTCAATCTTTTTCAATTATGTAAATAAGACAGAAAAGTGACGTGTGAAAATCAATTTACTTTGTAAACAACAGTATCAACGTCATTATGCTCTTACTCGTTACCAAAGTAGGTACATTCATACCTATAACTCTGCTGCGTGCTAAGCCTCGAGCCTGCGATACTGATTGGCTTGTAGAGCCGATTGAACCTGGCCTCCCAGTGCGAAATAGTTGCGTGTTGCCGCTCTGCATCCAGCGCCAACCCCAACAGATGACTGTCGAGTTCCATCAGCCGTCGCCGCAATCGCATCTGTTGTTTGAATGTCGACACTATTGCTTCGCGAAGCGATTTTAGGTGAGCCGCATTCTCTGCCGCTTCCTCTTTGGTGACTTCTTGTTGAACTACCTGGAACTCTTCTTTTGTTCTGCTATTTGGTAAGTAAATTTGGACTTGGTTGGTTAAATATATTTCAATTAAAAATTATTATCCACCTTCTGAGAATTTGTCCGTGGTTCGGAGATGATGGACAAAAACGGGAGTGGAATTAAGAATTTAGGATTTTTTATCATTTGACTTACAAATGTATTGTACCTAATTGCAAACTATTTTTTTTTTCTAATTATGCTATAGTTGGTCAAGCCAGAAATTACCTCGATCGATCATCTTTCATTTTCAGTTTTAGTCGAGAGATCTCTTCACGCAAGTCATTTATGACTGTCCGATACTGCGATAAAGGCATTGGTGTCTCTACCAACTCTCTTTCTACCTGAAATTTAAAAACAATTTAAATTTACATGTTTATAGATTTAGCAAGATGGATTTATCATGATTTATAGCAAGAAGGGATTATTCAGACAGCAAAAGGCCAATAAAAAACCGGCCTAGTTCGAGTCCGACACGCAGTAACTCAACCTTATTATGAAATTATAAGTAGGCGCGTACAATAAAATATTATTATGTTATATTACATAATTAGAACTTTGGGTATCAGCTCTGATATCAACTGTTACAACGTAAGTTATATCCCTAGGCTACATGAAAAAAATACCCTCAAAGTTTCATGAGTTTTTAGAGAGGCATTATTGTTTTTTAGGGTTCCGTAGGGTCAAAAGAAACAGAACCGAATATTATAACGTTTAGGAAGTACAGTGAACTATGCCAATTCAATGTTACAGAATATTATAACCAGCTTTGTGCATCTGAAATTTTCTCTCTATCTATCTGACAACTAACTTTAAAAAATCTACTTCAAAATAACATTATTGGCTGTTAAATAGTTTTGAAATACGAGTATATTATACTTTAGGTTTAATTTATTTACCATTTTCTTACACAGCGCCCTAGCCGCACGCCTGGGGCGCTTTGTATATAATATATCAAATCCCTTACGTAGGTAAGCCGTGTGAGTTTGAGAGAGTCATCACCTATGACCTACCTTATTGGTGATAGAGGATGCTTTCTGCGCGTAGTGCAACGTGGAGCGCGTGGTGTCGCGGTGAGGCGCAGCGGGCGACACGTGCGCCACCATCGCCGTGCGGCATCGCCCGCCCAGCACCTCACGCAGCAGCCGTGTCAGTTTCGAGTCGCGGTAGTTCACGTACCTTTGTAACAAACATCATACAACTTTCAAACATACAGTACAACCCGGATGGATAACTTCATTTATTAACCCCTCAAAGGACTTCGGATTCATTACATTATCATCACTTAATAGAGGCTTTTCATATAAGTGCCTTAGTTTCTGAAAAGCCAGATTTAAAATTGCTATTATTACAGAGCGCCGAAACCGCCGGAACATTTTCATTTATTAAATATTTTATGTATGTAAATATTTGCTTACATAAGTACTTTTATTTTTGTGGTGCAACCTGTTCAGACCAATATTCAAAATGATAATATAGGTATCCTTTCTTTACTAGTGTTTACTTGTGATGAGTGATGACACAACTACTTCGGTACTAGGAGACTTGTACCGTAACATGAGGATTTGTTTTAGATGTCATCGGTAAGTCCTATTACCATGTATCAGAAACGTTTTAAAACTAAGTAGTTTATTATAATACTAAATGTATGCATTACCTTGCTCCTCCAGATAGCGCCATTATGCAATTGCCAAGTGCAAGGAGGGAGCGATTGATATGAGCGCCCTCCAATCGTCGCGCGCGCAAACCGGCTCGCTCTGACCCCGCTAAGTCTATTAAAAATAAACGCCCGCGCTGCGTGCCACCATCCACTTGTTTGCTGACTGTAACGCTAGAAAACAAATTGTATTTCTTATTTTTTCTTTCGGTAAGTGGTTGGTGTGGGATGCCACATGTGTTGTATATTTGATATAAATAATTGTAAATATTGTTAATCATAGACTAATTTATTCTATTAGGTACTCTATATAGGTACCTAAATAATGACTTGCAATATTAGGTACCTAATATTAAAAATATTATTTCCTCAAAATTGGCACCCAACGTGGGGCTCTTTTACTCACCTCAATAACGCATGTCCTCTCGATGAATGTTGGTTGGCATGTGTCGATTCAGCAGTGCGTGCGCGATCTCCTCGTGTCAGCAGCTCAGTGACATGGGCGGCGCTTGTCGCTCGCATCTCACTAAGTCCTGCTACCACGGGGGCACCACTACCACCCTCGTCGCGAAGTTCCAAAGGACCCGCGCTAGGATTAAGTAGATCACGAATGTTCTCGTTGTATATCTCGATGTACGACATCTTCACCTGTTGAAAAGTCAATGATAAGCAATAATCTGGCTATATTATACCTTACCCAGAATGTCAGAAATAAACTTTAGTCAACAGTTTTATGCTATTATTTATGAACATATTTGTTCGATAGTTTTTGGAAGATTGCTTGACAATAAGTAAGTATATTATGTACCTATATATTTAGCACTATATAGTTGCGTTGTATGCGTATAGGTATTGAGTTTACGGTAACTTCACATGGGTAATAAATTCTATTTGCTAAAGTGAAAACACATCGATGGGTCATTACTGGAGGTCGTTAGTCATGAACTCATTGTACCAAGTCCGCCTACACTTATTGATTCCACGCTTCTGACACAGAGCAAACATCCATTTGGGGTATGTGTAATGTAGCTTGTGAGCTATATACATATTAAATGTCTATGTAAAACACCTGGAAGTGGATGTATTTAGGTTGTTATTGTGTTCAATATAGCATAGGCTCCCATTTCCGGAAACTATGAGTACTATTGAGGATAAGAATTTACTTTACAAGAATTGTTGTGTAGAGTATTCTAAAATTGACAATCTAGTTTGGAGTGGTTGTTCAAATTAATTGTATCACGCTGGAGGTCGTGGGTTCGATTTCTACCCAGGACAAACATAGGGGTGCATTAACTAACAATCTGGTTCAGTATAGGTAGTACAATTTCTGCTTAGCTGTGTGTAAAGAATATCACAGGATATTACTATTATAACTAATTACTCATTCGTTTGATGTATTTGTATCCCTGAACCCCGCTACAGGTTAGTAAGGTATTGCTAAAACTCTGTTATATTTGTAAAACAATATAGCTCAATGTTGTTACCAATGTAATAACGTATGTTCTAATATAAACGGCACGAACTGAATGAAATATAATACATTACATAAATGAATGAGTCACGCACAATTTGTGGACAATGTTAATTGGTACATACGTATAACAATATAACTTGTTGAAGTAAGATTGTATACCTACTATCCCATACGTTGAGAGTATGAGAAACTTGTAAATATAAATATGTTATGTAGGTACAATTACAATATTGCTCGTATGTGATGGCCGTGTGTGATGAATTTCCCAGGATATTTATTAAATAGTTATTAATTTTCCTATAAAAAAAAACACGTGATTTCGTAAAAATAAATCGATGCTTCAAAATGGGTTCAAATGTGGTATTTGATTACGAAGAAGCGTTAAGGTAAAAGTCCGAGGCTCGCGGCTCGCGGCTGACGCGCGCGGCCGACAATCCTGGTAAAATGTATGGCGTCGGCCGCGCGCGTCAGACGCGAGACACGGAAGTGGCTCCATACATTCCCATATGATGACCATGGCCTCGGACTTGTACCTTTACCTTCTAACAAAAAACGTAACTAGTACATTCTTACCTCTGAATTGTTAAGTTATTCCACATTAATATAGCCTCAAAAATATAAAAAGCAAGAAGCAGAAGTCATACTCAGATTACAAAACAATAGGAAGTCATATCATTATGCATGTCTAAAATAAATACCTATGCTCGGCACTAATGGTTACGGAGCAGGCAAGATCCTATTGATCTTACTTAAATAAAAAACATCAAAGTGTAAGTATTTTTCTATGTATGTTTGCTCAATCACGTTATTTGATTTAGCATTAGGTTATACATTGACTGAAATAAATAGGATACCTACCTACGTTTTATCACAGGAAAACATAAGCTTCCTCGCGTAAACAGAGTAAAACTTTATTAGATATCTATCTATTTAAATATATAAAAGAAGAAACTGACTGGCTGACTGACTCACTGGCTGATCGATCAACACACAGCCCAAACCACTCGTCCAGTGGTCCTGGATCGGGCTGAAATTTGGCATACAGATAGCTATTTTGACTTAGGCAACCGCTAAGAAAGGATTTTTGAAAAATCAACCCCGAAGGATAAAATAAAATAAAGGATCACGAGTGAAACCGCGGGCAGAAAGCAAGTTTTATAAAAATTACTTTACAATTATTTACAACAAAATGTATACAAAACACAATCTACGTATAAACCTACTGCCGATCAACGGTAAGGTTCCCATAAGGCTGGCAGCGTTCCTCTTTGGATGGCTATCGCATTGGCAGAAAACGCTCCCCGCCCGCCGGGCCCTCGATGGATTCCTCTATGTGTTTGGATGATAGATAGATAGATAGATGTTCAAGCAAATCGGCGAGTCATCAGACCCTTATGGAGCCATGGTCTAGCTACCGCAAAAGGCAAAAATAAATAATATTGTGTTACCTTATGATTTTCCTTTTGGCTTGTGAATTTTATAAACCAAGTGCGATGTTCATTATGCGGCAAGGAATAAACAATGGTGCAGTGAGGGTGCAGTGTTTTGTTATCGGATGGCGGTTAGCATACACCAACCAGAACCGCACAATCGAGTAGCGGCGCCCACTCACGACACGCGACCCGCCAAACATTATCTATAATCTTCACATCAAACCTTATCTGTTAACCGCAGCATTATTACAGCCTATTGATTTTCAATTATAACGCCAATATTAATTTAGATATGATATCCATGAAAGGTTCGTTGATAGCAATTAAATTAGCTACGGTTCGAAGGCTACGGCCTACGGGGCGCTACGATACCGAGTCTCGTAGCGCTGTCCCGAAATAGAGACTTTTCTGAATTCCGTTTTTGGGTTTTAGCGTAGAGTTAAAAACGAGTAACGTTTTAGTTTATTTTATTTTTATTTAGCAAAAAGGTCTGCTTTGTTAAATACATATATAAAAATTTCCTCGAGCCGCCTCAGGGCGGCCGTTGCTTATGAACCTTCTGACATAAAAAAAGGAAAGCGTGACTGACTGACTGACTAATCTATCAACGCGTCTAATACTCGGGCCTACAATCAACGCACAGCTACAATAACCACTGGCTAGTCGGATCGGCCTGAAATTTACGACACTCTATTATGACGTAGGCATCCGCTAAGAAAGGATTTTTGAAAATTAGGGTGTTCGCGGGTGATAGTAGCTAGTTAGGTATTTTAAAATTTTTAATAGTTTAAAGTTAGTTGATTTTAATAATAAAAATACTATTTTAAAATTCGAAGGTTTTGGGTAAATCATTAAACCACATAATGACGATATGAATATACCTTTTATTTTTAGAATTAAAAACCTATAGGTACTTATGGGCGAATTAAAAAGTTTATTATAATAAGTGATTATAACAATGTAATTTTTACAAAATTACCTATATATAGTCTTGTAAATGTTGTTCATTAAGATGTATCCCAATCTATATTCAATAATTTTCTAATAAAGCAAGGAAATGATTTTTTTGTTTGCATTAAAGCGTGTTATCGCTTTGATAAATCAACATACCTCACAGCCGATATATCATCTAACAAATTGTTATTTGTCTATAACATACATTTTACCTACTCCATAACCTCTTGAAGAATTAGTTATAATGACTGACTGCCTATCACTCCTAGGTCACGTAAGCGTCGAGGCGTAAAGGTTAAAAGAATGCCTCGTCTCGTGGCAATAGCCCTGAATATTTAAACGAAGCTTTCTTCTATTGTACTGTACCTCATGACGTCAGCAGATTTCACGTCTTTCAAGGTGACACACTTGCGATTGTAATTTATGCTACTGTTTATGTTAGTTTTCTTTTTGGAAGCTATTTAATCTAAAATCTATTATATTATTTCCCTGAAAAATACAAAATTTGTTCTTACTTATTTTTTATTTAGTAGGAACCTCTCGGGAACTCCACTAGGTATCTTTTTTACCGGTATAAATTTTGATATCCACAAAAATAATGTTTACATAAAATGAAAACTAGCCTAAGGACGGATTTCAAATTCAGGGGGGGGCGGGCCTCGGCCACGTTATAAGTTTCTCACATAATTTAAATTAGAGGAACAAGTAGACGAGATCGACCCGAGTCTTGTGTCCAATTCAATTCTTCGACTTTGTAGTATATACTAGCTCATCGCCGCAAAGGTAGCCGACCTTATGGCCATAGACCCCTAGGCTCCCCTTGGATCCACCACTGAAGGGGCCACACTAGTTTGTAAAGCCTCGTTTCGTGGGGACTAGTCTTCTAAGCTCCCAATTGTCTGTATGAAACTATACCTAACGTTATTATGTAACACTAGCTGTTCCCCGCGGTTTCATTCCCGGGATAAAAAAGTAGCCTTTAGGTAACCTTCGGGGATAATGTAACTTCCTATTAGTGAAATATTTTTTCAAATCGGACCAGTTTAGCGCGTTCATACAAACTCTTCAGCTTTATTATTAGTACTCGATTCCGCCCCGCGGTTTCACCCGCGTTCCCGAGGGATCTTATGTTTTCCCGGGATAAAAAGTATCCTATGTGTTAATCTAGGTTATAAATTATAGGTGTGTTCCAAATTTCATCCAAATCCGTTCAGTAGTTTTTGTGTGAAAGAGTAACAAACATCCATCCATCCATACTCACAAATGTTCGCATTTATAATATTAGTAGGATAGATTATTTAGGTACCAGCCGATAGGTACTCCAATAGGTACTCTTAGGTGAGCGCGTGATTCCTCACTCCACTCCCTTTTGTCCAGAATGGTACTGCAGCTGTTATATTCGCTCACCACGCGCACACATACGTATGTTAGGTGATTCAGTTCTAGATTTGGGACAAGCAGACATGCGCATGCAAACAAAAAGGTTTGTCTTGGGAATCGAATCCGCTACCTATGGTGTCATAGGCCAATAGTCCAGTCAATTTTCAAAATTATAATCTTCCGTAAAATAAAGAAGACTAATAATACCACCTTGAATCAATGAATACCACATTAGATTGGTATCTAATGACAGTAAACAAATTAACACACATCAGGCAGTCTAATAGTTACCTGAAGGGTGGTAAGCCGTAGCTATAATGTTCGACCCTGTGTGATTCACGCGATACGAGGCTGACGCGCCGACAATGACCTTGCATGTTTGATGGTGGAACCACCACCACCTATTTAACCGAAACCACATACGTAGGTAGGTATGCAGTGGTTGATTGACATTGTCATTTACTTCTGTAGGTACGTGGAATAGTTATGATGTCATTACAATATAACAGCTTTATGATAGAGTGGCTCTACGATTTACTAGAGTTAAACATAGTTATGTAGGTAGTTTACCTTTATATTATTGTAAATGTAATTGAAAATTGAGATTTGTAATTATTTTGAATAACATCATAGATATTAACTGAGGGTCACAACACAACCAAACTCCTTTTGAGGTGGAGTTGAATAGCTCTTCAAAAATGTCATGGACCCTCGATGCGAAGCGATTTGGGGGGTAAATTCAAAAATTTGAAATTAAAGTTATTCAAACTACGAGTATAACGTGTAACATACTCAATTAGGGCTCATTATAAAAAATCTAAATTTTTTTTTTTTAATAAATTTTAGATAAGATTTCAAATTATTCAAGAAAAAGAAGAAAATTGACCATCCCCCCTTATTTCCGAAATCTAAAACCTATAAGAAGTCTGTGGTATTTATTTAAAGTAAAAAAGGAAATTATCATTACAGAAACCTCGGTGCGCGAGTCGACATGCACAAGTAATTTTTTTTTAATCTAGATATGCTGAAGAGTTTGTTTATTTGAACGCGCTAATCTCCGGAGTTACTGGTCCGATTCGAAAAATTATTTCACTAATAGGAAGGAAGTTACATTATCTCCGAAGGTTGTAGGCTACTTTTTATCCCGGGAACGCGAGTGAAACCGCGGGGGACAGCTAGTAATTAATATAGGTATTTACGAGTAAATCTTCTATGATTGATTTGGTTATCCTGTCACTGTCACTGTAAACAGAAGATATTTAGGTACAAATGTCCGTTCACAGTTATTTAATCTCTGAATTTTCCCATTATCATGCCCGTTCAGATAGGGTTACCTACCATTTGTTAAGTATGATTTGGCCGTGTGCGTGTGTTGAAAAATCTTATTTTTTGTACATTGTATTGGTAGAGCAAGAAAAATGACAACGCCCAACGTAATATAATAATTTAGCTATCACTTTTGTTTGACCAGAGAGAGACTCATAACTATAAATTGACCTTACGTAAGAACCTAATTACAATAATTCAGGTCAAGAATATGCGATACCTATATGTACTGAATTTTCATGAGTCGTGCAGTTTCCAACAGCGACCTTCATGGATATGCATAAGAAAATAGTTTAAGAGCTTCCGGTCGGTCAAGGTTCTCAGTCCGCGCCGATCGTGCTTGCCCGCTATTCATTATGTACATTTAATTTTAGTTAAGTATTCATATACCTACCAGTCCTACCACCCCTTACGATAAATTTACATAATCTTTGTGTTTAAAATCTACTCTGTTTTACATATATACCTACTTATACAGCTGTCTGCAATGTGTGAGAAATCACAAAATAATTACTATTTTGTAGTCGAATCGACCAGTAAATAATGATAGGTATGATACTTATCTAATACCAGGAGAAGTTTGATACCTCCCCTCAACAGATGCATGTGGTGTTTTCCTTTAAATATTGTGCATTTCGTTTTAAGGATTCATGGACTTGTTCTTTGTTGTGGGTTATGAGAACACTAACTGACCCTACAAAAGGATAAATTGACCTACATATTTGTTTGGTTATATCCCTTGACTTATAAATGGTAATAGCAGGCCGAAATGGCATTGATGTACCAATATAGTTAGATAACGCAAAAGTATCTAATCCGTCATTGTATACATTTCCTAGGAAATCCATACATTTCCTAAATATCTATCGGAGTATTAGGTACCATCAACAAAGTTGAAGCATGATCAGTTTTGAGACCTTTTTGCTTGCAGCCAGTAATCATAGTTCGCCATGTCCATTGTTGACAATAAAACGGTCTCTTGTAAAATCTTTTGTCTAGACAATTTACTGACAATGACAATCTACTATTTTATGACAAGCGCATTGTCTGGTTATATTGTGTGAGACACAGGTAGCGGCTGTTGACTGCACACAAAATACACCCTTAAGGTGATCATGCTTCAACTTTGTCGATAGTACATTCGGGATATTTGTGCCTCTAATCCAGTTGTTATGTCACTGTCGAAATATTATTATTATTTACATTCATGATAAAGTTAGGTACATAGGTACAATTTATATAGGTAACGTGAACAATTTTACAAGAAATTTACTACAATGATAGGCATATTACACGGAATACCTTTTATATACCTAAATACACCTACAGAATACCTACTACAAACGTACGTATAGACTTCACAAACCATAATGCCGAAAGCTATGTAAAAACAGTTTTTATTTTGTGAAGAAGTTTTAGGCCTCCGGATATTGAAACGTAAAGAACGTTAGAATATAACACCTACAACAAACAGTATAATGGTAATATACGAGAATATAGGAAGCAACAAAAGAAATTAGTATCGGAAGGTCGTAACGCTTTTCATAAACCGAGGGACCGCGACGCGGTGCTGTGCGACCTCGCCGGAAGCGTCTGTCAAGCAAACTTAATCAAACGACGTGCAGGCACTATTCACCAAATATTTACACAATTAGTCTTTTGTAGGTAATAATGAAAGGAAAATTCCTTGAAGATAGTAGCATAAACCCCATTAACCCCTTTATATTGACATCAACACCCTGACACTCGTGAATCAATGAATGTGAAGTTAGTTTTCTCAAAATACCTCATATCGTAATGTTCCTATTATGAAATCAAAATCAGTACTTTAATGACCCACTTTATGCGCACCCGTGTATAATGAAATTAAAAAATTATATTATAGTACAGTTTTCTTCCCAAGATAATGCTATAAAATAACTTTTTTTCATTAAAGTACAAGTATTTGGACATGTCTGGCCACTTATAATGTTTTTTGGGTTTTAATACTTCAATTACTGTCAGTCAACTTGTCAAACGAAATAATAATCCAGCAGTGGACGTCTTTCGGCTGACATGATGCTATGATGATGATGAAAATTTTTATATTATTGTTGTAAATAAGCAATAAAAAAGCAAATTTCACTGTCTTGTTTAAATATTTTATGAAGAAAACAATCTAATATATTGATTTAAAAAAAATAATATCATTTTTATTCCATACTGCAGGTGCATGACAGTTGTTGATATGTAGGCAGGCATGTATTAGTATGTAACATAAATTTGTACAACAATAACCAAGATTTTTGATTAAAATTCAAATTATGTAAAATGATAATTGTAACTTTGATCGCTTATAACTATTTAACGCAACCGAATTTTTGGTCAGTTTTTATATATTTATCATGAGTACAACTAGTACTTACTTTGTATAACAAGCTCAGCCATTTACCTTATTGTTTTTATTTGGTCACGATAACAAGTTTTTCAGGCGCCAAAAATCGGTAACGCAGCCGTTTCTCGCAGGCAGACCGACCGACACATTTGGTATCAGAGAGGTGTCCTCTATCCCGTGAACCTAGATTTAGCCATTTATCTTATCGTTACCAAATTTGTCGTGGCCTCTTAGTATATTATAGTTATGAGTAGGTACTTCAAATCTAGGTCAATTACAAATAACCTAGTACATACCTACAGACAATTTTTTTATATAGGTACGTTTGGGATCAGATGGCCGTGAAGTATATCCTAGCTAGGGTTATTATGGTGTGAGCAGTGTGTAGGTACGCGAGCGGCAAGACGGGGAGGCGAAGCAGTTGCTTATCAGCCGTCAGTCATCACCTACAGCTATATACGGCGGCAAATAGTCTTCACACTCCCCCCCCTCCCCGCGCATACCTAAGGCGCGGTACAACGGTTGCGGTCAGACTATAATATACGTAATATTTTTAAACGGTATGGGTAATGAAATATAAGGATTAACTTTACCTCGTAAGATGTTGAATGGCCGCTCTCAGCGATGCTTGTGAACAGATGGTTGAGAGCTCTCGACATAAGTCCCGTCATGGTGTAGGTTTTTCCAGCTCCAGTTGCTCCATATGCAAACACAGCTCCAGCAAACCCTTTCAGAGTATCTCCTACTAGAGGAGCACAAACTGCATCGTATACGTCCTCCTAAATTGAAAAGAGCTAAGAGTTAAGACAAGATATTGCTCGTAGAATTAGCAAGCTGAAGTGGCAATGAGTTAGCCACATCGCCACCGATGGGAAAGAAAGGGTCTCGCTCTAGTGGCAACCCCGTACTGGAAAACGTCGATCGGATCGACCTCCCACCAGATGGATCTACGTCGAAGTTCTGGTCAGTGTCGCTGGGAGCCGCTAGATGCAAGCGGCCAAAAACCGTTCGTTTTGGATATCAATAGAGGAAGCCCATGATGTTCAGCTGAGGACATCCTTGGGCTGATGATGATTTAGAATCTCTTAAGAACAAAGTGGATTTTTCGCTCTTAGACCAACTCAACTGGGCAAGTACCTGCTCTTTAAAGAATACAGGATAGTTTTTTTTTTTAATGTAAAATGGGCTTACGTTTGGTCGTCGTCTGACCCCATCATACAATAACACTGCATGTGTTACAAGCGTCCATAGGCTACGGTAACCGGTTATTATCTAAGGATAACCGCTTAGCACGAGCCTGGAGATTAAAAGCCTGGGACTACGCAACATTTAAAAAGTCACAATTGACAGTCTATGTATTATGTTCCAGGTACCGATAAGAGACAATGAAGAGAGATAGACATTTTCTCAAGTGGCTTTAGAAATATCGATTAGTTGCATGCAGTGTGCAACATTAATTTAATTGCATAGAAAATATATAAGTAGTACCTATAGTTTTCATATTTGTTATTTCAATAATTTTCATGAATTGGTACCTACTTATACGTCGACTGCCACTAATGCAATGGAATTAATTAATTTCAAGGTTAGAGTGATTATGTAATATGAGGAGCTGGCGAACAAAAGCGGGCATGTCCCATTACTTGTTTTTTACACTACAGAAAAAAAACTGAAGTTGATAGCTGAAAATTGCAAGAAATCTGAGTTTTTGAACACTTTATTGGTTTGTCAAAATATATCCATAAAAATTACCTACCAATGCTGGCTGGCATGGTAATATTATCGCTGGTTTATTTTTCAATTAATTTCTTTATGTAGTTAGGTATCTACCTACGCCACGTTACGTACCTTCCCTGTCCCCAGTGCCTCTAAAAATACCCATAGTGATGGAATGATCTCTGCAATTTAATTTGCAGGTCTTTTAATTTGTCTCACCTGCGTACTGTCCTCTGCGAAGACTCGATCGTAGACATAATGCTTTTCATTGAGTCGACGCTGACGCAGTATGTCGCGGCGACTGTCGGGCTCATCCTCCAGCACCAACATCTAATAAGCAAAGAACCTTATTTTATGATCGTGACATTGACTTTTCTATCTTGCTCTTAGATTGTTGGCCTTAGAATTAAATTCATTCAATTTATTGACTCTGGTCTGTCAGTCAACAAATGTAATAAGTACTTAGGTACTTACCAATTTAGTTTAACTTATTTGGATCATATCGGCTTATTCAACATTCGAGATAATTCCTATTAGGTACCTATACCTACGTAACTTTTTACACTACTTTGAGTAAAGTATATAGGTAGGTACCTAAGGTAATTACCTACCCTGTTCTGGGATAAAGGTAGATGATATTCCTATTTTGTTTAGTATATAGGTAAGTAGAGTAGGTAGGTAACTATGTATTAGCAGAATACTCATACCATTAGTCAGCCCAAGTGTCACGACTGTTTACATTATATATTAATACTGCTGACTTCTCACAGATATTCATTATGATTTACCTTATAGCCTTTATATATTCTAAGCTTAAAGGTTACATTAAATTACTCGATATTTAAAAAATCTGTTTGGATAACCATACCTACCCCTATATACCTAGGTATGTATTTTCTTTTCTTTTCTTCTGCTTTTTATTAGATAATTAATTACTAATCGTCTTTACGTGAACATGCAATTATCTTTTGATAACTAAAATATTTTGGTAGGTACATCATAGCGATAGTCCCTATATACCTATATAACACCTATAGTAAGATATCGGGTGATACCCTTCTCTATGTACGCTTACCTACGTACGTACAATACGTACCTAATAAGATAGGTATGCTTCATACCTACTCATTGCAATGCTTAACGCCATAAATAAAACGCCTACGAATATGATTATTTATAAAAATAGTTAAGGATATAAATAAATGGTTGTAACCTTATCGCTGACCACGTGAACGATGCGGGGACCTTCATCAGCTCGCAGTGGCCGGACGCGCACTGCCACCTGCCGCAAATAGTCATTTTAGGTTATTACGTTACACTGCATGAAATCTGCTGTTTACTTGGTGAGTGTATGTGGCATCGTAACGGAAACATTTGATATTTACTCATGTGAACATATACTAATTATTACGGATGCTTTCAAATAAGAAGAGCGGAACTCCCCTTGTTCCGATCTGGGTGCGATCGAGAGTGGACTGAAAAATCCCAAGAGCATTAAAGAATTGGGGTAAACGGCCCATCAACTGCAAGATTAACGGCACAGTAGAATTACATCTTTATACTGTGTTAAAGGGCAAGATGTAGGCACGATTGATCATAGGGATTGCACAGTAGGTACCTACACAAAATATTTATCTAATATTGGTCAAATTCATTAAACGCATGCAAAATTGAAACGCTGAATACGTAATGACTACCGACCGACAAAGATATCCAAGAAATGATGGTTTGACACGGAGATGCCGCGAGAGCGATTAATTATCATTATCATTCGATATATAAAAGTTAGTAAGTACTTTACGATATACTAGGTACTTATTCTTGTATTTTTATACAATAATTTAAAATAATCAGTCTGTTTTCGGTTTATCAAAATTCTATATTTGAACACTGTAAAACTATGTTAGGTATATCAGGTACTATTAAACAGCTGGTAGGTAACTATTAGGTACTTACTTACTTACCTTTTTAGTTAAAATTAACCTATGATTACGTGATTGATGATGATAATCCCAAAGGTTGATCAATTTATACTTATACCTCCTTAAATAGTAAGTATCTATAGTAGATATATTGCGTAATAATATACCTAACTGTAGTCGATAGGTATGGGTAACCATGTTAAAACGTTCAATGTCAAATGGGTAGGTATCTGTACTGATAGAGTAAACGCAAGTTGATCTTGGGGCCACGATCATGACTGATTATTCCGATTTCTTGCTCTTAGATAGCAAACTTACGTAGGGCCTACATTTAGATAAACGTATCTAAATGAATGTACCTACTACGAACGCGCTTATAAAACGTTTTTACTACGACTAGGCTAAACCTAAAGAACAATGCCCATTTCCCATACATGCGTTGACCTGTCACTCAATTTTGTTATTAGGTGGTGTCTACTGACTGTTAGTATTGTATTAGAATCTTTAATGTCCACTTAAATCAATACTCTCATCAGATTTTTATTTGGAAGTCGGGGAAAAATGTTATAATAAAATCATTGTTTGAGGTTAAGTATGAAAAAGTATAGGCAGGTATTTGGTGTAACCAGCCTTCAACAGCTATGGTCGTAGATTATTGACTGAAAACAATCGTCGTAAAGTTGCTATAATTCAAATGTATTTTTTTTTTAAAGCTGTCAAAGCTTTAAAAAAAAAAGTGTCACGTTCTGTTTCGCGCATATCGATCATTTTTTTTTTCTTCAGTAGTTTGTCTCCAAAATAAATGCTTACAGTCGGTAATCAAGTAAAAATTAACGCGTATTAAGGATAGTTAGGAATAGAAAAAAAGGTTTTATTAGATTAGGAATTAAAAATAATTAAAGTCAATAAATAGAGACAGCGCGGCTGCGTCCTTGTGCGATAAATGGAACGTAAATCATGTACTCTATGAATGGATGAGTCCAAAATGGACGCGTTCTCTTATAAAAATTATTGCCAAACATGAACATTTTTAAAAATCATTTTAATTTTTTCTAGACTTCGTATTAAAATTCTAGTTAGTGTTTTAAAATGTACTTTTGATAAGCATTTTTTTAAGATATATCTTATCTCTAGACGCGCTAATTGTTTGACAGGTCAAAACTAGACATTCTTCTTTGAAGAAAAAGAAAAATCCACTTAAAATGGGTTGCACGCATAGGAAGTGTCTAACTAAACTAAGTAGATACCTACACGACGCGCTGAGACTTTTAGGACTACGAAAACAATAATGTAAAAGTCGTCGCCGTTCAGCTGCGATTCTATTGCAATTAGGAGATCATTTAATTTGTGGAATTGGCCCCATAGACAATGACACCCCACCCCAGGTAGATTAGTAGTTCTAATGAATATCGTTAATTTAGTTCGTTTCTTTTATCACCATAACCACTTAACAGTGTCACTGATTAAACCGTAACTGACGGTGTCATAGTTAGGTACTCACAACTTTCGGCCACTTACCATGGTGAGATTGTGGTGTAAAAAATATATTCTATAATTATTATATATAACCCTAAAAATTCTTAAAAAAATTAACAAGTACCTATCATGTTACGAGATGATTTTAGTCAACAACTTGTCATGCTTATTACCTACCATAAGTTTCTCTTCGGTGACAGTATGCACCCCAGCGTGATGTTTATCAGGTGTAGTTAGATTGCTCTGAGTCATGGCATCACTCCGTGATCTTGGGCACTTTTATTGACAACTATGGGTATTTGACTAGTTACAAAACTTTCTCCGCTTCACTTCCGTAATAATCTTTCGGTTTACGTTAAGTATTCAAAACTAAATTACACAAAAAGTAATCAATCAACCTCACAAAAATGTATCATTACAAATACAAACAGTATCCATAGTTAGGACTTTGGATTAGGAAGTAAAGCCCTCAAATAGACGTGTTAATAATAACCTTTCGAACTCACGCGGTTATCGTGCAACTGCTTTCACGTGTAGGTACTGAGTGGTGGTCAAAATACAGCCTTCGCTTTGGGCGGTCGCTGGGGCAACAGTTAATCACCACAAATAACTTTCATACATCGTCATACCTTACCTTATCTCTATGATCTCTATCTCATAACCGTTATACATATTTTGTATTGTTAGAAGAATCATAATAATATCTAAATACCTAGTAAGTTTTTGAAAGATAGTAAGTAGCTTTACAACTCAGATTATAAACCTATTGTTTTGAAATCTGTGCTTTACAAATTTTGGAAACAAACTTCTCCTGCAGGGGATGGTTGCGCAGTATTTTAAGTACGATTTTATTAGGTTTAATTTTCGTATGATTTTGGGGTACGGCAGATGAGGTAGTGAAACTCAACCGTACACACACGAAATAATATATTGATTCCTTCACTACATAATTAACACTATAATATTTAGTATTAACAAATTAATTAACAGTCTTTGGATAATATTGCAATAGGTAATTGCGTCTTTACAATAATTACAATTGATTCCCTCAAAAACCGTTGGCTGGTAGAAAAGTCCCGAGCAATGTATCAGTTCTCTGTGTTGCCAGCTGTCGTGACATAATTTGTGCGGCATAAGGCGCCACATGATAATAATATCTTCATTCCAATCATTATAATTTTATTTCGCCACAAAAATGGTCATGCAGATATTTTTTTCAATTTTATAACTCCGCCAGATAAACTACAGTAGGTACGGTCGGCCAAGAAAGTGGTGTGCCAGTTTTGATTTAGTTTCCTAGCCATCGAAAATTACAATAAGGTTCAACTAAGAACAGCTGTCACGTAGGTAACAAACAGTAAACAAAATGTTGTAAGTTGTGAGATTGGTCTTCCATCGAAACTAATCATTATCAATTTATCACATATGAATCTGCAAGCGACATTCAACCTTAGGGTGGTACACCACTTTCTTGGCCGACCGTACCTAGAGTACCTACCTACCTGTCTAGGAGCCAGTCGTCCAGCGGATTTTTTTGATCACGCAACGATATTTGTGACGAATTTAGCACCTATCAATTTACCTAAAGATTTTATTTTTATTTCTAGTTCTCTGTTGTTACTCTAGCACTTCTAAACCGCTTCGCCGTAAAATCTGTGTGAAAGACGACCGACAGACACTTGAGTGGCAGAAATAGGGCTCCGTTTAGACCCTTCGGGTACGGAGCCCCAAAAAGAGGCGCATCGTAGGTTTCGCACACAGGCGCTCTGGCGGGGGTCCGCGCGGCCCTGCTTCTAGCCATAAAATGTACAAGTCTATTTTTTACATGGCACTACATTTTAACTGACTTAAAAAAAATATTTCATGTTCCAACCAAAAAACATAGATATTTATATTTTTTTGAAGAACCAAAAAAAGATAGGTACTCTTTACCTACCTAGCTATCTGTGATTTTTTTGGTTCTGCTTTTGTAGGTATGCTTACCTACCGATTTCTCGGAAATGGGTAACCCCGTCAACCGATTTATGTGGTTCAAAGGGAGATCCTATATAAAATTAATTAAAATGAGATCCATAGAATTTGAAGATATGATGCATTTTTCAACCGAAAACGCCCACCTAACTTTACTTATATGTACCTACCTAATAACAGTGTTCTAAACAATGTATTTTTTTATTAAAAAATATAAACAACAAAATAGGCACCTAGAAAGAATTTTCGTCATCTTTAACGAGCTATCTTTATGAGCTTGAGCTTTCGGTGAAGGAAAGCATAGTAAAATTCGTGAGGAAACCATAGCACGGTGGTAGGGTAGGTACTTTATAGTAGGTACTCGCCTCGCTGACTACCACCCTCAAGTTGAAAATCTGTCGCCAAGCTCCTTTCGGTGTGTTCCAGCAGCTGCACTTAAGGGCCGGATCCTTTCTAGGCTGTGTGTGCTTACTATAATTGGCCACATCATCAATGACCACGGAGAGATTGTGGTCAAACAGGTAACAGGTTGGTACGAGAGCGCACTGTAGTAAACCCTACCTCATAAGGTAACAACATGGGACTAGTTTCTGGTCACTACTGGTACACCTATAGTAAAAATATACTATTAAAAAAACAGGGTTGCCTGGGCGCAATCTGGAGGGTTTTGTGGAATGGGCAGATAAGAGGTCCCTTTGTTTGGTGCAATTTACCTCATCGAATAACAATTTCAGACTTGAAAAATTAGTTTTACTCATCCTATCCTGGCACTTTCTCAAATCGGCCAGATTTTAGTGAACTCAAAAATGAGCGATTTTACCTCGTCGAGTACCTAACAAGATGCCAAGCGTAGGTAACCCCGATAATAAAAATATAAGGTTGCCTGCCCTCAGCCTGGAGGATTTCCTAGTCGGCCAGATTTATAATTGGTTTTAGCCTTCGATCAATCATAACAAGATGTCAGGTCACGTACAAAATCCAAGCTAAATGCTGTCCGCGTGAACATACTTTTACAGCTTCATTTGTTTACTAACAAACGGAGAGAAATGTTTTAAAACAGTTTTATGTTCAACCTAATTACAACCATAGTACCTAGTAATAAAGTCACAAATCGTCAAAATATTATCTAATACTTACGATCATTCGTCACATAAAGCGAGCAAAGCAATCCTGTCACTTAAAATAAAAAGACAAGATATAGAAAATTTTGTGTGAAATCATACTTAAGGGGCAACAAATAAAGTATGTTTTCCCGTTATTGCCGTGAGAGCTACATCGTTTTGTTTTGTTTATTTTTGCTTCTTCGAATTTTACTACAGGAGGTATGGAGTCGCGTTGAACACTAAAATAATTTATAATATGAACGTGAAAGTTTATTTGTTTACTATTTATGTTTTGGGCATTTATGTTCGTTAGTATCTACACATTACTTTATTAGGGTTACTTACTTTATCAGTGTCAGTGGCTGGCCAAGGTGTTTATTGCTGGATGTCACAAATCAAATATCAAAATCAAAAATCATTTAGGTCCGAGTTCACCGACTACAAAACGGGCCGTTAAATTATAATCGGGCGTTTGCCATGCATTTTCGTGTTCACCAGAGATAATCATCCGATTAAATACAATAATCAAGCGTTTTATCTAACCGAGGTGGCAGAGGTAGTTTAACGTCCCGGTTAATACATAATCGGAGTATTTTGACGTTTGGAAGTTACATAATATTATATTTATTTTGAATCTTCTGAAATAAATCTAGTACCTACCCAACTCTAAAATGCATATTCGAGGATCGGACCAGTAACTCTGAAAATTATCTACCTCTACATAATTTACATTGCTTCTTTATAATATTAGTATAAATTAAAGGCAACCCAAGACTCCTCAAAGATTATATAAAACAATGTAAGTAATAACGAATGCAATGCTTTGGCATATAGGATAGATAGGTAGAACTTGGAGCGGGTAGAAATCTTGGGTATCAGATTCAGGATAACTTGCAGAGTTACATGCATAATCTTTATTCTTACTGAGTGCCTATACATAGATGAAAATAAAGCGATGATATCTGTTACAATCATATATTTATTTCACATAATTTTCATTATACATTAATCTCAACTGCATCACTATCACATATGGTTGCAATGCCTTCCAACGCAGGCCCCAATACGGATAGATGGTGGTGGTCCTCTCGATTGCTGGATACATGGTGGTGGCTTTTGGCTGCCTGAAATGTAAGAAATATTAATAGGAATCCATTATTAATTAATATGGTAATAGGTTTACACTACATCATTTATCAAGACTTACCTACATGACAATTTCTGGCTTTCAGTTAGCCGATTCCTTTTTTTGTGGCTTTATATTCTCTTCGCATGATTTCTAGATTTTAGGAGTGCGGTAGCAGTACGAGCCTATATTATTGATTCATTGTCGAGAGTAATCCATGTTCGTAATTTTTGGGCACTTGTTCCAGCGTCTTCTTTTCATCGTTGTTGTTGCAAAAAAATATCGATGTGCTTTTTTACCCATTATGCATCCATTATGTATAATCATTTTCTTATTAGGTACCATGGAATCGTGGAATATTTATTTCGAATAAAAATTTAAATTGACAGACATGTTTCTTATGACAGCATATTGAATGCTGCCAAATTAAAAACCACCCTAATCGCTAACTAGTAATAGAATTTTAATAAAATAAAAGTGACATAATCGGGACTTTATTTTCGTAGAGTACGAAACCATTGTTTATTTCACTTTCGGCGAACTCGGACCTAAGATCATGTGACAAATATGGACAGATATTGGTTAAACTTCGATTAATCCCATAGATACGGCAGTACTTTGTAATAAAAAAAATGTATGGTGAAATTTGACATTGACATTGGTGTAACAGTTCACTTCACTTCTTGATTAAATGGCATTAGATACGTTTTTTACACAATTCTGCCAGTGTCAGGGTCATACATCTTGAGGCAAATGTCAAATTATGATAGTTTAATCCATTATCGGGAGTTTAAACCTTGAAAAAGGATAGTTTAAATTAATCGATAGTTTAAACTATCATTCTTCGATCAACTGCCGTTGATCTTATGAAATAATCAGAGACGAGAGATTAAACTCTCTGTCGTGGTTTAAGCTACGATTGATCTTACGGGCCTTATTCAAACTTCCATTTTGCGTACCTGAATTAATTTCCCATAAATAAGTTAAGTTTGATATACAATTGTCGTTTTGTGCTTTGCTTTGTGTTTGCTATCTTTGTCGGGTATTTTGTAATGATTGTTATAGTGATGTATTTTGTTATTACGATAACCTTAAGTTAGATTTAGATTTATTATATTTTGTTACTCAAGGGTTTCTCCGCATTCTCGTGGGGGCGGAGGATGTTGAGGTTTCATATTTCGAACCATTTAAAATAGAAAAAAAGTAGTTATTGTTTTAAGACCCCATTCCCTGAAAAACGCTAAAACATGTGTTACGGTTTCACAAAAATAACGGCGTAAAACCCACATTTAATAACATCTCAAAGACATTTTAAAATCTAAACAGGTATA
This sequence comes from Tethea ocularis, assembly GCA_963555595.1. NCBI lineage: Eukaryota > Metazoa > Arthropoda > Insecta > Lepidoptera > Drepanidae > Tethea > Tethea ocularis. The sequence goes on from OY741966.1 coordinate 6,113,032, forward strand.
TCAACAACTTCACCTAGCCATATTTGTGAAATATTTTCTCATTTCCAGAAAAATAACATAAATAAATTATCTCAAAACCTAAAATTGACCTTTGCGGTTTTCCAAATTTACACTATTTTGATTGAATTTATTATAAATCTTTTTATACAAAATAAAACTTAAAAGTATGAAACCCACCTTCACCGTCTCAGTTTTTTTTACAAACTAACACCATAACAATAATCTACGTTTAAATATTCATGAAATTCGTCCGCCATTTTTCATAGTAATTTGTATGGCGGAACGTCACCGTATTTATTTGAAATTGAATTTGAATTATTTCGAATGCGTGTATCAAACATTTTCAGTACCTTTTTAGAATCAAAGGTGAGAGCACGCCAGTTTGAAGCTCGACGATGAATTTTGTTTTTTGCATAAATTTGGTCGCGAGTGCTCAATAAGACATTATTTTTATTTATTCGGAATACTTACAGCTAGTACATACAATAGAAATAAAGGATAAATATCAGAGGGCCATTTACAAGTTTTCACATATAGAAAGTAAGTTAATAAATATAAGATGGTTGGTAAGCAGTAGAAATATACATCATAAAAAGTAGTCTCGATAACATTATTAAAGTAGATAAAACAAATGACAATAGAATAAGAGTTACATGCTAAGAAAATAATTTATTTGACATTTTTTTTTAAGTTGAGAGACACTGGTATAGAATAGATCCATGTCAAGATTGCCTGAGATATCATTGAAGGTATTGCTTGCACGTATAATAAAGGAGTTCTGCCTGTAAGTGGATCTGACCCTTGGTGTGTGCAATATATTAGGCTTGCGTAACAATGTACAAGGAGCCACTAGCCCCATTATGACTGACAACTGTCAATATTGTTACTACCTACATAACTGTGATGTTTCAAAATTATTGAAAGTCATAAATATTTTAAACTCAAACTAATGCATACAAACATACATATAAACAACAACACTAAAAATATTAATTCTATTAAAGCTTTTGGAGTTAGTCAACTATCCTCATTGCGGTCCAGCACAATTTTTTTTAATATATCATAGAAATAGTACAAACTACGTAATGATGAAAAAATTTGATATCCGCCATTCCAATTTTAAGTTTTTTTTTAGATATTGCGTTTGGAAACTAAACTGCTTGACATTTGTATCAAAACCGAACATGATATTTTTATAGGAAATTTGTTATACAATTTTATATAAAAATTTAAGTTATTTATTTTAAATATTATTTCGTGTCCTTAAAAAGGCAATAGTAAAATTCATACATTTCAATTTCTACAAATAACACGATATACGAGTTAGTAGGATAGTTCAGTTAGCTCTCCTACTATAACCAAAATTAAGTGTGTATGCTAATTAATATGTAAGATCTGGTACCTACTGGTTACCTAAATTTGACGATTAAAAATACTTGCAATGAGTTCATTTAATAAAGACACTTTTGAATTTGAATTTGAATTTACCGTGGTTATCTAAATAACATGTAGTACGCGGACAGTGGCAATCCAACCATTTCTCTGTTAAAATGATGACGCAAATGTGTGAGTAAAATATGTCAATGTGTGTAGTCTATGATAAATTCCCACGCTAGGAGACTAGCCTCTTATGACATAAGTTGACACATAAAATAAAATTCGTAAATGAAGAACTAAAACGTGCATTCTTTAAAGCCTTATCCAACCAAACAACAATTATATAGGTACCCTTAAACCGTGCCATAACACTAGTATCTAATGAGAATCCAACAAAGAGACACAAAAGTAGCATTAACCATTATAACTATCCAATTTTGAAGTTCTGGTAACATTTTTTTAAAAAACATTACAATAGAAATATACTCCATGCATCTACTGTTCTGTTAAACAAAAGTTTGTGCGTGGGTTGGCGAGCCTTGGCCAAACATTTGTAGCGGTGGTTTAAAATCGGTAATTTTGTTCAAATTTGATATTATTTGTTAGTTTAAAGTTAGTACGTAGTATATTCTTTATTCTTTGTATATTCTTTATTCTTTGGTTTAAAGCTTAATAGTAGTTTATGATACTGTTGCATAATAGGGGTTATTAAATACGAGTGTGAGTTTAAGTACCGAGCCATAGGCGAGGTTCTTAATAGTATCACACGAGTTTTTAATACCTAATGATGTGCAGTATCATACAGTACTTTATCTAAACTCATCTAATAATGTAATTTAAAGGTAAAAAATCGATAATATTTTGTCATAGGTATTCATGACTTACGGGTATCGATTATTCATAATTTCCATTGCCGCCTCCACAATTTCAGATCCAAGTTTATTTCACCTAAGTATCACTGCTATTTCTCTGTCATTTTTGGCCAAAATGAAATATGTATGCAAAAAAATCAATAAAATAAACAAACATTAATCATCATGGCGCCCAAATCCGTGTAGGGAAAAACTCCTAAGTTGAGATCTCTACCGCATACGCGACCACAGACAAAGCAAATTTGCATCTAAAATTGAATTGATACAGATTGATTCCTAATTGTTTAGTTCTAATGTCTGGCCACTTATAATGTTTTTTTGTTTATTATTTCGTTTGACAAGTTGGCTAACAGTAATTGAAGTATTAAAACCCAAAAAACATTATAAGTGGCCAGACATTAGAACTAAACAATTAGGAATCAATCTGTATCAATTCAATTTTATTATCAGTTATTTTATAGCATTATCTTGGGAAGAAAACTGTACTATAATATAATTTTTTAATTTTATTATAGACAGGTGTGCATAAAGTGGGTCATTAAAGTACTGTCTTTGATTTCATAATTAGAACTTTATGATATGAGAGTAGATAAAATATATTTTATTCTTTATGTACTTACCGAAAGTAAGATACTCCGGCCGATAAATTGCTTTTTCGGGCATTATTTGTGCAACTTTTGAATACACACTGCGGCATTGTGAGACGTTTACATTGGCTGTGTTTCAAGCGAACTAAACAAAATAAGAGCTCAATAGTCAAGTGCGCTGTTATGTACCGAGACGTATTTTTTGCGCCGACCCGAGATCTATGGTATGATTGATCGAAGGTTTTAGCTTAATAATTCACCTTCACTCCTTTTTCTACACAGTGGTCGAAAACTTGCTCACACTAGGATGAAGACCAGTTTTTCTGGACGAAAACTAATAAAAACCCTACTATTGCAAAAAATCATTTTTATTAAATACCTAAGCCGTCAAAATGATTTAATGTCACTTATTATTAACAAAAATATTAAAAAAGGAAAGACTCTGCTCTGGAAACAAATATAATACATATAGGTATGTAAGTGTACTTCCAGATATTCATTTCGCATCACAACGAAGCTGGCAACTCCGATAATTGGACGGTCGAAAACCAGCGCAATGACCCTACTTACAACTTAAAAATATATTGTGAGAATCTCAATGTCAATCAAGGTTACATGCTACCAGAACATACCTACCAATCGTTTTTTTTTTTTTTGTAACAGTTGGAATAATTTATTTTATTGTGAAAATCTTAATTTCCTTTTTATATTGAAATACAAATTATATATTTCCTTGAGGTTTCAAAATATCAGATTTGCCCTATTCTAATAATATTGAACTTCAAAGGTCTGTAGTGAATTTGAAGTTTTCCTGAAGCATCTACATACCATAGGTACCTTTAATTCGTTTCGTACCATGATTTTATTAACGATCGCCCGCCACTGATTTAAGTTAGTATCGATGACGAACACCAAAAAATAGGTATGATTAGGTAGTAATGTTTTTTTTTTTATTTTCACAATAATACGAAATAGATACCTACCTACACGATAGTTGACGGGTAAAAAATACACATAAAATAAATGAGCTAATCATCAGCTGGGCAGAACATGGTCCATATTCACAGTGCATACATAAAGAGCACAGCATCGCGTCATATGTCCAGCTGCCGAATATGCGTGTGCTATGAAGACATGCAAAATAAAATAACATTCAATGTAAGTATACATAGAATGTTATGTTATTTTGTGAAAATTACTTCCAAAGGAAATATACCGGGTGTAAGGGACAGCCTTCCGAAAACTTTGGGAAAAGGTTACACTAAATGCCTATAATAACACTGTAGAAATTAATTATATGTCAGAAGTCATCGGTTAACGATATCGTAATTTTTGAGCGCGCAATGTACGTTCAACGCTATCACACACTACTGACAACACATTGCGTATTCATTTGGATTTTTATGTCCATTGCAGTTTTATGTCTAAATTAGTAGTTACTGTTTATTTTTAAAACAGGTTTAGTTAGACTTTTAAAATGATTTTATAGTAGGTATAATCAATCCGAAAATTCTGAAAAAAAATCGTATAATTAATGAAAAGATCGACGAAAAATTCAAAGTCTGGGGGCTCCAGAATCATGAAATGAATCATGGTGTCAGTTTTCAGAAGACTGTACACTCGGTATAAAATCAGTAAAAAAGGATTATCATAAAGACTTGTAATAGGGAAAAAATGCAAACATTTTTTAATATAATATTATAAACTTTATTATACATAACATATTTATACCATACCAGGAGCTAATAATTTCACACCTCGGTCAAATAATTTAAAAAGGTATTTCAATGGTTTTAACTCCATTGTAAATAAATGATTGTTTTCAAATTTTTTTCCTGGATATTTAATGGTCAAATGTCCTGAAACATCCACACTTAAACCGGACTGCAGATTCTCCACTTCCAGAATAGTATGAGCTTTGTGACTCAAAAGATTTGATAATACATGAGTAACATCATCCTCACTTGCATCATTACAATGAAATATCACAAATGAATTGTTATAGCCAGTCACAAATCTAATTAACTTGTCACAAAAAGTATTTATTTCTCTCAGACTATACTGTAAATCAAACAAATGTGAAATACCATCCAAGATAATATTTACTGTATCATGTTTTTGTCTCATAAATAATATCTTTTCTTTTACTTCTAAAAATTGATCTTCTAATGAAATACTCTTATTCATTATTATATTGTTTACAATGTTCTCTCCAAAATTATAGAATTCAACATACTTTGACTCTATATGATTTTGTAAATTGTAATTCATTCTCAAACCAATATTTTGGTAATGTTGCAGCGAATTATGTGTAGATAATAGCATCAAAGCATTTTTGTTTTTTATACAATTACCCAGCATACAACTAACAACAAATGAACTATCACAAACATAAATCTCTTTTACAACAATAACTTTGCTTGACAACATTTTATCTAACTGAAGACATGATATAACATCGGATGACATTCTGGAATAGAAACATATTAGTTAGAAAAGGAAACAGGTTCTGAAACAGTAAACAAGATATATCTACAGATTAGTCTCTCGACTTTAGGTAGGTACAGTAAATGATAAGCGTCACAGTCATTTATTGTAGGTTTCTTTCAACATTCGCCGCACGCACAGATGAAAGACGAACCCGCTCGCGTGCGCCTTACTCGCTATCGCTCCGTATGTCAGTGTTCGTTCGTTCAACACTGATATTCAACAACGCTACGTGAACGAACATTTCCACTGACATGACAGTGGCTCTTTAAGAGTTTACCGGTATTGTTGTTTCCATTTAATATGTTACGTAATCGTAAGCGCTTTCGGTATTTCGAGTTGGTTAATTAGTTTACATCACTTTCAAGTTTCATTCTAATAAAAATTGTGAATCAGGTTGTGGTTGTTGAAGTGCGAGGAATCAAAAATTTGTAAACAAAATTTATTAAAGAAACAATGTGAGTACCTACCTATTACCCAATATTATATAAGCGAATAATATGTGAAAATGGGAACACTGTGTAATGAAATCAAATAAAAAAAGTAAGATTATCTTTACTAGTGACAACCTTGAATGAAATGACATTGACAAATGAATGACGGACAATTTTTAAAAAAGTCACACATGTTTAGAAATAAACAGAGAAAGACAGATAACTGCTTCGTTGCCAGTTGATATGTGGTAAATCGAACAGATCCTGAAAAGGTTCGAAGAGCTCTAAAAAAGTACGGTTGCCTTGCCGATTTTTAAAAGAGTAAGAAATGTCACAATTTACAAAACATTACTAAGGTTCCTTGAGTTTTCTTTTCCAAGAAAACGGAATTAGGTCGTTGTTCACTGACTAGAAAACGGTCCAATGAAGTTATAATCAGGTGTTGACCCCCGATTATATCGGACCGTTTTCTTGTCTGTAAACAACGACCTAATTCCGTTTTCTTGGAAAAGAAAACTCAAGGTTGAAATGAAAACACAAAAATGAACCAAAATATCTGAATTTCGTATTTTTCGTATCCATTTCGCAATCCTGGATGACTGACGGTGACGGAAGTAAACGGACGGACGGACGACAGACAGTAGACATAAAACTACGTTAAGGTGGAGGCGTCGGTTGGAGCGCGAAATTCAAATTTTATCACGTTTTTTGCAAATTGCAGCTCAGTTATAGGTCGTAAGTTATCAACATGTTATTTGCGAGAAGAATAGTAGTATATTTACTGATTAATAACAAAAGAAATCATCAACACATTCGCGCTCCAACCGAAGGTTCATCCTTAACATGGCGCGCCGCTCCACTGTTATGTGTCTAGTCACACCTTACGAAAGAGTTTGTTTGTAGTTGTAAGTATTCTATTCGTCCAATATCAAGCAGGAGGCCATCTCCAGAGCCTATTTTTTTGGTCAACTAATCAATCATTTATTTCATTAAACTAACGTGAAACTAACTAGCCGACCGCGCAAGACAGTGTCAGTCATTGATAACACCAACATATTCTATATGATCTGTGAATAACACGGATTGTCAATATAGTACATTAGTGCAGAGCTTAAATTATGAATGAGCTATTAATGTCGTCAAATCCTTGGATTTATTTTTGTTTGACGGCCGTATTAGTACGCCCACATGCGTTGTGAGTCTGCAACGGAACGGCGGGCGGGGAGCTTTTTCCGCTAATGCGTTAGCTTGGCCATCACAGATCACTTTATAATATGTTGGCCATCAAAAGAGGAAACGCTGCCAGCCTAATAGGGATTTTTCCGTTGATCGCGGCAGCAGCGGCCGCCTTGAAAATTTTTATATATTTAGTTTGTATATTTGTTGTAAATAATTGTTAATAGTAGTACCTACCTAATGTGAACATTTGTATTTTAATAACAAAAGAAATCATCACAATATTTCTCCAAATGCTCCAAGGTATATTTGTGGTTAACGACTATTTTATGAAAACGTGACATTTTACCACAAAGAAGAATAAGTTATTATTGCCACCTATTGGTTGGGCATCGGCCATCTGACAGTGGAGGTCACTGATAGCTAGCTACTAGCTAGTTAACTTTGTTTTCCACATGAAATTGCAAAATAAGTTCCCAGAAACAAAAGCGTTTAAATGCCGTCACACGGTTGTCCACTTTATAGGGAAATCTATTAAAGCTGCAATAAATGGTGGCGAGACGCCCAACAGGGATATAAGAAATAAGTTCTGTCAGGCTATACCTACCTATTTAATTCTTGTCAATTTAGGTAGGTGTATATTAGTTCAAGTCATGATAATAAATCACTTTCAAATCATAGTCAGTTTAGTTTGGCTACATTACGAATCATGCTAATATCGACTATAATTACCATCGACGGCAAGGACCGCCGCGACGTCCTTATCAGTCTCGTCTCGTTCAAGCGGCCCGAACAGCCATTAGTACCTAATCCGCCCGCCCCCACCCCCATTTAGTCGTAACTCGTACTAAGTTCTGCCCCTCTCCCGGTAACACCCTGAGCCGAGGTTCGTACCCCGTTCGTTCTTGGTTCGTTCGTTCGGGGGTGCCATCAGGCGCGGTTACCTGTTAACCGGCTGTGTGTAAGGTTGCTGCAGCCATACCATACCTATTCGTATTATGTATAGTAAATTGTAAAAAACAGGTAGAGCTCGTCATCGTAAACAAACACATGTCATTGTCAATGTGTTAAATCATAACATTTTAGAAAAGCAAAACATTTGGATCTATAATACTAGTACTCAAGAAAGACCTTCTAGGAAAGTCCCGCAGCCCCGCCGCTTTATGGTGAGAGGAGGGGAACACCCCAGGATTTTAGTCAGTAAGAGTCTGACATAACCCGGCCACTCCCCCCGGAGCAGGGAACTGCGTTTCACTAAATTACTGACTACATTTTTTTTTTCTATTTGATGACACAAACTGTTTTGCCCTTGTCATGATTTTACAGATTGACAGACATTTGATTGTTTACCTTTTGTGACTCGAATTAAAAATTAGAGTATAGTATTATATTCTCTTTGTAATAACCAAAGAGAATATAATACTGTAATATCCAAGTATTATCATTAACTGTCTGTGGGTACTTCCCCTGTATATTACTTACTATGCTCTTTCTTTGGGGTACGTGGTACTACCAGCTTGCTACACTAGTATATTCTTTATTCTTTGCTACTATTCAGTAATCTGTGGGTACTACCAAAGTATAAACAAACGTACGTGAGCCAAATTCATAACAAATGTACTCTGGGCCAAATAGGCTAAATTAAAATTATTTCAATTTAAAATGTTTTTGTTAAGTTTTAATCAGTCGGTGAGGCTAATTATTACCGTAGATACATTACATAGGAAATATACGATTCAATCAATATAATGTTTTATTTAACAGCATAGATTTTATATCATTAGTGACAAGACATGAAGTTAACAACATTGCTAAGCAACGAACATATCAAAGACAAATCTTATAAAAAGGTTGTGTCTTAACATCCACGATACTTTTTAGAACTTGGACAAATCTTGAAGTCCAATTCTACTGCTTAGCATTTTCAGTCTTGGTCCAAACAGTGGCTTCGTAAACATGTCTGCTAATTGCAGTTCTGAGGAGACTTGTTTTACATCGAAATCTCCATTCTGTATGCATTCTCGAATAAAGAAGTGTTTCAGTTTTATATGTTTTGTCCTCTTGTGAAACTCATATGGCGGGTTCTTGGACAACTTAATAGCAGACTCATTGTCAACATAAATAATTGGTTTTTCATTAATTTTGGTTATCTCCGTTAATTCCTCCAGGAGTTCTTTTAGCCATAAGGCTTCTCTCGCGGTTTCTGTCAAGGCTACAAGTTCCGCCTCCGTTGAAGAGATTGCTACTGTTGGTTGTTTTTGACTTTTCCACATAATGGGGCCGGAGAAAAAGAAAATCATCCCCGACGTCGAATGACCAGTAATTGTGTCGCCACCGAAATCAGCGTCACTAAAGCATATCAGCTTCTTGTTCTGGCTTTTTGCAAAGATAATTCCTTTGTCCATAGTACCTTTAAGGTATCTAAAAATTCGCTTGACTTTCATTACATCTAGTTTAGTAGGATTTTCTAGATTTCTTGATGCAACGCTTACAGCGTAACTGATATCTGGCCTTGTAGCGACCATTAGATATGCTAGCGCTCCCACAGCTTGACGATAAGGAAATAGCGAATCTGAACAACCATCTAGTCCTTCTTCATTACCATCTTTTACTGCCGGCGTTGGTGCCGATTTGCAGTTAGCCATTCCAAACTTTTCTAGTATCTTTTTTGTATACGCCTTTTGGTTTAAGCTGATACTACCTTTGGTTTTATTTATTTCAAGTCCAAGAAAATAAGAAGCCGGTTTAGTTGTAATTTTAAACTTACTTTTTAGCTCTTCAATGAAAGTATTTCCAGCATTTTCATTACTTGAGGCTACCAAACCGTCATCTACATAAAGCGCAATTAAAACTTGCTCACGTAAATAAAGACAAGGATCTTTCGTGCTTTGTTTGAATCCAGTATTTATAAGGTACTCTGTTATGCATTCGTTCCAGCATAGAGGAGCTTGTTTGAGTCCATAGAGGCTTCGTTTAAGTTTGCACACTTTCTTTGTGCCATCATTGAATCCCTCTGGTTGCTTTATAAAGATTTCCTCTTTTACTGCACCGTTTAGAAATGCAGTCGATACGTCAAACTGTTGTAGCACCAGGTCTTCACGAGCTGCTATTCCTAAAACTGCTCTGATAGTACTGAGGCGGGCTACCGGACTAAAAGTCTTCTGGTAATCAACTCCAGGTTTTTGTGAAAAACCTTTTACTACAAATCTAGCTTTATAACGATCAATGGTACCATCTGGATTCTTTTTTATTTTGTAAACCCATTTGCCTGGCAGTGGTTTACGATTCTTTGGAAGGTCGACTATTTCCCAAGTGTTCATTTCATTCAATGATTTCATTTCACTCCGCATAGCCTCCAACCATTTGGACTTATCTTGACTATTCATAGCATCCTTAAACGTTTGAGGTTCTATTTCATTATCTATATCAATAGCTGCCATGATATAATCCTCAAATATTTTTGGAGTGTCAATCTTTGATCTATCTCGAAGATTGAATGTTCTTCTTTGTTCTGGAACATGTACTGATGCATCGCTATCTATGTCTGATACATCATTTTCATAATTACTTCCTCTGATTTCATCAGGTTCGAAGGTGTCATGAAATATTTCATTATTATTTTCGGTATCATTTTGTATAGGTGCTACAGTAGACCTTACAATAACATTGTCTTGTTCTGCTTGCTGTCTACTGTTATTTTTCTTTGCAATATCTTCGAAATAAATTTCTAATTCTTCCTCTTCACTTTCAATCTCATTTGATTTTTTGTGACTATTAAATTCTTCGAAAGGGACGGAAGTTATATTTTTATTCTCTTCGTAGAACATTTTTTTCAAAATTCGAACATCCTTGGATACAAGTATTTGTTTTTTAGATGGAACATATATTCTAAAAGCTTTTGAAACTTCCGAATAACCAGCAAACATACCAGGAATTGCCTTCGAAGCAAATTTATTTTCACATTTTCCTTTCTTTAGGATGAATGCTTTGGCACCAAATACATATAGATGGTTTACGCATGGTTTTCTACCTACCCATCTCTCAAATGGTGTTTCATTTGCAATACTTTGGTTAATACTTCGGTTGGACAAATAATTTGCAGTAAAGACCGCTTCTGCCCATAAGCACATAGGTGCTTTTGATTCCAACAACATACATCTTGTTTTTTCCATAAGTGTTCTATTTTTCCTTTCAGCGATTCCATTCTGATTTGGAGTGTACGGAGCCGTTAGCCTTCTTCCAATACCATTTTGTTTCAAAAATGAGTTAAACTTCAAATTTCGGTATTCAGTTCCGTTATCGCTCTGTAGGTACTTAATTCTATTTCCTGTGAAGTTCTCTGCTTCTGCTTTGTAGTCAATGAATTTTTGTAGTACCTCATTTTTATTTTTAATAAAATATACTCGGCAATATCTGCTGTAGTCGTCGATGAAACTTACAATATACTTATTGCCATTAAGTGAAGGTTGTTTAAATGGTCCACAAACGTCGCTGTGTACAATTTCGAGTCGTTGAGTTGAACGTGAAATGTTCTTATCACTCGGTTTACTAGGCACTCTGCTCAGTTTTCCTTGTATGCATATTTCGCATTCTCCTAAGGAACTATTCTTGTTGAAGTCTAATCCAATTAGGCTTTCATTCTTTAAAGCGAGCTTTAAATTCCTTTCACTCATGTGTCCCATTTTACTATGCCATTGTTTAATATCATCTGACTTATTCTTTATTGGCTCATTATCACTATCTATAGCATGGGCTCTATGTCTGTCAACATTATTCGTTTTGGTATGGAGATAATATAGACCATCGTCTTCTCTTATTGCCTTCATTTGTACTTTTCGTTTGTGATCTTTAATTATTGCTCTCTTCTTTGTGAATAGGACAGTGAGTCCTACATCAGTCATTTTTCCAACAGACAGAAGATTAGCACACAAGCTTGGTACATAAAGTGCATCAGTTATTCCAATTTTTCCTTCTTCAATTTCTATTTCTGCAGGCCCTGAACCTTTTATCTCAGCAGTTTTGTCTTTAGAAGCGAGATTAAGGGTTTTTGAAATATTTTTCATCTCAGTAAAGGGCTTATCCGAAAATGTCATATGTGACGTACATCCACTGTCTAGTATCCAGTATTTTTGTGCTTTTGCATTCATTAAATAGCAACTATGCAGGTTTGTTTCTATTTTGTCCACTTTATTTGAGCTTTTATTAAACTTTTTATACGTCTTGCCTTTATTTTTATTCTTTGACCAGCATTTAGACGTTTCGTGGCCTTTCTTTTTACAAATTTTGCAAAAACTGTACAAACATTCTTCAATATTTTCTTTATTTTTGATGCTAGAACTAGGACTGTCACGACGACGTGCATCGCTCTCTTCAATAATTTTAATCTTTAGCTTTTCAGGGTCTGGCAGTGAGTCTTGTGATTCGATTGCAGTTCTAAAATTTTCATATTCCGAAGATAGACTATAAAGTATCATGATTGACAGCAGATCGCTGTTGATATCAATATCCATATCTTTTAATTTATCAACTGTATCCATAATCTTATTCAAGTGCTCACGTACATCATCCGCTACTTCCAGTTTTGTTAGGATTAATTTCTTTAATAGGGTGGCCTTTCTGGCGGGACCCTTACTTGCATAAATTGATTCAAGAGTCATCCACACATCTCTGGCATATTCACAGTTTTTTACCTGTTTTAACTCGGATGGTGCTATTAACAACAGCAGCTCCGATTTCGCCATTTCGTCATTGTCAAGATCATTTTGTGATGCGCCTTCCTTTATTTTTTCTTTAACATATTTCCATAGTTTATTTTTAATTAAGTATGCTTTTGCATGGATACACCACGTATCATAGTTTTCTTTTCCTAAGGCTGGCACTTTTACAATTGACATTTCTGATTTCGTATTTTCCATTTGCTGTTTTACATACAACTTACATTTTTTTTCTTACGCTCTGCTACCATGTTAAGTTTTAATCAGTCGGTGAGGCTAATTATTACCGTAGATACATTACATAGGAAATATACGATTCAATCAATATAATGTTTTATTTAACAGCATAGATTTTATATCATTAGTGACAAGACATGAAGTTAACAACATTGCTAAGCAACGAACATATCAAAGACAAATCTTATAAAAAGGTTGTGTCTTAACAGTTTTCACCAAGTTTATATTAAATTAAACATCAATATGTAACAAAATTAAAGTTTAGTGTAATAATGTACGTAAAAAAATAGTGAGCTACTTAATAATTAAATATGTGAATCCAATTTACAAAAGAATCATGGTAGGTTTGTTCCAAAAATATTTCTAAATAAAACCCCACTAGAGATCTTACTAATCCTATCGTAGTCGTTAATTAAGTATTTAAATGTGTGTATGGATGTGAATGTTTGTTACTCTCTCAAAAAACTACTAAATGGATTTGATATCACTTGGCACATAGATAGGTCAAAACCTGGAATAACTTATAGGCTACATTATAACTCGAGATAAAATACGATCGTCGGTAGCCCAGGTAAAACCACGGGACAGAAGCTAGTAATATTATAATTAAGTTACCTACTCTTTTACACAAAAACGACTGAGCGGATTTGTATGAAACTTGACAAGTGATTTGATCATACCCTGGAATAACATACAGACTACTTATTATCTGGGAAAACATAAGATCCCTCAGTCATGTGGGTTAAATTGTTGGGGAGGAAGCTGGTATTAGTTAATTTTCTCAGTCATTTAAAAAGTAGCCTATTTCTGTAGTGATATCATCTTACAGCTATGCTATATGCATGCCAAATTTTATTACAATTGATTCAGTTGTTTACTTGAGAAGTTACAAATACTTTCACATAAATGTGTGATAACTATCATGTACCTAATTATTTTCTATGTTGCTATTATTGTAGTCATACATTGGAAGATGTTAAGAAATTAGAAGATCCCTCTAACCCATTTTCTTTTTCAATGAATATTGATATAATTAACATAGGTCACTCCCTATAATATAGATATGTATTTATAAATTACTTTTAAAATATCTCTGACCAAAGAATTCCATTACAAACTATGTACATTCCATTTTTGCAGCAAAATCTGACAATGACTGAGAAAAAGCAAGTGAAGATCTCACGATGGTACTTTGGAGGCTTGGCGTCAGCCGGAGCAGCATGTATCACTCATCCTTTAGATCTGCTGAAAGTCCAAATGCAAACTCAGAAAGGAAAAAATATTTCCATGCTTCAACTCACTGGACTAGTTGTAAAAAATCAAGGTAACTTTTGATTTACCTGCAGTTCTTGATAGGGTGGGCCTATATTGATTGATTACTGCCAGGCACCCTTAAGCACTGCAGGTGAATTACAAAAAATCCTGTATATAGGACAGTGTTAATGATGTTAGTGGTTCTTCCAATTACAGGTTTTATGGGGTTATACAATGGTATATCTGCATCACTTTTACGACAATTGACATACTCCACAGCCAGGTTTGGAATATATGAAATGGCTAAGCAGACACTTGCACCAAAAGATGTAGGTATATTTTACATATTACATTAGTTGAATAGTTAAAACATGTATATAAGATTAATACACATATGAAGACTTTCCATGTCCAAAGGCTTCTTTTAAATAGCAGTCAGGTGAGAGATCGAAAAATTCGATAGCGGTGTGTTTATGAAGAAATTAAAGTAGCAATTGTGGCAATTCGCCTCGGAAGTTTTCGAATCTGTTTCCAATGTTGAATCTGAGTGTTTTAAAATACAAATATAAAATAATGTTGCACTTATTTGTAACTTGAAAAATAAAATTGAACTCCTAAAAAATAACAAAAAATTATGCTATTTGACAAATTATTGTAAATTACGGCAAAAACAGCCTGTATTACCATTCTTTTTTTATACTAAATCGATAGATTTTGAGCTAAGCTATAATACAACATTAAATTAGGGCTGTATGTCATATGGCTGTTTGTCATATTTAAATTCTCGTCAATCATCAAGTTTTAATTATCTTCAAGTCATAGTCAGTCAGTTAAGATAGGTTTTAGTACAATGGTAACCATTCTACTAAAACTTTTCACTGACTTTTTGAGATATCTTGAAAAGCCACTATAGACGTAAACATTTCATTTCACTGGTGCAAAAAGTCCTATGCTTTTGCAGTTTTGTTTGAGTATTCTAGTGCAGTTTGAACAAACTCAAGTCCTTATAAATGCCAGACAGACTTGTAATGAATGAAGTAGCGGGTATGCCTTGGATATTGATTAATACACTACAAACATATAAACAAACATACCTAATAATAGTAGGTAGTCTAAATAATAATATTTTTTGGCATGTTATTGTTACAGGGTAGTGCCATACCATTTTATATGTCTGCATTTCTGGCTGGACTTGGTGGATTTGCTGGTGGTTTTGTGGGAAATCCGGCTGATTTAGTCAATGTGCGAATGCAGAATGATGTAAAGCTCCCTGTTGAACAGAGAAGGAAGTATGAAAACAAAAAATAATACCTAGTTAACTTTAGTTTAGTCTCATTAAAAGATTGCAAAATGGATTTTTTTAATTTTTTCCAAGTTTTGGAAATCATCACAACACATCTGCTCATAGTTTAGGGACTGATCGCAGATTAGCAAAATTAAATTTATGTTGTAATAAAATTACAGACAGAATTGAATAATACTATTTAAACTCTCGCGAACACAATTCATGTTTCCAGTACTGTATTGGGTCTATTATATTTTGATAATATTTTATGCGAGAATAGACCCAATACATTACTATATATAAACAAGAATTGAATAAGTATAATATGTATGTTTAAAGTGTTTACCACTTTGTTTTAAGATGTTACAAACGTTTAAATAACATAGCTGGTTTTCTTAGGGGTGGAATTGTGAAAACCATTTATTATTATTAGTTTTCATTCATAATATCCTTTTTTCTTTGTACCATAAAATCGGCAATCAAGCGCACGGCCCGCTTGGTAGTTATTTGGCTGCAGTATTATGTTAGGTGGAGATACTTTTCCAGTCTAGCTCTATTTACTCTGGATGATGTAATGATGGATTGATGGTTTTAGTTACAAGAATGCTGTCCACGGGTTATGGCGCGTAGCGGCAGATGAGGGAGTGCTCCGGCTGTGGGCGGGCGCCTCCATGACGTGCAGCCGCGCTGCACTCATGACTATTGGACAACTCTCATTCTATGACCAAATCAAAGCTGTCCTTCTCTCAACTGAATACTTTGGAGACAATGTTGTAACACATGTCACATCTAGCTTATTAGCTGTGAGTATAAAATATTAAACTGAATATTATTAAATAAGCCGGCATGTTAGCGGCTATATTATATCTTTATTTATTTTTTACTAGATCTAAAATGTATTTAAAGCTGCGTGCTTAGTAAATCCAAGTGGTACTTCACACCACTTCAGCGGTTGGCGCTTTATAAAGCGCAAATTAGGCCGCACATGAAGTACTGCTCACACCTTTGGGCTGGCGTCGTGCAAAGCCGGGCCACTCGTATAGTTGACGAACCCGAACTCACTGGCGGTTTAGAACCTCTTAGCCTTCAGGGAGATATAGGCTCGCTTTGTGTGTTCTACTCTACCGTCTTTACAATGGGGAGTGTTCTCAAGAACTTTTTGACCTGGTGCCATAATTATTTTTCCTGTTTCCAAGTCGTGCAAAAGTATATAGTATTCGAATTTTCCAGGGTGGTATTGCAACAACAATGACACAACCAGTTGATGTTCTTAAAACAAGAGCAATGAATGCAAAGCCAGGAGAGGTGAAGAGCATTCTCACTTTAATCAAACACACAGGTAAAGAGAGCCCTTTGGCTTTCTTCAAAGGATACATTCCAGCGTTCGCTAGACTCGCTCCACACACAATTCTCACTTTTGTATTTTTAGAACAACTTCGATTGAACTTTGGTGAAGTTAAAAAGGATTCATAAAAAGTTTTAAAATCTAGTAGTTTCATTATTTGTATATTATGTTGCCTAATGAGTTTTACGTTTTTGTTTTATTTTACAGATTTTATCTTTTTGAGCTGCATTTAGTTTATATATATGTATAGTATAATACGTTTTATACTGCTTTAGTGCTATTTCAAATAATATTCCACTAGAAAAATATATCAGTACTTAGGTATTTTTGTTAGTTGCACTTTTATTGATAGAATCGCTTTGATATTTTGTGAGATTATTTTTAATTCAATTATTTTAAGTATTCATTATCAGATTTTATTACAAGTAAGATATTCATAAGAACAAAGTATATTTGGAAGGCTAGTAATAAAATAACCCAATCAAATTGCCTTACTATAATCTGTCTTCCGATAGTGTTATGTATTACATCCCTAAATTGATAAGGGTCTTTGGATGCAACTTATAACCCTTATAATATTAAATCATAGTTTCTCAAAATAATAGTGTCAAACAAACAAAATAAAGTTTATATAGCTGCCTGCCCTTAACAATTTGATGAAGTATTGTTTGCAATATAAATGATAATGTTTTTAAATATGAATAGCGTGTATGATCATCATGCAGGATCTTTAGATTTTTACATAAGCACTTAAAAATACAAAATGCATGATCTGACAAATTATGTTAATGCATTTTATATTTGACACCAATATACATTAATTCAATATTATCACAACAAAATATTTACTATATTTAAAACGGAATTGTTTTCTGTGCATCGGAAGATGAAATTCATGAATATAATATTATTATTTATTTTTAATTAATAATATGGTAATTTGGGTTAAAAACTACTTAATATGATATTATACTAAAATACATGGTCATAGTCAATATTTCATGTTAAGATTCTCGTCAATATGAGACACATATTTTTTTTGTAAATTGGGTATAAAACAAGATTCTGAGATCCAAAATTATGTACTAGGTTAGGTACTAATAAATCTATGGTGTCTGTGTTTGTGGGAGCACTTTAAAACACATGTAAAACATATTTGGAGATTAGATCTGTATTTTGTATAAATTTGTATAATTATAATCTATCATATACCATCATGTACCTATCTCAATTTGGATGTAATTTAATCTTCCGATGCCCTCTTGGCTGTGTATAAATTCATTGTTATTAATTTTATGTTATAACGTGCCAAAATATAATTTTATCAAATTTTTTATAAAAAAAATATGTTTCGAAACTTGTTATAATAATTGAACTATAATGTGACAACAATATTTTACAATTTATTTTTTGATGTAAATATTTTAACATGGGTTGTTTATACATTCCTCTGGAACAAGATTGACATTAATGTAATTTTTATTACATTTCATATTTCATAGTTATTCTATTAAAATGGTCTTGATAATATTATAATGGGACGACGGAATAAAATATACTTACCACTAAGTACTTCTAATTGAATACGAAAATCTGTTTTAATGACTTAAAATACTTTAATGAATGTTTAATCTTCATGTAATTAGTGTTTGTATTCTGATATTCTTGTCTAGGACGGTGATTAGAAAACTATACCAATTTTGTAATAGATTAATAGCTCAGTGCTTAATTCTCCCTTTTTGCTTGGACGTACGGGCGGATAAAGAAATAACGCGAACTAATTAATAAAAACTTTGATGTGGTTAAATTTAATGTAATATTGGCCTAGCTAGATCCCCACATGCTCAGGGGGAGGTATGTTCTAACACAAAGTTGTTACACTCACTACTATTCGATAAATGAACCTGTTTAACGTTCAATTGAAACATGTAATAGAGTAAAATTAGAGACTGTGATCAGTACGATTAGTTTTTTTATCAACATCTAAAAAACTACTAGTCATTATTCAGGTTCCTCAATTATTTTAGGTGCAAAAGTAACAAGTTGCAAAACTAGGTACTAATTGTTTTATAGAGAGCTTATCCTACAGGGCGTCGACAAGCATTAGCTAGCTAGCTATCAGTGACCTCCGCTGTCAGATGGCCGACGCCCATGGGGTTAGAATTGTTTTATGGTAATGAAGGTCCGGTTGGCGTGGGTGGAGGTTAGATAACCAGACTACCACACAGTAGATCGTGGGTTCGATTACCACACGTGGACAAACATTGGTGTGCACGTTACCGTTTGTTCTGAGTCTGGACGTGAATATAAACAGGATGGTTTTGGTAGGTAGAATATTGGGGATAATAAAACAATAATCCCACAGAATTTCATAAGCCAGGGCACTACCATTACAATGTTATGACAGAAGTTTAGCGTAAAACCTCGAGTAGAAACTCGACGTCGCACTCAGAAACGTATTGATGGGATCGAGATGGCGATTTTAGTTAATTGAGTAATCTAGCAGATCCTCAGTTAGACTTTATGTTAAAGTGTATTATAATGGTAACTGATTTGGTTGATATTTTTCTGAAGTTTTTATGAACTGATTATGGTATACTTCTATTCCTTTCAGTCTACAATACCCAACCATAAACACCTGTATACACCCTACATATTTACAAGTATTACTGTAGTATCAGATAACTGGCCTCCATAGTACAAGCTCTGCTTGGTTTGGGATCAGATGGCCATATGTGTAGCATGTCCCACCCAGGTTATTATTAAAGTTTTATAATTGTCCAATTATTGTAGTAAGACTACATATTGTTATGGGTATATAAATCGTAGAATTCCGTAGTTAATTTATTAATGTGGTTGTGTAATAAAATTGTTGTTAATTACATGATTTTGTAGTTTATTTCTACATTTACGTATAAAGGCGATGATAGCTCCGTGGTAGTGACGTCGGATTCCTCGACGAAAGTCGTGGGTTCGAATCCTACAATGAGCTTGAGCTTTCGTTGAAGGAAAACAGCGTGAGGAAACCATAGCACCAAACACTTACCAGTGTATTCCGGCAATTGCACTTGAGAGCCAGTTGCCTTTTTTGGCATTGTAACAGCGATATCTCTGGTAACACATTAGCGATATCTCTGGTATTGCAAATGGCGATAGGCGACGGTAATCACTTACCATCAGGTGGACCGCCTGCCTGATTATCAACCTTGACATAAAAAAATATTGAAACTAGATATTTTGTGTGGCACTTCCTGGCAGGGCCACCATCACGGATCTGAATTCCAAGACTGTCGCTATTTTGTCCCTAATTTGTCCTATTTTGTCCTCGAATATCAGATTTTGTGTCGCGTCCTGGTTCAAAAGTTAAAAGGGTTTGTAGAACTAACATAACTCAACATATCTCAAGAACTAGAGCACCTAGCGAAGATCTGTTTGCTTCCAGAATTTGTCATTAATTTGTCAAATTTTGTCCCCGAATCCCAGATTTTGTCGCCAGGAAGCATGCTTCCTGGTAGGGCCACCTACAAACCCTTATAACTTTTGAACATAATAGACATCCAAAAGGTTTTCCTTTAGATGTCTGTTATATGTATAGGTACTACATTGGATGAATATTTTGAAATGGTGAAATAATAAGTCTGTTGCTATATTGTCTCTAATATGTCCTTGAATATCGCTTGATTTTGTCGCTTCAAAAGTTATAAGTGTGTTCAGGAAGTATGCTACCTGGCAAGGCCACCTAAAAACCCTTAACAAGGAGCGATAATGACCAACATAAGTGTGTGGCACTTCCTGGCAGGGTCACCATCACGGATTTGGAGTCTGTCGCTAATTTGTACTCGAATATCAGATTTTGTCGCACCCCGGTTCAAAAATTATAAGGGTTTACACCAGCACCTAGCGAAGATCTGTTTGCTTCCAGAATTTGTTCAATTTTGTCTCCGAATACCAGATTTTGTCGCGTCCGGCAGGAGTAGCAGGGACCTAAAAACATTTATAACTTGTGAACCAATGCGCGATAAAATCTGATATTTGAGGACAAAATAGCAACAGACTAGGAATTAAAATCCGTGATGGTGACCCTGCCAGGAAATGCCACACAAATATTTACGATAACAATTGACAAATAATGGGGTGGTACTGGAAACTAGTCTAAAAATAAACTCTCATTTTATAATATTTTTTTTATTAAAACTGAGATTTTTTATAATTTTTGGCACTGACATAGGTGGGTTTTGAGATTATTTTACTGGTGAACTATTATTTAAATTGATAATTGTACTAATTATGTTGATGACAATAAAACAAATTTAATCTCATTAAATCTCTTTCGTACACACTCATTCCACATTATTGAAAATACATAAATCTGTTAAAATAGTTTATGCCGTTGTCATTTACGGGAAAATAATTGTGACCAATTTTGTTGGTAACGAAATACACGTCATACAATGAAGTTAAATGTAGTAAACAACATAATCAGATAAACAATTTACACCCTATCATTTAATTACTATACAAAAAAAAAGGATTAAATAAAGCTTCTTTACGTTCAATTAAAAAGTAGGTACATAATATCACAATATGAGTTCATTCAGTTTTGGCCCGCAACATAAGGCTTTGTCCCGCGGGTTCTATGTGTATAGTGGCGGGGCCCTGCATCCACGGCTCGCCGTCCACTTGCATTGCACACGAACCCTCCAATACAATCTGAGCACCAAAACAAAATGATGTATAAATAAATAACGCGCGACAGATTGCTTGAAGCGACAGACTTGGAATTCAAATCCGTGATGGTCGCCCTGCCTGGAAGGGCCACTCTTCGAACTAAAAGGGTTCGACATATCTCTCGCGAGACATCCCGAGAATACTAAAATTGACTTACATTCGACATTTTGTTTCGACATATCTCGAATTAGAGATCATCTCTACAGCGCGAGAATTGTATGTAGCCAGATATGGTCAAGTTTTTTTCGGCTCAGGTAGCTTTTTATTACTTACTTTAATCACGGTTGGAAAGAACCACCACTTTTACTAAGTACTCTTATAACAAAAAAACCGGACAAGTGCGAGTCTGATTCGCGCACCGAGGGTTCCGTACGTAAACTTAACTTTGTAATTGAGTGTAACTAAAAATTTATGCTTTTCGCAATATTTCCTTTATCTGTGTTATAAGACGTTGCGATGTACTAAATTTAAAGATTCTGAGTTCACGGGAAAAACCCTGTAGGTTTTGATTCCCTTGCCAGTGTCAAAAATTTGCAGCATAAACGGCTGTATCTTTTGATTGCGTTGGCTTAGAAATTTGGTTTTTTCACAGCTCCAAGGGACAGTAGACCTGATTATTTGATATGAATTTAAGCTTGATATCTCCACGTCTTACTGAGAAAAAGTGTCTTGACAGACAGACAGACGGACAACAAAGTGATCCTATAAGAGTTCCGTTTTTTTCCTTTTGAGGTACGGAACCCTAAAAACACCAGAATGTTAGATCTATCTACTACTTCTGGTCTAGCCCAATATTTACACCCAGAATCGGATCTGTGAAACATCCGGATGCGCTTCCACTATCGAAGAATATTTCTTTAATACAGAGTCGCACCCGCGAATAAGTATTAAATAAATATTCAATACATAAGATCAATTCTAAACATTTCACCTTTACAGATGACGTTTGTGCAAAACGGTAAGGTTCAGCAAGTCCGCATTGTAGCCGCGCGATATGGAATGATGAAGATATGCCGACAATCTGAAATATACAGACGATCTCAAGTAGGCATTTGTAATAACGTACACTCGCACACGTGATACACGTATTTCAACTCGTTTATGGGAAAATCTATATACTACCTACCTACTTTAAATTATTTTTAAGGTCGGTTCTAGCAAAGACGTCAAATATTATGTATTACAACATAATGCTCCTACATAATTAGGTTGATAAGTAAATCGTTTTTTTTTATCGGATAGGTATCTATTAGTTCGATTTTTATTATGTTTTATATTCAATCATTCGATGACTTTGCTGGCAGCAACCTCAAAAAAAATTGTAAAGTAGGTGGTATATAATAGGTAAAAATATTTTTTCATAATTTTGAGTTTATTTCTTTTTAAAGTTGATTTTATTTTTTACCCCATTGCGGCGAAGCCAAAAAAGGAGGATTATGTGTTTGATCTGTTTGTATGTCTGTCTCTATGTTCCCTCGTAACTACTAAACGGCTGAACCGATTTTGATTAATGATGTTATATTCGACTTTATTGCGCGAGTGTCAATGGGTATTTTAAAATAAATAAAATCTATATGAAGGAATTTTGGCGCCAAAATGGGTTTAAAAAATATTCCATATCTATCGACTATCGACGGTTTTTAAAGGCGAATACAAAAATTTGTACAAGTTATTTAAATATAATTTGGATCGAGAAATAATAAAAAATCAATCAGAACTATTGGAATAAGTTTAAGTAGTAATGTACAATACAAAAATTATTTGTGTTTAGGTACAGAAAATTACAGCAATAACAATAAAAACAAACATAAATATACCAGATGGTCCTAGCGCTACCTAAAGTTATTATAAATGTCTAGATTAGTTTAAAAAGAATACTTGTTTCTTGCTTTTGCTTGCAGAGTACATATTAAATTAATTTTGAACTTTTGGCGAACCACAATCGGGTATTTTAGTTTTTTAAATTACTTTTCCAAGTGAGTTAAGTCACACAAAAAATTGTATATACCTCAAGCTTTCCATCATCGATACGTTGCTCATCGACATCTTCTTCATTTCCCATACCTAACAAAAATACAATAGAAAATTTATCTATTCAATGTGTACATGTCGCCGTATCATTGTGAGCGCTGTCAGTTCACAAACTATTAAGCGTAATTGCAAACTGGCGATAATAATACATCCAGGTCAAACCGTCAAAATGTGAACAGACTTGCACTTATCAACAGGGTTCACAATCTGTTCATTTTGCACTCGATGACGATTTTTGACAACAGCCAAAGATGGCGGCGCGGGCATATACCGTTCGATCAATCAGCGCGCAAGGTCGAAATCAAGTATGATGCCAATTCATAGTTTAACGGTTTGACATGGATAAATTATAGACTATCGTAAATTAATACGTTACACTGTAAGCAGTATGGTACAGTTTACAATTTCGCGATATATATTATGAACTAACGGCGTTTACAATGGTACGTTTGACATATATATATATATATATTACTGGCTAATTGTAAACACTGTTAGTTATAATAAACCAAGCCTAACGGTATAGTTAATTATTTTGTGACATGATAGATATCGAAAGGCTAAGCACAAAGTAGAATGGTAGTGGACTACTGTACCTACTCAAACTCAAAACTCATTTATTCTATTTAGGCCCTGATAAGGCACTTACGCGTCACTAGGCCAGGGGGCTGCAAGTGCAGAGAGAAGCTGATACAACCATGTATAGCCACCATATCGATCAAGTTCTGTTAAACATACCTACTCTTTGAATTTGTTAAAAGACATCTTAGTTAGTTAATAATTATTATGGAATTTTAATACAAAAACAAATGCAGTTCCCGAGAAAAGACTTATTGACTTTGGCTAGCCTGAATCTAGGTGTAATAATTTTATCTTTGTTTCTTGTATTTAAGTTATGGCGATTACTGTTAGTGTCAAATAGATTATTTTTTTTGCGGAAAAACATATATTTTCAGAAACGTATAGCGACGGTAAGGTTAATATCTCTAATTCCTTAAACATATTTCGTAAGGATTCACGAGGCCCCTAGCAGTAGATTGCACGAATAGCCCTTTTCTGCAACATAAAGATAGATTCCAAAACCGCAGCCGAGCCCCATAGCAGAAGACTGTAGGACATTATACTATGGAAACACAGTAAAGTAAACCAACCTAGCTGTAGCCAAGCCACATTTGTTATTTGTCTAATTTTCCTAACTTCAAAAGCAAAGTTTTCTATATGAGGAGTATTTTACTAACTAGTTCGAGTCTAACATCATCGACTAGATCATGACAAGACTGTTACCTACTCTTAGCAACATTGGAGAGAGAAAACCTTATACACTTAGTTTTAGAGGAGTTGAGTACGTGTACTTTTTTTTTACATCCAAGGTACTTTTTTATAAAACAAAATCTGCAAACGAAAACGGCCCGCCTTGCGGTAGTCGATCACCGTAGGTACTCTTGATAGTATTGTTTGCTGGATCTTAATAAAGTTACATGACCGCCCTACTGATATTATGTAAACGTCACATATTTAATTAGTACGCTTCTATGAAGTGCCTAGCTAGGGTGTGCCGTAGGTATATTTTGGTGAAAAGTGAAGTGAGGTAGGCATATATTTATAATGAACTTCACTACTTTTTTTAAATGGCCCCAGACCCAGATGTGTTCATTTTACACAATTCTGCCAATTTAATATAGGATGGGTACTGAGACGTTTGAGATTTGAAGTTTCTAGTGATGATAAAATCAAAAGAAACAAACTGATTTTTATATGTCATCGAATTAGACTGTTATACGATTTAAATTTTTATTACGAATCAATTTCGGAATATTATTTTATGTACCTACTCAAAAAATATTAAATACTAGTCATATCAATGATAATGATCAACCTAAAATTATATTTTCAAACCGGAAGTTAGATACGTAGTTACGTTCTATCGATACGTCACCGTACTCATCCTATATGAAATACATTATAGTAGTGTGGTTGTGTGTACTGACGCCAGAGGTCGACACCGGCGCCCCAGGAGGGTATGTTGAGTGCGATGAGGGCCTGCAGCGGGGGCAGCGGGAGCGGCTGCCCGGTGTTGGTGTTGGTGTTAGTGTTGGTGTTGGCGGCGGGGCTCGCATCCACGTGCACGCGCACACGCCGCTCCAGGCCGGCGCACGCACCGTCGTCAAAAGCTCGACCAGCACCCAGGAATACGTACGCCATCTATCACAGTATACATAATGTAGTAAAATTCTGTGCGATCCATGAAGCCTATATTGGGTTCATCATGCTGAACAACTTTTACTATGGGACAAACAAACACCTAAATAATTTTTTTTCTCATACATTTGTATCGAGCAATGTTGAGCTTTTGTATGAAAAGTTTAAAAAAATAACACGATTTCAGTGAAAGTTGTTAATCATGAGATTTCACCTCACTAGCTCAAATAACACGCCTTTGCCGCTATGAACAATAACGAGTAATGAGTCTCAAGGGTAGACCTAGACCCTTCTAACAGGGTAAATAATATTTGCCGCGCCTTTCGCGATTTCATTTTTTAAAGACCCGTGTAGGTGAGTAGGTGTTTACGCGAGCGAAGTCGCAGGGGAATGCTAGTAATATACCTAATATTTAGTAACAAAAATAAATAATGAGCTTACGTAATTTAGTGTTCTACTGGCGAATCTGTAGAGGAACTGTTTCCTCGCATGATGGAAATCAAGCGCGACTTGTGCATCAACGCCGATGCTCGTGTAGTTGTACGCGTACAGAGTGCGCTCCGCCTGTGCGCGCCCTAAACGACTGCGCTTCGGTTTTATTGTAACTTTCCATCTGACGAAAAGCAAAAAGATTTCCTTGCATCAAATCCAATTATTTTATTTAAATTAGACCAATGAATGGCGGTGCTCTTCTCGGGGGAGACGAGGGTATGTTTGTTCTGCAATGACAGGTGTAGAAGAGTGCATAGGAAACAGGGGGAACGGGGGAACTATATACAGGAATATAATCAAAATATAATGTTAAACTTATGTGATTCGAAGAGAATTTTTGACGAGGTGCGATGTTTGTGACGCCATAGTTATAGTATAAAACTTATTTAATTTACCTATCGAGTGGTTGACGTTCGGCGTTTTTAACGTAACTGATGATTGAATGCGCATCAAGTTGTGAACTGCAACTCGGACCCCAACCGAGCACTCGTGATAGATCGTTGCCAGTTCCCATCGGTAAAATTGCCACAGCCGCCTACAAATAAACATGTTTTACTACCTTATATCTAGTCCAGTTGTTCTATACTCGTCATGGAACTATTATAGGCATGAACCAAAAGTCTATCTTTACATCCATCCAACCAAAGTAACCAAAAATCAAACGCTAGGAGTCGAAAATAGTCGAAATACAAGCCGATTTAATAATGATAGTCTGATGGTTTACTAATTACTTCAGATTGCTGTTTTATTTCTTGCATTCACCGATGTTAATTTTATACTAACAGAATCTGTTACAATGCCCACCACATTTCACTTGGTACTTACTAAATACTGAGTTGTGGAGCGTTTTTGGCGATATTTTTTTAGTTTCCAAATACAAGTACAAACAAACATAAAAGTTTCATAATGAACGAGTGGGGACGAATGTTAGAAAGGTGAATGCAATGTTCTGGCGTTTTGGTTTTAGTACATGCTGCAATATTAATTAAGATACAATACATAAAACCCCTGAATTATTTTTTTAATATGGGCCTTACTTTTATCTGTGGAGCAGAGAATAATGTATTTAGCACCCAAGCCACGGTACCATCTCCACCCGCCACCAACACGCGACATTGCGGCGGTAACCATCGCACCACTGTCTCTGGCTTTATTCTGCTGATGTCCACCACCTATATATTTTTTTTACGTATGTTCATAAAATATCTAATCTTGCTTTTATATCTTGCTTTATATCATTAGTAAAAAAAAAACCCTACAAAATGTGAGTCTGACTTGCGCTTTGAAGGTTCCATACTACAGACAGACAGATACCCAAGTTTTTGAAATTGAAGGACTTAACTTTGTAGTTGATAAAATATTCTCACGTACATCAATATACATCTAATAAATATGTCATGATCCGCAGGGCGATTGTGTAGCTTGATTCCGATTACGATGGCTCTCGTAATCATCTTATAATTTTGGTATTGTCTATCTTAGGTGAACAACAACTAAACTGCAATTGTAATTAGGTACTTCTCATCTCATCGGAATCAAAAAAGATAGACAAAGCCAAAAATAAAAGGTGATTACGAAAGCCATTGTTATCGGAATCCGATTACGAAACACAATCGTCCTGCAATTCTCCAATTGAAAATGTGTAATGACGATGACGATTGCATTAAAATATTTTTTGATGTGATATGACAACAAATTAACGACTATCGGATTTATTTCTTAATTTGTGCTGTGATATCTTGCTTCATAACAAATTTCATTATTCTGGGTCAACGAGAAGTACCCTTATAGGTTTTGATTTACTTATAATATCAAAATATGCAGTATAAATTAATAGCTATATTTTATGATTGCTTAGAAGCTTGATGTTTTAGAGATTCAAAAGCATTGCAGACTTTAGTATTTGATAAAAAAAATCAAATTGATACCTCCACCTGTTCCTGAGAAGGGTTTTGACGGACAGAGAGATATAGCTAATGACCCTATAACAAATACTAATAACCAACCTATCATATATATCCAGAAATAGCTATAAGTTATTCAAAGAAAATACCTGTATAGGGTTAAGTAGACCTCTAAACAGAGAAAGTACTTCATCACTTCTGTTGCTACCTGAATTGCGATTTGCTGCAAATATATATAGTTAGAAATAATATTAAGTTATTAATTAAATTCATCAATCCATTTAGTAATATTACCGGATACCGGATATTATTATAATAAATTACCGGGTTTGCTAAAAGATGAAACTGACACTATATTTATTTACAAACAGAAACAAATACTGAAAAGCAAAGCCTATATATTATACAATGAATGACTACATAAATAATAAAAAAATATTTAAATAATAATAAACTAACTAAATATATAATACCTATGTGATAAATAAACATTAATACCAAAAGTAATTTAGTTGAAGCCATAGTCTACTAAAGCCCTTACAAATGAAATACTGTAATAATTGAATATAGTATGAAATATAATTTAAATAAGACTGACATGATACTAAAATATATATGTAATGTAATATAAATACAATTTATCTATTATAGACCACTTATATTATCCTCTCTCTTATATGTTGCTGTGGCCAACAGGGTCCACAATGTATGTATTTTATATTATTTATTCATGGTATTACCAACATAATTACCACCTAAGTTGTAAACATTGTGAAACACAAATAAATAAAATATAATAATTGTTTTTTAAATAAAACTGGACAAGGGTGAGTTGTGCCTCGCAGACCAAGGGTTCTTGAATTTCCTATGGTACTTTAAATACCATAGTACTTCTTATAGGTTTTCCTGTAATCTATAGGTAAAGTTATGCATGATCAAACATTAAAAAAAAATACACACAACCTGAATAACATAAACATCAATGGAATTGAGAACCTAATCCTTCTTTTTTTTGAGGTTGTTTAAAAAAACTCACCAATAATTATAAGTGGTTCCCATTCATTATCAGGTAGAGGTTTTACATAAGAAACTGTTCCCTTTTCTAATTGTACACAGGCTGGTGGTATTATAACATTCCTATATTTATGTAGATCACATTGCTGAAAGAGTTTTTCATTTAATAATATGTATGTAATACATATTTAGGAAATAAATATTTATAGTCATTAATTGTATACCTCAGAATCATTAAAAACATTATCATGGCAGTGCTTTATTCTGTGACACCAACAGCAAAAATATTTCTTGATTCCTTCTTCACTGCCATCTGAACTCTCATTCCGAGCAAATCCAACTACAATTTTTTTATATAATGTAATAAATACATTCTTTAATACAATTAATTGTTTGGATGCTTACTTAATAGAAATCTAACAGATATATATTGTAAGACCATTTATCACCATCAGGGAAAAGGGTAGGGTTATAATGTGTGATACTCCTGCTATTACAATTTATAGGCTCTGACAACTGCTTACCACCAGGTAGGCCATTTGCTTGTTTGCCAGCTTTGATAGGTATTTAAAATGGGTAAGAATTTATATTATTATTTAATTATTTGACCAACCATTAACCCAATGGTGATGGAATGGCCTGTCGTCTGGCCATGTTATCTGTTTACACCTGAACTTCCTGTCAACAGCACGGTGGCATCTCTTGCAAGCACTCACTGCACAGCACTCACAAAAAAGTCCCACAACTGGCAACATAAGCTTACCACAAACTGTACACTAAAACAACATTTAATTTGATGAAATACATATTTTTATTTGAAAATGCTGTAGGCTTTATATTTATTTTTCATCATTATTGACAGAACTTACGTGTATACTGTACGGAATCGATTTATTGCACTGAATACTTCTCCAAGAGTGTCCTAGGGGTCTATATTTTGGCTGAATATAATTATTATCCGCTATTATCGAATGTAATATTCGATAAATCAAATAACTCAAAAACAAACCACCTATTAAGAAATAATAATTGAAAAAAACATCATTTATATTCAGTACAGGCTCCATTACATATAACTGACAAAAGTACCTATAAAATTACTGTAAATTAAAAACATTGATTTGGGTAAACCCACGATTACGATCTCTCCGACTTTTAATTCGAGCCACAAATCACTTCACTTCACTTCTTGACTGTACATTCCGAAACATGCCATAATCGATCTTAGCGCTCACATCGATAATTTGCGTTCCGATACGAATATCACATTTATAAGAGCTGTGAACTGTCAATGATTCGGAACGCTTGTGAACGCGCTGACAGTATTTAGAACTAAAACATTCGAAAAAATTAATGATCAACGCATTGGTACTCCCTAACTTCAATTATTAGACTCCCTAACTTGAATACAGTGTATTTTTATTTGTTATTCTCACATAAAATCCTTTGTCAAAACAAAAACACAACACAAGTGTCACTTTTGACAGCCACGCTCACGGCGATAACGTTTGGACCATGGTCGTCGTAATCGCAATATGGTGCATGTAATGACGTCACCGATGACGTTTCGCGAGGCTTCGTTATCGCGCTAAAAGTGATTCGGTACGCGTTTTAGCGCGCTCACATCGATAATTATCGATATCATCATCATTCGGAATGCAGCCTATGATGGCATTAGATGCGTTTTTTACACAATTCTGCCAGTAAAAGGTAAGCAATCAAAAGTCTGTCAATATGTCAAATCATGACATTTCAGAAGGGCAAAACATATTTAAGTTATATTAGTAACATTTTCATGAAATAGCCGTATATGTCAGTAATATACTTTGGAGGAATATGTTGATGATTTCTTTTGTTATTAATCAGTAAATATACTACCATTCTTCTCGCAAATAACATGTTGATAACTTACGACCTATAACTGAGCTGCAATTTGCAAAAAACGTGATAACATTTGAATTTCACGCTCTAACCGAAGCCTCCCCCTTAATAAGTAAATATACATTCTTGTCGCAAATAACATGTTGTTATCTTACGACCTATAACTGAGCTCCAATTTGCTAAAAACGTGATAAAATTTGAATTTCGCGCTCCAACAGAAGCTTCCACCTTATGGCTCCATCGAGTGATCGATGAATTTGCCAATGTCATGGTTAGAAAAAACAGTCAAAAACAACATGTGTAAAGTTTTTTTTTTACATATCGCAAACTAACTGAGCATACTATAATAGTGTTATTTATGACAGATATACAAAAAAAATATGTTAGAAATAGGTACATAAATATTAATAGCAGTTTAATTATAAACGGATATTATTTTAAATAAGAAATTTCGATAATACATAAATAAATGGGGAAAACACAGTAGATAATAAAAAAATTGTAATAGCAAAGAATAAATGTAATAGGTTACTTTTTGTGACTCGAATTAAAAATCAGAGTAGTTAGTTTGTGCGTGCACCCACCACTAAGGGCCGGTTTCTGAATTGAGAATTCAAAGTTGATAGCGTCTCAAACTCTGCTTAAGTATAACTTAAACAATTTTTCATTTCTGAATTATGATTGAGTAGAGTTTAAGCATTTATCCCTGAGTTTACTTATATTTGAGATTTTGAAATCTTAAGTTGTACTCAACACTAGATTTGCGTTTCTGAATGCATTTGACAGCGCTCAAACCACTCTCATGTCAAATTTAAGTGTCAAATAGATAAGTAACAGAATTCCACTGCTTAAACTTTACTCACGATTAATCGTAGTATGTAATAATAGTTTCATGCGATATATTTATATTAAAATAACAATGTCTAGTGACGATACTTCGATAACTTCGTTAGAAATGGCTCAGAGAAGACCACCGCGCAGGCGAAGAGTTATAAAAAAACTATATTGTAGAATCCAAAGACGGGACTGTATTGCACCGATACTACAATTATTAATGGAAGCTTCCAAGCTGTTGTGGGAGACACAGCAAATGTGAGCAAGTCAACAGTATGTCGTGCCATTGAAAGAATTTCGAGACAGTGGATACCCATATCTTAGGTATCTCCTGACACCTTTCATTAATCGTGCTACTCCAGCACAAGTAGCATACAACAAAGCCCAGATTTCAACACGAAACACTATTGAAAAATGTTTTGGAGAGTTAAAGAGAAGATTTCCTTGCCTCCATCCTGGAATGCAACTTAAATTACCAAAGGTGTTAAAAGTGATTGTGGCCTGTGTAGTTTTACATAACATTTATCACGAGCTCTCGAGCTGTATGGACGTCAGTGCAACCGTTATTTCACCTGATACTGAAGTCTATCATAATGTTAGTCTGTATGTGTAATTGAAGTGATTATTTAATTGTACAATTGCTACAATAAAGCTATCGAGCCCATGAGGAGTTTCTTGTGTCGCTTCCTCTCCTCATACGGGACTATTCCGAAGCGATGGTATAAAGTTGTTTCAATTGTCTGCACTGCACCCACGGAATCGAATCCTGTTACCACCTAACCCTAAACATGGTGTTTGTGTCGCTTGGCTGTTTGTTGACGCTGACATACATATGATAAGGACTGATAGGAAGTAAATAAAACATTTCATTTTCAATTAAGAATGTAATTATGCTGTTTTATTTTAATCATCATTCTTACCCTAGTTACCATTTATTACTACAATAATTATTATTGTTTATATATTATTTAACTGAGTAGACTAGTTCTATGATGATAGATTCCACAGGCAGCTGATAATTTCATTCTGAAAACAACATAAATAATTTGAAAGCTTGTCATAATTTATTATTTTATGGGACATGATTGCCTGGCTGATTGACTGGCACAAAGCATATGATATGAATATTATAAAAACTTTGCCATACCTAATAAATATTGAGTATAGGATGAGGGAATACTATGGAGGTGTTGTTTAGTAAGGTAATACAGCTTGAAACTTACATTTTCATCAACCGCAGAGATGTTGGAGACTGTTTCAAAAGTATTGTTAGTTTCAACATGCTCAGTCAGATATCTTTGTTTCTATAAACAATATTCCAAATTAATTATATTTTGAGATAAATATACAATGTAGGTACATAATGTAGGCTTGTGTGGTAGGAAGTTATAAGTTCTAATATTACTCACATTTTCATTAGCCGAAACATTCCGAGCTAGATGTGATAAAAAAATGTTTTATAATTTGGTATTTGTTTGTTTGACAACTTTGACATAACATCGTTCCATTCTTTACGAACACTTTCAACTAACCTACCTATATCATAAAATAAAATCGGAATAATATGACATTAAACAATGTAACAATTAGATTTGCTTGTTTTTCACTTGTAGTGTAATAACATTAAACATTTTTGTATACATTTTTCACTAAAATTAAATGAACATGCAAAAATAATAATTTCGGTAACTATCGGTTTTTTTTACTTGTATCGGAACGTTAAAGCAATGCTCTCGCTAAGCTAAATACCGTTTGAGAAATACTTAGTTAAAAGCGGTTTGAGAAAATCTAATTCTCACTTGTGAAACACACGAAACTTAAGTACTTATCAAATATTTGAGCAAAACTCTACTGATTATTGCTAGAATTCTCAATTCAGAAACCGGCCCTAAGACTTTTTGGCGGGAACTTGCGAAGTGACGTTGCGTTTTCATTTTATTTTCATAAAATAGTGTATTTTTTGAATTTTTTTTAATATTATCGGTGGTATTTTGTCCAATAAAGATCAATACAAGTGCACCAGTGAAGTGAAATGATTACGTTTATAGTGGCTTTTCAAGTTGTCTCAAGAAATCCATGAAAAGTTTTAGTAGAACGGCTACCATTGTACTAAAACCTAACTAAACTGACTGACTAACAGCCGGTTTCTGAATTGAGAATTTCAAGTTGATAGCGTCTCAAACTCTGCTTAAGTATAACTTTAACAATTTTTCATTTCTGAATTATAATTGAGTAAAGTTTAAGCATTTATCCCTGAGTTTACTTATATTTGAGATTTTGAAATCATAAGTTGTACTCAACACTAGATTTGCGTTTCTGAATGCATTTGACAGCGCTCAAACCACTCTCATGTCAAATTTAAGTGTCAAATAGATAAGTAACAGAATTCCACTGCTTAAACTTTACTCACGATTAATCGTAGTATGTAATAATAGTTTCATGCGATATATTTATATTAAAATAACAATGTCTAGTGACGATACTTCGATAACTTCGTTAGAAATGGCTCAGAGAAGACCACCGCGCAGGCGAAGAGTTATAAAAAAACGATATTGTAGAATCCAAAGACGGGACTGTATTGCACCGATACTACAATGATTAATGGAAGCTTCCAAGCTGTTGTGGGAGACACAGCAAATGTGAGCAAGTCAACAGTATGTCGTGCCATTGAAAGAATTTCGAGACAGTGGATACCCATGTCTTAGGTATCTCCTGACACCTTTCATTAATCGTGCTACTCCAGCACAAGAAGCATACAACAAAGCCCAGATTTCAACACGAAACACTATTGAAAAATGTTTTGGAGAGTTAAAGAGAAGACTTCCTTGCCTCCATCCTGGAATGCAACTTAAATTACCAAAGGTGTTAAAAGTGATTGTGGCCTGTGTAGTTTTACATAACATTTATCACGAGCTCTCGAGCTGTATGGACGTCAGTGCAACCGTTATTTCACCTGATACTGAAGTCTATCATAATGTTAGTCTGTACGTGTAATTGAAGTGATTATTTAATTGTACAATTGCTACAATAAAGCTATCGAGCCCATGAGGAGTTTCTTGTGTCGCTTCCTCTCCTCATACGGGACTATTCCGAAGCGATGGTATAAAGTTGTTTCAATTGTCTGCACTGCACCCACGGAATCGAATCCTGTTACCACCTAACCCTAAACATGGTGTTTGTGTCGCTTGGCTGTTTGTTGAAGCTGACATACATATTATAAGGACTGATAGGAAGTAAATAAAACATTTCATTTTCAATTATGAATGTAATTATGCTGTTTTATTTTAATCATCATTCTTACCCTAGTTACCATTTATTACTACAATAATTATTATTGTTTATATATTATTTAACTGAGTAGACTGGTTCTATGATGATAGATTCCACAGGCAGCTTAGCTTGATAATTTTCATTCTGAAAACAACATAAATAATTTGAAAGCTTGTCATAATTTATTATTTTATGGGACATGATTGCCTGGCTGATTGACTGGCACAAAGCATATGATATGAATATTATAAAAACTTTGCCATACCTAATAAATATTGAGTATAGGATGAGGGAATACTATGGAGGTGTTGTTTAGTAAGGTAATAAAGCTTGAAACTTACATTTTCATCAACCGCAGAGATGTTGGAGACTGTTTCAAAAGTATTGTTAGTTTCAACATGCTCAGTCAGATATCTTTGTTTCTATAAACAATATTCCAAATTAATTTTATTTTGAGATAAATATGTAGGTACATAATGTAGGCTTGTGTGGTAGGAAGTTATAAGTTCTAATATTACTCACATTTTCATTAGCCGAAACATTCCGAGCTAGATGTGATAAAAAAATGTTTTATAATTTGGTATTTGTTTGTTTGACAACTTTGACATAACAATCGTTCCATTCTTTACGAACACTTTCAACTAACCTACCTATATCATAAAATAAAATCGGAATAATATGAAATTAAACAATGTAACAATTAGATTTGCTTGTTTTTCACTTGTAGTGTAATAACATTAAACATTTTTGTATACATTTTTCACTAAAATTAAATGAACATGCAAAAAATAATAATTTCGGTAAATATCGGTTTTTTTACTTGTATCGGAACGTTAAAGCAATGCTCTCGCTAAGCTAAATACCGTTTGAGAAATACTTAGTTAAAAGCGGTTTGAGCAAATCTAATTCTCACTTGTGAAACACACAAAACTTAAGTACTTATCAAATATTTGAGCAAAACTCTACTGATTATTGCTAGAATTCTCAATTCAGAAACCGGCCCTATGACTATGACTCGAAGAAGATTTAACATGACTTGAACTTTGAAACTTGACGATTGACGAGAATTTAATACATGAAGAATATAAAAATACCTACATTGCTCAACTTGACACTGGCAAAATACACGAAGTGTGATGCCAAAATTTAAAAAAAATAAATATAGCCACAAACTACATAGATGCTACGCATAGTATAGCAAAGCAAAGAGTATGTAATGTAACCGTAACCGCTACGCTGTAGAAGTCACAGATCATATAGAATATGTTGTATACACAACAGATAAGACAGCTACATGGGATTGGTGAGAGTTACTATGTTTACGAGTATTCAACACGTTTCAGAGTGTGGCGCTACTGACGCTATGTTTAGTGTTGTGCATGACAGAGATGTTTGTTTGTCGATATCGATACAGCTAGTACTGTGACTATGTCGGTAGTAAACTACTTATATCTTTGGATTATTTATTTTGAAATAAAACAGATTCGTATGATTTATTTTTTTATTTCTGCTCAAAATACAAACTTTTCTATGTTAAAATTGTTCCTTGGTGAGATGGTCAAGTTCAGGGCAAATTGGCAATATAGTACGGTTGAGCCACATATTTCTAATTTTGTCATTCCGAGGAAAATTGTATATTGGTAGCAGCATGACAAACACAACACCATAGTATAAAGAAGAGGGGAAGTAGGTTATCTTCATACAAACGCACCGCGCGCGGCTTGTATGTGTGTCACAAAAGAGATATCTACAACAAGTCCCAAGCAAACACAGTTCGTAAGAAATAAATTTCAACCAAAATTCTAAAACCTAAACAAAGTAATCAAAACCACAAACTACCAAGAGAACTAACGCTGTCAAAACGGAATAACAACGATAATATTTGTCAAAACTGTCAGATACACCGGCAAGATTGAACTGAATGTAGTTATAAAAGCGAAATGGCGGCCGCTCTGTCAACCAATAGCGAGGGTCGTTTCTCTTGAATACTTATGAAGTTTGAGCGAATCATAAGATCAAGAAGGAATGTATGAGGCAGTTTGAGCAAGTATAGTTTATCCCATCAAAAACCATAACTTGTAAAAAATCCCAAGTACGTAAGGACTTACCTTGGAATTTCTTATTGATTTCATAAAACAAAAAATACGTATCCAATATTTTTTGATAATCTAACTGACGGACTAATTAGATTTTTTTGTTATTATTCCTCATTATGGTCACAATAAAATGTTGTTAGGTTAGCTAATTACGTAATTACATAAGACAGAGTAGGGACCAAAGACTGTAGGGACTGGAATAAATTAACCGACTTGGTATTGCATGGATCTCACAACTTTTTACTGTAGAACAAAGAATAAATAATAAATATAGGCTGTAGAAGAACTGAGTTACGAGACTTGGGATTTTTATACAAGTTATGTTTTTGATAGGATCTCATTTCTTTTTGTCCTACTTTTTACCATGCTATGTAAATTTTTTATCTCTCATTCACTACAAATATTGTCTATGTACATACATTACTTACATTACAAGTTACCTATTATATTATACATATACATTAATAGCTTCCGCCCCGCGGTTTCACCCGCGTTCCCGAAGGATCTTATATCCTATGTGTGTTAATCCAGGTTATAAACTATCTGTGTTCCAAATTTCAATCAAATCCGTTCAGTAGTTTTTGCGTGAAAGAGTCATAAGCATCCATACATCCATACTTACATACTTTCGCATTTATAATATAAGTAGGATATACAGGTACACTGATTCATTTACTGCAAACTGCAAATGTAACTTTGTAATCCTATATATATTATATGGGATTACCAAGTTATTTATGTATCTAGATAACTAGACCGAAATTACAAAATATTTTAGTTTTTCCTTGATTAATACACTAAACTCTATTTGCATTCTAAATTTGAAGCTTCTATGTCTGCTAGAAGTGCCTTAGAGTTTTGATGATAGGTCAGTCAGTGACAAAATTATTAAACTTTGACTAGTTATAATTCTTAAACTACTGGTCCAAATTGAATGAAATTTTAAATATACCGTGTTTATACAATACCTGCTTGGTTACTGAAAATTCAGGATTTAGTTTTATCCACAACAAAGTTATAGGGGGTCGAAAATGGCCTGACCTGCTTCGAGAAAAGGATGGTACAGCCGTGCCGCTTTTTTGCTCGACTTGGCGGATATGTGTGTGGATGTCTCCTTTTGTGCTTGCGCATACGCTATGTTCGAACCACAATAAATCTTAAAATAATACACATACAGCCGTAAATTGAATATTGTAGTGTAGCTTTGCTCAAAATCTATCTACATATTTAGTATAATATATTTGTTTTGTAATCTGAGGGATTTATATAAATAGAGGTGTAGACGATTTTTTTTATATTGTTCTAATCGTAAAAAGATGTCGTACGCGCACAGTCAGATTTATGTTTTACGTTAAAACGTGTCGAGAAACATTTTGCAGTTTTTAATAAAAATACAAAATACTTGTATTTTTAGTATTTAAAATAATATACTAAATAGTTTCGAAGAAAGTATTTAATAAAAAAAAAAACAGGAATTATGTATTTACAGTTATCTCGAGATTAGAGTTTATTTAGAAATGGAAAGTATTAGTAGATATAGGCAGAAAAGTACCAAGAACTCATAAAATTCAAGAGTAAATTCCTAAACTAGATAGGAAAGGACAATCCTTTCCTATCTATTATGGTAGTATGTATCTAGTTTAGGAAGTTGACAATCATAGTACTTTTTATTTTAGGTTTGGTAATTTTTTCTTTCTTTGAAGAACCGTGCGTTACCTTTACCTTTTTAAGGGAGTGGAACCAGGGGTTAGAGGGCGTCCTCCCACGTCACTTGATAGAGCCATAAATAACAAATTAGAATTGGAACGGCTAGTAAGTTATCCGTTTCAAAATTTTGAAACCATTTTTCAATCAGGTAACTACGTTACATTACACAAATGGTTACACGTTGATATTAGTAGGTAAGTACCTAATGGCCTAATTATGTACAAAACCTGATGCACAATTAACTACAAAATTCTTATCAAGGGCAACGCATAGGTACGATTACATTGATTACATTAAGGCATCCAATTTATTTTTCATCTTTGGTGAGCACATGTCCAAAGGTGTTTGTCCTTCTTTATTCTTGATACCCAAACTGGCACCAGCTCGGACTAGCAGGCATGTTACTACTTCTCTATCTTCTTCACAAGCAAGGTGTCTGTTAAAAGATACTATATTATATAATAGGGCGTAGGTATGGACTGGACAGTTATAATACTTTTTAACTACTTCCTAACACAACAACGGCGCAACCAAACTACTCATGATAAAACTTGGCACGCGGAAATTTCCACTATCGTAAAACCACTACAATAATAAAAAATTAAGTGGTTTGGCAATTCCCGTGAAGTCGGGGAGCGTTATATTTACGGACTAGCAAGTCCGAGTGTCTTACAATAAAGTTTTAAATCGATTTAAAATTATTTGAATGTCACCGCTTACGCTTAGGTAAACTTTTTAGGGACAAATTAATAAATTGTTTTATTTTTCAGGTGCTGCTGCTAGGACATCGCTGAGGGAGGTGTTAAACGACGCGTTTTGCTTCGGAGCACTCAATCCTAATAAAGGCTCTACACTCGCGGCCCGAACAGCCGCGAAAGATTCTTCACACACGGTTATTCTGATCCGAAACTAAGAGCTTGTACTATGGAAACCAGGTAACTGATATACTACATATATATATATATATTTTTAAATACATACTTATATATAATTACGACCAGACTCAGGACAAACAGACATGTTCATTCACACAAATGTTTGTCCTGGATGGGAATCGAAGTATCGAACCCATGATCCCAGTGTCTTAACCAACCGGCCAGTTGAAGTGTGTAATTGTGTAGGTATACTACAAACCCTACAAACTATTCTTCATTTTAGTTCGTCTACTAGTCAATAGATGGCGAATTTTCTTGATTTGAATGACTTCTTGTTTTTTTTAGCTAATTAAACATGGTAGCTAGTTATTTTATACATATAACTTAAATTCAAGGTACCTACAAAGTAAACTATAGGAACTTATTTGAACCGAAAATTCATAATAATATAAACCATTTATGTAAATTCACGTCAAGCGGTCAGACTATAATGCATAATACAATATCTATAAAACTCACAATGGTGTTAATCCAGTAGAATCACAAATGTCCACCCTGATATTTGGACAGCTTAGCAGTAGTTCAACTATGTTATTTCTCCCTTGAGAAGCAGCTCTATGTAATGGTGTGGCACCCAAGATATCTCTTTCATTGATATTAGCATTAGAGTCTATGAGCCACTTGGCCACCTGAAAAGTTAAATATTGGTGGGTAGGTCAAATGAATTACTTTTTAACCAGGTAAACAATTGAAAAATTGCTTGAACAATGATATAAATTGGTAAAACCCTATTAAATTGGCCACCTACAGTGGGCTTCACAATGAATTGGTAATTTGGTTTGGGTTATCTGTATCAACTGTCTACTGCGAAACCTAACCTTTGGACCAGTCTTTTTCTACATTTATATTGCAGACATGTGTGATAATACAAATCATTGAAGTTTGATTGAATTTTTTGTGAAGTGTCATTTTACAGTGTGTACATAATCCACATACTTATTAATCAGACATCAAACCACAGATAGGGATGCAACATCGCTCATATAAAACATCGATGATAGAAACATCGAAGTTTATGAAGAATATAACAAAAGAAATCGTCAACATATTCCTCCAAGGTACTTGAAATATTTTCATGAAATAGTCGTATATGTCAGTAATATACCTTGGAGGAATATGTTGATGATTTATTTTGTTATTAATCAGTAAATATACTACCATTCTTCTCGCAAATAACATGTTGATAACTTACGACCTATAACTGAGCTGCAATTAGCAAAAAACGTGATAAAATTTGAATTTCGCGCTCCAACCGAACGTTCCCCCTTAAAACTTTTCTTATTGTCTCTATTAAGGGGAAGACACTTAGTTCTTTATAAGTAGCTCTTTAATTATGTTACACTATTATATCGAAAACTACACTAACTCAAATGGTTTAGTTCTTTTGAGTCGTTTCACTATACCTGTGTGATCGAGGAGCTGGATTGCCTCAACGTTCACGTGATGATGAAGTCGGTTTTGATGAGCTTCTGCATATTTTTTTATAACTTTGTCAACCATCTCTACTTTAAGGTCCCGATGGAGTTCGACGTTTCTAATGTACCAAGGAGCATTAATTATTTCCCTCAGTACCTTATTCTGGAAGCGTTGGATTGTCAGAATATTGCTTGGTTTGGCGCAGCCCCATAGCTGAATGTCATAAGT
This sequence comes from Tethea ocularis, assembly GCA_963555595.1. NCBI lineage: Eukaryota > Metazoa > Arthropoda > Insecta > Lepidoptera > Drepanidae > Tethea > Tethea ocularis. The sequence continues at coordinate 6,154,535 of OY741966.1, forward strand.
CCATATTGGCACAAGGACTTGTTTATATAGTAGTAGTTTGTTGTGTATTGAAAGTTTAGAGTGTTTTCCAAGCAGTCAATACATTATTTTATACCGTAGTTCTAATTCATCTTTTTTTTTCTTGACGTGAGCTTTCCAGCGTAGCTTTACATCAAGCGTCATGCCGAGATATTTAGCTGTATTCTCTTATTGCTGAAGTCTATGTGAATAGATTCATTAAGCTTAATTCATTTTTTTATCCAGTTGTAGACTTGATTGACAGCTATTTGGACCTTCTCAGTTGCCTCTTTGTGGGTATTTCCTGTAGCCATTATAGCTGTATCAGCAAAGGTCGCAATGGTGTTATTTTCGAGTTCAGGAATATCACAGGTGTATAATAAGTACAGGGCCGCACCTAAAACACTACCTTGTGGTACACCAGCCTTTATTTCTTTCAGTTCAGAGTAGGCATCTTCTTGCCTTATTCTAAATACTCTATCTGAAATATACGATTCTAGGATATCAGCGAACTGTTTTACGGTAGATTTTTTCTCAGTTTATAGATGAGACCTTCATGCCATACCTTGTCAAATGCTTGTGCAACATCTAAAAATATAGTAGAGCACACTTTTTTGTCTTCAAGAGTATGTTCGATGGTGTTTATAATTCTGTGCACTTGATCTAAAGTCGAGTGCTTTTCTAGAAACCCAAATTGGTGATCTGGTATGAATGTCTTACTTTCTATAATAGTTTTCATTCTCTTTAGCAACAACTTTTCAAATAATTTGGACATGATGGGCGGCAGGGAGATCGGTCTGTAGGATGTAGCTTCATGGGATGGTTTTCCAGGCTTTGCTATCATTATCACTACAGCCACTTTCCATAGGTCTGTTACATATTTTAATCTAAATGAGGCATTAATAAGAGTCGTTAGTTTAACTTTTTTCGGGAGATTTCGAAGTATTTCTCCTGATATTAGATCATAACCAGGAGATTTTCGTGGGCTAATATGTTGCTTAATTTCTCGTACAACTTCTCTTGGTGTAACTAGTTTTATATCTACATTATCACGCGACATCATATTTTCATCCAGAAAAAGAGCTTCATATGTTTCACCCTCGTTTGGTTCAAAGATGATTTCGAGATGTTCTGTGATGCAAACCTTTTAGCTTTTTGTTCGTTATTAACTGCCCATTTTCCATTTCCATCTTTGATTGGTGGGATTTGGGTTATTGATTTTTTAAGATTTTTAGTAGTCTTCTAACTAATAAAATCACCTTAATAATAGAACGCAAATCACCTGCATAGATAAGATCTGCCACAAGTCTAAAATTGAAATAACATTTCCATCTGAACCAAGACATACAAAATTTGGTGTACCCCAAGGCAGTGTCCTAGGACCTTTATTATTCCTCATTTACATAAATGACATGCCAAAGGTTGGACCAACAAAAAAACCATCACATGGTATTATTTGCCGACGACAGCACAGTAACTTTTATTGGGAAAAACGTGGATATGTTATAGAATGATATTAATAATACTTTAAATGAAATAATGAATTGGTTATTCATGAATAATTTAAAAATCAATATTCAGAAAACAAAGTTTATCACATTCAGGCAAAAAACAAATAAACTAAATCTTAATATAAAATATGACTGTACGCCTATAGAAGAGACTGATAATAAAAAAAAATAGGATTATGGTTGGATAATTCCTTGACATGGAAATCACATATAGACTCCATATATAAAAATCTTTATCAGTACTCCTTTGCATTATATAAATTAGCTAAGATTGTGGATCAGTGTGTTGTATTGAAGGCCTATCATTCATTTTTTATGTCAACTTTACGCTATGGAATTATATATTGGGGTAATTCTACTGATAGAGAACTTATTTTTAAGGCCCAGAAAAAATGTTTAAGGTCAGTATGTAATTTAAAATCTACGGATAGTTGCAAGCAATACTTTAAAGATTTACAAATCCTTACACTTCCGTCACTGTAAATATATGAAGTAGCAGTATTTGATAAAAGTAATTACAATTTGTTTAATGTAATTAATAGTAAGAGACTCCACAATATTATACGAGTAAATCGTCATAAAACAACACTTTACAGGAATTCATATAATGTCTTTTTAAAATTACATATATTATTATTATCTTTTATTTTATTTGGTAACTTATTGTAGATTTTAGGCGCCATTCCCAGTATACTCTTACTGTAAAGTGTTGTTTTATGACGATTTACTCGTATAATATTGTGGAGTCTCTTACTATTAATTACATTAAACAAATTGTAATTACTTTTAACAAATACTGCTACTTCATATATTTACAGTGACGGAAGTGTAAGGATTTGTAAATCTTTAAAGTATTGCTTGCAACTATCCGTAGATTTTAAATTACATACTGACCTTAAACATTTTTTCTGGGCCTTAAAAATAAGTTCTCTATCAGTAGAATTGCCCCAATATATAATTCCATAGCGTAAAGTTGACATAACAAATGAATGATAGGCCTTCAATACAACACACTGATTCACAATCTTAGCTAATTTATATAATGCAAAGGAGTACTGATAAAGTTTTTTATATATGGAGTCTATATGTGATTTCCATGTCAAGGAATTATCCAACCATAATCCTAAATTTTTTTTATTATCAGTCTCTTCTATAGGCGTACAGTCATATTGTATATTAAGATTTAGTTTATTTGTTTTTTGCCTGAATGTGATAAACTTTGTTTTCTGAATATTGATTTTTAAATTATTCATGAATAACCAATTCATTATTTCATTTAAAGTATTATTTATCGTAATTTTATCGAAATCAAACCATAACAAACGTGTCACCGCACTATGAGGGTCATTAACTTTTCACGTCATTTCCTAATATTGAAGTTAAATCTCTTTCGAGATCTGTGCGCCTGGTACACGCAGGATCACACGAGCCTAAACATACTTTAGGCATTTAGGTACTCCTTGGTTTAAAACTAATAATGCAATACGTAATTTACTTATTTACGGTTTACATACACGTTAATATCGACCCAGAATAACCTACGAATTTAACTAACGACACATTTTTTAACAATCACGAAATCACAACTAGGTACTCTGAATCGGATAGAGGGAGCGACCGAAGCACACGAGTATTATTAAACAACTGACGAAGCTCCGAAGCTGTGGGGAAGACCCGAAAAATAAAACTTCTACTCTTCTACTATCCTAGTAGGGTAGCTGGCCCAATTATTGTACATTTTGAATTCATTTTCGATTTTTTATTAAAATTAATTTACTAATCAAGTCAGCCTATCGCAGTCCACTGCTGGACATAGGCCTCTCTCAAGTTGCGCCACAAACAACACAAGGTTTCCCGCCTTTTGCATCCAGTAATCGTAGCGCCGCGCAGTATCGCTTTTCCCCCCAGCTAATAATAATTTCAAGAAAACTGTGATAAATTTAATACATTGAAGCACACCGATTAAAGAAGAGTTAGGCCAGGGCATCAGTTAATTAATAAAACCTATGAGCTGTGTTGACAAACGAAACCGATAAGATAATTTGATGTGGACTGTGGGGGTGGTACCTACATAAGTACATAGTCTTAATTTGTAAGTATTGATTAATCAAAATAGCGACAGATAAGTTGAGTATTGATTCGATTTATTTATTTATTGAAGGCTACCTATCAACAGGTAAATACCTATAAGCTAAGACTATCACTACGACTATGACTATGTACCTGCAACTGGCTCATTTACCCTTAATATCATTGTGTGTGTAAACCCCGATGAAATTAGGGTTCAGTTATTATTGTTCGCAAATGCTGTCCGAACAACTCTCGTTACTCATGAGGTCCTAGTACTTTTAACAATTTATTTCCATAGTTTAATACATTTTTGCGGCCTATTTTTTTATTGTGTTTTATTAAACAAATAAAGACTCAGTACTACCTACTAAAAGCCAAAACCCATGTCTCAGTCAAATGGGCCCGCCGACAAAATGTAAACTTCTGATACGTTTTAAATGTTTTCAGTTGTAATTTAGTGTTGTTATCATCATAATTATCCACTCATTACTGTCCAACAGCTGGGCACGGACCTCTTCTCAGAATGAGAAGGTTAAGGTTAGGTTAGTCATCACGCTGGTCTTCTGCGAGTTGTTTAGCCGTGTGCGTGTTAGAATGGCAAAAACTACTAACATAATTTAATTTTAAAATCCTACCTATTTAAATAAAAGCGGAACCCACTGCACACTGGCATTTTATTTCTACCAGGAGACACATAAGTTGCATAGAGTAAAGTTATTTAGGGTTCATTTTGAATAAATTATGTTACAAAATCTTTTTTCTGTAACATTTCTAATTGCATAATCTTTTAGTTAGTTACTTACTATGGTAATTAAAAAAATCAACATTAAAAGGATCGTTCATATCGTTATCCTTTATCCCGTTTTGTTGTTATTGTGAGGTAAAAAAAATGTGGCAGAAAGTTACTATGTGCATAATTATTAGGCACCTACATTTACACGTTCACCGAAAGTCGTGAACTAGGTACCTACTCCGTAATTCTTGTTACTTTTCTTTAAGTATTATTATTATTACCTACAGCCTAAGTTTTAAAATAATTTTCCAAGCTGCAAACAAGCATTTGCATTTGAACTTATTTACAAACAATCCTAGTTTATTAATTATTTAATTTAAACTAAACACAGAACCCTTTAGCATTATTTATGTACCAGGACACACATAAGTTGCGGAGGAAAGTTATTTAGGGTTCATTTGAAAATAAATTATGTTACGAAATCCTTTTTCTGTTCTAGGTTAGATTAGGTTCTTTCGCAGTATTTACCTAAGCAATTAATTTCTGGTAGAGTACCTATGTATGTCAACCAATATAAAAAAGAAATGTTGGATACTCAAATTCTGTGTCTGTGGTTTAATTTCAATGATTACGTAGATTCACACATTACATACTCCGTTATGTTTGTTATTAGATTGTTTTACGTAGATAGGTAACTAAGTATTATTTACTAGTCCCTACTAATACCTTCATTACCTACCTACCTAAATTCAATATCATTTTCAAGCTAACAAATGATTTACTGATGATTGATTGATGATTTGTTAATTTTTAAAGGATTTGTATTTTAGCTTGTTCACAAACATAATCAGTTTTTGTCAGAAAAAGTGAGCAACAAAATAAAATATCCGGAACCCATTATCCAAAAATACCAGGAGTAAGAGCATAAGAGGTTTGTTTTCACAGGTGAATATATCGTGAGTTACCTACTTACACCGATCAGCTGACTTGGTTGCTAGTGATGTGTAAATTTCAAGTTGAAATGTTTGGGTTTTTGGTTTCATTCCTCATATCTTCCTAATATGTAGATATAGGATTTAAAAACCTTTGCAATATAGTTTATTATGATCCAAAGAAGCCGTGCACTTGATATGTATATACCCTTTCCGTAACAGCTTGTATAACACCTATTATTATATTTACCTATGTTAACGAGCAATAAATTGAATTGAATTGTTTTGAAATCTTCATAGCACAGTGGACTACTTATCACATGGCTACATAAGTTGCATGAGACTGTAATAAAAAATTATTGATAGACAAATAGACAATCTTTTCACCACAAAGTTATATACCTACAATCCCTTATTTATGGAAAAATTGCATGTTTATAGGCCTTGCAATTTGAACTCTGTACATTGATTTATTCATCAGTCACTTTATTCTGTATAAAATCTTCTCCAACACGCAACTTAGCCTTACCTCTGAATGTCCTTTGGAACATGCATAATGCAGGGATGTTTGACCTCGATAAGTCTTACAATGAACATTGGCTCCTTTACTAGTCAATAATTTTACAACTTCATACTTGCCAGCAGCTGAGGCAAGTATCAGTGGACTAGAACCTGTATCATCCACAGGATCAAGAGGACTTCCGGAGTCTATCAGGAAATCAACTAGATTTTCATTTCCACCTAAAGCTGCCCAGTGAATAAGCAAGCGAGCATTCTGAAAGATGTAACAATTAAAATAGAAGATTTTGGCAAGGACAAGCATAGTATTAAAGGCGTAACAAGTACCGTGTCGGGACAATTCACCAATGTTCTGTCCTGGTTTATTTTTACTTTTACTTGATTAAAGTCTCCCTTGTAAGATGTTTCGTAGATAGATCCAATAGACATGTTGGCTTGTTCGTGGACGCAAAACTTGATGGTTTGTTTTACATACAATAAAATTTTATTAGGTAGTAATAAATTGTTATCGATCTTTGTGTAATAAATACGTTCAAGTCATTGTTGTTCAAGGCAAAGATTAAAGAACGACAACTTCATACATCATTTCCCGGAATGGTTCTAGCTAGCGACCCCTATAGTCAGCCCACCAAAAGTATTGCGTCGCGGGAAATTCAAATATTAGGAGGATCTCTTTTTTCGAAAATAAGTTATTGTGTAGGCATAAAAATAAACCTTACCTCGCTTTGAGCAGGTACATCAAAATGGACTTCGAGTTTTCTTACAAGTAAAAATGCCTACATAAATATACTTGAAATAAAACAAAAAATATATGACAGTAATACATTTAATGACATCCACTACAGGTAATACATAGAATATAAGAGATTTATTATGATAAAATAACATAATATATGTTGTAGTATGTATGAACAAGTTAGTGGCAAACCCAAATAAAACATATTCTGTTTATCAGGTGCGCTGACGCTTCCTTAGCAAGTATTATATGTAATAAACAATGAATAATCTGTTTAGTTTAGATACTCGTTGTTTTATCTTTATTAATGGGCTATTAATTCAAAGATTATATAAAAAATCCTATAAATCTATATGCAACGAACTATTATTTATATTATGACATGATAATTCAAAAAAATTGTGAAAATTCTCATAAAATTATATAAATCAACATAGGGTGGTATGCAATTTGAACATAAGTATGCTTAAGTAAGTACTACAACTACCAGTAAAAGCTTAAATAGGTAGGTATTCAATAACATTGATATTAACAAAATTAAATTATTTAATATAAGTATTTACTTATAACAATTTGCATACTATTTACAGTAAATACTAAACATTGATGCACATACTAGCACTTAAAAGCAAAACATTTTGTATCCTTAAAGTAGTATTTACTTACAAGTAAATATGTACTTATTTTTAATAAAGTACATCAGCTATAGAAGTACATCTAAACAAGCCAAGTTTATTTATTTATTAAGAGACTAACAGGTATGTACTCAATGGTTTACCCCGCCTTAAATCTGAGCAGTCGCTGTTTACTGCATCAAATAATTTGTCCATTCTGGATATAACATTTGCGGTTACAGCAGCATCTGAAGTGAGTTCTCCTGTAATTTTCGGTGAATAATATTATTTTAACATGTATAGTATATGTATAACAATAATAATTATCCTGTTAATATAATAAATGTGAAAGTGTGTTTGTTTGTTACTTCTTGAGGCATCAATGGCCTAACCAAACATGATGAAACTTGGCACGTAGACAGATACTAATAATATATAGGATACTTATTATCTCAGAAAAATATAAGTTCCCTCGGAAAGGGACGAAGTTAGTTAAGCCTTAATAAATTTATCACAACATTAGTTTTGTTACTCATATAACAAAATTAAAAGTTATACTGTGCTTTTATGAGTGTATAATTGAATAGCATTATTACATACTAGCATATATTTTAGCAAACATTCCAGCAGCAACAGAATAGATCAATACTTGAGCAGCAAATTTTACTCTCATCTTCTGCTTTGTATTAGGATTGAGATGATCTTTTTTCAAACCAGGAGCATATACAAAATTTCGGTTACAGTTGTCTATTTCATAAAACTTCTTTATAAAAGACCATTTAGCAATACCTGTAAAATAATTTAATAGTTTACAACATCGCTAGAAAAAAATATCAAACACCACTATACATAAAACATAGTATGAATTATACATATATGTATATGAATTATACATTATACATAGTATAGTTATAAATAGTCTATATTGCTAATACATTTTATAAATGTGAAAGAGAATTTGTTTATAACCTCTTGAAGCCACAACAAAAATATGGCACACGCAGCTATCTGTGTGATCTACAGCGTGGCGCTCAAACGGCGACATTAAATTAACCTACGTATCCAATTTCGCGTTTACAGTTTTTAGAAATACTTTTCATTTCATTTAGCATAAAATTCATCGAAATACAGCCATTTTTCATAATATCATTTCTGACCAACCTGTACGTAAAGATCTGTAGCGCAGAAGTCAGCTGTCGGGGTCACGAGTCATTATACGGGTCATATCGTATGAAGAGCAAAGAAAGTACTGTTAGAATGAGACACTTGAAATTGCGACGTTGCCAAAATTCATTTAGCGACAAAGTTAAATGTTTACGCGTACAGCCGTGTGTATGAAAGGGATAGCTAGTTCTACCCGGCCGCCCTTTGAGAAGCGGAAGCGCCGACGCCCGCATCATAATTTGTCTAGCTAGTGCACTATGAGCCGGTGTCCTTGACATACATAAAATTTGTCACGCGCGCACGCAATTTTTGTAAAATTAAGTACCTACTCTCATGTTTCGCGGAAAAGACGCTTACTTTGTTGACTTTAGTGTTATTTTAGTTTTTTTTATGTAATTAGGCTAAGTGCAGTGATAAAGACACTTTGATATTATTTACTTTTGTTTATCTACGTACTGCGAGAAGGACGCTTGTTTTGTTTGTGTGTTTATTGTGTTTTTTTTATTATTTGTGATGGCAAATTATCATCCGAACTATACTGCGGCCGAATACGCTGGTAAGTAAGCGGTTTCTAGTAGCATTTGTCAGGTGCATAGGTACCTAATTGTTTCGTAAATTCGTGTCCTTTGATTTCGATACACCGCGCTGCCACGCGCTCGTGTAGGCAAATACATGTTCTTGACCCGCGCCGCCGCGCTGTTGCCGTTCATTGCACATAGGCAAGTAGTGCCCACGTAAAGCATGATTAAAACTTTGTTTCCTAAAAATATTATTAGTTTGTTTGAAAATTTCGAAATTTCAATTATGTACATTAATTATTAGATTTTTTTTTTTATGATTACGGTTAAGTAGCTCTACCCGTGTGTTAATTTAATGTCGCCCTTGCAGCGGCACGTTGTATATCATACCCTGGAATAACATATAGGATAATTTTTATCCCGAAAAAAATAAGATCCAATGGAAAAGCGAGTGAAACCGCAGGGCGAAAACAAGTACATAATTTCAAATGTATGTAATGTAAATTGAATAAATTTCCTAAAACCTGATTGGGGGTGATGTTCCACATTGATTTATCTGTCTATCTGTGTACCTGTTTGAATACGCTAAAAATTGGATCAGGATATTTATGGGTATACCATGAACAAATTAAGCTTAGCTTTATCCAATCTGTATGACTGAAGCCACGGGAAAAACTAGTAAATTTGAAGATATTGTACGAACATCCTTATCACAGTAATTTTGTTGAATGTTAATTGGAAAACAAAGAACATAATAATTACCTCTTCCTCTCCTCTCATTAGAGGAAATATTTGTTGTGCACTCAATGTCATATTTCATGAATAAATTCCGGAAGCTGTTATAGCGGAAAAATACAATGAAATGAGCAATACAAACATACGTGAAATACACGAATGGACGCCATTAAATACGGTGACAGATCATGACAGATTAATATTTGGTGCTGCCATGTAAGATAAAAAAATACTACACTACTCTTCAAATTTATCCCTATTATTTATTTTACTTATCATCTATCATACTCAGTTTAGCGCTAACTATTTTAAATTAAATGTTTCAACATATATTTATTGAATTTAAAATAACTTTACCGAATAATAAATCTTATTTTTTTTTTCACTGAATTAAAAGTTACTGAAAAAGTTAGAATGTTTGTATGTGACAATATGATTTTTTTTAATTGAAAAACCATGTGCTACAAAAAATATGTAATTTTAATAATGGTATTACTAAAAATTCAGCCCATGTAGGTAATTTAGATCGCCCCATACAAAGTTGACAGTTGTTTTTCCTGAAAATTTAGAGTTGCCAAATTCTAAAATTGCCGGATTTTAAGGGAAATCTATGAAAAATGCCGCATTGGACAAAAATGTATTTGGATGGTAATAATAATAAAAAAAAGTTATGTATATACGTACACACGGCCACAGATCACGCTACACACTGCGGCACCTTATGCGGTTGTAATAGGCGCTATTTTGCAACAGAAATGTGTAGCTTGACCTGTGGCCGTGAGTACGTACTAGATCGTAACATACAGCAAAACAAAGAAGCAATAAGATAATTTCAGAGAATGAGAGAATCACAATAGTGTACAGACTAAATCCTAAATTCAATAGGCCGTATTGGCCGTATCGGCCGCGGCCGGTAGTAGCGGCAGCGTCCTAGGGGCGGCAGATTTCAGAGGACGCCCACTTGATTTGTTACAGGGGCGGCTGGTACTACACGGGTCTAGGGCGGCTAAGACTGCAAATCCGCCACTGGTTACAGTACATACAATAACAATTATTCCGGGGATTCGCACACATCCTAGAACCAACCAGAATGAGGAACTAAAGATTTTAGACATTAACGTCTCTGAGATAAGGTTGCATTTGGTTGAATTCTGTTGACGTTTCTTTTCGTGGCACTTTTACTTTATCTATGTTTTACAAGTTGGGGCGTTCCAATAAACGAAATATATTTTTATTGACTAGTCAATTATCGTATATTTTAATACGGTAATAAAAGAGCTGCCGTAAACCGTATTTATGATGCCCAAGATGCCTGCATACCGTTTATTACGGCAGTTGCCGTCAATCAAGAACAACTCATATATTCCTTGATTATTTGTGCTCTTTCTTTGGTCCTACGTACGTAACGTACACAGATCACTTTATACTAGTGTACCAGTAACGTGCCACAGAGTCTCTAGTTATTATGTATCATCTATGCCACAGAGTCCACAGACCACTATAGGGGATACTACGTATGTATATTAAGGGGGAACGTGCGGTTGGAGCGCGAAATTCTTTGTGAACGACTTTTTGGCGGGAACTTGCGATGTGACGGACGTTGCGTTTTCGTTTTATTTTCATAAAATTGAATATATATCGGTAGTTTTTTGTCCAATAAAGATCAATACAAGTGCACCAGGGAAGTAAAATGATTGCGTGCATAGTGGCTTTTCAAGTTGTCTCAAGAAGTCCGTGAAAAGTTTTAGTAAAACGTTCCAATGTACTAACTTAAACTGACTGACTATGACTTAAATAAATATATATAGTACTAATACAATATATTTTAGTACTAATAATATGTATTATTTAATTACCACCTAAGGTATACGTGTAGGTTAGGTACTAATTTTAAGCTGCAAATATAAATAATATGAAAATTAATTTCTTGAATAAATAAATGATAATTGATTTAAATTTCATTATCCATAATTCTCAAATAATAACTCGCTTTTATTAATCTAGTAGCTTTATTTTAATTTCGATTTGTATCATAAAGTAACCGTAAGGAAGGATTATGACATCAATAAGAAAATATTATGGCTATTTTGATTTTATGTTGGCAATACCAAAACAAAACTAAGTTGGCAATACTAAAAATGAAGGAAATGACCTTGAAATGTCATTATTTGCTTCGCGCAACAACTACCTACGCGCAGCTTTGAAATAACCGACATTCGATGCGAAACAAAAAATGGTAGCACTCTGTCTCGTTTCTTGTCGTGTATCCACAATAAGTTTTTCTCTTTCTTGTGTGAGTGAGTCCGAAGATATCCCAATGTCTATTCTTTACTCTGTCTACGCGTTCCATGGATTTGTTCCTTCGTTACCTATCTGTACTTTAAAGTACTACATTCATAAATCTGTGGTGTTTGTTTTGTTTGCATGTGTCAAGTGTGTGTCTTGTCTTACGATGAATTAAGATCAAACTACGATACGTAGTATTTGTTTGTTTGTATTCTCTTTGAATTCGTCACCACGTAAATCTGTGATTCAATTAATTTCGCTAGTTTGAAGTGCGTCCTCGCTCGCAGCTAATTAATAGTATCAAAGGTGTGTTCCTCTCGGTAGAGAGTATTATCTGATTTGGTGTGATAATAATTGTACGTTTATTAAAGATCTAATAAAAATTGTTGTACATATGTACGTAGGTACTTCATAGCATTTCAATTTAATTCAGATCGATCCTCGATTTTCTTCATAGTTTATATGTAAGTGGATGTTGTGAAATGTTCAACTAATTGTGTTAGTACATTAATTCATTGTAAAAACTATACAATTATGTTACAGATATATGTCACTATGTCGAAGACTTACTATGATTATTATGATGGCAGTAGAGTTTTCCTTATACTCTCAAACAAAATTGGTCTTCCACTAGATTTAGTAAGTGTGCATTTTAAATTCGAACTATTTCCTGTTGTCATTTAGATGCTTTATATCATGCTCTTCTCAAAATATTTTATTTTAATTTTATAGTATCTGTTCCTCGCGGTTTCACTCACGAAAATGTAGTTTCCTATTAGTGAAATAATTTTTAAATCGGTTCCGTAGTTTCAGAGCCTATTCAGTACAAACAAACAATCAAATCTTTCCTCTTTATAATATTAGTATAGATTATTAGTATTAGTATAAATATATACATATAAGCCTGAGATTACTTGTAGATATTCCAGTATGCCTATTTAACTGTGTATAATTAATAAACAGGGGCACCTAGGAGAACTATATTATTATAAGGTTAATTTTTGGGGTGAAATAATAGAAGAGTACCTACTTTAAAAATACAATATTTAGTGCTTTAAACCAATATAAAAAAAGTGTTACTATTGCCACCAGTCTCCCCAAGCATATAAAGTTCTTATTACACTGGATAAGCTTAGGTTTGACTACAATCTCAATTAACAAAGAATTAGTAAGTTATTTTGTTTATTTACCTTTAAACTATAATTTTAAATACTAAAAACAGGAATATTTACTTAGAAAAAAATACAATATTCCAAACTAAATAGGTATGTAGTAATGAGAAATAAATATATCCATTATTTATCCGTCTATATCTAATAAAAATATTAAACAAGCAATTCTTGTATATATTTATGTTATGCTCAAAGAACAAAAACGCTCATGACGCGATACAATCACAGAAAGACCACATCGCGGAATTTGTGACGTGGCTGACATGTTATTCGACCACTACGCATTGTGGCAATGGAGAAAAGCCATGACGCGATCTGAGCATTAAATTAATAATAATAACGTTTATTTATCTACTCCATTTATCTACCATATAGAAGGTATTTTTATTGTAAAGCACACATATCAAAAGTCTTTGTTAACTTGACTCTAGCATTATTAGTACCTACTTTTCCTATCTATTAATATAAATAATTGAATGCGAAAGTAGTTTCATTAGTAGTAGTTACCACTCAATGCTTCTAGAGGACAACCAATCCTGATGAAATGTGGACATAGGCTAATAAAAAATAATGTACCTATTTGACCAATATTATGTATATATGCAAGTGGGTGATGCTGCAATGGCTGCATTGAGAAATACTAAAGATACTTTGACAAGGTTCACTCTATCAATTTATTCAATTAACCCACTGGCTCACAAATTGGATCTTCTGACTACATAGTATAAAAAAAAACAGGAATTGCTATCTAAATTATTAAGTCAAAATTTGATTTATAGTGTCAAACTGTCTATAAATTGAGTATCTATATCATATTAGAATCACATGTGGCACATTATTTTATTAGTTTCATAATATTTTATTTTCTTTCATTAGGTTAATTTTTTGATTGCACAAGTAGCTGCACTATGCCTGGCCAGACTTTTTCGGAAACCATTAAGATATGCTTCGCCAGAATTTCGCCACACTGTGTGCCTTGTTATAGGTTTGATCATGGGATATTTCTGCTTCGGAAAGTAAGTTTTGTAGGTTCATTTTTATGATTTTTTGCAGTTGCCTGGATTAAATATTCTATGATGTTCAGGTGATTTTTATTTTCAGACAAGCAATACATTTGTCAGTACTCCCAATGTTGAGTTACACTTTATTCAAGACTGTACCACATCACATCATGGGAAAGTAAGCACTTTTTTTTTATGGTTCTACAATGCTAGGTATTACGATAAAGGTCACCCTCCCAGCACCTGCCAGCCGTGTCAGCATAGTTTAGCCCTTTATTCAGACAGATTTGTGAAATACATATATAAATAATAATAGTGGTGTTGTTAATTAAAGTATTAATTAGCATTAAATTCTTAGTTAAATTGCTTTTAATTACTTATGTTTTTTCCTGTGTTTCTCAGTCACTTGGAAACCGGTAATCTTGTCTGTGTGCCCTTGGTATAGGCCTCCTCCAATTCCTTCCATTTTGTCCTATACTTTGCAATCCTCGTCCAAAGCTTTCCTCCCGTTTTTTCTGCCATCTTTCCATTGTTCATATTTATTATTATTATCGTTTGTCAGTTTATAAGTCGTAAGTTATCAACATGTTATTTGCGACAAGAATGGTAGTATATTTACTGATTAATAACAAAAGAATCATCAACATATTCCTCCAAGGTATATTAGTAACATTTTCATGTGTGTTTGGCGTATCCATACTAATGATAACATTTGAAGTCATTAACCCTATTTCGATCTATGAGTCAGTTTATTACTATACTTACATGATTTTTTTTTCCTATCATTTAATAAATATTAATATTACTGTATATTTTTTCAGTGTCATTTTGGCTGCATCCATGATATATCTGTCATGTTTACATCTACATCGCCAAGTATATCATACAGCTGATTACTCGCTTGACATAACAGGTAATCTCTCCTAAAGCACATCCTTTTTTATTGCTGTCACTCACGTGTCTGTCGGTCGTCGGTCATATAGGTTTTACAGCTAAACGGTTGAAGCTACAGTCTTCAAAATTTCACAATCTTGCTGATCCAAAGTCATACAAATTGTCAAAATATATCAAAATGCTTTTAAGGGAACTTTTGAACTTCCCATTGACCTATGAACTTGAACTTTGGTGATAATGTATATTATTACTTATATTTCACTAACCAATACCAATATATTGATAAGACCATTGGGTGATCTATAGCTTGAGGTAGATCACTTATATAAGTTATAAATAACAATGGCCCTAGTACACTTCCTTGCGGTACTCCAAATTTAGCACGACTCCCATTAGGCATATATTTTACTTCGGTTTTTTTATCCGGACAGACTTGTAATATTTGTGTTTGCTGATATCGATCACTAAGTTATGAATTTATTATAATCAGAACATTTCCTCTAAGCATTTCCCTATATGACTCAAGTTTATTGAGCAGAGATTATTTACATGTTCAATTTTCGAAATAATAGAATTGCAATAAACTACTATTGTCTATATCGTCACTCGACGATATTATCAAATGCGATTGTAAAGTTTCGACAGCTAATATGTCTTTAATTTTGCAGGTCCCCTGATGGTGATTACACAAAGAGTTACTTCGTTGGCATACTCAATACAAGATAGTTTAGTTAGTAAAGAGATCAACTCCAATTCAACGAGCCAATCGAAGGTGGAGAAGATTCCTTCACCTCTTGAGTACTTTGCCTATACTTTAGCGTTCCAGACCTTAATGTGTGGTCCGGTTGTGTTCTATTCTGATTACATAAAGTTCATCGAAGGTGCTCGTGTGGATGTCGTAAGTTCATCCTTCTATCCTATTAGGCGTGGTAGGCGAAATCCTTAAGTACCTACCTACTTATAGTAACCGTCATTTAATTCAATTTTAGTTAAAAGTAGAGAAAAGTGTTTATAACATGCCAAAGTAAGACAAAAACAGTTTGAAAATAGAAAATGAGATATCTCATGTTATAATTAGTATAAGTAATGAAACCCCTGAAACTTACTAGGAAATTTGTCATAATTTTCAAACCTGTATTTACACTCATCCTAGGAAACAGTACGCATAGACTAAAAACTTGAAATTTTGCACTTTTCTTTCAGTGCCTATCGGCCGTCGCGACGGCGACCACCAACTTCCTTAATTTCTTTCGTATGTTAATTTTCTGAGTGTATATTTTTTGTTTTAAACCATTTTAACATATTGTCAGTACACATTTATCGCCTTTTCCCCCTTTTATTATTTTATTTATTTTACGAAAAAATATAAATGATTGAAAACAGATATGTCCGAAGCATACTAAACGTCACTCACACCCATTATAGCGTGACGATATTGGTGACGATGGTTTAGTTAAACTTTTTGTTTTCTCCTCAATACTTCATCATTTTATTACTTTATTTTGCCACGATGTTTTTATAATATGTCCATATTATAACTAATTTATAAATCGTTGTTTTATATTTTATTGTGCAACCTTCAGCTCCGAACAAACATAACATGTCAATAGTTTGTGTGATGCGTTCTTTATATTGATTTATTGTTTGTGTACATTTTATCCATAAATTTGAGCCATTTCATCTCAATGAAATCCGAACTCTTTCCTGTTCGGGATGCCATTTTTCATTGAGACAACATCCTATGTAGATACTTATCGGTCGGTTTGCTCACAAATATGTTTAATTATGTTCATTGTTGTACGTCCATATTCTTTTATTTTAGTACATCTGAATAATAAAATGATAGAGGAGTGTACCATGAACGTTACCGTTTCAGGACGAAAAAGATAAAAGTGTTAATGAACCGTCTCCGCGCCGAGCAGTATTCTACAAAATGGTGGGATCAGTATCAGCAGCTTTACTATATTTATCACTCGCCAAGAAATATCCATTGACTATATTAGAAGGTAAGATAATTAAATATTGGCACTGATTTTGTTGTTTACACACTAAACTTTTTAATCCCACTATATCTAACAAAAAAGGATAAAATTTAGTCCAATCAAATTTGTCCGTCTCAACGTGAATTTAATAGTCACCTTTATTGATGACGACGCGAAAGCGCATTTTTTTTGTTAAAATAGGGCGTTCCCCCCTTCTAAAAGCTAAACGGATGGCACGAAAAATCTGGATGGTACATCATGATGGTAGTCCATGAGATGAACTTTTTTTTTTTACTATGGATAGGCCCGTGTTTGACCACAATCTCACCGTGGTCAGTGATGATGTGGCCGATGATGGTAAGCACACAAAGCCTAGAAAGGAACTGGCTCTCAAGTGCAGCTGTCGGAACACACCGGTAGGTGCTTAGCGACAGATTTTCAACTTGAGGGTTGTAGCCAGCCAGACGCGTACTACAAAGTACCCTACCACCTTACTATGGCTTCCTCACGATGTTTTCCTTCACCGAAAGCTCAAGCTCATTGTAGGATTTGAATCCACGACCTTCGCCGCGGCATCCGACGTCACTACCACTGAGCTATCATCGCCTTAAAAACTTTAAATGAAAACTATAATGGCTTAGATAACTTTGTTAGTTCAGGAGTTATAGAAGCCTAACTAGAGGAAAACTTTGTACCTACAATAATAACGAAATAATACTTACAATATATAATATATTTTTAATAATATATTATGATAATACTTATAATACTAAATTATAACTTGTAAAATATTAAAAATAAAATCATAAGAATGGTCTATTGGACACGATCTTCTAAGTCCACGTGCCATTATGGGTGACTACGGAACCCTATTCTATGCGTGGCCTGACACGCACTTGGCCGGTTTTTATTACATTAGATCTAGATTACTTTAAATGTTGCATGCTTAGAAGGTTTATGTAAACTTGTGGGCTTGGGTTCCATCTGAAAGAAGTTGTTTGCGTAGGGTAAATAAATGTTAAGTAGCCAAATATTATATTTGCAGACCTTACAGACCCGACATCAGAGGTATCACGCTCGTGGTCAGCACTGTACCTCCTGTGGTATGCGTACCTCTCGACTCTGGTGGTACGTTGCAAGTACTATCACGCTTGGCTACTCTCCGAAGCTATATGTAATAACTGCGGCATGGGCTTCAACGGTTATGATACCGACGGCAAACCAAAATGGGACAAGATGTCTAACATTGATGTTTTTGGATTTGAGGTAGGATTTGACCTAAGATTTCATAAAAAAATATTTTATTAGGATAGTCTGTCTGATTGATAAAGCGCAAGGATCGGTTTTGTTTGACATCATGAAGGAGTAATACTCATTAAAAGACATTGTTTAATATATAATACGTTATTTAAAAACTATAGGGTCAATCATGTGGACGTCAATACCATGTCGGACTAAGCAAGAGTGCTTACCTTACCATCTTCGGCCATGTCATCCGACAGCCCCCAAATAGTCGTAACTCGTACTCGTTAATGGTGTAAAATACATGTACCTCGGATCAATCAATACAATTAAAACATGTGAACTAAACTATAACATATATTTTTCGTAGGACTAATAGACAAAAGGTGTAGGTGTAATAGTCTAGGAGTGAAAGTGAATATTTACATAATTTCAATCGAGAGATATAATACAGAAAAACACGAATGTGGTGTATGATTATTTCTTGTTTGCATATTTATAGAACATTAAATCATTAAAACTTGCTTTTTCAATGAAATAATAGAAAAATATTTTTTTAAACTTTTGCATAGAAAAAGCTACATAGCTCTTGGACTCCATACTCTACTCTCATACATACTCTGCTCTACTCCATACAAAAAAACAAATGTGTTATAACTTTTGAACCAGGATGCAACAAAATCTGAGATTCGGGGACAAAATTGGACAAATTCTGGATGCAAACAGATCTTCGCTAGGTGCTCTTGAGATATGAGATGGCACTGCCAGGAAGCATATTTCCTGGCATTGATACACTGATATTCGAGGACAAAATAGCGACAGACATGGATTTCAAATCCGTGATAGTGGCCCTGCCAGAAAGTGCCACACGATTAAGTCACCTTTCAAACAAAAAAAAAAAAAAAACTAAATTGGTCCATCCGTTCAAGAGCTATGAAGCCACAGACAGACAGACACGTCAAACTTATAGCACCCCGTCGTTTTTGCGTCGGGGGTTAAAAAGGAATATTCCCGTATTATTGCACTAGTATCGCTTAGGCCCAATTGCACCAACGTCGCCGCGTCGTATCTCACTAACCCCCAGGTTCAATAATGTAAATTTGACAGATTCTCTATCCAATACTGTCACATAACTAATATTTAACCTATGGGTTAGTATGCTATAAGAAGTTGCCTTATTTATAACAATCAAATTAAAGTAAATGGTGCACTAAGAAGGGATGGTATATCCTTTTTAGAAATGATGTTATTACACTACATAGACGGACTTCAGTGAAGAACCAATTTTAGTGCAAATGAATGTTGATAAATGTGTGATCTCATTAATCTGTTCGTGCTGTGGTACAGTTGGCGCAGAACTTCCGCACGGCCGTGTCTAGTTGGAATAAGAACACGAACGCGTGGCTGCGCTGCGTGGCGTACTCACGGCGCAGCGACGGAGGTGCGGGCGCGGGAGGGGGCGCGGGCGCGGGCGGAGGCACGGGAGGGGGCGCGGCCGCCGCCTGGCGCACGGCTAGAGTGTACGCACTCTCCGCGCTCTGGCACGGATTTCACCCCGGCTACTACCTCACCTTCTTCGCTGGCGGAATATTCACCGTCGCCGCTAGAAAGGTATGTTTTATTGAAAAAAAAAATTACATACAGTCGAAGATAGAACCTTCTCTTTTTTTGAAGGCGGTTAAATACGCTTTTGCACTGCAATTAATGCCTGGCCTGCTTTCAATCTTTGTTGTTAAAAATATGACAGCACTATTAACATGATGTTCGCAGGCTCAGTAAACCCAAAAACAACTCACCTTATACAGTGTGTGTATGACAAGCAGCAACCAAGCGTAATGAACACCTAAAAAGCAGCCAATATAGCACTTAACGCTGTTTTACAGCTGTATAACAACGTTGAAAAGACATTTTAGTGTTATAATGTCGGTTTAGGAGTAATTATTCAGCTCTAACTGTATTAAGTCTGTATTAAGGAGTCAAATTACGCTAAAAGTTCTAAATCAGTGTATGATAACTGTCATGTACAGCTTTAAGTTTCCTGTAACGCTTTAATCTCATTTTAGTATTAAAGCTGTACAATAGCTGCATTTTGCATACCGTCACTTACTTAATACAGCTTAGAGCTGTATTATGGTGGTCCTCCAATCTTATTTCTGTATTAAGAAGTAGGCAAACTCTCTTCTACAGCTTCTTTTTATGGTGTAATTGTACACCCTTTTACAGACGATAGCAGTCTAATTTCTGTCTTTGAGAGTAATAAACAGCAATAAAAATAAATGACGCCTATGACGTGACAGAGTTACAGGTTATGTTCGAAACACTGCTATGCAACATTAATAGTAAATTTATTTGTTTATACAGCCCATCAACCGCTAAAAGCTGAATACTAGTATCCATTACTTACATAGTACAATTATTCATGCTTTAAGACCATCAAAATAGAATTTAAGCTGCTTAGCAAATTGTCGCCATTTTATCAATTACAAATCGAAGATTGCGAACATGAGTACATAAAAATTAGACTAATGTTTTTATGTTTATCAATATTTTCAGTTTTTCCAATAACCTACTATGCACCAATAAGGCTCTACGTCCATTAATTCTAACATTTTTAAATTCTAACCTATAAAAACCATATAAGGAAGAGATATTAAATAAGGTTATTTAGCTGGCGCGTTTATTTTTTTATCACAAAACATATATATGTCCACAATAAATTTATTTTTGCACGATAATGCACTGTATCCTGCGCCTATCGAATCTCCAAATCTTTAAACACAATAAGCGTTTATAATAAATGTCACTTGATCAATATACGATTATAATTAAACGCCATCATTAAAATATCTTCTGTTTCGTTTTAATTCTTTTGTAACTCTGTTCAACAGCCTTTTTACAACGTAAAGCTTAACAAGTGAGTTACAATGTAGTAATTGGAGTGTATTGGTTTCCACGTACACCATAGTCCAGCCGCAAAACAACTATTATGCAGCCTATTTTATGCTTATACAGCTACTGTACAGCTAATATAACGCAAAACGCTGTATAATTTGTGCCAATTTCAGGGGTATAAGGGCTGTATAAGCGCTTATACAGCCTTTATGCGGCCAAGAAATACAGCATTAAGAGTATAAACGAACTTTAATAGTGCTGTTATACAGCTTGTGATGCTGCTTGTTATATTTCAACACTTTTTATACAAAAGTACACGACACACTCGGGTCCAAATTCCCATCTATGTGGCAGCCATTTTGAGAATTCACAAAAAAAACATCTCTTAAAGTATTAATCCCAATATATAAATTTAAAAATACGAAATAACGTTGCACTTTTTTGTAACTTAAAAATTTTGTTAGAGAAATAATTTTACGAATCCGAGTAGCAGATCCAGAGATTAGCGCGTTTAAACAAACAAACTTTTCAGCTTTATTATTCTTATTATTATTTAACAAAAATGAATCCGACGAATTGTTACCCTCCTCTTTTTTGAAGACTATTAAAAAAGCCTGCTACCCGCGGACTATTAGATGTTGTAAACGATGTCGCTATATGCGAATTCTACTGTATTAGGATAAATGGATTGGTTTTGTTGAACAGGTGCGTTATGTAGCTCGACCGATGTTCCTGGGCAGCCGCCCTCGTAAGCTATTCTACGACTCACTGACATTCATCACGACACGTATCGCGATGACCTACGCCACCGTGCCCTTCGTCCTGCTGCACCTGGCACCCAGCCTTGCTTTCTATGGGTACCTAATTTACATTAAACTACAATTAATTATTATGGGTTTTTAATAATAAGCGCAGCAGCCAACAAGCCTCTGCCTTCACAAGGTTCTCGTCTTCTTGGGCAACAGCAACATCGACAATCATTGCCCGGCGCTCATGGCGATCTATCAACACAATGTCAGGCTTGTTGGCGACAATAGTCCTGTCAGTGATGATAGATCGATCCCAGTATAGTGTGATATGGCCATCTTCGAGAACTGATTCTGGTACATACTTGTAGTACGGCACCTCAGACGTCACAAGGTGGTATCTCAGGGCAAGTTGCTGGTGGATTATCCTGGCCACTTGGTTATGCCTGTGCAAGTATTCACCATTTGTGAGACGCGAACATCCGGAGATGATATGTCTGAGGGATTCACCAGTGCGATAACATGCCGGACAGATGTCGATGGTGCCATCCCTTAGAATAAATCTCCGCTAGTTATTCGTTATTTACATATTATTATTCTTATTAACGTTATTATTTATAAAGATATACCTAGTCAGGTCATAAGTATTGTCACACAGTAAAAACTTTTCTTTTAGAATGCTGGCCACAAAAAAGTTTATTGAATACGAATTTCGAATTGTTCATGAAAATAAAAATGTATAATTTTTAGAATTTTACTCATTTTTAAATATGGAGTGGACGCTTAAAGAAGACCGTGTTGCAGTTATTGCGTTGCATCGTTGCGGTTACGCGCCAATTCAAATATTTGACATACTGAAAAATTTGAATATAACCAAAAGATTCGTTTATCGTATCATCAAACGATACAATGAAGACTCTAGTGTAGATGACAGGTCAAGAAGTGGTCGCCCTCGGTCTCTTAGGACTCCAGCAGTGATAAAAGCTGTGAAGGCGCGAATTCAAAGAAATCCCAAACGTAAGCAGAAACTGTTGGCCCTTCAGATGGGGTTAAGCAGAACCACGGTGAAAAGGATGTTAAATGAAGACTTAGGGCTTCGGACATATCGAAGAAAAACAGGACATTGTTTGAATGCTCGTCTAAAAGACCTGAGACTGAAGAGATGCCGCGCTTTGTTGAAGCGGTACGTGGGAAAAAAATATCGGGATTTTTTTTTTCGAATGATAAAATTTTTACCGTAGAAGAGAGCTACAACAAACAAAATGATAAAGTGTACGCACACAGTAGTGACGAAGCGAGCAACCGTATTCCGCGTGTCCAACGAGGTCATTTTCCATCCTCGCTCATGGTATGGTTGGGAGTTTCTTATTGGGGCTTAACAGAGGTACATTTTTGTGAGAAAGGTGTAAAAACGAATGCAGTTGTGTATCAAAATACAGTCCTGACGAACCTTGTGGAACCTGTTTCTCATACCATGTTCAATAACAGGCACTGGGTATTCCAACAAGATTCGGCGCCAGCTCATAGAGCGAAGTGCACACAAGACTGGCTGGCGGCGCGTGAAATCGACTTCATCAGGCACGAAGACTGGCACTCCTCCAGTCCAGATTTGAATCCGTTAGATTACAAGATATGGCAACACTTGGAGGAAAAGGCGTGCTCAAAGCCTCATCCCAATTTGAAGTCACTCAAGACATCCTTGATTAAGGCAGTCGCCGATATTGACATGGATCTCGTTCGTGCTGCGATAGACGACTGGCCGCGCAGATTGAAGGCCTGTATTCAAAATCACGGAGGTCATTTTGATTAAACTTTAGTGTCATAAAAATCTATGTTTTTTTAAGTTCATTTTGGTATATAAATGGTTACATAATGAATAAACTTGTTTCAATTATTTTATATTAAACATGTGACAGAATTTATGACCTGACTAGGTATATTTTCTGGGTAAATATTTTATGATATTATTTATTTATTACTAGCCGGTCCCGCATACGTCCTAAGAATAAAAGAAACTGAGACCTACCTACATTTTTTTCTTAAGAACCTTTTTACATAAAACAAACAACAAAAAAAGAATTATCGAAATCGGTCCAGCCGTTCACGTGTGATCTTGTGACTAAGGGAAATAGGGATTCTTTTTTATATACAAGATATAAGTATTAAGTGCTATCGTTGTAACGTTGCGTTGGAGCAAAATTAAGTTTTATTATAATTTGTTTCAGAAAACTTTACTACTCTCTTCACTTTATTGCTATCGGAGCCATGCTTATACCGGAAAAAACCACATACTCGTCAAAATTAATTAAAAATTCCGAGCTTCCACAGATGTCTTCTAAAATCAATACGGATAATGGACCAATTCAAGAAAGTAATGGAGACTTTAAAGGTAAACTGACATAAAATAAGTTAATATCATTGTCTGGTGCAAAATTGGGATCATTAGAGATATTACGAATATAGCCTTGAAATAAGAATGATTAATGTATAATGGGCTAAAGGAAATATATACCTTGCCTGACTACCAATGTAAGTTATACATTTATTACCTTATTATTATGTTCTAATTATTGTTAGATATTATTTATGTTTTCTTGTTTATTGCACAAACTAATCGACAAAGTTTTACAAAAAATGTGTATGGTAGTTATTCTAAGTTAATTAAAAAATATTATATGTGACTAACATCACAATCTTGTAGACAGATTCGATTTGAATTAACAAGACAATAGGCTAGATGACAGTGTCAAAAATAAATGACCAAACACTAACCAATGCATAAAACATCTGAAAACACGCGGAAACATCAAATATGTTGTACATTTAATGCTTTCTATGATTTTTAATTACCAGTAGAACCACTAAGAGTAGATCATTTGATGCTGTCAAAACGATGACGTCATAGCTTAGTATGTCATACAATATTCCATGTAACCGACCGTTTTGACATTTATTAAAGAGTAGCTGATTTGATAAGTCAGTCATCTACCCTATTAGTGGTTTTGATACTACTTTGCTTAGGTACATCCAGTACGTGAGTACAGCATAAATCTGTTCATATTTATGTTCGTACTTATTAACTATCTTATCTTTATAATAACTAGTACCTATCTATGTTTTTGGCAATCGCATAGTTTATACATGTTATTAAGTGATAAATATTGTTGACTATATTATTGAATCGTATGAGCTGTTAGGAAATAAATAATGTACGTACACACGCCCACAGATCAAGCGACACATTTTTGTTGCAAAATAGCTCCTATTACAACCGCATAAGGTGCGTCAGTGTGTAGCTTGATCTGTGGCCGTGTGTACAATCACAATGTGTTAGATACAAATACAGTCGGTCAGGGACATTTGTTACATAAACAATCACTTAGTAGTATGAAGTCTAGTATAGTTTACTATACTCTGATTTTTAATTCGAGTCACTAAGGTATACAAAAGTGATACCAATGAAAAAATACTTTCTTTGAACTACGTTTATAATAAAATGATACAATTTTGGCATATTTTTGTTGTAATATATTACGAAGATATTTTATAAAGAGATATATTGTTTATGTAAATATTTTATTTACTGGCCACATTTTGGGGTACTGCAACGTTTCATACATATTATTATTGCATGGGTGCTAAACATTTGAACACTCGTTCATTGAATGTGATCCTCAGGTTTCTCATGATTCTTGCTTACGTTTCGTCTTGTTAGTGCGTTGTTAAGTTTTTGTTGTGCACTGTTATTTTGTTGTTTTCGTTTTGTTATTTTTACTGTTGGTTCAATCAACAAGATTGAATGGAACCAGTACCAGCACAAGCGAAACCGCGAGCGGGTACTAGTAATAAAGGGCCAAATATTTTGCTTTTCTGAAATGTGATTTGACACATTGACAGACATTTGTTTGTTTACCTTTTGTGACTGGAATTAAAAATCATAGTATAGAAAAAAAAAAAAATCGGACAAGTGCGAGTCTTACTCGCACACAGAGGGTTCGGTAACTTTCTGTTACTCTAAAGACTTCTTTTAGGTTTTCCTGTTATCTATAGGTAAAGCACTATTTTCAGTATTTAAAAAAAAAATGGTTTGTTAGTTTCGGAGATAAGGGGGATTTTCTTAAATAATTTCAAAACTATGAATCTTAAGATTATAAAAAAAATATTTGATATCCTCACGACGAGCCCCTTCATTTCATATGTCACACAATATAGTTAGCAAAACTTATTTTTTTAACTTTCTCATTGACCCCCCAAAAATGGCCTTCAAGTTTGAAATTCATTTATTTACGTTACATGTCCGTGTTTGGGTCACCGAATTACATACCTATGTGTACCAAATTTCAACTCAATCCAGTCTAGTATTTTCGGACAGATAGACACACGTGTGATTTTATAAGGGTTCCGTTTATTTTCTTCTGAATTTCGGAACGCTAAAAACGCTATTGATTGAGCTGTTTCAGCTGAGGGATTATGTAATGCTCTCGGAATGTGGTTGCTCTATCTATAGGATAAAGGGTTTGGTTGGTCTATAGGTAAGTATTAAATGTGTAATGAGCTGCTAATCTCCTATACAACTTTACTCATACAAAATGGGATTCTATTAGTTTCAAATTTAACATAAATATCCAACGAAAATAAAAAGCTACTGGAACTTAAAAATACTGGAATTTGATTACATAAGTGTGGGACATCCTGGCAGAGCCACCATTCCCATTTAAATTCTAAGTCTAGCGTTGTAATACAGTCGGTCAGTAAGCCACACCCAAAAATAATATTGAGTGAATGCAACGTATGGGAATGGGTATTGTTCGTTGACTTAAATATCAGTTTTCCTCTCTTTAGCCTGCCTTCTAGGATGGGCTTTTACCCAGTGATAACCTGATATTTGGTGATAAGAGTCAGAACTCAAATCCGTGGTGGTGGCCCTGACAAGTGCCACATATTATAAAGATCTAGGTAGTGATTTTTTGGTTAACGCAACGTTGATTTTTGTTTGTCAACTAGTCGATCAACTAGTTAAATTCGTTAACTACGTTAACGAGTCAACGTGTTACTAATGTCCTATATTATTTATTCTATGCTAATGTCAACTTGTAACGTAAACTGTTAATTAATTGAACGGTTTTTATTAAACGATGCGAGACGTTCAACGAGTCTCTCTCTCTACATCTACTGACCTGATATTATTATAATTTTATTTTAAATTTATTTATATATTTATAAAACCAAATTAAACAATATTGGTGCCGATTCTGTTGTTTACGAACTTAACTAATATTAGACAAGTCACCTCTCTTTCATTTTAACCTTATTGAAAAAAGATAGAACATTTTTAATGCTGTCAGTTTAATCCATACCGTCGTAATGTACGGGTAAATAGTCGTGACCAATAAAGATCGCGTTTAAATTCACGTTGAAATGTGTGATCGGATTAAACTGACAGGACTAAAATATCTTGCATCCCTTTCTTATATTTACTATTAGAAAGAGATATAGTGAGATTAAATTTATTTTAGTTCGTAAACAACAGAATCGGCACCAAGTCATTATTTTCTTCCAAAAAATATGTATTTCAAAAATCAACTCTTACTCTCGTTACTTAGAGTTAAAATTTGACCGTCGTGGTTTTATTTAACGTAAGTTTTTTTCGTTGCGTTAACGTTCTCGAACTTAGTTGATTATTAAACGAGTTAAAATCTTATATCTCGTTGACGAATTCAATCAGTTGATTCATAAACAGATAATACGTTGACACGAGATCAACGGTTGATTTAACTAGTTCGTTGATTCAACGCCCATCGCTAGATCTAGGTACTAACTGTATATTATGAGAGCGGCCGATCGTATAATTCGCCAAATCATGAGTTAGGTCAGCCCTTACCTTGTTCACGAAAAGTTCATCCTCAGTCACGTCAGCGATAATCCACGCACGATTCCGTAAACTTCCAGCTACAAAACTCGCCGATCAGTAGATTATTAAGATGTTTGCAAGTGCAGCTACTTATACTATGATTTTGGGAGGATTTGGTAGGCTAAATGAGCAATGAAGTATACCTTATGCAGGTCTTAAAATTATATTATAGAGTGGAAAACAACACTTAACAATTGTGGAAAATAACATATTTCCACAAACAAAAATATTTCCATACAAATAAAAAAATAGTATAGCATTAAAATACGCTTCAACGTTTTGGTACGTCTAACCGAGTAAAATATTTTTAAATTATAAAAATAGCTATTTCGCCGCATCACTACGTTTCAGAGTGCAAGGCTTTTTGATTAACTTCAGAGCTAAACTTCAAATAGTCGCAATTTTGTAATGGTAATTGCCGAGGCTTCTGAAATTTTGTAGGATTATTAGTAATGATGTATACCTAATATCCGCAGTATTTGATATCATATACCCAATCGAAATCAGCCTCTATATTCACGTATGATTGCTTGCGACACGTGTCATGTATGTAGTTATTAAGTCCAATAACGTCCCTCGACTGAACTGAACAAGCACTAGTCTCATTTGTCCCATAATGGATATGCAGGTATTTGGTTGAAATTCAGCTTTGCTTTTCGAAATATTTAAGTTTCAAGTTTATTTAAAACAGTATTTTTGGGGTGATAAGATACCAGTGTAATACCTCAACAATGGAATGTATTTATTTTTGTTAGCTACAAGATTTATCTGTACTATACTATTAAGGTTAAAATAAAAACATATTTTCATATTGCTCTGATTTTTATTAACTTTATTACATTTAATTTTCATGTATCGATTGTTACTTACCTTTCGCAAATTTCGTTGAATAGTTCATGTTGTGCCTATGTGTTAAATATCTAGGCCAAAATGAGTTTCTGAACGCACCATGGCACATTTTGTTTTTTCAACGCCGAGTTGATGGTGGTTATGATGGTCCTATTGTTATGTGCTGTTCGAAATTAGAATTTTCATTTCTCATATTCAGAATTGTGTTCTTTTGATCTGAGTAACGGATGGAAAAGCATTTTCCAACCCTCGGACAGGAAAGACTAATTTAAAAATAGAACTAAATTTGGTTAGACGGCTACGAATAATTTTACTAATGCCGGCCATATCAAACTGTTTGATCAAATTGAAAGTTCATATTACTTCTTGCCATTTGACAACTCATTTTTGATAAAATTTTCCCACAGACATTCATTCCAATTTAATAAAACTGTTTGAACCAGCTTGTTCGATCAAATTACAATCGATCGGCATTAATTAAGAATGAGTGTATAAACAGCCAGTATAAATTAAAAAAAACCCGGAAAAATGCGTGTCTGACTCGCGCACCGAGGGTTCCGTACAAACTTAACTTTGTGTAACAAAAAATTTAAGCTTTTCACAATTTTTCCTTTAACTGTGCTATAATAAGACGTTGCTTCGTACCAAATTCAGTGTTTAAATTCATAAGTTCACGGAAAGTCCCTGTAGGATCCCATTGCGAGTGTCGAAAATTTGCAGCATAAACGGCTGTATCTTTTGATTGCGTTGGCTTAGAAGTTTGTTTTTTCACAGTTCCAAGGGACAATAGACCTGAGTACTTGATATGAATTTCAGCTTGATACCTCCACGCGTTCCTGAGAAAAAGGATCTTGACAGATAAGACAGATGGACAACAAAGTGATCCTATAAGGGTTCAGTTTTTCCTTTTGAGATACGGAACCCTAAAAAGCGGAATGGCATAGCCCGCGGCGCATTATCAGATTTAAAAAAAACTTGCACGATGTATGTACTGATTTTTTAACCCGTGAGAAACGCGGTTACAAGATTTGCATTACTGACAATCGTAAAACTTGAGGAAATTTGAGGTCACCATTTTATACTACAGCAGCCATTGCACAAAGGATTTGATAATTGTTGTAAGTGAGCGCAGAGATGTTCACGGGTCACTGATCTGGTCTTTACTGGCCGAACGTTAGAGGGCGTGGCTTTATATAAGATCTATTAGCCTAATGAGTTACCTCAAAGCGTTCGCCCTATATAAGGAGTCTATAGGGTATGAAGTCGATGGTTAAAAGGGACTGCCTGGCGCTTCTTCCTTTTAAATTCACGAAAATGCCAAAATTACTGGTTTGTTTATTCCTTTATTTCAGGCCTGAACAGAGTACTAATTTGTATCATCATCTAATTAGCCATTAATTTAACATTATAAAACTTAGTGTACAGTAAAGAAGTTATTTTTTGGGTATTCTTAAAAACCAAATAGAAATCTTTTAATTGGTCAGACTATAGTTGCATGCAGTTATGGCCAGATACTTGTTTAATTTCTAAATTGATGACATAATATCCTAAAGCAGTGGTTCCCAATATTTTTAGTACTGCAACTCTCTTCACATATAGTTCATTTTTTGTGGCTCCATTGTAAAAGAAGATAGCCGTGAGTAGCTACAGAAAACGTATACCAGTTCAGACCTCCCTGGGACAGCACCGCGCCGCCAGGTCCTACGCACAGTTTGGGAACCCCTGCCCTATAGGATAGGTATTACTTTTTGTTTGTTTTTAGAGCAATAAAAGCTTGTCTTATGCTGCAAAGAATTCCAGGTACATCATTGGTTTCCAGTAATCTACTTTGCAATTCCTTGGTGTAATGAAGTTTTGGGGTTGTGCTTAATACTGAAACAGATAAAACAATAAATAACTGTCACCAAACATATATACACATTGGACTTGAGAGCCAGTTGTAGCATTTATAGGTCATGTATTATGAGATTGAAGTCAAAAATAGACCAATGTATAGTAAAACAACTCATCAAATAATATTAGTACTGTTTAGATCTTTTTTTTTACTGTTTGGCCACAATCTCACCATGGTCAGGGATGATGTGGCCGATGATGTTAAGCACACAAAGCCCAGAAAGGAACTGGCTCTCAAGTGCAGCTGTTGGAACGGTGCTTGGGGGCAGATTTTCAACTTGAGGGTGGTAGACAGCCGGCGGTAGGCGGGCACTACAAAGATCTTGTATATTTACACTATTTTCAGCATCACTTTTCATAAAAGTTAATATTAGTGATAACAAAATAAGTACAAACTTTGGTAAGTACATGCATGAAAATATTGTTTTATTTGTAAGTTAAATAGAAATGCATTCCTTGCATATTTAATGATCATTATATGTCTCATTATATAAATGCTCTGCATTATTTCACCATAAAATATTATAAACATGAATGTTTGTGACTCGTGCATAGAGGATTCGATCCCAGTTGATTTTTCTAATTTCGGGATTCTCTACAGTTAATACCGGGATAGTCCCGGGATTGTGTTGATAATGGAAAGAGCTAACAAAAAGACAGTAAAACATATCAAAACCATTTTTTAATTCATCTTTTAGTTTTATAAGGACAAAATATTTAAGTTTTAACCTTCAAAAAGGCGGTTAAAATTATACTTTCTTCTTATAAAATAAACAAACTAGGCACTTCTGTAAATAGTTTATGAAACTAACAATAAACTTCAAAAAATTAACTTCTTTAGATAAACTATAAAAAAGACCATTATACTAAAGTGATCAATGTTTATAGGTACTCATAATATTTTTAAATTAAATTGACCAGAACCTTTATAAATTACTCATTTGAACCACAAAAATAATACCTAAGGAATAAAAACGCATCCAACTAACGCGTCAAAACGTCAAATCAAGGTAAGTGCGTTCCATGCACATTTTTATTGATTTATTTAATCCCGAAAATCCCGGGATTCATTAAATTTGATCCCGAAAATTTCGGGACTAAAATAAGACCGGGATCCCGAGATCCGGGATCCCGGGATCGAATCCTCTACTCGTGCATCAATACCTCAATGAATTTTGATGAAAATGAACACATAGATAGATATAGGATACACTACTGACATAAATTCCTTATGGAATGTGATTGAACCATAGGGCAGAACTATTGTATACCAGATTTTCTAAAACCAAGTGTACTTACACTGATAACCTGATTTTTCATCTCGTTTTAAACGCATTGAGAAATTCTCAGATTCCTTTCTTGTTTCTGTAAAAAACTGCAAGAAGATAGTTTGAACATCACAGTTTTTGGATTCAATTGTGTAATAAATTTTAAGACATTTTTTGTAAAACTTCTTTGCCATTAATAATGCTTCATGTCTTCCTTTAATTTCTTGAGACAATAATTTCTGATCTGTAATCAAAGAGTTCAGTGCTCATATATTCTGTCAAAGGACTGAAGCCTCAAATATCTACTTTCAAAAAATGTACATTTTTTTTTTATGATAAGTTAACCACACACCTTTTTTGTTTGAAATACATTAATATCATATACTGGCTGTTCCCCATGGTTTCATTCATGTTGCCTACGACCTTCGGGGATAATGTAGCTTCCTATTCATCATCATCATATCAGCCGAAAGACATCCACTGCTGGACAAAGGCCTCCCCCAAAGATCTCCCGGTGGCTGATGGTGGTGGTGAATGGCCGGTCTTGTGCTACCCGCATCCAGCGGTTTCCCACTACCCTAACAAGATCGTAGGTCCACCTAGTGGTAAGCCTGCCCACCCTGCGTCTTCCGGTTCGTGGTCACCACTTGAGAACCTTTCTGCCCCAGCAGCCGTCAGTTCTACGAGTGATGTGCCCCGCTCACTGCCACTTAAGTTTCTAGGTCACCCAAAGACCAATGACCCAAAGACCCTACATAATTAATACCACCAAAAGATAACTCTGCAGAAATTGTACTACTTTTTAGTTGATGTAAATACATGCTAGATAATTACACCCAGACTAAAGGCAAATAGACATGTTCGACACACAAATGTTTGTCCTTGATGGGAATCGAATCCATCCATGTGGTTGATTAGTGTGATCAAAGCCAACCACGCCAACTGGCTGTAAAGATAGATATATGATTCCGTTGTCATTCATAGCAATCACGGTATAGTACTTACCTGTTTTGTATTTTTCGTATTGAATTTTTTGTTGCGTTAGTTCTTGAATTTTGGATTCGATCTCAATTCGCAATTGTTTATTTCTTTCAATAACACTTTTTAAATCATCGTGACTTGGCGGTATATTACTGATTTGTTTAATGTTTTGACCTTTACGCCAAACTTGAACCAGTTTCAAGATCCTTTCATATGTAGTATGTTTATTTAGTTCGAATTCGATATACCTTGAGTTTTCGTCGTTTTGTAAATTTATCTGGAACTCCCAATTTTGTTCACTCATGATTACCACATGAGATTGCTATTAAATGCAACAATTCCACTAATTGAGTACCTATTACACAAGATTAGTATGAGCAGAGCACAGTCCTAGTTGAATAACTCAGATTCCTCGATTTCAATATATTTTGATTTCGATGCACTCTGAATTTGTTTCTTGATTTCAAAGACTTGACTGAACTAAACCATAGGAGTCTCCGAACTTAATAAATGTATTTGTTAGTAGGTACCAAAAGGATCACAGATCACTTTAATAAACTAGTGTACCAAAAGGATTTACTGTTGTAGTATGGTTGTATCAAGATGGAAGTTCAAAACAAAGTTTAAAATTTAACGGCGGGGCGGGACGCAAAGAGTATCTATGGGTACATTTCGAAACATGCCATAATCGATCTTAGCGCTCACATCGATAATTTGCGTTCCGATACGAATATCACATCTATAAGAGCCGTGAACTGTCAATGATTCGGAACGCTTGTGAACGCGCTGACAGTATTTAGAACTGAAACATTCGAAAAAGGGATTAAAAAATTAATGATCAACGCGTTGGGACTCCCTAACTTCAATTATTAGACTCCATAACTTGAATACAGTGTATTTTTATTTGTTATTCTCACATAAAAACCTTTGTCAAAACAAAAACACAACACAAGTGTCACTTTTGACATCCACGCTCACGGCGATAACGTTTGGACCATGGTCGTCGTAATCGCAATATGGCGCATGTAATGACGTCACCGATGACGTTTCGCGAGGCTTCGTTATCGCGCTAAAAGTGATTCGGTACGCGTTTTAGCGCGCTCACATCGATAATTATCGATATCATCATCATTCGGAATGCAGCCTATGAGTATCTAATCAAAGAGTTATTTTTCGTTTTTTTCTTATTGCATCACACATCGTGTATTTTGCCAGTGTCAAGTTGAACATTGTGTATTTTTATTTCTTGTCAAGTAAAATTAAAGTTTTATGGCTGACGCACACTGGTGCACGGTAGGTGAAAGGATTTCAGGTGATGCCTTCGGTTGGAGTGAGAAAATCAAATTTTATCACGTTTTTTGCTAATTGCAGCTCAGTTATAGGTCGTAAGTTATCAACATGTTATTTGCGATATGAATGGTAGTTAGTATATTTACTGATTAATAACAAAAGTAATCATGAACATATTCCTCCAAGGTATATTACTAACCCTGCCTGCAGGCGGCGATTTAAATGCTTGTTTCTTTATTATTTATAGTTACTCTGTATATAGGTTATATTTTATAGTTTGATTTTAATTTAATATTCTGTAAGTATTTAAATATAATATTATGTAGAACTAAAATATAAATAAATTTTACTGACATATAATATGATGACGACGCGTGAATATCTCTTTCTTACAACTCGTGGCTACTCTGACTTAATTTTTAACCGACATTAAAAAAAGGAGGAGGTTCTCAATTCGGACAGTCGGACAAGAGAGTGATCTTATATAAGGGTTCCTTTTTTTACCTTTTTAGATACGGAACCCTACAAAATACAGTCGTAGTATTAAATTCTCTTTGATGGGTGCCAAACATTTGGTCCACTCGTTCATTGAATGTGCTCCTCAGAAGGTTTCTCATGATTTTTGATTACGTTTCGTCTTGTTTGTGCGTTGATAAATAAATAAATATTTTTGTTGCCATGTATGACCTATATTTATTATTATTACTATACTATACTTATTACTATTGACAGCCAGCTGGCGCAGTTGGTTAAGACGCCACCTATCACGCCGCTGGTCGTGGGTTCGATTCCCATCCGGGACAAACATTTGTGTGCATGAACATGTCTGTTTGTCCTGAGTCTGGGTGTAATTATCTATTTATTTATATAAATAAGTATGTATTTACAAAAAAAAGTAGTATATGTAGTATCATCAGCTGGTTTCCATAGTACAAGTTCTGCTTAGTTTGGGATCAGATAACCGTGTGTGAAGAATGTCCCAAGATATTATTATTATCTTCTTTATTCATATTACTCCTTAAAATTCGTTTTTTTACAACATTCATATCAAAAATATTTTAACAAAACTAACCCCATAAATAAACATATTATGATTATTTTTTTACAATATTTTTATAAAATGAAGTCATAATGTTATAAAAAAACCTAATTCTAGTATCCCGCCGCAGCGGGGTAAGACCTAAGCTACCAGTGGTTAGGGTCGCAGAGAGAGAAACCTCCTGACGATGCGCGCCGTGTCCAGAAGTACCGCCTTCTGTATCTGACCCTTGATCCAGCCACCTAGCGAGAGCCTCTCAAGATGTTGGTCGAGACTCTTCGCTATGAGACCGTTCGCTGAAACAACTATCGGGACAATGATCGTCGAATCAACATCCCACATGGCGGTCACCTCGTGAGCTAAGTCAAGGTACTAGCTAAGCTTAGCTTGTCCTTCTCAGCCTTCACGAGGTTCTCATCATGGGGGATGGTGACATCGACGAGCACTGCCCGGCGCTTCGATCGATCTGTCAGCACGATATCAGGCTACAATAGTCCTGTCCGTGATAACAGATCGATCCCAATAGAGCGTGGCACGACTATTTTCGAGAACTGGAGCAGGCGCGTACTTATAGTACGGTACTTCAGAATCCACAAGGCCGTATTGAAGAGCAATTTGCTGGTGAATGATTCTGGCTACTAGATTGTGTCTGTGCAAGTACTCGCCGTTAGCAAGATGAGAACAACCGGAGATAATATGCCTGAGTGACTCTCCGGGACGGCGGCATGCTCGACAGATGTCGACCGTACCGTCCTTCAAGATATATCTCCGGTAGTTATTCGTCATGATAACTTCGTCCGCAATTGCACAGACAAAACCTTCGGTTTCCCCAAAGAGGTCACCAAATCGTAGCCAGTTCACCGACGCGATTAGATCTACATCGGGCCCTGTTAGGGCCTTGTAGAACCGCCCATGTAGCTCCTTACTCTTCCATACGTCCTTGCGATCCTCAGTGCTTAGCACTTTTAGTCTGCGCCAGTTCTCGTTTGCCAGGGAGAGCGAGGTGAGGCTCCTGTCTACTGCCACAACATCACGATGCATCCCACACTCATTGTCTAGGAAATACCTCCTAAGACTGTACACCTCGCGATTGTGGAGGTTCTTGGCATTTAAAAAGCCACGGCCTCCACACTTACGTGAGATGTACAGTCTCATAACAGATGAGCGTGGGTGTAGCATACGATGTGTTGTGAGCAGAAGACGGACCCTCCTATCCAAGGCATCCAGCTCAGTTTGGGTCCACCTTAGTATGCCAAAGGAGTATGTGAGTAGGGGCATCACCCAGGCATTGAAGGCTCGCACCTTGTTGCCACCTGACAAAAGACTGTTCAGTACTTTTGTCAAGCGACAAAAGAAGCGCTCCTTCACAGCCCGTTTGATGTCCCCGTCCATAATACCCAATGACTGTGACATACCAAGGTACTTGTAGGTTTCAGCTTCGGAGAGAGATCTGAGGGACATTGTCTCGGAAAGCTGTAAATTCGTCGAAGTTACAACTTTCCCTCGCTGTACATGCATGACCGCACACTTATCTACACCAAACTCCATTTTAATACAGCTACTAAAAGTTTCCGTAATTTTCAGTAGCTGTATCAAATCTTGCTGGTTTGGTGCAAATAACTTGAGGTCATCCATGTACAACAAGTGAGAAATGATCTCACCCCCTCTTCGAAGCCGACTGCCTAGTCCTGAATCCTTCAGCAGAGTACTGAGTGGATTCAAAGCCAGACAGAACCACAAAGGACTCAAACTGTCACCCTGGAAAATACCTCTTTCAATCCTTAAAAAACCCTGCGGCTCAGAGGCACCATCTCCACCACCTGGTTGACGAAGGACTGTGATCCACTGCCTCATACATGCACTTAAGAAGGTTCTTAAAACTGTATCAACTTTATACAGTTCTAAGATCCTCCCCAGCCATGAATGAGGGACCGAATCATAGGCCTTCTTGTAGTCAATCCAGGCAGCTGAGATGGCTCCTCTGTTCCGCCGGACTTGTTGGCAAATTGTCATGTCAATGAGAAGGAGCTCTTTGGTACCACGGGACCCAACCCTACATCCATTTTGGGAGGAGGCCAAAACGTTGTTCGCAACAATATGCGTATTAATTTTTTCTCTCAAAATGGATGTAAGAAGTTTGTAAAGTGTAGGTAAACACGTGATGGGTCTATAGTTTTTCGCTTCCGTGGTACTACCGGACTTATAGAGCAAGGAAGTAACACCGGTTGTAAGGAGAGTTGGCAGGCAACCAAGTTCAAGGGCTTGTTGGAATTGCGTTGCCAACCGTTCGTGTGAACATCGAAACCACTTTATCCAAAAGTTGTGCAATCCATCCGGCCCAGGACATTTCCAGTTCTGGGTCGTGCGAATCGCACAACTTATGTCATTGGGGCTGATAGTGACGGCCTCCATTGGTTCAATGGACTCACACTCACGTTCGACAACACACATCCATTCGCCCTCGGTGTGTTCAACTGGCACTGACCAAATACTACGCCAGAAATTAATCATGGCTGTAGTATCCGGCAGCTGTTCGTCCGACACAAGTTGGTCAGTTCCCTCCCACTTCCGGTATACCTTCCTCTGGTCACTCTGGAAGAGGCGATTCTGCTGGAATCGATCCACACAAGTGACACAAGCCATGTAGTCGTGAGGCCTGATATCAGTCCCCACGAAGGCCCGGTTCACAAATCGCATGACACGGGGGCGATTATTCCCCTCACTGAAGCAGATCAACTTGGCAATGAGAGTCCTAAACGTGTTGATACGCCGCTCGATCCGCACTTGCCATGCAGGAGCACCCCCGGCACGCCGCGGAGCTCGGTCAAGATCTGGTAGCTTGACACGAGCAACACGGCACGCCGCGATGGCCCCGCAGTACATAATCGAGTGAGTATCAACTAAATCTTCACTAGCACGTAAATACGGCTCTAGTAAAGCGTTCAGAGCTCCCATTAGCATAAGGTTTCGTCTATTCGTGGGCAAGCGTGGTATTCGCGGCCTAGAGTTAGGTGCGAGCCTATTATTATTATTATATATGGCCTTGTCAGTATATATAGTTTGTTTGGAATAGGGCTAGCGATAATTGAAGGCGATGTTATTATGTCAATTTTATCGACAAAAATGCCCCCATATGTGGGTCCACCCCCCTCCTCTTGGAATGGGGGCTTAATTTTTTAAATTTATTTTTTATATGACTACAAAAAAAAAAATATTCTTATGGGCCCGTCTTACAGATAAACAAAAAACATCATTTGAAAGCCAATAATATGTGTCATTAAGGATAAACGTTCGGTTGGAGCGCGAAATTCAATTTTTTTTTACTGACTAATAATAAAATAAATCATCAACATATTCCTCCAAGGTTTACTACTGACATATACGACTATTTCATGAAAATGTTATTAATATACCTTGGAGGAATATGTTGATGATTTATTTTATTATTAATCAGTAATTATACTACCATTCTTCTCGCAACTAACATGTTGAAAACTTACGACCTATAACTGAGCTGCAATTAGCAAAAAACGTGATAAAATTTGAATTTCGCGCTCCAACCGAACGTTTACCCTTAAAAAAACACCAGATGTGAAACGGCACGCGATAATTGAAAGTATAGCGATCGCAACGCAGAGCGAGGGACAACTGGCCGACTAATTTTAAAGTTAATTTGTCCCAGACAAATCACCGTATTTTTTTACCTGGCCCCAAAACAAAATACTATTACGTCCCTTTCTTTCAAGTTTAAGAAAGCCTGTACTAATATTGCCTGCCTGCTCGCACGCCCTATCTATTCAATAGTTTGGGTAGCGACCTGACCGATTTTTTGCACAGGGCGCTCTCGTAATGGTCATATTCAAACAATAATTACTTTAGAACTATGCAACGTATAGCTATGATTTAGGTATGATTATGCAGGTAATATCTTTGTATTTTTGATAATACCAAAAAAAGTTAGTATTAAATGGCTAGTTTCTGCAATAAGATTAAAATAAAATAAAAAAAGGTTTTTTTTTGACAATAACTAAAATTCTTTTTTTTTTTAAGTTTTTTGGTCATTATTTTTCATTTAATGACACATAAATGGCTTTCAAATGATGTTTTTTGTATCTCTAAGGCGGGCACATAAGAAATAAATATTGTTTTTGTGTAGAGTCACATAAAAAATAAATTTAAAAAATTTTGCCCCCCTCCATTCCAAGAGGAGGGGGATGGGCACACATATGGGGGCATTTTTGTCGATAAAATTGACATAATAACATCGCCTTAAATTATCGCTAGCCCTATCCCAAACACACTGTATATAATAATAATTGAAACTAAACTTGTGTTAAGGGTAAACGTTCGGTTGGAGCGCGAAATCCAACCGACGCCTCCACCTTAAATTGCTCTTCACTTCGACTCTCGACCGTCGGTCCCGCTGGACCGCGCTGGCCACACCGTCCGATCCGATAAAAACCGTAATAGTTTCATGATTGTTTCATGGTAACCCTATATAAATAGGTAATATCTATGGAATCTACATAATATGACCAGCCTAAAAATATATAATTCGTCTGTCTATATCCGACGAAGAAATAAGGCTAAAAAACCATCTATAAAAATATACTGATAACGATCTAAACGTCTCCTATTTTGCGGAGAGAATCATCTGTTCCTGTACTATTATATTTTCTGTGATGGTATATACATACATCATATTGATTTATTTTTTAGGCAAATCTTGCCCTTTTTAAAATCGACCTAGCCCGAAATCTTACTACCTAGTTGGCAGCACTGGTCAATTCTGTCTGTCAAATAATCAAGGAACAAATATTTATACTACCGAGTTGGTTGTCATGTCACACTAAAAATCAAGATAATTTATTTGGTACTTTCAAATTGGAATTTATTTTGCAAGAACATATTGTTAGTTGATATGCTAAAATTATGCACCTCTTGCTTAAATATATTGAATTGTATTGTACTTGACCCGGAAATGTATAAAATTATAATATGGTTCAATCAACAATGTAGCAGGTTTAGCATGATGTTTCAATTTTTCCTTCATTTACTGTTATTTTCAGGCTTTCGCGGAAAATCGTCCTGGACTTTTATCATCGGACTGTTTCTGTATCATTATGTTTCATAGCATTTATGATGAAAAACTGATAGGGTGTGTTGCTGTGTCTGATACGGATTTTATGTCTTTGAAGACTTTGGGAACTAGTTTGTCCAATGGGCCACTGTCTAAGTTGTTTTCGAAATCAAGCTAATGCTGATATAACAACATCTCCTCAGAGAAAGAAAGATGGTAAGTGATGTGAATTAGTGAACGTATTCTCAACTATTATTTACAATTTGGAATATTTTGATGAATTTGGTCTAATCGTAACCTGCTATGGATCTCACGGAGGTAAAAGTAATGATTACTACCTATAGTAATAATTATGAAATTTTGTTGTTTATAAAATTGTAGTTACAAATAAACCATAAGTTGTAATGCCTGAATAGTTTTGGGTGATATTTGGCATTTACCTATGTTCATCATACCCTTGATTGACAAATATAGCTCACATAGATAATCTGGGAAAACCAATTATGTTGTAACTGCAAGGCAAATTAGTTTTGTATCATGGTACCTACCTGTAAGAATTAATAAATAGATCTTGATTGATAAATGATTTTATTGACTCAGTTATTTAGACACATCTATGACATGAAAAATAATATTTGTGATCAGATGATAATAAACCTAATATAGCAATATTTAAAACTTATTACCTAACCATAATTCCTGGGTCAATTGTATAGAAGATAATAATATTAAATCACAATATAATTATCATTGATTAATCTCAATATGGTAACTATTTTATGGTAGGATTAATTCTCATTTCACTTACTATTTTTTCAGAGATGACAGAAGTTGCTGTTACTGTGTCAGTATATCCTCAAGAAGAACCACTTCTCCATGGCAATGACCATAGTTTAAATAGTATAAGAAGCATTACCAATGTACAAAATGCAAATATAATTTCTGTTGGAGTTCAGTGTCCTAGTGAAGCAATAAACACTCTGAGACCAAACTTAACTTCTGAAAAATTACCTAAACCTTTTTACCAAAAGCTGCCATCTATCCCTCGTACAATGTCATCATTAGCATCAAGTGAGCCACGTGTATCTGACACCAAGATTAATCAATTGTTTGAGCAATACAGAGACTCTTTGGAAGATGCAATATTAGCAGAAGGCATTGAAAACCTATGCAATGACCTACAACTGAATCCTGATGATTTTAAAGTTTTAGTTTTGGCTTGGAAACTTAATGCTAGTCAAATGTGTAGATTCACTAAAGTTGAGTTTGTACAAGGTTTAAAAAATATGAAAACAGATTCTATAAAAGGGATACAACATAAGTTGAATGAGATAATAAGTGAGGTAAGAAGAGATTCAGAACAATTCAAGGATTTATACAGGTTTACTTTCAAGTTTGGCTTGGATGTTAACACTGGCCAGAGAATACTACCTACAGACATTGCCATTGTATTGTGGCGTCTAATCTTCACACATAATGAACCTTCAGTTTTAGACAGATGGCTGAGTTATTTAGAAAAGAATCCTCATATTAGGGGTATTCCTAAAGATACTTGGTACATGTTTTTAAATTTCTGTGAATTTGTCGGTAATGATCTCAGTAGCTATGATGATACAGAGGCTTGGCCCAGCCTTTTTGACGATTTTGTGGAATATGAAAATGACCAAATGAATCAAAATGTAAACAAGAATGATATGAAAATACAGGATTAAATGCCTGTTTGCCAAATTAATTTTACCTGCTGTAGGTACTTATGTAATGATATTGAGACTGATAATTTGATAATGTATGTTCAATGCTGTATGTATCTGTAAAGTTAACAATAGGGTAGTGTAATGTATATAATATCACAGTTTAAATATTCCCTACTTAAGCGTGTTTTAGACTTCGTCAATAAAAAATCAACTTTGCATGGAGTGTATCTATGATACCTATAGTAAATAATGATAATTATATTATGTAATATAAATGAACGTATATTAGGTAGGTAAATTTAAATTACGCATTTATATTTTGTGACAATCCTGGAACGTCTGCGTGCGACAGCATAAGTACCTACACGGGCGGTACGCGGCGGCGGCATCACCCGACATAAATTCCCAACTGGTAGGGAATAGTTAACCTGTGGTAGAAATATCTTGCAGCAGTGTGGCACTTCCTGGCAGAGCCACCATCACGGATTTGAATTCAGAGTCTGTTGCTATTTTGTCCCTAATTTGTCCTTGGTTCAAAAGTTATAAGGATTCTTAGGTGGCCCTGGCAGGAAGTCAGGAAGCATACTTCCTGGCAGGGCCACCTCATATCTCAAGAACTAGAGCACTTAGCAAAGATCTGTTTGCTTCCAGAATTTGTCCTTAATTTCTCAAATTTTGTCTTCGAATCCCAGATTTTGTCGCGTCCTGATTCAGAAGTTATTGATGAATCTTAATTCTATATACTCTTGTACAGGCGAGTAGAAAATACTTTTGATATCTTTATTAAATTGCTTTAAAACTTTGAACTGTCTAAATAATAAATTATACTAAATAACCTATTCATAGTTGAAAAACATATGTATTTTAGTACCATGAGTATAAAGGATAAAAAACAGGTTCCTAAAAAAGTAAATTCACAGACAAAAATGTGTTTTTTAATTATGTATTTAAATTGAAGTCTTTCTACCATACAAATACCCTCGTACACACGGCCACAGATCAAGCTACACACTGCGGCACCTTATGCGGTTGTTATAGGTGCTATTTTGCAACAAAAATGTGTAGCTTGATCTGTGGCCGTGTGTACAAATAGATTTTTAATATCTTCCAAAATGAGAATGATTTGAACGTTTAAAATTTTCAATTAGAGAAAGAGGGAAATACAAAGAAGTGACGTCACGTTTCAGTATCGCCTTTTAAATTACGCACAAAACTTCGTTTTGTAAGAGATATAGTATAATTTTTTGACCATTTTCAAATTTGGTTTCGAATTATGTTATTGCATAACGTATATAACTTTTGAACTAGGGCGCGACAAAAACTGATATTCGAGGACAAAATAGCGACAGACTTGGAATTCAAATCCGTGATGGTGGCACTGTCAGGAAGTGCCACACCTTACAGTGAACAAGAAATGTGAAGCTAGTGTAGGTACCTATTAATATAATGAGATTTGAAATTAATTCTTCATAATGTATTATTATATTTTATAACTTCATGATTGTGAATATTTATATCTAAGTTAAGGTAATGGCACAAGTCATGCACAGTGCTCCAGTCATGGACAGTTTAAACTTAAATGATAAAAAGTTGGTAATTCTGTACGATCTCTTTCCACTGGTAAGTGGAAAAAATTGGTAATTTCTGTACGATTTATTTCCACTGGTAAGTCCATGACTGGAACATTGTTCATGACTCATGCCACTTCTGGAATTAGACAAAGGGATGTCAAATTTGCGTTACAATTTCGGTATCTTGCGGTTATAATTAACTATTTATAACATTTGATTAATTCTCATCATAACTCATTATTGTCATCACTTATATTTTATAATTATTTTACACATCATTTATCAGTATGCAGAAAGTTCAATGCTCGTAAAAAAAAACTGTTAACCAATTTTTTTTTCATAATTAGTTATGGTTTCCTTTAATTTCATTTCACATAAAAGTATAACTCATAGGGCGAAAAATTTCAGCAATTCCATAATAAAGTTATATACTTACCTATTTGACCAAAATGGAACACATGGAACAGTTGACTTTTTCGCACTTAGAGTATGTCTCATATCAAAGTTGTTTCTTTTAATCAGATCTTTCTCACCTGAAAATTTAAGCTGAATTAAAAATAATCTCATAACATTTTGATCGTTTAGGTACTCTATGT
Organism: Tethea ocularis; assembly: GCA_963555595.1. Classification (NCBI taxonomy): domain Eukaryota; kingdom Metazoa; phylum Arthropoda; class Insecta; order Lepidoptera; family Drepanidae; genus Tethea; species Tethea ocularis. The sequence goes on from OY741966.1 coordinate 6,198,451, forward strand.
CACTCATGGGCACGGATGAAATAATTGATTCTAAAACTACCCCACGCTTCTAAATCAAGGATTTAAAAAGGAATGAGAACTTTTTAGAAGAAGCACATATTATTCGTATAGAATAATTTCATAATTAATTAATTGCACTCCCGCGGAAGCTAAAGATGTATTGGTATCTATAACGTAATATCGACAAAATCACAACTCTGGCACATTACGTCAAAATTCCTTTTTTAAAAGATTCCTCAGACACGGTGTAAATATTATATTACCACGGTTATTTATTACCGTGCCCCAGAGCTCGCGCGCGGACTATACCTTATCTACCTTTACCAGTACTATTATAGTGTGGCACTTTCTGGCAGGGCCACCAACACGGATCTGAATTCCAAGTCTGTCGCTAATTTGTCCTATTTTATCCTCAAATATCAGATTTTGTCGCGTCCTTGTTCAAAAGTTATAAGGGTTTTTAGGTGGCCCGTGTTATAACTTTTGAACCAGGACGCGACAAAATCAGGGATTTGGGACAAAATTTGACAAATTAATGACAAATTCTGCAAGCAAACGGATCTCCGCTAGGTGCTCTAGTTCTTGAGATATGAGGTGGCCCTTATAACTTTTGAACCAGGACGCGACAAAATCTGATATTTGAGGACAAAATAGGACAAATTAGCGACAGACTTAAAATTCAAATCCGTGTTGGTGGCCCTGCCAGAAAGTGCCACACGTACTATTATGTATCTGTGCCGAAAATATACCCTCAGATTACGATCTGTTACTTTTACTATTATGATTAAATAGGTATGATTTTCGATATTCAAACTTTTGTAACTAAGGATCTATGTAACGACCATAAAAAAACAAAATTTGACTAATTGAGTTTCCTGGTTTTGCCTATAGTGGGTGGTTTCATATATGTGATCAAGACCATTTAGGAAGCAGGTGGTTTCATGTGATCAAGAATATTTAAAATACGCAAGAGGTGGTTTCATTTGAAATACCCTCACATGCCTCACCCTGAAATTAAATTATATAATAATAAGAATAATAAATAAATTAGGGATTCTTATTTAGAATAAATATATTTTTATTGTCTCAGAGTTTAACTTCTTTATCTCTACCCATGGGTTATACATGGAGGAACAAGGTGGATGATTCCTCCATTGAAAAGGGAAGATCTTCCGCCAGGCTAGGTCATCGTGCCTGGGGACCGCGGTCCAACTGTTTTTTGTGATCTTGGAACCTGTATAAGTAGTATATGCGAATGCGCGAACAAACTCCACAAGCGCGATGTAGGTTGTATGCAGATATAGCTATGCCATTAGATGTAGCTGACGGTCGCTAATTAATTATTGAAGAGGTTAATAAAAAACATTTACGAATCACATTATTACTGGATTATGGCGAAGCTGAAACAAAGAGCGGAAGAGGTGTGTGTGGTTAGGTGGCCCTGCCAGGAAGTAATCTTACTGGCAATCAAAATTCAAAACTAATTTATTCAGTTTAGGCCCTAATAAGGCACTTATGAATGTCAAGTCAACAGTTACAATTTTACAATAGACTCTACCCAACGGTTCGGAATACACTTGAACTGAGAAGACTGAGGGTCACCTCATATCACAAGAACTAGTGAGACAAATTCTGGAAGTAAACAGATCTTCCCTAGTTGGTCTAGTTCTTGAGATATGAGGTGGGCCTCCCAGGAAGCATACTTCCTGGCAAGTTCTTGAGATATGAGGTGGCCCTGCCGGGAAGCATGCTTCCTGACCATTATAACTTTTGAACCAGGGCGCGACAAAATCTGATATTCGAGGACAAATTACCGACAGACTTGGAATTCAGATCAGTGATGGTGGCTCTGCCAGGAAGTGCCACACTCGTGAGCATGTCTCGGGTATACTTTTGTATTCACTAATGGTATGATATGGTAGAATCTCTACATTGAACTTGGGGAATACCACTGGTTTTAATTTATTAGCTTGAGCTTTCGGTGAAAGCACTAAGTAGAGATTATGCAGTAGCCTTCTAGGCTTACAGGGTCGGCATTAGGTGGACCCCCTACCTACCTGCTTGTCAGCCATCTGACCACAGACTAAAGAAGTAATGAAGAATAGTTCGTTTACACACTTCAATCATTATTTTTACCGCTAGGTGGATTTATGTACTAATAAATGGGCGGAGTCATCGCCGTACCTCGTCCCCCTGTCACCCGCATTTAGGCGACGCTTCTTTCTTATGAGATTTTGCCTTGCCACATCTCCATGCATTTTCTACTTCGTGCATCTGACACTAATAAAAAACAATGAAAATTACATAGCGTGAAGCATGGAGATCCATGAACCATGGTAAACATCCCCCTGCCTACACCGCTGAACCGATTAATGTAAAATTTGGCATGTGCATAGATTTTGTCACGTAGGGGGTCTACGTGACAAAATCTATGCACATGCCATTTAAGAAGCGATTTTTCGAAATTCCTTTCCACAGCGGTGGAAACGGGCCCTTTGTGCGATTTTAAGAATCTTAATATCTCTGGAACCTTAGGGTCTAGAAGTCTGAAATTTTTAATGTAGCTTTTTCAGTAAAAAATATTAGATATGGGTGCGAGCGTTTCTCAAACTTTTGTCTATGGGAGGAAAATTTAAAAAAATAAGGGATTTGCTTTGTTTCCGTTAAACCTTGATAACTTTGTGAGTTTGAATGCTACAAACTCAAAATTAATAGTGTAGGTAGTTTAATAATATTGCTATAATATATTTTCGGCGTTTCTCAAACTTTTTTTCTTCGAGGAAGATATTACCGATGGAAATTATGCATTTTTCAAACTCTTATATCTCTCCAACGGCTGAAGATAGGCAAATGAAATTTCGTATACGCGTTATGCTATACAAATACTACAAATTTCAACTCGGCTTTTGTCAAAGTTTTGCCCATAGACAAAGTAAAAATGTTGAAAATTTACTTTTAGCATCATGTTTTTCTCATTTAATATTCATAGCAGAAGCTTGATTTTTGGAATATAAGCTTTCTACAGTATTTGTTTCGAAATGTACTGTTAAGTTTCTCAAACTTTTCATGCGGCATAAAGTTATAAAGGGTGAAATATCCAATTTTTGCACTTTAATATATTTTTGTAATGGCTCTAGCTAGGGACCTTACATTTGGAATATTAACTAATCAATACAATTGAAACAATATTAAATCCAATGTTTCTCAAATTTTTCATAGTTGTCAATTTTATGACACCTTAAATTATTTTCTATGAATCTGAATAACGCAAGAACTATTCAACTAAGAAGCATGATTTTTTGGAAATAAGCTACCTATAGCCGGCTCTATAAGAATCCTAAAGCGTTTTGCAATACTATTTAGTAATGAAATGTTATAGAGGGTGGAAAATTTTATTTTTGCTCCTTAATATTTTTGTAATTACTTGAGCTAGGGATCTAAAATTTTGGGTGTAGACCATGTTACACAAATTTAACAACATGCAAATCAATAATTTTATTTTTTTTTAAAAATAGACAATTTTATGACCTTTTTAATTTTTTTTTATCAATCTGTATAACGCAAGAACTATTTAACTAAGAAGCATGATTTTTTGAAAATAAGCTACCTATATCAAGCACTATAAGAATCCTAAAGCATTTTGCAATACTATTTAGCAATTAAATATTATAGAGGGTGGAAAATTGTATTTTGGCCCTTTAATATTTTTGCAATTACTTGAGCTAGGGATCAAAAATTTTGGGTGTAGACCATGTAACATAATTGTAACAATATGCACATTAATAATTTTAAACTTTTTAATCACAGACAATTTTATGACCTTTTTAATTTTTTTTCATCAACCTGTATAACGCTTTTCCTATTGATTTCAGAACCACGAATTTCTGGTTATAAGCTACCCATAGCAAGCAATATAAGAATCCTAAAGCATTTTGTAATACTATTTAGCAATGAAATGTTATAGAGGGTGAAATATTTAATTTTTGCCCTTTAATATTTTTGCAATTACTTCAGCAAAAGATCCAAAATTTTGAATATAGACTAATTAATACAAACGAACAACATAGAAATCAAAATTATTCTAAATTTTAATCATAGATATTTATATGATTTTAAAAAAAAGTTCATCAGACTGTATAAGGCTACTCTATTCATATAAGTAGGTACCATATTTTATGAATTTAAGCTATCCCATAGCAAGCATTGTTTATAGCAAACTAAGAACCCTTCCATTCACAGTATTGCTCAATTTTCATGCCAAAATAAAGTAATAAAGCTTATAGGTATTTTTCTTCAATATTTCTAACAAGTGCTCTAAAATTTCTAAAATTATAGCATTTAGTCTATATAAAATAACTAGCTGTTCCCTCGCGTTCGCGGGATTAAAAGTAGCCTATAACCTTAAAAAGAGTATTTGTTTCTATGAAACCCGTAATAGGTATCTACAACAATTCAACTTAAAAATATTAAACGCAGAAAAGCAGTTTATCATCAAACTAATTACGTAGGTATAGGACTTCACCCGTATTTCAGGTGAAGTCGTGCATAGTTCGGTTCTTTTCGGTATTGCTCGGGTTACATCGGGCGATCGCTGTCATCCATTACCATACCGCGCTATACATGATTCCCGCTTAGCGTTTTTTTTTATTATTGCTCGGCTCTGAAGGATCGTAGCGTGATTTAGCTTATAACCATTCTTAATAATTGGGCTTTCAATTGCAAAAAGATTTTTCCAAATCCGAATGGTAGATCCAGTGATTAGCGCTTTCAAACAAACTCTTCAGCTTTATTATTAGTATAGATAGATGGATTAATCATGGATAGGTTTATGTTGGTAGTTCTTGACATCTGTATCAATCTGTATTGTATGAGACAATCATTTTAGAAACTGTCCTTAGTTTCTCACAAGTCCTGAAATAAAAATACCTACCTACTTATCTCCGGGTTTACCGCTCTGCCAATTTTCATTAAACACTGTTTCAACGTTTAGAAAGAAAGAAGAAAGAAAAACACTATCTCTTTCATGCCATCCGAAGCTTATAAAAAAGAAACAATATCGAACACATAATGAATTCAATATACCTACAAATTTAATAAAAAAATATAAGAAGGCTGTATGGTTCTGAACCTTTGACTGTTTTTTTTTTACTTATCAAAAACTTAGGTAAGCTACTTCATTCATGGATTGTAATTTTTAACCAGTGTTTAGACGTGAAAACTGAACTCCACATGCAAAATATATTTAGGTATGTAGCATTCAATCGTCACAGAACTACTAACTATATCTACATGTTCCTGGATATTTACTAGCCTAAAACTTTCCTCTAGGAACCTGAACCTAAGAGGATACCTATCTTTGAAAAGCGCTTCATAATCTGTACTGTGGTTCTCAAGGTATGAGAATATACTAACGGACAAATTGACCTACATATTATTTGGTTGGGTAAATTGAGAACGGGGTGTTCATGAACTCTAATGCGGGTGAAACCGCTGGGCGAAAGCTAGTCGCTGTATGTATGGGTGATGTTTAAAAATATAAGTACAATAGTATTCATAAATTTTTATTTTAAACAAAATAATAATATAGTCGCAGCCTGCCAGTGCTCGGTCGGTGCGGTCGGCGCGCGAGGCGGCCGCGCCCCCGAGGGTGAGGACGGCGGCGCGAGCGGGCGGCAGCCGGCGCGTGCAGGTGGCTACACAAGGCAATACGCAGCCCGCACCGCCATCGCACCTTTCAGATACTCCCGCTACGCTTCTCTACAAGCATTTCGACAATCACCTACGTATATCACCACGTGAACCGAGTTAGGGGGCTACGTACGCCTCGCATCTTGTCCACACATATACACAAAATATTGATAATAATATACAGTCTCCTCTAGAGTTAATCTGATTATATTAAAAAAGCTGAAAATTTATTAATCCATAATATACATTATCATAACGATTTAGGGTTGGTCGGGGTGAAGAACCGTCGTAGTAACCCTCGTATGCGAATGAACTTTACACAACTTTCCATAAGTACTCTCGGTTTGTGCCTAAAATAATATTTTATTTTTTACTAAATCATAATAGTCCACTATTTGTCGAGACATGTCGATCTGTAATACTTCAGAGGTCACACTATGGTAGTGACGGTGTGTGAGACCAACCAAGAGCGACCCTCAACGCCACGATCAAGTCCACTTCCAGATGACTGTTAAAAAAATACATCCTCGTTCGAGTTTCGCCCGTGTATTGGTCCACTAGAGCAATATATTAAAATCTATCATCATAATTCGATAAAAATATTGCAGATAATATATTAACATTAAAACAAACGTCGTAATTAATTTGATCTACAGAAGTAAAATTCTCAGTTAAAACTGAAAATCATCAAATATCATATAAACATACGCGTATTGTATAGCGATATTAAATTCAAAATAAAACATATTTCTGCTTTTCAAAATATAAACATTATTATAATAACCATTATATCCATAGTATTTGAAAGTATTATAATCACTAGTATATAAATATTAATTAGTTTGATCACCATATTGAGATTCACTTGGAGACAGTAACAAGTAGCAGTAACGAACGCCGCGCCAGTTACGATACCATCCATTTAATAGAATTTAAAAAAAGATTTGAATTAATCACCACCACGTTTTACTATCTCTAAGCGGGTGATCATCCTAATAATAAATATATGAGAGCCTCATCCATCGAAAACCGCTTCACTCCTGATAACAATACAGCAAAATAAGATTTTCCACTAAAAATAAAATTAGCATCATCTTGTCACGTGTATATTTGAGAAATCTACACGATGTGCAACACTAATATTTCATAATCAATATCGACCAGATAAGCAGTGTTAATTTGAAATTAGAACAGTTTTGTATAGACATATCATAGGAATAGCATAACTGAGATTTATCTAGTGGTTAAAAAATCGGACCTTAGAATAAAATTGTGACATAAAACAGTCAATAAAAAATATCACCATTTCGTTTTGGAGAGTAAATTATTAGTTAACTACCCATATTTTTCTCAATAACAATATGTACACAGTAGGATTATACATACTACATATTTTAGTTGAATACAGACCTTAAGCAGAAAATAAACATGTGTGAAATTTAAATTACGGAGTTGAAAATGTACTGTGAATGATATGATTGAATACAGTATGAACATCGTGTAAATTTTAACTAACTTGCTCTGCTGTGTTTTGCGCTGTAAGAGTATTTCTTGTATGAGGCCTAGCTAGCTATACTATAATATTAAGAACTAGAAAATAAATGTTTTTAAGTGGAAATTACATCACAATGAAGCAATACACTCGAGCTCTCACAGGATACATATCCCCAAATTCAGGATTACATATTACATGCATTCTCTGTTGATATAGGTTTTGGAAAGGCCTATCCTAGCTAAATTACAAACTGTAGTGCCAATTTACTCAATCACTTTTAGGACTTTGCCAATCGCGATAGTTTTGTCTGAAAAAAAGAATAGAATATGAATTCAATAATTTTAAATGTGTTAACATTTGAATTATAATTATGTTACTGCTTTTAGGTCCAATTTCACCAACGTCGTAAAGAAATAATCCCCGAATAAGTAACGCTATTTGACCGAATTTGCATAGAGAATCTGTCAAATTGACATAATAATTTCCCAGTGGATTAGTGTTATACGTTGTCGGTGAAATTGGGGCTTAGGTAGGCATCATCCTTGTTTTATAAAAAACTACTCACTCTCATCTCTTAATGTGAATCTGCCCATTTGAGCAAATTTCTTGAATGGTTCTAAGCAAATGACACCCGCGCACTCTATCCTCATGATAGCAACTTGGTCCTGTTTCACGAAACGCGGCCGTGTCTTTGACTTATCACCAGTTTTCTTGTCGACTAAACAGATGAGTGCCTGCAATTTAAGATTTATTTTATTTCTGTCAGGCTGTGTAATTATTAATATATTGTTAAAAATAGATTTACCTTCACAGTTATTTCTTCGGCTGCGCAATGTATATGCATGACAGCAGAATAACCCGCACATATGATGGACTTATGCTCCAAGATTACTACTTGAGCATCAAAAACCTGTCAAATGTTCATTAAAACTTTAAAAATATTATATAATGTAATATTCAGGGTAATTTTGGGAGGTTAGGTCTAATACTGGTACACACCGTTATTGCATCATTATCAATAATTCTAGAAAATTTCAGGAGCCTCGGCGTTACTACTAAAGTATGACACAACTTAGATGTAGCATCGGCAAATCGTATATCTAAACTTCACTTCCGATTTACACAAATATTCTAAGTCATTTATTATTGCGCCATTCAATGTTCAACAAGATCATTTTCGCCTAAAGTATTAAAAAACATGGGTAATGTTGTAGGCGCACTCTTTTCGGGAATGATCGATTTTAAGAATTAAGCCGATGCTTCATCTAAGTTGTGTCATACTGCACAAAGTTATGACAGTTTGACGTTTAGCATAAATCTCTGCTAAAAGCTTTTACTCTCTGAAACTTAGTGGGCGAAATCTTATTTTTAGTTACAACTTTCGTTGAAGCGTATTTTAATGCTATGCTAATTTGTAGATATTTCTTTGTAATTCGTATGAAAATATATTAGTGTTGTTTTCCATCATATCTATATGTCACCGTATGATTGAGAACTCCGTTAGTTAAAACAGCAAGGATAAATTTTAAGCCGATTTTTGTTTTTGGCGTAGGTAGGTATATCAATGTATGGTAAATGAATTGTGCGATATAGTAGTATAAGCAATGGAGAGGGCTATGCTCGGAGTTTCCCTGCGAGATCGGATCAGAAATGATGAGATCCGCAGGCAAACCAAAGTAACCGACATAGCCCGTAGAATTGCCAAACTTAGTGGCAGTGGGCGGGGCACATCGCTCGTAGAACCGACAGCCGCTGGGGCAGAAAGGTTCTCAAGTGGCGACCACGAACCGGAAGACGCAGCATGGGCAGGCCCCCCACAAGGTGGACTGACGATCTTGTTAGTGTCACGAGAAACCGCTGGATGCGGCTAGCGCAAGACCGGTCATCGTGGAGATCTTTGGGGGAGGCCTTTGTCCAACAGTGGACGTCTTTCGGCTGATATGATGAGTAGTATAATGTCGTACAGTCTTCTGCTATGGGGCTCGGTGGCGGACTTGGAATCTATCTTATCATACAGAAAAGGGCAATTCGCGAAATCTATTCCTTGAGTCCCCGCGAATCCCTACATAACCTTTTCATAAACAATGTATGCTATCGAAAAATTGTTAAAGAAACTAGATAATTATTTTTAAAGACCTATTTAACGATATCCCACTTGGGTTGTTTATCATCATTGGATGCAAAAAAATGATTTTAATATGGAGACATATGAAGGAAGCATAATATAATTTATTACTCACTCTTCCCGTTGTTATAGGTTCAGTAGTGTCACATAAAACAAAACCTGGCGATACGTCTTCTTCCTCAATTCCTTTGAGTTTCACTTTGACATTTTCGCCTGGACCAATAGAAGTTACTTCGATGTCATCAGACCATAGTTGATCGACGGTAACTTGAACCTGTTTCAAAGCAAATATATATAACCATAAGAAAAAAATACATACATCTTGGCCATATCATGTTCTAGAAGCTCTTAAGTGTATAAATTTGGGTAAACATAATCACAATTTTATTAATAACTTATTCAGTTGAGTTGAGACGCTATTTGAGTGGAAAAATTATATTTAAATTGTGAATGAAAATGGTGAAAAAATATTGTCTTCTATATTATAATTAATCCGATTAATAGATTATCATTACAACCTTCGGCCCATTTTGGCCGGATTTTCTGGCAAGCGCCGACATTGAACGAATGAGCGAGAGCTCGATAGACGTGGCGACGACGCACGGAGGGTCACCAATCTTTTTCTTAGGGTTTTTAAGGTTGTGGCGATAGCCTATTAATCTGATTATTTAAGTATTAAAATTAAAAAAACTTTAAATTAGCTCCGCTAACAAAGTCTCTTACTCAGGTGATCTAGCTAAACATATTATTTGATCACACAAAGATACTCGCAAAGTTCTAGTAAGTATCATATTTATATTAATGGTAGGATAGTCCGGTAGTAGAGTCTATTGTAAAACTGTAACTGTTGACGTTCATAAGTGCCTTATTAGGGCCTAAACTGAATAAATGAGTTTTTGATTTTGATTTTGATCATTATTCTTACCCTGTTAGGCATAAGGAATAGGGTGCTTGTTTTGCGAGTGACCCCCGCTTCGACTTTACCCATCAGCACGGTTCCCATGTCTTTGTATTTATCCACAACGGGCATTATAAAAGGTCCATCCATTTTGCGATTTAGAGATGGTAACTCATCTATCAGTTGAATAAATGAAGGACCCCGGTACCATGGACAAATTTCTTCAGTCAACTGGAAAATAAAATACATAATATTTTGTAAGGACATTCACAAATAACCGACCATATAAGTAGGAACAGTTTGTCAGTTTGTATTCTCGTAACTCGAAAACCACAATATATAGGTACCGATTTTTATCCTTCTAGGTTCCTCCTAGGCTCTTAGGAGGCTCCTATATTGCCCCATAAATATATTATGCTTGTGGAGCCAAAGGTGTGTCAAGTATTACATGTTTAAGTTTTACTTAATAGTCAATTTAGTTTTGTTACAAATTACTATAATATGCAAATTACAATCCATTACCTAATAGACTTTGGTCACATTAAAAATAAAAACAGTCAAAAGCTCAGAGCCATGCAGCCTTTTTATATTTTACTAGCTGTTCCCCGCGACTTCACTCGCATACCTTCGAGGATAATGTAGCTTCCTATTAGTGAAAGAATTTTTTGTGCTTGTATAATGATATAGTATAATCAATTCTAAAATTTTGTTTTTTTTTTATATAATTCATGAAAAGATCGACGAAAAATTCAAATCCCCCAGCTATTTTACCCCCTTAGGATCGAATGCATAAACCGTGGTCATAGTAAGGGTATAGTTAACTTTTACCGCCGAAAGGAAGCAAACTGGGTTGCTCGTGTCACTAGCAGACGCCTACGTTAAAATAGCTATCTGTATTTCAGCTCGATTAGTAGTGGTTTGAGCAATGATAGATCAGTCAGTAATGCTTTCCTTGTATATATTTAGATGACAATCAGCATTCATTTTTTACTTACTCTTTCCAATAAACCTTGTCCAGTTTGGCCGGATACAGGTAAGAAGGACAAGTCTTTTGCTGGATTGAAGCCCAACTTTTTGAGGTATGGCAGGATTTTGTCTCGACATTCATTGTATCTGAAAAAAGAAATCCTTTTTGGTGGGATTTCTTGACATAAAAACAGACTAAGTTCGCCTCAAATAGGTTTTAATCTGAAACTTCGTTTTTTTCGAATTACTTTATTCGCCGGTATTTCTTCGAATTTGACTATCGATTTATATTTTTTTTTGCGATTTAATAAAAAGTGGAGGCGCCCTAACACAAAGGCGGCGCGCGCGTGGACCGCTTTAATGTGGGCATCAAAGGTCAAATGGTCATCGAGAATTACTCCCGAGATATTTGGCTTGCCTATCCCATGGGATTGGTTCACCGAATAGAGTAACTGCCTTTGGGGGGGTGGGGGCACCTCGTTGGTAGGGTCTGTAGACAGCCTGGCTTTTGGTGGGGTTGATCTCGATCAAGCAAGATTGATGTTTTATACTAAAAGTAAAATATGTTTTTTTTTTCCAAGTTTTTTGACTTGTTGTTTATGTTGTTTATAATGATGAGTTCAATCATCCCTAGAAACTCCTCATTGTAAAGTACTTTGGCTACTCATTGAAAAGTAATCCTATGTATATATAAAAAAAAAGGATTTTAGATTTGTCAAGATAAATTTTCACACTGTTTAGGTACATTGTCTCCAAGCACCTTTTGGTGTGTTCCGACAGCTGCACTTGAGAGCCAGTTCCTTTCTAGGCTTTGTGTGCCTACCACCATTGGCCACATCATCACTGACCACGGTGATATTGTGGTCAAACACAGGCCTATACATAGTAAAAAATTAAACAGAAATTTATTTCTGTACTGTCCGTAGACAGTCCTGTTTGTTAGTGTCTGATAAACTAACGTAAAACATATTTTTTCTACCTTTTCTCATCCCAGTTGACAGTGGGATCATCCATTTTATTTACGAGTGCAACTAAATGTTTCACGCCTGCTGTTTTCGCTAACATGGCGTGCTCACGAGTCTGCCCCCCTCTGTCGAAACCAGTTTCAAATTCACCTTTACGTGCGGAAATAACCTGAAAATAATTAATAAGATCATACAAAAAAAGTATAATGCTTTTTTTACGACAGTAATAGCACAGAATAAAGATGTAACCAGTACGGAAACTACCTACAAACGCTCGAAACGGCTCACTCACATAAACATGCGCATCTACGAGAGCTCTAAGCGGTTCTCGCGGTGCTGTCTGTACTATGTAGTGAGTGCCGCGAGTTATTGTGCATGATATTGCGTAGTGCGTAGTATACGGCTGTTTGAACTCTGTCGATAGTACTATCAAAATCTAAATTCAAGATGGCGGCTGAAAGAAATTATCAACTTTTTCATCATGGGTGTCGTTTTTATGGATTTCGAGGGTGTTGAAGCCGATAGTGCTATCAAAATGTAAATCCAAGATGGCGGCTCCAAGAAATTATCAACTTTTTCGTCATGGGTGTCGTTTTCATGGTTTTCGAGGATGTTGAAGCCAATAGTGCTATCAAAATGTAATTAAAATAGAATAGTATTTCTTTTTCAAAAGTTGTGTACCTTCCACCAGTACCAGCTTCATTTCTAATGAAAATGACAAGCGGTACGGTTAAATCCGAAAAAGAGTGACAAACACCCGTAAACAGAGCTCATTAGCCCTGCCCGCGCGCCACCTGCGGCGCCTACCGCGCACCGAACCGTGGCTCGCGTACGCTCCCGCCAAAACTTGTAAAAGGTTATGCCATAATGATAAGTTAGTGACCAACCAAAAAAAACAGATCTACAAGTTGTGTGTCAATATTAAACTGTTTTCCGTATTTAAAACTATCGAGAGTAACCGACGCCATGATATACCTACCTACCTATTATTGTATTTGTAAACTAGCTATTTCGATTCGATTAATTGATCACTACAGAACATTGAATGTTTTAATTAAAAAAACAATACCATAAAACATTAAAAGTGACAACCCTACTGCTTCAACGGAGAGTAGGTATTTATTTTACCAACTAGGCTTAGTTTCAATACTGGTCGATATTTCTACTGTGGTAATAGGGTAGATGACTGTTCCTATTATCCTACTTCCTACTAAAATTATAAATGCGAAAGTCTCACTGTATTTCCCTCTCTCGCTAATTGAGAATTTCAAATATTAATGTCTTTCTCTTTTTTAAGATATTATTAATCTATTCATACGTAATAGCTATTTGTAAGGTAAAAATAATTTAAATAATAAAAAATAATTGTCATCCAGCCATATTATATCTCAAAGACTGATGGATGATTTTCAATCATCTCACGAAAACTGGTCCAACGAAAAATCGTTACAAAAGCTGAATGTGAATAAATGCGACTGAAAATTTATTTATTAGCAATTTCGAGGACACAAACCTCTTATACCAAGAAATCCAAGTTTTTTTTTTTAAATACATGAAATATGTCATATCTCGGCTGTGATGTTTCGTTTCCGAACAAATTGGATGCCGAATTTAAAGGATGGTTGTAGGTTGTATAATTAACATCATTATTACCAGAACAGCAAGGTCAGCTTGCGCAGCGCCACCAATCATGTTTGGAACAAAGCTTTTGTGTCCTGGCGCATCAAGTATTGTGAAATGCTTCTTATCAGTCTCGAAGTATGCTCTCCCCACCTCCACGGTTTTTCCCTTGTCACGTTCTGTTTAAAAGAAGGCGTTTTAGAAAAAAGAAATAAGATTGCTTGCATTACTTACTTACTGGGTCCTAGTGCAAAATAAAGTATATATGCATGGTAAATTTTTGCCTATTTTCTTAAATAATTTCATAATTATTTAAATGAAAACTAATTCAAATTCTTATTATTATTAATTTATTTAAAATTTGAGATTCTCGCAATGAGCCCTTTCATTTGATATATCACACAATATAGTTTGCAAAACAAACCCTTCAGCTTTATTATTAGTATAGACTTAAACTAAGTACCTAATTGATTACTCGAGTATCAAAATCGCTATCTCGCCCACATCACTATGTTTCCACCAGAGTTTTTACTCGAATCTTCTAATCATTCAACATCCTAATGTTAGTCGCTCAGGCTCCTAATGTAGGATTATTGAGAATGATATACCACCATCTGCATTATTTAGCCTAATAAATTCAACCAAAATCTCCCACCAATTATATCTTTAAAGATGGTAATTTAAATGTCATATACCTTCTTGGTTGGTGTCAAGTGCCCAGGACAGGTACCAGGACTCTCTGGACTTCTCTCGCGCCTCTCTCTCGTACTTGTCTAGTGTTCTCTTATCTACCATTCCCGTCAGAGACATGATTTGACCACCGATTGTTGACTTTCCAGCATCTGATACCAAGTTTATAATTTAAATGATGCTTGATATAAAAAAAATATGTTCTTATTAAACAACAACCGAGAATACAGGTCAGATTTTTCGATACAATAGTATGAATTGACTATCAGAATACGTTCGCACACTATATTTGTTCGTGCTTGCGATACACGTCGAATTTGATAGTCAGACCGCAATCTAAATCGGAAACAGTTTTTATAGCACAAGCTCTGCTTAGTTTGATGACTGTATGTAAACAATGTCCCACCCAGGAGTATGTTTATTTATAATCATTGATGATTAAAAATCAAATACTAGTATTTCACTCACCTACATGCCCAATAAATACGACATTTACATGTTCTTTTTTACTTCTAGTGTCTTCTACTCGAGGGGGCTTCTTCTTGGGGATTTTTTTCGCTGCTTCTGCATCTTCCTGTATACAACATAAAGCAGGCATAAATATAACCTCCGTAACCCATCGTCTGCAATGGACACTTTTTAAATACTAAGTGGTCTAGTGGTCTGCGACCATTTTGATTTTGAATGCTATTAAATTTAAATGTTTTGCCCGTTACAATTGGCGCATCTGAATACACAACATCGCGGTAACAATATAGGGAGAAGTGTGTTGAATTGATCAGATTTAAATTATAATAGTACCAATCGATAATCCAATAGATAATAAAGGTGAAAGTTTGTTAGTATGTGAGGTTGTGAAGAAGTTTGTTACTTTTCATGTAACTACTGAATGTTATAACATGTAGGCTACTTTTGATCCCACATAGTTGAAAAAAACAATTTACAACCAAATATCTCAAAAAGTGTTATAGATTAGAAAATGGAATATGGAACTTGGTGTAAATAAGATTTTATCATAACTTGCCATCTATATAGGTGGAATCAACTTTCACCATGGGACCAACTCTGAAATCACTAAAGGTACCTCAAGCTTTTTATTAACCGAGCGACCGCGAAACGTGTCCGTTTTAGCTTGGCTAAAAATGCTTTCATATGTCCGGCCATTTTCTTCTCCAGGTTGCATTTTCTCATCCGATTCTCGTGAAATTTTGTGACCAGCAAACTGATGACAGTAAAATTTGTGCAATTCTATTGGTTAATATATTGACAGCGTGTATTGTTTTTCGCAGTAGGCCCTCAGATAAAATAATTTATATAGAATTATTGGATTTATTTTGTTGATTCATTTATTGAATAGTCATAGTTAGAAATAACAGTTAAAATTAACAAGTGCGAAAAGAAAAGAAATTTAATTTACATATATAAAAAATATAAAGATTATCAAGTAGTGTTAGCAAACTAAGAAAATATATAGTGATAATTAAGATAAATATACAAGAAATAGATATATATAATATATAAGTTTTACTATAAACATTCACATGCAGTTTGTTTGCCTAAACAACATTTTCATCAGATATACTTCAAGGAGTCAGGGGCGTGGGGGACTCATGTGGTGGGGGGAGGAAAATAATGAAAAACTTGTGAGGTCTACAGCTCACAAAGCCACCACTATATTTTTATCAAACTAGGTTGATGTTTATCTCTATTCCCTAGTTTGTACCTAAATATTACTTTTCATATTAGACCCAAATATTTTACATTATTTCATAATGTAGGCATCTGTATTACACTTTGAAATAGCAATAAATATTATTTGTAAACGAAAGAGTACATACATGTGTGTGTGCATCATGGGCACAGGCCAGCACCCAATCAGTTAAAAACCGACACAAGCCCATAGATGTGTTTATCTCTTCCCCTTTCACCATAATTATTTATATGGAGTTAAATAATCTTAAAAATAATAATTTAACAGAAGGAAATAGAACTAAGATGATAAAGAACAAGATAAAGAAAGTAAATAGAACCAAGATGATAAATAAATAGATCTGTTCCCTTATCATGTTCAAACAAAATATGATTAATACCAGTTGTTCCTCCTCTTCTTCAGGCTCATTGTTATCCTCAGGAGTTAGCAGAGGATCGTCAGCCTCAGCCTCCCAGCTATCTGCAGTAGGGGAGACATCAGGTGGGACAGGCAGCACAGCCGCAACTGCTGCAGCAGCTGGCGGTACGGGAGGTGGCTCCTCAACTCGGGGTGATGCTGAAGCTGCACCTCCATCGCCATTTTCTCCTCCACCATCACCACAACCTACAAAAGAAGTATATTTTTTTCTACAACTGTTGGTGGAATAATTATAATTTGCAATGATAGAATAAAAAACGAATTGTAACAACATGAGCTGAAGTCTTCTATCCCCACAGGACTCTCTGTTAACATATCCATAGCCAGGATGTTTCAAGTAGATTGCAATTACAATGTGTGTGTACGTCAATATTATTAAATTAGACTTTCACATGATAAAAAAGTCATGTGAAAGGTCAAAATTCGAGAGTGACAGGTACTAATGGCAGGAATAATATTCCGATCTATGACTGGGTCTGATATTCTTGGGTCCACTATGAAGTGCTGTGTCATTATGATGACTCATTTGTAGTGTCATTATAATAAACATGTCTCTTCATGACAGATTATTAAATAGTACTAAAGTACAGATGGAGTCGAAGGAACAAATCCAAGGAACACTTATATGCTTGTCACACATCAAATTATTTATTTTTGTCATTACAAATAAAACTCTTTATCATTGAATAGAGACTATAATCACTTGTCTTGATATTGTAGCGTTCCACCGACTTGGCTGACTTGACATCGCGGATTCCATAGGTCTTCATTTTAAAAAATGTGATCTGGAATCTGGATCACTTCCCTCTTAATACAAGTTTATCTAAGAGATCCATATGACAATCTCATAAGTTAGTTGCAATCAGTTTTCGATTTAAACTAGTTAAATAAGAGGTTTCCTAGTAACTTTTTAGAGTTTTGGGAATTCCATATTCGAATAGTCCTTTATTGATCATGTAAACATTTTCAACATTTTAAAATTTGTAATCTTTGAAATTGATTGAAACAAAGTGACATAATATGTACATAGTCATTTATGAGACTTACATTCTAATTTATTGTGGCATATTGTATGAATAAATGGGAAAAAATTGGTAACAACTCTTAGAATATTTTGTGATTAAGTGCATTTATAGTAGGTATACCTATTATATTCAGAACCAAATCATATTCATGTATTTCATAACTATTGTATTCATTAAAACTTGCTTAGGTAACCTATAGCTTTTGTGTGAATAAAGTTCATACATTAGGTTATGTATATTAATTTGACATATGAGAAGCTACACATCAGCAATACTATGCTAGTAATATAATCAGTTTATTAGCAGTAATGTTTTAGATCATATTAATAACAATGTTCTATGAAATATTGAATAGGATTTATCAAACAGGTCATATTAATGAGCAAGTGAAAGTTACTGTCTATAGACATATAGGTAGTTAATTAACTATACCTCAAATAGTAATGAAACAACAGTACATACCTCTAACCATGATTAATTCTTGCAAATTTATATCACTTTTAATAATTAAACTATAGGAGAAAGTTATGAAATAGAGAATTATCACGTAGGTCTATAGTCGCTCGCCGCGTGTCGAGACTTAACCCGTTAGAACTGGATTCGGAAAAAAATAAGTCATCGAACGTAAGTTCCGCTCATACACTGGACAATAATAGAAAAGATAATGCATGAAATATTCGGTGTTTAAAATTAACAGCACATGACAACACTAATTTTAAAATAGTTTTTTATAAAGCTTCACTGCAGATGATAAGTAGTGACAAAACACCCGACTTACCATTCAAGACGGGACTCCCGGCAGAGGTAGAATTGCTTTCGGATTTTTGTGGTGTAGTGGGGGATTCGGTTTCGTCATCAGCCGGAGACTTACAAAAAGAAGGCACGAACTCCACGGCGTTAACGTTCAACGTGGAAAATTTTGTAGACACATCATTAGAATCTTTTGCACCTTGTTCACCTATGACATCAGCTTGACTTTCCCAAGAGTCCGGAGCACCGTTATTGGACATTTTAAAAACAGACAGTGTAAAGTTACTAAATAAGTCTTTCTTTTCTAGATAATTTTATGAATATTCGCGTTCTTTTCTCGATAGATCCGCGTGTCTTTATCTTAGACCGGAAGTTCATGGCAATTTGCCAAATATGTAGCTAAGCAGTCACCTACTTTTTTGGTTAAAATAAAGAACAATATTTTACATGTTTGTAAAGAAATATAATTAAATTTATTTAAGAGTGTATAGTTAACAAACTTGAAATTATTTAAAATCCTATTTATATTATCGCCTATTTGATAACTATTATGACTAAGTGCTTCCGGCAATAATGTTACCATTACCGAAATATCGTGAAGGTATAATCATAACATTTCTACTGTGATACCTATCTATTATGGTACTGGGTTCATTTCATTCACTGAGTACGGAAAAGGTGTAAAGGTGGAGGCTTCGGTTGGAGCGCGAAATTCAACTTTTATCACGTTTTTTGCAAATTGCAGCTCAGTTATAGGTCGTAAGTTGTTAACATGTTATTTGCGACAAGAATGGTAGTATACATGACACTGAAAATAGTATCATGAAAATTTTACCTTGGAGGAATAATGTTGATGATTTCTTTATAATATATCTATATGAAATAAGATATTGATAACTTACGACCTATAACTGAGCTGGCAAAAAACATGATAAAATTTGAATTTCGCGCTCCAACCGAAGCCTCCTCCAAAAGCCCGCGAAATTCAAATTATATTAGGTTTTTTAAATTGCAGCTCAGTAATAGGTCATTTATTTGTCAAAATGTGCTTTGCGACACTAAGATATGGCTATAGATCTATCTATGTATTCATTTTGCATTCAAAATATTATAGAACTGTACATTGGTTCCTAAGCGTTATTTATCGAAAAGGAACTAATGTATGGATTTCGTATCATTCTATTTGTTTTATTTCCGGTTTGGAGAAAATGAGGGAAAAAATTGCATAACATGTTATTTTGGGGATAAAAATATTTGAATATGGAGAAAGAATGCTCGCCAAAATAGACCTCGATATTTTTTTGAATGCATAGAAATAGCTATATTTTCATTAAAGTGGAAAAAAAAGTTTAAATTCAGTCAACTGAACAGTTTTTATATAGAAATAAAAAAAAAGATATAATTTTTTATTTATTCAAAATTGTACATCAGAGTTACCCTAATTTGGTTTCTGAACGAACCAAGTGCATGCGTCCCACTCTAAAGCCGGGGCTCGACCGCGAAATGAACGGACAAAGTTGAGCTGGGCGAGGTTTTGGAAGCGAGAAATAGTTAAAATGGCAATAATGTGTTATAGCTCGACCTAAAAAGAGCTGCCAGCGGCGTTAGTGTTGCGACGCATTTGACACAGAACGGTTGTGTTACAATTCAAAATGTATGAAGACTCGAGCTCTGAAGATGATTTTCACACTACTCATGAAAAAATTAAGATTTTGACGGCCTGGTACTATAAAAGGAAAAATAGACAACCACCAAGATATTGGATAAGTAGTCACATTGAGACTCGGCTAGTTAATGGGGAATTTCATACTCTGTGTAATGACTTAGATGATGAACATTTTAAAATAAAAATTCCGTATTCCACAAACACGGGAATTGCCTGACAGCTTCAATAAACTCTTCCATTGCGCACGGTAAATCAAAACACACTAACTAAACAAACAACCGCCTCCCTACAAACGGGCGAGCGAGGGGCGCGGGCGGGCTACGGGAGGGGAGCTGACACCTCGCTCCGCTCAAAACTCGCAACCAACGCGATGATACAGCGAGGCCGCTTTCGCCTATTTTTGCTCTTTCAGACCGCTCCGCTAGCCTCTTTCGCGGTCGAGCCTCAACTATGAAAATTATCGTTGCGAGTTAAGCGGGCTCATTAATGGCCTCGCTCATTTTGCGGTCGAGCCCCGGCTTAAGTAAGTAGAAGTACCTAGAGTAGTCTGTGTTTCATTTCTCGTTCATTATGAAGCCATCGTAGCTTTGATATTTTTTTTTTACATTGTTGAGTTAAAAATAACAAACATTGGTTCTTAATTTTATTATAATCAATTGAAGAATCTTCGGTGTAAACAATTATTCACTGTATATTTTAATATAATCTACGAATTTAAATGAAGACCGACAAAATATTAATGCTAAACATTATGTGAGCAAATGAACGTGTTTATGTCTGACTCACTTTTTGGCGGGAACTTGTGAAGTGACGTTGCGTTTTCGTTTTATATTCATAAAATAGTGTATTTTGAGTTTTATTGAATATCGGTGGTAGTTTATCCAATAAAGATCAATACAAGTGCACCAGTGAAATGAAATGATTTCGTGTATAGTGGCTTTACAAGTTATCTCAAAAACTCCCTGTAAAGTTTTAGTAGAACGGCTACCGTTGTACTAAAACCTAACTTAAACTGGCCGACTAGTATAATGACTTAACATAACTTGAACTTTGAAACTTGACGATTAACGAGAATTTATACACATAAAGAAGATTAAAATACCTACATTGCTCAACTTGACACTGGCAAAATACACTAAGTCATGCCAAAAAGAAAAAAAAGGATGTTTCGGGATCTAGAGTATTTAATAATTATGTCCCTTGGTCAGGATAGGTAGGTATTTAGAATTAAATCAGAGGAGATACTGAAACCTTCAATGACCCTATATACATTCAAAAGGTAAATAAATATCTAAAAAATACATATAATTGCAATTTATCAATATACCTGGCTTTAAAAAAAAAAGTGTCTTTACGAGATGATTTCACAATTATTAATGAACTTCTTTTGATACAGCTTCTACTTATACACTAACTTTCATTCTGAGGTTTTCAAATGTACGGGACGTAGCCATCCTTCTTTCAGAAAATCGATCTAGAAAGTAGCAACCCTGTTTCAATCTAATCATCTTTGTCTTTGAAAAGAAAAGAAAATGGTGGCAGGCAGATGTGTGGGCAGTTGCATGCTATGGCAACTTAGAAGATACGCATGAAAAATTAAAACAACACCATCTAGGAATCGCATGAAACATCACAAATACTTTGTGCTGTCACTATAAAATATAGTAATAATGCTAGGGTGATATTGAAATTGATAATATTGAAATATTAATGTTTTATGAGGTCTAAAGAACAAAAAATATTGAAAAAACCTAATATACATCTATTTCCATTTTCTGAATTAGTTTTTCAAATAAAATCATACGATTTAGATTTTTTTTGTTTTAAATGCAGGGTAAATTGTCAGCTAGATATGGCAACATCAAATAATAATGGCGTTTACTATTATGGCGACAGTTATTTTGACTCTTGCGCATTTTTAATGTGATACCGGTCGTCTTTCTGTGTTTTACTTGTTATCACGCTGAGTAGAGCATCCGTTCCTCCGTTTTAACGTAATCCACATCTAGTTTACTGCTACCACGTTGAGTTGAGCATCTGTTCCTCCGTGCTGCGCCGTGAACATCTAAGACTTCTCGATTGCCTTCTTGAGCATAGGCCCTCCCGTCTCAGGGAGTTTGGACCGATAATTGTGATAGTGAAGTGAGTGATCAGTTTGTTTCTTCAACCACCATGACTCAAAATTCGTGCTGTGTACCTGGGTGTCTAGTGACTAGCAAAGATGGTAAGGTTACTACTTTTTAGTGGTCTCTGTATAATTCTTGAAGATTCTATGTATTAAATACTGCGTCTTCTGAGTATTCATATAAACTATAAATATGACTGTCAGTGGTTTTACAACTACACTAGCTTCCACCCCGCGGTTTCACCCGTGTTCCGGAGGATAAAAAGTAGCCTATATGTTATTCCAGGGTAGGTATGATCTTTGTATGTGCCAAGTTTATGGACTAAAAGTGAACTATGAAGTGCGAAATGACTTTCAACACTGTGTGATATAGGCACATCAGCTACCAAGCTGCTCGTCTATCAATAAAATAAATAAATCCATTCAGTAGCATATTTTATCCGTAGTACATTTCAGTTGTCAAGTCAACCATACTATGGATATAAGAAATTATCTATGTAAACGGACAACATTTTTGTTTATCCATAGTATAATTAACCGGACTATGGAAGATCTAGGTTTTTATAACATTTTATGGTCTAGTAAAACTAAAACAATCTGAGACTATTTAATATTGACATTATCTCTAATAAATACATCATACTTAGATGATTAGAGTGAAACTATAGGGACAGCTAGTAATAAATCATTTAATAGTAAAGAGAGATTTTCCAAATTTTCTGACCTTGACATAAAGGAGTGTTTTTTTTTTTCTGTTATCAGATATACCTCTACACTGCTTTCCTAATCCCGATACTGATGCTGTGAGATTTCAATCTTGGATCTCTAATATTGGATCTGAAGTACTTCATTTTGATAATGATACTATCCGCAAAAAGAAACGTGTTTGCCATAAACACTTTGAGAGCAAATATCATTATACAAAGGGCCGACTATGTAGATTGGCAACTCCTGTACTCCTGATGCCAGGTAAAGATGATTATTTAATATAAAGTATTTGATATAGATACCTATGCTAACGGAAAAGTCTATAATCTGTCATAGTATACAATTCCTAGAATCTTTTAAACATAATTTTACACATTTCCTAAACATTTACAATTGCCACAGAATGGATTGTGGTTTTCAGAAAAGATCTGCTTTATATCTCTCAAATAATCTTATTTACCCTTAAAATGATCTTGTGTTGCTTTTCATTTACAATCCCTTTATTAATTTCAGCAATGCAGTCACTGATGCCTGGTGAAGCAGTAGTTACTGATGAGCAATTACCATCAACATCTGCTGTATCTCAAAATGAACAACTACAAATTATAGATCAGCAATTCCCATCAACTTCTGCAGATTCTCAAACTAGACAAGTGCATATGACAACTAAATATATTACACCTAAGAAGAGAGGTTTGTATTCTTGTCCTTTTTTCCTTACATGTAGTATTTATTTTGTAAAGATTTAGTGATAATTAGAGACGGATTATATGCAACATAAATAGCTTGTTATATGCATAAAAATGCTTGAAATATGCACGAAAATTGGCAGAATATGCAAAATTCAATGATACATTTTAGGAACCCCAAAAGAGAAAAGCAAGTTTTAATTTTTTTATTTCAAAATCAGCATACCTACAGTTAGTAAATTATTTTTTGATAGACGATAATGGGTACAGTAACATTACATGACATTAAAATTATTTAAATAAAACCTATTTATTCATACCTCTAGATTGCATTCACTATTTTTCCTTTGTTTTTTAAAAGTAAGTTCTCTTTATTAGATCTAAACTTAAATCTATTTATTATAAATTGTAAAAAAAAAACTACTAAGCTACATACAATTTTAAAAATTAAAAAAATGGTTCATATTACTGCACACTGGTAGAGTGACTGGCTGGTCAAGGCTGGCCACATTGCCTCGTTGGATAGCAACCTAATGGTTCCTGTCACAAGGAAATTTTTTTATAGTATAGGATCTATATCTGCAATATCCTGCAAGACGTCCATCCTCTACATTTAAATATTATTTATTCTGTTTAGAAAACATCCCTTGATATGTTATTTTCTTATATGTTTCAGGTCCTGCTAGCACTTTACCTGCAAAGCAGCAAAAAGAGTTGAGTAAAATGATGAAGCGAATAAGAAAATGCGAAAATGATAAGCTCTCATTTAAGAGGAAATACATAGAAGCAAAGAAAATATGTAAAACAAGCGCATTTAACATGCTATCAAAAAACATGTCTAATGCTACAAAAATATTTTGTGGAATGCAATTTACCCAGAGTGGAAAAAAAGCAAAGGGTAGACGGTTCACTTTGGATGAAAAGATCCTTGCCTTGTCCATATATAAACCGTCACCTAAAGCATATCGCTTACTGAGCAACATATGTACATTGCCCAGTAGAAGAACTTTGCAGAATTTACTGCATAAAATTAATGTTAAGCCTGGTATCAATGATATTGTTTTCGAAAATTTAAAAAAAAGAGTTAGTAAGATGCCAGAAACTCATAAATACTGCACAATTGTCTTTGATGAAATGGCTATAGGGCCAAGTCTCTCATATGACAAAAAAAATGATAGCATCATTGGGTTAATAGACAATGGAATTAATAAAACAACTGAATTTTGCGACCATGTTCTGGTTTTTATGGTGAGAGGAGTTATAAAGAAATACAAACAGCCTGTTGTATATAGTTATTGTAGCGGAAGTACAAAGACTCCTGAACTGAAGAGACAAATCAAAATAACGATTGAAAAAATTCAGCAGACAGGATTGAAGGTAATAGCAACCGTCTGTGACCAAGGAGCTTCAAATGTTGCAGCCATAAATCAATTATTAGCCGAGACGAAAGAGACTTACCTAAAAGCTGGTCAGGAATACACAGGCGGCTTCTTTAATATTTCAAAAGGGAAAATATTTCCAATATATGACCCACCACACCTTATAAAGGGGATTAGAAATAATCTTCTAACCAAAAACTTATGTTATAAAATGAATGAAAAAAATTGTATAGCAAAGTGGAGTCATATAGAGGCTTTATACAACAGAAGCCCTGGGTATAAAGGAATCAAATTAGTTCCAAAATTAACAGCACAACATGTGGTGCCAGCTTTGATACCCAGAATGCGAGTAAAACACTGCACTCAGGTATTAAGCAAGTCGGTTGGTGTGGCACTTGGATTCATGGCAGGTATGCTTTTACTTTAAAACATATATGTACACATATATATATATTATTTTTAATAATATATAGCAACATAACTATTTTAGTACTTTAGTAATCTAATAGGTCAGTGTTATTATATTTGTGCTATACTTACTATGACAAACTCAAAACAAATTTATTCAGTTTAGGCCTAAATAAGGCACTTATGAATGTCAATAGTTACAATAGATTCTAACACTGGTTCGGAATACACTTAAAATGAGAAAATAAATAAAGATTTTACCGTGTTACATATTGTAACAAAATAATTAATTTTTTTGTTATATTGTACATGAACATGTTTGTTTGTCCTGAGTCTGGGTGTATTTATCTATATAAGTATGTATTTACAAAAAAAATTAGTAGGTATATGTAGTCTATCAGTTATCTGGTTTCCATAGTACAAGCTCTGCTTAGTTTGGGATCAGATAACCGTGGGTGAAAAAATGTCCCAGGATATTTATTTATATTTATTGTTTGTGATTGTGAGTAAACCTTATAATAATTAAAAAATCTTTTCATTTACAGAATGTGGAGCGTTGCCTAAGGACAGCGTGGACACTGCAGATTTATTGATTTTCTTTGACGAACTCTTCGATAGTGTTAATGGAAGCTTCAGTGAAGTCCAAAAAGGAAAAATTTATAGGGCAGCATTAACTCCTACTTCACCACATCACCGTTTGTGGAATACAAGCATTCCAATTTTGAAATCCATGAAATTTAAGGGTAGTAATAATCAAGGTGTAGTGCCCTCATTATCAAGTTGGGTGAAGACTATAGAGGGTTTTAGATTAATTTTTAAATATTTAAATTCCAAAGGTATAAGTTCTTTATTGCTGCGCAACTTCAATCAGGATGCATTGGAGAATTTTTTTGGAGCTATTAGAGCTCATGGCTACAGTAATATAATGCCCACTTCTCTAGCATTTGAAGGGGCATACAAAACATTATTGATTAACAATATATCTTCTTCACATTCGATTGGATCTAATTGTGAGAAAGATGACAGTGTGTGCCTCCAATCTTTAAAATATTTTTTAAATGAGGATGAAAAATGTGTAAAAGAAAATCATGTAATAGAGGAAAATCATTTATTAATAGACCTGATAGATACCCAAGAACTATTAGAGGGTCAATCTTCAATGCATTCGGAAAGAACTGCAGCAATAGGATATTGCAGTGGATGGATAGCACAACTAGCCAAGAAAAATGTGTTTAAAAATTGTTCCACATGCAGGACTGATTTAGAAACTGATGTGGAACAGAGTTTTCACAAATTTATCAAATTAAAAGAATATAGTGATAAAAAATGGTTGTGCTATCCATCAAGATCATTGTTCGATTTCTTTGCCCACGTTGAACAAATAACAATAGAAGTTTTAAAGACTCATTGTAATAAAAATTCAATATCAGAATACATTAAATTAATAACAAGCACAAATTTAAATCTAAATTTTCTCTCTTGCTCACATCACAAAGAAATACTTCTTCATTATTTGATAAACAAAAGTATTAAATTCTTTATTCATAACTGGTGCAAAGACGTCAATAATGTTATCACTGGAAAGATTACCTTTTGGGATATAGATGATCCAATGAAAAATTTGGCTAACAAACATTTTGTGAAAAATAAAGGTAGAAAAAGGAAAAGGCAAAACAATATTTTGTTAAACGTTTAATTAAGTTAATAGTATAATAATAATATAATGTGACTCGTTCCTTTATGGAAAAAGAACTAGAAACTAGATCTAAAATTATCGACACAAATTATATTTTTATATAGGTACTTATCGTCGAACATTAAAACCATAATATGTATGTACCTATATTTTTTATAAATAATTTTAAGTCTGGTTTCCCTAAGTTAATACTTTGGTGTCGAAGAGACGGATGAAAGGAAACTTTATGAGAGCAATATGTGGAGACAAGAATGGATATGTTGATTGGAAAATGTGTGAATAAGAAGTTTGAAAGTATCGTCCGTGATTGATAAGTTAAAAGAGAAATGTATGAAAAATTGTCAACGCATTGTATGATGGTTGATGTGAGTAAGAAAGGTTAAAATCAATAATAATGTAGAGAAGGTTTAATGGAACAAATTATTAAGAAAAGAATTGACAGATGTTGTTTATTAAGTTTAAATTAATAATTGAAATACAATGTTTAAAATTATCCACACTTGTTTTATTTCCTCACTAGTGGTGGGTCGCCACCCCAAAAAGACAGACGTGGAGGACGACTTCCTTTTACACTATGTAGAAAAGACATACAAAATTAGTTATTGTATGGTAGGCATTTAATTGTATTCTCAATTGTAATTACATTTAAAATTACCAATATAAAATTAAAACAATGTCCGTTACATTGTTTTAATTTTGTAAACCATTTGTAAATGTAATAAGTTCAGTTTTACCAAAAAATCCTCTGACAGATTTTGTTGTTCATGAAATCTGACACAGGATTTATTTTTGTTGTAAAACTGAACTTATTACATTTACAAATGGTATATTAGCTAGTAAGGAGCTATATACAGCTACATATATATAGGTATCTATCTATCAATATAACTATAGCCATATATAGCAGATTTAGTACTCCCATTTATCTTCCAGGTGGCGCTCATTGCCTTAGAAAAGAAAAAAATATGAGTTGCCAGTCTATCTCCGGTATACAATAGTAGTCTTTGGGCAGTTGATCGATTCACCCATCCTGTGTGACTGATAATTTTCTCTGTTGTACGTACGTTATAACCTTAAATAATTAATAATTAACCTCAATGCATCTAGATGAGTGAATGTTGTGGAAAATTAAACGAAGTAATCATTATTATTTTATGTTCATAAACAAACGTTCGTGTGCTGCAAATAAATATTTCAGTACCGTTTGCTTATGGTTCGATAATTTCGGTGGTGTGGGATGTATGTATAATGTGTGTCTTATCACTTGTAGGTGAAAGCGAAAATAATACTTGAAAAGCAATTCACTTCGATGTTTGGTCATGCTACTAATAACATTTGGTTATAACTGCTGTGGAAATGTCTGTGCATTACAAATTTAAAAGCGCATTGGATTATGACACGGTTACATTTGATGGGCTCCACATATCTGTAGGTGATTTAAAAGCTGCTATTTCCCAGCAAAAACGGATTGGAAAAACATCCGATTTTGATCTACAAATTACTAATGCACAAACCAAGGAAGGTAAGCGATAAGAAAATATAAAATTCTTAAAAGAAATCTGTCTGTGAAGAAATGTATATAGTAATATAAATTGAATGGAGGTCTGTTATTTCATTACTATGTTGATTGTTATTATGGGAAAAACTGTTTGGTGTGCTTGTGCACTCATTGTGCGTAATGTAGATTTATGAATTTGTTTTTATTTACAGTCTATGTGGATGACAACACTTTGATACCAAAGAATACATCACTTCTTGTTGCAAGGGTTCCTCTTGCACAGCAACCAAAAAAACAGTGGGAAGGGTCAGGTAGTAACCAATCTGCATTGCATAAAGATGTGGCCCTTAACAAAGGAGTTGCTGATCTGTCTCGCATGGAAGGTAGCGAACAGGATAAAATAAATGCTATGATTTCACAGTCTACTTTTGACTATGACCCTAGCAAGTAAGACAAAGATAGATAATGCTTCAAATTATTTATAGCAATGTATTTTTATATTATTATTGCTTACTAGCTGTTCCCGCAACTTCCCCATAGCTTACTATTAGTGATAAAAAATTTGAATTGGACCAGTTGTAGTAATAGCTCAAACAAATAAACTAACTCTTGCACTACCCGCAGCCAGTGGTTTCCCACGACCCTCAAGATCATCAGTCCACCTTGTGGGGGGCCTGCCCCCGCTGCGGCTTTTGGTTTGTTGTCGCCATTTGATAACCTTTCTGCCCCAGTGGCCCTACGAGCGATGTGCCCCACCAATTGCCACTTCAGTTTGGCAATTATTCGGGCTATGTCGGTTACTCTACGGTATGCCTGCAGGTCTGATCCTTTTTATTCGATCTCCCTGGGCAACTCTAAGCAAAGCCCTCCATTGTTCTTTGGGTGACCTTGAGCCTTATGAGGCTATTGTAAGCGACCACGTTTCTGCTCCATAAGTCATCACATACAATAAATACTCACTGGTCATAGAATTTCGACTTGAGACACTGCAGTATTTGGGACAAGAAGATATTACATAGCCCCAAATGCTGACAACTTATTGACTTTTTTTCAAATCTCTTATGTGATATTTCCATGTTAACTTATTCCATGTCCCATGAATTTTGTTACTTCTGTATTCTCAATGCATCTTCCTAGATAATCGCTTTAGGCTGGCCATAGACGGACCGCATGTTGCAGTCGAGACGGACTGCAAGATGGGGTCGCCGCACGGCGATCTGCGGTCGCTGCTTACAGCTGCCGGACCCACCATACACGGACCGCTACAAGCGGTTGCTGCCGACCGCGCGCTATGGCTTAAAATACTAACTAATTCATCAAATGAAACCACGGACATTCGAAAGTAGTTGAAAATCTTTTTAGTGTCTTCTCTCAGCTAGGGATAAAAAAGTATGAAATATTCCATGCTGTTCTCTTGATTGTAGTATTGGACGCACCCACATACTACGATATCTTCTATGCCTACGCTTGCGTAATAGTAGTACAAGAAGCAGTGTTTCTTTATCGAAATCCATCTTGTAAATGAACTCGAATCAATATTATTTTGCGGTCGAACACAACTGCTTCAAGCAGTCGTAGTCGTCTGCATTATGCGGTTCGTCTATGGCTGGCCTTATTCTTTATGATATATATTAATTTTTAATATATAATAATGAAATTATCCAAAATGCTTTGATCCCCTATGTCCTATATGTGTCTGTGTGAGTACAATTTAACTAAAACTGATGATATTGTATGAAAAATTGAGCATTGAAAAAAGTGAAATCCTATCTATCTTAATATATATAATTCTTCTGTATGTGTGTTTGTTATCTAACTCCTCCTAAACGGCTGGACCAATTTAGATTAAATTTTGTGTGTATATTTCAATGGGTTCTCGCTGCTGTCGAGTAATTCTTCTATACGTGTGTTACGACGTCTGCCGGGTCCGCTAGTATAATTATATAATCTTGTTAAGTTGTAAAGCTGTGTGTGAAGAATGTCCCAGGATATTATTATTATAAATGTGAAAGTTTTTTAGGAATAGGCTAGTTGACAGTGTCAAAAATAAATGACCAAACACTAACCAATGCATAAAGCATCTAAAAACACGTGGAAACATCAAATATGTTGTAATGCTTTTTATGATTTTTATATTACCAGTAGAACCACTAAGAGTAGATCATTTGATGCTGTGAAACTATGACGTCATTATTGTAGTATTTCATACAAAATTCCATATAAACTATTGTTTTGACATTTATTAAAAAGTAGCTGATTTGATATGTCAGTAAACTAACCTATTGTGTTTATTTTTATTTACTCTTTCACGCAAAACTACAGAATGGATTTGAATAAAACTTGGCACATAAATATCCTGGAATAACATGGGATTCTTTTTTCCTAGACAAACAAGATCCCTCGGGACTGAGGGTGAAACCGCCGGGCCGAAATCTAGTATTAGATGAAACTAGCAAAATTTTGAAACCATACCTGTATCTACATTAATTGGAATAAAATGATTAAGGAGGAATAAATTCATTAATATTATTGTGCAAAATTTTCAGTTATCAAAAAATTAGGGGACAAAATCAAAGAGGAGTTGTTCCGCCAAATTACGTCTGTTACAAGTGCCAAAATCGTGGACACTGGATCAAAGATTGCCCATCTGTCAATTTGGTATGTTTATACTTTGGTGTCCACTATATTGTTTTTAAAACAATTTCTACAATGAGGAATAACAACAAAAAAATCTAATTAGTCCGTCAGTTAGATTATCAAAAAATATTGGATACGTATTTTTTATTTTATCAAATCAATAAGATATTACAAAGATAAGTCCCATCAAAGTGCAGGATTGGGGCTTGTGACGTCATTGTACTACTACTTTTTAGTACACTTTTTGCAGACCGGAAAATTTTACCGCACTGTATCTTCGTTATTTTTTGTTTTCGGATCAAAATAAAAAATACGTATCCAATATTTTTTGATAATCTAACTGACAGACTAATTAGATTTTTTTGTTGTTATTCCTCATTAGCATTCGTTCCGGCTGATGGTACCGTAGCTTATAGATGACGCTTGTATTTATTTATACTATATTGAATTACTGGGTAGGTAACAACTAGGTATTCGAAATCCGGGACTTTCATGTGTAATTCCTGCACATGGGACAAGATGCGTAATTCCGAGCAAAGATCGGTCATCCAGGTACTATATAGTAAGAAAATAAGAATGACGTGCTTGAAAAACACTCATTAAGGTAGGCGTAGGAGGCAGGTCGTGACAAACTTTGTTTGAAAAATTATATTTTTATTCCGCAAGCAATCGTATACAACAGGGCAAGGGCGTACCCCTTTTTTGTTTTTATTTTATCAGATTTTCCGAAAGTTAATGAATAATAATGTAGTAAAAAATCAGCAGGCATTACCGTGGGATGGGAATTCTAGGGGGGGGGGGGGGGCAGCTCCCCTCCTTAGGTATTTTCATATTTTGTTAAGAAATGGGATAAAAAAAACATAACACAGTGTAAGAGTTAGACCTGCACTTGTCCGGATTATATTTTAGTTATGCTTAATATCTCTATTCTTCAGGGTGATCCAATAGAGATAAGGCGTAGTACTGGGATTCCACGTAGTTTTATGGTACCTGTTGAGGGCCCAAAAGCTCCAGGCGCCATGATGACTCCTAGTGGAACCTTTGCCGTGCCTGCAGTTGATCAGTAAGAATTTTGTTGTTATGTTTTAATGTTTAGTTATGATGGTTACATGTGATAAATCACAAAGAAAATCATGTTAAGCGTTCAGTCAATATTCCCATATGTATAGTGAAATTAACTCATATAAAAATTTGTAATCTAAGTTTATTTTTCTTCATTTTCAAATACCCATCAATTACTTAACTCAAATACAAAGCTAACCTGACTAACATAGTACTACTTAATTTTCAGTGAAGCCTACTTGGCTTCCGAAAGCGCTGGTGGCGCAGACACACCTACGAACGCGCCTGCTGCTCCTGAGACTAACATACCAGACGAGCTAATCTGCAGCCTCTGTCGAGACCTACTCACTGATGCTGTCATGATACCATGCTGTGGAAACTCATTTTGCGATGAATGTTAGTAGCCATTTTCGAATTGGCCATCAGTGTGCCGCTGGTTATAATCAAATCAATTTTAAAGGGAGTAAATTTTTTGTAATTTAAGTCCACAGTCATGTTAGGATCCATAATGACAATAATGTTTGTGACATCGGCTCGATTTTTGCATAATCTTTATATATCTCACAGGTATCAGGGGTGCTTTACTGGAATCCGAAGATCACGAATGTCCAGATTGCCGTGAAAAAGAGATAGCACCAACAACACTCATTCCAAATAGGTAACCTATATTTAAAATAGCTGCACCCCGCGGTTACACCGACATTCCCAGGATAAAATGTAGCCTATAACCTTCGGGGATAATGTAGCTTCCTATTATGCCGCCTTTCCATCAGAGATGTGCTATGCAGCTACGACGCCAGGTTGTGAAAGCTAAGCTACGAAACTATGTGACCGTTTCCACTGAAGCTAAGCTATGTAGCGGAGCGAGTAAGATGTCCGAAAATATTGGACTGGATTGAGTTGAAAATTGGTTCACGTTGGTTACGTAACCTGGTTGTGTTCCTGCGCGTGAGTAAGGTCGCCAAAGGTCATTCGGGGAGGGGGAAGGGTCGGCAATGCGCGAGGTACCCGGGGCGTGGATTAGTATATGGTCTCTGTCCCGGGTGTCGCTAGAGTCCATAGGCTATGGTAACCGCTTACCATCAGGCCGTGTGCTTGATTGCCGAAGTTGTTGTATAAAAAAAAACACGCATGTAAGTCGGTGACCCAAATACGGACGAGTATCGTAAATAAATGAATTTCAAACACGGGGGCCACTTTTGGAGGGTAAAATAGAAAATTAAAAAATGTTTTGCAAACTATATTGTGTGACATATAAAATTAAACTTATTAAAGAAAATTGTTCTTTACCTATAGATACAGGAAAACCGAATTTATAAGGAGTCTATGGTATTTAGAGTAACTGGAAATTATGGAACCCTCGATGCGCGTGTGCGCAGATTCGGGCTTGTCCGGTTTTATTTTAAATTAAATTTCTTTGTTCTATTATCAGGTTCTTAAGGAATTCGGTATCATCCTTCCGGAATCAGACTGGCTACAGTCGGCGGACGCCCCATCGGCCGGCAGCAGTGCCGATTCAAGTTGTTCAACCAATGTTAGGTAATTAGTAATTAAATTATACTAATTTATTCAAAGTTACCAGTCGTTCAGAAGTCTATTGCGAGGAATTGGCAACTACTGGCAAGAAACTAAAAAATTAATACAATGTCATTCACTATATAGGTAAAAAAATATATATTCGCAACTTTTATTTAATTCATGCATATCTATATTAATAATCTCGTGAAGGGGTACGGTAGACTCGATCGAAACCTTACCTGAATAATGAAACATACAAAAATAAAGATTTCTGAGTCGACAACATATTCGCAA
The DNA here is from genome assembly GCA_963555595.1 of Tethea ocularis. Lineage (NCBI taxonomy): Eukaryota > Metazoa > Arthropoda > Insecta > Lepidoptera > Drepanidae > Tethea > Tethea ocularis. Next base: position 6,232,481 of record OY741966.1, read on the forward strand.
AATTCGGATTGTCGAGTATTTTGTTAAATTCTAATGGTGCTGACTGCTGACAGACAAATTACAGTCTCCATATTGACCATTCTAGAGAAACGTCACTGACACCGGATGACATTAAAAAAAAAAATACTGGCCATCTTTTCTTAATTTTAATGTTCATTTTGGACTTTTTGGTGGGAACTTGAACATGACTTGAAAATGATTTAATAACCTGAATTCAAATTTACTTGGCAAGAAATAAAAATACATGAAGAATATAAAATACAATGCTCAACTTGACACTGGCAAAATACACAAAGTGTGATGCCAAAACGAAAGTCGAAAGAAATATACATTTTACAGTGTTCATTTAGTTTTGCATAGTGATCACAGAGTACTTTTTATATACGGAAAATAGTATTTATTAAACACAATGAACGATGCTATACGAATCTATGCCTTGCTTTGCCTTTAATATTCTTTGAGAACCGATAACTACACAAATATCTATCAACATTTTGTACCTACATGTCTAATAAGTCATATTTCACCCGAGCGAAGCCGGGTTTTCATCTAGTTATTTAATATCTTTACAATTTCGAAATTCTATATAACAACTTCTTCTTTTTAATTTTATTTTATTATTTTTTTACACATACACATATTTGTGACTTACACGTGAAAGGTACCGGCAGGTCAGCTACCAGTACCAGGTAGCTCCTACAATTTTGTACTGGGCCTTATTTCTACTCCGTGACACTCAGATGGTCTATGTTTCATAGTCACTTTTAATTTTATAATTACTGTTTTTGTTCTTGTTTTTTTTTATTGTTATGTATATTGGGAACTGGGGAGGTTTAGAAGAAAGAAAATAATTTTCTTACTTTTGATTATTTTAGAGTTTACACTGTTACGAGAGAAGAAATATCTAAAAATAAATCTTAACACCATACCAATATTTTTTTGTATTTGTGCTATGCAGAGCCTCCACCTATAGTGCAAGGACAACCACCGAATGGTCCCGCGCAGCCTGCAGTTCCAATATTGGGTAAGATAGTGTTTGTTTTGCATTTAATACACTAATTCGATTTTTGCATACTAATATTGGCAGCGAGGCTCTCGGTGCATGTCGATATTTATTCATTTTTGAAAAATCAGGCAAAAATATAATTGATTTTTTAAAATTAGAGGTTTCACCTGTTCTACATACATAGATAAAATTATAGTCATTAGAAGCTTAAAAATAACAGAATAAAATACTGTTTCTTCACTTTATAGTTAAATCAAGTCACGTTGTATATCAGAATCTGGGACTGTTATCATCGTTACTGTTATTCATTCTGAAAGTGCATGGCGCATAATGGCCGGTCTGATTTAATTGGCTATCATCAAAAACATTGCGCAATAAATTGAAGAGTGTCGTCGAAGCGGCGGTGGCGGTGGCGGTTGCGGTGGCGGTGGCGGCGGCGGGGCGAGTGTCGGTGTCGCTGTCGGCGTGGCGGAGGAGTCTGACGGGTCTGGCGACGACAACATCACCGTGACGGTGCCGCCGGCGCACGCGCACCACCCGCCCGCGCACCCGACCACGCACCCGCACCCGCACCAGCACCCGCACCAGCACCCGCACCAGCACCGCGTCTACAACTCGCACCACGCGCCCGCCGCGCCCGCGCCCGCGCTCTCGCCCGCGCCTTCTCATCACAGACACTCGAACATGCACCGACCGCCGATCTACGGTACTTGCCTCCCTATGCAACTTGACGACAAGTTTTTGCCAAGCATGCACTTTTTGTTTCTAAGCTAATGGCCTGCTCCGGTACTTGCCTCCCTATGTAACTCGCGGACAAGTTTTTGCCAAGCATGCACTTTTTGTTTTAAGCTACTGGCCTGCTCCAAGTTAGCGGTTGACTCATACTGGCTGTTCTTCACTATTTTTAGAAATTTATCTAATGAAGCGTTTTCTGTAGAGCCACGAGGTGGTAGCACTGTAGCGTAAGGTTTAATCATCTGTCAGAATACATGAGCATCTTGTAGTTTACGATAATTGTTTTCTATTAAATCATTAACAGAGCAATATTCTTTCATAAAATATTGTATATTCTATAGACAATTGTGAAAACAATCTCTGCTTTGTCCGTTATCCATATTTATGTTGTAAAAATTGGCTAAGTGCGAGTCGAGCTTCTACACGAAGGGTATGTATCATCGTACAATATTTTATCTACTCTCATATCGTAAAGTTCTAATTATGAAATCAGAAACAGTACTTTAATGACCCACTTTATGCACACCCGTCTAAATTAAAAAATTATATTATAGTACAGTTTTCTTCCCAAGATAATGCTATAAAATAACTTTTTTTCATTAAATTTGGACATGTCTGGCCACTTATAATGTTTTTTGGGTTTTAATACTTCAATTACTGTAAGTGGCCAGACATCAGGACTAAACAATTAGGAATCTTGTAGGAATCAATCAGTATCAGTTCAATTTTAGATGCAAATTTACCTTGTCTGTGGTCGCGTATGTTGTAGAGATCTCAACTTAGGAGTTTTTCCCCACACAGATTTGGGCGCCATGATGATTAATGTTTGTTAATTTTATTGATTTTTTGCACACATATTTTATTTTGGCCAAAAATTATAGAAAAATAGCAGTGATACTAAGGTCAAATAAACTTGGATCTGAAATTGTGGAGGCGGCAATGGAAATTACGAATAATCGATACCCGTAAGTCATGAAAACCTATGACAAAATATTATCGATTTTTTACCTTTAAATTACATTATTAGATGAGTTTAGATAAAGTACTGTATGTAGATACTGCACATAATTAGGTATTAAAAACTCGTGTGATACTATTAAGAACCCCTATTATGCAACAGTATCATAAACTACTATTATTTCATTCATTATGTTGTTATAGTGGCAACATAAATAAACATTCTGTGAAAATGTTCTCTACTTACCTATTACGGTTCATGAGATTAAGTCCACTGATAGATGAACGGTTATAAGAACGAGGTTCCGTTGGCGTCTTTAGGGTACGGAACCCTAAAAAAGTGCAAATACAATAAATAATAGTGTTTTAGAAGGGCAAACCGCTATCCACACATTTCCGGGTACCTGGCCCTGCCGTGTCCCGTCAGGGACGGGGAAAATATCGGTTACGTACAATTAGTACAAACTTGTTCACACAGCTCCGTGTCAGGCGCGGTCCGGATACATCATAGTATAACGAACAACACGGAACACGAATAGCCCTGACCTGGAAATGTGTGGATAGCGCTTAAGACCTAATATACAACAGGGTTCGCCGATGTACCCTGAGGTGGTACGTTCACGACATCATATTACACCCCGATACACTCAATCCTCGGCACAGCCTCACCTTGACTTGGGTGTTTGGAAGAATGCGCTACTTATTTCAGCTTGGAGCTTACATGTGCCTGACGAAACTGCTCCGGGTTTGATTTTGGAGTATTCCTTCCCCTAGACAGGTTGCAGACCAATGCTGATGACGCCCATCTCGCCAAATCATACAAGTCAAAGTTAATCAACCGATGTTACAGGCTCAAAAAATTGTACCTCAAGAATCGAGTTCTCTTAAACCAAATTTCAGCAACAGAGCTTAAAATCACCATTTTTTTTTTAACCTGAATTTTTATTCTCGGCGAACCCTTTCATTTAATACCCATACTATATATAGGAAAGCATAAAAAACTTAAAAAGTCCGCCATATTGGATTAAGAGTGATGTCAGAATATTTTTTTATTTATTCTCGGCAAGCCCTTTCATTTGATACCCATATTGTAGAAGTGCATAAAAAATAACTATTCCGCCAACTTGGATGTTCCTCCATATTGGATTAAGAGTGATGTCAGAATATTTTTTTATTTATTCTCGGCAAGCCCTTTCATTTGATACCCATATTGTAGAAGTGCATAAAAAATAACTATTCCGCCAACTTGGATGTTCCTCCATATTGGATTTAGAATGACGTCACACAGCTTATCGTGTATTGTTCTCCAAACTAAACGTGTATACAAAATTTCAGCTCAATCGGTTGAAGATATCTGCTTCAAAATGGAGTAGCAAAATTCCACCCGAACAAACATACATACATTGCAAGTTAAATAATAGTAGTTTATGATACTGTTGCATAATAGGGGTTATTAAAATACGAGTGTGAGTTTAAGTACCGAGCCGTAGGCTAGGTTCTTAAACTCCATAAGGAATGATTTTATATACGACTTCAAAAAGGAGGAGGTTCTCAATTCGTCGGAATCTTTTTTTTTGTATTTTGAAGTCGGTTCTATTTTTTGTTAAAATATTTTTATTCAAAACTCAAACACGTCTTTCTTATTTTCTTACTATATAGCCAAATACAAATTTTCATGTATTTATCATCATAACTGACAAAGCATACAACCTTGCATACCCTCGTAAGGGATCAATTTCTAAGAATCCCTTCTTAGTGTTCACTTACGTCATATAAGCAACGTTTGTTCAAAATTTCAAGCTTCTAGTACCAATTTCTCCAATTTAATTATGTAGGTATTCTTAGAAGTAACTTTAATATTACAATTACAGAACTCGTTACCATAAAATTATTTCGACACGTCAAATGGTTGCCGATATATTATAAAGATTAAATGGATCCTCGAGGTGAGACAGTTAGCACTCACTAGACTTATAGGCGCTTGATTTACATCGCACTGGACACGGTTCCACACGGCTCAGTACATGATGTTTTGCAAAAACTCTGTAAAAAGGGCATTCTATGGACAAGCAAATCATTTACTATTGTTTTCACACCATCACACTGATTTTGATATTTAGGTTTTCTTTCTCAATAGGATCATATTATACTAAGCATAAGAAACGTGTACCGTGCGGCTATAGCGAGACATCATAAAACAACATTCACAGTCGAGCCTGCCCCCCCGCGCTTGTTTAAAATTAACTTAAGTTGTAAATCTAATATCTTTAAACGAGCAATTCTTGTTATAATCTGGATCTCGGCAACGGCTCCAACGATTTTCATGAAATTTTGTATGCAGGGGGTTTCAGGGGCGATAAATCGATCTAGCTAGGTTTCCTTTCTAGAAAACACGATTTACCAAAAAAAAACCGAGTAAAGCTCGGTCAACTAGGTACTGTATATAAAATCAATACAGCTTATTTGCATGGAACAAAAAATAGTGTAATGTAAGCTCCACACTGTAACAAAGTTTCAAGCAATTGTGCCCACCCACTGATATTCTTCTAAGAGAACAAATAAACCGTCAATCATGATTTTTAAGTGTGGCACTTTCTGGCAGAGCCACCATCACGAATTTGAATCCAGAGAATACTTGGTGACAAAATTTGACAAATTCTGGAAGCAAACATATCTTCGCTAGGTGTTCTAGTTCTTGAGATATGAGGTGGCCAGAAAGCATACTTCCTGAAAACCCGGCCACTTAAAAACCCTTATAACTTTTGAAACAGGGTGCGACAAAATCTGATATTCGACGACAAAATAGCGACCGACTTGGAATTCAAATCCGTGATGGTGGCCCTGCCAGGACGTTCCACACGATTTTTAACAGAGGTGTGTTAATTTATATATTTTTCTGGTTGTTTTAGGACCACCATTAGGTTTAAAACCACCTGGAATAGATACTCCACCGAATATGTCGATGAATGTAAGTAAAAACATAAACATTAAGCTCGAGGATTCTGTAAAGTTAATTTCCTATGTTATTCTAAGTACCATAGACTTCTTATAGTTTTCCTGTAATCTATTGGTATATGACGTCATATAACACTTTTTTTTAAAGGACTAAAGTTGGTAGCCTCTGATGGCTGCAACAACCTTACCGGACAAAACATATTATAACACTAGGGTCATGTAAATTCCATGCTAAATTCTGTTTTACTAGAAAAAGATAAATCTTTGATGGCTTATATCTTGGTTATTTTCATAGTTTCATTATGTGAACATTTTTTTTTCTTATAATAATGAGCTTTTATTAAAGTAATAAAAAAAAACAAGTATTTACCCCCAAAAGTGGCCCCCATGTTTGAAATTCATAGTACGTGTTTGAGTTCGTATTTAATCAGTTCAATAGTTTCAGAGCAAATTGGCTATGTCAGACCGACGTATAGACAGATAGACCCACCAGTGATCCTATAAGAGTTCCGATTTTTCCTTTTAAGGTACGGAACCCTAAAAACATTTTTTATTACTTTAATCTGAAGCAATTTTCATTTTACAACAAAAACAAAATACCATCCAAAAATACTTATTCATTAGGCCGATTAGAGAGAATAAGGCAATTACCTATATGAATGCATACAATTTGATAAGCCAGTTGGCGCAGTTTGTTTAACACGCTACCTATCGCGCCGCCGGTCGTGGGTTCGATTCCTATCCAGGACAAACATTTGTGTGCATGAACATGTCTGTTTGTCCTGAGTCTGGGTGTAATTGGTGCCGATTCTGTTGTTTACGAACTAAAATAAATTTAATCTCACTATATCTCTTTCTAATAGTAAATATAAGAAAGGGATGCAAGATAATTTAGTCCTGTCAGTTTAATCCGATCACAGATTTCAACGTGAAGCGCGATCTTTATTGGTCACGACTATTTACCCGTACATTACGACGGTATGGATTAAACTGACAGCATTAAAAATGTTCTATCTTTTGTCAATAAGGTTAAAATGAAAGAGAGGTGACTTGTCTAATATTAGTTAAGTTCCTAATCAACAGAATCGGCACCATTATCTATATAAGTATGTATTTACAAAAAAAAAGTAGTATATGTAGTTGGTTTCCATAGCACAAGCTCTGCTTAGTTTGGGATCAGACAACCGTGTGTGAAGAAAATGCATATGTATACTTATATGAAACTTTTATTTAGATGCCAAGAATTGATGAGCAGCGGGCCAGCACTCCTACTATTGATGAAAGAAGGGATCCGCTATCGTCTCAGGTAAATAAGGTATCTAAAAGATATCTCAATAATTATGTTGAATGGTTCAAAATAGGTGGTACTTTTATAGTTTTGTGATACTTTAATTCGTGTTTGTTGCAGGGGGCGTACAATCGTGGACCTCCACCGTTCATTCCTGGAGTGCCTCCTCCCTCGCGACGTTATAATAAGTAAGTCATCAGCACAAGTTTGGGCCAGTGTATAATTGCAAAATTTAACATCTGCCGTTATTAGTCTGTAAAAATGGCAATAAAAAACCTTTATTTTTATCATATCTAATTCGCCACATTGACTTAGCTCTTCCCACGATAAAACAATTACAAAAACGCGCCTCATGATATTTTACAATACCACCATTAATCACCGCTACTCTCTTATAGTGAAAGCCGTAGCCTACACGCCCAGGCAAGCCCTTTGCGAGCCGGATGACCCTATTACTTAAGCTCAGATCGAAACTGACGAACCTCGTAAAAGTACACACTACACAAAACCGATTACGCTATCGTCCTCGACGGCGAGGACCGTCGCGGAGTCCCGCTCAGTCTCGTCCCGTTCAAGCGGCCCAAGTTGCCACCAGTAATCCGATCGCCCCCAATTAGTCGTAACTCGTACTAAGCCCTCCCCTTCCTCCGGTAACGCCTTGAGCTGAGGTTCGTACTCCTTCGGGTGTGCCCTCAGCCGTGGTTACCTAAATGTTGCCCGGCTGAGAGCCCTCTGCGCTCGCCGATTTGTCCGGTAAGGTTGATGAATTGAACTTAATCAGCAGGTTCTTATTTGAAGTTCATTTATGTTGACAACATTGGCGCGCTGATTTGTGAATAAGTCATATTAAACATTCCTTACAATTTTATCTATTTATATAATCAGTAGCTGCCGCCCCGCGGTTGCACCCGCGTTCCCGAGGGATCTTATATTTTTCCGGGATAAAAAGTGGCCTATATGTTATTCCAGAATATGATCTAGTTATGTGCCAAGTTTTATCCAAATCCCTTGAGTAGTTTTTACCAGGGGGTGTAGGTGGGTTTTTGAAAGAGTAACAAACATTCATCCATCCATTCTCACAAACTTTAGCATTTGATTGCATAATTTATTTGAAACATAACAACTATTAGGTATAACATAAATGAAATATTAAATTAAAAATTAAACTACAACTATCTATCCTATATACAGAGTAACTATAAATAATAAACTATAAATAATAGCATTTATAATATAAGTAGGATTTTGATTCAGTTATACCAGACTTAGCCCCGCGGTCTCCCGCGAACCCTTATTTTACCTCCTGAGGCGTTGATTTTTTAAAAATACTTTGTTAGCGTGTTACATCAGTCTAGTGATTTGAGCTGTGCGTTATTGATTGCGCATATATGTATAGATAATATTATGCCAAATTCACAAATACGAATATGTGTGTAGCATGTGAAGTGCAACCAGCAAGTTGATCAGTATGGTTTGAATTTTAGGTAATTTGTTTTTTTTTAACAGTCCCCCTTTTGGAAGATCACATGAGCCTCGTGGTAGAGCGCCCTTCAACGAGCGATTCCCTCTCGAACCTTATCAGCCGCCACCTCCTGGCATTAAGGATTCGCCTACTAATGGGTATGTTATAATCTATGTATTATGTTATATGCAGTTAGTTGGTTTTAAGGTGTTTTTTCTCATACATTACATAAGAATGAATAAGGGTGATGACAAAAATAATTTAATTAGTCCGTCAGTTAGATTAACTATGGTAGTTTATGATACTGTTGCATAATAGGGGTTATTAAATACGAGTTTGAGTTTAAGTACCGAGCCGTAGGCGAGGTTCTTAATAGTATCACACGAGTTTTTAATACCTAATTATGTGCAGTATCATACAGTACTTTATCTAAACTCATATAAATAATGTAATTTAAAAGTAAAAAAAAAAAATTGTGTGATATTTTTGGTCAAAATGATATATTTAGGCAAAAACAATAAAATAAACGAACACAATAATCATATACCTAATCAAATCCGTGTTGCCAACTCCCAAAAATTCTTACCTCTAAAGTTCAAGTCAAAAATTCGTCACATGTAACCACACACAAAGTAAATTTGCATCTAAAATTGAATTGATACTGATTACTTATACTATTGATAGGTCCAAAGTGTACTTTCATAGAAAAAAAGTTATTTTATAGCATTATCTTGGGAACAAAACTGTACTATAATGAATCATTATACACGGGTGTGCATAAAGTGGGTCATTAAAGTACTGATTTTGATTTCATAATAAGAACATTACGATATGAGAGTAGATAAAAAATATTACATATTTTTTCTTTAGTTCCGAAAACAAAAAATAACGATGATAAGTGCGTTAACATTTCGCGTGAAGTAACGTCTTAGTACAGTTTTTACAGAGAGATGACGTAACAAGCCCCCACTCCTGAACTATGATGCGACTTATCTTTGTATTTTTTGTTCATCATCATCATATAAGCTGAAAGACGTCCACTGCTGGACAAAAGTCTCCCTTAAGGATCTCCAAGATGGCCGGTCTTTCGCTACCCGCAATTTTTTATTGACTTGAAAATACGTATCCAATATTTTTGATAACCTAACTGACGGACTAATTAGTTTATTTTTGTCACACCCTTATTCATTTTTCATAATATTTTCTAAGCAGAATTATTATTTTTTTACCCAGTCATCATCCCTATTGTACGAAAAAGTAATGTTTGTACATTTATCTACTCTCATATCGTAAAGTTCTAATTATGAAATCAAAAACAGTACTTTAATGACCCACTTTATGCACACCCGTCTATAATGAAATTAAAAAATTATATTATAGTACAGTTTTCTTCCCAAGATAATGCTATAAAATAACTTTTTTTCATTAAAGTTCAAGTATTTGGACATGTCTGGCCACTTATAATGTTTTTTGGGTTTTAATACTTCAATTACTGTCAGTCAACTTGTCAAACGAAATAATAAAGAAAAAACATTATAAGTGGCCAGACATCAGGACTAAACAATTATAATTTTAGATGCAAATTTACTTTGTCTGTGGTCGCGTATGCGGTAGAGAATTCAACTTGGGAGTTTTTCCCCACACGGATTTGGGCGCCATGATGATTAATGTTTGTTTATTTTATTGATTTTTTCGTATACATATTTTATTTTGGCCAAAAATAATAGAAAAATAGCAGTGATATTAAGGTGACATAAACTTGGATCTGAAATTGTGGAGGCGGCAATGGAAATGACGAATAATCGATACCCGTAAGTCATGAAAACCTATAACAAAATATTATCGATTTTTTACCTTTAAATTGCATTATTAGATGAGTTTAGATAAAGTACTGTATGATACTGCACATAATTAGGTATTAAAAACACGTGTGATACTATTAAGAACCTCGCCTACGGCTCGGTACTTAAACTCACACTCGTATTTAATAACCCCTATTATGCAACAGTATCATAAACTACTATTATCTACTCTCATATCGTAATGTTCTTATTATGAAATCAAAATCAGTACTTTAATGAGCCACTTTAGGCACACCCGTGTATAATGATTCATTATAGTACAGTTGTTGTTCCCAAGATAATGCTATAAAATAACTTTTTTTCTATTAAAGTACACTTTGGACCTATCAATAGTATAATCAATCAGTATCAATTCAATTTGACGATGACAATGTCACAAATTTTGTAACTTGAACTTTAGAGGTAAGAATTTTTGGGAGTTGGCAACACGGATTTGATTAAGTATATGATTATATTTTATTGTTTTTGCCTACACATATCATTTTGACCAAAAATGTCACAAAAATAACTTTTTTTTTTTTTTTTTGCAAAGTTGGTAGAAATTCAATTTTTTTAAATGACATTATTTATTTATTTATATGAGTTTAGATAAAGTACTGTATGATACTGCACATAATTAGGTATTAAAAACTCGTGTGATACTATTAAGAACCTCGCCTACGGCTCGGTACTTAAACTCACACTCGTAGTTAATAACCCCTATTATGCAACAGTATCATAAACTACTATTATATATTCCACTTCAAATTGAAAATGTTATGAAAATCAATAATCTATAATGGGAAGTTAATAAAAAGAGAAGAAAAAAGATCACCTCTTGACTTTCTGGGGAACTGTGAATAGGTTTTTAATTTTTAGATGAAATACAAAGATAATTATTTGCATCGAAGTTGCTATGTTTTAACTATTTTTATGAATAAATAAATAAAATACATAATAATCTATTTATATAAAAGAGAAGCGGTTTTTTGGGTAAACATCCCCCTGCCCACACCGCTGAACCGATTAATGTGAAATTTGGCATGTGCATAGATTTTGTCACGTAGACCCTATTTAAGAAGCGATTTTTCAAAATTCCTTTCCGCAGCGTTGGAAACGGGCCCTTTGTGCGATTTTAAGAATCTTAATATCTCTGGAACCTTAAGGCCTAGAAGTCTGAAATTTTTAATGTAGCTTTTTCAGTAAAAAATATTAGATATGGGTGCGAGCGTTTCTCAAACTTTTGTCTATGGGAGGAAAATTTAAAAAAATAAGGGATTTGCTTTGTTTCCGTTAAACCTTGATAACTTTGTGACTTTAAATGTTACAAACTCAAAATTTATAGTGTAGTTAGTTTAATAATACTGCTAAAATGTGTTTTCGGCGTTTGTCAAACTTATTTTTTTCGAGGAAGATATTACCGATTGAAATTATGCATTTTTCAAACTCTTATATCTCTGCAACGGCTGAAGATAGGCAAATGAAATTTCGTATACGCATTATGCTATACAAATATACAAATTTCATCTCGGTGTTTGTCAAAGTTTTGCCCATAGACAAAGTAAAAATGTTGAAAATTTACTTTTAGCATCCTGTTTTTCTCAGTTAATATTCATAGCAGAAGCTTGATTTTTGGAATATAAGCTTTCTACAGTATTTGTTTCGAAATGTACTATTAAGTTTCTCAAACTTTTCATGCCGCATAAAGTTATAAAGGGTGAAATATCCAATTTTGCACTTTAATATTTTTGTAATGGCTCAAGCTAGGGACCTTACATTTGGAATATAAACTATTCAATACAATTGGAACAATATTCAAACCAGTGTTTCTCAAATTTTTCATAGTTGTCAATTTTATGACACCTTAAATTATTTTCTATCAACCTGTATAACGCAAGTACTATACAACTGAGAAGCATGATTTTTTGGAAATAAGCTACCTATAGCAAGCACTATAAGAATCCTAAAGCATTTTGCAATACTATTTAGCAATGAAATGTTATAGAGGGTGGAAAATTTTATTTTGGCCCCTTAATATTTTTGCAATTACTTGAGCTAGGGATCAAAAATTTTGGGTGTAGACCATGTAACATAACTGTAACAATATGCACATTAATAATGAGGAATACCAACAAAAAAATCTAATTAGTCCGTCTGTTAGATTATCAAAAAATATTGGATACGTATTTTTTATTTTATCAAATCCATAAGAAATTACAAAGATAATTCCCATCAAAGTGCAGGATTGGGGCTTGTGACGTCATTGTACAACTACTTTTTAGTACACTTTTTGCACACCGGAAAATTTTAACGCACTGTATCTTCGTTATTTTTTGTTTTCTGATCAAAATAAAAAATACATATCCACTATTTTTTGATAATCTAACTGACGGACTAATTAGATTTTTTTTGTTGGTATTCCTCATTTTAAACTTTTTAATCATATACAATTTTACGACCTTTTTAAATTTTTTTCATCAACCTGTATAACGCTTTACCTATTGATTTCAGAACCATGAATTTCTGTTTATAAGCTACCTATAGCGAGCACTATAAGAATCCTAAAGCATTTTGTAATACTATTTAGCAATGCAATGTTATAGAGGGTGAAATATTTCATTTTTGCCCTTTAATATTTTTGCAATTACTTGAGCAAACGATCCAAAATTTTGATTATAGACTAATTAACACAAATTTAACAACATAGAAATCAAAATCATTCTAAATTTTAATCATAGATATTTATATAATTTAAAAAAAAAGTTCATCACACTGTATAAGGCTACTCTATTCATATAAGTACCATATTTTATGAATTTAAGCTATCCCATTATAGCAAGCATTGTTTATAGCAAACTAAGAACCCTTCCACTCACAGTATTGTTTAACTTTCATGCCAAAATAAAGTAATACAGCTTTAATTTTTCTTCAATATCTTAAACAAGTGCTCTAAAAATTCTAAAATTTTAGCATTTAGTCTATATAAAAAAATAATTAGCTGTTCCCTCGCGTTCCCGGGATTAAAAGTAGCCTATAATAACCTTCGGTGATAATGTAGCTTCCTATTAGTGAAACAATTTTTCGAATCGGACCAATAACTCCAGAGATTAGTGCGTTCAAATAAACTCTTGAGCTTTTTTATTAGTACCTATAGATAGATAAGTTCTCACTCAAGAAAAAAATAAAACCAAATTTAGTAAAAATAAACCCAATACCAATTTTGAAGTAATTAGGACCTTCCTAAGTAGTATTTGTTTCTATGAAATCCGTAGGTAATATCTACAACATTCAACTTGAAAATATTCAACGCAGTAAAGCAATAATTATCGTCAAACAAATTAGTAATACGTATTAGTAGTTCGGTTCTTTTCGGTATTGCTCGGGTTACATCTGGCGCCGCGTCGCATAGCTCGCCCGTACTTCCCGCTTAGCGTTCTTTTTATTATTGCTCAGCTCCTAAGGAGCGTGATGTTATATAGCTTATGTCCTATAACCTTCCTTAATAATTGGGTTTTCAATTGCAAAAAGATTTTTCCAAATCCGACTGGTAGAACCAGAGCTTAGCGCGTTCAAACAAACAAACAAACTCTTCAACTTTATTAGATTAATAATAATCATGGATATGGATAGGTTTATGTTGGTAGTTCATGACAATTTTTCATCAATCTGTATTGTATCATTGAGACAATCATTATAGAAGCTGTCCTTAGTTTCTTACAAGTCCTGGAATAAAAATATTTATTGTAATTTGTAACCAGTGCATAATACATATATTTATGTAGTATTCAATCGTCAGATCAATTATACATATTCCTGGATATTAACATAGCCTAAAACCTTCCTCTAGGAACCTGAACCTAAGAGGATACCTATCTATGAAAAGCGCTTCATAATCTGTACTGTGTTTCTCAAGGTATGAGAATACTAACAGACAAATTGATCTACATATTATTTGGTTGATTAAATTGAGTACGGGGTGTTCATTAACTCTAATGCGGGTGAAACCGCTGGGCGAAAGCTAGTATATAATAAAATACATTCGTACCAGGCCACAAGGCCATGTAATCCCAAACTAAGCAGAGCTTGTTGTATTATAGAAATATAATTCATCAGATATATTTTATTTGTTTTGATATGATATGATAATAAGGTCTCCACATGCTTGTAAATATGTATTGTTAATAGTTCATTACTGTCCGACCGGAAATTTAGCAATTGACAGCCTAGTCGAGGCCATTTTGCTATTTCGACCGAGACTTGTATAATACTTTCTTCTGTGCGACGAAAAAACAATAATATAGAAACTAAATTTTTATTAACATATGAAGACATCCACAATACAGTACAATTTAAAACAGATAATTGTCGATATTCTTACTTGGGATCTCGGCAAATACTGCTTTGCCGAGATCCCACACACACAGAGAGAGAGCACAGTCTTTTGCACGTAGCTTCAGAGGCAAAAATAAATGTTCGTTTCATTTGATAATGGTCTTTATTTTTTTTTGTTCATAGTTATGAATTACCAGGTTGTTTTGAAGAATACAGGCCAAAAAGGCTTCGATGTATACCTTATACTTACATGTCATGAAAAAAATATTTGAGTGGACAACAATAGGTACAGTCCGATGAACTCAGATAATAAAAATCATTCATTTTCGCGCCATTCAACGCTATTGGCACAATATATTCCCGCGTTAGTTCGACTCAAGTCAGCATTGGGAATGCACGTGAGTAATTTATTCCGTTAAAACGTGGTAAGCCGTATAATAGTCAAAGTCGTGAAATTATTTTTAATGTTTATCAATTTATGAGTCAAGAGGCCACGGAGTGTAAAAATATAGTTTTTTGGGAAAGATCACTTTCAAAACCTTCAATAACGAACTGCGAAAGCAACTTCTTTACTGTCCTAAATTTAAATGACTCATCATCATCAGACAGCGACGAATCTTTTGACGACAAGAGGCGCTGTTGAGACTGGGGATATAAGTATGGATGTCGAAGGCGTTAATTTTGAATTGTAACATTCATCGTTCTAGCCGTGTACCCTCCATATCGAACGTATAAAAAATAAATCGGACAAATGCGAGTTAAACTCGCATGGTGAGGGTTCCGTACATGATTAACTAAGTTCCATAAATATTTTTAAATCTGACCCAAATTTGTTGAAATTAACTATTAAAAGTTTTTTTTTTGGAAATTGTGTTTTCTAAAAATGAAACCTAGCTACATCGATTTATCGCCCCCGGATGCCCCTGCATACCAAATTTCATGGAAATCGTTAGAGCCGTTTCCGAGATTCAGATTATATATATATATATTCATGAATTGCAGGTTTAAAGGTATTAGAGAGACTTCTTATAGGTTTTCCTGTAATCTTTAAGTAAAGAACTATTATCTGATTTTTTTTCAAAATATTTGGCCCAGTATCCAGATCCTCACAAGAAGCCCTTTGATTTGATATGTTACACAATATTGTCTGCAAAACTTTTTTTTTTAATTTTCTAATTTACCCCCCAAAATTAGCCCCCATGTTTGAAATTCATTTATTTACGTAACACGTCCATGTTTGGGTCACCGACTTACATATGTGTACCAACTTTCAACTCAATCCAGTCCAATATTTTCGGACAGACAAACAGACAGACGCACGAGTGATCCTATAAGGGTTCCGTTTTTTTTTTTTTTTTTCGGAACCCTAAAAATTTATAAACAAATAATACATACTTTATAAACGTGATCACTTATTTTGCAAATAAGTGTATAAACATCTACTCATAAATTTTACGAATGTATTTTGTTATATAACATTTACAAGTAATTGCGTTGGCAGAAAGATAATTTTCGCCTAAAGTACTAATAGATATGGGTAATTTTGTAAGAGCACTCTTTTCGGGAATGATCGATTTTACGAATTTTGCCGATGCTTCATCTAAGTTGTGTACCTAATACTGTACCAAATTTTCCATACAGGTTTTAAAAATTTCAACAAATTAGTTTAGCGTTAAAATAAACAGTAATATAAGTGCAAGAGAGTATCTACTAGATGACATTTGAGAGTGCGAGTAAAGTGGGCTTTTATTTACGCTAAACTTCGTAATGGTAATGCTCCTGAAATTTTGTAAAATCTCTAGCTTTCCGCCCCGCAGTTTCACCAGTGATTCCCCCCATTTTTACCCCCTTAGGAAATGAATTTTCTAAAATCCTTTCTTAGCGGATGCCTACATCATAATAGTGTATGCCAAATTTCAGCCTGATCTGTGTGCGTTGATCGATCAATCAGTCAATCAGTGAGTCAATCAGTGAGTCAGTCAGCTAGTCAGTTTCTTCTTTTATTCAATATAGATTGATAATATTGATTACCCATTCAAAATCACATGTGTAAGTATTTTTATTCTTTATCCGTATGATTTGTTTGACAATGGCCCCGATTCTGTTGATATTTAAGTTTACTATATTTTTTCATAACAACAAATATATAAAAGGGATGAAAGATATTTTAGTCCCGTCAGATTAGTCCGATTACTTATTTCAACGTGAATTAAGCGCGACCTACATATTGCCCATTTACCCGTAAATTACGATGGCATGGACTAATCTGACATTAAATATCTTCCATCTTCAATGAAAGAGTGACTAATATTAGTTTAATTTGTAGACAACATAATCGGCACAAATATCTAGGTCAACATTTGATTTATCTATTATATAAAAGAGTAGCGGTTTTTTGGGTAAACATCCCCCTGCCCACACCGCTGAACCGATTAATGTGAAATTTGGCATGTGCATAGATTTTGTCACGTAGACCCCATTTAAGAAGCGATTTTTCGAAATTCCTTTCCGCAGTGGTGGAAACGGGCCCTTTGTGCGATTTTAAGAATCTTAATATCTCTGGAACCATAAGGTCTAGGAGTCTGAAATTTTTAATGTAGCTTTTTCAGTAAAAAATATTAGATATGGGTGTGAGCGTTTCTCAAACTTTTGTCTATGGGAGGAAAATTTAAAAAAATAAGGGATTTGCTTTGTTTCCGTTAAACCTTGATAACTTTGTGAGTTTGAATGTTACAAACTCAAAATTTATATTGTAGGTAGTTTAATAATACTGCTAAAATATATTTTCGGCGTTTCTCAAACTTTTTTTCTTCGAGGAAGATATTACCGATGGAAATTATGCATTTTTCAAACTCTTATATCTCTGCAACGGCTGAAGATAGGTAAATGAAATTTCGTATACGCGTTATGCTATACAAATACTACAAATTTCAATTTGATGTTTGTCAAAGTTTTGCCCATAGACAAAGTAAAAATGTTGAAAATTTACTTTTAACATCCTGTTTTTCTCAGTTAATATTCATAGCAGAAGCTTGATTTTTGGAATATAAGCTGTTTATAGTATTTGTTTCGAAATTTACTATCAAGTTTTTCAAACTTTTCATGCGGCATAAAGTTATAAAGGGTGAAATATCCAATTTTTGCACTTTAATATTTTTGTAATGGCTCAAGCTAGGGACCTTACATTTGGAATATAAACTATTCAATACAATTGGAATAATATTCAAACCAGTGTTTCTCAAATTTTTCATAGTTGTCAATTTTATGACACCTTAAATTATTTTCTATCAACCTGTATAACGGAAGTACTACACAACTGAGAAGCATGATTTTTTGGAAATAAGCTACCCTTAGCAAGCACTATAAGAATCCTAAAGCATTTTGCAATACTATTTAGCAATGAAATGTTATAGAGGGTGGAAAATTTTATTTTTGACTTTTTATATTTTTGCAATTACTTAAGCTAGGGTTCCAAAATTTTAAATGTAGACCATGTAACATAAGTGTAACAACATGCAAGTCAATAATTAAAAAAAAATGATCATAGACAATTTTATGACCTTTTTAATATTTTTTTATCAACCTGTATAACGCAAGAACTATTTAACTAAGAAGCATGATTTTTTGGAAATAAGCTACCCATAGCAAGTACTATAAGAATCTTAAAGCATTTTGCAATACTATTTAGCAATGAAATGTTATAGATGGCGGATATTTGTATTTTGGCCCCTTAATATTTTTGCAATTACATGAGCTAGGGATCAAAAATTTTGGGTGTAGACCATGTAACATAATTGTAACAATATGCACATTAATAATTTTAAACTTTTTAATCATAGACAATTTTATGACCTTTTTAATTTTTTTTCATCAACCTGTATAACGCTTTTCCTATTGATTTCAGAACCACGAATTTCTGGTTATAAGAATCCTAAAGCATTTTGTAATACTATTTAGCAATGCAATGTTATAGAGGGTGAAATATTTCATTTTTGCCCTTTAATATTTTTGCAATTACTTGAGCAAAAGATCCAAAATTTTGAATATAGACTAATTAACACATAGAAATCAAAATTATTCTAAATTTTAGTCATATATATTTATATGATTTTTTAAAAAAGTTTATCAGACTGTATAAAGCTACTCTATTCATATAAGTACCATATTTTATGAATTTAAGCTATCATATAGCATGCATTGTTTATAGCAAACTAAGAACCCTTCCACTCACAGTATTGTTCAACTTTCATGCCAAAATAAAGTAACAAAGCTTTAAATTTTCTTCAATACTTATCTCAAACAAGTGATCTAAAATTATAATACTTAGCATTTAGTTTATATAAAATCTACTAGCTGTTCCCCGCGGTTTCGTTCGCGGGTTTATAAGTAGCTTATAACCTTCGGGGATAATGTAGCTTCCCATTAGTGAAACAATTTTTCGAATCGGACCAATAACTCCGGAGATTAGCGCGTTCAAACAAACTCTTCAGCTTTATTAATACTACCTATAGATAGATTAAGTTTTCACCCAAGAAATAAAAAAAAAACAAATTTAGTAAAAATAAACTCAAAACCAATTTTGAAATAATTAGGACCATCTTAAGTAGTATTTGTTTCTATGAAATCCGTATATAATATCTACAACAATTCAACTTAAAAATATTCAACGTTACAGCAATTATCATCAAACAAATTACGTATAGGACTTCATGTCGATGAAGTCGTGCATAGTTCGGTTCTTTTCGGTATTGCTCGGGTTACATCGGGCGCATCGCCCGTGCTATACAAAAATAAATAAATATCCTGGCACATTCTTCACATATTTTTTTTGAGGTTTTCAATTGCAAAAAGATTTTTCCAAATGCGACTGGTAGATCCAGAGATTAGCGCGTTCATACAAACAAACAAAAACTATTCAGTTTCATTATAGTTTAGATAGATAGATATATAGATTATTATTAGTATAGATAAATTATAGATAGGTTTATGTTGGCAGTTCTTGACAATTTTGCATCAATCTGTATTGTATCATTGAGACAATAATTTAAGAAGCTGTCCTTAGTTTCTCACAAGTTCTGGGATAAAAATACCTACCTTCTTATCTCACGGGTCTACCTCTCTGCCAATTTTCATTACACACTGTTTGAACGTTTAGAAAGATAGAAGAAAGAAAAACTTTTATCTCCAGCATTGCATGCCATTCGAAACTTATAAAAAAAAATATCAATCATAAAAATTCAATATACCTACAAAAATAAAAAATAATAAGAAGGCTGTATGGCTCTGAACCTTTGACTGTTTTTTTTTAACGTAACAAAAACTTATGTATGACTAATAATGGATTGTAATTTTTGACAAGTATTTAGACGTGAAAACTGAACTGTAGCATTCAATCGTCACAGAACTATACCTGTCCCTGGATATTAAATAGCCTAAAACCTTCATCTAGGAACCTGAACCTAAGAGGATACCTATCTTTGAAAAGCGCTTCATAATCTGTACTGTGGTTCTCAAGGTATGAGAATACTAACGGACAAATTGACCTACATATTATTTGGTTGGTTAAATTGAGTACGGGGTGTTCATGAACTCTAATGCGGGTGAAACCGCTGGGCGAAAGCTAGTTATTTTATATGGGGTCCATGTGCCCTTCTGGGGCTTAAATTGAATTAATGGCTTTGACTTTATATTGGAATTAGCATTTTAAAACTGGTTTTGTAGTCGGGGGCATACATTTTGTGTCGACTCCACTGTACTTTGGGGCGCTGCTCTCGTCTTAGGCGGAGACTCGAAGCGGCACACGAATCTTGAACGTAAATATCCACCGCGAATGAAAGCTCACCATAGTCTAAATTAAATGGCAAAGTATTCAGTTATCAATATAAAAAAAATAGCATTTGGGTAAAAAAATCATTGTTCACACTGTCATGTCATTACTTTTTACATTGCTTGAAATGTTATTTCATGATGTTATGTTGATGATTTATTTTGTTATTAATCATTAAATATATTACCCTTCTTGTCGCAAATCATTATGTTGACAAACTTATGACATATAACTGAGCTGCAATTAGTAAAAAACGTAATAAAAATTGAATTTCGCGGGCTATCTAGAAGTATCCCGCTTAAATTGGTACCTGTGTGCCATACGATGCCAACTCACAGTGTCTTATAACGGTTGTCACTAATGGTTTATAATTTTTCCCGGAAAATTATTGGAATGAAAATGATAACAACAAAATATAGATTACTAATTTAATAATCATAACTGAACTTCATAACCTTTAACTTTATAAAAAAAACACGTCCGAATTTTGGGTCTTATAAAACACTGTGCTAACTGTATACAAATTGGTAAAACTAGCTTAGCCTTGCGGTTTGACCCGCGATTCACTATTTCACCTCCCTAAGGCTTCTTTCTTAGTTCAATCCCAAATAAGAAAAAGCGCCAATCTGTAATTAGGTATAACATTATGGATGGTTTTGCTAGTTTGATTGTTTGAGACGATTACTATGTAAGAAATACTAAATGTAGCATCTAGTTATAAGTATTAATTATAATTATTCTATTACTATAAAAAAAACATTATTTCGATGTCGTGTTTCTTTAGCATATCTTTTGATAGAGTGAATCATCAATTCCGATAAAACAAAAATGGTATATTACTTTCTTTTTTTATTTTATTTCTTGTAAATATTTTAGTTGTTAGTTTTGATAAATTATAGGGAAGATGACTGGGTAAAAAAGAATTAACTCTGTTTAGTCCGTCAGTTAGGTTATCACAAAATATTGGATACCTATTTTTTATTTTATCAAATCAGTAAAAAAATACAAAGATAAGTCGCATCAAAGTTCAGGAGTGGGGGTTGTGATGTGACGTCATCAATCTGTAAAATTTGTCACGTGAAATTTTAACGCACTGTATCTTCGTAATTTTTTGTTTTAGGAACTAAAGAAAAAACATGTGTCCAATATTTATTGGTAATCAAACTGACGGACTAATTAGATTTTTTTAGTCATCACCTCTATTATGTTATCTCAATGAAATAAAGCTTTAAGGCAGATAAGCTTAATATCACCGGACCAAAACCAGTTTATATCGCCTCGACATACAATCTCAAGGCAAAAAAGGTCTTAAAATTATATATTCCGTGGTTTTAGACTTCAAAAAAGGTGGAGGTTCTCAATTCGACTGTTTCTTTTTGTATGTTTTTAGTTTATTTTTGGTTTAGTTCGAAGTGGACATGAGTTCGAAGTTGCGAGTGTTTCCGTAGGCATGGCGACGACCCCCTCGAGGCGTTCAACCGGATGATCCGTGAAAAGGAGATGCGAGCGGCGCGGCGTGAAGAGCGGCGGCGTGCGCATTCCGGGTCGCGGTCGCGCTCCCGTACGCCGCGCTCGCCACGATCCCCGCGCTCGCCGCCCTCGCCACGCTCCCCGCGCGCACCCCGCTCGCCGCGCTCCCCGCGCGTGGCCCGCTCATCCCGTTCGCCGCGCTCCCCGCGTCTGCGCGTCCGCAGCCGCACCCCCAGCCGACTACGATACTCTAGGTTCGTTCAAATATACTCTACTATGGGTCAGCGCCCACAATGCTGTACTCTACTCGGAACTTTTTATGTAGGGCTGAAATTGGTATGATCCGGACCCGAGCTGTTGCGCGCTCTCTCCGATTTCAACCGTGTGTTGTAAAGTTGCTAAGTTTAAACCTATTGCTTTAATGCTTTTGCTGAAATACGAAGGGTGTGCGCTGATCCTTTTGTAAGTGTCTCGTGAAAAATTTCACGAGTTGCACGCACTTCCAATATTGCATGTGGTAACTATTGATATCATCCTAACCTGAAGATCGTTTGTCTCGTTAGTTGCTTATTAAGGATTTGGTTTACATTACCCGCTTTACTAGCTATTTTAGATGGTCGTTGTCATTGGCTTTTATTTTGAATTAACTGGGAGCACGGCTAGTGCCTCTGCCAACGTTGAGCAAATAGCACGGGCACGGCCGTACCATCCTTTTCTCGAAGCAACTCACGGTACTTTTAAGCGCCCTATATCTCCGTTATGGGTAAAGCTAGAAGTTTGAGTTCCCTTATTTTGTCACTGACACTCTCCGATCATCATCACTAATTTTGTTTTAGCAAATCTACGAACTTTAAATTTTGCATGTGGTTAGTGTTAAGACTGTACTCTCCATGCGTGGGAATTTATCATAGACTACACACATTGACTTCATTTTACTCACACATTTGTAATTGAGAAAATGTGGCAGTCCACCCAGGATTGCCACTATCCGCGTGCTACATGTTATTTAGGTTACCATGGTAGATCTTACATGTAATCATTTTATATTAATTCGCTTATATTCTTGATTTGGGTTATAGTAGGAGAGCTACTGAAACATCCGACTAACCCGTTTCCCATAAATCTAGTAAAAGGAGGTCAGCAAAAGCCCATACAACTTTGCCCAAACATGTATTCCGAGGTACACGTGTACCGTATTATAGAGAAAAAATAGAGGATTTTTTTTTAAAGGACTAAAGTTGGTAGTCTCTGATGGCTGCAACAACCTTACCGGAGAAAGAATAGAGGATTTCGATAATAATTGTATTATTCAAATACCTAATTGAAAACTATATAATAAATAATTGAAAGTTTAAAAACCTTGTAACACAATTAAGTCATGTGGCAACTTTGAATGTACAATTTCGTTCTGACATTGTATTGCGTATCCCGATTTTGTTATGTGTAGTCATTAATAAATATTATTCTGTAAAACAGATACTGATACATATCTTATTGCCAAAATAAATACAAAAACAAAATTAGATATATGTTCTCATCTAATGTGTGTATCCAAACGCCAAAATTAAAAAAAAAACTATTTGAGGATCTGTTGACATTATTTTGTAAATGTAAATCCGTTTGATAAATTAAGCAGGCAGTCGGGTAAAAAAAAAACACGTGATAAAATAGCTGAAGTACACAGCTGTCAAATTGACAGGTATTTTTTAAATAATTAAGATAGTTGTTCCCCGTGGTTCATCCAAAGTAGAGTGCCAAAATGGCGTGCTTATTATTAAAACGACTATTTAAGAAAATGTACTAATATACTTTGGAGGAATATGCTGATGATTTCTTTTGTTATTAATCAGTAAATATACTACCATTCTTCTCGCAAATAACATGTTGATGACTTACGACCTATAACTGAGCTGCAATTAGCAAAAATCGTGATAAAATTTGAATTTCGCGCTCCAACCGAACGTTTACCCTTAAGGCAAATATGCTACCTCGCAGGTTTGGTTGATTTAGGAGCGTAGCATAGTTAAATTAACACTTTTCAAGCGTATTGCACAGCGTTCTACACGAGTGCGCTATGGCTCTTCTATACCCAAAGATCGTTGAATGCTCTGCGAATCCAATACAATAATGCCTTTAGGAGACTGTTGCGGTTCCCCCGCTTCTGCAATTTTTGCATACCTTTGCTTTTGCGGCAATTAAGCACAAAAAAATGTTCTAATCGCTGGATATAGTATGGATGGGTGAGCGATAACAGTCCTAAAGGCTAGTTGATAGGTACGATAGTGTCTATCTGCGCCATTGGGTGGAACAAACTAAATCCAATATTATAATAAAATTGAATACTAATCCTTAGATATAAATAAATCTACTAACAATAATTCATTATATTATCCGAAATAAAAATATTAATATTATTATAAGTTAGCTTTCTCTGTGTTTTGGTGTTGGATAGTCATATAAAAAACTATGTTTTTGACGTGTTTATTATTGTAACATTAATTTGTACAGATCGCGGTCGATGTCTCGGGGTCGCGTGCGCCGGTCGCCGTGGTCGCCGAGGCGGCGCCGCACCAGGGAACGAACACTCTCGCTCACACGGTAAAATAAATATCTTCTAACTTTACTATCTCATCTAAGCTCGTATTATAAAAGTGAAGTTTAGATATTTAGGACACAATATTTTACTTATAACACACCACACAAAACCGATTACGCTACCGTCCTCGACGGCGAGGACCGCGACATCCCGCTCAGTCTCGTCCCGTTCAAGCAGCCTGAGCTGCCACTAGTAATCCGACCTGGGGGCGGTCGGATTAGACGTAACTCGTACTAAGCTCCCAATGTAAAAAAAGTCGAATGTAACTTAATGATAAATAATGAGTCTCTAGGAATCAATAAAAATACTGTTGACTCCTCTATTGAGGAGTCAACAGTATTTTATAAAAACAGTATTTTTATTGATTCCTTTAGACTCAAAACTTCAATGGCGTACACATATACCATGTCTTGCAGGGCAGCTCAGTTTGGCTGCTTATGCAGTAAGGAAAATTAGGCAGCTAACAGATGTAGATACAGCTTGATTAGTCAATTTTAGCTATTTTAATAGTATTATATGTATGTTTCCCGATTACTCGAAGACTCCTGGACCGATTTGGTAAATTCTTTTTTTGTTTGAAAGGGTATATTTTACAGGTGGTCCCATGGTCAAATTTTACAGGCACTTACAATGTTTTTCATATACTTTCTAAAGCTATTCAGATATTTGGGTCTGGTAGTCATAATGTTATGTTGCTGAGCTGATGATGGAAGGTGCAACTTCTTAACGGTTAAGAAGATTTAGGAGTAAATTTAAGAATAATTAATGATAATAGCAAATCAAGGATAATTCATAAAAATAGGACTAAGAAATATGTTCATTCAAATTTTTTTTGAAGATAGGAAAGAAAGCCTATCATTTCAGGGGAGGTGTGATACATTATTGTTTTGTTATCTGAAGTGATCGAAAGACCTTCTAAATGGCACGTGAAGTTTAATATATTTTATCTACTCTCATATCGTAATGTTCTTATTATGAAATCAAAATCAGTACTTTAATGACCCACTTTAGGCACACCCGTGTATAATGATTCATTATAGTACAGTTGTGTTCCCAAGATAATGCTATAAAATAACTTTTTCTATTAAAGTACACTTTGGACCTATCAATAGTATAATCAATCAGTATCAATTCAATTTGACGATGACAATGTGACTAATTTGTTGACTTGAAATTTAGAGGTAAGAATTTTTGGGAGTTGGCAACACGGATTTGATTAGGTATATGATTATTGTGTCTGTTTATTTTATTGTTTTTGCTTACATATATCATTTTGACCAAAAATGTCACAAAAATAGTTTTTTTTTTTTTTTGCAAAGGAGGTAGAAATTCAATTTTTTTAAATGACATTATTTATATGAGTTTAGATAAAGTACTGTATGATACTGCACATAATTAGGTATTAAAAACTCGTGTGATACTATTAAGAACCTCGCCTACGGCTCGGTACTTAAACTCACACTCGTATTTAATAACCCCTATTATGCAACAGTATCATGAACTACTATTACGATACCTAAGCTGAATATTATTGTCTTTTAGTAGGGAATAATAAGAGGTTAATAGTTAATAAACAAGTGATCTCAATCGTCGCTGCTTGTTTCTCTCCATCGCCACATCTTCGTTATTACAACTCAGCAAAGCGTAATGTTAATCTGCCGCGCTTGAGTAAATCCCAAATCTCCCATTGGGCTCCCCTACTATAAGGACTTGTACATTTTCACCGTCGACGCGTCCGATCTTGTAAGTGAGGTGTATAATAGTCGAGTCGGTGGTAGAGTCAATTGTGACTTCTGACGCTAATAGGTCAGGGCTTAAACTGAATGAAACGAGTATTGAATTAGACCATCGTGTTATTTGAACAGATCCCCGTCACCGCGGCGGCGTCACCGGTCTCCGCTGCGGTACCGTTCGCCGCTGCATTCCCCGCTGCGGTCCCCAGGGGCGGTGGTGCCGACGGCGCGGTCCCCGGCGGCGCTGCGCTCCCCGCCGCCGCTGCGCTCGCCGCCGCCGCGCTCCCCGCACCCCCCGCGCCGCTCCCCACCGCGCCGCGAGCCGCGCTCCCCGCCCCCGACGCGCTCTCCGCCACCGCGCGACCCGTCGCAGCGGCCTATTTCACCGCACCGGTCAGTACGCACGATCTTTAAAGTTGCCATCTTTTCAAAACATGCACGAATGTTTAGTTATGTTGAATTCTTATTGCGCAAATGTTTTCAAATAATTGAAATTTTGTTCACGATTTGAAAGCTCATCCCATAGTAAATGTTGTTCAAAAGGTTTTGAAAATGTAACATACGAGGTAATTAACATTCGCATAGAGGATAATTTGCGCCCTGAAACTAGGCTACACATGTACATTGTACAGTCGAAAAACGGTTTAATTTACCCTTTGTAATGGCAAAAAAGTTTTAAATGGCAAAGATTTTTTAAGACCAAGTTTAACTTTAGCATGCATTTGGCGTTTGAAATAGAGGGATGCATAGGATAATATTGTCCCGAGAAGGCGGATGATACCGCGGTAGACACCTAAAATTAAATAAGTATAAATTAATACACGTCATAAGTCAATTTGTACACAGTTCTTTTATGATACTTATTAAAAATATTTCTTCTGCTGTTTGTTTCTAAGAGCAGAATACGGACAACGGAGTGCTAGGGTACTTGGATACCACACTCCAGCTTTTTTAACGTGCTCATACAATAATTTTTTTAGCGTCTTCACTGTAGCTGTGGTAAAGATAAATGATAAGTTAGCTGCTAAACTCACCAGGACAACTTGAGGGTTGAATAATATATCATTTAAAAAAGTAGACAAATCTTTAATAACGCTGGTAATTGTCAACAGATATGCTGGAGTATATGATGAACTGTTATCACCACCGCGACGAAGTGTAGAGCCGCCGTTTGGAGCCAGGTACGATTGTCAAAGTCTAAATAGTGCCCACATGCGTCCTTTACCGTCGACTATGAAAATGCGTTTGTTCGTTCACCTAATGAAATTGCTTAGCGGATTGAACCATGTTCTCGATTCAGTGTATTATAAACTCGGTTTTATTTCTCCGCCTATTTTAGTTATTGCCTTCGGTTTAACATTATGATAGACTAAGTAAAACGATGTTTTTCGTAATTGTAGTTCTCGTCGGTTCTATTTTATGTGATGGAATTATTTCATAGCGCCAGAAAGGCGCTCAATTATGTTACAAATGGTAAGTAAATATGGCATCTTCAATGAATGTATTGGAATCACCGAGCAACTGTGACGTCGGGTCATCGCTACGGGCCGTGCTGATTGTAACATAAGATATATAATAACATGTAGTTATAAAGTTTATACAGAAATGGTAAAAAATCTAGAAATAATTAATTTAAAAATAAAAAAAAGTATGCACGATATTGGTAACATTAATTGCTTTTTTTATACTGTAAAAGTTTTTCATGTAAGTAAAGTCTGACCAACGAAAGCTGCAATTTATAAAATGCACCTCACGCAGATTTTTCAATACCGCCGTTAATCACCGCAACCCTCTTATAGTGAAAGCCGCAACCTACACGCCCTCCCGTATACTCCGTATCCATAGACCAAGGCAAGCCCTCAGCGAGCCGGATGACCCTATTACATTAGCTCAGATCGAAGCTGACGATGCTCGTAAAAGTACACAACACACTACACACAACCGATCACGCTACCGTCCTCGAAGGCGAGGACCGCCGCGACGTCCCACTCAGTCTCGTCCCGTTCAATCGGCCCGAGCTGCCTTCAGTAATCCGACCGCCCCCAATTAGTCGTAACTCAAAGTCCTCCCCCTCCCCCGGTAACGCCCTGAGCCGAGGTTCGTACCCCATTCGGGGGTGCCCTCAGGCGTTGTTACCTAAATATTACCCGGCTGAGAGCTCTCTGCGCTCGCCGATTTGTCCGGTAAGGTTGTTGCAGCCATCTGAGGCTACCAACTTAGTCCTTACAAAAAAAAAAAAAAAACGAAAGCTGTCCAAAAAAAGAGGCGGCAATTTTAAAAAATCAAGTGCTGTTATTCCTGGTTATACACAGCTTAAATGGAGTTGGCCAAACTATAGTCGAAGTACAAAACGATTTTGACAATCCTAAAATATTGCCATACTAAGAGTTTTGAAAATAATTTGTGACCACAAATTATTTGTTTTGCTTTAGTTGGCCAGACTCTATATTGTACATTGTTAGTACATTACTGATCTTTTTATACTGTAAAAGCTGTTGTTCATTTAACTATATTGTACGTACATAACATAGTTAACAAGACAAAGAGTTTGGCAAGAAAAGGATTTGTTATTGCTATTTAACTATGTATTTTATTTAATCTTAGCATTGTTTTTAAAGGAAAAAGGTAGTATACATACATAGAACGCTGGTATTGGTGAGCTGATATTAGTTACAGAAATAAAAGTTAAATTGGTGCCGATTCTGTTGTTTACTTAACTAATTTTAGTCACATCACCACTCTTTCTTACAATCATTATTGAAAAAGGATATTTAAAACTGTTATGTAGTTTATGCTAATGCTGACTTAAAACTGGGGTTAAATAATTTGATTGTTGAACTAGTATCGTTTGTGGATTTTCTGATAGGGAAAATTATTTAATGCATATGCTTACATAATTAAAAAAATATACGAATAGGACCAATAATAATAAATAAAATGTTTTGAACGTAATATTATTTCCACACATTGAAGCAAAGAAAAACACTAATGGGGCACTTTTAAAAAAAGTTTTACTTGCTAAATTGTGTGACATATCAAATATAGGGGTTCGTTGTGAGGATCTCAAATTCTTTTTTTTATAGTCGTAAGATAAATAGTTTTGAAGTTATTTAAGAAACTACTTTAGGAGAACATAAAAATATTTTTCTTAATATGGCTATTTAAACTAAGTTAACCAAACCAACTGAAATTGAAAAAAACCTTATAATTGATGTACACAAAATAACAAAAAATATGAGACATGTTTAATTTGCGCCGGGCCGCGGCCGGGGTAAATTTTGTATGGACCGGGACCATCCTTCTTTAATTTTGTTTGTAAACAACAAAATCACCACCTGTTTCTTTTATAAGAGCAATATCATGTAAATTTACCTACTTATGATATAAACATACCGCCTAGTACTTTTTTAAATAATCATAATTACTATTAAGTTACCTAATGTTTTATTACCTAGTTTTGGGCTGTGATTATACTTAACTGTGATATAAAGACCAATTATAGAAAATTAATTTAACTATTTTTAATTTCTTGGTTTCTTAGCAATATGATTATAGAAAAAACATGTCCTTTAAGGTGAAACGTTCTGTTGGAGCACGAAATTCAAATTTTATCACGTTTTTTGCTAACTAAGTAACATATTCATGAAATAGTCGTATATGTGAGTAATATACCTTGGAGGAATATGTTGATGATTTCTTTTGTTATTAATCAGTAAATATACTACCATTCTTGTCGCAAATAACATGTTGATAACTTACGACATACACTCGTGGACATATTTAAGGGAACGCAAAAAAAAGGGGAAAATTTATATAAAAACAGGTTTATTTGTTTATTATAAGCTTTTAATTTTTTTTTAATAGAACCATTCAATTAAATTAACATTTTTAAATACAAAAAAAATAAGTAAGTAAAGGAAAAAAAAACAAATTAGAGGCCCTTAGCTCAGTTACTCAATTGTATAGGAGTTTTGACCTAACATAATAAAGAATTGAATATTGTTCTAAAGACTGATTTTTTTTTATATTGGGTGACACAATTAGTATTTAGTATTGCCTCCTCTCGATGTCAAAACTGCCTGCATCCGTCTGGGCATACTTTTTATTAAATTGTCAATGAAACTTTGGGGCATTAGGTTCCATTCTTCAACCAATGCAGTTTTGAGATTCCTTAGGTTACCTGATGCTGGAATTCTTTGTTTAATTTGTTTTCCCAGTTTATCCCAAACATGTTCTATTGGATTTAAGTCTGGCGAACGAGCTGGCCACGCCAAAACTTGGATTCCGACCTCAGTAAGGTACTCTGATACTACCGCCGCAGTGTGAGGACGAGCATTATCGTGAATTAAAAGAAAATTATACTCTATGAATGCGACAAAAGTCACAATCTGCACTAAAATGTCTGTTACGTATCTTGCCGCAGTCAAGGATCCGTTTTCTACGATATATAACTCCGTACGTGCTCCTAAGCAAATACCGCCCCACACCATTACTGACCCTCCACCATAAGGCTCTCTTCCAACAATGTTACACTGAGCGTATCTTTCTCCGGGTCAAATTCAAATTCAAATTCAAAAGTGTCTTTATTAAATGAACTCATTGCAAGTATTTTTAATCGTCAAATATGTAAATATAAAAAATATGTATATAAAAAAACTATAAAAAATAAAATATAAAAAATAACAATATGATAATAATAACAAAATTCATAATAATAGTAAATAGCATGTGAAGCGAGCAACTCATAGAAATGCGTTCTTGTCCTCTATAAAATCAGAAACTTTATAGTACCCTTTTTTGTACAACTTATCTTTAATTAGCTTTTTAAATTTTAAGACGGACAATTCTTGAATTTCTTTGGGTACTTTGTTAAAGAAGCGTATACATTGCCCCTTAAAAGAATCCCTAACTTTGCTCAAACGAGTTAAAGGTACAGCAAGTTTATCCCTATTTCTAGTGTTTAAACTATGAGTGTCGCTATTTTTGGGAAAGTTATGAATGTTTTTCCGAACATAAATTAAGTTTTCATATATGTACTGTGACGACACTGTCATTATATTTATAGTTTTAAATTTATTTCTTAGGGAGTCTCTGGGACTTAAATTATATATAGCGCGAATAGCCCTCTTCTGCAGAATAAAGATTCTATTGATGTCGGCACCGCTACCCCAAAGGAGGATGCCGTAAGACATCAAACTATGAAAGTAACTAAAGTATACTAATTTTGCCGTTAGTTCATCAGTGAGAGAACGAATTTTCTTCACTGCATAAGCTGCAGAACTAAGTCTATTCACTAGATTATTAATGTGAAGACCCCATTGTAGCTTATCATCTAATGTAATACCTAGAAATACAGTACTTTTAGCGAGCTCCAGTTTTTCACCCTTAATAACAATATTGGCATCGGAGTGTTTTACATTCGGTAGACTGAATCTAATACATTTCGTCTTTTTCTCATTAAGCATCAAATTATTAGCTGTAAACCAATCAACAACTACTGAAAGAGCATTGTTCACATCGTCAGAATTAAAATCATGTCGTTTCACTTTGTAAAGAAGTGAAGTATCATCAGCAAACAATACTATTTCATTTTTCTTTTCTACAAGATAAGGTAAATCGTTGATGTAAACTAGAAAAAGAAAAGGTCCAAGAATAGAACCTTGTGGGACGCCCATAGTAACTAAGGACCCAGGGGAAACTTTGCCATTAACATCAATCTTCTGAATCCTATCACTCAAGTATGAATTCAAAAGACTGAGTGCAGTATCTCTAATACCTCGTCGTCTCCATACTTTGATCCTTCCATCATCTAACTTAAGACAGAATCTGGACTCATCAGTAAAGAGTACTTTTCCCCAAACGTCATCATCTCAATTTCCATGCGTACGAGCAAAGTTGGACCGAGCTACTCGATGAGCTATGGTGAGTAAAGGGCCTCTGACGGGCAAGTACGTCCCTATACCAGCCGCCTTAAGTCTTCTTCTAATCGTTTTGGTGCTGACTGTCACTTGTCGAACTTCCTGCAGCTTATTTCGTACCTCGGGAGCAGTCGAAGTGCGGTTTCTGAGGACACTGCTAACAATAAATCTGTCGTCCCTCTCTGTTGTTACTCTTTTGCGACCTTGTCCTTAACGTCTTGTATACTCTCCATTCTGCCGATATCGTTTAACATTACGAAAAATCACAGACTTAGACACTCGTTATGTTAGAGCCACTTAATTGTAAGTGTAACCATTTTCAATTAAAGTTACAGCTTTAGACACCTGAACAATACTGAGATCCGGCATTATCGCTCAAACTTATCAAATGAAGTTCCCTTGACTCAATAATATTTTTTTTTTGTTAAAAAACCAAAAGTAATGTTAAATTTGTTAAAAACAACAAAATCCTGCAAAATTTCATACACTATGTATCAAAGAAATTAATTAACTGATAACAAAAGCAAATGAAATTCGTAAGTAAAATTCTGTTCAAAATCTTATTTTTTCAAATTACATAATACTGGTATATATGGCCAGTACGAAATTAAACAATATTTTCTGATAATCTACCTTTTTTTGCGTTCCACTAAATAAGTCCATGAGTGTATAACTAAGCTGCAATTAGCAAAAAACGTGATAACATTTTAATTTCGCGCTCCTACTGAAGCCTCCACCTTAAGTGAGTTTACACAAGAACCGTATTGATTAATCTTAGTAGTATTCATTAAACTTAGTTACAGGTATTGTCAATAAATTACTGTTTCAATTAAATATACTACGTTATTTTAGTGTGTTTATTTTCCTGTAAGTGCTTTAATTTGACACAGGTTTAGTATAAAATCGATTACGATTGACGTATAAATTTGATATACTATACAGAAATATAAAGTAAAGAGTTTCATATTTAACTTATTATCTTATAAGTAATAATACACACTAACATAATTTTTATTTAACCCAAAGTGTTTGAAGCAGGGTAGGAAAAGAAATGCCTGACATTTCTTTTCACACTTCCAATATCAATATTTAGATCCAAAAGAGGAATTTACAAGTACTTACATAATGTTGTATTTTTCATTTATTATGTGTAAAACTCACAGAAAAACCTTCATAAAATAAAAAAATATTCATGTACATGTATTCAATCTTGATAATTTTACTATAAATTGAGTAAATTTGAATAATGTTTTGTGTTGTAAGGTTATGCCACTAAGACAAATGTAAACCCATTTTGTTAATGTAACAATTTTGGCCAATTATGGCAAATTCATCCATATTAAACTATAATGTATATTTCGGTTTAATTTTTGTAATTTAGTGTTGCAATATTTGAATAATTTAGTTTTAAACGAAAATAAAACTTGTGATGGTCATGATTTTGTTTTATTTATTTTACCATATTACAGGATGCTGAAATGCGTGCTCACCATATTATTATACTGCTGATACTGATAAAAAAAGTAACAAAAATATTGAGTACTTCAATTTTGTTAAAAAATTAATTAGAATGTATCTAGGTATCTACTGTGTTTCACTAGTAGGTAAGCGACACGTGAATTTACTTTAATCTCCACTGTCTCTATCATCTGCTCAGCTCACCCCTAAGCCAATTACAATTGGTCGTCACCTCGTATATGAGCTCATAAATTATTTATCTTCAGGGAAACACGGCATAATTTTCACTGCCGCTTGGTCTTTATTTCGTTTTCGTTCAGTTACGCCAGTTTCATGTGATAGTGCTGCGCCCCCGCATACTTGCCAGGAGTTATTTTTTTTTATAAATCAACATAGTTATATAACAAAGCTATGTGTCAGGAACCCGGAAATGATATCTATTTTCTTTGCTGTTCACATAGAGACTGCATAACATTTTGTCTTATGAATTGGATGACGACAACGTGTGGGTGTAAATTCTCTCGGCTTGAATTGGATAGTGCTGAATTTGTGGCTCGATGGGGGAATGAACAGCCAAAAAAATCTGGTATATATCATTTCAACACACTTGCTCAAAAAATGCGTTTACGAAGCCTATATAAATAGTTCGAAAGTAAAAGCATACGAGGGAGCCAATAAAATAAAAAAAATACCGAACGCTCCCCTGTAGCACCGTGTGTAACCTTTACGGTTTTTTAAATCCCACCAAGGAGTTTCACATTACGAGAATAAATAGGCTAAATGTTCGAACCTCCTAGGAAGTTCTTTTGCTTAATACGTTTGTTGTCTCTTTAATACTAAAGAGAAAATGAGACGAAAGATGTAATTCTCATTTTCACTACGCGCACTTGGCGACATTTTTCATATTAGAAACGTCAAAGATTGTTGATAAATTGATATACTGATAGATTAATTGATAAATTTTAAATCCTCTGTCATCCCTCCGCCACTCTGCGTTAGCCATATGTCGCATCAATCTTTGTAAATCATTGTGAAAGTAAATCCTCTGCCGTGCCATCCGCTACTGTGCGCCGGCCATTACTGTTTTATCTCAAATGTGTTCAAAAATGTTGAACACACGTGCGGAAATTGGTACTTACAAACTCGTGACTATGGTACATTCGTCTACTTTGCAAGAACCAACTTAGTGCACTATCATAAATAACTATTGCGTATTTAATCATATTTTTATATACAAAAATATGGTGAGAATGTAGATCAGTATCCTTATATTGTATATGAAATAAAAGTAAATTCCTATGTAATTAAATATATTAGTTAGCAATAAGTATTAAATAGGTAATGTACGTGTATGATAAATTATAAATTATATTTTACGAAGTATAATAAAAAATGTGGTAAATTGCATAAATTTTACGCTTCGGTGTCCTAAAACCAAAAGCTAACAATATTTTTTTATGATTAAATGTCAATTTTTATCAATAGTGATTAACTGATTAAGAGATAGGTAGGCAATGGTGCCGATTCTGTTGTTTACGAACTAAATAAATTTAATCTCACTATATCTCTTTCTAATAGTAAATATAAGAAAGGGATGCAAGATATTTTAGTCCTGTCAGTTTAATCCGATCACATATTTCAACGTGAATTTAAGCGCGATCTTTATTGGTCACGGCTATTTACCCGTACATTACGACGGTATGGATTAAACTGTCATGGTCTTTTTTCAATAAGGTTAACTTGAAAGAGAGGTGACTTGTCTAATATTAGTTAAGTTCGTAAACAACAGAATCGACACCAATATGACATTAGATTAGTGATAAGTGTAATGAGATTATAATATAGGTGAGGATACCTTATATTACCTACATGTTTAGATAAAATGTCTTTATTGGCTATTTAAACCAATTTACAGAATTATTTTTAATCACCGTCAAAATTTTCAGGGATTATTGTAACAAAACAAAACATCTTTCTTGTTCGGTCAAAATGTATAAATTTTATTCGTAATTTCAGGGTTGGTCCCATGGTAAAAGTTGATCATAATGATAAGTACCTACAATAATCGCTGAAAATCAGAACGGTGATTAAATAATCACTCTGTATACTTGTATTGGTTCGCTGATAACTAACACAAAACCTCTTTAAAACGCTATCCACACATTTCCGGGTACCCGGCCCTGCCGTTCCGGGTCAGGGCTATCCGTGTTCCGAGTTGTTCATTATACTATGATGTATCCGGACGCCCCTGACACGGAGCTGTGTGAACAAGTTCGTACTAATTGCACGTAAACGATTTTTTCCCCGTCCCTGACGGGACACGGCAGGGCCGGAAATGTGTGGATAGTGCTTAAGGGGTTATCGGACAACATTTGCCGTTTTCAAGTCCTATTAAGTATGCTTAAACATACTAAAAAAGTTGTGTACTAAATATAATGATATGTATATTGTAGTAGGTATGGTATTTGGTATTTATTTATGTCCACTGAAATTTCGAAAATAAATAATTCGTGAACCCCTTTCTCATGCTAAAATTCGAATTCGTATCATTATGCTACGTTTCGAAATGAAACTAAAACTATTTACATAGTTAATATAATAGTTTAAACTATAATGTTGTCCATTGGTTTTTCAATTAATTGTTTATGAGAAATAAACATTATTGTTGTTTTTTGAAACATGCGCTCGCGGGTTCATTTCAAATTTCAAATTCGAAGGGTAGGCTCTTAAGGGGGATCGGCCAAAAAGCCCGCGAAATTCAATTTTTATTAGGTTTTTTTTCAAATTGCAGCTCAGTAATAGGTCATTTATTTGTCAAAATGTGATTCGCGACACTGAGATATAGCTATAGATCTATCTATGTATTTATTTTGCATTCAAAATATTATACAACTATACATTGGTTCCTGCGCGTTATTTATCGAAAAGGAACCAATGTATGGATTTAAATGGTTTAAAAAGCATAATGTATACCTACAGTAATCAATTGGCATATTTATGAGGCGCAAATCACATTTTGACAAATATACGACCTATTACTGAGCTGCAATTTGAAAAAAAACCTAATTAAATTTGAATTTCGCGGGCTTTTCGGACGATTCACCTTAAATGGCTGAGATCTATAGAGCGTGCTTAGACTTTGCTCAGACTTTACTTGGGATATAAACCTACGTAATAAAGTAAATATTTGTGTGTTTTAATTTGTAACCAAGTTTTTAGTAAGTCTTCGATTAGGTGTACTTAGACTTTGCTTAGCACACACTCAGAGAGATTCGAAGATTGCGTTTTAAATACCGAATTTGTACGGTAAAGTCTGAGCAAAGTCTAAAGGTAAGGTTTCCTCCAAAAGCGGTGCCACCATGTAGCGACCGTAATACAGTGATGAATGACGTCATGAATGAATGACGTTGTGACGACTACAACGTATTACGTTGAAGTCGTAGAGTCGTTTAAGAAGTTATGCGTTACTTACCAGTAACCCTGTATGTATAGGTACAGGTGACAGGAAACCCGACCTATTCCTTGAAAGAGATTATATTAGAGGTCATTAGCATCAAATGAAGTCCAGATAACTAGGGGTCACAACTGGAAATATTTTAATCAGTAATCCTACTAATATAATAATTGTAACATAAACTTATAAATACATAACAATTAGAAGAATATGTATGTTCTATTGCTGAACAAGGCGTTAAATAATTATGGTAGACATTATTGATAAGGTATAATGTAATAGGTATGTAGTGGTAGGTACGTTAAATTTGGAATATTCATAACGCACTCTAGTAGCAGATCCAAATGTAAATTATTTATCAATCATATCCGGACACATATTTGGGAAACTATAAGATAAGTTTGAAAATGGATTAGAATAAAGAATCAGTATACAATATTTTGTACTGAAATTGTAGACACCCAATAATCCAAGGACCCGTACCCTACTCTTGTGACAAATCCAATTCATAATCCTTAATTTGTTATTGTTAACCCAACTTCTCAACCTATTGGGAGAATTGTCCTCCAAAGTACTGAAAAGTGAATAAACCCATTAAATTCTGCAGAAAGTTCTGCTTTGTTCAAGCAATTGCTAGTTAACTACTGGTTTGATTATATGTTTGAGATCATGAAAAAATAAGGAGCACGTGTTTTGTTAGGTATATGGGCTCACAAAGATATATTCTTTAAAAAAACATCCTTCTAAGTTTACTAACAGTTTGCTTGAACAAAACTCTGCAGAAGTTAAAGGGTTTAGTCTTTTTTTACTACTTTGGAGGACAATTTGTCCCAATAGGTTGGGATAGGGCAGGTAAAAAAAATACGTGTCTGTTATTTTAGACTACTTTAACATATATCAAAATTAAATCAAATCGGAGCCGGACAGTTGGGTACCTTTCCTTGTTAGTCAAAGAGTAGCTTTTTCTTTGTTCTTAGCAAATGTAAAATGTTCATTAGAAGAACGTGACGTCAGGCGCTGTTTGCGGTCACGTGATAACGAAGATGAAATATTTATTTTTTTATAATTAATTTTATAGATATTATAAAATACTAGCTGTTTCCGCGGCTTCACACGCGTTCCCGGGATAAAAAGTGGCTTATTCCCAAAGTACTCCACGAAAAAAAACATCGAAATATTATTTTATAAATTTAGTTTCATTCTACTCCATGAGAATATAAAAATGTTCCCAAAGTACTCCACCTTACCTGTTTCTAAAAATTAAATAAGCCATATATTCATTCTCAAACTACTCCACGCACTAATAATTAGATATTTGTAATTTGCATCTTATGCAGAAGGTACAGTCAGGTATTTTTAATAATAATTCTTTGGAGCAGTTTGAGAATCAATGTATGGGATTCTTATCTTTTGAGAACAAAATAATGGAGTACTTTGGGAATAAGCCTAAAAAGTAACCTGTATGTAGGTATTTAATTTTACTGTTTACTTTAATGTAAAATAAATATGCAAGAAATCTGAATGTTTGTGGTGTAAATTGATTATTATAATTCATGAATCTCAGAAAATACATTCCTTTATTAATTTAAAATAAAGATCATCATTTTAATAATTAATTATACATGATGGATTTTACAAGTGGGAGTGGTAAGCCAAATCCTGAAGTATTGGGAATAGCGAAAAATTCTGAAAGGAGTCTCGATACCGATTTTGCAACCCGTTTGAACCCTTTTAGCATTTTCCCTTACATTTTAGTATTTGGTCTACCACGCCCACTTGATAAATGCACCCCGTAAAAATTACGCTAACAATGAATAACTACACTGTATTTTTAAAGTTTTAGGAAAATTTACTTTCTTCATTACGTATATTTTTGTTTGAAATTTACTTTCTTAGTATAATTATTAATTATTTGCATTTGCCATACCTTTTGTCGTGTTTAAAATAATCATTATTTTGCTAAAATTTAAATATTTTGATAATTTAATCATTTGTTATTTAATGTTTTGAAAATTAAGTTATACATTAATATTTTTTTATATTATTCAGGTCAATTATATACATACTTCATTATTATACTACATTTATACAACGTTATTTTAAGTAGGCACATGTATCGCATAACTGAGAACTAGGTATATAATAATAACCATGAATATCATGCATTTTAAAATTTCCATTTTCACACAATATCAAACGTACTTACACTTAATATAATTTTATAACAGTTTCAGCTCAAAATAGTTACTCGATCCATTGTAGATTCTTTGCAAAATTATTTCTGGTTAATGGTAAACTTAAAATAACGTTATTAACCTATTGTAATTTTTTTTAACATTTGTAATTAGTATTCTATTTTTAATTTATTGTTATGGATATTTTATGAGAACCTGTGTTTGTAAAAACAAAATCTAATTGATATTGTTATTTGTATGTTTTGCTGATCATCACTATTTATATTTATTACTGCATGTAAA
Organism: Tethea ocularis; assembly: GCA_963555595.1. Lineage (NCBI taxonomy): Eukaryota > Metazoa > Arthropoda > Insecta > Lepidoptera > Drepanidae > Tethea > Tethea ocularis. The sequence goes on from OY741966.1 coordinate 6,271,990, forward strand.
ATTTTGAGATATTAATTACTATGAATTGCAGCTGGATTTTACTTCGAGGTAACGATTTTTTTAATTGTGCTTCAAAATTGAGGGTACGTAATATATTTAATAACATTATTTCATTTATAATACAGGTTGCTAAGGACTAATTCTGTTATAATAGTATTATAGCGAATACTAAATTGAATAAAATAATTAAAGTACCGTAATTATCTACATTTTTGTTTTACCATAATATTAATAAGTACAGTCATCGGCCTCACTCGACTAGATGAATTCAGAGATAACAACGCAGTCATGCCGAAAACTGGATAACAGGTAAACAGTAGATCATGTTCCTAAAGGAAAGTCATGACAAGATATATTTTTTGAAATCCATCAGCATACACACATAAAAAGGATTTCTTCATTTAAGATATTTTAACTTCCACGAAGTTAGTTTGCATTGAACCAAGATAATGGCGATTTCATATATAGGGAAACTAATATTTTCTTGTAGAAAGAAAAAAAAACTTTTGGATTAATATTCATAATTCAAGAAATCAAATGTCAATTGTTTTGTGACAAGACAATTGACATTTGATCCAAGACAATGTATCTTCCACCAAAGAGATTTAGTTTTCTAGTTCTAATGAAATTGAAGTTCTTAATCCAAAATTACTTATAACTTGTTCATTCAAGAAAATGCAGAATCAATGTAAGAGATGATATTCTTAGTTCAATATGATAAAAATGTATAACAAAACAGAACGATCTTGTTTTGAAATTGGTTTTACTTGGATTTTGAAAGTGATACATATCTTAAGATTTTTTTATCTTCACATGATATAAAACATTCTCAGTTTAATTTGTTATTATATTATAATAACAAATAAAAGCCTTGCATAGAGAAATAATAGATTCTTTCAAGATTTCAACATTTTTGTGTATGTTTCTGAAATCTTCTGCAGAAATAAAATATTCTCATTGTAAAATTATTTGTCCTACCAACAAAAAGGGTTTTCTCATTATGAGATAAATTTTACTTGTGGCAAAACGTAACGATTTTTTACTAAACCGTAACTATCTTGGATGTAGTAATGTTACTTTCTTCTGACAATTAAAGGGTTTTTATTAAATCGTAATTATCTTGGATGTAGTAAAGTTACTTTGTTCTGAAAAATAAAGATCTCCTTTCAATAATTTTTTCCTCATTGTGAGATTTTTGGCATGCTTGTATAGGTAGATATATATTTGCTTAGTCTAAATTTAAGATTATATTAGTGTAAAAACCATAATTTCTTTGCCATAATGTAGGTATTCGTGAAAATAAAAAATAAATCTTTTTTTTTCTTTCGTACACATCTAAAAAATGTTATGAATTTTCAAGAATACATTATGGTTTTTACAATCATATAATCTTAAATTTTGACTAAGCAAATATATTTCTACCTATACAAGCATGCCAAAAATCTCACAATGAGAAACAAATTATTGAATGGAGACCTTAATCAAAACAAGCTAACTTTACTACTTACATCCTAGATAATTACTATATCATAAAAACCCTAGTACAAAAGGGTACTTTGTACGGGGACTAAAATCCCCGTAAAAAAGTACCCTTACTACATCTAAGAAAGATATAATTTACTTTCTTTTTACTTCACACAATTTTTTCAAACAAAATGAAAAACAGGTTTGAATATAAAGCAATCTATATTAATAGCTGTACACACGAATAACATCATATTATTCAAGTAATAAAGACATATCTCACATAAAGTTATTAATTTACACATAATTAAAAAAAATAGGAGAAACTGATTTTAAATTCTCATATAACACTTACAACAGTCAATAATATTGATTAATTACAAAATTAAAAATTAAAATAATAGCCTAATAACTATCTAAAACTAAAACGATAATTTAGATACTTTAGATACTTTTAACATTATTCTTTAAAAGTTGGCATGCTTATGTCGACTTACCTACAGTAAATATGTCTAACATTATAAAACTGTCAGTACAGTATAATTAATAATAGGTCATTGAATTATCAACACATTAGGTTGAAACAAAGAATAAATATCTGCAAATTCCCTTGTAAAATTATATTGAACATTTAACTTGTTTGCTTGCAGAAGCCTTCAGCTTTTGTTCTTCTATTTTTGTATGTAGGAATATCACCAGGATTCTAAAAATAAGACAATGTATTAGAACGTTGATTGATCAGATCGTAGCGATATTATAGAAATTACACCTAGATTAATGTTTGACAGACAAAATAAAACATAAGAGGTGGATGAATGCATATGTATTGTAATGAAATGATCATATTCTAAAATAAATAAAATACTTTGGGAATGTACTAGGGTACGTAGTACCTACTGTATGTATCTAAATGTATAATTTCCAAACCGGTCTAGGCGTCTTTGAGTAATCGGGGATCGAACATGAAAACAAAAGAATATGAATGATTCCAACGAATTGAGAACCTCGTAATTTTTTGAAGTCGGTTATAAATAAACTTATTGACTTACTTTCACTGTCCAATTTTTCTAAGCCTTGCACAATGCTGAGCAGATTTTCGTTTACAGGTTTTCTTAATAAACTTCTTTAAATAACCTGTAAAAAGTTGTTCGTTGCGTGGGACAGCAACGCACAAGCTTTTACTGCGAGGGACACCTTGTCCATTGTATTAAAAGCATTTATGCAATTTATATTGGCCCTAAACTGCCTCTGCGCGCACAAATGGAGTTGCTTGTTATCACTTTCTACTATAGGCTTCTGCTTGCAGAACTTCTTCTTGCATCTTGCTTTCAAGATGTGCACCAACGGCCGGCCGGTCACGGAAAGAATGGACATGGTGGCCGCTCGCTGGTTGCGCGGTATTGTCTTGACAAAAACATATTTTGTTTGCCGTAAACCGTAATTCCTTTAATCTAGAAAATGTATCTTACTATAAGTTATTTCGTTCAATGATATGAAGCAATAGGAATTGTTAAGTTAAGACAACATTGTTTATTCCAATTAACATACTATAAAACTACAATGAAAGAAGACTATCTTAATTTAAGATATTATTACTTTGGAACTTAATAAAATAATATTTTCTTGCTTAAATAACATAATTCTTCATTTGAAGATTAAATTTTATTAGATTAAATTGTTTAAAAATGTTGAAATAAGATTTATTTTTGTTTTTAAACTAAAGCTTTGTATATTTGCTTTGAAACAAGTTTTCTTTAAATGTCAAGTAAAATATTTTATTGTACAAAGAATAATATTTTCTTGGAGAAAATATATATGACTTGAACAGAAACACATTCTCTTGATATTAAGAAATATTTCAAGACATATTTTATTCTTAATTGGAGAAATCCTTTTTATCTGTGTACTCACATTTTCACATTAAATATATGCGGGAATAAATCCAAACTCTTTTCTTCGCTTATCTTATAGTTAAACAGAATATTAAGTAGGTACGAGTGATTTTGAGATATTATTAGGAGGCCGAAAGGACATTGAAGTATTTGAAATATAATGAAACAAAGTTTTGGGGTGAAACACAAAACTATAATATTTCCATACCTATTAAACTGATGATTCATACATATGCATACAAAGTCATGCGTGAACAAACATTAAAAGAAAAAAAAACATACAGCCGAATTGATAACCTCCACCTTTTTTTTTGAAGGAGGTCAAAAAAACCGGACAAGTGCGAGTCTGACTCGCGCAGTCCGAGAGTTCCGTAATTTCATATGTTATTTTAAATCCATAGGAAAATATTAATTATCTGTATTTTTTAAAATTTTTGGCCCATTAGTTTCGAAGATAAAAGGGGGGGGGGGGTGAGGAATGTTCGGAACCTTAAAAATGAACCAAATTAGCATTGTAAAATAAATAAAAAAAATAACACATCCATGAAACCTCTATAAACAAAAAAAAACTAGGTATGTTTTGAACTTCAATACTTTATAAAAAAAAAACTTTTGAGTAACCTTTAGATTATGTCACCAAACGCTCAGCTTGTATTAGCATGTGCTCGTCAAAACTCATCGTATGAGCCCAAAAACAAGGTTGTTTCGTGTCTTGCTGAGTTTCTTGCCGCTTCTTAAAACGCTCACAAAAGAGACTTTTGCTCCCAAAATTACTTCATTATTATTCAGGAATAGATTGAGATCAGTAAAAGTTGTTTCTCAAATATTCCAAAAATATTTAGTCTGATATTTGAGACAAATTTCGTCAAATATGCGACTAAGAACTGTTTTACAAGTGCTCTTGCGACTGAGACGATCCATTATAACTTTTGAACCAGCACCTCTAGACAAATGGATTTCTACAATTTGTCATCGATAAAAGAGAAGTATAAATATAACTTGTTAGAATTGTCGTGATTTCAAGTATCGTCAGATTATGGCTTTTATTAGATTTATGCTAATCATAATATATGACGTAATCTTAATGGTACTGCTAAAGGCTCCTGAAATTTTATAGACTTATTGATAATGATCTACACTATCTGTAGTATTCGGCCTAATAAACCCTCCCAAAATCATCCTGTATTAGGAACGAGAAAGAATTTCTTGAGGTTTAAGTGGCTTCAAGCAACTTATGAGCTCGGGATAGTCGGATAATTCAAATTGCACGCCGCTGAACCGAGTCAGGCCCAAGCTGGTATCCAGTGGTGTGTGGTATGCTATGACAGCAACAACCAAAACTGTCTGCCAATAAAAAAAGGAAGGTTAAGGTTACTGGACTGCAATTCGGCGTTATTTTTTTTGTTTTTTTAGATCAGCGTTGTGATACGCTTGGCAGATTTATGATAGTTTAGGAACTACAAAATAATTGAATCTCTTTGAGGAAATATGATAAAATAATAAGACCTCTATTACTGTATTAATATCATTTGCAAGTTTTCATCCTCATTATCAATACAACAACAACAATAACAATACAAGACCAAATATACCTCATTAATATATTTTTTGCAAAATCAGCTGGTGTGAATTTGATCTATCTAGGGTTATCTCAGAAATAAACTTCGGTACGTTTAACCATTTTATTTTATATTGCATAGTTTAAGCCTACAGACTCCTCTTAAAAATACTCACCTAGCAAGTGACTTGTGAGTTAAAGTACCTAGTTGTTAACCGTTCGTTGACGCGCACATGTTTGTTCATTAAACGACGATAGACGAAGGTACTCATTTCATTATGTCGATAGTTTTAATACACATTTGAACTTAAATTGGCGGAGTTAGAATGCGCATATCAGCACACAAAATTTTGCAGGTTCGATTCGCAATGCAATTTCTATTAGTAAAGGATTATCTTTGTTTACTCATTACTCATGAATGTTATTATTGTACGAATGCTAATAATATGTATATGTTTCATTTCAGATATGGACCTAGAAGCAGTGTCCCACCGCCAGTATACCCATTAATGGCTATTAAAACTGTCCCTCCTTTGGGAAACATACCTTTACAGTCAGACCAACCACAAGGTTATAGGGGTCGTTACGATGTCCCTCTGTTTGAAGATATTCCTCCTGGTGTTGAACCACCTGTTCCAGGGTTTGAACCATCGCCTTTTGAAAAAGCTCCTTTTGGTCTTGGTCCATTAGACCGTGAGAGGGTACCACCTCCAAACTATAGAGATCCATATCGCCCACCATACAATGAAGGTACTGGTGGATACAGAGATATGCCAATACCTACAATACAAAACGAGATTCCAGTTCATGTTGGGGACCAACCATCACGATATCGTGAAAATTATAGGCCTGGACATTCCTATAGAGATCAAGGTCCTGTACCGTTTAGAGATGGTCAGTCGTTTCGAGATCCTGCATCACAAGGTCCGTATCGTGATTCTAATTTTAGAGGACATCTATTCCGCGATGGTTCATTTAGGAATGCTCCATTTAGAGAGAATAGTTTTCGAGAAAATCCATCACACAACAATTTCCGTGACGGAAATGCTCCCTTTAGGCCACCAAGTGCTGATCCAAGGGACCCGGTTGTGGCCAATTATCTTGAGCCAAATTTCCGTGAAGGATATCGTGAAGATAATTCAGCAAACAGAGAACACATGCGATCAAGCTATAGATCTAATATGCGTAGCAGAGGTGGGCCGCGACGTAATCCAAATATAGACCAAGAAAGACATAGAGAAGGCCGCGATCGAGAACGTTATCCTGATAATCGTGATCCTACTGACAAAAGAGATAGAGACTTTGAAAGAAGACCGGTATATGATAAAATCCGTGAAGGACGGGATGATCGGCCGCGTGATTACGATAGAAATAGAGAATACGAAAAAGAACGTGAACATGATAAGGCAATATCCGACCAAAAAGTACGCTTATCTCCGAAGCGCAGTAGAGAAACTCGAGAAAAAAGGCGTAGTGAATCAAGAGGTCGTTCGCGTGATCGTGATAGTAGACGGGAAAAGAAAGAAGAGAGAGTTCGAGATAAGACTTCTGCTGACAGGAGCAGAGAACATAAGGATAAAGAAAAGAAAATGAAAGATAGAAAGAAAAAGAAGCGAGAAAAAGAAAAGGAAAAGGATACTGAAAAGAAAAAGAAACGTGATAAAAAAGAAAAGAAAGACAAGGAAATCGTTAAAGATATCAAGAAGGAACAAGGTGAAGAAAATATTGATAAAAATGAAGTGAGAGATGAAAAGGAGCTCAATAAGTTAGAATCAGAAAAAGAAATCACGGTAAAAGTAGAGAAAGCTGATACGGAGAAATTAATTAAAATGGAAGACCGTCCAAAAGTTGAAACTGGTGATACGCCAAATGATGACTTATATGGAGAAGAGTTGGCGGAAGCCGTTGATAAAGAAATTATTCAAAATTATGTTAAAAGTGAAGGCAATGATGGGGCCTCAGATAATAAGAAAATTGAAATAGCAAATAAAGAGGAACCTTTTGACGGTATAGAACTTCAAGCAACCGCAGATGAATTAGATTTGAAAGCTGATATTGAAACAAGCAATCAATCAAACAAAGAAATGCTAGCACCATTGCCTGAGTTATCGAAGTGGGAAGTAGACGAAGATAATATAGAAAAGACAAAAGAGCCAGGAGAGATCACTTCTCCGGAAGAGGAAGACGGAGGTAAAGTTACATCTGATGTAATTAAACGGGCTGAAAATGCTATTTTTGCTAAAGCTATTAATTCATTGAGGCCGATTGAAATAAAGAAAATAAGTAGTGACCGTGTTAAACTTTATGGCGACGACCCACCAAAAACACCTATGAATAACATTCAAATAACTGTTCCAGTTATTGAGTCTGAACAGAGATCTATAGAAATAAACGAAAAGAAAAAAAGGTATTCTAAAACACCTCCACCTAGACTGTCAGTAAAAGATCGGCTAGGCGGCAAAGTAGAAGATATCCGAAGGGGAAGAGACACACGAGTTGTTCAAAGTACTGTAGAACGTGTGAAATCTCGATCCAAAACGCCCAAAAAAGAACAACCATATCGTAGAGTGACTGTAGATAGAGACAGAGGACGAAAACACGAATCCATTGGAAAACCGGAATCCTCCAAAGGTGAACGAAGACTCGTAATGGAAAGTACAAAATCGGGAGAAAAACACCGTAGTCACAGCAGCCCTAATAACGAAAAGAAAGATCTTGGGAATAACCACAGAGAAGAAAAGAGGTCTAATGTTCTTGACGACTCTCGTGAGCGTAGTCGTGGTCAAGAAAAAGTAGTACCATCTGATGTTAAGAGTTCAAATATCGATCGTGAACGCAAAAAATCTACATTAGATGAAGCTCATTTTGAACCCGATTATGATGAAACCGTGGAATCTGATAATGAAATCAAAGAAGAGATTGGGAAAAAGCGAGAGCGATCAGCGTCACCTGGCGGTTTGATTGAAATTAAGAAGCCTAAACTTGAAAGTGAAACTATAAAATTGGATCTAACCAATGTTAAAAAGAAACCTGATTCCGATAGTGATTCATCTAGTGGCTCGGAATATTCATCATCATCTTCTTCATCAGATGCTCGTAAGCGAAAAAAGAAAAAGAAAAGAAGTAAGAAGAAGAAAAAACGTACTGCTGCGAGTGAGAGCGATAGTGAATCTGAATCAAGCTCTGATGATCACAAGAAAAAGAAAAAGAAACGCAAGCATAAGAAAAAGTCCAGCAAAAAGAAGAAGAAATCTAAACATAAGTAAATTGCTTGGTCCACTTTTAATAATACTACTTTTTTGTTCTATTAATTAGTTAATAATATGATATAGGAGTATGTGTAAAACTTTTACCTTAATTTTCTGTTTGAATTCAAATAAAATGAGCTTTTTTGAATATAAAGGACAATGTAGTGTTATAATCGTAAATATTACTTGTATCTGTAATACCTAAACTAGAAACAATAAACTTCATGAATTCATGTATTTTATTTTATTCGGAAACTATTGTACTCCCTCCATAGCAAATTTCGTCAAAATAAGGGTTTTCTATAGTAAGCTCTATCAGTACTGTAGCGTGGGGTCTAGTGGTCTTATTCATAAAAAAAAGCTTATTGAAGGTTTTAAACACTCATTAGTTACAATGCTCTATAAGCATTTAAAACGTTCTTTAACATTTCGTATTCATAAACGTTTCATAAAGCTTCTTTAACTAAAACGTAAATCAAAATGTTGCCATTATAGTGAAGTTGGGCATCAAATTGACCATAGATATTATTACGGATTAAAAAAATATTTTATTGTCTACGACACGATGACACCCATTCGAAATACAAATTAAATTAAATGAAGCAGGCCAAGTGCGAGTCCGATTCGGCACCGAGGGTTCCGATGTTCGTATGTATGTAGTAAAAAAACCAGACCGCATAACTAAGATTGTTTATGAAGAAATTTTGATTCCCTTAGGGACCCTAAAATTGCAAACTACCAAGTAGTCCGCAATGACAGGACTGACTCTGCCCTAGGAGGCACCCTTATCTATTACAAAAGGTCCTTGTACTGCTCCCCCATGGATCCGCATCCCTCGCTCCAGTGCATTGAAGCATCGCTTTGTAGGCTTGGCATGACAGGACACCAACCTATAATTATAGTATCAGCATATATATCTCCCTCCCGCAATGATTCACCACTCAAAAGCGATCTAGAGCCTATTTTCGCGCTAGGTAACTCTGTCATTCTGGCAGGTGACCTGAACACGAAAAATATACTCTGGAACTCACTCAACTTCCCCCAGAGGTAGACTGTTAGAATCCCTCCTTGACCCTCTAGACATAGACATTATCGCACCCCTGGACCCGACGCACTATCCCCACCAACTGACACACAGACCTGATATTCTTGATGTGGCATTGTTACGGAATTTAAACCTACGTGTGCATGACGTAACAGTGCTACACGAGCTTACATCCGACCACCGATCTGTTATCATAGAATTAGCAGGGCGCATAGGTTCCCCTGATGCAGGTCAAGCCCGTTTGACCTTTGATGCCCACATTAAAGCGGTCCGCGCGCGCGCCGCCTTTGTTTTAGGGCGCCTCCACTTTTTATTAAATCGTAAATCTAAACTTGCACTTAAAAGCAAGGTTAGACTTTATACCACGTGTATCCGCCCCATCATGACCTATGCTAGTACTGTGTTCGCACATGCAGCTCCATCACGGATCCATAGCCTTCAGGTGATTCAAAATCGCTTCATGCGCAAGGCCACGGGCGCCCCGTGGTACATGCGTAATGAAAATCTCCACATTGACTTAGGTCTCCCCACGATAAAACAATTTATAAAACGCACCTCACGCAGATTTTTCAATACCGCCGTTAATCACCGCAACCCTCTTATAGTGAAAGCCGCAACCTACACGCCCTCCCGTATACTCCGTATCCATAGACCAAGGCAAGCCCTCAGCGAGCCGGATGACCCTATTACATTAGCTCAGATCGAAGCTGACGAAGCTCGTAAAAGTACACAACACACTACACACAACCGATCACGCTACCGTCCTCGACGGCGAGGACCGCCGCGACGTCCCACTCAGTCTCGTCCCGTTCAAGCGGCCCGAGCTGCCTACAGTAATCCGACCGCCCCCAATTAGTCGTAACTCGTACAAAGTCCTCCCCCTCCCCCGGTAACGCCCTGTGCCGAGGTTCGTACCCCATTCGGGGGTACCCTCAGGCGTTGTTACCTAAATATTACCCGGCTGAGAGCCCTCTGCGCTCGCCGATTTGTCCGGTAAGGTTGTTGCAGCCATCTGAGGCTACCAACTTAGTCCTTTCAAAAAAAAAAAAAGAAGAAATTTTGATGATTTTAATAAACTTAGAAATTTCGTTCTATTTTTCCTGTAATATTTAAATCAACTGTAAACTTATACTTTGAAAATTCGGTCGGTATCGGCCACTTTGGCAAATAAAATAAAAAAATATTTAAATGTTTAACTTACAATAGGTTTATTGAAATGTTTAGTGCTAAAATGCTGTTATTAATACCACTTTTTCTAAAACGTACTTTAACACGCCTTTAGATGTGTTGTAACACTTGTAACTTTTTATGAATAAGACGGTTAATTCTTTAATTTAATTAATTTTGATCATAAATTACAACCATTTATCTGTAACAAAACATTAAACATCGTAAATTAATATTTAATTTACTTTATTAGTAATTCTGGCTGTTTTTGTGCCTTTGACTTAAAAAAAAGCGGTGATGCGCGCGCATCGCAAATTTGTGAACAAGTAAAAATTATTCCGTGCGCTTTTTCCTTTCGCTGTATTGTTTTTATCTATTTCCTCGCAAATATGTTATAAAACGTCGTATGACATACGTGCGCTTTGATAATTATAGCCTCTGCTTTCTTGTAGCAATATCGCCTCGGCTGTAATTTTCAACTTACCGCACTTATATCATAATGTACTATTTCTTTGTTTTTGGATATAGTTTGACATCATAAATACACCTATTACGGTTCATGAGATACAGTGTTTTTTAAGGAAGAGTAAAAAACAGTATTGTATTTTTGTATCTTCAATTTTGAAACTGTGGAATATCTCCAAACTATCTTTATTATATTTTTATAGCGGCAACCCTAATAATACATATTCTGTAAAAAAAAACAACTGTCTACCTATTGCGGTTCATGAGATACAGCCCGCTGACAGACGAACGGACGGACGGACAGACGAACAGACTGGCGGAGGGACATCAGAGAATTATTAATAGGGTTCTGTTGGCACATTTTAGTTACTAAACCCCAAAAAATGTGCAAATACAATGAATTTTCGGATATTATTTCAAATATTCAGTACATTTCGACAGGCTGTGAGTCCTAGCGACATCTGGTGATAGAAAAAAAATTTTAAACCCTCATTGGTCCAGCCATTTGAGCGCGAAAAAGTAACAAACATATTCACAAACTTTCGCATTTATAATATTAAGTACGATAAATTCGTCATTGAAATCATCAACATAGGTATTCTTCCAAGGTACCTATATTAGTAACATTTTCATGAAATAGTCGTATATGTCAGTAATATACCTTGGTTTGAGGAATATGTTGATGATTTCTTTTATGATAGTTCACGGTCCAACCATGTCAAACCGTTAAATTATTAGGGTTCCGTTTTTTCTTTTGAGGTACGGAACCCTAAAAATGACGAAATGAATTTAGATATGAAGCAAGAACTACCTATAAGGGAGCTGCAATTGTGGCAAATTTAAAAAAATATCAGGTTGATGAAATAAAACAAGGTTAATTATTGAAAAAATATATAAGTATTTAAAACACTGAGATGAGTTGAGATAATTAACTAATATTTCCAGCGGTATCCACCTATGAGACTTAGACCTATGTGATGGAACCAGTTCTTACGCTTAATTTCACGATCGTACTTTGCATCACGGCGGAATTGACGCCATTCTTCCCGTAGCTGCGGGTCATGTGGACCATACGTCTCCTTTTTGCGAAACGAGCGCTTTACAGTCTGCACCGGAAAATTAATTATTAAAGAAACTAAATTTATTTGTGGCATATTAGGCCTACCTAATATGTACATAAATTAAATTGAAAAGGAAAATTTAAATTTATGAACAGAAAAAAGAAATATAGCAACGTAAAACAAAAGTTGCCACAAAACGGTCCCAACTCAGCATAATAATATGGTGGTTGTTGATAAACCAGCCCTGCATGGCGATTGTCTACATATCCCGATTCTGATTACGAGGGACCTCGTAATTTAAAATTTTGGTATTGTCTATCTTTTTTGATTCCGATGACTAATTTCAAATGATTAATTATTATGAAAAGTAATTACAATCGCAGTTTAGTTGTTTTTCACCTAAGATAGACAATACCAAAATTATAAGATGATTACGAGGGACCTCGTAATCGGAATCGGAGATAGACAATCGCCATGCTGGGACTTGTCCGTGACGTCACGACACAGTAAAACGGCTGTAAAACTAAGAGCCGTATCCCACAAGCGGTTTATAAGTACCTACTATACCTACCTCAGTAAAACTTCCTGATTTATATTTCCACATAGCAATAGCAATGAATATGGGTATCAATGCTATTCCAGTGTACTGAAGTGTGTAACCGGCAGCTGGAAAGAAAAAAATCATGATTACCTACTATACTCATATTAAAAACTATTAATGTTGCATTCCGAAACATGTCATAAGCGCTCACATCAATATTTTGCGTTCTGATTCGGATATCACATCTATGAGAGCTGAGAACTGTCTGAACTGATTCGGAACGCTTGTGAACGCGCTGGCTGTATTTTAGAATTAAAACATTCGAGAAAACATGAGTCTTGTGTACAATTAAGAGCACGTCACACATAATATCACATAGCCTCAAAATTCAATACAAACTGCAAAAGGTAGCTGGCCTTGTGGGAGGGGCCATAGCACTAACTGAACACCCCGATAATTGTCTCTCGTCAATCAACTAAAAAAACAACTTGGTAAATAGTTGCTAGAAATAAAATTTTGAACATCAATTTTTTAATTTATACAAACCATAAGCTCCAGTAGGGTATGTATATGTTCCTCCAAATATGAGTGCCTCTGTGGTTATAAGAGCGTACATAAATACAACAACCATTATCACAGGTGTGATAATGCCCCAACATATGCGCCAATAGAAGGAGGTCTTTAATCCTAACATGAATTCAATATCTAGACAAAGGTTCTCCAGGCCTGAAATGTGAAAACTGAAGTTATTTCTCGTCCCACAAAATACCTGCTCAAAATCTAGTCACTCCATTCTCCCCATAACAAACTGCTATAATATTCTTTTTTTGTTGTAAATATATACTTAAATCACTACATAGTATAAAACAAAGTCGCCCGCTGTCTGTCTGTCCCTATGTATGCTTAGATCTTTAAAACTACGCAACGGATTTTGATGCGGTTTATTTTAATAGATAGAGTGATTCAAGAGGAAGGTTTATATGTATAATACATGCATAATATAGTAGAGAAAATCCGGGCGAAGCCGGGGCGGGACGCTTGTAGATAATAAAAAAACACCCAGACCAGACTCAGGACAAACAGACGTGTTCATTTACACAAATATTTGTCTTATATGGGAATCGAACCCACCGCCTGCGGCGTGATAGGTAGTGTCTTAACCAACCGTGCCAACTGGCCTGTCTAAATAACTCTCACAGATCAAAAAAGGAATTCATTTCTACTATTTAATTTTCGTCAAATGGAGTACCTACAATGATTTTTCTTTACGTAATTACCTAATAATATGACGATGATGATGAAGCTTACCATAAATCCAAAAGACACCAAATGTCTCTGCTATGGCTGCAAATAATCTCATAAAAGTACCTCCGTAATAGTCGACCAACTCTAATATGTATTGTCCCCCCTGAAATAATATTGGCAAAATAAATTTCATTTTATTCATTAAATAACAAAAGTTGGTACCTAAATTGAATTTATACATACCGGTGTCACATATATCAGACCAACGAGAAAGCCAGCGCAACAGGCAAACGTAGACATGTAAATAGTCGGTACTTTTGGAAAAGCATCCAATAATATGGTATTAATTGTGGAGAGTAACGCAACGCCAGAACCGACACCAAGTACAGCCATCATTAAGAAGAAAAGAACAGCGAAGAGCTGAAAAAAATAGGATTAGAAGAAACATAAACAACTTACTTTATAATAGTAGATTTGACATAGGTATAGGTACCTAACCTACACCTAGTGATGCAGCCCAATACATGCCAAAATCAAAGATATTCCTGAATAAGTGTAAGCGCGCCTATGTCTGAAGGCTTGACGAATGGCGTCATTACCTGCGCCATATTGGTAATTGGACTTACAAAGCCCTTGCTCCTACGTGAAATCACCGTTAACCTTGGAAATTGAAATTAGCTCCAATCACAATTCTGAGGTTATGTCGTTGTTGTGATGTGACATTAATCCAATCATCAATCATAACTTTAAGTAATAGTAGGTACCTATAATAAAACGGGACAGCGCGGTGGGATGGAAAATCAAATAACTATCTAATCGATTTTTAACAAAAAGGGTAAAACCTCCTTCAAATACAATGAAATTAAAATGTGGCCACCTTGGAGCTACACTGAACCCAACGCAAAAGTAGTTATTAAAATCGGTTCTTAAACGAAGAAATTATGCGTGAACAAACATTAAAAAAAAATACACAACCGAATTGATAACCTCTTCCTCTTTTGAAGTCTGTTAAAAAGTGTTCTCATAATAACTTACTTGCGGCACAAAAGGTGACTGTGCGATTGCATCCGGGTATGATATAAAGGCTAAACTAGTTCCTCCACTACCAATTACTTGCTCGACATCGTCGTAACCTAGTTGGTAAGCTAGGTTGCCCAACACTCCAAAAATAGTTATTCCGGAGATCAAACTTGTGAACGTATCAAGTGTAGTCACAATCATTGAATCCCTGAAAAGAGTAAGAAAACAGTGGAAATGAATCAAACAAGAAAATAAATTATTTTTTCATCTCCAGCACGACGTTACGGACGATCTTTAAAGAGTTTGATGACACTCTAGTAAACTAGGTATACAAAATATAAATTAAATCAAGATTTGTTTTGGGCGCGATAACGTAAAAAGGAAACTACTTTTGATTCGATGTCGACTCGCAAAGTTAGTATATAGATAAAATATTTATAAAATTACCTGTAAACGTTTTGTTTAAATCCATTGTACGATGCAAACATGATAAGTGCACCGGAACAAACAGAAAGAGAGAAAAACACTTGTGTTACAGCAGCGTACCAAACCTGTAAAAAAAAGCATATCTTACATATTTCATTAAGCTTACAAACCACCAAGAAAAGTAACGTTATTACAATGGCTCATTTATTCCTAAGTAAGAATTACAATAGTTCAACTTAGCAATCGTAAAAATAATGTGGGTACACACCCGTACTTCCAAAATCTTATTCCAGTCTGGAGTAATAAAGAAAAGGATTCCTCTACTCGCACCAGGTAAAGTCACAGCTCTGAAAAACAAAAGAAACGAATGTCGAAATCAATATTACAGGGTGATTTCGGTTGGATAGGTAGGTTCGTATATTAGTACATAGCTTGGTAAATGAGTGCTCACAAGTGCATGGGGTGTGGATGGAATGGTCGAATCCCCACCCCTAGGAGTTTTTCGGAGCTCATATTTAGAAAACGATTAGGTAAAAGTGTATGAAACCAAAGTTATAGAAAATTGTATCAGCTTACATTCCTAGGACGCATCGTTTTTGAGATATAAACAAAAAACCAAAAAGGGTTCACTTCCGAGGTGTAGGCACCTAAACTGTTAATTTTTTTTGTCTGAGCCGAAATATAAAAATAAGAAGGGTTTTGCTTTGATTCCGATAAATCTGCATAACTTTGTAAGTTTACCTAGAGCTCATAAAAGAACTAACCTGATTAGCAATATGATCATAACCACATAGGGGAATAGGGCCAGAAAATATGCGGCTTTACCGGAACTTTTCACACCACGTGCAACAATGATGAAAATAATCACCCAAGAAGCCAACAAGCATAGAGATAAGTCCCAGATTGGGGCACCTGAAATCGTAAAAAATATTGCGCTTTAATTATTAAACTACTGTATAAAGATTTATTCGTGTTGAAGCGAAATCACAGTTTTATTTTAGTATTATGTAGTGCAGTTGTGGTCGTAGTAAAACATCCACATCGCGAAATTCGTGTTATAGCTCTAATGAAAACGCTCACGACGCGTTGTGGCAATCACAGAAAGACCACATAGCAAAATTTGTGTCGTGGCTGACATGCAATTTGACCACAAGTCGTTGTGGCAATGGAGAAAAGCCATACCTACCGATTCCGTCATCAATTCCATCTGACTGCCGCAGAACGGTGTGTCTGAAAAATATTTAAATTTTTAATGTTGACCGATTATTTTGTTGACTGGCCAGTAGGCACACAGTTGGTTAAATACAGCTTTCGCGCCGCAGGTCGTAGGTTCGATTCCCAACCAGGACAAACAGACCGTGTGTGAAGAATGTCCCAGGATAAGTATTTATTTATAAACCCTTCATGAAATGAAATAAATTACACTGATTATTTGTGTCACTGCTTAGTTAGGTATAATAACAGAAATAGTGGAAACACCTGATAATATCCTCTTTACCTAACATGCCAAATGTTAGGTAATTTGCGAAAATATGTAGTAAGTTGGAAAAATTGTTATATTACGATTTGTACGTCTCCTCACATTCACATATGAAAACCAAACACGTAACTAATTCGTTTTTATTTTTCTGACAGGCGCCTAGGCGGTCTACGATCGTAAGTGGCTGCCGTCGTCTATTAGACTAGGGGATTGCCAGTGTGTTGTGAACCTGTTACAATGCCTAGGAGGCAAAATGTGGCGGAGGTTCTCGTTCATAGGTACACATATCAAATTCATACCTACTACTTTATAAGGTATGTAAGACCACGGTAATGTGACAACAACTGATAGATATATCAGTATTGTGACTCGGCCATGTCCTTAAAATAATTGCCTACAGTCGCGCGGCACGTCAATACGCGATAAAGGGCTTGAGCTACTGTGGCTTGGCTTGAGTTTCATTCTAGTTGTGTGATTGTAAATATAATTATACTAGCTGTTCCCCACGGCTTCACTCGCGTTTCCGGAATAGAAAGTAGCCTATAACCATTGGGGATAATGTAGCTTCCTTCTTGTAAACAAATTTTCAAATCGGATCAGCAACACCAGAGATTAGCGGGTACAAACAAACAAATAAACGAACCCTTCAGCTTTATTATTAGTATAGATAATTAGATATAGTCTAGATATTGTTTATTTAATAAAATGAAATCTGTTGTGAATGAAATCCCATCCGATGACGGATTGAAGAATAACATAGCTGCAAATGTTAATTAACTTTACCAAGTAGGTAGGTAACCAAAATATTATAGACAAAAACGTATCTAAGTATTAACTACTTAGGTATTTTTAAATAAGTACGTTTCAGAAATGAATAATTGATTGTCGAACTTGTAGTTATCTGGATATACCACCATAGATAGATTAGGTACCTACCAATGGATAACTTTTATCACGCGTTATCAGCAGTTAGATGCTAATTATCGTAATAGTCAATATATTCACCTATATTGGCACGTATGAAAAGTATAATTATGCTGATTACATCTGGCATTTATATTTTGGTAATCCTCTGGATTTTTATTAAATTAATTAATAGGTTCCTTGTTTATGTACTTACGTGAAGTAAAATTCTGCGCTACTGGTAGCCTTTCCATCAATTGCAGAAGCATTGAAAGATTCCCCGGATGGTACGCAGTTCAACCATTCTGGTTGACACAGTGCCCAGGGCAGCGTGGCTTGGAAGCTCATGGCCAGGTAATACAGACAAAGGGCGATGATAGACACGTAGTACGATAACACGTATCCAGCTCCGAGAGCTTGTGCATATCCAGTTCCTAATAAAGTAAATTAATTATTTTAAACGATTACTATTATGATATTTACCTATTTATTTTATAGGGGTAGTGTGTTAGATCTATGCAGTTTATCATTTAGGTATGCGGCGTCATAGTACGTACAAGTACATAGCTTTGCCTAGTTTTATCATAATGCTAGATATGTGAAGAATATTCTTGGATATAATTATTTTTAAACGAGTCAGACGGTACCTTACCTGGAGGTAGGTACACACGGCCACAGATCAAGCTACACACTGCGGCACCTAATGCGGTTGTAATAGGCGCTATTTTCCAACAAAAATGTGTAGCTTAATCTGTGGCCGTGTGTACATACATTTAATAGTAATTAATATATTGATAATATTTATAAGGAACCGTCTACATAAAATATTACGATGACAAGATTTATTAAATTACTGTCTAATCATGACTACATTACAAACTTTCCTACTTACGTTATTTAATTCTTAGTTAATTCCTCATTAGCCAAGTAATTAACTTATAGATATAGGTATATACCTACCTATTGAAAAGAGCATGATAAGTAGGGCATTTCCAAATCATTAAATCCGCCGCACGTGCCACATGTTGAAAGTTCCTTTGGAACCGTACTATGAACATCATAATTATCTATTCGTAGGGAAAGAATATCAAACCTCATTTATTCAGTTTGGGCCCTGTTATAGCACTTATGAAAGTAGTATCGAGGATAAATTTTTCACAAATGACTTCATCATAACTTCTTCATTAGATTTGTATATTAGATAGATAACAAGATGTACAACTTACCTTTCATCGCTGGCGATAGAGCCCAAATTTTAACACAGTTGCTATTGCTGAACTGGCCCAGAACTGTTTCCAGATAGTACATGGGTTTTCCAATTACTAATAATACGATAATGTAGGGTATGAGGAAGGCGCCGCCTCCGTTTTGGTAGGCGACGAAGGGGAAGCGCCACACGTTGCCCAGACCCACTGACGTGGCTATGCAGGACATGAGGAACTCTAGCTGGTTATCCCACTTTGGACGTTCTTTAGGGTGGTTATTTAAACCCTATCAAAAAACACATGAACACATCATTTTTTGGTATTATTATCTCTTGATAACCTACAGTTACCTACTATTTAGCATTTAGATTACCTTGAATATATCATCATGCAATAAACATTGCCTACCTTTTGTAGATAGTAAATATCATTCGATGCAAGGTTTCAAATGTTATTTATGTAGGGTATAATATCTCACCAAATATACATCATTATTAATAATCCTACAAATTTTAATTACGAAGTTATAATATAAAAATCAGAGGTCAGGTGTAAAACCTCCGGAATACCCGACTAAAAACTTGTAGTAGGTACCTATAATGATGACCTAACGTAATGACGAAACAATACCTATTGAAGAAGAAAATGAATGTATTTACCTACCTATTACTATAGTATATTATTTTCTCTGTGCTATTACCAAAATATTTTGAACTTGGAACAACCCTATCAATTGATTGATCACTAAGGAATAAGTAGGGTAGGCTGCAGTGGCGAAGGGTAAAATTATGGCGAAGGTAAGCCGTTCAAAAATACCGATAATTTTATACATATTTACAGTGTATTTTATATAAAAGTGGCTTTGAAATGATGAATCTGTGGGACTGGGATTCCTAAAAGGTAAGCCGATGGGAATCCGCTTGTATGGACCCTTCGCCACTGGTAGGCTGGTCTAAGAGTTCGCATTCGATAAGAGTTCACAATCCCAAAAACCATGATATTGTCTGCGATACGCGTCTAGCTTCAGGGTTATTTTAAAGTGCAAACTATTTTAAAGTGCTGTGCGAAAAATAAATTAAAAACCTATGATAAATCATAAATTATGTAAGTTTTAACATTTTTACCTACTTTCTTAAATAGGTATTTTATAGCATCTTGAAAGAATGTTTGCGACGAAACTACAAATATGAAAAAAAATATTATAATGCAGTTCAATCGACAAGAAACTAATGTAGGCGTCACAGCGAGAGTGGATGTCAATAGATGGGGCTGCACATCAACCAGTTAGATTATAGTAACTAATCTGATTTCCTAGAATTATATATATATATATATGTATATTTAGAACAGTGCGTGCCCTACCAGCCTACCCTAGGCATAACGAACATGAAATACAGGGTTTAAAAAATAGCCTTCAGGGCTAATGTAGCTTCCTATTAGTGAATGAATTAATCGAATCCGACTGGTAGATCCAGAGATTAGCGCGTTTCGAACAAACTCTTAAGCTTTATTATTAGTATAGATTTTGTAATAGGTACTATGGAAATATGCTTTCAAAGAACAAAAAACATCATTAATTTATTATTCAATTCGTTATTTGTATTTTTTTATAATTGCGAAAGCGGCGGAACTCAATTTACTAACTAGGTAAGTTTTCTAGAGTGGAAAATATCTTCTAAAATATTTCCATACAAGTTTAAAAAAAATATCATCAGTTAAGCATAAAATTACGTTTAAACATACGTAAATCTGAGTAAGTACCTGCCTACTTCTTAGATTACTCGAGCAGGTAGGTATCTACACTATCTACTAAAATAGCAATAGCAAACAAATATATTTGTACATTGGAATTGAGAAATAATTAGGTATCTATTATTTATTTTGAAGGTCATGAAAACGGTGATAAGAAACTATGTATGTATAGGTAAGATATGCGACGGTATCAGTTTATTACTAACCTTTTGATCAGGGAATTTAGAATAATTTCCAGCATCTTTAGACTTTCTAGCCAAAGTAGTAACATTTTCATTGGGCTGAGTATTCACATTTTCAGGAGTTGCTTCGAAAGCTTCGTTCACTCGCTCCCCATTCTCAACTTTTACCGCGTCGGGATCCTAAAGCAAAGTACATTGATGTTTTACTCATAATATATATGTATATTAGTGGGTAGGTACATATTTAAATGTACAGAATAATAATTAATTCAATAATAACCATTTGGAATGTAATCTGGTGCCTGTAACGCGCACCTGTACGTGCGCGGTGGAAGTGTTCAATAGTATGTTTTTTCCCTTTGTAAAAATGTATCAGTAAGATAAATTAGTTTGATATGTAAAGTTATCTTCCAACCCATTGATTAGTTAATCTACGACATATTTTTATATATGTAGGTATATACAGGGTGGTTTGAGGCGGGTCTTCGAGACCATCCCTTATTTATTTATTTATTATTTATTATTAACAGATTTTGAAAATAAATTACAATCAGCGAAAATCGGCGATTTTTCACAATATTTTTTATTAGCTTAAATCAATCCTGTCTCCAGGTTAGGGAATCAGATGTCAAATCGAAAAAAACTTTTCCCATAGGTATTTCGTTAGGAAATGTATTTTTAATACCACTTTGTTACTGCCCTATGACGCCCAGGGTATGTCGGATCTCTCTGTCTAATCGCTTTCTAATTAGTAGTTAAAATGCTCGAGGCCGAGTAGGAAATGATGACTTTCACCCGTGTTAAACACTAAGTATACCTACTGCATTTCGAATATAAGGAAAGCAAGAGGAAAGTAAAAAAAAAATCTTAATTGTAAGAAACATACTTTCTGAAAATGGTTTTATTTTCTTGTTTGCTTGCTTCTTCATAAAATTTAGTTGGAAATATCTGGCAAAAGATTTTCGACTACTGTATTTGCCTCGTTTATACCTACCTAACTAACCAAAATCTAAGGTAATCAGAATCATTTGAACTCATTTAATCAAATATTAGTCTATAAAACCAGGGTTTCCTGTAGTAAGCTTCACGAGGTTGTACTTAGCACTGTAGCGAAGGTCGATGATGATTAATCTCCCTGCCCTGTTCTCAACCATTTGGAGTTGGCGCAATATGTAGGTACTCTTCTTCCATTCAGCCCTTCTATCCGTCATATCAGCGAAGATCTAATCATCTATCAAAATACATGGGCGCCCTGTAGTTTACGATTATTTTTAACCGACTTCAAAAAGGAGGAAATCGAAGGAGCTCTTCAAATTTTATAGGTACAATGTTTTTCATATACAATTTAAAGCTATTCAGATCAGCGTCTGGTAGTTTAGAGAGAATTGTGAAAACAATCTGTGTCTTGGACCGGACCGAACCGAAATCGGACTCGCACACGAATGGTTACGTACCATTAAATTATTTTATTTTCATTATTTGTTGTTTTAGCGCCAACATAAAAAGTACAGTTGTGTTCCCAAGATAATGCTATAAAATATTTTTTTTCTATTAAAGTACACTTTGGACCTATCAATAGTATAATCAGTTCTCTGTAATCAACTCGGCCATCCCGCTAATTACCGCGGGTGCCCGAAAGCCCCTCGTCCCTCCCGGAAATCAAGTAACTCGGGCCCTCCGCGCAACTCGCGCACATCGCGCAACTCAACGCGAACTGCCCCCCTCACTGACCCCTCCCAGACTGTCCTAGCCCCACAAAGATCCTCGCCCTGGAAACTTGTCAACTATGACAAGGACTTTCCAGCTTTAAGTAGTGCACCTTCAGTGCCTCCAACTCCAGCAGTCAATCCCCCAAATGTCCCACCCTCTAAATCCATCCCCGCACCCACGCAACCTCTCCTTCCCTCTCCCCCACCCAAACGTTCCCCGACAACATCTAATAACCGTCGCGCAAACACACCCAAACTACCACTGATCGAAGACCCGGACTTCGCTCTAGTGGAGCGCTTCGCTGAGGCAATAAACCTCGACGAAATTAGGGACCTCGCGACCCAGATCAGAGCGAACGAGGGCAACGGTCGTGCCCTCGCTTCCATCGCGATGCGCTTCCAAAGCATCGTGACAGTCCTTTCCAACTTCCGCGTAAAACCATAATGGATAATACAACCGTAACGTGCAGAATTAAACCCCGATCCCTCAAAGTAGGATTCTATAATGCAAATGGCATTAAAGGTCAACGCGATGATATCGCAGAGTTCCTGCGAAACCATCAACTTGACGTCCTTCTGATACAAGAGACTTTCCTCAAACCTTCTCATAGGGACCCTAAAATTGCAAACTACCAAGTAGTTCGCAATGATAGGATTGACTCTGCCCTAGGAGGCACCCTTATCTATTACAAAAGGTCCTTGTACTGCTCCCCCATGGATCCGCCTCCCTCCCTCCAGTGCATTGAAGCATCGGTTTGTAGGCTTGGCATGACAGGACACCAACCTATAATTATAGTATCAGCATATATATCTCCCTCCCGTAATGATTCACCACTCAAAACGGATCTAGAGTCTATTTTCGCGCTAGGTAACTCTGTAATTCTGGCAGGTGACCTAAACTCGAAAAATGTACTCTGGAACTGTCACTCAACTTCCCCCAGAGGTAGACTATTAGAGTCCCTCCTTGACCCTCTAGATATAGATATTATCGCACCCCTCGACCCGACGCACTATCCCCACCAACTGACACACAGACCTGATATTCTCGATGTGGCATTGTTACGCAATGTAAACCTACGTGTGCATGACGTAACAGTGCTACACGAGCTCACATCCGACCACCGACCTGTTATCCTAGAATTAGCAGGGCGCATAGGTTCCCCAGATGCAGGTCAAGCCCCCCCTACAAAGGTCGTGACAAATTGGAATAGACTGAGTGAAAGCCTCAAGTCAACCACATCCGTCCACCTTGATCAGATCCCAGACAGCCTCAACACCGCTGATGAGGCTGTCGGCGCAATTGACTCACTCACTAGCCACGTGCAATCGTTAATTAGCGATTGCTCACGGACAGTGCCAGCGGACAGCGATCAACGTTGGCGCTTGCCCGATGACGTACGTGACTTGTTGAGGCAGAGAAATGCCGCCATTCGCGCCTATGATAGTTTCCCCTCAGAGGACAACCGCATCCGTATGCGTGCTCTCCAGCGTGACGTCAAGTCACGCATTGAAGAGCTACGTCAGGTTCGCTGGGACCAGACCCTTACAGACATTAGACCCTCTCATCAAGCCTTTTGGCAGCTTTCTCGTGCCCTTACCAAGGACACGGTAGCACCCATGCCCCCACTAAATAGGCCCAATCTCCCTCCCGCTTTCGATGACGATGATAAAACAGAATGCCTCGCTGAAAGCTTAGAGTTTCAGTGCACGCCCAGTACCCTCCCGATAGACCCGAGTCATTTGGAGGAAGTCAACTCTGAAGTTGAACGGAGAGCCGCCCTCCCATTGCCACCCCCCCCTCTCAGCGAAGAGGATGACCCCCTTCCTCCCGCGACCCCTGACGAGGTCAAATCGATCATCAGGAACTTACACACGCGGAAGGCCCCGGGCTCGGACAAAATCACTAACAAAGTGATCAAACTCTTCCCCGCCCACCTCATAATACTGCTAACATCCATATTTAACGCTGCCCTCTCTTGTAATATTTTTCCACATCAGTGGAAAGAGGCCCATGTAATTGGAATCCATAAGCCCGGCAAACCCAGGTCCGAGCCCTCCAGTTACCGCCCCATAAGTCTATTAAATGTCTTGGGCAAGATGTATGAGAGACTGATCTATATCCGCCTCAAAACATATGCCGACGCCAATAATCTCATCCCTGACGAACAATTTGGCTTCCGAGCCAAACATTCTTGTGTTCAACAAGTACATCGTATTGTTGAACACATCTCTTCCCAGTACCAAGAGCGTAACATGACAGGCGTCTTATTCTTCGATGTCGCGAAGGCATTTGACAAAGTGTGGCACAATGGCTTAATCTTTAAGCTATTCACCTTAGGTGTTCCACATAGACTCGTGCTTATCTTACGAGATTATTTGTCAAATCGCCACTTTCGATATCGCATTCTAGGCGCACTCTCCTCCCCTCACCCCATCGGTGCCGGTGTCCCTCAGGGCTCGGTACTATCTCCCTTGCTATTCTCACTCTACACGAGTGATATGCCAAAGACCGACAAAGTGCAGCTAGCTCTTTTTGCGGACGACACCGCGCTCTACTGCTCTAGTAAGTCCCCCTCAGTCATTGTTAAGAACCTCCAAACCGCGGCTAACGCCCTAGGCGCCTGGTTTCGGAAATGGAGGATCGAAATCAATCCTGTCAAAAGCCAGGCGGTCCTATTCTACAGACCCTACCATCGAGGTACCCCCACCCCTCCAAAGGCAGTTACTCTATTCGGTGAACCAATCCCCTGGGAAAGGCAAGCCAAATATCTCGGAGTAATTCTCGATGATCGTTTGACCTTTGATGCCCACATTAAAGCGGTCCGCGCGCGCGCCGCCTTTGTGTTAGGGCGCCTCCACTTTTTATTGAATCATAAGTCTAAACTTGCCCTCAAAAGCAAGGTTAGACTATATACCACGTGTATCCGCCCCATTATGACCTATGCTAGTACTGTGTTCGCACATGCAGCTCCTGCACGGATCCATAGCCTTCAGGTGATTCAAAACCGTTTCATGCGCAAAGCCACGGGCGCCCCGTGGTACATGCGTAATGAAAATCTCCACATTGATTTAGGTCTCCCCACGTTAAAACAATTTATAAAACGCGCCTCACGCAGATTTTTCAATACCGCCGTTAATCACCGCAACCCTCTTATAGTGAAAGCCGCAACGTACACGCCCTCTCGTATACTCCGTATCCTTAGACCAAGGCAAGCCCTCAGCGAGCCGGATGACCCCATAACATTAGCTCAGATCGAAGCTGACGAAGCCCGTAAAAGTACACAACACACTACACAAAACCGATTACGCTACCGTCCTCGACGGCGAGGACCGCCGCGACGTCCCACTCAGTCTCGTCCCGTTCAAGCGGCCCGAGCTGCCATTAGTAATCCGACCGCCCCCAATTAGTCGTAACTCGTACAAAGTCCTCCCCTTCCCCCGGTAACGCCCTGAGCCGAGGTTCGTACCCCACTCGGGGGTGCCCTCAGGCGTTGTTACCTAAATGTTACCCGGCTGAGAGCTCTCTGCGCTCGCCGATTGTCCGGTAAGGTTGGAGCAGCCATCAGAGGCTACCAACTTTAGTCCTTTCAAAAAAAAAATAAAAAAAAAAATAGTATAATCAATCAGTATCAATTCAATGTTAGATGCAAATTTACTTTGTGTGTGGTTACATGTGACGAATTTTTGACTTGAACTTTAGAGATAAGAATTTTTGGGAGTTAGCAACACGGATTTGATTAGGTATATGATTATTGTGTTCGTTTATTTGATTGTTTTACCTAAATATATCATTTTGTCCAAAAATGTCACACAAAAATAGCAAGTTACAATGCCAAGATGGCAACTGGCTCTCAAGTGCAATAGTCGGAACACACCGGTAGGTGCTTGGCGACAGATATTCAATTTGAGTGTGGTAGCCAGCATGACGGGTACTACAAAGTACACTACCACCGTGCTATGGTTTCCTCACGATGTTTTCCTTCACCGAACGCTCAAGTTCATTGTAGGATTCCAACTCACGACCTCGAACCGCCAAAAGTGGAGAAAGATTGCGAAAGCAAACCAAGGAGAACCTACTACGATTCCGTAGTAGGTACCAACTTTAGCTTTTTTTATGATTCACATATATTTTCATTATTAATAGCCTATATATTATTTATTCTTTGTTAATAGACATTAAGATGTCACAAATAAATACACTTTTAGAATAGTTTAATAAATACATAATTTAATTACAAATTAATCACTTACAGATATATTTATTTACAAAGTAAATATAAATAGTTAATGGTAGGGATATCTTACTTAGTAATAATTGTACTTGTTGTGTAACGAGACAATAATATCACAAAAAACTGGTCTGGTCAACAAATTCAAGATAGCAATTCGCATTTCGCAAATTACAAGATATAGATGATTGGTCTAGAAAATATAGTAAAAGTTATTTTGAAATAACAAGAATCCACCGTGACTAAATGATCGTGACTAAATGTTCAATTAAAAATGACTAAAGGCTCAAAAGGTTTAAAAACTACCATATTAAAAGCATTGCTGATTGCATTGCAGATGTTTTTGTACGCACGTGATACTGCTATAATACCAATGATAATTGTCAGCCTACATGACCTAATTAATGTATGCCCTCCTATATCCGCCTGTTAAGCTCAAAATCAAGTGTTTGAACCGTGATACGCTCATTTTCTCACGCTCTGCTTTCGCTTCTCGCTTGAAGATCTGCCATTCAGTTTTTTCTCTAGCTTGACTTGGTCCCCATGATGACTTAGTGCGGAATGCTTGTTTCACAGTCTGTAAAAAAAAAAAAAATTAGATTGCTACTAAAGTGCTCTGGCTCCTTGAATTTTGTAGGATTTTAGAAACCAATAAATTAACAACCTTTCAAAATAAAATTATATAAATATTGCTCAAATATGTCAATTAACACTAGGATGTTAAGTTTTGAACTATACATTTACCTTTATTTTTTATTATATTATAATTATACTATTACATCTATATGTGTACACACGGCCACAGATCAAGATACACATTTTTGTTGCAAAATAGCGCCTATTACAACCGCATAAGGTGCCGCAGTGTGTAGCTTGATCCGTGGCCGTGTGTACAATATTTTTTTCAAAAGCATAATTTAGCATACTCATAATTTTTGCTTCAAAAAGGATGTTATCACTGGTGGTACCATCGTCACCAAGTCGAGGGAAAACTTCAAATTTTATAGGTTAGGCGATTCTATTTTTTGTTAAAAGTTTTTATAGATAGCTAAAATATTTCTTGTCTGACTCCTCCAAGTCAGACGTCCAAAAAGAAATACCTACGTAATAGGTACGTAATTATTCAATTACTTTTCCAATTAGTAAGTATTTATTTACATCAAAACTAATAATTAAAATATTTATATGAAAAGCTATTTACAATAGGTAAAAATAAATAAGAAAAGCTATATTTACAGTAGGTGAACTAAATCGGTGACAGTCGGTAATGTGCCCAGAACGCTGGCGGCATTGCCACGCTGTATGGCTATGCTTATCCTTTGTCCAAGGTATTCGCCAGCCCTCGTCACGTGCAGGCGCTTCGACATCTCGCGATAATAATTACTTATTATGAGTAGATACTTACTTGAGAAAAATTGCCAGTTCTATATTTGAACAAACCGATGCCGATGAAAATAGGAACGAAAGCAATCCCGAGGAATAGCATGAGGTATCCTGATACTGAAATAATATAAAGAATATCTTGTTGGTAGGTATTTGTGGTTAATATATATCAGTTTTTACTTTTTAGAGTCCACAATGGTATATTTTATGTAACTATTAAATGTGTGGTGTAACTAAAGTGTTAAGCACACATAGCCTATACTAGAAGAAACTAGCTCTCAAGTGCAGCTTGTCTTGAATACACCACCGGTAGGAGCCTGGACAGCTAGGAGTACGACGAAGTATCCTACCACCGTACTTTCAGTACTATGGTTGCTATTGGATGCTAGTACGCTAGCTCAAGCTAATTAGGATTCACTCCCACGACTTCTGTCACGGCATTTGACGTCACTACCACTGAGCCACAGTCACAGTCGATATCATATTTAGCTTTAGGTACTTTTAGTGTGTTTGAAATCCAAACGTTTTTATCATGAAGTTCATTCCAGTTTTATCCAACTTGGATAACTGGATTGAATACTCGCGGTACTTTATGGATGTAAACCCATGTCACTATTATGCTCCGCATAGTAAATAAACCTGTTGATAATTAAATGAGTAGGTACCTACTCTGTACACTATAGGTATTAAGGTAGGTGCTTACCATATCCAGCTATAGGGTACACGTAGTATCCGCCAAAGAGAAGAGCCTCAAATGAAATGAGAGCGTAGATGAAGACGACAATCATCAACGCTGGAGTGATGATGCCCCAACAAAATCGCCAATAAACTGAGGTCCTTACGCCCAACATGTACTCGATATCCAAGCATAAGTTCTCCAATCCTATAAGTAATATTATTCAAAGGTAATATGTTTCCATCTGTTTTGATTCTACGAGTACCTAAGTGTTTCCCAATATAATATTATAAGTGAAGTGCATGATTTGATTATAAAGTGCTGAGAGTGTCGTATTAGGCGCTTGATGCTATCCACTATTTACCAGTGGCTAAGGGTTCATACAAGCCAATTCCCATCGGCTTACCTTTTAGAAATCCCAGTCCCACATTTTCATCATTTCAAAGCCACTTTTATCATGCTTAAAATACACTGTAATTATAAAATTATCTGTGTTTTTTGAACGGCTTACCCTCGCCATAATTTCACCCCTCGCCACTGCTATTTACGATACAAACGTAAATAAGGTAATAGATTATCTTAATTAGTTTCTCTATAGGGGTTAAGAACAGATTACGTAGTTACTACATAACTTACCCTACTTTACCTACTTAGTTAGATATAGGTATAAAATATATATAGGACTTGACTTGTTTTGGCTTATTTATCAAAAAGTTATTTGAGGAAACAGTCTGAGTAAATAAATTTGTCAAATAATGAATAGTCACTAAGTTCCGGTAAATAATTTTCTTTCACATCATTTGAATTACAACACTACGTACTCATCAAGTCTATCTACTTACGGAAAAGTACTTACATATTAAAAATAGTTTAGATTATTACCATAAAACAAATCAAATTACTTTTTATACCTAAGTCTATGTATAATCAGAGATATCTACTGATGTCGGCGCTCTATCTATAGATACTTTTTATTATAGATACTTTTAATGTTTTTTTATGATGCCTTATTAACATGAATGTCTAACATGAAAGGCTAACTCTTGTAAAATAATTTATTGTTATACCTAATAAATATTAACCAGTAAAGATAAATAGGTATCTAAAACTATTTATGACGCAAGTATTCAATCGATTGACATAGCCTAACTGCACAGATAAAAAGTTAAAGAAAAGATTAGGTATATTTCAGCTATTTCTATCATACTGCAACGTACACAATTTAGCTGGGAAAAGTAGCGAAAACAAAGAATGCCAAAACCATACCATAGATCCAAAAGACGCCAATGATCTCTGAAATGGCGCAGAATAGTATAAGGAATGTTCCACCGTAGTAATCAACCAGCTCCAAAATATACTGACCGCCCTGAAAAATATCATAATAAACAACCAGAGTAGGTATATAACTTTCCGGCACGCGGTTTCACCCGTGACAGAAGATTTTAGGCCTTTTTTTGAATAAGAAGTTCTCCGCGAATGACTCTGTCCCTTACTAAAGCTTACTGTAGGAGACAAGCGAGACAAACTTAATCTAGAATCATAATTTCTTGTATGGAAGAATGTTTCGGTGGCTAATTGACTCTATATTTTAAGATCTTGCAAAACCAATATATTTTGTATGGAAAAAAATATTTAACTTGTTTGATTCGGTACTGAAATCGCAGATAATCTTATTCAGAGGGGTGATTAGTTTTAAACTCGGTACAAATTAGGAGGTGGAAATCAAAGAGAGCGAAGCTGCTCCCCGAAAGCTAATAATTACCTAAAGGTAAAAAAACATATACAATACCAAAAAACATGTACGTAGTCATTACATTTGTAAGTAGACTTGTTATTCTTTTTATTATTTTTGGGATCTATAGATTTGTATAGAAATGCAAATAATGATATCGTACCCGATGATCTGTTTGTTATACTTACAGGTGTTACATAAACGAGACCAACAGCAAAGCCGATAGTGCAACATATGGCAGACATGAAGATAGTCCGGATGCGCGGGAAAGCATCCATCATCACAGTGTTGATAGTCGAGAGAAGTGCCACGGCCGAGCCAATGCCCAACACGGTCATCATCAAGAAAAACAGCACTGAGAATAACTGAAATCAGCAATTTTGAGAGAGGTAGAGTTTGTGTAACATATTCCTCAATGGAAAAACTGGGAACCTGCCTGTGGGCTGTGATTCAAACGCGGTTTATTATGTATTGTGACTCTGTAGGTAAGTACCTATATATATATATACTTGTTTACAGAATAGGTACCGCAGCAAAATTCCTGAGTGAGTGAGTAAGGTACACACCTGGGGCAAAAATGTTTTAGCAATGGCATCAGGATACGAAATGAAAGCTAAACCAGTTCCTCCTGAACCAACGACTTCAGAGACCTCCTGGTTAAGTTCGAAGGCCAAGTTTCCGAGAATGCCGAAGATTGTAAAACCTGAGAGTAAACTTGTGAATGTGTCCAAAGTAGTCACAATCATAGCATCTCTGAAATAATAAAAATAAGTTCAATCTAATTTTAATAAGTAATAAATATATATTTTCTAAATAAACGATAAATTATGTGTTGTATACCTGTAAACATTTTGTCTAAAACCATTGTAGGATGAGAACATAATAATGGCTCCAGTACACACGGATAGAGAGAAGAAAACTTGAGTGACGGCAGCGTACCATACCTGGAAATGGTTGGAACTTTGATCAATTTGAACAATGTAATAAGCATTGATATATTATAATAAGGTACGAGTAGGATGTAGGTTAGGTAACTACTTATAAGAAAGTAAGAAAAGTAAATACTAAGTACTTTCCCAAAATTTGCCCTTTATTTTGACATTCAAAATTAACTCCCAGAAATTAAATTAAGCGACGACACTGTAAGATGGAACAATAATACAAGTTGTGTTTTTTTTTTTCAAAACCAATGATTTCGATTGCCAGTAATTGCCTATGCGCGCACGGGAGATTTTTGTCACAGTGACTGTTTCGTCTCTCTCATCAAGTCCATGGATTTAATGGCGGTGCGCGCACGTTGGGACTGGGACGCTACAACTTGGTTACATTTTAGTGTTTTGTTATGTATGGCGAACAAGTACGTGAAGTGACAAGACGAAACAGTCACGGAGACAAAAGTCTCCGGTGCGCGTGTCTAAGGCTTTATTTTTTTGAAAATCCAAGTAAACAGTTTCAGTTTTTAATCAAAATCGGAATTTGATCCTCCTTTCAAAATTTGTCGCTATTCCCTATATTTAGAATTTAGAATAAAATAACCGACATTTCCGAAATAGATGTAAATGAAAATATGACTAGTAATGTCCTAAAATTTTAGTTAAGCGATCTTACATCGAGATCGATCAGTTTTTCCCATTGTGGTGTGATAAAGAATAGGATACCGGTACCAGCTCCAGGGAGGGTTGCAGTTCTGAAATAAAATCATAACTTTAGTTAGATACGTCGAACTCAGACCAATAGTGAACTTCAAAGTTAAATCATTCTATGTACAATACTACACAGTACAGTCTGACTAGACTAGAGTGATAGGTAATTTTGAATGAATATTTTAGGCTGAATCCTGTGGATAGTGTATGGTGTTAACTTTCAAAACTTCAAGAGCCTGAACAAAAGCGTTACCAAGTTATGACAATTAGTTGGCTAGTATAAATATCTAGTAAAAGCCTTTACTCACACACAAAAACAGTGTTGGCGCGAGATGGCTATTTTAGTACTCAAGTAGGTAATCGAATAGATTTCTACCCTGGCTTAGGTATGTTAAAGCGTATTTTAATTTTTATTTTAGTGTTATATTTCACTTGAAACACTCTTTCGGCGTAGTACACCCTCCCAAAATCATCCTGTACCTATGCATAGGAAATATAAGAGGAAAATGAGAAAAAAAATCCTCTAAAATATTTATGATAACTTGTAAATTGAAGAAAATTATAGTAAAACCTACGTAATGAGCAGAATAATCATGACCACGTAGGGAAAGAGTGCGAGGAAATAAGCCGCCTTTCCGGAACTCTTGACACCTCGGGCTACGATGAGGAAAATTATCACCCACGATCCCAGAAGACACAGCACCAAGTACCATATCGGTAATCCTGTAGAACAAAAATCATTTAGTATTTTACCTATAGCCTACTTATTTTACGAATTTCCACAATTATTTATTAAACTAACCTAGTCCACCTTCGATGCCATCGCTTTGCTGAAGTACCGTGCGCCTGTAAAATTAAACACTTTAATTTAATATTTATAATTCGTTTTTTGAACTCTATCATGTGTCTTTAAGTCCCGAATACTTTGAAGGAAAGGAGAGTAGGTATATCTTATAAATAATATTGTTGATGGTGATAGCTTTGTGATGAATATAATTATTATTATTAAAATTTATCTAAATTATTAAAATGTAAAATGTAAAACAAAAAACCCACAGTGTATTTAATGATTGGGCGACGGTGGGAATTCATAAAAGCAGACAAAGATTGTATGACCTATATGGCGAAAGGCAGTATAATCATAGTCCTGTTTTTGCGGATTATGTAAGAAATTATTCTAGATTATTTACACGCATTTGTGCCGCGGCGAAATCTAAATATCTTAGCAATAAAATTAAAAGTAGTCAAAATAAAATTAAAATGACTTGGAAAATTATAAACAACGAAACTGGAAAAGTTAAAACGTATAATAATGATATTCAACTCAAGATTAATGATAAAGTTATTGAATCAGACCTAGAAGTTGCTGCCGCATTTGAAACATTTTTTACAGATATTCCAGTTTCTATTACTAAATCTCTTAACACCTCTCCCACCCTCGCTGTATCTTTACTAAGGGAAAATGTTACAGAATGTACTGATGACTTTAAGTTTTTAAGTGTTACCTCTAGTGATATTATTAAAACATTCAGATCTCTAGACTTAAAAAAGACTGTTGACCTCTGGGGAATTTCTGTCAAACTTGTTAACTCTATAATTGATTGTATTGCGCCATATCTGGCTATTACCTTTAATAAGTGTATTGAATGTGGTTTATTTCCTGATCTAATGAAGTATAGTAAAGTAGTTCCCTTATTTAAAGCCGGTAGTACCGCGGACCCCACTAATTATCGACCAATTTCTATACTACCGACACTTAGTAAAGTTTTTGAGAAAATCATTCTTAATCAATTAATGATACATTTTAATAGTAATAGACTGCTTCACAGTAATCAATTCGGTTTTACAAGGGGTCGCTCTACAACCGATGCTGGTGTTGAGCTTGTTCAACTTATTTTTGACGCCTGGGAAAATTCACGTGATACTTTCGGTGTTTTTTGTGACTTATCCAAGGCCTTTGACTGTGTCCATCATGAATTGCTCATCAAGAAATTACACCACTACGGTATTAGAGACACTGCACTCAGTCTTTTGAATTCATACTTGAGTGATAGGATTCAGAAGATTGATGTTAATGGCAAAGTTTCCCCTGGGTCCTTAGTTACTATGGGCGTCCCACAAGGTTCTATTCTTGGACCTTTTCTTTTTCTAGTTTACATCAACGATTTACCTTATCTTGTAGAAAAGAAAAATGAAATAGTATTGTTTGCTGATGATACTTCACTTCTTTACAAAGTGAAACGACATGATTTTAATTCTGACGATGTGAACAATGCTCTTTCAGTGGTTGTTGATTGGTTTACAGCTAATAATTTGATGCTCAATGAGAAAAAGACTAAATGTATTAGATTCAGTCTACCGAATGTAAAACACTCCGATGCCAATATTGTTATTAAGGGCGAAAAACTGGAGCTTGCTAAAAGTACTGTATTTCTAGGTATTACATTAGACGATAAGCTACAATGGGGTCCTCACATTAATAATTTAGTAAATAGACTTAGTTCTGCAGCTTATGCAGTGAAGAAAATTCGTTCTCTCACTGATGAATTAACGG
Source organism: Tethea ocularis (assembly GCA_963555595.1). Taxonomy (NCBI): domain Eukaryota; kingdom Metazoa; phylum Arthropoda; class Insecta; order Lepidoptera; family Drepanidae; genus Tethea; species Tethea ocularis. The sequence continues at coordinate 6,306,570 of OY741966.1, forward strand.
CAAAATTAGTATACTTTAGTTATTTTCATAGTTTGATGTCTTACGGCATCCTCCTTTGGGGTAGCGGTGCCGACATCAATAGAATTTTTATTCTGCAGAAGAGGGCTATTCGCGCTATATATAATTTAAGTCCCAGAGACTCCCTACGAAATAAATTTAAAACTATAAATATAATGACAGTGTCGTCACAGTACATATATGAAAACTTAATTTATGTTCGGAAAAACATTCATAACTTTCCCAAAAATAGCGACACTCATAGTTTAAACATTAGAAATAAGGATAAGCAAAGCAGCGTTTGAGCAAAGTTAGGGATTCTTTTAAGGGGCAATGTATACGCTTCTTTAACAAAGTACCCAAAGAAATTCAAGAATTGTCCGTGTTAAAATTTAAAAAGCTAATTAAAGATAAGTTGTACAAAAAAGGGTACTATAAAGTTTCTGATTTTATAGAGGACAAGAACGCATTTCAATGAGTTGTTCGCTTCACATGCTATTTATTGTTATTATTATTGTCATATTGTTAATTTTAATATTTTATTTTATTTTCTATAGTTTATTTTTATATACATATTTTTTATTTTTACAAATTTGACGATTAAAAATACTTGCAATGAGTTCATTTAATAAAGACACTTTTGAATTTGAATTTATCCCACTGTAGATTTTTAGAACAAAAGTTTCTTATGATTGTAGAGGTAAATTTTAAATATTTAAAAATGTTTGAAATGCGAAAAAGTGGCGGTATAAGGGTGCGACCCCAGCGGTAGACTATCCGCCGACTGACTCTGAGCGGTGTCAGCGGCGTATCAGTCGCAGACTCCATATATCGCGCTGTGAATCAGCCGCTCCCTGAATGAAAAAATTAGCAAGCGAAACGCCGCAAACTACGTACACTATGCGCGGTATGGATACTCCATTTAAAAAATTTAGGTTGGCAAACTGGAAGCAAACATTCTGCCGTTAACAGTAGGGACGCGCAGCCTAGTGGGGTCGCGTCCTAAGTAAGTTGTTGTTAAATCAACACATGTTTAATATAATTATTTACAAAAAATAAAGTTCAGCGCTGCTGGTGGCGTTGTCAGCGATAGTGCCAACAATTTGGCTGGGGTCGGAAGGCACGCAGTTATCCCATTCCGGTAGGCACACCGCCCACGGTAGAGTAGCTTGGAAGCTCATGGCCAAATAGTAAAAGCACAATGCGATGATGGTAACGTAGTACGACAGAATGTATCCACATCCTAACGCTTGAGCGTATCCCGTACCTAAAAAAGAAGGAATTGATATCAGCTAGGTACATAAAATATTTAAGATCAAGAATAAAACCTTTGCAAAATTTAAACATACCTTTCATGGCAGGTGATAAAGACCAGACTTTAACAGAATTTCTTGAACTGAACTGTCCCAATATACATTCCAGGTAGTACATTGGTTTGCCTATTAAGAATAATACGATAATGTAGGGTATGAGGAAGGCGCCGCCTCCGTTTTGGTAGGCGACGAAGGGGAAGCGCCACACGTTGCCCAGACCCACTGACGTGGCTATGCAGGACATGAGGAACTCTAGCTGGTTGTCCCACGTGGCACGTTGAGGCTTATCATTTTCAGGGTCATCATCCTGGAAGAATTAAATGGAATATTTATACACACAGCACTACTTCAAGGTATGAGTAATTTAAGTTTCTTTATTTTTAATAATTTACAATATTTTAACACTAAATAACATGATGTGCCTAATCTTTCGAAAATTATTCTCATGAATACTGAGGAAACATTTAAGATAGAGACAAAATACGTACCAGTGGCGAAGGGTCCATACAAGCCGATTACCATCGGCTTACCTTTTAGAAATCCCAGTTCTACAAATTCATCATTTCAAAGCCACATTTATATAAAATACACTGTAATTAAGTATAAAATTATCGGTGTTTTTTGATTTCACCCCTCGCCACTGGTAGGTACTTTAATTTTTAAAAACGATAGGTGGAGATATAAAAATAAATACCGGAATAAAATGCCAAATACCAAATTTTCATCGTTAAAAATAGAATTGAAGAGTCGGTCGGTAGGACGGCCTCAATATAACAAATTTCGCGAATCCTTAAAAGGTATTTCCTTCACGATTTTACCTTATTACATTATTGTCGTGTTTTATGTATTGTAAATTGTAATGGAAGTTTAATGTTTATGACTCATCGATGCTGCTGAAAAGATCCGTCTATAAATCTTAAAAAAAAATTAACTTGGAGAAGTTTGAGAACCGGAAAAAAAATGTTTTTTCTACCTCCAAATTTAAAAATAAATTAAATTAGCTCTGGCTAGATAATGTTGTAAGCATAGATCTTACCATAGCTCTATGTTACCTTTTTCGAAGGTGGTACTTTTAAAGCAGGCGGAGGCAGATCAGGTCGCGTGGAACGTCTTGGTTTCGGAGAGCCAGGCTGGACTTCACCGTTAAAATCTTGTCTTCCAAAGTGCGGTTGTGAAGGAGGCTCCTCCGGTGCCGCATCGAACGCGGAGTTCTCTTTCCCACTCTGCGAGCAAGGCACCCCTTAAAATCTTATTATACTTACATATTTATATTCTCAGACCAATAAACAAATTAAGACGGTGAGCCTAGGTAAAGTTTCACACTCTCTTTCTCCCTCACATATACACCCAAAACCATATTCATCGCTAGCTCTTCGTTAAAAAATTGCATGTGTAGTATAATTACGTCTTATGAAATCACTTTTCACTCAATAGTAATAATACCTTTTATTTAATAAAATGAACTATGTTTTGGTATTCTTGGAACACAAATTGCACAGGCAAATTGTTTAGCTTAACTATGATTTTTCGCGAGCTCAGTCTTACATTTTCCTTGATCTGAGATTAATATTATACAAATACTATGAATAAATAGAAATGAAATGATATGAAACTAAATTAAATGACAATATAGACTTTATTTAATAGTAGTACAAATATGAAATTACGAACTAGGCGATTTCGGGGTTTTGAAATCCTTCGGTCATATCTTTGGGAAGCTTAGAAAAACATATCAAGGACAAGTGCGAGTCTGACTCGCGCACCGAGGGTTCCGTAATTTCCTATGTTACTCTAAATTTAATACCATAGACTTCTTATAGGTTTTCCTGTAATCTATAGGTAAATAACTATTTTGTGCACATTTTTCGAAATTTTTGGCCCAGTAGAACGCGCTTATATCCTGAGTTCGATGAAAAATCGAAGGTTATAGGCTACTTTTTATCCCGGGAACGCGATTGAAACCGCGGGGAACAGCTAGTTGTTCATATTTCTGTAATCACAAGTCACAAATAACAGTCCACTGATATTTTTATACATAATATTCAAAGATTTTATTAACACCTCAAAAAAGTTTCGGCAATAACTAGAACTAAAACCGAACATTTCTATGACAGATTACATAGCACATCTTTAATTAAGTGCATATCTACTTAATTAGTATGTAAAATTAATCAAATAATTATTTGAGCACGAAATCGTAATATTAATTGAATTACACAGATTAATGGCAACTTAGACGTTACACAGTTACGTGGGATGAAGTAGACCTTATTTTTTACAATATTTATGAGATGAATTATCTTACAGCACAGATTAACTTAATAATGAATAAATTACTTGCTGTAATAACTAATTATTTCATACTAAAACGTCGAACTGGTTCATAATGTAAATATTGTAGTACTCCGTAGTCCGTAAGGTGTCTTTTACGAGGCGCGGCGCGGGCACCGCAAGCTATCTCAATACAAAAAATATTTTTAGTTTATGTATTAAGTGTAGTAGATTTAAATTAATTTAATTAATACAACGTAGAGTAAGCGAAACATCTAGTAATCATATAGGCCTGTGGCAAGTTCGATCCCGTATTGACTTATACAGGGGATGACTTCAGGGGTTATTGTACTCATCATTATTCATGAACAACTTCTACAGTTTGACCGAATAAGATTGGTATGTTTGATATGAAAAGTTTTAATTTTTTTCGTGAATTCAGGGTGGTCCCTTCCTAACGTAAAAGTTGTTCATTATGATGAGTACCTACCTACAATAATCCCTGAAAATGATTAAAATGTCAATCTGTATAAACTTATATGTAACGGCAAAAAGTAGAGACTAGAGCGGTTAGGTACATCTCGATTTAGCTGACTAAAACTAGGGTAGATTAGAACTAAATTTAGTGATGTCAGCCAATATACTATATACTTATAAAATTAAAAACAGTGATATTAAGCCCAGCTGCATTGTATATATGTACCTACTTTAGTTCGTACAATAGAACTGATCGTATGCAACGCTGTGCATGATTGTTAAGTGATTGATATCCGTTTAACATTATGTTCATTCAGTTAGTGCAAAAGTCGTGCGAAATAACAAACAGCACGAACCTTCAAGTAATAATTGTATTTGCGTGCGGATTCTGCTTTGTACTCAATCGCAATGAATGCAATTAAACCTGCCCGATTAGGATCTTTAGGTATTTCCAGTCAGTTGACAGGATCACATCAACAACAAATTTGATATAGATAATGCGGAGAGCTAAAATGAGAGCACAACCTCAGTGAGAGCACATAACAATTATATATATAGTGTTTTATAATAATTTCGACAGTATCCTATGGAAATAACGTAACGGATTAAGGCTTTATCTGTAAAACCTTGCATTATTTCGACTGATGATCCTACGTAAAAAATAACTAGTAATCACGTGACGAACAATGATAAACAAGTTTGATTGGCTGTACCGGGGCCGCGCGGCCGGTGACACGAAAGCGTTACGTACGACATAAGCCCACTGAAGTTGAATTTAATGTTTGCGGTCCTCAAATCGACCATAAAAGTTTTTATAAAACGGTAAGAATAATACATAGGTACCTATTTCTTTATCATCCCAAATTCCTAGATTAATCATAGTGATTCCCAGATATCATAATTCACAACTAATCGCGTGTAGATAGATATATCTAATTAATACAAATTACTTATTGGTTTATTGGTTACATTTCATGTAATATTAAATCACCACGTACCTAAAATGTTGATATGATTATACATATCTCACCTTAGGATTATAAAGATACCGTTTCTTTTTCATAATGCTGAATAGGTAATTCCAATAAAATTTGTAATTTGAATATAGAGCCTCAAATTGCAGTGCAAATAAATACGAGTAGATACATTTGGTAAAGGTCTTCTACTTCAACATTCGTACCTACTTGTAATGTAGTTATTAAAAAGGTGGCTTAGCTATGCAACTAACAATTTGGAATGGTATCAAGGACGTACCACACAAGGTTGTGGTAACATAATCAGAGCTCCGGTAGGTTACTATAATATCTACTTACATCTAACAATAAGTTACATGTAAATAGGTATTTAAAACTTTTATTTTCAATTCATAGCTTATTATTAAATACATTATTAATATTTTATGTAGAAATCATTCACATTTTTAAATCAATCAAATAATAAACAGACAAAGAACAACAACATATAGGTACCTAACAAGAAAATAATATTCTCCTTTTCATCGTTAAATTGTATTACGGGACTCTAAAATTGCATTATGATGTGTGAAATAATAGTAGTTTATGATACTGTTGCATAATAGGGGTTATTAACTACGAGTGTGAGTTTAAGTACCGAGCCGTAGGCGAGGTTCTTAATAGTATCACACGAGTTTTTAATACCTAATTATGTGCAGTATCATACAGTACTTTATCTAAACTCATATAAATAATGTAATTTAAAGGTAAAAAATCGATAATATTTTGTCATAAGTTTTCATGACTCACGGGTATCGATTATTCGTCATTTCCACTGCCGCCTCCACAATTTCAGATCCAAGTTTATTTCACCTTACTATCACTGCCATTTTACTGTCATTTTTGGCCAAAATAAAATATGAATGCAAAAAATCAATAAAATAAACAAACATTAATCATCATGGCGCCCAAATCCGTGTTGGGAAAAACTCCCTACCGCATACGCGACCACAGAGTAAATTTGCATCTAAAATTGAATTGATACTTATTGATTCCTAATTGTTAACAAAGATAATATAATACTAAGTTTAATTGTTTAGTCTTGTCTGGCCACTTATAATGTTTTTTTCTTTATTATTTCGTTTGACAAGTTGACTGACAGTAATTGAAGTATTAAAACCCAAAAAACATTATAAGTGGCCAGACATGTCCATATACTTGTACTTTAATGAAAAAAAGTTATTTTATAGCATTATCTTGGGAAGAAAACTGTGCTATAATATAATTTTTTAATTTCATTATAGACGGGTGTGCCTAAAGTGGGTCATTAAAGTACTGATTTTGATTTCATAATAAGAACATTACGATATGAGAGTAGATAAAAACAATAGCCGACGTAGAGTAGGTGCTTATACCAGTTTGAAGAATGAAATAAACTACATATCTGTATTGTATACCTACCTATATAATGCACTTATAAAAAAATGGGTATGTAGATAATTTAATGTGGTGACAATAATATAAATACACAATAATAAAGATAAAAGGGAATTATGGATAAAGTTATATCGCTAGACAATACAACAAAAAAACATACAATCAATTTTCGTAGGTATTTTTAGGTAGGTATAGGTATATTTTCGATCGTCTAGTCGCTTTTTTATAAAGAAAGTAATAAAGTTCATAAAATAGGGTAGAGTAGATTATTAAATTTAGTAAATTATAAAAGTTCTATATATATTGGGTAGATCAATTGATACTGTACCTACCGAAACATGACTCTATGTATTTCACTATAAGGCTCCTTCAAACTGGCACCGGCTGCCGAACGACAGCGGCATTTATTATATAAAGACAACACAATACACTTATTTGAAGAACTCCTCACCATTTTATTTCACAATATCACACTTGTTGTGTTTATGTTTGTATTCTCTAAGCGGTACCGGTCAAAACAAAGTCACTTGTTTACCAAGAGCGTGATTGCTCCACTGTACACTTGCAATACGCGAGTGGACGTTGCGCCGTTTCTTCACTGGCTTTATAATACCTATCAGCTGCCAAACCAAACACAGGTTGGCCCTCGCTGATTTTTATATTGTTATCTACCTACAACTACATAATTAACTATGTATACCTACCTACTTTTTAGGGTTCCATATCAATGTGAAAAACGTAGAAACCCTTATCCTTAATGTGCGATGTGCTCGCACGTCAACATTTGAAAAAACATTATTTGCATTTCAAAACATTTTTGGAAATCATTTTTTTTTATTTACGTCGCTTAGTTTTGCGAGTCGGACTCCTTGACGGAGGGAGGGATCCGTACAAACTTGTTTAAATACTTAGTTCGTTCATCACGAGAATCGAGTCTTTTTCAATGGATATTCAGGATATACAAATATCATGTTACTAGCTGACCCGGCAGACGTTGTCCTGCCCTGAGAACAAATAAAAAACTGGGACCTAACTACCTATACCTACCTACTTCTACCTACCCCTATCTACCCTACCTACCCCTACTTACCCCTACCTACCTACAACTTCCTATTTTCCTAACTATTTTCCACGTAACTTATTTTTTCTGTACTAATTTTGCGGAGACACAAATTTCCATCCCCTATTTTAGGGGCTGGGGAATGATTTCCAAAAAAAATACGGCAGATATTTTTCGTTGGTATCAAAGAGTCTGTGTACCGATTTTTAGCTTCCTACCTTGAAAACTGCGAAAAGTCCCATTTAAAATTGCACCCCCTCTTTTGAGGGGTTGGGGGCAGATTTCCAAAAAAATTAAATGTTTTGTTAGTCACAAATAGTCCGCATACCAATTTTTAACTTTCTCTACCTTGAAAATTGCGGAATGCTCCATGCAAACTTCCACCCCCCATTTTAGGGAAGTGGGGGGTTAGAAAGAGTCAAAAAGTAGCCTATGTCATTCCCCATCCCTTCAACTATCTCTACTTAAAAAATCATGTCAATTCGTCGCTCCGTTTTGCCGTGAAAGACGAACAAACAGATACACAGATACACAGACACACATCCCACTTTCACATTTATAATATTATATATATAGTATGGATAATAATAAGTGCGTATAACAGTGTAAGAAGTTAGGTAATGTAGAGCTAGATAATTATTGAATATACATATAATAAATTCAAAGAACAAGGCCTATTATAAGGTGGCTCATTACATAGAAGACAAGAATACATGGTTGTAGTAGCTTCTCTCTGCACTTGCAGCCCCCTGGCCAAGTGATAATTGTATGAAGTTTATGTATATTTAAAACTGTAATTACATAAATTCAAAAAAAAAAAGATCCACCAAAAAAAGAAGCCTTGCTGAGTTTCTTGCCGGAGTCTTCTCAGTTCAAGTGTATTCAGAACCGGTAGTAGAGTCTATTGTAAAACTGTAATTTTTGACATTCATGAGTTTTGATTTTGACTAATGAAAGTAACGAACATTGCTCTAACAAAAAGATAAAATGTATCGAGGGACAAACTTTACTTTGCCGTTGGAAAACGGTTGTCCCCATACATCATAAACATATCGCGTTGCAATGTTATCACAACGCGTGAAAAAGCGGAGGAGGTAGTAGTAGATACACATTACAAAAAGTGATATTTTGGAAATATAAACTTTTATACAACATAATAAATCGGCAAGTAATTGCGATTCTAGGTTATGAGAATCCTGCACTACACATCGGAGTGCAGTAATTTGAAGGTTCTTCCGTGAGCATTTCCTTGCGAGAGACAGGTAAGTAGTGTATCTTAATGTAACCAAGGTGACTTAACATAACGAGATACATACCTACCTCGGACCTTGGTCGCCATTTGCATAACTATCCTACATTTTGATTGGTTTATGAATACCCTTCGTATAATTGAATCATCGTGGAAGAACCTCATTCATCCTGAATTTTTTGGATGGATTCTTGAAGTTACTACTACTCCCAAAAACCAATACAGTAATTTTGCACTTTACGTGTCGTTAGTTTTGCTGCAATTCTAATCTTTATTTTTTAAACTGGCTTTCCGTTCCTGACGTGCTATCAAATGACTATTTAGTCCCAACTTGAATAGTTCAAGGCTGCACACCCGCATTTACTTAAATGCGGTAGGTCTATGCTGAATTCAGTTTATGCTGAATCTATTTAAGACTTAAAATATCCTTCGAATGACCTCGCTTATTTTGATAATTATGTTATAATAAAATCGATATGAGATAAAAGAGATTGTTTCCAAAACAACAAGATATCTACTTAGTTGTTTTTGAATGATGCGATTTGATGATTGCGATTCCGGCCATATACCTACGTTCAAGGTGGTTCAAGGAATTTGATCAAACATTAAATAAAAATATCACTAATAAACTAAAATATTCAGGATTTGCAATATGATTGCGGTATATAGACTACTATATTGTATCGCACGCGTCTCACGTGTTACAATTTTTATCTTATCCTATCATAATAACAAGGATAGATACCTATGAAGTTATAATCAATTTAGATATTCATTAACAATCAATAAAATTTGGACAGGGGTACATGTACAGCTTGTCAAGAAAATTTAGAAACGGAACTCATTATTTTGAATGCTGGTCACGGCGCCTCCGTTAATTTCTATACTTTTTTGCCAATAAGTATTATGCATAAACTTCAAATAAAAAACGAGTAACAGAAGTTATATTATCGAAGTTTCAGTTGTTATTTTTATTTATCAGATGTATATAAAGATGATTATTCGCTTATAGTTATGTCGTTGATGTCTTTTACGTGTGAAAAAAAAAAATGAAATTCAATTATTCTGCAAAAAACTCATTTATTTCAATATAATGATAAAATGTTCACATTATTTCATAAGTAATTGTATAATAAATAAAATGTTATATTTCAATTATTTAATACAAGATCGAATGGTTTCCACTATTTTTACGTAACTTGTTTACTTTTAAATCCCTGTTACGGGAATTGTTTATGAGTGATAATAAAAATATAATTTTATTGTAATTTTTGATTGACCAAAAAGATCGCTATTACCTACTGAACCGACTATTTACCGAGCAGCATTATGAGAATATACAAATCTTGTACGACTTTACAAATTAATCGTTTTTAGCACTTTATAATTCTCTAGTGCTCATTTGAAGCAAACTGACTGCTGATGAGTTTACTTCTATGAATGTATAATCTAGCATGGCTATTTTGACTGCCGCCAATCAATATGTATGAGTGATTTAGCTGCTGAGGAGTGTCATAGTTAAGAGAAGCGATGTGATGAGGAATGATGCAGAGGTGTTCGAGGCGCGGGCCTTCGTCAGGACGACGGGTGGCGCTCTGGGCAGCTCCACACTCTGCAGCAACAACGTACCCAGCGCTGCATACGCTTCGTGCACTACTCGCTGTCAACAAATTGTACATGATCAACGATTTTTATTATCCACACCTTGGATAAGGGCATTTTTCAACAAAATTGTTCTGCCTACTGCAAAGGACAAATGTATACATTTATCCTGTGTTGAAAATTCAATGATTTATACTCACTAAAACATACGTCATTCTTGTTTTTCGAATGTTTATACTACGAAATCGGTAAACAAGCGTACGGCCTGCCTGGTGGTAAACTGTAACATATCCTGTTTACAATATCCAAGGCATCTCAGAACAATTAACCAAAGCTATAGTTACTATTTCGAGCTGGGCATCACTCACGCGATTTTAGGTCTGGTATTGCAAAAGGCGATGGGCGACGGTAACCACTTACCATCAGATGGACCTTCTGCCTGCTTGTCAACTTTCTGACTTAAAGAAAGCTCAAACTACTGGACGGATCTGGGTTGAAATTTGGCATACAGATAGCTATTATGACGTAGGCATACGCTATGAAAGGATTTTTCAAAAAACTCAATCCCTATAAGAGAGTAAAATAGGGGATCGCGGGTGAAACCGCGGGGCGGAAAGCTAGTTACAAATAAAGTAAGAAAGCGGTATGTTGAAGTTTAAAACGTAGGTACCTACTTATGTAACTGCTATTACTATACAGGGTTATTTGTAATTGCGATTTGAATATTTAAATATCTACTTATATGATAAACTGACCTCAATGACAAGTTTATTGCTTATGGATTCGGTCGGTCGGTACAACATGATAGTGTACGTGTTGTCTATACCTTGATGACCATCCACCCAGTCCTCGATGCCCCCTGCATACAGAGCTGAAAATGTAACACGAATATGTATTATTGCATGTTTATCACAAACAAAATATACATTATGCCTTAACGATAGTATGTTTCTTTACTAAGTATCCATCCTGTCCGCGACCTTCGTCTCAGCATTCGACGTCACTACCACTGAGCTATACAAATCCAGGAAATTAAACTAATAAAGATTAAACATTGTAAGATTTCAATTATCGAGGCGAAGTAATAGTATTTAGTAGCCACCAGGCGTCATGTTCAATGCTATCATTAAATGCTTATCAATCAAATTATCAAGGTACCTATCTATAATTATGATATTATAATTATATATCTCTTAGTAAGATACGTAGTAGTTTTATCTGTTAGTTTGATTGTCATTACGTAGAGTCTGTTCAGAAAGAGGCCCGTCGTGGAATTGGAGGACCCTGCTCTGTTTAATTATATCTACCTTTTTTGTTTAACGGGAAATACGATAACGCGTCTATTCCATTTTAATCCTATTACAACAGTAATAATTTCATTAGTTTATGATTCCAAATAACGACAGAAAGAAACCAGTACCTAATTATGGTTGTAACATAAAATCGATCTAAATCTCTTTCTGAACAGACTACCTATTATTATACATCAATTATATAGAAATATAACATAATAATTATTATCTTTATACCTACCTACTATTTATATGAAAATGCGTTAGAAATACTTTGGTTTAATGCTCACGTAAAAATTCTGAAGTTTGACCCGCGACGTACGGCCGTCCATTGATTCTGAAGGCTGCCGAAGCAGCCCGTAATGCTCTTTGCCTCTAAAATTGCATAGAAACTAAAGCTACTTGTTCGTATTTAGTTTGTTGTAAAAAAAACTAGTGAGTTGTCGACGTGGAACACCATACAGAGAAGCGAAGCGTATAGGGTACGTAAAATCGAATCGACGATCCACCATGCAATTAGCTAGCCAGCCCATAAAATGCATTGCCGTGTTGCATCGCCGCGTTATGGGGGTCTAGCTACAACATAGGACACTTGGGCAATATTGCCCAATCATCAAATCTAGATCTGCTGGTGAATTAAATTGCATATAAAAATTGGTGACCATTGAACAAAAAAGTTTGAGTTGCATATCATTTAATATCCTGTGTGCTCGAGTGTCTTTTTTAGTGTTCCGTGTCCAAAAGGTGTCAATGGAACCCTATTACTAATTCTCCACTGTCCGTTCGTCCGTCCGTTGTCAACGGGCTGTATTTCATGAACCGTAATAGGTAGACAATTGAAACTATATATAACAGAATGTACATTTCTGTTGCCACTACAATAAGAAATAATGAAAAGAAAATAATTTACGATTTTAAGGAACCCTTCGTGTGCGACCCGACTCGCACTTGCCCAATTATTAGACACCCTTGTTTCAATAAGTATACAAAATACCACTTACGTATACGTGATCAAATGTACGCTTTTTCTTAGTATGCGAATATGGATACATCACGCCCTGAAAATTATAAACGGTGAAAATAAGAACAACATGGTCGATCTGTGATCGATACCTACCTGCGTGCTATAGGATCGTGTTTCACTAAGAGTGAACAATTAGAACATTGCCTGATTATTAGGCATCTTTATAAGAAAAAAGAACCAATCAACATAATAATAAAACCTTGATGAGCAAGGTTAGCTTGTCAGCTTCAGTATCTGTCATTATATCTAATTAAGGTAGAACTGGGATGATAACTAAGAGTGGAAACTGTGAGCTTGACTGAGAAACCATGGAGATAAAAATATGATTACAAGAACTTCGCCTTCTTTAAAGGCGATGAATGTGAAGAGTGGTATTCGTTGCTCGTGCAGGTAGCTTGTGAGCGCACGAGTCTCCAGCTCGCTTAGCTGCCGCCCGCCTGCGTATAGTGGGCCGCAAGGATGCTCTGCACGCAATTCATCCGCTGGAAACATAACGACGTTATTAAAATATGGGGATACGAGCTCTAATACATTGGAACACCTATACCTACCTAATCCATTAATAATAGCATACTTAAGTAGGTAACACCTATCGATGACCGAGTCTGGATGTTTAAGATGTTACTAGGTAGGTTTTTTGTCTACTTTATAATTTTAAATATCTACTTGAAAACTGTAATTTTAATTATCCGGAATTATTCCGATAGAAATAGATTAAAAAGTACCAATTTGATCGACAGTTGTACCGCATCGATAAAAAAATATTATTGTAATCAATAATAATTGACCTTGTTGTGGAAAGACCGTGAAGGTGCAGAATAAATATTAAACAATGTGTAATGCAATCAACAATATCTTAATACAAAACAAATAAAAAACTAAGTAACGTTCACATATTTTGCCTCTCCTATCATAATAATTTTATTCTTTAGGTACTAACTTGGTATCCATTGATATTCAAAATTTCGATCGAGATTAACTCCATAACAAGGTTGTATCGTGCATCGTATTCCGTAGGTGGCGCAGGAGGCACAAGACTCTCTACCTGTGCAAGACTCCCACGACTGACGCAAATTCTTAGTCCATTCTCTTCGCTAACAAATTAATATAAAGAGTTAATATTTATCATATGAAAAAAACACCTTTACGGTAAGTATGTATGTTTCATACAAGATAATGAGGGACAATACTGGTTTTATGACTCATCAGTAGCTACACAATAATATTACTAATAATTATTAAAAAAAATACTTTCCGCTTGGGAAAAAAAAGCTATTTTTATCCGCGTTCTGGTAGCTACAATGACGGTCTTTTTGAGCAAGATAGTAGATTGTTAAACAAGGGATGAAAGGCTCGCATTTCACACGAGATATTTCGACTATGAGGAAAGTAAATAACAGCCAGATATGCATTACTGTTATTAGAAACAGTAAATTAGAAAATTATAAAATTAACTTTCACAAACTATATTGTGTAACATATCAATATATGAAAGGCTTGTCGTGAGGTTCTTAAATATATTTTTGTTATAATTTTGAAAAAAATAAAGAAAGTAGTTCTTTACCTATAGATTACAGGAAAACCTATAAGAAGTCTATGGTATTTAGAGTAACATAGAAAATTCCGGAACCCTCGGTGGGCGAGTCAGACTCGCTCTTGTCCGGTTTTATTTAATTGAGTTCAGGGTTTAACGGCAAATATTGGACTATTTCTCGAACACATAACCGAACACAATAATTAAGCTGGATCTGCTGGGTCAAATAGGCGGGCGCCGTGGAAATTTCACCCAGGGCGATGGTAGAGCTAAAACCGGCGCTGCACTTAGCCAATTAAGTAATTGTTGAAGTAATTAACTTCTACAATTAGAGTTTAGGAAAAAACGGTACTTGTATTGTATTGGGTTTAACGTACATGAGGAAAGGTCATCGAATAATCGTAACCATCAGGGTTGAACACCGGAATAACCCAAAAACGAAATTTTGCAAGCAAATCGGTGTGGGAGTCACTTCGTTCTATTAATTGATACAAGACATACATAGCTGCTGCCACCGCGTGGTGGTCCCTGCCTTGTATACCTGAAATTACAACATCCTATTACATTCATAAAAATGTTACAGTTTCCATGATGTAGCAAATTTTAGTTCACCTGCGACCAACATCACGGTTTTCTTAGCTGAAATAATTTGTCCGCTACTGGGATCATCTATTATCATCATGTAAATAGGATTCTCCATAGTTGTTAAATTTCCACTAGTTATATCCACCCACTTTGCCATAGGACTTTCGTCTGCCCATTTTTTCAACTGAGCAACTATCTAAAAATAATTAAGTATTAATATTATGTAATTATTGTGCGTGGTTTCCTTCCACTTGATCAATAATTGATAAAAATAAATCATAGGTACCTCGGGAAGAGTACGCGCAGAATTAAAATTTAACTGTCTCAGTTTAAGTAGACTGCACATTTGTCGGCGACTATCACGTATCTTAGTTTTTATTGATTTGTCAGTTTTTGTTTCTACATTCGATTGATCGTCCTTGACTTTTTCGATAGTGATTGTGAAATTTGCAGCATTTTGTAATACATCTTCATCATGATCCCGATACAAGTATGATTCTGGTGTTGTTATGTTATCTATATGTTCTTTTTCCGGTACTATATTTTCGCGTACAACATTTTTATCATCGTAAGATTCAGTCGAATCTTGCCCACTTTTTTTATTACGTTCACTATCTTCATCCATATAAAAGATCATATTGTACGATGACTCTGAATCTTTGTCAATAACCTTAATATCATTGTCGAAATTTCTTTCATAATGTTCGGTTGTTGAAGTTAAAATGTCTGGCTCCTGAGTAGTTCTTGTAACGAAATTTGTTGCTATAGTTCTTTCAGGATCTGTAGTTCTCCTGGGAACTAATTGTTGTTCAAAACTCGTTCGAGTTAAGAACATTTCATATTTTGTATTAAACTCGTCGTCATCGAATTGTTCGAAATTACGAAACTCGAAAGTATGTGGAACCGTTCTTGTTGGATCTGTTATTTCCATTAAAGTAGTTGACCTTGAAGGTAAATTTCGAAGACTCTAAAATAAAAATAAATTATTAGAAATTATAATCTGTTGTTAAAAACATATATAATTTAATGATATTAACTTTATTTTCATTATGTAGAATTACCATTACCCATGATATATGTATGTATATGTATAGTTGGTTTCTACTTACATTAGTATCAGCAGAAGGTGGAGTCAATGGGGCAATTGTAGTTCGCCTTGTAAATGAAACAGGAGTTATAGGTGCATATTGTCGCGCTATGACCAAAGGTGTACGAGCTAAAAATTGAGGACTAGCAGGAGGACTCTCATCCCGAAGGGAATGTTTTCCTGCCCCTTGGTTGTCTTGAATTAGACGTTTTGGTGGTGGTATTGGTGAAATCATATCAACGCCAATAGGAACAGATGCTGGATTTTGAATGTATTCTCCATCAATATTCGTCATGACTAAAGTAGTGGGAGGAACAAATCTTGTATAATCCTTTGCCGGATCTTTTGTGGTCGTAAACGATACTGGCAGAGAAATCATAGCACCACCGATAATAATCTTCTCTTCTGCTTTTGTTGCAGGCTGTATATTCACAGCTACAATTTTCTTTGTTTTAGGTGTTATCAAGTCATCATCTAAAATCTTTAGTATAAATTCAGGAGAAGTTTCTAGATTAACCCTCCATCGCGTATATTCTGAGAGAGCTCTTTTGCGGCGAAAAACTGTATCAATGAATAAACATAAATAAAGGGTGAGCGTTTAGTTAAAATTTGAATAGAGTTACAATGTTGACGTTACATGTGAGTACTTACATTTAACTGGACAGAGAGGAAATGAACCATTTTCTGTAACGTTGCATGATGAATTGCAAGATATCAAGTGTGCAAAACATATTAATATAAAAAATATACAAGTTTTCATGTTCAAAAAAACTATCCCTCTTATTTTGACATTGCATGATGACTTTTTTTGACAGTTTATGTAAGGTGAAAGATGAGCCTCAGAAAAAAAGAACGTGTGTGGACAGAATCAAAGAATCGCTATGAGTAATCGATGGGAGCGAGAATAATAAAATATAATATTTGAAGTTGTATCGGTAAGTCTTTTTGGATATATATTAATAATTGTGATCTCTGCCTGAAGAGCTGAAAAATAAACAAAACCAGAAACATCAACGCTAAAAATCTCATTGAAGGATTAACCATTGACACAAACTGGGGCGATGGCACCAACTAAGTACAAATTATTTAATTATGTCATAATATTAGGTATGTATCTAACAGAACGACGGATACGATAAGAGTTGGATCGCAGAGTATTTTTTATTTTGATTTAGGAATGTCTTCTTTTCCAGTTTAATGAACAAGACAAAGTATGAAACTAAAATTGTATTAAACTAGCTCAATAAAATATAAAAGTAGCACCAAATCAACATGTTCAAGAAAAACCCATACAAGAGGATTTTGTTCAAGAAAAATAGCCCTGTTGTATATTAAATTAAAACGTACAAGATCGTGCAGTGCAGTGCAGGTGAACCTGTTGTAAATAATACCGTTTTCATAAAAATGATAAGCAGTGCATTTTCAAACGCAACATCTATATAAAAATAAACTTATAAAACGGATATCAAATTTTTTCAACATTAGGTCGTTGGAGCAATTTTTGTGAGAATGATAGATGTCCAGCGATGAATGATCGTTGTCTAACTCCAAAAGAATTGAGAGAACAAGTTACTAATGGTTTAAATATTGTTTTGATTGTTTTCTTGCTGGTATTTAAAGTACCTAAAAGTTGTATGTATTTTTAAATGCTTTTTTTTATCTCTAGTGCCTTTTTTACTCACTGTGCTCAGTAGATCGTGATTTAAAATCTCGTTGTAGTACTCGTAGCCATAAATAACTTAGCTCACTTGCTGAACAAATTTTAATAACATTTCTTAATCCCCCTTGGATTGACCCTAAAGAGAAAATTAGGTGAAACCGTAGAGACATGTTTAACCTTGCTGGTGTTCAACCTATAGAAGTATAAATTAGCGTGACGTTTTGCTGAAAGTTAGGTATAAAAAAAACACTGTCAGCTTGATCAGGAATCAATTTGGAATCAAGGTTAAATTGTTTTTAAAATAATTTTCCATTGTGCGAGAGTGCCTCAAATTATTTTGGTGTTTTATATTTCAGAATGTTATTACAAATTAAAGTTTATTTGGTAGCGGTTATTTACGTTTTTGGTGCTACGTTTATGATTCTTTTTCCACCCAGAAATTATAAACAGTAAGTTTTATTCTCAGGTTTTATTGTGATATTTTTATTGGTTTAGCCGTTAGGTGCCTAGGTGGGTACCAATTAAATACGTTGGTTTGGTTCTTCATCAAGGCTTCTTTAGGTTGCATAGGAAAAACAAGTGATATAAAATATATTTTTTCGTGAAACAGCATAGAATTCTTACTTTGTAATCATCTTTCATTATATTTCTCTTAGATCTGGTGCCAAATTGAGAACAATAAGGAATGTTGGGTCCAGTATTAAGTATACACATTATATTGACTACGTGACACTGATTAAAGTAGCAGAGCGAATGGCTCATAACGATCCAGACGTAGCGCAGGTGGTGCACCTGACTCCTCCCACTTTTGAGAATCGGAGTATCGTGGCACTAGAACTACGTAGTGACCAACATAGTAGGAAACCAGGAATTCTAATTATTGGAGGTAAATCTTCTTGAGCCCAAATGTAGGTACTTGTACTAGAAATATGCTAAATTATCCTTAGGTAGGTACCTACTTACAATGTATTACCTGACTCATGATAAATTTACGTTACAGCCTTAAATGGAATGGCTTGGGGTGTTCCAAATGCCATACTAGAGCTGTGCGAAAAATTGCTATATGATACAAATTATCAAACACCATTCTTCAACGATTACGACTGGTAGGTATATTTCTTAATTACCTGCTTTACCACCTTCAAATGTAACCATCATAAATTGTATCGATGAGCAATAAATCTGAAATATAATCTCTCATACAAAATTATTATTTTTTTCTTTTATACCGACCGGGTGAATTCTTGAAATGTCTTTATAGTACAGTGTCTAATAGTATCTAGCAGTTACTCTTCCTACTTCCCAACAATTTTTTGGACAAGTTTGAATTTTTTTTTCGAGTTTTCAGTTGTGCTTCAGTGTTGGTCCTAAGAAAAGTCCCATAAAATGTGTTCAAATATAAGTACCTAAAATATAGCTATTTCATGACCGGACACACTGTATAAGTAGGTAGATAGATAAAATATTGACGTCAGGTAGATTTGTTGACAAAGTTGAATATCTCTAAAAAAATATGTGAAATTTGCCATTTTTCTATCTGTATGCTCTTTTAGGTATTTCATACCCATGGCAAATCCTGATGGTGTTAATTTTACACAAAGTATGCGCTCGTTCCCACCAATAGCAACCAACGAGTGGTCTCACAACCTCACAGCCAGAAACCAGACGAGACCAGTCGAGTGGCACAAGAATGTGGATAAGGATTCAAACCAAGATAAATGTTACGGAACAAACATTAACCGTAATTTCGCATATCACTGGCAAGGTTTGTACCTTTACTAAGTAAGATAAATATAAATTTACTAAGGTCCAAGTCCACTGACTAGAAATTGGTTCGATAAATAAAGTATATAAAGGGTGTTTAGTACCATGAATTTTCGCTGGAAAAATTAATGGTAAACGCCGCGGCGCCGTTTATCGGACCGTTTCCTTGTCGGAAGTTCGGAACTAGCCGTTTATTCAACCAAAATTTCGCGCACATTCACAGTACAAACAATGATAAGTAACCTAGCTATAAATCTATAATTTGGCAAATCATAGATAAGTAACGTGGTAGTAGACCTACTCACGTTACTTATCTATGACATCGACAGCCTGCAAAATATACAATGGGGATGGGGCAAAAAACAAGATGGGCTGCGGCCTTTTTGCGCCTGATCTAGGACTCTCAGTCTCAACAGCCTTACCGAAAACTACAACAGTTTTGCAAGCAGAGGCAATGGGAGTCCTGCTGGCTGCAAGAGCACTACTGGACATGGACACTATGCCAACACTGATGGGTAAGCAGGGAGCTAATACGCTCACTTTCATCACCGACAGTGCTGCCATAATTTATGCACTCAGAAGACCGACAACAAGGTCAAGGATAATAGCGGAATGCCACGAAACTACAGAGACTTTCGGATGTGCACAATGTAACACTTAAGTGGGCAAAAGCTCACGGCTCCAGTGTAGGAAACAATACCGCTGACAAACTCGCCAAGGAACGCACAAAGAAACAGGTAAGCGACGACATAAGGCACCTCTGCAAACCTATGATGGAGGCCAGAGATCTTATACGCCGCCATACCGAGGGTGAACACAAAAAGTTATGGGAGGGAGGGACTGCAGACACAAAAACACCGCCTTCCAGCCCCCGATAGGAGAATCACGAACAACTTGCTAAAGTTACAGAGGACAGACTTAAGGATGATAGTAGGCCTAATTACAGGCCACTGCAATTTAAATTACCACTTACATAAGATAGGAGCTACGGACAGCCACCTATGTCGGGGCTGTATGTAGGAGGATGAAACTGTGGAACATGTGTTATTGCACTGTACAGTCATGGAAAAAATCAGAACCAAGACGGGATTGCGGGAGCCACAAACCGTGGAAACAGTTTCAAGGATGCTTTCGCCACCATTGTCAATTGTAACACCCACATCACTGAAGCAAATTTATCAGCACCCCAAGGCCACACTCCGCTACTTTAAGGAAATAGGATGGCTTGGGCAAAGCTGGTAGGGGGGAATGCACAATACACCTCAAGCGGGACGTCAGTACAGGTCTTATCACCCCCATACAGAATAAGAATAAGAAGACCTACTCACGCGTTTCATATTACTCGTACTTATTATGAGTTTATTCACATTTGCGAAAAAAAAATTTAGACGATTAAGTATTTGCAAAAAAATGCACTTAGAAATTGAGTATTAATGAGTAATTTGCTAACTACACAGATAAGGTAATAGAATTGTTTGACTGGCTCTTCTTGGGATAACTATTTTTAGGCTTGTCCAATGTTCTTGAATAGATACCTATACACCTAGAATGATTTGGAACAGCCACCAAATCCATTTGGATTTCACCTTGTTATTTGTTGATTATCCTGAAAGTAATTTGACTACATCCCAAGAAAACAATAATAGTTTAAGTGGGGATTTCTAAAATCGTTTTCTAGCACATGTATATGGCTTACTTATGTGACTGCCTAGAGAGTGTTTATGTTAATCAATTTGTTTTCCACATTGTATTAGAAAATGTCGTAGAACAAAAGTTGTATCTTGATTTGATTAACCAATGTTTTGCGTTAGTTACCAGTGTACCTAACTACCTACCTATAGTAAGATATTTATAATAACATATTTATGTTTTTTTTCATAGATGACGTCCACAAGACACCTGAGCGTTGCTCACAGTTTTACCCAGGTGATAAGCCATTCTCAACTACTGAAGCTCAAGCGATTCGTCGCTATGTGGACCGTTTAGGCGATATTGTTCATTTGGCCATACACTTACATGCAAGTTTTGTACCGAAAAAGGTTAATGTTATCTATCTATCTATATACTTATATTTTGGGAGGGTGTAGTAGTACGAAAGGGCATACAGGCATGAAAAAATAATATATTTCCATACAAATTAAATGGAATATCAACAAATTAGTTTACGTGCACTTTTGGATTTTCCAAAAAAAACATTTTCTTCATGAGTGACCCCTAACATCTGTCCGCCCTATTTTATTACTAGTGCTTGTTTTTGTAAGCATATTCTAAATAATTTTCCCTATCAGAAAAACCTCACACGATAGTACTTCAAAAATAAAATGATTTGAAGCACACTTCAAGGCCTTAGATAGCCTTTCAGCTTGATACCCCCACGCGTTCCTGAAAAAAAGGGTATTGATAGACGGACAAACAACAAAGTGGTCCTATTACCTAAGAGTTCTGTTTTTTCTTTTGAGGTAAGGATCCCTAAAAATACGAATAATGTTGTAAAATATACCTATACAGGCTGACTGGTGAGTCAGCAACGATATTCGAGGACGTGATATTTGACGATCATATAAGAAGAAAAATAATAACATTAAAAATATTAATTGACTACTTAGTAAACTTAACCGAAAGTTAAGTAATTTATTACGCAACGCATGGTCACCGCGCGGACGCATATTACGGAACACAAGATCTCGCCGCGTGCTAACGGGGTACCAGACAAAAAGCATGAGCGTCGGGAATGTAGCCACACTACATTTATTTATAGGGAAATTTGACCAAAAATTAAGTACCTAATTTTATTACATAATTAGAACGAGGATCGAGTACCGAGTACTCTCCTTAAATATCGTTGGTGACTCACCAGTCACCCTGTATAATCGCGACATCTTTAGCTAGCTCAACTATAAATGATTAGTTTAACCAACTGCTTAACTATAATATATACTTCGTTTTTAGGAGTTTATCTTGTATCCATGGCGATATTCTCAACGACAACAAAGTAATTATCGTACGTTACAAGAAATCGGGGAATACGCAGCGAGAAAAGCGCGATTGCCCGATGGACGACTATATGAGGTAGGTACTTACATGTGAAATTTTTACTACAATTTCCTTCATCAATAAAATATTAATCATGAAGGTCGAACCTCTGAATGAAAATTATTGGAAAATTTAATAAAATTAGGTATCCCCAAAGAGGATCTGTGTAATGTGAAATACGTACCGGAAACCAACCTACTCATTTATCAAAATCATTTTTAAATGTACCAAGAGGGAATATTTTATTTTTATTTTATCTCTTTTCGTCACAAGGCAGATTCTACCTTTGTATTGAGACTATTAATTTTGTTTAACATGTTCAAGGTTCATCAAAGCAGCAGCGACGAGCGTGTGGCGGGATCTTTGAGCGACTACATATCCGGTGTGGTAGGCATCGAGCTGGCCTTCGTTATCAAGCCCTATCATCAAATGTTCCCTAACTATACAGATGCTAGCATACTTGGTACCTACATAGCCCTTTACAGCTTTTTACGTGTCTTTACTAACTACGACGTTTAACTTTTCTATCATCGTCCATTAAAAGATGCACCATGATAATAATCAGTTAGGGTGCCAAAGATCGCCACAACATAAGCGCTGGTGTTTGGGATCTTATTGGATTAAGCATGATATAGTTAGGTACTTAAATAATAATAATATACAAAATATTGTACTTGCTTTTGTAGCAAGGCTTAGACTGCATGATAAAGAACGTGGCATAGCATAATCTTTAGATTTATTGAGTTGGATTAACAATCAAAACGACATTTACTATAGATGCTATTTTATCAATAAATTGCTAAGAATTTTCAATATCGAAAATCTATAAACATTATCGACATTAAGGGTCGTAAGTTATCAAAATGTTATTTGAGATAAGAATGGTAGTATATTTACTGATTAATACTAAGCGAAGGTATCACCTTAAGTTAGCGACCGATACGCCGCGGGCGCCGCTCAAAGTCAGCGGATAGTCTGCCGCTTGTGAGCCTAATGTGGACGCGGCCTAATTGAACATATTGTATTTCAGAGGTGTATGTTAAAAAGGCGATTTCTACTGTGTTAAGCGTAGTGCGAGGTTGGCGAAGCAGCACCAAACAGAATACTCTTTCCTTCTTCGGGAAATATATTGAATTCTAACATTTTTACACATAACTCTTAAAATAAAATAGTATGGTATCTTAATTAATTGTGTTTTGAAATGGGCAACGGATGTTATCGAGCGAACACGATTTTTGATAATATATTGTAACTTCTTCATTTGTTAGAACTGTGTATTCGAAAATGAAACCAAACCTACCTATTTGATACCCTATATCTAAATAAAGTAAATTATTTAATTTGGAATAATAATAAATTGGTTTAAAAGTTTGTAATAGAGTATAAAATCTTGCATTGGGTCCCGCCTGCTACCAAACTTAATGATTCCATTCTCAGTCTTGTTTAAGTCATTTTAGTGCATTACTTTTAAATTGACTTTTTTGCAGTAGGGTTTTTAATTTTTTTTTTATTTAATCTACCGATTTTGGGTACAAACATACCGATATTTATTGGCTTGGAATATTATTAATAAAACTTTTGAGTATCTTTTATTATCAACGATTTAATAGCACTTCAGACTTTACAAATAAATAACATACATATATACCACTATTAAATGAGCAATGTACACTATTTACATGGTCAATTTATTATCAACTCGTCCCGGTCAAGGTGACATTTCTAGTCAGAAGAGACTCATCAATGTCCCAGTATTTTGATAAATCACTGAGGGAATGCTGTAGCGAAGTTTGTTTATTGGTTTCACTGAGATCTGTCACATGGAGGACGCTAAGGTCCAACGACACTCTATGTAGATGTTGCAGTCTTTTGAGCAAAGCGTCTTTGAGCTCTTTGCGCTCGGCTCGGCGCCAGTACTTGAGGTTCCTGCCAATGATCGTCGTTACGTGCTCCTTCAAGTCGCTCAAGCAGATTTTCTTGACATTATTCACCTGAAATCAACAATTGGTCGGTTATTCATACGTAATTAGTATTTTATAGGGCAGAAATCGCGAAAAAAAAGATAACTAAATGGGGCAATTTTATTAAATGTTGTTTAAACACGGTGGGATTTTTATTTCTACAAAACTTTAAAAATAATATAATATAATTTTACGAGTATGATTTTATAATTTAACTAGCGGTTTCACCCACGTTCCCGGGATAAAAAGTAGCCTATATGTTATTGCAGGGTATGATCTATCTATGAGACAAGTTTCATCCAAATCCGTTCTGTAGTTTTTTCGAGAAAGAGCAACAAACATACATACAGAGGATTTAAAATATATTAATTGAATTAAATAGTTAGCCAGCGATGCTCTAGAGAAAACTGCGCCGCGATGCTCCGAGGCCAATTACCGAGCATTGAAACCGTGGTGTAGTGTGGTGTAGTGTAGTGTAGTGTATTATTACCTGATGCGTGGTGCAGAGTGCGAGCCGCAGGCGCAGGTGCGGCGGCGGCGCGAGCGCTCGCAGCGCCAGCGCCGCCACGCCGCCCGCCGACAGCCGCGCGCCCAGCGCTGACGGGTACACCGCGCTCTCGCCACACGACCGACCGCCCCTACCTCTACCTCTACCTCTACAGGTAGCTCCGCCCCTGCATCACACACTATTATTATCGTGCGTTACCATACCACACCACACCATACGTGAGGTGAGCGTGACTCACTTATCATATATATCCTATACCACGAGATGGCATATTTTCTAAACCTATATCAAAAAGATGCTATGTTTGCATTTTTCATAGAATAAGTCGTGGTCAGCTTTCGTTGGCCATTGTATGTAGATTGTATTTTTAAAAGGACTTCAAAAAGGAGGAGGTTATCAATTTCTCGGAATCTTTTTTTTTTATGTATTACTCGAAGACGCCTGGACCGATTTGTAAAATTATTTTTTGTTTGAAAGGGTATTCACAGGTGGTTAAGCCATGGTCAAGTCAGAATCTGATGATGGGATCTTGGAGAAATCGAGGAAACTCTTCAAAAATTATAGGCACTTGTTAATTCTTTGAATATTATAGGACCATTTAGTTTAGACCGTTAGTTCTATTCTTTTGATGTGATGATGGAAGGTAAAACGCTAATATGCTTACTATTTATAGGTCAATGATAATAATAATAATTTTAGGCCTTCTTGTATGATTTTTTTTTTCACACACGGTTATCTGATCCCAAACTAAGCAGAGCTTGTACTATGGAAACCAGATAACTGATATACTACATATACTACTTTTTTTTTGTAAATACATACTTATGATAAAACATAAAAACATTTTAAATAATTCAGTCTTAAAAATATACTATTTTAAAATATTTCGCCGGTATTTTGTAACCAACACACGTTTTAAAATGAAACTGGGTTATCGAGAGCTGCGGGGCTAACGTGTAACAAAATGATAATGAACTTCAAAAAAACAAAATGTGTTACACTAGTATTTAGTGTAGCGTAGTAGAGAGAACCTCCACGTACCTATCGGCCGGGAAGACGAACACGGTGGGGTAGTGGTGCACGGTGTAGTGCCAGGGCAGGTCGTGGCGCAGCGCGTCGAGGCGCGCGACGGCGACGCGCTCGCCGGCCGCCGCCGCCAGCCGCGCGCCGCCCACCAGCGCCAGCGTCGTCAGCGCGCCGCACGTGCCGCCGCACACGCACACCACCGTTAACTGCTCACACACACACACAATAACTAGTCAAGAGAAAAGGCAAAACACATACAAAGGCACAAAGGGAATGCTTATCTCTAATAGACATTTCTTCGAGCAGCCCTGCGACTGGAAAGTTTGAAAGATGTGAAGCCACGGGTGATGCACGGGCGAGTAAATAATAGTAGTTTATGATACTGTTGCATAATAGGGGTTATTAAAACACGAGTGTGATTTTAAGAACCGAGCCGTAGGAGAGGTTCTTAATAGTATCACGCGAGTTTTTAATACCTAATTATGTGCAGTATCATACAGTACTTTATCTAAACTCATCTAATAATTTAATTTAAAGGTAAAAAATCGATAATATTTTGTCATAGGTTTTCATGACTTATCTCTACTTGGTATCGATTATTCGTCATTTCCATTGCCGCGTCTACAATTTCAGATCAAGTTTATTTCACCTTAGTATCACTGCTATTTTTCTATCATTTTTGGCCAAAATAAAATATGTGTGCAAAAAAATCAATAAAATAAACAAACATTCATCATCATGGCGCATGGCGCCCAAATCCGTGTGGGGAAAAACTCCTAAGTTGAGATCTCTACCGCATACGCGACCACAGACAAAGTAAATGTGCATCTAAAATTATAATTGTTTAGTCCTGATGTCTGGCCACTTATAATGTTTTTTTCTTTATTATTTCGTTTGACAAGTTGACTGACAGTAATTGAAGTATTAAAACCCAAAAAACATTATAAGTGGCCAGACATATCCAAATACTTGTACTTTAATGAAAAAAAGTTATTTTATAGCATTATCTTGGGAAGAAAACTGTACTATAATATAATTTTTTAATTTCATTATATACGGGTGTGCATAAAGTGGGTCATTAAAGTACTGTTTTTGATTTCATAATTAGAACTTT
Source organism: Tethea ocularis (assembly GCA_963555595.1). Lineage (NCBI taxonomy): Eukaryota > Metazoa > Arthropoda > Insecta > Lepidoptera > Drepanidae > Tethea > Tethea ocularis. The sequence goes on from OY741966.1 coordinate 6,333,517, forward strand.
ACGATATGAGAGTAGATAAATACATATACATTAATAGTAGTTTATGATATTGTTGCATAATAGGGGTTAAAATACGAGTGTGAGTTTCTTCTTAATAGTATAACACGAGTTTTTAATACCTAATTACGTGCAGTATCATACAGTACTTTATCTAAACTCATCTAATAATGTAATTTAAATGTAAAAAATCGATAATATTTTGTCATAGGTTTTTATGTCTCTCGTAGGTATCGATTATTCGTCATTAATAGGCATAAATACAGATTTATTTCATTACGCACAGGAGCTGAATTTTTGAATACCGATTAGAATCGTTTTCAACCTGGATTGTACTGAGTCTGCGTAATGGTAGTGGTATCTATGTTATTCCAGCTTCTAGTGGCGCGTAGAGTTTGTTATAAGTTACATTTACCTATTAAATGAGATAATTTTACATTCTACAAGCAATGTAAGAAAAAACCGTTTGACTAACCTGTCCAGGTGTGTTGACCATTTTTCTAAAGGATCGTGTTGTGAGGTCAATGATATGTACAGTATCGTCACTGATTTTCATTTGTTCCGAAGGGCCATCTGACCCGAAGAAATGAGTATGATCCGCATCATCTACGTGCGAGCGCAAAGAACGCTTCAGATTCTTATTTGTGAAATTATATATGAAATCTCTTACAGACTTGGCACTGTATGGTTCCGAGAGCACATATTGATTTTCGTGCTGAAAAAATATATAAATTAAGCTGTTTTTGAGTTGTACCCCACTACTAGATAATCGCATACCACTGGTACAAAGAATAATATATTTTTCGTCAATAAATAAACGAACATCTTCTTGTATGTCAAGGAAGTAGAAATACATAACGAGTTCATACTTAAGGTTTGCTTTTACTATCGTTGCATATTTACCTTGCTATCTAATATAACTACAGCAGTCATATCCTTTTTGTTTTGTATATCGATACCCAGCGCTTCAGCGAAATGGTGGTTGCGTACGCTGTCAACAGCGATCATGTTCAAACTGAAGTTATTGGCACAAGCCAACCCATTTATATGCGTTAAGTTATTTTTTCTTTCATAATTTGGCACTCTCACGGGAAAAACTGGAGGTCCCCATTCATAGGCGAACTTCATAAGCTTGCAAATGTGTTTAACATTATCTTGTATCAAATTTTCTGGTGACAAGGGATCATCTTCAAACGGCAGCATTGTCGTTTCTATACTGGAGTAAAAAATCATAGGTAAGTAAACTTAAGGTTTAGCACACGGTGAGATAACTATGGTGAGGCATGTAATTTTATGTATCCCGCGCACGCGCCGCCGTACCAAGAATCTATTGTCAAATTGGCTTCATCATCGATTTCGAGTGAGACAGTTTACAGACAGAGATTTACCTCCAATCTACGTCTAACAATAACTTTCGTTACAAATGGAGCACGATATTTAATGGAGTGATATAATCATTTGTATCATTGCATTTTTATATTTTGCTCTCTAAACTAAGCTCATTTAGTATATACTTAGTTTTGGAGCAAATTGGCTGTGACAGACGAGTTTTTTTTTTCCTTATCCCAGATTAGTTCCCTGTTCTTATTACATTAGACTAATAAGTAATTTGTATTTATCCTAAACTTCTAGATTCACTATAACGGGACGGACAGAGACGAGTGATCCTATAAGAGTATTGTTTTTTTCTTTTGGTACAGAACCCTAAAAATATGATAAGACTTCAGCTCATGGGATAAACTGATTCCTTATAAAATATTTGTTCAAATTACTCACTCTTCACCCTCAGCTTCAGCCTCCTCATAGATAAATGTATCCTCATACGATTGACATTTATCATAACTGTCATAAAAACTCTTTTCAGCTGGCAATATTTTCGAACTGCATTCATGCAGCAACCCCAGAGATGAAAGCAAATGTGTTTCATCATCGCTTTCGATAGCTTTAGATATGTCCATACCCCGTTTCAATAAAAAATTAAGCACGCCATTTTTCTGACCCTTCTGGGTTGCATTGTTCCATGGATATTGCGATTCAATTTCTTTTTTTAAAAACTTACTGTGTTTTCTAATGGGTTTCTTGAATTTATACTCTTGACAGAATTTAAGAGTATTTTTCTGTTGATAGATAAGCCTTTGCACTTGCTGTAGTTTAATTAATTCGGATGTCCATTGAGTGCTTTCATTATTATTACAGTTATAGTATTCCATGGCCACTTCACGTAGCTTTAATTAAACAAACATAATATTAAATTAAAATAAGAAGCATTAGGAACTATAGATAGATACAAATTATTTTATTTTTAACAGACTTCAAAAAGGATGAGGTTATTAATTTGTCGGAATCTTTTTTGTTTATGTATGTTCCCCGATTACTCGAAGACGCCTGGAGCGAATTGAAAAAAAAATTTTTTTGTTTGAAAGGGTGATCATACTTCACAGGTGGTCATGAGCATGAGCAGTAGGTTAGGATCTGATGAGGGGATCCTAGAGAAATCGAGGGAACTCTTAAAATGTTATAGGCATTTACAAAGATTTTCACATACTTTCTAAAGCTATTCAGATATTTGCGTCGTCATCTTATGTTGCTGAGCTGATGATGGCAGGTACAACTCCTTAACGATTAGAAGTTAGGGGATAATTCTTTAAATATTATAGTAACGCTGATGGAAGGTACACTAATATGCTTATACTAAGGTCAGTGACACATACTAAATACTTACCAAAGAATAAGAAGGCAGCTGTTCATAAAGTGGATTGAGTGGAGTGAACAGCATAAGTATTGGATTACCATCGACATATCGCTCGAAACTGAATGCTTTCTTCCACATGGGTATGATCCTTGCTACAGGCTGGGCAAAGTTCTCCAGCACAAATTGCATAAGAGTTGATTCATTCCAGAGGTGGAAGTCACTGTCCACAGACATGTATTCCTAGTAACAAAAATATACATGCATCAAAAATAAATAATAATAAATAAATATCCTCGGACATTCTTCACACACGGTTATCTGATCTTAAACTAAGCAGAGCTTATACTATGGAAACCCGATAACTGATATACTACATATACTACTTTTTTTTTGTAAATACATACTTATATAGATAATTACACCCAGACTCAGGACAAACAGGCATGTTCATGCACACAATTGTTTGTCCTGGATGGGAATCGGACCCTTGAACAGCGGCGTGATAGGTGGTGTCTTAACCAACTGCGCCAACTGGCTTGTCAATAAAACTATAATTTATAACATAATTTAGAGCTTTTATATATGTATTACAAATACAATTTAATACTATCACCACAGCTATCACTGTGCATCGAATTATTGCACACTTGTGTGACGTAATTGAATAAACATCAAATTATATGAATATTGTACTATTCAACCTTTGTAATATTCCACAACATAAGACGCGCATTTGGTGTCCTTTCAACTCCAAGGTCTACAGCTAGCTCCTCAGATGTCACCACAGCAAAACATATCTCTCCAATGGTGTCAAATTCACGAGATTTTAATGCAACATTGTACCAAATATTGTAATACTTTGAGGTTTCAGTCATTGGTGTGTAACCAACAGCAACAGCCTATAAAAATAATATGGAAACAGATTAATCAAAAAAATATCTTTAGGTTTTCATAGTTATGATGTAAAATACTTTGTACACTTGTTTCGGATAATAATTTAATATTCAAGAAAGGTATTTTTATAATATATATTAACAAAGACATGAATGGAAACAACAAAGGTTTGTCAGAAAAGTAAAAGAAATACTGTTTCATGTAAAAAGTCTATCGTCAGTTTAAAATATGTAGGTACTTTTTTCTTTTTTACATTGCTACTTACTTACTAGTAAGAGGTAGGAATAATCTCCATGACCGGTATAATGCCTACCAACAAATATTTATAACAATAAGCAAATGGTATTGAAAACATAGCTAATAATATAATGCAGTGACTAATTAAAATCTTTTGGTGATATAACATAATCATAAAATTTTGAAAATATATACCCACATCACAGATGGACACTAAATTTACAAGATCTTCTGGTGTTGATACTCTTTTCAATGGTTGCATAATTAATTGTAAAAAGTTAACCATACTTTGAGCATCTCTAGGCCCTGAAACATAAAAGATATGTTTCATTTATTTCCAATAATGCAAACTTAGTCAGTTGGATTATTTCAGGGACTGGGCAGATACTCATTTAAAGGGTTTATGAAGGGTTTTTTTAAGCGCTTCAAATAAATATTATAGCATATGGGGTGCAAAAAACCACTGCTGATGATGAATGCCCTTTCTATACTATGTAACACGGTAATCCATAATTGTTCCATGTACAGCCGCCAACACATCAGCCTATACCTTTTTGTTGCAAAATAGCTCCTATTACAAAAGCATAAGATTGAATTGCCGTTGTCCGTACCAAGTGACTTGTAAGTATTATAATAATTACTATTTTAATGAGCGAAGAGTTCTATTTTGCTTGTCGCACATGCAAAAAAAAATATATTTCTTTTTTTCGTCATTTGCTGTTTATTAGGTAATTTAGGGTAACTCTAATAGCTTTTCGTGAAGGTAATCCCTTCAAAGGCTTAAGTCATTTGAATGGGTTAACCCTTGGATATCTATGGGTGACCCCTTCAAGTGGTTATCGTAATAAAGGGGTTCACCAAATGTAAGTAGATCAAAGGGTAACACCATGGTAAAAATTACCTCATGTACAGGTGGGTAACCCAGTGAAAAGGCTTAACTCTTAAGTTACCTAGTCCGTGGATTATTTACAGGTTTCAAATCAACATTTATCAATTGGAATTTACAACATATAGATATGTTCACTATGTTCATACTTTTTGCATTATACAGCATTTTTGACACTGTGTTCAGAGAAGCAATGGTCAGAATACAATCAAAAGCCTTGGAGTAGGTTGTTAAAGTTGGAGAAAAGTAAACTTCCAAAGGATATCAAAGGAGTCAAATTTATGACAAAAAACAAACACAATTATAGCTTGACCTTCCACTTCACTTCCAGTATCGCTTTACTAACTCCTCTTAAAAATAATGGTCAAACAAACTCTTAAAATATTATTTTTCTCAATACCCTCCTTAGTTTTATACCGGGTGTAAGGGACAGCCGGATTCAATTCATGATTCTGGAGCCCCTAGGCTTTGAATTTTTCGTCGATCTTTTCATAAATTATACGATTTTTTTTCAGAAATATAGGATTGATTATACTATAAAATCATTTTACAAGTCGAACTAAACCTGATTTAAAAATAAATAAACAGTAACTACTAATTTAGACATAAAATTGCAATGTAAATTAAAATTCAAATCAATAGGCAAGACGCAAGCAGCTGTTTGAGTTCACAAGTGAGTTCATTGGGTCATTTCCCTCAAGTAAACATAGCGGCCGCGCCGATTCGGCCTTTCGGCAAAGGTCAAAGAAAGCCGCCCCTCTGTCGGAAGTCGGAACCTTTGGCAACGCCGCATCGCCCGTCAGCTGTCGCGCAGCGCGTTCGGTGTTTGGTTTGATGTGGTTGGGTGGGTTTGGTGGTGACTTACAACATGGACGTTCGGCATGATTTTCGTCTTATCCATATTTATTTTTAGACTCTTGTTGAGAGACTCTGCTGAGGTCATCGAACATTGTACTGAGGTCTTCCAAGGTCTCAGCCATGACTACTATATCATCGGCAAATCGAAGGTGAGTGATGTACTCGCCATTGACATTGATGCCAAATCCGTTCCAGTCCAGAAGTTTGAAGACGTCTTCCAGTGCAGCGGTGAACAGTTTCGGTTATATCACGTCTCCCTGTCTCACGCCTCGCTGCAATTGGATAGGTTTCGAATTCTGGTCCTGGAGACGGACCAAAATGGTGGCATTCTCATACAAACACTTTAACACCTCAATATACCGGTAGTCGATTTGGAACCTTTGAAGAGACCTCAGCACGGCCCAGGTTTCAATCGAATCAAAGGCTTTCTCATAGTCGACAAACGCTAAGTATAATGGCTGGTTATACTCCTCGGTCTTCTGTATAACTTGTCGCCGCGTGTGTATTTGGTCTATGGTGCTAAAGCCTTTTCGGAAACTGGCTTGTTCGAGAGGCTGGAAGTCGTCAAACCTGCGTGCGAGACGGTTTGTAATGACTCTCGAGAACAACTTGTAAACATGGCTCAGCAGTGTGATGGGTCTGTAATTCTTGAATAGGGAATTATCTCCCTTTTTGAAGAAGAGCACCACCACACTTCTGTGCCATGCTTGCGGCGTCCGGCCTTTGAGTATGACGGAATTAAATAGTTTCTGAAGGGCCCTGAGGATCAGTGTACCTTCAGAAGTTCAGCTGTAATTCCATCATCACCTGGCGCCTTGTTGTTCTTCGAGTTGTTTGAGAGCCATTCTAATCTCGTACAGGCTGACGTCCGGGATATCTTCAGTATAGTGTCGGGTTAGCCAACATGTTTGATGTGGTGATTCTGCCACCCTCAGTCTTCAGCTTCGTCAGTTGGCTCTGTCCAACAGACAGATCTCTTGCGAACACTTTAGAGCCTTTATTAAATTAAATTGGCGTGTGTCGCGAGTTAAAGACTTTGAGATCTGTCTGTTGAGCATTTCGTTGGGCGTCTTGCAGGGTGACTATTGAGGGTGCATGCTTTCTCTTAATTATAAATAGTTGATGAGGCACTTAGCGTGCGTGTTTAAAAATGTTAATTAAAGACATATTTTTAAGTTGACTGATTGATTTACCCATCTCTAAGGGGGTATCCGAATTATCCATATTATCCAGATTTATTCGGATAATGAACTGGAAGTATCCGAAATATCCGGATACTAAAATGAGGCGGATAATTGCATGCCCTAATTGTACAATACCTATTTACTACAATTTTTCATGCAAGTGAATGTATATTCTTATGGGAAATAAACTATCTCAAACCAAAAGTACTTTTGGAGTTCTGCACTATGAAGGAAAATGATAGCACTGTACCTTTATATAGGACACCTTTAGATGTTACTGTGTAAGCCATGAGAATAGGCCATGATGGTATTTTATTGTGTTGTAATCTACATTCACTACCAGGATTCCAGCAATTTATTGCAGAAAAATGCACCTGAAATATTAGAACAACTTATGACTTATTATAAGAGAGGTAGAGGTATAGAGATTTTTCCTTACAGAAACTACAGCAAAAATAACTATGTATATGTTGTGTTTCTGCATATGAGTAAGTTCTCCAGAGCTCATTGGGGAGGGGGAGAGTCTATTCAAAAGTGTTAGTATACAATATATCAGTTATCTGGTTTCCATAATATAAACTCTGCTTTAGGATCAGAAAGCTTTGAGACCGTCTCGAACTATTTTTCTACTGAAACATTTTCAGATGTAAATGAAATCATTTATCTTCCTGAACAATATAGTTTCAATTCATACTTACACGATCATGTAAGACATTTGCAGCTTTCTCAAATTCACCACGAATATATTGAGACTCAGCATCCCAAGGAGCATAGTACATTACAAATGATACATCCACACTATTTACTACAGCAAGAGCACTAATCAGTTGTCCTGTGTACCAGTCTGTCACTACAGAGTCTGAACTAAAAAACCTTACTGCTTGAGGATGCTTCGATATCTTTATAGGTCTGAAAAATATAATTTCAGCTGGATTCAAGAGTTACCAATTGTTTACCCTGGATAAAATATTTTATACCAATTAATTCTGGGTATCATTTATGGATATGTATCAAGTCTCTTACTTATCCAATTCCATATAGCTAATACAGTATGTATGATTTAATTTAAAAACTAAACTTAGATGCCAACTTTCGCATTATTTAAATTTTAGTATGATATAGAAAACTAGCAAAACAAGATAAAAATAAAGACAAAATTTAGTATACTCACGAGTTATGAAGTGCCCCGTACGTGGTGAGTGCTAAAACTAAACAAAACACTAATTCTTTGATCAACATGTTGAGTGTTAACTCCCTGTTATTGTTTTGGGTTGTAACCTGAGAATCTTCTGCGGATTCATGTGCATCGTTTGTACCTGATTTTACTGTTGACGTGACCTGTAATATATCTTCAGTGTCCACCGTTGAAAACATTACACGTCATTCAAAAACAATAGGGGTGCTGAGTTTTTATCACCGAAAATAATAAAGCATGGCAAGTTACGTTTTGGTGACACGTAACGCTTAAGCACTGATGAAAATGTTTTTTTTAGAATAATAAAAAATAAAATCATATTATTTACAAGAGAAAGACTGATATTTTTCAATCATAGGTACATTATTTTCATCGAAATCTCACTGAAGATCCAGAACAGTCAACACTACACTTTTTTTTAATGACAATTGACATTGACATGACACGGACGGGGAGGACGGGGACGGACTCAATCTGATTAATTGCAGTGCTGCCAGCTTTTTTGTGCCATATCCGCGACAGGTAACAGTTCACAAAGAAACAAACTATATCGTGTGACATATCAAATAAATGGCTCGCTATGAAAATTTCAAATATTTTTTTCTTATAATTTTAAGAAGTTATTTACGAAAATAGGCGAATTTTGACCTAATCTCCAAAACTACTGCGTCATAAAGAAATTTGGCTAGCAGGTAGCCTATATGAAAAAAGGCATAGGCTACTTTTTATCTTGGAAAAACTGGCGAAGCCCCTTTATATATTTTTTTTCCCTAGACGAGCACAGCATACAATAGAAGCCTTAGCACGAGCACGAGCTACAAACGATATTTTAGAGAGGAGCAAAGAGTAATATAGTATTAGGTATACGAATTCGTTGAATTTATCAAACCTTAGGAGAGGAACGTAAGAATTTTATAAAATATACAACATAATTTCGATATTTATTTAACATATTGTATGCCAGAATGTGTCCGAGAAGGTACAAAATTCGTACTTTTTGGGTTATTTTTGTATTCTCTGTTTCATCGGTGACTGACGCCGAACTGTTACAGAAATGTACTGACTGACTATATTTCTTATGTTTATAATAATATTCTTCCCCAATATACTAAATTTAAGATTTTAGAAAATATTTACACGACGCACTGATTTTTCACAATTATAACGCGTGACTGACGCGCCCGGTTACAAGATTTACATAACTGACGATCGTAAAACTTATTTTTAATTTATATACTACTTTCAAATAATTTTTTAGTTTTTAGAACGTACTTACATAGTTTTTTTTACAAAATTAAAACTGCCCCTGCGCCAGACGCTAGCGAAACCGGGTAGGAAAAGGCTATTTTATACGTCACAAAAATAAAAATCTGCCTTTAAAAAATGCTTGCTATTTTTTTTCGCTTGCCACCCGGACTAACCGGATCATGCTTTCAGTATATAAAAAGTACTCTGTGGATCGTACCTTTCGAGCTCTTAAACTTGTTTGTACTGATGTCGTTTGCCATTTAATATGGCAATCTTGAATTTTAATATTTTTCGTCTCTCTCTCACTGTGTGTGACTGGTGACATTGACATTATTTACCTCATATTTTTGTCATCGCAGCAGCCATTTTAAATTCACATAAGTACTATACATTGGTAATTTTGTCATATTTTGTGTTTTAACGGTTGATTTTGAGTGAGTGCAGGCGTGAATATTAAATAAATACAACTTAATTAGTGTGAATATTATTTGTAAAACTACTTACATTACTTTGCTATGATTCGCATTACATCCTTGATATTTCTTTGGTGAAGAGATAAAATAAATAAAAACATGGAATCTCCAAGACAATTAGATTCAGAAACTGTAGATTATTGGAAAAAACAAGCCAAACATTACGAACAAAAGTAAGTATAAACAGAAGATGGAATGAAAATGAATCATTTCATTAAGGTTGATACTAATTCTGCGTAATTGTTTTTTAGGGCGAACGATATTCAGCAAGAGTTAGATGAATATACTGAAAATTCAGCACAACTTGAAAAGGAATTAGAGGCTTCACTGGTACAGGTTGAAAAACAGAATAGGGATCTTGAACATCAAAATCAGCGTTTAAAAAATGATATAGAAATGCTGAGAGTAAGATTGTTTATCAGTTATTATTTTAAATTGTGTTAATGTTTAAAATACATAAAGGCGCAAAAGCTTGTTCCTAAATCGATCTTATAATATTCAAAAGTTTAATGGGTGTATATTATATTTTAAACTTAGTAGTACTTTAAACTAGTAAGTCTAACTTACTCAAAAAAAAATTGTTAAAGTTTAATGGGTGTATAATATTATGTTTTTAGAGTAAATTGGAGCGAAGTCAGCATGAAACAAATGCTTTGGAGAATGAACTCCAAGTTTTAAATATAGAAAAAGATAAACAAGCAGTCTATATTAGAGAATTAGAGCAAAAAAATGATGACTTGGAAAGAGGTCAAAGGTAGGTCCTCAAACAGATAAGTAATTGAGTTTTTTTTAATTTAGATTTTTAAGTACATTTATATAAAATTTTTATTTTCAGAGTTATATCAGAATCGGTTTCATGTATAGAGACAATGTTAAATCAGGCATATGAAAGAAATGCTGTCTTGGAAAGTGAAGTGGATGAAATAGAAAATTTGAGAATCAAATTGCAGAGAGCTACAGATGAAGCCAGAGGTGTGTGTGATTTATTTGCTTTTTTTATTTCATATTCTAGTAAGTTGTGTATTCTAGCTATAACTTCTTATGGCCGGCACAGAGTGGAGGATGGGATGGCTGAGGATTTAAAATGTATCAATTTAATTTAATAGTTATCCAATTTAAATAAGGTATATATTTCAATGCTTGGTAATTGGCCTTGCCATTGGCTGTGCCATCCACCACTGTTCCTTGTCCAATTTGTTATTGAATAAGTAAATTGTGGTAGCTGATACAACTTCAGGTAACCAATTTGGACTCACAGATGGTGCATGATAAATTTTATTCTGATATCCATGGGAGAGTTATATCTGCTGATGCTTTACAAATATGTCATTTATTCCTCATAAATGAGGAAGATGATAATTTCTCATGAAGATTCTATAGTTTTAAATTAGGTTGCTGGTGAATTTGATTGATTGAGTATTTACATGAAATAAGGTGGAACTATCGAGGTATGCAGTATCACATACAACCACTGCATCATATAAGAGAAGCAATGAAAGGAAAAAGGGAGGGTAAGCTGGCCTCATCTGCCGGATTTTGGAATGTGCTACTGAAGCCCATTTGTAATGATACCCCATTACAATCAATCTATCCCCATTTCCACCCTTTTTACAAGGAACAATTACTTTTTCTTGTAGTAAAAGGTTTCGTACCATTATATGCCACATATACTTCAACATTTATGAATATAAAATAACTAAATTTCAGATCTGAAGTTAGAACTAAAAGTTGTAGAAAAAGTTCCACATAAGAAGGAAGATGAAAGTATGAATGAAATACCTTTAATCAACGGACATATCTCAAATCCACCCCGAACGCAAGTTGAGATAGAGACACAAACATCTCTGCCATCACCACAAAAACGTATGAAGTTGTAATACTTAATATTATTAACAAGAATTTGCCACAACTATTCTTAACACATAATAATAATTTTTATCTACACTCATGTTCTAATTACGTATGAATTCAAAAACAGTAATCTAATGAAGTAATTTATGCAGGCTCATGTACAATGTTTTTTTTATCATAGTTCACAAAACATTGCTATTAGTACATTAGGTATGATACCAAGTATTATGTTGGTCATTACACACGAGGCGGTATTATTCTCTATGCAATCTTAATGTTAATGTAGGTACAACATTCTTACAAACATTGGCTCCTAAACTAGGAGGGTCCTGTATTTCAGGAGCCAGATTCGATAGAGAGGATAAGACAGCATCTGCTTGCGAATTTTGATCCTATTTCAACCATTCAAAATGTTTAATTATCCTAGCGAGAAGGAAACATGAAACACTATCTGCTTTTAAAAGTTATTTATCTTAATATATTTATTTTTGAAATCTTACAGGTGAAATTAATGGTAATGCTATGACACCATCATCCCGTGTAACAGCAATAAACATTGTAGGAGACCTTCTTCGGAAAGTAGGGGTGAGTTACATAAATATTCTTATTATATTATCGAAAGCTGTTTTAATAGTACTTGTAGTAATATTTGTAATAAGAGTGCACAAGGTTTTCAAGTAGTTTATTTATTTAGCAGATAATACTATTATGTATTTATTTTTATGCTTACACCATGTATTGTTTTAATTATACGCTTGGCAGGGTAGATGATTGAACATATAAAAAAAACTGGACAAGTGCGAGTCTGACTCGCGCACTGAGGGTTCCGTAATTTCCTATGTTACTATCAATCACAATTATACATAGAGATTAACGGACTTCGTGAAATGGGACAACTGTATTAATTTATTTATTTTGTAACATTGCAAAGCATTATGGATATTTCTTTGGAGAAATGTTCCTATTATGGATTTTTACTTATTATTTATTTTGCCATTCAACATTACTTCCCAGACATTGATCTTTATAAGCAACACTATGAGATGGACCAAATAATTACAGGCTGTTTTTTTTTTTCAAAATCAACGAGTTTGAATCCCGGCAAGGCATATTTTTTTTTTTTAAATCCAAAGTGTTTTTAATTTTTATCAAAATCAGCCTCGAGACTTTCCCTATACTTTAGGATATGGTCTAGCACAGCACACCTACTTATTCATTTATTTATATGTTTAATAAGTTTTGTTCAAAACTAATAATGGGTCAAAATCGAGCTAATTATGCATAATCTTGGAAGGCATTGTCTCTTAATTCTACCTACTGTCAGTATGTCACATACTCAGATTTGCAATCTCTTTAACACATTATTTCAATATCATGTTTTGTTTATTTTATAATTATAGTTAATTATGTATATCTGTTTTATTTGGTGGTGTAAATTATATCATTTAATATAATTCAATAAATTAATATATGTTAAAAAGTAAACTTTGTATATTTTGTTCCAAATTTCATTTTTGTATATATATTTCATATGTAGGTATCATATTATCATATTTTTTCATAAATGAAGTCATTTGATATTGTTGAGTAGTGTGATTATTGTAGTTATTATTTTCGCATGGTTGTGTGTTTGTAGTATGCATGATATTTATTGCTTACAGCTTGAAAGGTTTCTTTGCCGTGAGTGTGGTAACGTTAAATGTTCCTGCAACACTATGGCAGCTGCAGCTAGTCATCTCTCAGCTACGCCGGGTGACGCTGAATCAAAGTTTACTGAGTTCAGAGACAGTGAATGTATTAACAGTGACAGTGTAGAATACCGAAACCCTAGAATGTATCTGCGTCAGCTCTCTGACCCTGAGAATGTCGACAATGATTTAAAAGAACAAGTCCATTTAACACATAGAACTTCTGAACAACCCTTTGTTCGACCTGTACAGGCGGAAAATGAAAAATTGAGACGGTCTTTTGCAGTGAGATCTCGAGAAGGACTTGAAAATCTGTTAAGTTTTACCTCAATAAGGAAAACCCAAGATCAGATGAAAGGACAACAAAAAAACAATAAATGTACCCACAATTAGAAGAATAGTTGAATTTTATTGTAATTTATGTAACTAAAGTCCATTAAGATTTTAGAATTTTTATACAAATATGTTAGTGTCTTGAACACAAAAATAATTAATTCTGTTTAGTCCGTCAGTTAGGTTATCAAAAAATATTGGATACGTATTTTGTATTTTATCAAATCAACAAAATATTACAAAGATAAGTCGTATCAAAGTTCAGGAGTGGGGGGTTGTGACGTCATCTCTCTGTAAAAAAGTGTACAAAGACGTGACGTCACGCGAAATTTTAACGCACTGTATCTTCGTTATTTTTTGTTATCGGAACTAAAGAAAAAATATGTAACTGACGGATTAATTTGATTTTTTTAGTAATCATCCGTATTATTATGATAGCACTGTAATTTTGAGATTAATTTCAAAAAATAAAATGGATGATTTTGTTAATTCTTAAAAATATTTATTTCTTTTATAATGTAATATTGAAAAATAATATGAGTATGAGTTTTTTTTATAGTACCTATATTTTATGATGGATCGACATATAAAAAAATTGCACATCTTAAATGGTGTTTATTGGTATTATTATCAAAGCTTGGTTAGAGATTGTAAAAAGTTGTGGTAAAAGATTAGTGTAAATATATAGAAAAACTGTAGTGATTTAGATTGGTTTTGGCTTATCCATAATATATGTATATTATCGCACTTTTCTAATACGAGGTGTTGGCTGTAACCGCATATTATTTCCATAGCACCTACTAATAATTCATCATTCATTTATTGTGAACTTTTCTTCATTGTAGGCTTTGGAATCAAAATTAGCATCGTGTCGTGGTACAGTTAGACCTAAAGAGCATTCAGCAAATACAACCTCGGACGTGAATAAGGACTACAGGTGTGTACTCAACAACTAAGATCGCCCGGGCCCGACTATCATTTTCACTGCGACCTGTCCGCATACGGCTCGCGCCCTATTCCTCATCGGTCGCAGTGCTAGCTCCTATTATAGTGTGATACTATAAATCAGATGAATCTTACATCGCTTCGAGTTAATAATATTCTCGCTGATAATTATTCGACTCATACTGTGATCGTTATCACATTTTCCTAATTTACTAATATCTGTGATGATAATGAAATAGTTAAGGATCGGTAAATCTATGTAAAGATATTTGTTTTTGGCCTACCCACCTGAGATGCAGCACTAAATGTATCAGCGCCTAGCTTCACCTAAGGTGTGTTAAAATATTATAGTTATAAAATAAATAGCGTCCATCTAAAATAACATTCACTTATCGTAGTTCACGTCACTGTGCCGCTCATTTCTCTGTCTTAGGTGTAGAGAAATGTACCTCATTCTCAGATATTAAGACTTGTTTAGGAAATCACCACTGTAATAATTAATTATTAGCTAAAAGTCATTAAATATTGTTTATATTGGTGGACGAAAATATTTTGGAAATATATTTTATGTAAATATGTAGATGATAAAGACGTATGTACGAAATTGTTAACATTATTGAATTTTAAGATGAATTATTTCCTCATAAAGTCGTGTGTCACGTCTTCCTGGTGAGGCCATCATAGCTGATTTAATTTCTGAGTGGACTTCATCATTTTTTTAAAACAAATACCATCGCGAGCTATAATATAGATTCTGAGATACAGTAGGCACTGGACATCCTTATAACTTTTAAGTCATGAACAGACAGATATTTGCAATATATTTTTAACCACTTAGGATTCAAATTCACCATGGTGGCTCTGCCAGAAAGTCCCAAATATGAAATCTAACAATATGTATTTTGTACCTTTGCATAAATTAAATGTTCTGAGTAGGTAACAAGAAACTAGTGATAGGAGTGTTCCGTATCGTTATCAACATTCAATTAAAGTAACTCTTGGATTCGAACTGTAGTCCTAATAGTCTGGGTGTAGTTATGTTATAGAAGTAAACATATTATTAAAAACTGACTATTGGAAAGAACGTGCGTGGTAGGTAGGCTGCCATCTTGGATTTGTATACTGAATCTATCGCTATTATTTCCATATTGTTTGTTCAAAAGATATAAGGATTTAAGGTGACTACCGGGCCCGTTCAGTTCTCAAATCCGTGATGATAGCACTGCCAGCAAGTGCCACATAGAAGGTGCTAACTATTGCTCAAACACTTGCAAGATAGTGTCACATGTTTAGTTCACGCACATTTATATACTCAACAGCACAGCCCTGTTGACAACCATAGTATTCGTAGATCTCGCTAATACTCCAGATATCGGCATGGAACACTAATATACTACCTGAATATAATTTCTCCAATATTGTGACTAATGATAACATTACTGATGGATAACTTAACAATCCCTAAATAATACCTATACCCATTATATTATATGAATGTCGCAAACATAATGTTTCTACTGGCATGTCTGACTAATATTTTAAGTGAGCTAAACTTGAAGCTGTGGCTAACATACAAGACTCAACCTTCTCTTTTAATATTTATTAGGTGATTTCCACTGGCCATCTCAATTAATTTTGATTATTTTATTGTTTGTCTTGCCATAATGTAATCCAAATATTAATTTACTTTAAACAATATTTATATTCACAACACGAATCTAATGAATTCAATACCCCTACAATGAGTTTACTACGATATCGTAATCGATAGTCACTACCGATTACGGTGAAACAATATAAATGAAATATTGTAATTTCATAACGTTCCACTAGAGGCGCTGCTCCGATCGTCAAATAATACATACACCGTAGTTCCTAGCGACATAGTAGGGGTAAAGTATACCGTTGTGCCGTTTACTACAACATAAACCAATATCAACTGTAAATATTGTTTAATGCTACAAAAAAAATCTCAAGCCTGTGTTAGGTGTGTGACTATTTACATATTTTGTTAGTAACGTAACAAACATAATGTAAGATGGTTAAGTCTTGCCTTAAACTATTTTTGTAGGTTAGATTGGCAGCAATATAATTAAATAAATTGTACCTATTATATGGTTTTCTAATAAGGGCGGGTCGAACGGATACTCATTTTGATAATATAGTTTGATCATTAGGATGAGCTGCTCATTCGTGTAACTTGCTTTGATGATTTGGCATCAGTGACTAAATGATAATCAACAGATTTCAAAAGATCCAACCATAACTAGCTAGTTATAGGGTACAATTTATGACCATAACAACATGGCTACCACAGATTATCCACATCGACTCGACCCTATTGGAAGTTTGGAACACCTTTATAATGTGTCCGCCGAGGAAGACTACTAATATGTTAGGCCCCTCTAGGGATGCGAAAGAGTGAGTTCAGTGAACGTAAAGATTTGCTAAAAATGTTACGGTGCGCGTATGTATATTGTTCACTAAATCCCACGCTTATATAATTACCTACTTATTGTACCTATTTGTTCAAATGTTATTAATATGTTAATAAAATAAGGACATACAAGGAACGTGTTAGTCTAAGTTTTCTTATTAGCTGTGTAAATGCTGCCTTCGTAAAATAATATGTAATTTTAACGTATTTCATATATGATGGATATGATGACGTTTTGGATTTGAAGTTTCAAGTGATGTAGTGATGATAAAATACAGTACAGTACACTTAACTGTATACGCGTCACTAAAAACACAACTTTTTGACACTTCCTTACAAAAAGAACCATCTTAACGAAAGAAAATGCTTGGTTCTAATTCATCTAAAAATCGTAAGAAATAGGTTCTTAATGCTAAAAAAATATTATAAAGTAACATTTGTCGGAAGTTTTACGTTCTATCGAACGAAACGTGACCGTACCCATCCTATATGAAATACACTAATTATTACGACTGCAATACACGAGAGATGGTAGGTAGACTATGTTTGTTAATCTATGGACAAATGGCATACAGTGTCTTTCTCGGTGGACATAGTACCTTTAGTTGTCGTATAAAAAAAAATACCTATATTAATATATTATGTTCAAGTCAAGACGGCCAACACTTGAGAATAAAATTGATATAGCTAACTTTAGCTGCTACAATTTTTCTATTTTAATGACTCACTCAAGGCACTCGTGCTTCACCCCTTACATTTAGTAGTTTCCCCAATATAATGATAGACGTTAAAATTGTAACAGCAACCCAAACGGCATATTTACCTCCTTTGATATATATGTGTATTTGTCCAGTTTGCTGCAAATAGTTTTTAAGTAAGTATCTAGCATTTATACGTTCACGTGTGGTGACCAAACAATTTTTATTTTTGCGCAATATTAAATATTGAACAATATTAAAATAATTCAAGACCGAAAAAGTATTTTTTCTTTAACTTTATTGTAATAACATTTAAACAATTTGCTTTCCAATTAATATGTTAGAAAGAAGATTAGTCCATTCGACGTGTTTTAGAACTCGAACTGGCGGTTTAAAATTATTCACCAAGTCATAAACAGATTTAGTAAACAACTTCACTTGGAGAACTAAAGGTGATTCTTCTTCAGTGTCCAATACTTCTAAATAAATATTTCCTGTAAAAATTAAGATAATTTTGTAAATCAATCAGTATTTTTACAGAAACGATTTATTTTTGCATTTATTATCTTGATAAATTTTAATTTAGTAAATTAAATTATTATATTTTTTTAGTATAAGGCTTTACTTATATGATATACACAGTTCACTCTCTTCTGCCTCATAGAAGACTAATTTCGACAAATTGGCGATAATTTATACAACAGATCTTCGCGACAGGCCCGTCAGCAAAATCTTATATTTAGCGACATGTGTTTTGTCCACTAAGAAAACTGAGATTCAAAGTTTATCACTTTGCTGGCATAGTGATAGAAACAATTCACAAAAAGTCGATGATGATTATGAGCTTTTGGAGAAGAAAATCATCGCAAGGAAATGTAACGAAACAAAAACACATATACCTGCAACTTTTGGAGAATGACCCAGCCACAGGGAACATGCATAAATTGGCAATGTTTGCATTAAGTATATCAACTGTGCTAAAGTGTATTGCACCATTAGAGATAATACTCGAAACTGTAAAGGAAAGAATTAATTTTTACGACCTATTATTTTACTTGTTGAAAGTAGGAACTGATGCGGCAGCCAGGCAAGTCCTCACTATGGATCTCCTCAATTACTAACCGGCTAACCGCTGTGTTACAAGTAAAATACAGTTCTATTTACAAGGCTACATATCTTGGCCTGACGCTGCTGCCATGATACAATAATGCAACTTCAACTGTTTGTGCTTGTTTACAATTCTAATTATAATAAGCTTTGCACATTTTCAAATGCTACAGCCAACAGAACTACATAATGGTTAAATAGTAAATACTTATTAACCACGAAATAAATTAAAATAAACCTTATCGTAAAGCACGAAAGTTAGTTTTTATTTAAATATCTAAAATTGAAATTCTCGTAAATGAAGTTTAAAAAATAGAGTAAAATGAAGATTAGAAAATTGAGAAAAAAACAATTTTTAAGCAAACTAAAGTAGTAAAATAAAAATTACGTATCATTAATCCGTAAATATTTTACGGATGTTTTTGACTCAAATGCTTGTCCCGAGGTACAAGCATCTCATCTTTTTTTCAAGTTTTTTTTTGTTTAACTATAGCACAGAGAAGATAATATACTAACTATAGTAAAGCGATGTAATTTGTAAAAAAAACCTCACCAAAGTAAATACAATATAATACATAGCTGTTGTAGGCAACAGTAGTAGTAATATTGTGAATGCAACAGTGCCTACAAAAAGTTCTTGGTTTGTGTATTCACAAGAATCAATACCACCTCTCAATGGATTATACTTCCTTCCAACAAATAGTCTTAATAAAGCAATAAGTCCTGATACCTGAATGTTGAAAAGTCTGAAATAAATCATATAAAATTATGACAATCTGCATGACATGTATGCCTATGCCTATTTATGAGGCTGCTAAAAAATTACCTTGCTGCATATACATATATACAGTATGAGTGGAATGTGGCTATGCATATCATGTCTGATATAACTGCAATTTGAAATGTTATCCCCAGATACCCCAGATAATGGTATATTTGAAGTATCATGTCTAGTTTTTCACCAGACACATCTGAAACATGTTTATTTGAATGTTATGTTACTAAATAAGCTATATATAAGTCAGGGTGATGACTTACGGAGTTGAGACGTGAACTAAAGTAACCAACATAGCGCGAAGAATTGCCAAACTGAAGTGGCAGTGGGCGGGGCACATCACAATATTTGTTTTGGCAACAAAAATGGTCTATGGTGGCCTTGCTTGGAAATGCTTCATTGGCTGGGTGAAACCGCGCGGCGGCAAGCTACTCCGAAGATAAATTAAGGACAGTTTTATGACATACCTAAAAATAGCCACCATAGCTGTACATGGTAAGAAAAATATTTGCCTAACATTTTATTGAATGCATTATTTAACTTGAGGCCAGCAGGTGCACCCATGAGCCACTTCAATAAGGAGTGCAGTAAATTTATTAATTTCTGAAAACAAATGTACAGGAAATTAATATGAGCAATGAAATAAAACTAAACCTAAATAATTTGAGTGCACTTCATAGTGTTGTCTATCCAAACTTGTGATTTTTCAAATTAACCTTATAAGACAGCTATAAGAATTATTGTTCTTTGGCATTCTTAAAACATCAAATAGAACAATGTTTAATGTACAGACTTTAGAATGGTAAACATACCTCTAAGATTCCCATTAAAATAGAACTAATATCCTTCATATCTTGAGATAGCAATTGTAATACTACATAACCCAGAATAAGATCCATTATTACTGCCAGGATCATATTTCCCTGTCTGATGGATACCTGTATAATTTATAAAAGTGGTAAAATAAATATAAAAGGTATTTGCTAAAACTATGTAGTTATTTCACATTAGTATGAACTTACTTTTTTGTCCTTTTTGATGGAATATATAAGCCATATAATCAATTTATAATAATTATAAATATATTGAAATAACATTGATGAAGATAACCACTGAGGAGTAATGTAACTTGATTCATAAGTAGTGTTGTCCTTTGACAACCCACACTCATCTTGTACCAATACTTGTAGCTTTGAAAAATATCCATCAGACTTTGATATCATTTGAGAATCCCTTATTTTATTGTAATCATATAACATTATTATACAGTTTTTCTTTAAGTTAATATTATTTCCATTAATTACTAATTTGTATAGTTGTTGATTAATTATCAGGTGATTGTGAAACTTATTAAAATATTTCTGAGGAGAATGACCACAGTAACCGTAAATTATGTTTTCAGTCTGTTCCTTTGAAACTTCAGGTAATATTTTGATACTTGAATACTTTGTTATGTAAATAGTAATTGTTTGTTGTTCTGAAGTGCTAACATACCCCTTTAGATATATTTCATTGAATTTTTTGGGGAATATAGGAAGAAGTATTGTAATGATATCTGCCATTGATTTATCAAGTATGTCAAAATATATACATACAAATTACTTATAACCTCTCCATCCTTTAGATATATCATATAAATATTGAATCACAGTATGCTTCAATGAACATATAAAAACTATCAGTCTTCCATCAATAATCTCTGATTAGACCATGTAATTATTAAACTCCATTCATCTCTTCTTTCTTTGAGAGACAGAACAAATTAAATAAACATGACAATCACAGAATAGGTAGACAGTTCACAAACTACGTAGACATGAGAAATTCTATGATTAATTTAGAAAAAGGGTTCAAAACCAATCTAAATCACACACAAACAAACAACAGACAAAAACAGATCAGTGTTGCCAGCTCAGATCAGATTTGTAAAACAGTGTTTTGAATATAAAAAAAACAGTAGCTTAGCATAAAAATAAGTTAAATACTGCGTTATTACAGTAATTAAAAATACACCATTATTATGCTTATAAATGCTATTTAGGTGTCCTTTCTTAAAACATTCACGACAGAAAATATGATTAATTCAATTACAATATTTTTTTTTAGCCACTAATAATACAATTAATACAAAATAATAATACGATTAATACAAAATCTCATCGGACTATTATCCGCAATCATACAAAAATAATTCACAATACACAAACAAAGACTATCTATACGAAACACACATATGGCAATAAATGCTGGAGTTGCTCAGAGATCAGTTCTCTCCGCGACACTATTCTTGCTACATATCAACGATTTGCTTGGGTATGCAGACGACAGCCCTGTTGTGGAGAGATATTTTTCCAGTGCACAGGCTACTAGTGACGACACCCTGTTGCTCAGAGAGGCCATGATTGAGCGGTTGAACTTGAACCTTCAGGCAGTCTCCGATTGGGGTGAAGCCAATCTGGTCAAGTTCAACGCCTCCAAAACACAGGCGTGTTTATTCACCGCTAAAAGGAGTCCTTTTGATCTGACTCCTACTTTCCAGAATGTATCCTTACCGATTGCCGACCGGCTCGAACTCCTGGGCATAACATTGACTGCCAAAATTAACTTTGGCAGTTCTATTGAGTCCAAGGAAAAACCGCTGCTAAAAAACTGGGCATCCTATACAAGGTTAAGCGGTACTTCACGCCGGGACAGTTGCTGCAACTGTACAAAGCACAAGTCCGATCGTGCATGGAGTACTGTTGCCACCTCTGGGATGGATCTGCCAAGTACCAGTTGGACACCTTTGACTCAATAGACCGTCGTGCCAGGAGACTAGTCGCTGATGTTTCGTTAACTGAGGCGAAATTAACGAGCCTCGAACATCGGCGTAAGGTTTCGTGCCTGTCGGTCTTCTATAGGATATATTTTGGAGAGTGTGCGTGTGAACTATACAACATCATCCCGCCATTCCCTTTTCTTCATCGAACCACAAGACGCCGGGAGAGGTTCCATCCATTCGTAGTAGACATCCCCCGTATAAGGACTCGCACTTAATTTGATACATAACTCGTCCTTGCGGTCAGACGACGGCCAAAAGTTAGCCCATTTTACATAAAAAAAAAATTTTTGTTGAATAATAATCACTACGACTTTTTGGCGGGAACTTGCGAAGTGACGTTGCGTTTTCATTTTATTTTCATAAAATAGTGTATTTTTTGAGTTTTTTTTAATATTATCGGTGGTATTTTGTCCAATAAAGATCAATACAAGTGCACCAGTGAAGTGAAATGAAATGATTACGTGTATAGTGGCTTTTAAAGTTGTCTCAAGAAGTCCATGAAAAGTTTTAGTAGAACGGCTACCTAAACGGCTAAAACCTAACTAAACTGACTGATATGACTCGAAGAAGATTTAACATGACTTGAACTTTGAAACTTGACGATTGACGAGAATTGAATACATGAACAAAAAAAAAAATACCTACATTGCTCAACTTGACACTGGCAAAATACACGAAGTGCCAAAATAAAAAAAATAAAATAATCACTACAAAGTCGCTGTCTGCCTTTGTCTGTTTCTCCACCTTACTTGTTTTAAACCACGCAACGGACTTTGATACGGTTTTCACTAATAGAAAAATAATATCCGTCCTCACTAGAACTCGTGCGTTTCGTCTTACACATAGATATTTCGTACAGTAGATCTACTGTAATTACAGTGTACCTGGCATCACTGAGTCAGACTGACAGTTTAGGTTTGGGCAAAAATCAATATATAAAAATATCGATATTTCTACAGAAAATAAACGATATTATAACATCGATATTTTAAATCTCAAAACATCGATATTCGATATTTATTTCCGATTACAACATATTTATAACAAAACTATTTTAATATAAAGAGTAGAAGAAGATATACCGGGTTTATGGCCGACCGAAAACTCTGGAAAAAGGTTACACTAAATGTTGGAACTATTTAGTTTACTATGAACCTTCTTTCATATCTATTTTGATAGGCCAATTTGTTTTTTCTTTTTATATTCTTTGTCATTTTTAGTTTGTCATTCATGTTTTAATTATTATAAAAATTACATTACTCAGATTTATATTACACATTATTTTATTTGTAATTCAGAGAATACCTATTTAAAAGGCATCAAGTACCTTTAGGTTATGGGCCCAGGGCTCTGAATCTCAAAATTTCTTCTTTAATAGTGTGTTCCAGAAAATTGTAATTTTTATACTTCGAATAAAAATAAAAATGGAAGGAGATTCTTGTAAAAATCCTATTCCTCATACAAGTGCAAGTAATACTAGTGTAGTACCCTATGTTTCAACTGCACATACAGTAAGTACTCCATCTTTTAAAAAATTAGAAGGGCGTTCGAACTACACAACATGGGCATTTTCAATGGAGATGATGCTGATTGATTGCGGGCTATGGGATTGCGTGAAGCATCCACCTTTAGATAATAGCTCACAAGAAATTTTGCGCTCCGATGACAGAGCCCGATCTAAAATTGGCTTGTGCTGTCACGAAAGAGTCTTCTCCAAAATAATAGGATCTAAATCCGCATTTGAAGCGTGGAATAACTTAAAAAGGGCATACGCAGATGGCGGACTTATTAGAAAGCTCATGTTAATGAAAAAATTAATGAACTGCCGATATATTGATAATATGGAAATCTATGTAAATGAGATTATGTCGACGCACCAACAGTTAGAACAGATTAATCACAAAGTTGATGATTCGTTTCTGGCCATTATACTTCTTTGTGGCCTACCAGATGAATTTAAGCCACTTGTCATGGCGTTAGAACACTCCGGTTCTGCTCTAACTTCAGACAATGTCATTGCTGCACTTGTGAAAGAAGACAGTCGTGATCTAGCCACCTGCAGTAACACACCTGAAGATAGTGCTTTAGTGATGTCATATAATAAATTTAATAGAGACACTAAGAACATATTTTGTAATTACTGCCGCAAACCAGGGCATATAAAAGCAAATTGTAGAATTCTTAAAGCTAAATCTAAAGATGAAAAGGCCGATATTTGCGAGGTAACACTTATGGTTGATGATCAGTCAGTAAGTAAATCTAATTTTGGTAATTCTGAAGTTTGTGAAACTTTTGTAAACTCGTATACTTGTAAACCAACTTTTGAAAAGTCGCTTCTTGTAAAGAGTGATGACTGGTTTATAGATTCCGGGGCTACAAGTCATATGACTAATAGACGTGATTGGCTACATGATACTGAACCTGTCAAGAAAAGTATTAGAGTAGCTAATGATCAAATTATTCTTTCAGATGCCATTGGTACTGTAAAACTAAACACTTCCAATATTACCGATGTTTTGCATGTTCCGAACCTCTCAACGAACCTGCTTTCAGTGAACTCATTGGTAAAGAAAGGAAATGTCGTACTTTTTTCGAAATCTGGAGGAAAAATTATTGATGGAGATACATGTAAGGTATTCGGAAAAGTTTTATGCACAGCCACAAATGTCAATGGTATGTACAAACTTGATTTACCTATTGCTCATGCGAATTTAACAGAAGTTAATGAAAACTCAGCCGATTTGTGGCACAAACGCCTTGGTCATCTGAACTTCAGATCTATGGAATTACTTAGACTACACTTAGCTCTTGGTGTCAGGTATCCAAAGCCTGCTGGATCTATTAAAGATAATTGCATTGCTTGCGTGGAAGGTAAACTTTCAAAACAACCTTTCAAAACGTCAGATTCAAAATCGACAAATTTACTGGAAATTATTCACAGTGACGTTTGCGGATTTATGAGTACCCAATCTTTGGGAGGTGCTTCATATTTCGTGACTTTCACCGATGACTTTTCTAGGAAAACATTTACCTACCTAATTAAACAAAAATCAGAAGTCGTAGAAAAATTCCTCGAATTCAAAAGCTTAGTCGAGAACCAAACTGACAAAAAGATTAAAATACTGCGATCTGACAACGGTGGTGAATATTTGAATTCGGAAATGAAAGAAATTTTGAAACAGTCCGGTATAGTTCACCAAACGACTGTACCTCACAATCCAGAGCAAAATGGTTTAGCTGAACGGGTCAACAGAACTTTAGTTGAGAAAGCAAGATCTATGCTGTCAGAATCTGGTCTACCTAAGATTTATTGGGGAGAAGCAATCAATACAGCGACTTACTTGAAAAATCGCTCACCGACTAAGGCTATTAGAGGGAAAACCCCTGAAGAAATCTGGACAGGAAGAAAAGTTAATCTTTCACATCTTCGTATTTTTGGATGCAGAGTATATGCGCACATACCTAAAATTCTTCGAAAGAAATTTGATGCTAAGGCCAAACTGTGCATATTTGTAGGTTATTGCACCGAAACTAAGGGATACAGAGTAGTTGATCCCGAACATCCAAAAACTCTTATCAAGACAAGAGATGTCAAATTTTTTGAAAATGACTTTTTATTCAAATCAAAGTCAAATGATCAAAATAATACGATTAATAAAGTTGGAACTCCAGAATCAGAATCCGTCCCTATTATAGTTCAAGAAAATTCTGAAACTATACTAACTGAAGGAGAAGTCAACAATATATTTTCTGAACCTGTAATTCAGGACACTCAAAACATTGAAACTGAACCTTTAACACCGGTAACGGAACTCAGTGATCCTGGAATTGACAACACTGAAGAGGAATTTTATGATAGTTTTACAGAATTTCCGGATAATACTGACAATCAAGTTTCTCAACCTGTTAGGAGATATCCATTGAGAAACAGAATCCCGAAAAAGTGGTCAGAAGATATAGTTCTCTACAAAGCTGAAGAAGATGATATCCCTTCAACCTTTAAAGAAGCCATTCATTCTGATGATAAAAATAAATGGCAAGAGGCTCTTCAAAGCGAATATGACTCACTTGTAACTAACAAAACTTGGGTCCTTGTGGATAGACCTCAAAACAGAAAAATAGTTCGTTGTAAATGGGTATTCAAGATTAAGAAAAATGAAAACGGAGAAAACGTACGCTATAAGGCACGATTAGTAGCTAAAGGCTTTACTCAAACATACGGCGTAGATTATGACGAAACATTCGCACCCGTTGCACGTCTTTCAACAGTTAGATTACTACTTGCTTTCGCAGCACAATGGAATATTACAATGGATCAAATGGATGTTGAAACAGCTTTTCTCAACGGTGATCTAAATGAAGAAATATATATGGAACAACCTGAGGGTTTCACTAAAGACTGCAACAAGGGGAAGGTATGCCAGTTAAAGAAAGCACTTTACGGTCTGAAACAAGCGCCTAGACAGTGGAACCTCAAGCTTAACGAAGCAATGATGCAACTTGGAATGAAAAGGTCTGAACATGATCATTGCCTATATTATAAAGTTAATCAAACTTGCATGTTAATTGTTGCAATCTTTGTGGATGATTTTTGCATACTCAGTAATAATGCTGATATGAAAGAAGACTTTAAAAAGAATATTAAACAATTTTTTAAGGTCAAAGATTTAGGAAACTTAAAACATTTCTTAGGAATGAGAATTACAAAAGAGGAAAATGGAATAACTATTGATCAAGGGGAATATATTAAAAAGGTACTAGATAATTTTGCTATGACTGATGCAAAACCTGCTAGTACACCTGCTGATCCTAATTTAAAATTAGTGAATCCTTCAAATGAAGATAAAGAAGCAGCTCAACATTTGCCTTATCAAAGACTGGTTGGATCTCTGATGTATTTGTCTGTAGGAACTAGGCCAGACATTACACATGCAGTAAGTGTGTTAAGCCAGTTTAATTCCAACTATGGGACAATTCACTGGAATGCAGCAAAAAGAGTTCTACGATATTTAAAAGGGACAATGCATTTTAAACTCCAATTCCAGAAGAAAAATATACTCGCACTTACGGGATATACTGATGCCGATTATGGTGCATGTTTAAATGACCGGAAATCCTACACTGGGTATGTGTTTTATTTAAATGGTCCTATATCTTGGGAATCTCGTAAACAACGAACGGTCGCCTTGTCAACAACAGAAGCCGAATATATGGCACTTAGTGATGCTGCAAAAGAGTCCATATACCTCAAAAACATATTAAAGGAAGTGTTTGGTTTGGATAATGGTGTCTGTATTTATAGCGATAATCAGGGAGCTCAAATGCTAACAAAAAACAACATTCATCACTCACGAACAAAGCACATTGATGTTAGACATCATTTTATTAGGGATACTGTTGCTAATGGTATTATTGGTATAAAATATATTCCCACAAATGAAATGAAGGCAGATGTCTTAACTAAGTTTCTATCGAAACAAAGACATCAGTGTTTAACAAAAGGATTAGGTTTAAGTTAACATTTATGATGGCCTATTATTGTATTCAGAAGTAGGGGAAGTGTTGGAACTATTTAGTTTACTATGAACCTTCTTTCATATCTATTTTGATAGGCCAATTTGTTTTTTCTTTTTATATTCTTTGTCATTTTTAGTTTGTCATTCATGTTTTAATTATTATAAAAATTACATTACTCAGATTTATATTACACATTATTTTATTTGTAATTCAGAGAATACCTATTTAAAAGGCATCAAGTACCTTTACTAAATGCATTAAAAAAAATGCATATAATAACACTATAGAAATCAATCATGTCAGAAGTCATCGATTACAGACAAAATTACGATAATTTTGAGCGCGCAATATACGACACAACGCTCCCGCTTTACCTATACCTGCGAGAAATGACCTCACTCGTCAACTCAAAAAGCTGCGCCTTGCGTAGGTATACCTACGTATTGAATTGAATTTTGATTTACACTGCAGTTTTATGTCTAAATTGGTAGTTACTGTTTATTTATTTTGAAATCAGATTTAGTTAGACTTGTATAATGATTTTATAGTATAATCACTCCTAAAGTTCTGAAAAAAAATCGTGTAATTAATGAAAATATCGACGAAAAATTCAAAGTCTGGGGGCTCCAGAATCATATAATGAATCTATGATTAATAATAAAAAAGAAAAATAAATTAATATTATCGCAATACTAGTAAGTAGGGGCGCAGCAGGGCCTCCAAATCACTCGTACTGTCGGTCTAGTTCTAGATACTATCTAATCGATACTATCTAGAACTTAGGGGTATAATATCGACACTTTCGATAGTATTGTGCTAAATACTATCATGTACTACTATCGTTAATACGAGTGATTAGGGGAGAAACAATCGACTATCGATGCATTGATTTTTCTGCAACATTAGCAGTAGGTAGTCAAACGACACTGTTTTTTTTTTACTCGAGTTGGTCCGGGCCATTGACTCGAGTCATGATTGCAACTCGAAATGACTCGACTCGGTGACTGTTCGGTGGCGCCGTGCTGCCCACAGTTCAAGTCGAGTTGATTCGACCACACGAGTTGCGAGGTTGCGACCGAATTAGCTAGTTAGCGAGTTGAATAATGCGCATGAATCGGAGATGCTTGGCTCGGCTGTCCTCGGCCAACACGGCGCCGCCCGCAACTCGATATCCGCCATGCGATGCGAGTCACGACGAAATTAGACCCGACCACACGAGCTGCGTGCGAGTGAACTCGCTCGCGACGAGAAGTAGATAGGTGTACATACTATTGCAGTGAACCGAGTTGACTCGAGTTATTAAAAACTGAATTCGATCGGTCTGACTTGTTTATGTTTTGAGTCGAGTTATTCGAATTAAGAGTAACTCGACTCGCACATCGCTAACTACTAGTCTACCTCTGTACCTACTCTACTCGCCCACCCGCCATTTTGATCTTGTTTGACTTGTTGGCTTGCTAAGCAGCAAGGCTGGTCATTCAAATAGAGAATCAAAATTATCTTCTACAATTTATGCATTTGCTTCAAAAAGTCTACGACGTTTATTATGCTCTAATAAAGCTAATTTTTATATAAGTTTCGTATCACAGGAATCTTCATAATGTCTGCACACGAGCAAATGAGGGCAATGTTAGATCAATTGATGGGCACTGCACGTAATGGTAAATATTATTCATCCTCAATTCCTTCAGATGGTCGTTCAATTTACTTACAGATTAATTATATTAATTTGATATTAATTTTAGGTGAAACCGACAAACATGGGGTAAAGTTTTACGATGATGCAGTGTGCAAATCATTTTTATTGCAATGTTGTCCACATGAAATTTTATCCTCGACTGTAAGTAATTCAGTTTTCAGAACTGTTTATTATATTGGGTTTTTCATGATTGAAATCTGAGGCTTATTGATTGAGTTTTATAGGAGTGCAAATTTAAATTGTTTTTTATATACTAAAGATACCTCAGATCTCAAATTTATTTTGGGAGCTTCTTATTTTGTTCTTTTTTATTCACTTATACCATGATAAATAGAATATTTATAAAATATCCAATTTAAATCCCCAAATATTAATTTTATCTTGGTATTTGTGTTTTTATTTTCATTCTATCACCCGTTTATTACTGAAGTATCCCTGGAAAATATTTATATCGGAGTGGCATTAACTGTGGTGAAATATGCTTTTCAGAAAATGCCCAACACTAGTCTTATTTGCTCATCACAATACTTAACAGATGAGGGATAGATTGTATGAGTTAGGCTGTTCTGTAAGTACCCAGATGTACGTATAAAAACATTTATAGTTAGCTGATTGTATCCTTACTGCTAAGCAGAATTTAATTTTATAAGTCTCTTGAAATAATAAAATGATACATCAATTACTTATGCTGCTTTGGTGAGTACATGTGAAAATTTTAGGAACATGAAAAATATTAAGTCGGGTGAGAGCAATTCGGTGACATACATTCTAACTACATTGGGTACGTACTGTGCTGTTTACATGACTAGAATACGAAAATACTCAATGCATGTAATGAGCAATCAATATGGATTTATTTTTTAAAATAAATTACTGTGTTTTTAACACATGATTTTTAATAATCAATGTACATAATATTTTATCCAACTCAAAGCTATCAAAAACATGTAGGTGGTACCTCTGAAATTATTTTAGCCATAATAATAAGTATTTTACTGTACAAAAAATGAGTTAAAATTCTTGTGTGAATTAAAGTTAAACATATTGGCTATGTACCAGTACTTTCACTGGTTGTATGAGAGGCTTGACCTACATTGCCCCTTACAACATTTTTATATGTACTTCCATTCTTCTTGCTAGTATTTCATGGGTAATAATTTTGGCAGTGATAGTATAATTTAATGTTTCTTGGTTATATCAAAATGAATAAGAGCAAATCTACATTAAATATATAATTTTATCTAGTTACTGATTTCTGTTTACAATAATATTAAATACAGGGGAGGCTTGTTCATATGGACTTCTATTCTAGAATCACTACACAAATTTATTATTATCAGGGTACAGACAATTTTCCAAATCAATGTTAATTAAATGTTTACTCAAAATCTAGTTGTACATAATGTAATAAGTTTAGTGGGTGGAAACATAATTTATGTAACAGAGCCATGACTGTCCTGTACTTACTACTAAGCGTCGGATTAGACCATATCAGCGAGTCTCTACTGTATTTCTATATTTAATTTATAGCCTTTATTTTTATTTTATTACTCTTCTAAGTATCATCGGAAGGCTAGTTAGGGAATTCGTGAGGGTGTTTCTCTATCATTTGTAAGTATTTATGGTACTTTAATACATTCTGGCGGGTGAACCTGGGCTGTGTGAGCTGTTGGTGATATAGTATGTATTTCCATTGAATAATTCTCAATTATTATGATGAAATTGATGTTATTATAATAAATAATTTGAAAAAATTATGGTTTCTGACAACTGCTATTGAAAAACATGGTAAAACTTTGGTTAGTTGTAGTAACATAATATTGGCAAAAAAAAAAATTACAATTATAGAACTTGTGTTGAATATATTTACTCAGTTCTATAAATTAAACGTTCTGTCTGGCTTTGAGATGACATCTTTTCTGCACCTATGTAGAGTTTATCATGCTGAATAACTTACTATGAGACCAACTCAGAAATTGCAAAAAAATCAAAATGCATGGAAAAATAATCTTTTTTGCAATTTCATAGTTGTAAAAGTTGTTCAGCATGACTAACCCAACATAAGTTTCTAAGGATGTCATATTAAAATATCCAACTGGTATTCATAAATTAAAATGTAATACCTTTATATTTAATCTGTATTGATTTAATGTCAAGCTATTGCTATCATGTGAATTCACTGCAAGATCTTATTGCAGTTATGCTTTAAAATAATATGTTTAAATTAAATAACTAATGATCCCTAAATACGAAATATATTCTTAATCAAGTAATCTTCCACAACCATATTCATAAGAACATATGGTTTTCATATGATATTAATTTTTATTGCAGCGTATGGACTTAGGTGAGTGCCCAAAAATACATGATCTGGCTCTGCGTGCGGATTATGAATTAGCATCTAAAACCAAAGACTATTTCTATGACATTGATGTGAGTATCACTTTTCAGTACTATATTAAAATATATATTTTATATCGATACATAGATAATTGTACTTTTTTCAAATATGTAAACATAAATTTGTACTGTTTGTATTTGTATTTGCGACAATTGTAGGTACTGAACAATCTTTCCATTGTACATCAACAAATCTTATAATGCGTGGATAGGCCGCTATTAGTATCTTAATGAGCCGATTAGGTCGTCACGACATAATTATTTTTTATGAGTACTAGGTATTACCTATATATTATCAAATGATAGTTGCATCGGCACTGGGTCTTTCGTTATACAAATTGCCCGTCCATCACTTTTAAATATTTTTTTATTGTATTGATTAGATGAAATAACTTTATCTGATTCTGTACATAGGTATCATTGATTAAACATAAGCATGTCATTAATATCACCACCACTAATTTACATGTATGATATTATCAAAGGCGACAGAACATTTAGAGGCATTTATAGCCGATTGCGATCGCCGAACATCGGCTGCTAAGCAACGTCTAGCCGAAACTCAAGAGGAACTGTCTGCAGAAGTGACAGAGAAAGCCAATGCGGTGCATGAACTCGCTGAGCAGATCGGGCAGAAGTTGGCTCGCGCTGAGGCTCTCGGGGAAGAAGGCATGGTCGAGGAGAGCGTTAAGCTGATGGGCGAGGTGAGCCATTCAGCATTATAATATTCAAATCACCGAAAGTTTATTTACTGATCATCGTAAACATTATAGATTGAAGAATTGCGCAAGAAAAAAATGGTAGCCGAACAGGATTATCGTAATTCGATGCCGGCGTCGTCGTATCAACAACAGAAGTTGAGAGTGTGCGAAGTGTGCTCAGCGTACTTGGGAATACACGATAATGACAGGCGGCTCGCCGATCATTTCGGTGGAAAACTTCACCTCGGATTCATTACGATTCGCGACAAACTATCCGAATTAAAGGTACGTTTGTTTACAGAAAATAATAGCAAGTTGGTTTTATTCATTTTACTTACGTTGCGATATTTTTGTAGAAATCTGTAGATAAAAGGCGCGAGGAGCGCGGTGCGTCGGAGCGCGAACGTGGAGGGGGCGGGCGGCGGCACTACGTGGGCGGCCGGGAGCTGGACCGGCGCGCGCGAAGGCATCGCGAGTCCGCGCGGGACAGGGACCGCGACCGCAAGGACACCGAGCGACCGGATAGGCCCGAACGACCCGATCGACCTGAGCGCAACGAGCGTCCCGATCGACCAGACCGCAACGAGCGACCCGAGCGCGCGGGGCTCAAGGACAGGGAACGCGATCGCGACCGGGAACGTGAACCAAAGGAACGTGAAAAAAAGTAAGTTACCAGTATTTATAATATTCTACGATGGTCTTTTTTTCAGGGGTAGTTAGCTCTTTGGGTAGCTCGTAGCTTAGAATTTCGCTCTGCCGCCCGTGTTATATATAGGGATCGGTTACCAGCAACATTTAAAGATATTAAATCTCTTTTTTTTGTTTTTTCCCATGTATGGGCAGTGCTTCTCGGAGAAGATTCTTCTAAAACACTGTTCACTTAGTTTTTATCTACGATTTTTCTTTATTACAATTAACAAAAGTCTGTATCGAGGGATCCAGTTTCTTTCCAAGTAATCTAAAATGGGAAATTTTGTACATATAACTTTAATAGAAGCTAAAGACAAAGACCGAATTACTTTCAGAAACTCGAAAGGCAGGCACACAATGTATCCGTAAAAAATATGTGACTATGTTATTATTAGGAGGCTCATTTAAGTTTTTTTTTACCAGCTAGCCCTCGTATGCCTTCTACCACAAATTGTTAATTATATTTGGGTTTAAATGATATGAATAGATACTAATAATGTATAATGTTTGTAGACGCAGTAGATCACGCAGTAGGAGCAAGCGCGAGGCGTCCCGCGAGAGATCGCGCGGCCGCGAGCGCGACTCCCGCCGCAGCCGGTCGCACCGCTCCAACTCGCGCGAGCGTCGCCGTGACTAACGTTCCTATGCCTTCATCATTTCACAGTTATCTTACTCGTTACACATACAGGCACGCACCCTGACTTGACCCAGTCCTATAAGAATACATTCGTTAAGATATTCAACATTTTTAGGTTACATCTATTATTACATTATGTATTTTCAATAAACTAGTGTCGAGATTGATTTTGCACAAGTGTCATCACACAATCTTATATTGTTTTCTTTTGTGTTACTTGTAAACTCATGGACGCTCTAAAGTTTTTTATGTATGTAGTTTAACAATATTACCAGTGATTTAACATGTACCTATAGGCTCATGATCTTTCGACCAAATAACGAAATGAGGGCTAAGAATACAAATCAAATAAAACATTTATTAAGTTAAAAAATATTATATATTTTAATTTGATAAAACGTCATGGTTGCCAGGAAGTAGTTAATGCAAAGTAAATTACAAGTAACCAAAAAAAAATTAAGCGTAAAAACCGTCTCAAAAATATATACCCTTATTACGCCGCCCTTATAATTGACTAATAATGGTAACATATAACATTGACTAATGTGGTTACATATTTTTGAGACTTTGTTTAAAATGTCGACCTAACAATCAGAATTTTATATGCTAATTGATTTATTTAAACATCCAATACGGGGCCCAGATTCTCTTGCCATCGACATAAGTATTCATAACACAAAAAGAATTGTTGCTTAATACTCGGGGTTTGTCAGAGCTGCTCGGGTGCGGTGAAGAACCGAGGTGTCTACCGAATTGAATGGCTCCTATTTTCAAATTTAATTGTGGCACAATTTTGGCTGCATGTCTATAAATTAATGGTATAGTTGCACGCGTATTTATGAATCGTTTTATGCATTTATAGGTACAAAATATAAAACGCTGAATACATAATGAATAGTTCAAAAGCAAGAATTCTCCGAGCGCATAAAATAGTTCATATTTGCGGGTTTTAGTTATAGGTTAAAGTTAGCATAGTCTTAGGTCCACTTAGGTCCTTATTAAATAGAACGCCAATCAAAGTATTAGTCAAGTTTTGAGGTTTATTTTCGATTACCATAATCTATTCGTGAGACTCGACTTTTAGTTTTGATTCTCGTTCTATAATAAAACAGATTTTAAGACTAGTTAGGTTAGGTAATTGATATGTATTTTATATCGGAGTAAAGCGTGTCATGAGTTTGTGGAATAAAAATAATGTTGATTTCTCATTATAATATACTTTTATAGTTTAGTATTTAATTTTTTTCGAATACGTCACTATAGTCGATCGTATTCAGATTGATATTGTGAGGAAAAGAAAAGATTGATTGTAATTATTTCGTGCTTTTCGTTTGTTATTTTAAATAAAATCATAATATTATTCTTTAGTTTGATTTGGCGAGTGTCTTTGTTATAATAGAATAAAATGTATTTCATATAGGATGGGTACGGTTACGGTTATAGTTAACTTCAACTAAAATTTTAACCGTAACCATAACCGACCGAGGGAGATCGGTCATCGTCAGTGACTCTACGGTCAAAGCATGGTAATAGTTAACTTTGACTATAACTTTAACTAAAATGTACGACCGACCCGGTAAATAAATATACTTCTTTTTAATTCTTCTTACAATAAATAAATTACCAAAACAAAATGTCTCGCGGCAAAGTACCGACAAAGTATCTCGCGAAATTGCAAAATGGCGATAAACTGAACTGCACCATACCGCCCACAATATGACGTATTAATTTACGATAGTTCACAATACATTCACGGAAAACCGTCAAAATGTGAGCGGACCTACACTTACCAATAGGGCATTGTTCACAATTTGTTCGTTTTATCACTCGTAAATCCCTGATGTCGGTCTCGGAGTCAGTGATTGGTGTATTCTACGTAGGTAGGTACCTACCAAAATAATGTTTGGGAAGTCGTGAATAAAAATAATAACAATGTAAGTATATAGGTACAATTACTTCTATTTAGTTTTGCATTTCATGCTAGTTTGAGTAAGTAGGTATCTACAAATTCATTAACAGTCAAAATAAAATATTATGTCTTTCGTGAGTAAAACACTACTAGACAATATGAGCACCTAGATGTATTTTTTGTCATGGAAAATAAAAGTACGGGTTTTGATATGTATTCCTCGACATTCGACAATAATGGTGGCGTGAATATACTGCTGATTTTAGACACGCACGACACGATCACAATTTATTATAGTGAACTTATTAGTTGGGCGTCGCCCACGATGAAATTTTGAAATCAAATATTTTTCGGAAAGCGAAAGTATGGCTGTTTTAATGAGGAATACCAACAAAAAAATCTAATTAGTCCGTCAGTTAGATTATAAAAAAATATTGGATACGTATTTTTTATTTTGATCCGAAAACAAAAAATAACGAAGATACAGTGCTTTAAAATTTTCCGGTCTGCAAAAAGTGTACTAAAAAGTAGTTGTACAATGACGTCACAAGCCCCAATCTTGCACTTTGATGGGACTTATCTTTGTAATTTCTTATGGATTTGATAAAATAAAAAATACGTATCCAATATTTTTTGATAATCTAACTGACGGACTAATTAGATTTTTTTGTTGGTATTCCTCATTGTGTAAAATTTACTTGAGGTATTAATTACCTATTTTACCTCCAGGGCTCATTCGTCTGATAAAATTGAGTTTAGTGACATGGTCTTTATCCGTCATATAAAAACAAATACTACTACAACAACATGCATCCCTTATCTAATGGCTATCCATCGATTAAATTATCTAAATATATAAATTAGTTATGTTGCTAAGTACTTCTGTGTGACAATATGAAATATTTTTTATTACAATCACACATTTATTCCGTTATATTAAAATTGCGTCCTGTAAAGATTCGCCAAATAACACTAGTATATCTACCTTATATACAATAATCACAATGTATAAAGATGAGATAATAAAGTAATGGCATAGGTATCTAAAAATCTAAATTTGTTTGGTGTTTGGAAATGCACTAAAAACACAATCCTATCCTACCAAAAACATTTCATATAAAATTGGCGGCCAAAACTCGCAAGCTCATAACGCTTTCGAGATCCCAGGAAAAGCAGAGCCCTGACTTTAGTACCTATTAGTAACCTTGGTTTCAAGAGTACATTTTGTGGTCGTGGTGAGCCCTCAATTAATGATGTTCATTACGATTACCACCAACGATAGGCGGTAGAGCAGCATCCCTGATTGGGATGAGACCGATATCAATATGTGAAATATACATTCATGTAGTTTGTTAAAAGTTTTTTGACCAACAATATACATTTAATTTTGGCGCTTTTTTCTAATCGTCAAATAGCTTATTTAAGTAGTAAAAGTGAGATCAAACATTTTGTAGTTTCACACCATAGTATTACAACTTCTGTATGTTATAAGACCGAATTATCTATAATGATTCCCATTAGGAGTAAATATTATAACAAAATATAAACAACTTAATTCAAATTATATATTATCCTAGTTCTATTAAACGGGTGGATACTCGCGAACAACTTTTCAATGTGACCAATAATGAAATGGCGAAATAAACGTTTTTTTTTTCGATGTTGTTTGTTTAGTAAGTAGTTAGTTAGGTAATAGTTTAATAACTATAGATGCATACAATGGTGCATTAGATGTTGATACACCCCTACAAGGGTGATAGTACATTTGTACACGTAACGTGAATAACTACTTTATATATCAAGAATTCACCTATTTATTCTATGTGTCTAACGAGTGTTCTAGAATAAGAAGAATCACACTCTAATTGATACATTTGCTATATATGTCACCGTACCATTGTTAACGCCGTTAGTTCATAATATATATCGCGAAATTGTAAACTGTACCATATTGCTTATAGTGTAATGTATTAATTACGATAGTCTATAATTTATCCATGTCATACCATTAAGGGTAAACGTTCGGTTGGAGCGCGAAATTCAAATTTTATCAGGTTTTTTGCAAATTGCAGCTGAGTCAGCTGAGGCTAGGTCGTAAGTTATCAACATGTTATTTGCGAGAAGAATGGTAGTATATTTACTGATTAATAACAAAAGAAATCATCAACATATTCCTCCAAGGTATATTAGTAACATTTTCATGAAATAGTCGTATATGTCAGTAGAGATAAAACGAACAGATTGTGAACCCTGTTGATAAGTGCAGGTCCGTTCATATTTTGACGGTTTACGTGGATGTATTGTGAACTATTGTAAATTCATACGTCATATTGTAAGCAGTATGGTGCAGTTCACAGTTTATCGCCAGTTTGCAATTTCGTGAGATATTTTGTGAACTGACGGCGCTCACAATGATACGGTGATTTATACATACTCAAAGTCTATAAATCAGTCAGAATTTAGGAGATTAAATTATTTAATTTTAATTTTATGAAGTTTCAACTTGAAGCCCAGCATCTCTGAGAGTACTCCGGAAAGCGCTGACAGAATGACAACTTTCGTTATAGTGTAGAAATAGTGGTTGGCACATATACCAGATATCTTGAATGGAACGTCCAGTTCCTGAAAATTGAGAATAAAAAATAAATAAAATCATGCCCTAGCCGCATCATATAGGTTAGGTATGATCATCATTATCGATAATTTTAAAATTTTAGAGCCAGAGCAGTACCTTTTAGAAGTTATAATAATTTGAAGTTAAGTCAAAAACCTTTGGCTTATCCCAGCTGGACTGAGAAACGTATCTTTAGAGATTATGAGATTTATATGAATAGAGAACGACTTTAGATACTCAGTTTGAGATATTATGTTTTAGTGTATGTTATTGCTAACTTGGATTTAGATGGTATTTTTGTTATAGTTTCTATGGATATATTTTGTGTTATTTTTCTATTCTACATTTACTTTTAAAAACCTGTTTAAAGTATACTTTAATGCCCTTTCAGTCTACAATATCTAACCAAAATCACTCTGTTTTATTCTGTGCATAATTTCCTCGAAAGCATACCTTGAGCAAATCGGCGGCCAATTTAAGTACATTGTTGGCAACGGTGAGTTGTTCTTTACTCTCGGGCCTCTGTTCTATAGCGAGGTGCAAGTTGATCTGCTCGGTGATAATGGCGGAGAGGCAGCAACGGTACTTGCGGTTCACGTTGCTGCCAAGGGTCAGCAGCCGAAGGATGTAGAGGCCGAGGCAGCAACACCATACCATCGCTTCGTAGAGCCAACCGTCTTCTAACGTCACTGAATCCTAGTAAACGAATATGATTGGTAGGTTGAGGGCATATGAAGACTTTTTTTGTTGGCTAACTTTCTCCACTTGCTAAAACTTTACTGGAATTGTTGATCCATTACGATGTGAAGGTAGGGTGAACAATCCAGCTATAATATTATAATATAGTGTAGGATTAAATATTATGCTATAATTTTTTTTTTTGAGCATTCATACTAATATTAACACAGAAAAATGTTATTAAAAATAAAAAATAAATGTTACTATTTGGTACTTCTGACACCTGGATAAACACTTTTTATCCCTCGGGAACATGATCCATCGGGAACGCAGGTGTAACCGCGGGGCGAAAGCTGATCTAAGCTAACTTATTATTTATATTTACCTACATCATAAGCCAGACAGGATCTATAGCAGTTAAAAAAAATAAAAGAAATGGATGATCAGCAATGTTTATGGGACATACCCTGAGTAGTTGAGCGCTGACGCAGGCGAGCATTATCATAGTGAGCATGAAGGCGGCCGACACGATCACATCCACCGAGCGTTGCGGTCCGCGACGCTGTCAACAGGATACAATTTTATTCATAAAAAATCTATGTAATAATTTTAAAGCATGCCTATTGTGAACCTACATGCAAAATAAAGGCAAATAAGCTGTGCCCCGCGTTCTCGGGATAAAAAGTAGTCGTTCGCACATAATGTAACGAAAAACAAATAATATACTTGCAGTAGGCAGGTGAATTGTATCCCATACTCTAGCTAAATGATAATAATATTTTAGTTGTAAACTCACGCGTAAATACGATCGAGTCGACAGCCAAGTCTTGATATTTCGTACGGTGTTGAGTCTGAAGTGCGGCAACTCAGATTTACGAGCGCGTCGCGCTGAAGTCAGGTGCGAAAACAGCTTGGCGTATAGAAAGCGTTGTTTAAATGCTCGTTCAGCGACCGTAAGTAAGAAGAAAACCAGGCCGCTCAGCGCGAACCGGAGAAAGCATGATAACAGATTTGTTGTTATCTCCCTGATGAAAAACATTTTAAATTGCATCGTTAGGTTTCGTTAATTTGCGTACTAAAAACTTAATTTGAGACAGGGCAAAAAAGGAGTAGTTTATCTGTTGTTAAAATTAACGAAAAGCGTAAATAATTTCAAGTTCCCAGAATCAAAAATCTCAATGGTTTCACAAGTATTAATTTAATATTGTATTCCGGTCAATCGAAATAATATAGTGTGAGTAAGCTATAATAGATGCTACCTGACACATTGTAACAGAAATTTGTTGAATATTAACAAAATATTACAGAATTTTATCGAAAAACAAATTACATTAAGAAAAGGGGTCACTAGAGAAAATCTATAAA
Organism: Tethea ocularis; assembly: GCA_963555595.1. Classification (NCBI taxonomy): domain Eukaryota; kingdom Metazoa; phylum Arthropoda; class Insecta; order Lepidoptera; family Drepanidae; genus Tethea; species Tethea ocularis. The sequence goes on from OY741966.1 coordinate 6,374,046, forward strand.
TGTAGACCATCTATTAGGTATATGTAGAAGATGAAAAATGCTCACCAGATATTATCTCCAAAGGCTCCGTTGAAAAGGGTATAGATTGAACCCTGGCTGTAGTTAACAACTAGCGATGGAAAATAGTGTATAAATGACAATGCTTGCAGTTCTTCATCACTCCGTGTATCTTGCTGTGCGGCAACCTGAAATAGATGACGGCTCAAACTAAATTTGAATGTCGTGTCGTAAACGAATAAAAAGGCCCATCTCAAAAGAAATGGGATTACCTAGTCGGCCGCTCGCCATTGATACTATAAATAATCAATGTCCGAAAATCTGAACGGATCCAAGTTTACCTGCATGAGTCGTAGGGTGGGTGCTACGGTTGCGACGGCGGCAGACATGACAAGGCCAGCCCACAAACAGCCATCACCCGCCATAGCCCGCTCGGCCCGCGCCACCACGTACCAGCTGATATCTACTGCTGACAGCTCTGCCCGGAGAGTTGAACCACGCTCCCACATCGTGCATTTCACTACACAATGTATAATTATAGTAATATCACCATTCAGTTGTTGTTTTAAATGTATATTGGGAATAGCAGTGGATCAAACATATTACCTTGTGGAACCCCGTATTCATTAGATTTTTTTTCATACGGTTATTTTATTTTAAGGTATTTTACATCACTTTTCACTATGCCAATCCATGCACGTAGGGTAAAAACTTATACAAGCAAAAAATTAATTGGCCTGATACCTGTATCACTAGTAGGATCAAGTAAAGTGAAAGGATCCCAGGAACTGTCAGCGGTGTAGTGGAAGCCCACATCCGAATGCCCGCCTTCAGATTGCGATTCGTAGCTGCTCTCCTCGCCTGCGAATACGTGCTTCTTTGCATTGTTTTCCTAAGCGTGTTAACCATTACCATGTTGTTAGTATACATAATAAAATGCGGGTGTGGTTTTAGTTTGCTCACAAGTTACAGGAAATTCAAAAAAGGTAAGTTGCGTTTTGTAAAATATTTTTATTACTTTGGAGGATTTTTAATGGATCGTATTGTCTAGTCTGTAAAACAAGGAAGGAGCTATATGTAACTAAGAAAAGAAACTATATTTTGATGAAATGCTTACTGTTAGTAGTTTGGCCAACCCAATCGGACATGGTATGGTGGGATGGAAGAGCGATGGAAGGGGCCGACGCCGAACATTCCCCATCGGATGACGATGACTGGTAATTTTCTAATTTCTACGAAAATGACAATGCTTTAACTAGTTATATTGGTGACTAAATTAACATAATTGTATTTTAGATGTGTAAATCGATAACTGTTATTCACTTGATAATTTAAATAATCTTGCGCCATGCTATGACAACGATTTAGTAAGCCTAATATCTACCTTGACTCATGTGTTGAAAATCCTTTCCATCAATTACCTAATGTTATAAAAAATTTAATGTTAAATTATTTAATAAAGTGTTTTTTCTTATAATGTAAGTGCATTTAGGTTGCGTTAAGTAGCAATAGTCAGTTTAGGGTTTGCAGAATACCTTTTGTTTTTTTTTTACAGTTGTGAATTCCTCGTCACTAGTATCACGTCGTATGCCATCTTGAGCCCAGGAGTTTCTAAATCTAACGCCAATTCTTTTAGCTGCCGTAGGACTGCTAGTTGGATTCACTGCATCGGAGTCTAGATCAAGTGATTTTATGTCTTTCTTATCTTTTTTTGAATTTATCATATTATCTTTTTTTATCTCGTTTGTATCGTTAGAGGTTTCAGCCTCTAGTTTAGTTTCTATCACAGATGATTTCTCTGATGTGTTAGTAATTTTTTTCTCATTATATAAAACTTTATTTTGTTCAGTCTTATTTTTGCTCTCACCGTCACTCCCATTAGAATTATAACCGTTAAGACTTTCGAAGCCATCGTCTCCGTCGGCAAATATAGTTCTTGCAAAACTCATTTGTTGTCGCACATTGAATGATTCCAAGTGTTTCTTTGTTAGTATATTCGACTTGCATCCAAATGATGAGCTCGGAGTAGCGTCATCGGGCGGCGGTGTAAAAGTCACTATGGGTGCAGTCGAATCGGGCTTCTTCCACGCCATGTAATCTTCATCGTCAGAATCTTTTACTTTAACTTTGATCATAGATTTATTCTTCATTGGTGGTTGTAAATTCTTCACAAAATTTTCTTTAGTCAAATCTTTTTTACGTTTCCTGAAAAATAATGAGAACTCGATAGTAGAATACTTGTAGTAATATAATGAAAACTGCATTTATTTTTTATTATAGCTTAAAATGGGTGTAAGTGAAGCTTTGGTTGAAAGAATTAATATACAGTGTATGTAATATTACACAAGTGCGTAATACCTCAGTCCGTTGTCGGCTATTTCAGATCGGGATTGTCTCCTTCTGTATTTAGCAGGTTTAGTGTTGGGGGTTTTGCTTTGGCTTGAAGTAGCACCGCTCTCGGCTGAGCCGCCGCCGCTGCCACCATCACACTCTGAGCGTGGACGCCTAATCAATTATCTTTATTATCAATGGCGAAATAATAACGAGCAACTTGGGTAACTTTGGCTCATCAAGGAAATTAGATATCTCTCAAAATGCATTCGAGCTCTTTCTTCTGATTCTTTATTTGCATTGTATCATTTGTTTGCTTTTAAATTAGCTTTTTGTGAAGAAAAAACATAGTTTTTGAAATGGTCACTTTGTTTCAAGTACTATTTTTAAACAATCGAAGAATCACAAATTCAGTCATATTATCACTAACCATCGTGAGCTTGTGGTCATACAAGCCTATCAATTTTAAAAAGGAGTCCACTCTAAACATTCGCCAGGTACAAAATACATGACTTGGTTAAGACAATCATTTATACAAGTTAAGACTAGTTTCAATATCTGAAGATTTCATCACTGAATAAATACCTAACTAGACAAGATAAAACCGCTTTTTAAATTGTACCTAATCAAAGAGCAGACGAAGCATGCTTGTATTTTAAGCAATCACTAAAGCAATATTAGATAAGTATAGGTAAGTAATATGTCAAACCAATTGTAAAAATAATGCTATTGTTGAATAATATTCAAACAATTAACGGAAAAAAGTTACACTCAACTTGAATGTGAACTACCTGATATAAGTACGGTACACTACAAAATGTAAAAAATATACGACATGACAAAGCAATACTTATTTTAGAATTTTATTCTACTTATACTGGATGACTTTATTACCCAATCGATTTTTTTTGGGATTATAGTAATCCCGAAAAAAACAATTCATACTTTTCATACATTTTGTTTTGTATGAAAAGTTTTTTTTTTCGTGATTTCAGGGTTGGTCCCATAGTAAAGTTGTTCTTAATGATTAGTACAATAATCCCTAAAAAAACAAGAATGTTTTGTTAGTGTGATAATTGCGAATTACCTGAAATATCTCGGTATTTTCCTACGATACGTAGAACGTGGTCGTACTCTCGCTAGCTCCATTTCAGTGGTGCTTACTATTTGCGAGTGGACGATGACTAACACCAGCATCAGACCCAGCGACACTAACCAACAGTAAGGCTGCAACAACATTTATAATAAGGGATGTTTCTTCTTTTCCCCTAAAAATAATTCATGTATGGCATTTAATTTTTTTATAGCTTTTTACAATTACCTTCTATACTGACTGTAGACTATCAGAATCGCATAGGTAATACGGAGGTCAATATTTTAGAAATAGTTGGACTCAAGACATTGTACGTCATAGTGAGTGATATCAGGACTTATCTCTTATCGGGATTATATTAACCCTATACAAATCTAAAATAGAAGTCCTCCCCATACTCACATCGACATCTAAGTTTTTAGGCGATATAAAGTACAGTGAAATATTGATGACTTGTGTCAACCATAAGGTGAGGAGGAACTTGGCGCAGGCGGGGGATGTCTGCTGGGCCCACCACTGGTAGAGCGCGGGCAGGAACACGAGCCGAACTAGAGCGAACCACACCACGCGCCGCATGCCCAGCGTGGGCTTCGCTTTGGGGAATGATGACCCTACACAACAATGTTTGGATAAAATACCACTAAGTTTACCTACTCACAAGCTAGCTAAATATTGTCACAGAAAATATTTCTTTTAAGATATGAGTTATCATGTTGGTTACCTAATCATAATAGTAAAATGGATTTGGACGAAACTTGGCATTTAGATAAATCATACCCTATAAATTACATATCAAAATGCTGTGAAAATATTAGATACAACCTAGTATTTACTGTATTTGTTTATGGAGTAAGTCTTATTATTACCTCTAACTAAGTCAACATCAATGAGGTATGAGCGCGGGTGGGTTGAGAAGTCGACGATGCGGCGGCGGTACGTGCCGCGCATTAGCAGCTGTTCCACCATCGTTTCCCATTCCTCTTTGTCGTATGAGCTGATCTTCTTTTGATACCTTTTAAATTTGCACTGTTACTGTTACTGTTTCTAAGCATTTTGTTGCAATTACCAGTTAAAGCTAATATCAACCATCAATACCATATGCTCACTGGCCAGTACCTCCTACTGGAGTTAGATAGCCTTTATTGCCAATTCATTATAATTTATATGCTTTTTGTTTGTTTATTGAACTGCAGATAGATAGAGTTTGAATTTGGAAGTAAATGTTTTCCTTTATCAAAGAAGCTGTGAAAAATTCATACAGATAAGTCAGTGGTATAAGACTGTTAATCAAAATCACTGATATTAGGGGTATTCACCGATTCCCAAAGAGAATTCTCAAACTGCCGTACAGTAACTAATTCCTATAGCTTGACTCCTGTAGCTGCTATAAGGCATCTACAGGCATCTAGACACAACGGGCGTGAGTTTAGAGTGGCAAGAGAAGCAAGCTCCTCCTCTCTCACCAAGCATCTATGTATGTTTAAACATAGCTATATCTGTTAAAGTAAATCTAGATGGGGACAGTAAAATTATGTAAACTACTCATAAAAGTAACAAAATGATTTAAATTAAATTATTTATTCAATCAAAGCAATCAAATGAAAATATCCATTACAATCAATGATAACAAATCTATTATTAATGGAGGTTTCTTATGAGTTTGTATGTGGTTAATTTACCAATTTTAAAAAAAAGTCCACAATACTCAGGTGGATTACTTCCAGTTGGTATATTTTTGTAACTTGTACTGGGTTCATTATGTTGAACAACTACTTTAACTATGGGACCAACTTTATGCAATATCAGATTTGTCCCCATACTTAAAAGTGTAATATGTTGGCTCAAGATGGGACAGCCGACCCAGAACTACATAGGAACAGGTCTAGTATAAAACAAGTTGCTAATTACCAAGTAGGAATATACCTATTATTCTGCATTTGTGTTGTTGAAGAAAACATAAACTAACATCTCGTGTTATGATAAAAATCAGGCCACATATAGAAATCATTAGTATAAAATAATAATATAATATTGAACACTTACCATGCTGCAAGATGCATCATGATGAGAAGAATGTGTGTAGTTAGTGGTCGCTATTAATTTAACTTCAATATCATTTGAAAGCTAGAATAAAAAAATATTTTTATATGAAACTAGTAACCTACATAGTAAAAGTATAAGAATGAGATATATCTTTTAGGCTATGAAATTTTTTTTGTTCAATTTTATTGAATGATTTTATCTAATACTAACTGCTACCCACCCGCTTCACTGGGCGTAAATTTAAGAATACGATTACAGTAGTATAAAAATATACAGACAGATTATCTATTAATACTAAAATGTGTACCAACCAAAATCATATAAAGACTATCCTTACTACATAACAATTTTCATCAAGATCCAATTCTCTATTTTCTAGCCGTTCTTGAGTTATAATAGGGTATATGAGACAGATTTATATATTACTAGATTATAACTGGCTCACCATTTGGCTAATTGGTGTACTGGCTATTCTTCAAAATTAAAATATTGTGTAAATCAAGATAAAGTACCTACATCTGAAAGTAGAAGATTATTTTCACAACTGATAAGTTATGCTATTCTTAAGATATTTGGTCAGCTATAAGCCTGTAAGAGTAACCATCAGATTCTTTCTATATTTTTTTAATTTTGTAATTATGAAAATCGAAAGAATCTAGAAGAAAGAATCAAGCACTCACAGAAATAACAAATATTACCGTTATGGTCGCTTTTGTGCGACATATTTCTTCATACACTTATGAGTTCTATATATAAAGATACCTTGATTTTATTCATAGAACTGCATAAAACTGAAACGTTTTTCTCAAGCATTCATTTTATTTACGAAACAAATAAAATACGAATATAAAGCAAATATAATAAATGCTACATACATACGCGCAAAGCATACGCGCTTTATTTATTTTTGGTGAAGAGCAGAGCACAGATTAATAAATAGTAATAAATAAAGTACAGATAGGAATAGGAATCGAAGTTACCAATATTTAAAATGTAGGTACTTTGTAAATCGAAGGAACGCTTACGCTTGACTGACATACGTCAATTTACTTATTTTTGTCAATAATTTATTACAATTAAAACTCTATACATTGAAATTGAGATTCACTTGAGATATTAAATTTTACAACGTCGAATTTATTTCAATAAAATCTCTATGTTATTTTAATTGAAACTAAAACCACTTGAGATATTGGTTCCACCGACTTGTATGCAATGATATTAAATAAACGAGAAGCAGATATGTTATAAGCGTGTGTGTTGTGAAGACTTAAAAACGGCCCAATTGGGAAATTTTGTGATTAGCTGCGTCGAGCGCAATCACGAGTGTATCGCACTCACTAAAATATAGCTATCTCTTTCATTTATGTGCTACTTCGTATCTTTTGTTTTATTTAGTCGTGAAACTTGTCAATGTGTGCAGTTTTGGATTGCTTGGAACAGATTTAAAACGCAAATTACTATGAACGTAACATATCTATTAGTTTAATATATCATTGATTGTATGTATCGCCGAACGAAATACGTGGGAAAGGAAGGAAGAGCGAACAAACGATGTTATCCAACCAAAGAGAATTTAATCACTGTGCTTGTGTACGTGAGTGGGTGGTCTTTAACCGTAGACAGAGAGTATAATCTTTCCGTTATGTCTTTGGGAGTTGTTTGTTTGACTGTGTGACAGTGACAGGACAGAAGTGTCAGAACAGGATTGTTTTTTCTTTTTCGCATCACACTTAGTGTATTTTTGCCAGTGTCAAGTTGAGGAATTAACTACATTCCTTCCTTTTTTTATATTCTTCATGTATTAAATTCTCGTCAATCGTCAAGTTTCAAAGTTCAAGTCATGTTAAATCTTCTTCAAGTCATAGTCAGTCAGTTTAGGTTAGGTTTTAGTACCTACAATGGTAGCCGTTCTACTAAAACTTTTCATGGACTTCTTTAGACAACTTGAAAAGCCACTATACACGTAATCATTTCACATCACTTCACTGGTGCACTTGTATTAATGTTTATTGGATAAAATACCACCGATAATATTCAATAAAACTCAAAAAATACACGATCATAGAAACTATAGGACATTATACGGAAAATTTCAGTGGAAACTAATGAATTTATTTTCCATTTTTTACATTCCTACCAAACATTTTCGGAGGCGGATCAGCAACCCAATTTTCAACATATCTATGCTGTTTCCAAATTTTCCTGGTTTTTTTAAATTATTGTCAGGAGTTGGGGTATGACTATACCTACTTTGCGACAGACTCTTTCACTTTAATTTTTAGGTTTAGGTACAAATGTGCCTACCTACCTATAGGTAACCTACTGTTCTTTGTGTTAGAATCTAAATGATCTAACCGCAATCGGCTACATCATTCAGATTGATATTGGAAGATAAGTAGACTGCCTAATCGATTCATTATTTGAATACGGGCGCAACCGATATCAGAAATTGTACCGGAGAGCCATTCTAGGCTTTGTGTGCTTACCACCATCGATTGGCCACATCATCACATAGGTTTAGGTACCACTTGGCTGAATTATGATGTTTCTACAAGTTTTTATTTATTTTATTTTAAGCATGATAAAAGTGGCTTTGAAATAATGAAAATGTAGGACTGGTATTTCTAAAAGGTAAGCCGATGGGAATCGGCTTGTATGGACCATTCGCCACTGGTACCTAGGTACCTATGTTTAGGTCGAAGCTTGTAGGTATAGGTACATGGCTTTGATTATATGTATTACACGTAGTCTATGTTATTACCTATAGGTACCTACAATGGTCATTGAGCTAGTCTCAAAAAATAGTTAGTCCTTAAAAATACTTTACATTTTAATTTATTTTGTATAGACTTTAGTTTTGACGTGTCAGGTCAATAATATGAGTGCGAAAGATGATGATGAACTCCATCAAAAAATGGTTCCCTAATTACGTTTATTCCATTGAAAAATCGAGCTTAGGTAGATACTTATTAGTTTAGGGCAGGATATATAGGTAATCTACATCATTGAAACAAAATGAATTGCGAACATGAATAGAAATATAATTCGATTTTAACAACCATTAGAATGACAGATAATACTTATTTTTAATTTTCTGTTACAGTTCGTTGTGAATAAATCATAATAAATAAGTAACATTCTTGTTTTTTTTTGCTTCCAAAACATAGTTATATAGGTAATTAAATTACTTACATAAAATACATGAATATCAGCGACCGTTTACATTCGAAATGACATAAGTATAAAAATATTCACATTTAAATATTTTCTAAACTCTTACATGTATGCAAAAACCTATCTACCTATATAGGTTTATATTCCTTCAGTAAATAAATTAATACATTTTTAATCCGTGAGTGATCAATTATTAAAAATTCAATATTTTGCTTATTTACAGCGATGAAAAGATTTCGAAATTCGACTTATAGTTTCTAGATTTGAGGATGCGCGACCACCAAAAATACCCATAGGTATACGAGTAGGTTACCAATTTACAAATTCCATAATGGGACTAGATATCTATTATTTTTTCTACTTTGGTTTTTTATTATTATTCTATTACATAAAATTATACTTAATTAAATGGAAAGTTATTAAACTCACAAACTTTAAACTAAGTAGATAGTTAATACCTATATAACAAGCTTTCCGCCCCGCGGTTTCACCCGCGATCTCCTATTTTACCCTCTTAGGTAGAATTTTCAAAAAATCTTTATTAGCGGATGCCTACGTCATAATGGGTATCTGTATGCCAAATTTCAGCCCAATCCGTTCAGTGGTTTGAGCTGTGCGTTGATAGATCAATCAGTCAGTCACTCTTTCCTTTTATATATTTTATTAGGTATTTTATGTCTAGCTGTAACCACGCTAGTAATCATTTTTTTTTCTTCACTTTCGATGATGAAACTTACTTAGGTACTTACATATATTTAAAATTATGTTCGCAATTTAGTTCAATCTTCAGAACAATTCGATATTTACACTGCAAGCACCACTACTTACCTACCTAAAAAAGGCTAAATAATCTAATGCTAGGTAACCTATAATATAATGATATAATATGTAAAACGTAAAGTCCGTTTCATAAAAGAAGTCCCATGGGATGAATTAAAATATACCTTATTTACTCTGGAATAGAGGTGGGCCTTCTTTCGTGAGACAGACGTAAGTTAGTATTTTTTGTACTTGTCAGACTTGGAATGGTGAACAAAATGTACCTATTTGCTATACCTACAGGTTAAATTTTAATAGAACACGAACTGGTAATGAAAAAAAAAAATGTAAGGTAGTATTATAATATAATACAAAAAAAATCGCTCCAGCTCACCTCCAGCTCATTATACTTATTTTTATTTGTACCAAAGTACAAATATATCTACCTACAATTTGACGAGTTATTAATCCTTTCGTGTTCTAAGTATTCAAGCTATCATAGGTGTGTAAAACGTATACCATTAAACTTATAGTTCGGTAGTGAGCTCGTCCTGGGGTCGCCTCGTCATTTCGAACAGTTCGTCTTCTAGCCAAACACTCTCTCGCCTAGCAATCGGTCTCCTCTCCCAGGGATCAGAGAGGACGATTGTTTCTCGTTCTATTTGAGAGTAGCTCGGTGGTCGTCCAACGTCACTCCATTCGCACTGACTCTCCAGCTCCTTATCTATGTTGCTATCGTACGAAGTAGGGGAGTACGACGGTGGTTTGAATGTAGAGAATGATTGCTGGGTGGCCTCCGAGTCAGAGCCCTGGCTCGGTGGAGCCGGTAGAATGTTCACAAGCTGGTCTTCTTGCTGCTCCACGCCAATTCGATTGTAGCGTTTTAATATTCTGTAAATAAAAAAATATATTTTAATAAAGTCTTCCTCATCAACTGATTACAGGTAGGTATACCGTAGACCGTAAATACTGTAACAGCATGCTTTCAGTTTTGCGGGTATTATTTACAGGTAGCCTGCGAAATTCAAATTTTATTACAGTTTTTGCTATTTGCAATTTTTAATCAAATGCTTATTTCAGTAGCACAGTTATAGGTTGCATGTAAGTGTTTCACAGAGTTAAATTTTGGTAAGAAGTCACGTTTTCTGAAAATGAAAACTTTTGCAAGTATTAGAATTATAGATAGTATTATGATATAATGTTAATTGATATAATCAATATGGATTTCGTGCCAAAATTTCTGCAGATGATGCTGTTCTGCACCTTACCTCAAAGATTACTACCTATTTGGATAACAACCAAAAGTGCATTGGAGTATTCTTGGACCTACAGAAGGCATTTGATACTGTTTCAGTTCCAATCTTATTGACTCGCTTGGAAAACGTTGGAATAAGAGGAAATGCACTTCGGTGGTTCCAGGACTATCTAACTGAAAGGAGACAATGTGTGAGGGTGGATGGCGTTGTCAGCAATTATGGATTCTGTACATATGGTGTACCGCAAGGTAGTACACTTGGCCCAACTCTATTTTTAATTTATGTCAACGAACTGTGCAAAGCTGATATCATGAAGGCGGACATTCAAATGTATGCTGATGACACAGTTATACTCTTCCATGGACCAGATTGGAAATCAGTTCAGCATATAGCTGAGCGAGGTTTATGTTATGTTACGTCATGGCTAGAGGACAGTCTTTTGAGTTTAAACACAAGCAAAACGAAATTTCTATGCTTTAGTAAGACTAAAATCAACTCGCCAAATGATCTCACACTACCCATTCACACATTCCCCTGTAATCGCAAAGAGGTGGAATACCACTTACAATGTAACTGTACCGTGCTTGAGAGAGTTTCCAGTATGAAGTATTTAGGTGTAACCATTGACGACAATTTAAATTGGAAACGTCATATAGCAACTGTTACCAACGTAAATTATTTTTTGTTTTTAAAGAATTACGTCTTGTTTCTGGGTACACTCTACTCATTGATACCTATAAGGCTATAGCAGAATGTATAATTGCATACTGCATCACGTCATGGGGAGGCGCTGCTAGAACTCACCTTATTGAAGTAGAAAGGGCACAACGAGCTTTGCTGAAGGTTTTATTGCATTTGCCTTTTCAACATCCTACGATTGCAGTGTATGAAATTGCTAAAGTTCTTTCAGTGCGAAAACTTTTTATCTTCCAATGTATTCGCAAATATCACAAAAATGCAGTCCCAAATTTACCGATACTTGATAAGCGACATCAGCGTTGTCCTATTCCTAGAGTTAAAAGTAAATGTGCACAACGACACTATGATTACATAGCCCCAACATTGTATAACGAATTCAGCCCATTGAATAGGGTGAGGGGCCTGTCAAACCATCAAATAAAAAATAAAATCAATACATGGTTGAATGAACTTAGTTATAATGAAATTGAAGATCTACTTATAACTAAAACTTAAAAACTGTAGTGGACCAATGTAAGTGATAACAAACATAATCTTATAAATACAAATATACATCTTGGCACAAACATGGATACACACACTCAACCCCACACATACACAGTCAACATCACACACCCTACACACACACACACACACACACACACATGTCTTAAGTATTCACCCACACTCTCATACGCTCACACACTAACTGCAAAATATAATAATTATTTAAACACTAATATTACAAGTATTTGTCAACATTTTAGCATTTATATGTAATGTACTGATTGGGCGAGAACTGTTTCCTGAAACACAGCTCACGCTAGTTCAGGGAACAGGGCTACATAGAGCTATGTAATTTTAAATTTTAATACTGCAATAAATAAATAAAAAAAAAAAAAAAATATTACGAAGGAGGATGTTTCATTTTATAAAGGTAAGAATTATTTTTTACAGTGTACATTATTGTTATTTACCTTTCAGCCCAACTAGCGAGCCGCTGCCAATCATCCGGTACGACGGGTACCTGTTGTTTATTGAGCAGTATAAGCAGCTTCGCCAGATCACTCAGGATGCAACTGTAAAACGAAGCTAATATTAGACAGCAGTCACTCAAATCCCCAACGTAAATAAAAAACACGTGGCCGGTTCGACATAATAATGTTTAAGTTTGAAATTCATTCTGTTGCGCCACAAAAAGACGAGACAGTGTTGTCGCATCATTGAGAGTTACCAGAGAAATTAAAGTATTATTATACTTTAAACGTTATTATTACTTATACTAACTTCCGCACCGCGGTTTCACTCGCGATCCCGAGGGTGACTTCAAAACTGTCAGATTTTCAGATTCCTACTACATTTACCTATTTTATACTTTTTTGTGTTTTGAAGGTGGTTCTATTTTTTGTTGAAAGTTTCGTATTACGAATATACCTACATGGTGTATAGTGGATGGATAGGTATTGTGAGAAGTCATTTTTTGGAACCTTTGTTTGGTTCGTCTTTTTGAATCGTTAGATGGATTTCTTTATTTATTCGTTTTAGTGCATAACTGCATAAGAAAAGCATAATTTTCAAGTCAACTGCCATAGTCCCTACTAGCTAGTTATAGTGTATTATAATTTATGGTCCCTACGTCTAGCTTTGTCAATTGTTGTAATTTGAAAAGTCCTGACAAAAATATCAGACATTTCAGAAATTCGAAAAGGAGGACAAAAGATTTACAGATAGGTACATACCTACGTATTACACAACATAGATGAAGCATCGGCAAAATTCGTAAAGCGATCATTCCCGAAACGAGTGCGCCTACAAAATTACCCATGTTTATTAGTACTTTAGGCAAAAATTATCTTTCTGCCAACGCAATAACTTGTAAATTTAAATAATCGAATACATTCGTAAAATTGATGCGTAGATGTTTATACACTTATTTGCAAAATAAGTGATCACGTTTATAAAGTATGTTTTATTTGTTTATATTTTTTTTTGATACATTTGATATGGAGGGTACACGGCTAGAACGATGAATGTCACAAATCAAAATTAACGCCTTCGACATCCATACTTATATCCCCAGTCTCTTGTCTTCAAACGATTCGTCGCTGTCTGATGATGATGAGTCATTTAAATTTAGGACAGTAAAGAAGTTGCTTTCGCAGTTCGCTCTTGAAGGTTTTGAAAGTGATCTTTCCCAAAAACTATATTTTTCCACTCCGTGGCCTCTTGACTCATAAATTGATAAACATTAAAAATAATTTCACGACTTTGACTATTATACGGCTTACCACGTTTTAACGAAGTCATAGTGAAAATAAAATAAATAGCTGTACCATTAATTTGTCCTGAGGTGTAGGGAATAAATAACTCACGTGCATTCCCAACGCTGACTTGAGTCGAACTAACGCGGGAATATATTGTGCCAATAGCGTTGAATGGCGCGATAATGAATGATTTTTATTAGCTGAGTAAATCGGAAGTGATCGGAAATACGAGTTTTGCCGATGCGACATCTCAGTTGTGTTATACTTGTACCTATCCGTAACTCTGGTCGCACATTCTAAATCAAAATGTTAGACTTATTAGGTAGGTATAGGATTACCTACATGGTTAGTTTCATACCTGTAAGCCATTGCAGCATCGTTGTTACCGAGCTGGTAAAGCTCCCGCACCTGATGTCGTGTGTGATTCAGTATTGCCAGTAGTGTATACGCGTGGGGCTGAAACATATTATTTATTATTATACTTATTAGAATTGAATGAGATACATATAAAAATCACTTCGGTATTGATTTTTGCTTTTAATTAGTACAAAGACATATATTAGGTTGTTCCTGCATATAAAAAGTAGAAACATTTGAATAAAAAATAAACTGTGTATGTATTTCAATATTTTTAATAAACAAGAATAAATAGTGAGTAGGCCTTCTCCTTCTACAAAAATAAATATCTACTTACTTACTTAGTTATTTTTTTACAATCTTTACCGCAAGAATATATCATCGATCAACCGGTAAAGGTAGGTACTACCTATTTGTCGTTGATATTGAAATATCGTTTATTATATATATTTATGAAATCTATTTAAAAAAAAAACTCGAACATTATCTTCAAAACTAATTGAGTTCACAGGGGTCTGGGCGGGCGGGGAGCTTTTTCAGCCAACGCGTTGCTTGGCAAATCCATAGAGGAAATGCTGGCAACGATAGAAAAGTTATTTTCCAAGACCTTATTTCAGACACTGAACCAGTTTTGTTATTTGACCAAATACTAGATTTGTTTAGGGAAAAGATAAAAACATGTTGCTATTTTTACATCCTCCGTTATTTGATCAAATCGCTTAGAGATTTGATCAAATCTCTGTTTTTATCGTATCCTTGCGTCAACTATACCTATAGATGGTAAAGAAACTTACTCGTAAACAGTCAAGTTGTTTGTGAAACTCCCGCAGTCTCGTGTCGTCATCGTGGTTTGCGCGTTGCGGTAGTGGCTGGGCGTGCGCGCGTGCATTGTTCCTGCACCGCGCGTACGCAGCACCCACCGCGACCAATGCGATGCACGCGACTGCGCCACACGCACCACCTACTATTACCTGTCATAACAAAATAATCACTCATTAGTTTTAATGTATTCCTCAAAAAGAAACAACGGAACCCTTATAGGATCACTTGGGTCCTTCTGTCAGTCTGTCTGTTCTTGTGGCAAGACAAGACCCTTCTTTTTAGGAGCGCGTGGACTTCGACGCACTTTAGTATTTAATATACTTTTGTAGACTTTATCACTTTTAGATTAAGTCTAGGTTCTTTGGAACCACGGAATTATGCTTGGAGCTGTAAAAAAATAGAAGCAAGGTCTCAGAGCAGAAAAATAAAGGAATAAATTCGAAAATATTATGTATTACAAAAAAATGCGATTAGATACTTTACATTTGAAGTTGGAGAACATAAATAAGAAATTGACCTTCAATCCGAATTATAGGTAAGTACATGTAGGTATATTGTCGACTTCTAATAATAATGTAGGTACATTATTAGGCTAAATCATGAATAAACTTTTGATTTTTAATGAGTTAAACGTTGCTACACCTGTGTCGCGCATCAACGCCGCTATAAGGCGTTGCACTGTATGTCTTCTCTGACACCATTTATATAATATTTTAATAGAAATGTTAACATTTATAACATTTAGTTACCACATGAATATGTGGTTTAAGAGACATAAAAAGTGTGGTGTTTTGTAGAGATAGTAGGCATGACTACCTACTTTTGATTTTAAAATTAGTGCCACAAAGAAGTTTACTTACCTCATTATAAGTATGAGATGGGTAGCAGACTCGGCCCATGAGGTGGTCGTCATGTGCCCATGTCTCTCTCGTGCCAGAAGGGCAGTCGTGTGCGCAAGTACCGCCAGGCCAGACTAGCAGTCGGGCACATTTGACGCACCCGTCTGCCGCACACCGCACGCATTCCGTACCACATCCTATACATAGAAAAGCAGGTTTAGCTGAGCGTTATCGAGAAAATATGGTAGCGTTCTCAATACCAACTTCATTTGTCCATTCAAGTACACCATTTTTATAAACATAGGTTTACAGAAAAGTACCTGTTAAAATTATTGATGCGTAAGATGCGTTTGTTATGCAGAGTGTTTGCTCAGGGTGGAAATCGGACCCACGACAACGATGATATAGCGTGGCTGTCAGGGTATAACACATCAACTGGCCCGTCAAAAATATAGGTAGGTTCGTCTGTTCGTCGTTTCTAGTACAGAGAAAGTAACTTGCCATGCCGCCGCTCCCGTGTTCGTAATTCACAACAAACAAATCTTTAATTAGCAAGTTACTTTGTTTCAAAAATTTACTGTATCGTTTTGTTTACAGTCAGCGAACGTAATTCAACACCAAAAAGTTGGAATATTTGGAATTTCAATGCTAATAACGTAATGGTAGTGCGTAATTTATGCATCGCGGTGCACGACGCCTATTCGATTACAGGTAACAAACATGGCGGGAAGTGAATGTAAAATTTCACCACGAGTCCATGACACGAGAGACAATACAAACATAATATTGATACACCTGGGATTTAGACGTTAGAAAACAATAAATTATTCATAATTGCATTACAACACGTTACGTTAGGTATGCCTAAATTGAAAACTGCAATGTGCTACGATATTTTTTAAGCGATAAAATTGTCACAAAGATTTTGAAAGCGTAAGCAATCAGTGTAGAAATAACTAAGTATGAACCTGTAATTACATATTTTATACGTTTTTTTAATAATAAAAAAGATAAGAAGGTAACCATAGAGTGCAAGTCATCGGTAGTTAGACTAGCTATGATGTAAAGTATAAGAATATTACAGAAAGGCTTTTAAATTTTTGTAATATAAATAAATTACGAAACGATGAGGTCGTATCTGAGAACGGTCGCGTCAGTTTATTACTATCTCAATTAGTTCTCATCTAAACTGTGTGGTGCGCTACTTAGATGAGAACATTAATACTTAATTAATAATGTAATAAGTAAAATTGAAGTCGAAAAGCAACAAATAAATTACAGCAACAGATTACCTGTTTCAAAATTTCACTAATAGAAAGAGAAACAGCGCTGCATTGATCTAAAATTGCTGATGTTTATTAGTAAAACGATGACTATGAAAATTTATTCGAATTCAATAACCTCACTGTTGGTTTAGTCCGTTGTTGTTCCGATACTTTCCAAAGGGAAAGCTCGCGCAATATGCGATTAGCGCTCAGATGTTCAATTAACGGGACCGACAGCGAACGAGTATTCACACCGCCCGTGCCGTATTTTGTTTACATTTACAGTCCTATCCTACCTAGGCAGTCACTTACTAGTTACTACATCGTACGGTATTTTTGTTTACGTAACAGTTTATATTGCTTATTTTGCGATGTTTCTCATTCATAAGTATCTACATCTATGTAATTAATCTTGGGGGCTTACCTAAGTAATATTTGAGAAATAGTTCGTATACAATGATGGTAAAATATTATTCAATTTTCGGTCAAAATTATGTGACTGCTTTGTAGACGGTAAAAGTCACATTTTTGTAATTAATTCAATTACATGTACTGGAGGCCAATTCTCACGTTGTAGAGATGATCTCTAATTCGAGATATGTCAAAACAAGATGGCGAATCTCTAATAAAATCAATTTTTCGTATTCTCGGGATGTCACGCAAGAGAAATATCGAATCCCTTTCGTTCGAGATGCAACGGATGGTCCGGAGCAGTAGAGATTTCGATCGTCGAATTTGTCGAATGACAAATAGGATAAAACGTTACTGACTTAAAATTTTATTTATTGTCATTGTTATCAAGAACGTAAATGTATAAAATATATTTCAATTTTAATAATAAAATTTGTAACTATAGAACTCTGATTAGATTAAATAATCATTATTTTGTGTTAAAATATAATGGTAAATAATTTCCGAAAAAGTGCCCTATATTCTCCATAGTAATATTATTATTATAGTCTATCTACGTGCAAAATATTTATTTTTTATATTTTTATTTTAGAATTTAAATATAAGATATAGCGCTATCTCTTGAGAATGTGTCAAACCTTTAGATCGGCGCAACATAATTTCATTTCACGCGAGTAAACTTTTCTCTTAGTCGCATACATGTAAAGTTATTTTTTTAAACTTTTGTAGTTTAGGTACTTACACTATTGATTGATGAATTAAGTATTTGAAGTAATATATGTTATTTTTACACTATGTTCATATTTTTAAACTTTATAAATCGGTAGTTACTACGTTTCTCGATTATACGTTACCATAATCGATAAAACGGAACGTGTTTTTTTGATGTTTACAGCTAAGTCGAAGGAAATAATCTCTATTGTAACTGAGAGTGCAGTTTTTTGATTCAGTAGACATTTTGGTGAGATTTTTCATAGACATTCATGATTAGAGATGATCTCTACCCGCGTGAGAATAGGGTAGTTTACTGACATATCAAATCAGCTACTTTTTAATAAATGTCAAAACAATAGTTTATATGGAAGTTTGTATGAAATACTAACCTAATGACGTCATTGTTTCACAGCATCAAATGATCTACTCTTAGTGGTTCTACTGGTTATTAAAAATCATAAAAAGCATTAAATGTACAACATATTTGATGTTTCCTCGTGTTTTTAGATGTTTTATGCATTGGTTAGTGTTTGGTTATTTATTTTTGACTGTGTAAACTAGCCTATTGGCCTCCAGGAGTACATTTATCTAAGGACATATTCTGAGTTATTGTTTGACATTATACCCACGTTTACCTTCCACCATTGTATCTTTTGCCATCGTCGCAGGCCACACTGTATGTTTGTTTGCCACCTTCGTCCTAATAATTAAAAGAATTTTCAGGTTTAAGTACTACGAATTTGCTAGTTGTTCCGTTACGTTCATTTACGTCAGTTTCATTAGTGCATAGGAGTGGAAGGAACATTTTACAGATTCACGATTCTGTTAACTATGTCCTCTCACTATATAACACTTACCTACACAGAGACTGGTTCAAACCTTCAAAGCCATGAACTTTTCGCTTAAAGCTTCCATTCTCAAATGCTAGGACAATGAATGTTCAGTGCATACCTACTTGCAAGTGAATTGAAGGCCTAGTGTTGGGCCTTCATAGAATTTTAATACCTAGGTACGTTTTATTTATCATAATATTTTCTACTTCTGAAATGAATTGAATTGGGGTAGAATTAGAGATCGTAAATGGGAACATGTGATTATGGCATTATAATACTTTATACGTTAAATAAAACATATGACTTCTGTAATAGTAATTAGTAAGTACCTAATACAAGAACGAGTTATGGTTTATGATTGCATCATTTCATATAGAAAGTTTATAATATCCGCCTATACAGAGAACACAGAGGCACATTAAACAAGTGGTTGACATTAAACGTCATCATCTAAATGCGATTTCTTTAATAACAAAGGCCATTATAACGTAATAGCAGTTATATTAATTCAGTGCGTTTATTGTGATTATGTCAAACATCAAAAGATTTATTAATGTCTACGAGAATAAAAGATACAGACAAAGCTCGATGAATAATCAGGCCAACGCTCGATGAACTCTTGGCTGATCTGTGAAGCGAAACATTGGAAAACGTTGAAGAGGAAAACCTCAAAGTAATCCATAAGTAGAATAATGACCTGAAAGGGTCACTGGAAGCCATATGCAGCCAGCTTAGTGTTATTAGGAGTAGATATGTATTTTTTCGAGCTGGGAATTTACTTCAGATTCGCTCCGGGACAAGGGATATCAAAGTCGAGGGTGTTACATGCTTAGGTAGGTACTCAAAAAATGCCTATTGACGATAATAACCTTGAAATTTATAGGTGTCAGGAATCAAGTTAGAAGTGAATTCCACTCGTTTGCTATTCGCGTGATGGAAGAAGCAAATGTTGTGCCCGAATTAGGGGGAAAAATTGCGGCAATGGACATCTGCAGTCTGACGTTCGTATTAAAGCCAAAGAGGAATAAACTTTATGCTAGAATTTAAGTAGTTTTCGTTCTATTTCTTTACGCATTGTTTTTGGTTCAGCTCGTCATTATTCCAATGGACAAGCACACGCTAAATCTTTTATAATGTAGCTAAGCTGATGCTGTTGTAATGCAAGCACAGAACTCACTCACGTGTGTCGTTGAGTGCGGGCGGGGCGTCGGCGGGGCGCAGCTGCGCGGCCGCACTGCTTGCCGTCACCAGCAGCGCCAGCGCCACTAGCGCCGCACGTCTCATCGCACCGTGCCCATTGGGACACTACTGCAATAACAACATAAAATCTTGTCAAGTA
Organism: Tethea ocularis; assembly: GCA_963555595.1. Classification (NCBI taxonomy): domain Eukaryota; kingdom Metazoa; phylum Arthropoda; class Insecta; order Lepidoptera; family Drepanidae; genus Tethea; species Tethea ocularis. The sequence continues at coordinate 6,394,224 of OY741966.1, forward strand.
GGTAACACTAGCTTAGTGGTATAAAGAAACACATTAAGAACTTTATAGGAGATATTCTTAAGTACCGGTGTGTACTGCTCTTGAAGCCGTTGGTTTCAATCCGCGTTTGTTTTATTCACTCATTAAGCAAACTGAAATCAATGTCAGGATATCCATCAATATAATGATTCGCAGGTATTCAATTTTATAGATGGTTCTGTAGACTGTAACTTCTGAAGATGCTAATTTTGTTAACCTCATAAACATTGTCATAAACTCAAAGAATCGTTCTTTCTTTAAAAATCTATTATATTACGAGTACAACTAGCATGTCCCCTCGCAGTTTTACCTGTGGTCTAATTATATTAGTAGACTAAGGGTTGAATTAAAAATAATCTGGCTTAAAATTCAGGTTTATAATTTTAGATCCAAGGAATGAGTGAGTGTTCGTTCAGTCAGTTAACGAGCGATCAGGACATTTATTTTGATACGTATAGATTTGCTACTTACCCATTCAAATCATCTCACATAATTATAACTATATAAAAATCCCTCCTCGGCGACTTTAAGCTCCTCTCACACGACTTCACGACTTATGTAACCTCTATGACTCATCATTTATGTGCCCAAATTTGTTTTGTTTGTAGTAGGTAAACTAATAAGAACTGTCCGAATAAACAACTAGCGTTAAATTAATCTCATGCAACAAACTGTAACCCAAAATCAAGATAATAGAAAAACTATTCTGCATCACGTAATTTTCACAAATTATCCTCAGTAAAAGTGAGAGTGATAAATTATCGGATGGCATAATTACGAGTATTAGCATTGGTTGCGGTGCGAATCACCGAAATGGTTTCTGGCAACTCATTTAAGTTTACGAATAACGCACGTTTCTAAAAAAGTTCCTAGGGTTGATTATCATGTTACCCGCGATGCGAGATGTAGGTCAGACGGGCGGACTCGTCCGGTGATCTCGGCATAACAGTACCTACGGCGGGTTTGCAAATTAGTTGACATTGGCATTCGTTAACAACCTCCGATGAAGGCTTTACTCACCCACACTCGCGCCACGTGTTCAATATTTATGCGAATTGTGTTTTATTGTTGTAACTTCATGATACTTAATAGTTAACATTGCCTGTGGCAGGGATAATGCTAATCAATATAAGGTAGTTAGTTACAAATCTCGAGTAGAACAGCAGATCATGGACCATCATACAGTAGATTCACTATTAGGTATTAGAACCTTACAGCTGAAGATTCGTGGTACTTTATTTTTTACCAAAGCTATGTATTTTGACTTTCAATTGGATCTGGATTATACCTCAATAAAGTATTTAGACAAAGATCTGAGGAATATATACCTACATAGTAATACATTTTTAATCATGCTTTATGGAGTTATTATGATTTGAAATTCTCGGATAGGTAGGACTATTTTTATAATCGTGGTATTGTTGGAAGTCAAGAATGCCCTTAACTCTGTTGACAGGACTACGTTTCTTTCGGAAATTCAAAATTAACATTCAACTATCTTTGGAAATGCTATGGTTTTGGTTCCAAATTATTTTATAGAAATTCATGTACCTACTGGCTGTCAACAAGGTGATGTTGTTCCGTATAACGATCGAGACAACATCATCAACTTTAACAGTCTGTCTCCAAGTTTGAAAATATTAAAGACGGAATCGCTACGCCTCCTTGAGGACGTCCTATTTTAGACGATTCTTATCTGGCTTATCAATATAAACGTCGTGCGTCAATACGCACGACGTACTAAATTTTAAGAAACTTCCGACCGTCTGATGAAAATTCATTCTTATATTCACCTTCCAAAATTTGTATACATACCTACTCCGCTGTTGCCCGTTTTGGAATTTTAATCATTTGCTTATCAAACTTAATGAAACTTAAATTGCAATCATTCGGATAACTCCTGGTGCCAAGCTTCTCTTCCTATCAGGTTTCCTACCTAGTTCTATGTAGTAATTAAGACTTAGATTACTACTAGGTACAGCTTCTACATCGGTGTGAATAACAAACACATAAACGCAAAATTCCTCACAAATCGCAACAATTAATTGAATGTAATTAGTCAAATAAGAACAATTCACAAGATATTGCGAAAATGTTGTCATTCTAGATTAAATACGAAGTTAACTAATTTCGTATTATTGTAAGGATTCATTATGAATTTAAGCTTTTATGACAATAAACTCGTAATTATACGTAGGTGTAAAATGTATCTCTTTTTTATAAGCGTAGGAAATCACAGGCAAAAGCTAGTTTTATGAGTACTAATTTATACATAGGTATAGTAGCATTATATAATTGAAGTCATTAAATACCATAACCTTATATTAAACTGCTACCTTGGGTAAAACTGAATATTTAAATCAGGATCAGTGTTTATAGAACACGTTCTGTGCGCATGCGACGACGTAGCTGCAGTAACGTACCTAAGCCGCGGTGAAAGTTACCGGTGACGCGCTTTTGTATTCATGCAACTCATACCCATGAGTACGAGTACGGTACGAGTAATTTACACTACCACTTTAATTTGGTCCCCTACGCCCCTCTTATTATTACATCACAGGGATTCTCGAAGGGAATATTTATTGAGGAGTGTTAGCTCTCCTTTTAGTTGACGTTTCATGAGATAAATCAGCGGTCATGGCCCGTACTGCGCCGGATCTAGTCTGGCAGACATGCGGGCTACTCGAACACATTAAACATCCGGGAGGAGCAGAGCATACATGTTTACTATTTTCGTCATTCCTCTACTTAACTATGCCTGAAAATTTTATTATTATAAGTTTGACATCCCTACAAAGTAAGGCGTAACTAAGTACCTATGTTGAAAAGTAATTAATTTTAATAAACTATATTTAAATAACCTAACTTAACAATATTAGTTAGTTGCGCTATTCGTTTGAGTTTTTTTTTTATTAAATAATGAAATGTTTTATTTATGATTTTATGTAAGCAGTTGTTAAAAATATAGTCTAATTCATTTATGAAATTAATTCATGTCATTCAAAGAATAATTACTGGGCGTCAATACTTCCATTTGTTGCAATTCTTCTTTGACAATACGGTAGTATTCTTTTTCAGCTGCTTGTTCTTGTTCCTCTTCATCGGGACTATCATCAGCAAGAATAATATCTTCCAAATCTTCTTCTGCTTTCATTTTTAATCTTATCTCTTTCACGCGAGCGTCTAAAATATGTTCACGTTTAGTCTCGCGTTCATATGTTTGAAACATAAGCTGTTTGTCACCACTACCAGATGTGGTCATATTTTCCGACAGCTGCAAGAGATACAAAGACCCATTATCATCGCCTACTACTACCGTTTCACCATCAGCATGAGGGGTAACTTTTGTAAGCTTATGTTTGGATAATTGTAGTGATGCCACTGGTTCTTTATATTTCCGAAGAAAATCCCAGTAGTAAAAGATTCCGTCCGCACATGTTACCATGTAGCTTGAGTACCGCTGGGGGGCCCAAGCCGCATCGGTAACTTGATAATGATAAGGTCTCGTGACTATTATTGGAGCAGTGCGGACTTCTTCACTCCATACACGGACGGACCAATCGCCGCAAGTTAGAAACATTCTCAAAGTACAAGGACTGCGGTGTACTGCATGTACTGGCCCAGTGTGTGCATTCCAATATGAAGCTACTACCTCGGAATGGTGTCTTCCCATCCGATTTACATTTACAACAAGACCTGATTCAGTACCGCAGAGAAACTTTGTTGGTAAACCGCGATCGAATTCTATAGAACTCACGCTTTCAGCGTTACTTAAATTAGGTTCTTCTTTGTCTGGTAATTTTATTGACATAGGCAATCGATCCGTCGGCTTAGAGAGATTTCGTGAATCCCACCAAAGACACTGACCATCAGACGAACCGGTGAAAAACTCTGTATTCGTTCGAGAGTGAGTGTAAAGTAATCCTGTGATAGGACATTTATGGGAATTGTAAACTGAGCTAGCAGATACAGGTTTTTCACCTTCTCTTATATCAAATGTATTAACAATACCATTTTCGAGACCAGCTATTAAAATATTAGGATCTACAAGTGAGCAAGCTAATTGCCAACAAGGTGAGTCAGGTATAAATTTATGAATAGGCTCAGTTTGCCTGCTGATGTCCCACAGATAGAAATCATTTGATTCATTTAGTCTTTCTTCCAAGGTGTAACTTTTGTCACAATATGCTGCAGCCAATTTGGAGTTATTCTCATTGGTCCAAACAACACATGATATGGACCGATTGTAGGGGTCACGAAACACATTAGCTACTCGAATGCAATATTTTTCAACTGGCTCTTGGGAATTCATGTCCGCAAAATAAGTTTGATACATATCAATCGCGTTGTTTTGGTCTATATAGTGTTCCATAACTGGTGTAAGGTTATTGATTGCGTGTATGTAGTTGTCTTCATGCATAACACGGCGGCGGTGTCTGAATATATGATCTTCGTTATAAACGTGAACTTCTCGTGGCCAACCACCTTCAGTATGATTAATGCCTTGTTCGTGAACTATCAATTGCTTTGTGTTTGTTTCATTTTCTCCTTGCGCTATTGTTGCTTGTACCTGACGATGTACGGGATTCCGCAGTGCATAAAGCCTTTGTTGTGCTATGTCAGGATTAATAGAGTCTAATAAATGAGCTGGTACTGATTGAAACAATGGCTGCCTCCCGAAGTTTCTCCTTAGCTTCATGTATTCATATGTAGATTTCATGTATTTTGACATTGTTCGTTAATTTGAGAAAATAATACGGTCTGCATTAATTATTTTATAAATTGTACAGTATATGTCAATAGCAAATATTAATTCACTACGGTCATGGTTTGAATTGGATGTTGATGACGGAATATCAAGTGTGACTAAGGTGTCATGAACGCGTGGAAACATATGTGTCCTTGTTGGTTGAGAAGTGATCTCCGACTTTACTTTGTGTTTCTACACTTTCGTATAAATATCACATTATTTTATTTCACTTCATAGATCTATAGGTATATGTACTTTTAAACATTTAAATAAAACGACGTCCTTCAAACTAGGATATCTCGAATAAATTCTTTGTTTAATTTTTATACGCTTTCCATGTTATTTCTTGTTTGTCACCAGTCCATACCAGGAAGTGTCGCAACTTTATTGTTGGAGTAGTTATGCGGTTTGCATTAATATGCATCGAGAACATATGGCAATAAGTAGGTATGTGCGAGAGGTGAGACGACTCTCGGTGTTACGACTTTATGCTGATACACTCTACTTATTCCGATTTCATTGCTAAACAATGACGTAATTTGATATAAGAATTAATTTTGAAACATTATTTTTAAATACATGAGGTAGGTCTACTTGTGTTTAAAAATAAAATTTACAGTAAGTGTTATATATTAAATATGTTTTGAATCAAAATATATTGTATGTGACTAATAAAAAGATAATTAATCAATTATAAGGTAAGAAGGAATTTTGTAAATCAATACATTAATAAAATTGATATTTGATGTTTTATTTTAATTATTTTGAGGCAATTTTACATTTGGATTAGGAGTAGGGTTCGTTCGGATCATACTACTCGGATTTGAGTTTGTGGGCAACTGTAAGCTAATATAGCAATAAGTAATTAGTAAACTTTCGCAATACAAGATAAGGTCTCGAAGCGTATTTATCCTTTGTTATTGTTCAACGTTTAGGTACCATACTATTGCAAAGTCAAAGAACTCATAAAATAATAAAGAATTGTACTTCCTTACCATAAAAATGTGCGCGCCGTCAACCATACCAGTAAGGCACAAATATGTTATTCACATGTCTTCACTGCACCTCACTATTAATTATGTTCTATTGGCAACATTTATGGTATCGATACACTGTCACGAATTGGCACAACACTGTCCTTTGCGTCACGTTTAGAATTTAAAGAAGTTCGAAAAGACGCGATTTGCGCGGGCGCATAGCGGTGTTGCTCGATGGCGTTTCACCGGAGACTGGCGCGTGTCGACTGGAGGCAACAGAGGAGAGGACCGACCTACCAACGACTATAACGTAGGCTCAGGTTGATGACGAGTACTACGACTGGTTTGGTTCGTGTGTTCCTCTAAAACCGACGTGAATGATGATGACACAGTTGGGCTAGTTAATATTGACGGTGGTAGGTAGGTAGTACCTATCCCAAATTTGCATTTAGTGTCGAATGTTCCTAACAAACGTGATTTTTATGTTGTTTCACAGCATGATTTCGTAATAAAATAATAATAGAGAGAGAGTGAAATACCAATAAAAAAACATTATTTTATAGGATAATTTTGAATGGGTATATTGGACCGAATACTACGGATAGCGTACATCATTATCAATATCCTAAAAAAAAATAGGAGACTCAGCATTACCATTGACAACATGAAGTTTGTCATATTTTTTTGGTGAAAGCCTTTACTTTAGCTATTAGCACTCTAGTAAGCTAATAGGTCAGTCAATTTGTTGATATTTTATTGAAATTTGTATGGTCAATATTTTAGTGTTGTTTGCCACTCCAAAATATTTTTTTCATGAACTGTATAAGGTATAGGTACTTCAATACCCTTTCGGCCTACTATACCCTCCCAAAATCATCCTGTATATATTTTATTGATTGTTATAATTGATGTAGGTACACTTAGTTGTATTTAATTTGTTTTATAATTTATTTAAAAATGTTCGAGTATTTATTTATATGTAATAAAGTATTTATTTATTTTAGTTACAATTAGACAAAGGTTTTAATACTAATTAGGAATAATATACAGTATGTATGTATTTCGCAAAAATATTGATAACACGAAAATATTATTCTATTAAGGATTAGATTAAAAGTCTATCGAAGCCTGGAATTCCGTTACGTACTAACAAAGAACTAAGTTGTCGGCGTAAAATTGTTGGGTACCTAACCTACTGTAGGGAAAAGAGTACTTCGCAATGTGGCGCAGAGGTAATGACCAAGTCACGACAGTGTGCCAAGCACTCAACGAAAACGACGACTATGTCATATGTATTTCTTACAATGCGCACGTAAGCTGGACTAATCCTACCTAACTGCTAATACCCTGCAAGATTTTATATTTTACCTAAAAAAATCTTATTTGTTCAGTATTTGTTCCGTAGGTCCCAAAATTGTGTGATGGCACAGGCAACGTTCACCTGAAAGAACGGTATTGTGTCGAATTAGGTACAATTTATTTAGAAAACGTGAGCTAATATAATAGAGTACCTACAGTATTGCGTACTGAACTAAATTGGATCACAATGCCTTGAGTATAATCGTAAGCTTCAAATAAGTAGAACAGATTTGGTGGTGGCCTCAAGTAAGAGTGTTTTCACTGTTATTACGATTATTGGATGAAAGTTTGTTACACTCATATTACATGCATCATTATCATGTCAGCCGAAAGACTTCCACTGCTGGACAACTTGCTCGCTGACATGCATGTCATTAATATATTAATGTTATTAACATGGTAAAAACATATAACCAACGCTATTATGTATTCAAAATTAAGATCTTAGTGCCGTCGTTAGTAGTGTCTCAGTAAAGACATTTAAATGTAACTTATACTTACCAGGAAGATATTATCGTGATGGTGACGAAACACATTTATAAAGAAAATATTTTTTAAGCACTTATGAAACGTATAAAGGGTTGAATAAAACTGTTGTGGTCAAGAGTTAATTGGTATAATTGGTCATTAGACGGTCGGAGAGTAGGCGCAGCGCTCCTTGAGTTGATTACTAATTGACCTGGCTTCTGGCCTTGTGCTCCCAGCGTAACAGTGCAGTGTTATCTTATTATAAGTATTAACCAATATCTATTTAGTGTCACAGTAAACTACAATATAATGTTGATTAATATAATCATAAATCTTATCAATTATGCTGCAGAATACTGCCCTGAAAGCAAACATCTTACAGATTGAGTAGGTACAGACAGCCACTTAGAATTGTTATGATGATACCTTTTGATGGAATATACCAACTACCAGCAGTAAAAAAGACCACTCGAAATAATTTTGTAAAATAGAAATCAAATCATACGAACGAAGTTAGTCTTATCATCTCGATATAATAAAGCCTTATATAATACGCTTTGGTCGTTTGAGTTCGTGCATTCCGACTGGTGCGTTTTGGTTTGAGGTAAAATTGTATATGAGAAATAATTACGTATGAACAAAATGTAATCAATATCTGATTACATTGCGACAGGTGTCTACAATATAAAATCTTCATAATAGTTGGTAACTGTAGAAGGTTAAATAATAATGTGGCATGTGCTCTGCCCGATCTGTTACCATTGCATATTCAATTATAGGATTAATCACGTTGCTTGATGCATAATTAAAAGAGGCCGTGGCTACGATTGGTCACGTACCATTTGGTAAACTATTACGCTTAGTTTGCACAATATAGTGGACATTCATAACTGTCAGTTTATACTCTTGTAACGAAGATTAACCGAAACCTATACCATAAAATGTGTCTTCTTATGTTTCAGAAAGGAGACAATAGTTAGGTAGGTGGATGATATATCGACGCATTGCAACGGTCTTCATTTCGCACAAATGAATGAATTCTTTGTAGACACAATGGACAATGGAGCGTGCCGAGCCGGGGGGAAACGATGGAGATCGTCATGAAAAGAGCGTTTGTATACAACACGACGCGGTCATTGTCATTGTGTACATCACTATTCTTGTTATGTTTATCGAAGACTGCAAGCGAATACGATTTCTCCTGGAAAGTACGGAATAGCTATCATTTTAATATTACTTAAGCCTATAATACCCAATTTATTATACAAGGATCCGCCATCCAAGCAGTTGTTACCAGTGGCTATAAACATTGAAATTTGCATATGCTTGTAAAATACCTGATAAGATCTACCAATAGGTATTTTGGTTGGTAAATCCGGATAGCCGTTACCAAACGCGCAAATCGCGCAATCGTAAAGCGAATTGATTGACCTTGTAGTTCATGCCATCCCTTCGTAATTGGGCCTTTGTAGCTTAAATCAATTCAGTAACATGACCTCTGTCAAGGCCTAAATAGGTATCTATTTTTTTGTATTGCCATTTTGCATTTGGGTAGCAGATAAATGAATAAAAGGAATAAACGTATTGTGAAAAAATCTGTATTTTTTATGGACTTATTTTTCCAAAAAGACGTTTAGTCTATAAACATGTACTACCTATACATACATTTATTTCTATTAGGTATTTTTCGATCTGGAACCGCAACGTTTTTGGGTGATTTATGCGAACTGGTAAACCATTAATCATGCGTTGTCAATTCGAAAGCGAACCATTTTCACGAAAAGCATACCTATCTGTTAGGTTTTTTCCAACAATTTACTGAGAGCTCATGACAGGTTACATTATTTATGCAATGAGTACGTTCCCTATTTAAATATAGATGATGAATGCATCAGAATAAAAATCTGTTTCGTTGCATCAGCCAAATTAAGTGCGGCGGGGAATTTGGTTTTGCGAAAATGAAACGGGAATTGAAATACATTACTACAGGGAATACGGTGTGCCGCAGAACATACACAGTTTACCAATAAATACGGGTAATTTTGCGACGCTAATGGGTATTTAAAAACGTCATTAATACAGCAGGTTGCCGAAACAATAGGTGAAACGTAATTTCTATGATTCACTACAACGTGATGGTTTGTATTGAATATGGTACCGTTGTTTGCATAATTGTGTTTGTGTAAATTATCCTTGCTAAGTTTCTTGCTGGAGTCTTGTCAGTAGTCTGACCTAGTGGTAGAGTCAATTATACCTAAAGTTCATAAGTGCCTTATCATGTTTGGATTTTGAGAATAAAAGAAACTGAGAATTACTGAGATAGAGAGAGAGAATCACCGTTTTATTTTCAGGTCCGGACCCAGGATCTGTAACTACAAAGTTACTTCGTTTTGGTCACTGTTAAATGTGGTATCGAATTTAAAGATAGTGCGACTACAGTATCGGAAGTATCGGGATCGGTCGGCTTACCATCAGATTTATCGGTGCGATCGAGTAGCTAACGTTTCCCGAGTTACAAGTGCCAGCCAGCCGTGAATTTTATTGTTCCCCTCGCACGACTATGTGTAAAGTTCTGTGTTCACACGTCCGCTTCAGGCGAACTTACTAGTACGGTATTAATCTTGCCGCTTAAACTTATACGGCATACCTACTTCGATCAAACATTGAATATATTGACTGCAATATTATCAGCTTGTTGATCTACATTTAATTTTCCAAACTCTGCCAACTAAGTTAGGTTACCGAGATATTGATAGACTTTGTTCATGTATAGGTAGGTAGGTTCCTATACAAAATTCGCACACTAGTATAAATAAATACATATGTGGATTCAATATTGAGTATTCTTTTTTGTGACACGCATTTTAATACCAATACTGGAGTATTTTTGTTTCCAGCACTCAATCGCTACAAAAAATATTTTTTTTCATACAAAACATCAACCTTGCACGATCAAAATGTATGAAAAGTTTCAAATTGATGAGTACTGCCACCGCATAAAGTACTGCAGGTGAATAACAAATAACTGTGTATAAAATACAAAAACAAACATCTCATAGGTATAAAACAATCGTATAAGTTTGACAAGTTCATCAGATCCCTCGCTCTCTGAAGGTGAGGATGCTTGACTTCTGAATTTTGTATAATGGTCTTCGAATTTTGAGAAGGGAATAATCGCGAACCTACGAAGGTGTACAAACGTGATTTATTACGCTTATATGAATAATACATTACCTATGAGGGATGAATGTATCCATCAGAACTCGGGTAATGTTGTTTGTTGAACACAGAAGTGCTTTAGATCCTACTCTATAGATATCATTACAGTTTTTATACATTTATTGCTCAACAAACATCATGAATATTATATTTTTTTTATTAATTATACTTTTTCGATAACGATAATAATAATATACTATAAGAAATCAATTCAATTTTATCGATTACAGCACTATTACGATTAGGTAAATATAATCAATATTTTATATGTTTTGTTTTACCCTTGTGAATAGATCCTATCAATTTGTATTTTCTTCTTTTCGTTTTAAATTGAATATTAAAATTATTCCGTTACCAAAGCAAACAATACCAATTTTTCTAGTCACGGTACTTCATTGAATATTCAAGCCTATCTATAGGTACTTTAAATTTCAAAACCCTGACAACTTAATTTTGTAAATCGATCCTGTGTCTACCAATTAACTAATGAATATCTACGCTCGGAAAATAGATAAAGGAGCGAATGAGTATGAAACGTACGGACACTAAATGCACGTGCGACAGGACTAGGGCCATTAGTCCACCGTATCGCCAGCGGTGTAAATCTACTGCGCCAAGCCGCCCAGCCCGCCTCTAAATCTAACCCATAAAAGCTGTAATTGGCCTTTACAAAACTACGCTCAGACGGATAGTCTGCTCTGCTAAATGAAAAGTTACAAATGGAATGAGTGATACTTTTGAAATTTTAATATTACAGTACAGACAAACGAGCTCGTATTTTACAAATATTTGGGGCCTTGGTTGGTGTTAATTAACCTACATATAACGCCATATATCGTTGGTATCCAATCCACCCTCGACAAACATTTGTGTGCATGAACATGTCAGCACAGTAGAAATATAGACGTCTCGAGACCTGTAAAAAATAAGTTTACTAAAATAGGTTCACGTAATGTGGTATATTAGCTATCTAGTTTCCATAATACAAGCTCTGCGTAGTTTGAGATCATTACAGCCATCTGTGAAAAATGTCCCAGGATATCTAAAGGATTTTCAGTAAAACGGCGGTGTATGATAAATATTGAATCTGTTGGACTATCAATAGATATTAATTAATTCTATTAGTATTTCAATATTTCTAGCGGCAAGTATAGTAGGGATAGAAGATAAAATTTGTGGCTAGGGATAGTTCAGCCCAAGCCGAACCACTATATATTTGGGTGTACCGGTAGCAAGTTTATCAATGTGTATTGGAGCGTGGGATTGTTTTCGAACGTTGCTTTACCGCGATGGAATGCAAACTTCTGCCTCATGCCCTACTTGATGGTCAATTGCTTGTATAAATTGCAAGGATTGCTTATGGAAGGAATTTATATAAAAACTAGCTGTTCGTGCCCGGCGTCATCCGGATGATTTTTATTGAGATTTTCATATAAAAAAGCCGCCCAGTTTTCCGGTATATTATCCAAAAAAATATTACATAAAAACCTTTTCCTGACAATTACAAACACAACAAAACAAAGAATTAGCCAAATAATGCAGACCAAATTTTTTGAAATTATATGTAATATACATAGTACATACATTTCGGGTTGATTTTTATCTATATGTATATGTATCTACATACGTAGACGTAGAAGAATAACTGAGGGAAACTTCTATTATCAATTAACCGATTTAATTAAATTTACTACAGGTTCAACGTTTTAGGGTGAAATCATGGTGAAATAAAAGTGAACTATATACATGTATGAAGTACTGAATATATGTAGAATCAGCTACAAAAATATAAAAATTTAAATAATTCTAAGCATAATAGGGTGCCTATAGTCATACTCTAGACCTGATATAATAAAATTGCCTTAAAAGGCAATTTTCTAATACGAGGTAGAGCTATGGTAGAACTCTACTCTGTAGCTAAAGATAAGTACCTATTACACTTTGTGTAACGTCTTCTGGCAGAACCACCATCACCACATTACCTAAAAACCTTTTTGCCAAGGTACTCGTCCTTGTAAGGTCACCTCTGAATCTCAAAAAGTCAAACTATTTTTGATTTCAAGGATTTTGCTTGATTCAACTACGGCGCAAAAGTTAGTTTGAAGCCTAAATATAGTAATTAAATGCAATAGATACCACATCTTCTAATGATATCTACATACTAATAACATATACTGCTATTGACTTGTTTTCTTTTCCCATGAGTATTAAACAGGTGAGTCATGCTGGGTCATAGGCTTTGTGTTCGTGCGATATAAGTCAGGAACTATCTATCCTTGGCAATTTCTTGCCTAATGGTGCGCCTCGAGACTTGGCCACGCCTTCGATACACCGCGAACAGAGACGTATTGTAGGTACTGCTGAATACAAATGAACCTTTCGTCTCAGACTTTTGGTATTTAATCGGAATAATAATATGTAATGTAATGTGATTATACAGTATATATAAGAAGTTAAAAACTGTGGAGTGAATACTTGTTTGTTATGTGATATCATTAATATTTAGATAGCATTTCCCAGTAATTATTTATTACTAGTTTTACTTAGCTTTACACCTCGAAGTGTCACCCGCATTCCCTGGGAACCTGGATTTAAAGTCTCACTTCATTCTTTTTTCTTTTTTTGTAAAAAAAGTGGATGTAAGTAGAAGTTACCTATAGAGATTTAATTTCTACTTTAAAGCTCTATGATTCAATGTGCATATACAATGTTAGTTCAGGAGATGCGTGTTTATTTTATCGAATTTACCTTTACGTTCAGTTAGTCCAGCACTGAAAATAAAAGGATGCAGAATTTGTCGAGTGGCGGTCATAAATATCCTAAAGCGACAGCGGGGTCCGCCATTTTCCTGTTGACAAAATCGCACCCACAATACATTCAAACTTGTCTAAAGTTTCCATTGTTTATAGCTCTCCCGCAAATTGTTACGTGGAGCTTTCTCTACACCCTTTTAATTCAATTATATCACACTTTCTATTGAAACTAATGGATATGAGTTTCATAATACAGAAAATACTTAAATCTAAATAACGTATTGCCTACATCTAGGCTTAGTTCACGATTTGACGGGCTGACTGCGATACAATGGATTCATTGTACGAATTTATAGCGTCCATTTAAGTGTCGGCGCATCGAGAACGTCTTGAAAAGGAAAAAATCTTGATGAAACGTCTCGCTATAAAAAGAAAAGCTCTCTGTTACCGACGTTTCACGCTTTCGTAGAAATAAACCGGAACATCGCGACGACAAAGCTGGAAACTTTATTTTCATACTAAGCCTCGCAGTCGTTATTGTCTTTGTTAATAACCTCAGCGGAGCACCATATTCTAGGCGTTCTTACTAATGACTTTTCTTTTGATTGCGTTTTTGATTACTGGATTTTGGAGACAATATTCTCAAGAGAGTATGGTGCTAGTTTTTGATTGTTAATTATTTCAATTCTCTTGACTATTTATGACAATTTACATATTAAAAATATTGTAAAATTGATTACTTTTGTTGACGCTTCACTAAATTAACTTATGGTTTATTTTACTTGGTTCAAATGAACATTATTGGAAGGAAGGCTTATTAAGACTTGTACCTACTTGTAATTTATATTGACTTGCAAATTGGAAGAATGAACAATGACAGGAAGATGATGCGCTTAATTTTCCTTTATTTTATGCTTTATTTTATGTTAATAATAACATTAATAATACGGAACTATACACACGCATATGTCTCGACACAGTTTTAGCAGGTATTTTTTTTTATTAAAATATTTCCTAGTTTTTTTTAAAGTATTAAATGAATAATGTAAGGTTCTTAATAATAGGTTCAGGTAGGTATGTATTACTGAGATGAAACTAAAAGGCATACAAACTATACTCGTTAGTACATGGGTACCTATTTGTTCTCGTAGCAGTGACAAAGTTAGTTTCGCAAGTTTTGTGATATTCATCTTCAAGTTCGGGGACAAGTTTTCGTTGGCACTTCATAGATCATGCGAGACGTTTAGTAACTTTGTCAACGGTTACTGCATTGCAGAGTTCTCAATTTTAAATGATTTCAATCTGATATTCTCATCCCAACTTAGAAATATTTTATATATGTTAGTTTATAATCTATGTCGTGAGATTGTAAATTGTCGATACATTGTGAACTGTACCATACGCTTACAATATAACTAATTAATTTATAATAAATCCATGTCAAGTATGTCGCTCAATATACCTATATATTTTTTAAACACACAAAAACTGTTTGTTTACCATCCAGGCACATGACCGCGCAAGGTCGCACTCAAATATGATGCCAGTTCATAATTTTACGGTTTGAAATGGATAGAAGATGAACTATCGTAAATTAATTCGTTATTTTGTTCACAATTTTCAATCTCGCAACATAGATTATAAGCTAACGGTGGTCACAGTCATGCGGTGACATTATTATAACAAGGCATTTTTTATTTCATTTTCTTATATAGCTAGGTAAGTAACTATAAGGTTGTTATATGGACTCTTTACCAGGAATGGTAAAGTTTATCCAAGGACTATCTAGGGATTGATAAAATGGCCCTAAAATAAGCAGGCAATTAGCTCTATAAGACACTGAAAGTGCGCGGTACCTATTGAGAACGAAGGTATAAATAGGATACCTAATACTACCCGATACTGTGTAACCTGCATGAATTCGATGAAGTTATTACTTAAGAAAAAATAAGTAAGTATAGCCAGCGAGTATATATATATATATATAAGTACCTATATGATATTGTGGTGTGCATCCTTTGCGGTCGACCTATTCGGCATCGGGCCAAGCACGTACACAATTTACTTAGCTGCGGTACCACCTACACCGTGATTTGAATACACTTTAATCTACGAAATATGTTCCCATGTTTGTCACATTTTAAGTCACAATATAGCTGTAAATGAGGACGTGTCAACCAAAACACCTGTTCGTAAATATTTTAGCTGTAATAATGTTTTTATGCAGTTTTACATACCTTATAGTAATTTTTTTTTCAATTTAATATAAAAAGTTCACTCACAGACTGAAACTCATCAATATCCAGCCCAAAAACTAGAAAGCGGAAATTTTGCACAGAGGGTACTTTTATGATATCGATTACGAATTAGGCTTTTTACATTACCTTAGGGGTAAAATCGCAGGACGGAAATAGTTTGATATAAAAACAAAGTTTACTAAAAAAATATTACTATGAATTTGCAATCTAAATAAACTTATTCACTCAAAATAATTGTTTCGTCGATTAAGCTAAATAAATCCCGATTCAGCAGAAACAATGGAAACCGAAGGGTTGAAATCATTTTAATAACGCAAATATTTTATTTAAGCCTGTCGGGGTATCTTAGGGCGGAGTTATGCTAACGAACTGCTATTATGTTTCACCCTCGTGTCACTGTGTGAAGGTTTTGCACTCTCGACCGAGTTATGCCGGGGTTGTTTCAGAAAATCATGTGTTGCGTTTGGGAAAAGCTGGCAGTGTGAAAACGCGCGGCGGCGGTAGTGGTCGCGTTGCGCGACCTCCCTCAAGAGGGTGAACTACGAGAACGAACCGATGCCAACCTCGCTTAACTAGTTCGATGAACAAAAAAGTGGGTGCAAAAAAGTAAACAACGTGACACTCACGTATTACATTTAATATTTGACTGGCTTTGGTTTAATTGTGCGGAAAAGCTCATGAACATATTTCAGGAGTTAAATGGATAATTATGTTTTTATGAAGTTTGGAATGACTAAAATAAGTAAGTATTGGTGAAATTGACATAAGTAACTATACCCTTAAAAAATTATTAATACAGTTTAATTGATTTTTTGTCATTGTTGATAAGTAATAATTTACCGACTGATTAAGTAATGGTGTGTAATGAAAGTGTAATAATGCACTGTATTTACTGAGTTTCTATAAAAAGATTACTCAAATCTATTATTAGTTCATTTATATTGCTCATATTTATTGACTTAAGTTATAAATTAATTGCATTGGAATTGGCTTATTAGCTTTATTTGATTTTTGTGTTTGTTGCCAAAATATGCCGTTTGACCTTCGTGTTTTATTTATTAGTGTTTATATAAGTTGTAAGCCACTTTCAAGTACCTATAAATAATTTAAATTATAGAAAATAAAAAAAAACCCGTTCAATTTTGTGACCACGGGTAAAGGTAATCTACCTTTTCAAAGGTTCAAAATAAAATGATAATTAGATTAAAAATCTATCAAGGTATATCTAATTTATATGGTTTTTTTTATCAATGACAAGTTTTACATCTACTCTCTTTAAATGTTTTTCACAAAGTATTAAAAAAAAACAAATTGGTGTTATAATAGATTAGA
This sequence comes from Tethea ocularis, assembly GCA_963555595.1. Lineage (NCBI taxonomy): Eukaryota > Metazoa > Arthropoda > Insecta > Lepidoptera > Drepanidae > Tethea > Tethea ocularis. The sequence continues at coordinate 6,411,358 of OY741966.1, forward strand.
TACCTAATAGGAATAGGAGCTTAGATCATTCGTTTTAACTTAGGTAAACTACAAACATACCTACAGAAGATACACTCATATAAATATTAATGATAACACAAAAATACACTTGTTTCTTTGTTTGAAAAATAAAAATCCTGGATTATAGGCTACTTAGGTTTTAAGGAACGTGTGTGAAACCGCGTGGCGGAAGTCACTGTTCTTATATTATGGTATTAAACTTTATTACTCATTGCATTATATTATATCCAGTAATATTTATTTTACAAGATTCACGGTAATGCCAAGTCTCATAAAACATATTTTTACAGAGATTAGGATAATCTAACAAGTAACATTATTTAAAATTATTCAACAAGTAACAATATTTAATATTTATAATTATTAAATATTTAAAATACAAGCTAAATAATGTATATAAAAAAAATCCTCGAAGCGGCCGCTGTTGCCGATTAACAGCAAGGCTCTCGCAGAGATTGGGGAATGTTACTAGTTTAATGTACATACATATATAGCAAGTTTACCATATTAAGTTACAAAATTAAAAAATATTTTTGTATCTAACCTTGCATAATCTAGTGAAAATTTATTAAATGCCTTATTAACGTCCAGTCATACTTGAGTATCTGCTTGATTGTTCGTGGACTGGGAGATACATAATATATATAATTCTTAAGCAATGAAGAGCAATTAAGTAGATTTAACGCTCAGATTATTCCGCCTCCCTGAGTTGACAGCAAATTTTAACTTCAAGTAAACTGTATCAGACAGTGCAGCGAGCCAAATTGCCTCAACTATCTTGAGACGGTGGCTCTCAATTAGCAAAACTGCGATTGCTCGAGGATCTGTCCATACAGCAATCCTCCAGTTAATTATTACGAGTTCGCATCTTTACAATTATTTAGTTTTATGCAATACATACCTATATTGTTTTTATTATTAAGTGACACCATAACTTAATTCAATCACGTATTTGTAGATACGTGTTTATAATAATTATTTAAATAAAACAAACAAAATTAATTCATGTTCTATACATACCTGTATATTTTTACTTTGTTGAAAACAATGCAATGAAAAGCCTATGATAAAAATATACCTATATGTATAAGAAAATAAAAAATAACTTGTAATGCGCTGACATAGTATGTAAATACGTTTAGATCAAGAGCCTTGATTTTCAGTCAGAATCTATAGTCGTAAATAATAACATAAAATTGTAATCATCAACCCTAATCCGGGCACATGTGAGAGGCGATTATCATTCAAGGTGTGAAATCTGCATTGGACTTCCTAACAACTCTGACAACGGAAGGACGGAAACCACAATTAAAGGGAGCACCTCTTCCGACAACATTTACATTTTAATTTAAATTTCGCCGATCCTGACGAGATTCAAGATAAATTGGGCTGCGTATTTAGCGCAATAATTTGAGACTGCCGCCTCGTGGTCTCAAAATTAAGGGTTGCCATAATTGTTTGCGATGTAATTAATAATTTACATTATATCATAAACTCGCGTTGGGATTGCATGCAAACGTGCAAATATTATAAACGCAACATGTGCCGTGGGTTGAACTTGTTGTAGGTATTCACTTTATAATTAAACCTACATCTCATTTTGTAATGCTTTGCTAGGTATATTTACATTATAATTTAATTGTGAAACTCATCATATATGCAGGTATACCTATTTTAGTCGGGTGGTGAAATATTATTACGTGCTTACTGTGAATATTGCGATGTGAATGAAGAAAATATTTTTTTAGAAGGTATTTCAACTCCACCCGCGGTCACTGATCAATGAATGATTGTTGAACGTGTGAGATTTTTGGACACTGGATAATTTTGTACAAAATCGCTTATCTGTCAGAAATAGCTTTTACCACTAACTTTGGAATTAACATTGAAATCACAAAAACATGAAAATAAACAAATGTCAATCAATATCTACTCGAAATATATGAATCAGCTAATACTTTTGTTTATTTTTTAAATTTCAATAGAGTAGGCAAATTAACTATTATTTTACTTTATGGAATGAAAACAACAACACTACCATGAACAGTTATACGATAGATACGATCTGATACAATCTAGGATTGGAAGTCAATATCGGCATTGAAATACGGATGAAACATTCGATTCGTTAGTCGAAAAAGAAAATAATGCAAAATGCGGAGGATTGGAACAGAGAATTGTTCTCATAGGCGGATAACAAAAGGAATGCTATGGAAATATCGTTCGTTTGATGGCCGTAGCCGAGTCGCGTCGTAGCGGCTCGTGGCTCGTAGCTCGTAGCACTGGGTGGGATCACGATCCAACTATTGTGTTTTGATTGCTTGCCAGAGGCCTTTATTGATTAGGCTACTGATCTTTATAAAATCTTAAAACACCACTTCTTAACTAGATGTAAATGTACATGTCCTATCTAGAAATCCTTTTATTAAAGTAGTCCCTGTGAATGTTTTTAAAATTCAATTTCACTTACTTCCCTTGAAAATAATTGTCATTATAAATGTTAAGTATGGGAGTATCCTTTCATCTCGTTTATTCAAACTTTATAAGGTTTGTTTACAATGTGCCTAATGATACTCCACGTTATTTAGGATAAAAGCTTTGTAATGACTGCTCATTTATTTTTATTATCTATAGGTATTTTACGGTTCAGTGCCGTAATTAAATTTTATGTAAATAAGGTTATTAGTAGGTATATTTACTGTTGTTAATCGAATATTATAAACATGCATGAATGTTTTTAAAAAAGATCTATCTTTTTTTAAAACAGCAATAAAAAAACGCCTGTAGGCAGTGTTGATAGAACCTACTATATGGATCGCTTTCTATATTTTTCAAACTACACTATAATATTTATCCTAAATCCTTAGGTACTTAACTAATCCAAAGGTTCCTTATTTTTTATTATTATAACTTATATTAAACTTATTTATCTGGATCGAAATGTAATTTTTAACAGACTTAAAAAAAAGAGTAGTTTCTCAATTTGGTTGTTTTTTTTTTGCTTGAACCAATTTTAATAATTCTTTTTGAGTTGGGTTTAGTATAGCTTCAGGTGGTCCCATATTAATTTGATTGTCTTTGAAGGAGTTTTTACTCTTTTTTTAAAGTTTATTATTTCCAAATTTACCCAATTCGTAATTTAATAACAATAACATTAGTATATTTCGCCAATTGCTTAAAATTGCTTGTGAGATAAGTTAGAAACACGAATAGTAAAAAAATCTAAATAAAAAATGTCAGAACGTTTTGATCCCTTGTTGAATATTAAGTTTGCCCATTACGCTAGTCAGTAATTCGAAAGCGTTTAGAGCCCTCGCGCCGCACCGAATTTATTACTTAATATCACTTTGACCCAAACGCGACGTGGAACTCGCACTGATTATGAATTGTACTGGATTATGTGGAAATTTATTATGTTTATGCAAAATTTGGATATTGTACAGAATCATTAATAATAATTTTTGTTTGCGCATTTGAGTAAATACGTGATGGAATATTATTACCAGCAAATAATATATAGGTATTTACTTATAAGGTAAACATAACTAAGTATTATAGCTAATAATATCTATTACTACTTATTCATACCCGGCGTCACGCGCGTCGCCCGGGCGATTTTTATTGCAATTTACGTACAAAAATACCATCCCAATTTCCGACTTTCCCGGTGAATTTTCATATCATCCAAATCGGTGGAGCCGTTCTGAAGTGAAACACAAACACTCTTACATTAAATTCGGCAATTGATTTTTATTTATATTATTACTTTATTATTATTATTTTATTTACAGTATGATAGATTAACGAAAGTAGCTAATATGAAGCATGATAATTTAAAGAAGTTTTTCATTTTTCAGCCCATAATGTTAGTAAATTATCCATTTTCTAAGTTCCTTAATTAATAAATTTCTGAAGCACAAAGTAAAAGTTTCGACGAATTACATTTAAGTAGGAAGATAAAATTGATTAGAAATATTTTAGACATTACACAAAGATGAATTCGTACCATTATTTTTCATAAGTGTGAATTTGATGAAGTCGTTACGAGGATAACGTACCTACTATTTGTGGAATAGTTTATTTTATTGGTTGCGTGAATTTCCTCATAATATTGGAACCCATATAGTTGTGCTATCATTAGGAACCTTGTGCTATGCTTTGGAATTTTACATTTTCTGTGTTCTTATTCTTCAACAAAGCACTGTGAAAATGATTAGAATAAAATAGAAAAATAATCAAATAAAAAAATATACACAGTTTTTTATGTTACGGTGAAAACATTAATTCTTCATATATTTGCTTCGCGTTTTTAACGTAATTACCTACCTATATACCTATGCCACATTTACTGACATGGTTCAAAAGGCTTTTTCCACAAAGAATTTTCCGGGAAATGCCATCTAACAAGCGCACTTAATGATCAAGGGATACCCTTCCTATGTAGCAGGCGAAATCTCAAAAGACAAACGAATAAGGTCGAAAAAGAAAATCGTTTATCCTGGAATATGTTTCTTTTCTTACATAAGTTCCGTCGCAAGCTTTACGGTAGTAAAATATTCTAAATATATGGTCGCAAGAATCCTATTTGCTAATAACAAAACTGAAGCTTTGTAAGTGTCAATTGGCGAAGCCAAATTGATGAATTTTCATTTTAGCCATCAAGTTCAAGGTAGGTTACACGTATGTAGAATATGACGTAGGTATGTTATTTTAATACAGGTAATGCGATTAGAAGCGTGATTTTCAAGGTATATTTTTGCGTATTTGTTTTTTTTTGTGTGTAATACGTGTTTGTCCACAATCTCAACGTGATGAACGATGCAGATATTTTTATTGTAAAGGTATATTTCAATTGTATATTATAAAAGTGGTGATCACCTAAATTTTATGTAGATTCATACCATAAAATGACTTCTATTTTTTTTTAAATATGTCTTATTGCTGAAAAATAAATGTACTGATAAGTTAACGTGAGTGAAGCTGCGAGCAAAGACTAGTTAGTAACAAAGTAGGCAGAGCAGACAGATCGGGTAGATAATCTCTGAGTTGAGCCCCAGGGATTAGCAACTCTGAAAATACAGTAGATTCAGATTTAATTGCAATTATGCTCGCTGACCTCAATGATCGTGGATTTTGATAATGTTATTGCTCGGCGCTTTTATTTTCGACTCGCAATTAGATGAAGATTTAATATATTATGGTAGGTATTTAATAGGTGATATAAAAAAGAACAAAAAAAAAAACAATTTCCATACAAAATTTAAACGCAGATATGTTTTTGTCTAGTCTAATAATTTTTGCTACTAGAGAAATCTATATTGCTACAACAGACTGGCTTTTTACTAGATATAACAATCGAGAGAAATGAAACGGAACTGACAGTTTATTTAATTTACTGCTAGTAAATGATTGTGAAGGTAATCGATTATTGTTATAAGCGCCCATAGACAACGGTTCCTAGCTTCTGGATTTGAAAAAGCGGAGATTTATTAATGAAACAGAGAGCACGTTAATCTCTGTCCAGAACACGGATCCGCTAAATGGGCCTTGAAATTTTAGCTACGCTTTTGTATGCCTACAGATATAGACATTTAAATGTAATGATAACGTTTTTATAGGTTTCAAGATGATTTATGGAAGTTAGTTAATCATTTTGATTTATTTGTTTGTACACTCAATGAAATTATTTGCTTTTGTTTTGTGGTTATAATTTCACTAGGTATTTAAATAATCGTGAAGATGAATAAATACTTATAATACTCGGAACTGTTATAATAAAACTTATAATTTGAACAATGAAATCTAATGTAAAGAAGTACTAGATGCCAAATGTACCTACCTAGTAAATTACCCTTGATACAGGTTTTTGGTTAGAATTTTGAAGAATTTTCGCGCATCTCTGTTGCTCGAAAAATAATAATAGCACAGCAATACTCTTGGCAGTATTGCCCCGCCCATCAATAAATGGGCTTAACGCTCGCTGCGTGCTTCTAGGTTGTGCTATAGTTATATACTAACTAAAATACATTTTAGAACAGAATGAACGTTACGCGGCGCCGCACCGTGTGCTCTATAGCTACCTACATCAATATAAAAACGTAAACGTTGATAAAAAGTAACATTTCCGACGACAGTGACGTTTGTGACGCGTCGGGTCCTTGCGTCCGGTCATATGAGGTATGGGGTGCGTTCTATCGCCCTCGATGTTTGAAATGACATTTCAATTATCGCTCCATGTTTCGGTTATCCATCAACCATTCCACGGATTTATTTACCAAATTGAATTGTGCCTTATAATTATTATTCATAGGCATTACTATCATCAATATAATCTTTCGACACTGAAAATTAACCTCAAATATGATGTCAATATAGTGAAACACATATCCTAATCGTACAATAGTAAAAATTGTTGTTTATAGCAGAACGGATTCAGATAAACCTTCCAATGTACGATACATTTCCTGGAATAAGCCATAAGATACCTTTTAACCATATTTTTATAAACATAAGATTCACGAGAAAACCACAATATGGAAGCTAGTCATACATAATGTAGAAATGCTATGGACTTCTATGTACAGTTCTATATTAACTAGCAAAGATGAAGAACTGGCAGCTTTCTTGCACAACGTGTGATGTGATACAGCGAGGAAATGCTGCCAGTATTTTCGGAACCGTGCCGAAGGGCAATTTTTTTTTAATTTATTTTAATTTAACACTATTATTAGATATTTAGATATCTATTGTAAATAATTATTATAAACATTAAATGAATGAATTATTTATTTTAATTAGATTTTTATCATATTATACATACATGATAATGTTAGTAAAAGCTTGTCTAATTAAATTTGTCTACGTCATATGTTTGAAAAGCGGCGATTAACATGTTGAAAGCTATTCGGTGACGTCAACGTAATCTGCACTCGGTTTACCTACTTACACAGACATTTACATCAGTCATCTCAACGCCGCACCACACACAGCCCTTTTACATGAGATACTATCACTACAATCCATTACTACGTGTTGACGTTTGCGTATATCAAGGTAATTTGTCTCTCGCGCTACTGAACATGTGTCTATAATACTGACTGTGCCAAATAGGTAGTAGGATAATCAATCGCGAGCGTCAGGTAGCGAAGTAGACAAGATAATAAAATCTACCTATAACTTGATAACTTTTAAGACTTATGGCCTCGTTATCGGTTCTTCTAATAAACAAAAAGTAAAAATAGAATACAGAAGTTGCAGAAGCAACAACTTTGACACTTGTGTGTTGATATATTAAGCCAACATTTTCACAGTTATTCAATACCATGAGCTGAGCAAACATTTTAAGCGCAATTCAGAGTCTCAACTTCATTTGTACCAAACGGTAAGTCCGGGTTAAGTGTCTTGGGGCCTGAGTTTATTTTCTCAGTGAATGCGCCGGGAAAGGCAAAGCGCTTTGTTTTTTCGTAGCGCCCCTCCTCCGCTCGATTAGTCGTTTCCTTTTTATTCACAGACACGTTCGAAAAGCAGACGTTATCGATGTATTCACTCTGTTTATTTACAATTTTCAATTGCGTTTACCTTCGATTAAAGTGCTCTCCTTTTTTGATCGCAAAAGAATTTTGTAGGATTTTTTTGTAAGGTTATTTTTCCTCATCGTTGTGAACTATTTTTACAAAGGTTCCAAACGATTGATGTACAAATTGGGCTAAAAAGAAACTTGTTCGAATAATGTTACTTTTTTCTCAAAATCTTATAATAGAGCGTTATTAAATAATCTAAGTATTTCGAAGAAAAAAATAAATATAAATAAAAAGTGGAAGTATTATAGAGTTGTAGGGGATGCTAATTTATAAATAGTTCGCAGTCTGCGAAAAACTATATAAAACAGCTTGAACTAGTTTATGAAAAACAAAGCTAATTTATATTTTAAATAGAAGCGTTGGCGGTGTACGCTACTGTGTGACTCGGTTAACCACATCAAACAGTTGTGCCGACAACTTTTATTGGAGAACTTTTACTGAGCAGTAGAGTGAATAAAGGTAATTAGTAGGTTATAATAGTTCTATAAACCGTGTTATAATGCGACCAGTAAAGTAAAGTATAACCTCCATATAGCTAACCTACTTGTAGTTTCAACAACTAAATCTGTTGGACTACATAACGTAATCCTCGTTTGTAATTGTGGGAATTAGCGCGAAACCAATCCACAAGTCTATTAAACTAATTTTTATTTTATTTTTATACTTATTATTTTTTTACCTTATCCAAAATAATCATCATAATCATCATGTCAGCCGAAAGACGTCCACTGCTGGACAAAGGCCTCCCCAAAGGTCCGTCGATGGTCGGTCTTTTCCCGCATCCAGCGGTTTCCCGCGACCCTCACAAGCTCGTCGGTTCACCAAGTAGGGGACATGTTCACGCTGCGTCTTCTGGTTCGTGGTTGCCACTCGAATCCCTTTCTACACCAGCGGCCGTCGGTTCTACGAGCGATGTGCCCCACCCACTACTACTTCAGTCTGGCATTTCTTCGGGCTATGGCGGCTTCCAGGGGAACTCCGAGCATAGCCCTCGTAGTCCTAGTCCAAACTAATGTTTGAATCGAATTCTGACTGATGTTTTATACATAAAAATATTAAGTTAGGTGCCTAATTTGGTAATTTATATTATACTCAAGGAGAATGTCAATAATCGTTTACATCATTAGCGACGGTGTTTTATATTCCAAGCGGTCCCCTCCATCGAAGAAAATGGCCTGTGAAATGTCGGCCACTGGGGGTGCGATCGAAAAACTCTCTTTATATCGAATAATGAACACTAAAGTAGGGACTCTGATTTCATAAAGAGGGTTGCTCGGAAGTATATTTACCCACTGAGTGAACGTTCTTTTTTTAATGAAACATCATTGGTGTAGGTAGCGTTAAACAAACATGGCTGTGTTTTTACTCCATTGTTTCATGAGTATTTTAATTTACAAAACAATGTGCAGGTCTGAATATTTATTTTATTATTACTCTGCTTAGTAATGAAGTTTTTGGGTACCTACATAAAGGAATGTGATAATAGGTTTCAGAATATTAAATTCCTTTCGTAACCAATGCCATAATAGTCTACGAAAGAAAGAAGAAGAATTCAATTATATATTTATTTTGAAAACCCTAATTTACCTGTTTGAATTATTTTCCTTATTTATGTTCGATTGCTGGAAAAGAGAAAGTAAGTAAGACTAAAAGATTCATTTAAATAAAATTGAGTTTCATATACTAAAGGTATTAATGTCTCTCTTTACTGAGAACAATTAGAAATCCTAGCAGCTCCCTCTTAGTTCCTTCCCCATACATTGGAATGAAACGGCTTTTCTTTTTATTGTTCGTTAATTGCTGTGATTGGTGCGAGATTGGACGAAATAAACCCGTATTCGTAGGGATTTGTTGCCTCCCTCGCATTCAAACGTAAGTCCTTTATTCAGACGGCAAAAAGCTTTTGTCTATTTGATTTTTAAGCTGTCCTTGAAATAGAAAAGTCAATGATACTTAAATTTTAATTTATATTAATGGAATGGATTGTTAAAGCTTTATAGTTCCCTACTAATACTTACTACTACTTTGTGCATTTTGTAATAAATAAAGAGGTAACTATATAACATGTAGAATAAGAGTTTCTGTGAACATCCATCAAGTGACCACATCGTCCTTAAACTAATTAACTGCATTGCTTCACCGCTTCACTAGATTCAGCTACATAATTAATCAAGTCAGAGGGTCCCTTGCTACTATGGAGAATACCAGTTCTAAGTATAAAGATCTTTAATTTATTGTATACTGTGAAACTTATATATCTGTGGTCTTGAGTGTTTAATTTACTGTCTAAAGGTTATAGGTACATTGAAGCGGCTAATGGTTGCGGTAAGTGCTCGCATATGCATTGTTAACTTAGTTACCTGTCGACATAACAATATCTAAGGACCCATGCATGCATGTTGACGTATTTGCAACTAACAAAAATTACATTTGCCAGGCGTTGAGCTGAGTGAAACTCATATGTGTGAAAGGGTACGTATTCTAAAATTAATGGCAACTCAAATATGATAATTTGAACTACTCCCTTCCATCCCGCGGTTTTTGAAGGATTTGATTTAGCCTACCATCAAATCTGTACAGTCACATAACATGATTGAGTAACACTCAAATACAATTTCGTAAACATTCGCATTATAAACGTTACTTCCTTACTAATAGGTATTATACTAAATGGGAAAGTGTGTTTCTTGTTTTGTTCATCTTTCACGTGATTTCTGGTCATAACCAGATCCATCGGCCCATAGGCCGGAGAGTAACATAGGCTACTAGTTTTTATCCCGGAAACCTGGGTAAAACCTCGGGGCTTGCACCGCACCCTGAATAGCTGTCATTTGGGAGTCGATAACAAGAATAGCTATTGACCAATTAATTCGTGCTAGCTTTGAAGTTAATTATAAAAGACATAAAGTCCTTTATAAATGTTCCTTATCAAAATACAAGCTTTACCTACCCTACCTACCCAATACAATGTAAAATCATCTAATTGACTTCAACGCAAATGTGAATTACTAACTCAATAAATAATTTAAAACAACAAGGTACCTACTAGTTGGTGAAACAGTGCAAAATCATCGATTATATCTGTAATTATCAAGCTATTATTTTAACAGCTCGTAAATTGCGGTAATTCCCGCTTGGTTTCATATTTTCATAAAATTTGTTGCCGGTTTAATGGGGTAGGCCCATGTGGCACATGTAATTTTATTTAAGGGTAAAGCAGTAACAAAGGAACAGGCCGCGTTTCACTTTTATTAATTAGTTGGGTTTTTGTTCATTCATTTGATGAAGTTGCGGCGGACAGCCTGTAGGTTATATTATCTGTTCCGTGTAGGCTGGATTTACGGTCGGTATGCAATGAGCCAGTCGACTATAAAGGGTGGCGATGGCGTACCCGAACCTTCATTTTGCATGATATTAAACAGGAAAAATAAAAAGTTGATTTAAAGGAAAACTTGGACGGAAAATTATCATGAAAAAATAGAGGTGCTACGATGTCTACGTGAGTTTCCTTAGCTTTTCTATATCCTATAATCCTGTACTCAATTAAATATACGGTATTATTTATAGTACTAACAATTTGTTTCATAATTAAATTTTAAATTTTAATTAACGGTTATAGCGTTATCTTTCTGATCATGTCGCAGAATTAATGAAGAAATGTCTTTCTACGGAATATTGAATTAATTAGTCGCAAAGTCGTAAGTAATAAATAAACACTATTCCGAATTCGTAATAATTGTTTGATTATTCGTAGAGCAAGGGCAAGAAAAGATTATTCTAGCTTTTTGTAATATGAATATTGTTAAGTACGAAGATGACTCTATAATGTTTAAATATGTGATACATTAAGTGGTCTATATGTTTTTTTTTAAAGATAAGTAAACATTCGTAATGAGGTTCCATAATTTGGAAGTGCTCTTTACCCCTCTCTGTAACTTGGAGATAGTAATCGTGTCTCAGATACCAGTCGAGCTGGCTTGATTTACTGCACTTGTCTCTTTAGTTAACGAGGGAAACTTTTTGTGTCTCCAACCAAGTATACGGGAATAAATTAGCTAAATTGTACCGTCAACTGAATTCACTGCGTCTCTTTTTCTACTTTCGTTTTACGTGTACTTAATGTTTATGTAGGATTGTGTAAATATTGTTCTGACTCGAATAAACTGACATCATAATAAAAATAAACATTATGCTAACAAAGGTCATCTAGGAAATTTTGACTTACTTTATATAATAAATAGAAATTCCTGGAATTCTATATTTTTATATGTCATTTGTCGATGCATATCCAATTACGTTAGTAAAAACTGATAGGAATCTAGGAACCCATTAATTATTGTATACAGATTCGTTATGAAACTCGTTTTAATAATATTAATAAGTATTAATATTATTATTTTAGCTAACTCCTGCTTCACTGGGATAGGTAGGTATTATATACAACTAGCTATCTCCTGTTATCTAGCCCTCCTAACTAGCCCTCTGTTCCACCCGAGCTCTTGGGTATGTCCATATTTGGGGTCCAAGTTGCTTACCTATCTAATCCCGCCACAAAAATGCTGAAGTTTTTTTAAATCAAATAAAGTCATTTTATTTTCAATATTAACTTTGCAAATCGATATTACACTTCAGTAGTTTAGTTAAAGTCCTATTCTCAAAATCACAGAGACGGTCAATCAGAATCGTTCAACTATCAAAAGCTTGTCCAGGTCAGTAACTCGGTTAAAGTCGGGAATTGAAGACGTTCGATTCCAAACTGAAATCGAGGGTAAAAGCGGGACTCCATGGAGGTCGAGTGATTCGCTCCCTATTAGGTACGTAGAACAAGGAACGTATAGCATAGAGGTACATAGCTTTATACGAGTTTGTATGTACAGGGCCGGCTTTGGAAATCAGTTCTGACATTCTAATAACTAAAATGTTACCAAATTAACTCCCGTTATTTTTATCCAACTACAAATAATACTTTGTTTAATTTTAAAGTAAGTAAGAATGTTTAGTTAATGAAAGTGTTAATTACTACAGATGTAGGTACCTACTTAATTTTTAGGTGTAGGTTTTATATTTTATAGAAATTAAAACTCACCTATTATTAACCTATTAATCAACCTAATTAAACAACAACCATCAAACGGTTTTGTTGATTTTCATAGTGTTTTTTTCAATGGAACATCATAAATTTGTGTTACCTATATCGTAAATAGTCTTAGGCTATTTCACAGTATGAAAAATAAATTATCAAACACTAACGAGTTTATATAAAATCAGACATGATGTAGGTACAATTAATTCTTTTTATGGTTTTTAATTACCAGTTGAAGCATCAATCGATCCTGTAAAATTATCACGTCACACGCAAGTATTTCATACAAAACTATAATTTTGACATTTAATAAAAAGGTGCTGATTTGATATGTCATCAAACACCCTAATAAACAAGTTACCTAAATATTTCAGACTTATTTTTAACCGAATTCATAAAAGGAAAATTATTATGACAGAACCTTGTTGAAAAACTATCTCTCTAAATCCGCTACCTATTGAAAACAAGTCAAGGGTTACTTGATCGCAATTTCTAGTTGATACTCCAGACTTGCTGGCGTCTTATTGCATGGGTATAAGGAATAGTAACGTCAAAAGTGTGGAAGTTTTTTTTTGTGGAGAGTTCATCATGGATACCCTACCCACTACCCCGGAGGGAGCGGCCGGGTTGTGTCAGACTCCTACTGACTCAAAGTGTTCCTTCCTGTCACTGTCAGCTGAGCATACGGGGGCGCCGAAGCATTCATCCGCGTGCCCAGCAGCGACGGTCAGGCAGAAGGCCTCCTCTTGGTTGACACTGGGAACTGAAACTCTTGTCCTCTCCGTCTCACCTTAAGTAGCGTGGGAACACAGGCAATCCACCTGAGCCCTACTATGACAAGCAGCAGAACCCCCTGAGTCCGCCACTCGTGGGCTCATATGGGGTGTCACAGCCTGTTGCCAAGGGCTGCAGTATCAAACTGCGCTCAGAAGTGACGCCGCGGGCTGCAGGTCAACCGCGCTCAGCAGCGACGCCGCTCTGCAGGTTAACCGCAATCAGCAGCGAGAGGTCCGTCCTCACCTTGGGTAATTTTTTATAGAGGTTTTCTTCCTCATTCGCCCAGCCGATTAAGGCCAGGCCCCCGGACCGGCCAACGTGTTACGGATACAGCAGCGTTGACCTTGAAAAAGGCCGCGTCCAGATTCAGTATTAGTGCACACCGGACCCACCGCTCCCACGTATTTTTTGTTAAAAATTTATGAATCTGTAGGTACTAACTACATACGTTGCAATATAACTTTTTGCTATAAATCTTCAAAATCAAAAATCAAAATCAAAAACTCATTTATTCAGTTTAGGCCCTAATAAGGCACTTATGAACGTCGACAGTTACAGTTTTAAAATAGACTCTACTACCGGTTCGGAATACACTTGAACTGAGAAGACTCCGGCAAGAAACTCAGCAAGGCGTTTTTTTGTTTCTTCATCGGTGGACTTATCAATTTAGATATGAACAACATTTCTACATTGTTTAAAACAAACATCTGTTTGTGGGTAGTACCTATTGTGCAGTACTGTAGTCTATGATGCATGAGAATAATCATTAATTCAAGCCAGAAACTGGGCTAGCAGTTGGCACGGGTGTAGCTTGCCAATACAATTTGTAAGTCGTGTCAGGTGCTAAAAACTCAACTGGACCGAAACGAACTAGACAGTAAATCTGGATAAATTCAATTTGAGAAACTTCCCGGCCAGGCGAGACAAACTTTTATGCTTCAGTTGGATTTGTATTTACTTGTTTAGCGCTTAATTAATATTACTTATACTGTTGCAATCACTCACATATAATTGGTTCTACGTGCGAACATGTAAGTACCTAAACAAATTACTTCTTTCTTTGCTTTTTATTCAAGTACTAGGTACTAGTACTAGTAAGGTAGCAAACAAGCGTACGGTCCGCCTGATGGTAAGCAGTTACCGTCTATTGGCTGTTGCAAGCCTAAATTATACTAGCATTGGTGACATTCATTTGTCTGTACTTATGTGGAAAAGGTTCCGTGAGGCGAAGTTTTTATTTACTTACTAGCTTTCTCTGCCGCGTTTCCTTACTTTTTTTCACCTCAGGAATATTTCCTCTAAACTGCAAAGCTCTATGTCTCCTAGCTTAGTGTATGTGTTGTCTGTCACGGTTCTATTTTATAGAGGTACGAACTAGCTGAAACGACGCATGTAAAACAGGAATGAGTAACACAAATATAAGTAACAATATGGAAATCAATGTTTCTTAATATTTTATCATAAACAATTTTATGACCTTTTTCAATATTTTCATAAAACTGTATATATGTGTGTATTAAAAAAAATATAATAACACAAACATTTTACCTGTAAAGATCGATATAATCCATAATGCTACATTTTTATGAATATAACGGAATGTTATTTATATTTTGCAGAAACGATTCCGTAATATATTTTTGTTTATTGAATATAAACCAAAATAATGATGTTTGATATTTTCATAAAGCAAGACAGCGCCTAGTATAAAATGTAACGCAACAATTCTTATAACAAGCACTGTGATATTATACGATTTGTAGAGTATTTGAGGTAGGTAGATAAATATCATGAAAATACAACATACGCCGTTACGTTTTTATATTGAGAGATCTGGAAGCGTTTCTCTTGAAAAGGGTTTATGTAAACAACCTCAATATTTCCAGCTTTACCCAGATCTTATCAAGCTCTACTTTTTGCTTTGCCCTTTTAAAGTAACGTGGGCGTATCTAAATGTTTTATTATTTTCATAACGATAAAAACGTAAACGACCCTTTGATATTCAAAATGGTGTTTAAATTATCCAGTCACCTTATTATATAAAACTTGAAGCAGATTTATATATGAGTTATTCACTTCTTTGAAGTTTGACAAAGGCGGTGATAAAAATCGACAGCGTGTTATCAGAGCAAGCCTTGCGATTTTTTGTGCTCTCAAAAAAGATTCAGTTAAGTAACAGGCAACGACAGCAGTTGCTTGAATTAATATATTACTACCTTATAGGTAGGTATTAATCGAATCGAAAGGAAAGTATCTGTACTAACTGTGAATAACTTGCTGACCAATATTCTATGCTGTTATGCATTTTTCTGTTACCGTACCCAACAGTATATCCCGTGAAAATAGAAAAAGGTAATTATAATTTACTCATCATTGTGAGGCCATCAAAGTAATGAGTATACAATTCAAAGCTATTATAAAAGCGAATGAATGGGAAATATTGTTTTCAACACCATGTGAGAGGTACATTACTGTTATATAATTATTAACTCTCTCGTTTTTTTTCACATCACTAGATCGTAGATCCTAGTTAGACTGACGAATAAGTTCGGCTAGTCAGTTATGCTAGTAACTGTCTTTCATAGTCAGCCAGCGACTGGGTTTTTACATAAGAAAAAGGATGTAAATTATATGGCCCATAATTGCCTCTAGCGATACTTAAAATAGTTCCATTATTTATTATTAATTAATTAAATTACCTACATATTTTATTTCTGCATACCCAAGTAAATACCTAAAACTTTGCCCGTCCCTAAGCTCATAATAACAAAGTAATTTCTTGTGGTGTTGTTTGGTTTGACCCATATTATGTAAGATAACTCTCGGAAATTATTTGTGTACGTAATTACCATTGTTGTCTGATCTAGGCAACGAAACGGAAACCCGTTTGGAAAATGAAACGAGTTTCAGTACTGAAAATCTGGAAGCGTTTTGAAGTTTGGTTATTACGGAACGAAACAAACTTGTGCTTAAACGAGCCAAATTCAGAATCACATTAGAAAATAGATATCTATGAAAATCTTCAGTATAAGGGTGCATAAAATACGGTAAATGTTTAATAAAGTTTTATTTTCTTTGGGACAAAACTAGATTAACATAAATTCCATTCAAAGAAATCTTTGACTCGATTAAACAATAGCTTGATAGCAATGTACAATTCAAATGAACTTATAAATTCGTGTTGAAGCAACGTTTATTGGAGGTTTAGTACAGCTATGATCGACGTCGGCGGCGTCAGTCATTGGCGTTGTTTGTCTTTATAAATGTTGCATGATATTGTTTGCATTTGTATCAGGCTGGCGTTCGTCGACCCTGATATCCGTTTAATATGATAATCCGCATGCAAACAAGCGGCGGATTGCCCGGCTAAATTATTTATGCACCCCGCCCTGCGGGTGATGGCTTCACTTGGCGGCGACGACTGGGGTTTTATTGAACCCCCGAGGTTTGGGTGGACAGGTGAGATCGCCGCTACCTCTCGTCGCTACTTTTTCCATACATAGAGCCTTCGAATAAATCATGTTGGTACGACAAATTTACAGTACCTACAACAAGGCTTGCGTAAAAAAATATGTCGCAGCTTTTGGTACTCGTATGTTCAGCGGGGATTAATATAGGTACATTCTTTATATAAAAGTTATTGCACAAGCTTTTTTTTGGGGATTTTTGGAAAGTCTAAATTTGTGATCTTGTATGGGATGTAATTTAATACACAATAATCACAAACTAACACATACAAATCTAACAATTCGATAAAAATTTCACTTCACCTCAAAAATAGTTTTAGTTTTAGATAGTTTTTGCTCATTATAAATGACTATTATAATATCATAGATTAAAAAAGTAACGGAAAAATGGCTTGAACTTACAAATCGAGGTGAGTTTATATAAATACGTGATTGACCTAGACTGACCGACGTAAACGACTACCGGTGACCTGCGATTGCAAGATGGCTTAATCGTAACACTTTCTCATATAACTGTTAAATTTATAATAGCTAGTTTTATTGGTGCAAAATTTCAGAGAAAAATTTATATTTACGTCTCTTGTCAGGTTAACTACTTTCGCTCAACTTTTTAGAGATCTATGATTCCATGTCATAACTCTGCTTTTTTATAATGTAAGCCGGTGTTTGACTACACTCACACCGTGGTGGTCAGTAATGATGTGGCCGAAGGTGGTAAGCACACAAAGTCAAGAAGGCAACTGGCTCTCAAGTGCCGTGACTGCATCTCCCGGAGGGATATCCTATGAGGATTTCCCAACGAAAAACAAACGGCAGTTTTGGATTAGATAACCGTAAAGTATAACAGTACTCTTAATAGTACGTATTGCCGCGAATATCGACCAATGACGTTACCGCTCGCTGCGTGTGCGTGTGTTCGCAGCGTTTTATATGGAGAATGTAGGTAGAGCCTGTTTAAAGTATAAAAATAAGCATACCTACTTCCCATCTAGCTAATTTATCCTTGAAACAATTTTCTTATCTATCAATATTAGTACAATATATAGGTGATATCAATGTATGGGACCCTATTAAGGATGTGTGGGAAGATAGAAACCGCAGCTTAGACAGATGGTAATCAATTTGGTAGTAATTGAATCTGGTCAGGCGTACATGCATCATCCCAGATCTAGGCGGCAAAGCGTGGCGGCCTCTTAATGAAATAATGCTCGATGTAATTTGATTGTAACCTCTCTCTATGCGCCGCTCTGCGATTTCATTACGGGAAGAACGTGATTTGATTATCCATTAATTATGAAGTCTCGTGTCTAGTAAATATTCATAGATTTATACCTACGTGTCAACATTGTCCGACAAATGAATGCATCTAATACAAGCTCTAATTCCGTTAGGATACTTACCTACTTCGAGGATGATGTTATAAATGAGAATGTGGGAATTTTAGTCAGTCTTTGATGATAACCTGGAAAGTTTAAAGAATACAAAATCTGTTACTTAAGTTATTTGAGAATTACAAAACAGAAAATTTAATGATCAATTCAAGAAACGTTGGAACCTGGACGATGCTACCTACACTTTATTTTATTCAGTGGATAGAAAATACAGAAAGCAAAAAATCGCTCCGATGATTTGAGTAATTTCACTGCGGTCGCTGTTGATAGTTCTAGAGTCATTATTGTACTAGTTTTGACGCATGTTGTGGTTAATACTGCGCTAAACGCGGTCAGTTTGATTCCAGTATTGTAGCTCGACCAAAGATAATTTTAGCATCGTGGAACATTATGATAACGGCTTCATTCAACGTTATCGATTCACCACCTCAACACAGACGGTAGGTATTTCTGCAAAATTACTTGTTATATCACTACGTTGTATGTTATCTAAGAGTGAGAGTTTTTTGTTAATAAATTCGCCAAAATTATTATAATTATCATGTTTTGATGTGTGTGCTTCAACGTAAACGAAGGTTCATTTTGCCCAATGTTGGAACAAAAATTATACATTCAAAGTTAAACCCTTAGGGTGCGATGATATTCAACCGCTAGTACCTTCTTTGAAATTTTAGCTTTGATGATGTTCCTGATTTTAAAGTTATGGTTATGGAAAATATTTCTCAGCGACAGATTCTAAATAATATAATTAAAAAACCAACATTGAGGAGAATTTGAGTTTTCATACGAGTATAATAATATGAACTAAACAAAATCCGTACCCTTCTCAAACAATTTAAAGAGTAAATTCCTTTTGTGACCATTTAAGGTGGAGGCTTCGGTTGGAGCGTTAAATTCTAATTTTATCACGTTTTTTACTAATTGCAGCTCAGTCATAGGTCGTAAGTTATCAACATGTTATTTGCGACAAGAATGGTAGTATATTTACTGATTAATAACAAAAGAAATCATCAACATATTCCTCCAAGGTAAATTACTGACATATACGACTATTTCATGTTACTAATATACCTTGGAGGAATGTGATGATGATTTCTTTTGTTATTAATCAGTAAATATACTATCATTCTCGTCACAAATAACATGTTGATAACTTACAACCTATAACTGAGCTGCAATTAGCAAAAAACGTGATAAAATTTGAATTTAACGCTCCAACCGAAGGTTTACCCTTAATAAGGTGTTGTTAGGTGCAGTTTACTGACAAAATTAAAAATATTCTTTTGGCATCCTTTCATACATTTCCATAGTCTGAACTTAAAGCCCTAATGATATCGAGCGATAGGTACACACACAGCGATTAATAAATTTCCCATCGATGTTTTTACATTCGTAAATAATTTTCAAATAAAAAAAATAAGATATATCATAATATATGCTATTTAGACATTTTTCTATAAAACTATTTTATGAAGCTGAAACATAACTGAAATAGTATTTCTATATATACTTATTTTATTGTTTATTACATCATCCGCTATAACGGAGCCTATTGGGCTATAGGTATGTAAAGAGAAGTTACGTTATCGATCGATGTCATAAAGCGATATTAAATGTTGGGGAAATGGTCATATTACGACAAACGTCAGATATGAAGTTCCGGAATTAGGCCTCTGGAGCTTTATATGTAGCTGCTGGAAAATGTTTTGTTACTGCTACCCTGTAATAAATTTGTGAGGAGCAGTTAAGTAATTAGATTTTCATGAGATTTATAAGGTGTTCACAGCGGCTTATTCTTCTAAATCGTATTAAAAGTTGTGCTTCAGAACTGAGTGGTGGACAGTACGGACCGACTACCGTAGGTATGCTAATGAGGACGCAACCGTATGAAACAAGATTGTCGGGTTTATAAAAATAACAGGCGAATCCACTTTCCATTTTTATTCCGAGTTCCGGTGTCAGACCATTGTTGTTCGTGATACGACAAAGGGAACGCATTCTGTTTTATTTCTCAACGCGAACTGAGTTTTTATTATGAAAGTTCTTCGTACATTACGAAATTGGTACTTTTATACAGTAAGCTATAATAACTACCTATGTACCTACTCTCTTTGATAGACTGATTGACTAAAAAAATACAGTAATGCCCGATTCCATATATTCAATTTAACATTTATTTTGAGATTGTGGAATAATATTTGATACTAAATGATATGATAACAATCGTCATTGTCAAAATCAAGTACAGATTCAATATTGAAATCGGGAGTTATTCATTGTCCACGAAAAAACTATTCTATGTTATAAAAACATAATTCGCCATAGTTTAATTACCAATGATGCAAGTAGATATAATAATAACAAACTCTTGTCCTAACTACTTCCATAATTATCTGACTTCTGGGGGTGCCCTCAGTCAGGTGTGGTTACCTAAATATTGCCCGGTTGAGAGCACTCTGTGATCACCGATTTTTGTCCGGTAGGATTGATGAAATCCATCAGGCTACCATTTTTAGTCCTTTCCAAAAAAAACAACTGACATCTAAGCATCGTTTGTCTAAAAATAAAAGCCATATGAATTATTAGACTGATTAATATCTCAATCTTTCGCTATTTTCTTATTTCATCGCACGCAAAAATAGCTAAGCTATTTCCATTTTATGAGTTTCAGTTTGTTTAAATTAAAACTGAATTTTGCTGACTAGGTTTTTATTATTATTGCTGGTCGCAGTTTATCTGTGTCACGGATTGTTCCTTTCTTCTTTTTTATTTAATAGAAGATTGTGAAAAATTGATGAGGATTATGTTGCCGAATTGTGGGCGCTTCTGCTGCGACCCGCCTCGCTTATGAGGATGGATTACGTCCACGGACGTTCGCGGGTTGACTTGATAAATTACTTCATAATGCGTACGCGAGCTCTTGTGTAATGTCACATCGACTATCGTTAAATGAAGATTAATAATATTAGAAACTCACCTTTCAATAATCGTGTAACTTTTTCTATCAATCTATACTTAGAATCATAATAAAAATATTTCGCTCATAATTCGTTCGTAGTAACGTGAACGGATTATTTTGTAAATATACATACAACTTTTACATACTTAATTGAATTTATGTTTATTAGCATTATTAAAACTTCGAGTTATTTGAAGCTTCGGCTGTTTGAATAATTAATATTTTACTTACCTAACTTCGGAGTAAACAAGGTTTTGAATACCTGTTTCGTATTAATTATCTATCGTAAAAGGTTATTCGTGGAAGGGTTAATTAATATTATTGCCTACGGTAATATTGTCTCTCGGTAAAACGTTTTTTAATCTATTATTTCAGTCAATCAGTTTTAACCAAGTTTTAACTAACAAAACTTATATACCTACGACTAGGGCATGCAATTATCCGCCTCATTTTACTATCCGGATATTTCGGATACTTCCAGTTCACTATCCGAATAAATCCGGATAATATGGATAATTCGGATACCCCCTTAGAAATGGGTAAATCAATCAGTCAACTTAAAAATGGGACTTTAATTAACATTTTTAAACACGCACGCTAAGTGCCTCAACCATTTATAATTAAGAGACGGCATCCACCCTCAATAGTCACCCCGCACGACGCCCAACGAAATGCTCAACAGACAGATCTCAAAGTCTCAAACTCGCGACACACGCCAATTTAATACAGTTAGTATTAAAGAGGCCATTGAGCAGAATAAAGGCTCTAAAGTGTTCGCAAGAGATCTGTCTGTTGGGCAGAGCCAACTGACGAAGCTGAAGACTGAGGGTGGCAGAATCATCACATCAAACATGTCGGCTAACCCGACACTATACTGAAGATATCCCGGACGTCAGCCTGTACGAGATTAGAATGGCTCTCAAACAACTCAAGAACAACAAGGCGCCAGGTGATGATGGAATTACAACTGAACTTCTGAAGGTACACCGATCCTTAGGGCCCTTCAGAAACTATTTAATTCCGTCATACTCAAAGGCCGGACGCCGCAAGCATGGCACAGAAGTGTGGTGGTGCTCTTCTTCAAAATGGGAGATAATTCCCTATTCAAGAATTACAGACCCATCACACTGCTGAGCCATGTTTACAAGTTGTTCTCGAGAGTCATTACAAACCGTCTCGCACGCAGGTTTGACGACTTCCAGCCTCTCGAACAATCCAGTTTCCGAAAAGGCTTTAGCACCATAGACCACATACACACGCGGCGACAAGTTATACAGAAGACGGAGGAGTATAACCAGCCATTATGCTTAGCGTTTGTCGACTATGAGAAAGCCTTTGATTCGATTGAAACCTGGGCCGTGCTGAAGGTGCCAAATCGACTACCGGTATATTGAGGTGTTAAAGTGTTTGTATGAGAACGCCACCATTTTGGTCCGTCTCCAGGACCAAAACTCGAAACCTATCCAATTGTAGCGAGGCGTGAGACAGGGAGACGTGATATATCCGAAACTGTTCACCGCTGCACTGGAAGACGTCTTCAAACTTCTGGACTGGAACGGATTTGGCATCAATGTCAATGGCGAGTACATCACTCACCTTCGATTTGCCGATGATATAGTAGTCATGGCTGAGACCTTGGAAGACCTCAGTACAATGCTCGATGACCTCAGCAGTCTCTCAACAAGTGAGTCTAAAAATGAACATGGATAAGACGAAAATCATATCGAATGTCAATGTTGCACCCACTCAAGTAAAGGTTGGGAATTCTGCACTCGAAGTTGTAGAGTACTATATTTACCTAGGACAGACCATCCAACTAGGTAGGTCCAACTTCGAGAAAGAGGTCAATCGTCGAATCCAACTCTGCTGGGCAGCGTTCGAGAAGCTACATAATATCTTCTAGTCTCAAATACAGCAATGTCTCAAGTCGAAAGTCTTCAACCAGTGTGTGTTGCCAGTGATAACTTACGGAGCAGAGACGTGGTCGCTTACGATGGGTCTCATCAGAAGGCTCAAGGTCACCCAAAGAGCAATGGCTATGCTCGGAGTTTCCCTGCGAGATCGAATCGGAAATGAAGAGATCCGCAGGCGAACCAAAATAACCGACATAGCCCGAAGAAAGTGGGCGGGGCACATCGCTCGTAGAACCGACGGCCGCTGGGGCAGAAGGGTTCTCGAGTGGCGAACCGGAAGACTCAGCGTGGGCAGGCCCCCCACAAGATGGACTGATGAACTTGTGAGGGTCGCGGGAAACCGCTGGATGCGGGTAGCGCAAGACCGGCCATCGTGGAGATCCTTAGGGGAGGCTTTTGTCCAGCAGTGGACGTCTTTCAGCTGACATGATGACGATGTAAAATGTTGTAATATTTGAGTGATTTTGATGTAATCCAATTAAAATTTAGTATGCTATATTAATAAAGTAACTATTCGTTTTATTCGTTTTATCCGGATAGTAAATCGAATAATATTCGAATATTAAAATCGACGGATATCCGGATAATTCGGATATCCGAATATCCGGATAGCATGCCCTACCTACGACCTCTTAATTTACTGTTTCGTCTCCTTGAACTTTCACATCTAGGAATAAATAGTATCTATTCCTAGATGTGAAAGTTCAAATAGATATCCACGTGTTGATCAGTTAAACCTACCTAAATATCGGATATGGAAGTATAATTCGAGAGAGAGCTCATAATGACGTTGCATTTTTAAATTTATTGTAATTGTACTTTACCTTTATTGTAAGTAAAGTGGATCACACAATGTCGCAATCGAGCGCTAAAAATACGGTTACTTTGAACGTAATCGCAAAATGTGCTTAAAGCGTCAGCATTAAACGAAAGCTGTGGGCTATTAAAGTGAACCGTATTAGAGTGTGATATAACAGTATCTGCGTATTTGTTTGTGTATGATTTTGGATGTAGTGGGAGGCGCCACGGCGTCGTTGCGGCCTTGGAGAAAGTGTATCTTGAGTGTGGTTTCACCGCAGATTACTGCTGCGGAGCTCGGCGCGAGAGCACCGCCTCCTGCCGGTGACGTCGACGTCGTTGATGTACCTGACGCGACGTAGCAAAGATACTTGTATGTTCATCAACGATGCTACTGAGATTATTCGCTATTCAGAATGGTTAACAAAAGCATTATCTTTTATTCTTTGTGACAAAAATACACAGATAATAAATTTTAGTTAAAATTTCAGGTGTAGGTACCTATCCAAAAAATGTTTTGTAACAACCTGTTTCCATACAATTTTCTTAAAAGATAATATCTGACCAACATTCCGACTTACTGAGTTAAGATCTCGACTTTTGTAGAACAGATATTAAAATTTCATAAAGTTTCCCCGCTGTCTAGGGCTTATTCTTACATAAGAGCTTTGCTGCATAATATTAAGCTCGCTCGTGGTAAATCTCCATTCTTCTGTAGAGCGTTTGCACGAAAGGATTAAAGAAACCTAGGTAGGCGGTGATTATTTATGCAAATGTTCAATTTCTGCAGAAGTAAAGGAAATTTGCTTTATGGAAAACAACAGTTTACTAAATGAAAGAAAGCATTTAAGTGCTCAATTATACGGAAAAGTGGACATTACCTTTTACCTTTTCATATTTCAGCCGCCAAAAATATTTCCTGTAAAACCAATTTGGAAACTTGTAAATAAGCGAGTATTTTTGAATAAATATTTTTGTTGAGATTACTGGAGTGTTGTTGTGAATTCTTTCTCGTGTAAACGTTCTGATTGATACTATTAAATTTTGATAAAACTGAGGTTGTAGGTAAATTGCTCATAGATTGTATTTGCTTCCAGATATTTACATCCATATCCTATAAAAGATTGAGCTTCATATGATTTTTACCACTACTTACAGTATTATATATATTAATAGTAGAAGTACCTAATTAGTTTTATTATGTATTAGTTTGCTTTATGTAAAGTACACCACAACTTCATTATCTCTGTAATTCTTTAATATTACCTATAAACGTCATTAATTATTTAGTATTTTGATAAGGAAATATGATTGTTTATTTTGTGAGGCTAGTGTTTAAAAATTATGAACGTGATAAGTGGATAAGTGCCCGAATGTGGTATGTGTAGCGATGATATCTCAATATGACATCCGGTGCTATGAAGAAGAACGTAGTTTTTAATAATGGGCTTGAGCTTTCGGTGATAGCAAGTACCACCACTACGGTATACTTGCTTGGCTAGCCACTACCCTCTAGTTGCAAATATTTGTGTTGTGTTCCTGTAGTTGTACTTGAGAGCCAGTTGCCAAGTCGGCAATATCCATAGACGACAATAGATACTGCTTGTCAGCGAAAGAAGTGTACTATTTACTTAGTTCCCAATGCAGCATGAAGCTACACCATTCTATGCTTGATATAGTTTCAATTCTTCTAGTACACACTACAATGAGAAAATAGTGGATAGCTTTTTTGACTTATGAACAAGGATCCAAAGTTAGTAACTTTGACGGCGTTAAAAGTAATTTTGATTATAACAAAAGAGAATCGGAAGATAAAGACAGAACAGTAAGTGATATATATAATAGAGATCTCTCTCTTTCTAACAAGATGTTTTAGCCGGTGTCCAGCGATATCTTGATGTCCTCCATATCTTTTTCACTATCTATCCTTTTAACGTTGCTGGTTATAAACGTAGAATATAAGTTTGAGACATTGGTACGGTTCCCTTATGGTTCATAAATTTTACGATAGAAAAAGTTGATTAGTAGAGCCCTTCCGAAGGTTGCAAGGATATAAATCATAAATTGTTGTGTGTTTTGTGTCAGGTGCTAGTGGTGGTGGGTGGCGGGTGACTGCGCTGGCGCGGCAGCGGAGCACGGTGACGAGATGAACGGCGTGCTGAATGGGCCACCACCGTTGTCCGCCGCTGAAGCGCTCTCCTCGCTGCTGTGGCAACCGTACGAGTGCCGATCGCCGCCGTTCGCACGCTCTCGCACCGATGGAGCACTTGCGCTGGCGGGCGACCGGAGCCTCGTCGGCGGGGGGGACGCGGCCGAGCGCGCGCCCCAGTCGCCGAACGGCGGTCGTCATGCGCGCGCGTCGTTTTGCGCGATTACATCCCGCCACGAGATGCGGCTGCCCGTGCCGGCGCCAGCCCCGCTGCGCAAGTCGGACTCGGTCTCGGTGCGCGTTCCGGGCGAGCCGAGTCGACAGAACGTGTCCAGTGTGAACATAGTGCATGTGCAGGATGCGCCCCCGAGTTGTAATGTGAACAGTGCCGTGCAGACGGAGCGGGAGAGAAGCGTGGCAACCGCCGAGTGTCAGACCGAGGAGCCTACGCGGCGGCGGAGATTGCGGCGAGCGAGAGCACCTCGGGCGCCCGAGGTGCTGGAGAACGTGCCACCCCCGCCGTATAGCACCCTGCCGCTGCCGCCGCCGCCCCCTCTGCCGCATCATCACCCGCACGCGCACCCACTTCCACACCCGCTACCGCACCCGGTGCCAGTACCACACCCGGTGCCGGTGCATCAGGCACCGGCGCCCATCATCGCGCCGCATCCGCCTGCGCACCGCTTCCCATTTCAGCCGATCCCACTCAGGTGCGATTCTTAAAGTTAACTGTACAATATAAATGTGCCCATGGTTCATCTATCTATTGAGTAGAAATCCATGTCCTATTTATTCTGTCGTGTTAGTTACGGATTTCGAGAAAGGCAGCTAACTCTATTGTGAAATGTGTCCATGCTAAATCCAATACACTGCAGCACACAAAGTATAAACATAATAATATAGTATGAAAGGAGTATAAATAAACTCACGGCTCGTAACCGCGTCGCGCGGCGCGGCGTAGCGTGTGCGGAACATCTTCATGAGCATTTCGTAGCGTGCGTTGAAGTCTTTTGTTTGCTTGTTAAATTTTCGTAAACTTGCGTAATTTTGTTTCGTAACAATATTTATAAATGAGCTTATTCAAGGCTTTTAATGATTTCATATATAGAAAATATTATTACAAGTAGATAAATTAAATCGAGTTGGTAGTTATACAAACAAAATAATGCTAATTATAATAAATAATAAAATTTTATAGATATCTGGGATCTCGCTTTATGTAGACAGTTATAATCGGTAGCTAAAATAGTAGGAAACATAAAAGCATTTATAATTTGCAAACATTGCCAGAAAGTTGCAAACAGAAAGTTATTTGAAAAGTGGGGCGAATCCGCAACGACGATAGCCTTGGGAATAAAGCTACCAAACACTTTTCCATTTAAATATGACGCCTAAAATAAGTGCCCTAAAGTAGGGAAATGCGGTTTAATATTAAAATATCCATATATTTTTTGAAAGCCAGATCTCTTCTCAGTATTGTAATAGGCCGGCAACACATTGGCGATTCACCTGGTATTGTAATGGTGCCACCACACCTGGCTATTCGGCAAATATTTGACGAGTAGTAGTTTTTTTAAACATCGAACAACTTATAACCATAAATAGACAAATATACCGTCTACACATGGTGATTATACATATAGAAAAAAAAAATAGATTTCAAGTCAAGAAACTACAGTGATGTGAAGAAAAAAACCCTCTAAGTTCCTACGACAAAACAATGTTTCTGATAACTCAAAAACTCATGCAGCGTAGGTACAAGTTTATAGTTTTCCTTGTTATATTCTCGCAAGATTTGGATACATGGACATAACTCAAAAAGTTATATCTAAACTCATCACATGTCAGTGGGCGATGGAATGGAAAGTTCTAAATGTAACAAAATACAGAAAATTCGAAGTGAAGTCATTATGCTGCCTCCACACTTGGCTATTCGTATTTGTGAATTTGACAAGTTTCGGTTGGGATTATTTGCCGAAACATACCAAATATTTTTTGTTTTAATAATTATTTATTTATTCTCGCAAAATGTAACTCGTACTAGTTAGATATTTTAATAGTAATTGTTTTGGTCATGCCACGTTTGGTAATACGTTAGTTAGTTGCTAACGCGTGCGGCCTCGTTATGTAAACCAATTGTTTACACACATTTACACACCAAGGTCATTTCATTTCGCGATACGAAACTTTTTTAACGTTGAGTAAATGATCATTTTTAAACGATCTTTCTCTCCACTTGAAATATAACTAACACATGGACTTACACCTATTTAAAATAGCGCCGTGATTTAAATAAAAAAAATCGAGAGGTAGGTCATACACGGCTACCAACCATATACCAACCAACGTATAACAACCATTAATAGATGGCACTTTAAGGTGCATTACTTTTACCCTACAATAAAACCTAGTCACCTACGAATATGTGTACCTTACGTAGTGAAGGAAGAGATGGTTGTAGGTAACTGGTTTATCTACTGACGGCCGCGTGGTGGAAAGTCGCCTTAGCAACTTGATTAAGTTAGATCGTATCCTATAAAAACAACTCATAAAATATCACTTTTTCTACAATGCCTTATGAAACAAATGATTGATAATATTAGTTTAGAGACATACTTATTATAAAAATATGGTAGGATATTATTCTGTTTGCCGTCGCATTTATAAATGCCTGAATTTTGTCACAGAATTAGTATTAAACTACTTTTAAGTACGTACATACTATACATTAGTATGTACGTACTTAAAAGTAGTTATAGTAGTAGTATACTATGTATGATGATATATTAGACTATAGTATGATTCTTCGATCAGCATTGAAGCTTCGGGTTTCAAAATACTTCATAGGATTTAATCTTTGTGATAACATCTGCATGAAAATATGTTCAGAAATAGAAGACGATGGAAAAGATTAAAGTTTAGTTAATGTCATTTCAACCCGTTTTTTGATGTGTTTATGGTTTACTAGCTTCCGCCCCGTGGTTTTACCCGCTTTCCTGAGGGATAAAAAGTAGCCTAAGTGTTAATCCAGGGTATCAGCTACCTCCAAACTAAATTTCATCAAAATTTATTCAGCCGCTTGAGCGAGAAGAAGTAACAAACATACACAATCACAAACTTTTGCATTTATCCTTAGTACGATATCAACTACAATTAATAAATGCCTTTACGAACGAGGTAGAGCACTTTTGTATGCTAAGTAGAGTACCTACTAACACAAAGGTGCTCATTCTGTTATTGACAAACTTAACTAATTCTGTCTTACTATATTTCTTTCTAACAAAAAAATATAAGAAACTAGCTGTTCCCTGCGGTTTCACCCGCGTTCCAGGAATAATAAGTAGTCTACATTTTACTATTTACGTTTCATAAAAAAAAATCAGTAGTTTTTGCGTAAAAGAGTTCCGAACATCTTCACGTCCTTTCAACAAACTTTCACATTTATATAGTAGTAACAAGATTTAGTCTTGTGAAATTAGTCCAATTTCGAATTTCTGTCGCCAATCTTTATTGGTCACGACTATTTTCTCCATAAAATTACAATGGCATACATTATTTTTACAACTATAAATATTCTATCTTTTTTCGATAATGTCAAGAAAAACAAACCTATGACGTGATTAAAATTAGTTTGTGAGTGCTGTTGATCAATATGATCAAAAAATCACTATGGAGACTTTTCCCAATCAATTAAACGCTGAATTCTACTCAAACAGATTTTGAGACTTCTTCAAACAAGTTTTATATACACATCACAGCCAATAAATGTGTGTATATGTTGTAGTGTCCTACATAGTAACAAGGTCCGTGTTGTCGGTACGCTCACTGTGTGATGTGGGCCGGTGCACATCTCAAATAATCTGTCCAAGTAAACTTATCACTACAACGTAAAATAATATGTGTTGTTATTGTGTTATTCCGTGTTTAATTATCAGTTAATTAGTTAACTAGTTGGCTAAAGACATCCTTAGTTAGGTTTGCATACATTAACTGTACCTAATTACTAAGATAACTTATGAGGCTATTATTTGGTACATAATTAGTAGGTAAACTTGTTGAGAAGTAGACCGTATTACATTTTATATATCAAAATATATTTTATTTTTGTTTTGACTTTATATTGGTTTAAATCCAGATAATATCATTGTTCAGATTTTTCGTCGTCATGAATTGAATGATGGGATTTTTTGTTGGATTTTTAATTTATTTCTTCTTCGTTTTTACCACCATACATTGTTTTATATCATAAATTAACATTCAGCGTTTGTAACTATAATTGATAACGAAAACCTAATTAAAAAACATGCTAATATCGACGTCTAATATTGCGATAGCATTGTGTGTTCACATAACATCAATTTGTATATTAAACTTATGAGTAACAGTAACAAATATCGTCGTAAATAACTACTGCTTGTATAGATAAGATTATATTATGTTTAACGCTATTTGTAATGTACATTACTGTAGACTTCAGTTTCAAAATAATATGATGAATAAATCCTTATTAGGTTATTCATTATACCTGTGTGTATTCACGGAAGTAACCTACAATCACTTTAAGTTACAAAGCTAACACGCTTAGGATTGAACAGTAAATACAGTAATGCTAAACGAAGAATATCTTATTATTTACGTGTTACTGTTCAGGTTTTATACAATATTTACGATATTTATTTTAAACTAGCTATCCCCGTAAACCCGCGTTCCCTAGATAGTTTTTGCGCAGAACCCTAATTCTTTTCAAATAATAATAGCCCACGTTACATATTTCTTATAAAATAATTATGAGAATAGAAAAAATAAAAATGAGGTTGTTACGTTTTTCTGTGCAACTTTCTCCTCATATGAGGTCCTTGGATAACAACGAATATTTGAAATAAAAAAATGCCATACTAGTCCAGCCCTTCTTGAGTTTTGCAACAAAACCAGCCATATTTTTTTATATGGTTAGGTTAAATTCAGGCGGGGAAAATGTACATTGACTTCCCATTGTATATTTTGTAAGGTATCTAAAAAGTTGTATAAACTTCGCCTGTCCGGCTGGCTTGTAACTTCAGGCTTCTAGCTGTCTGTAAAGATTTCTTGTTTTAACTTTTCAAAGTTCGAGTTCAATTTTATTCAAAATCCAATCGTGCAATGTTTTCCCGTATAATAATAACAAAATATATAAGGTGTCCCATAAATATGAATAATTACATCATAAAATGGCAATATATCAACTCAATTACTATTGTACCTAAAGCCAGAAAGCATTCAGACCAGCCGGTCTATGTAGTTTGTGGCACGTTTAAACTTTGCTCGTAACACATAAATATGTTCATATACCTATTATAAATTTGCAAGTTTTCACATTTGCTGCTTTAAGTTTTATTTGTGTGTCGCAAGCGAAATTTTGTTCGAGCACAAGCAGTAAACAGTGTTGTCCTCCAAACGTGGTTTGTCGGTCAATATCGCTAGCGTTTGCGAAACCTCGCCGCGTACGCGCCGCGCAGTGAGAATTGTGCCTCGATTCTTGCGCATCCGTCCTCCGTACCGCACATGATGTCTTATTTTTGTTTTAATTATGCATTTCTTATTTCAATAACCATTTGTGCTGAGATTTTAGTAGGTATAGTTAACGCGTTGAGAGTAAGATGTATGTTTTCTCGCTTTGATTTTTTTAGGTTGATGAATTTTCGTAGGAAAATGTCATCGTAAACGCCCGATCGATTTATCGGACCGTTTTCTTGTCGGTGAACATCGACCGTAGATTATTTAACTTCGTATTAGGTATAATCCCTTATGGTTGTTGTATGTTTTTGTAACAATGTAATAAGGCTAATTTATAACCTAATGTTTGGCTTCAGGATTAAAATTTCTATCAGAGAGTTTTGTGACAGACTGCCTAAATTATTTTGAGCGACCGGTCGTTCCACGTGGATACTATTATAAGACTCCACACTTCCTTGAATGTTAAGCTTACAAATAAATACTTGCACCTCGAGCGCTGTTGGCTCCTCGCCAACATCCTAATGGTTCGGGACTTGCGCCAAAGCGCCAGAAAATCTTCTATATTGGAATCTAAACATGTAACTGAAAGTGGATTGCCTTAATCTTTGCTTTAAATGTGTTCAATAACACCAAAGTCCTCGGAGCATATTGTTAAATACATATCTTTGGCTGTAATGCGATTCCTTTATTGTACCACAATAGCATGTATTTGTGGTTGAGTTGGAACTCAAGATTGTGGGAACGGCTTGTGACTCGAGCGCGCCGAGCAGCCAATTACGAGCAGACATCAGCCGATGCTCGGGGCAGCAGCAATCCAATTTGCGAGTGCATTGTCCGTCTGTCTGCAAACCTTTGGCTTTCTTTATAGCTGTTGTCCTAAAACATGACGTAAATATGACATGCCATTATTTGAAACACTTATTCATCTGAAGATTCCCTTCTAGAATTTGTGTGCTTACCATCATCGGCCACATCATCACTGATCACGGTGAGATTGGGGTCAAACACAGATATAGGTATATATGTAGGTGGTAGTAAATAAAAAAGATTTTTTACGAAGAGGCGGTCTGTATTATACCTAACAACATTTATAACGTCAATCATTGGAATTTATAATAAAATAGTATAGCATGTTTGGTAATAGTAATGTTAGGTAACATCGTCACTTTCCACTGTGAGATTGTGATCAAACACAGTCTACCAATTGAAAAAATAGTTATTTGTTCATACTTATACTTGCCAAGATATTTTTATCTCAAACAGTCATGATATCTTTGATGTAACATCGGAGTTACATTAATATTATATGTAATTGTATCTGTAAGTAACACGGCAACTGCGGTTTGAGTTTGCAAAACATACCTAGATATAATCTGTGAGGTATAAAGTCAAACATAACACCGTAAATGGATTTATTGAATGTACTTTACTTTACGCATTATTTAAACGCAAAAGTTTGTATCTGGTACTCTAGCACGGTGTTATTGCTGAACGAATTTTAGTGAATGATACGTAAGCGCATAGGTAAAATTGTATACTCTGAAATAAATAGAGGATACTTTTTATCCCGAGAAAACATAGTTTGAAACTGTAATAATTTTCATTTGCGGTTTCATTTATCGTTTCTTTGGAAACCCTTCATTCAGGTTTTCAAGGATAATATGCCTTTTGAAACGATTTTTAATCTCAAGAAAGCTTCACTTATCATAAAGACTTTACCTAAAGTTACTGTTGGGGTAAAGGTCTGTGTAAGATTGACAGTAGATAGATACGTGGTCGATCTGTAGAGCTAACCCAGTGCGGTGAAAGTGTCGAGTGGCGAAACTCATACCGACTTCGAATAACCAAGGTAAGTGAGCTGACATTACGTTTTGTCAACTCCTATTGAATTTATAAATGGGATTGATGACTTGAAGGAAATTTTTGTACCTTTTAAGATGAGTTGCTTCAAAGGTTTAGTTTATATTAAAAATGTTATTTGTTAATAGAATATTGCACATATTCTATAAAAAAAAACCGGTCAAGGGCGAGTCTGACTCGCGCATTGAGGGTTCCGGAATTGGTCAATCTTCGCCTATTTTCATAAATAACTTCAAAACGATTTATCTTAATATATTTGAGATCCTCACAACGAGCCCTTTCATCTGATATAACACACAATATAGTTTGCAAAACTTTTTTTTTTATTTTCTAATTTACCCCCAAAAGTAGCCCCCATGTTTGAAATTCATTTATTTACGTAACACGTCCATGTTTGAGTCACCGACTTACATATGAGTACCAAGTTTCAACTCAATTATTTTCGGATAGACAGACAGACGCACCAGTGATCCTATAAGGGTTCCGTTTTATTTTTCAGAACCCTAAAAATGACTTAATTTAACTTACCAAGTCCACGTTTTATGAAATATTTGATAACTCTATTTTTTATTATTTATAGTTATATCGAAGCCAGCCCAAATAAAAAAAAATATTCATTCATTGTTTACGGATACAATTAAAATGCAAATAAATACATTGACGTATAAATAGTGTGGAGCACGCACAAGCCCTCGATTCATTGAACATACATTAGTAGAGCCATAGAAATTTATATCATATCTGCCTTTTATCAGGATAATTTTAATGTATCACACCTTTAGTAGGTACTTACTTAATTTTATGATATTGCACTTAAGTTTCTGTTATTGGTCATTATCGTTATTATTGCACATTCTTCAAAAGTTACATACAAATAAATGAGCCTAGTCGCTACCATTGTTAGTTTTGTTGGTCCCTTACTCTTGCAAATTGGTGAGGTTTTGAAACCTGCACTTATTACGAGTATACCACTCTTAAACTATTTATTTAGATTTCTATGATATAAATAGTGTCGTTGGACTGTGACATGCAATACGACATGATGCTAGGCGATCACATCCAAACATATTATATGCCTCTCGTGTATTTTAATCAATTGTCATAACAAATCATTAATTAATTCTGATATTTAATGTTGTTTACCGTCGTTGCCTTGACGTAGCACCCACATTTGATTAGTTTGTTTGCTGTGAATACGTGTATTTTGTTCAAGAGCCATGTTTATTAAAATATAAAGATTCGTGGAACGGAGAGTAAATGTATGGAACACAAATAAAATAAAATAAATTTGTATTTTCAAACTGGACACTTTTAATAAAATAGAAATTTAATAATATGTAAGTAATAATACTTAGAACTAGTCGATGATCAACGTAAACCTTTCACATATGTTTTTCAGACCGTAAGTATTTCTTTTTCTCAAGATACAAACGTCATCGAAAAACTTAGTTGATGATTTTATTATTTTTATATGATGTAATTTATTTTTATAGTTGACTAGCTAGCTGTACCGGGAAAGTTTCATTACAGTCGGATGAATGGTTTAGGAATGACAAACACACAAATAAATATTCGAACAGCACAAGCAATATTGAACTCTGTATTAAATCTCTATTGATTTATAACCGATCAATTATGCCTCATCTTAAATTGGTTGATTTACTGATACCATCGAGTAAACCATGCGTGCGAATTTACTATTTGCTTCGTTCCAGATTTGGTGAAAATCATTCGAGGAAATCCGCGGGTGAAAAGCTAATTACCGTAAACACATGCTTGTTAATTTACGAGTATTATTTTGTATAATAAATTTTTCGTAGCAACCTCGTAGAGGTCAATCTCGTAGCAGTTAACATGAATGATCCTGTAGATAAGGATACACAGATAAGGAAGGCTTTCTACACAACTCAACCAAGTAATAAATATTGTATTATGCGTGTAGCTTTAATATCTATGCGGTAGAGTCGTCACGGTTTTGTATGCAGCACGCGTGTTGTATAAAATAAATAGTATACTCTCGAATATAACAGTGTTATATGAGTTATGAAATATTAACAGAAGTGATATTCTTAAGTATTACATTAAGATGATCAAAGCAAAAGTATCGGCATTACGCAACATAGCGCTGGCTGTCGACTGAATAGAGATGGGTACGATATGCTACACGTAACAAACGTTTTTGGTATTATTTTGTTTCACCGGCAAATAGGTGCATTATGCAATAACACATTTAAAACACTTTCATGTGTGTTATCTAAGTGCTCGGACATACCTGTTAACGTTCATGGGATCGTGACACAAATTCTTAACAGTTTAACACTGGAACAAGTCTATTTAAAGTTGTGAAATATGTACACGTACTTAATTTACCATTGTCATTGTTGTAATGTGTGTTTATGGTAAAAGTTCTGGATGTTTTTGTATGCAATATAATTTACTATTCGCTTAGGTCGTTATGTAAATGATCGTCTTTCGCTACAGTAATGACAGGTCAGCGGCATCACGCATCGTGTCAAATTGTCAGCTCTAATGACTGTAAACTTTGATTTTAGAACACCATTAGAAACCAAACTAAATGTACTGCGGGATTTCTCCATGTCAGTTCTTTTTTAATATATTTATTTCCAAAAACATATAATTATAAATCGACTTAAGTGTCCATATTACGAAAACTAATATTAAAAAACAAAACAAATTGTTAAAAATAGTTTTCTATAAGATTCCTTGCTCTGGTTTGAATTCTGCGTTAGTTTCACTAACACGAGTGACATTACGTTGATTTGAAACTAAACATGGGACTTCAAATTAAAAATATTAGGTACTAGAGTCGTACGAGTAGAACGTGACAGTGAAACGGATTTGAGTGCTTGACATTTTAGATTTATGACCTCGCTAAGTCTGACCCATACGCTTGCATTTTACATCCGAATTTATCTTCCGATACCTTAGTCTTTCTATGCTACATTTTAAAGAACAAAATAGCTTGATCACAAGCTCAAAATTATCATACAAACCGCACCTTGTCGATCACCACTTAACGTTTGCAATTTGTATCTATGATGAAATACAATGTCCATAGTCATTCTAGGTCTTCAGTTTGTTTTGCTTTCGGTTTGGAGGTCTATTATCAACTGTTTTTATGACGAAACAATCACACAACAATACGATTGAATATAATATTTTGCTGGATTTTTATTAAGGGTATTTATCGAATAGCTTAAAAATAAGAATTAAATTAGTATACTATGGTACTAACTACTAAGTTTATTTGTTCAAAATTGATTTAGTAGAGGCACATATTGTGTAATATGCCGTAATAATAGCTTATCACGATTAATATTTCTTCAAAAAACTTCTGGCAATGTTCATGTCTGTAAATAGGTATCGTGAGAGAATGTATTTGCACTAGCAATTCCAAAAGTATTACCTACTTCTCGTTCCTCATTTCATATAGGTACCTAATTTAAGTACTTATAATATTTTATAACACAAAATTGAAAATACTTAATAGTACGTTATAATAAACTACATCTCAGTGTTTTTAGTAATTATATACATTTGATACCTATTAAACGAGGAAAGGCAGGGAGACAAGCAACCAAATATATCGTAAATGGAAGAATTAGTCCAGAGCTTCATGAACCTAGGCGAGTCAAAAGATATTATTCAGTATCGAATTACATTGAATCGAGAAACAAGATTTTACTGGGTGGGTTTTAAAAACAGAATAAAAAATATATGGCCGCCCGCTCGCTTTATATCTCTCATGTATGGATTCAGACTGTTGCAGTTGCATTTATGATGTTTGAGTTTTATTGTTCAAAAAATATACAGCTAGTAAGTAAGTACTTTAACCTGGAGGTTCCAGATATAAAATTGTCATATTCAATTCTAATTTTATTTTACCCGAGTTATAAAGTAGGTATTTTCTATACAATTTCAGGCTACATCCAATCCAATTTACAATCCTGCACTGTAAAGGCCGCGTTAAACATTAGATAAAATGAAGTATTGAAATTATAGTTTGTTTGGCATTGTTCCCGGGTTGTACGTACCGCCTATCGTTTTAACCAAACGTGGGAATGTATGCGTGATGATGATTACAGGGCATCGACAGAGCGCCGGGATTCCGCCGACTCGTCTCTTTCACGTCTCGAATCCAGCTGTTATGTTTTGAATATCAACCCTACAAAATATGGAATGTATTTGCGCAGTGACAGTTATTATTGGCCAACGTTCGCAATTTAATTTCCATTGTTGAAGCTTATGGATTTTTTTAATTAGCGGCTTGTTGTGTTACCGTATTTGATTTCAGTTTAGTCAGATGTTCGCTAGTTGATACATATTTTGATTTATACATACAGTACATAACTAATTGTGAGTATAAATCACGTCATACATTAACAAACTTTATGTTGGATTCAGAAATGCCTAATATTTATAGGCAGTTGGTATTTTCCAATAGCAGTTTATAAATGTTATGTATTTTAATTACAATACCTACTTTGTTCAAATAATAAAATTATTTTTTCCTGTAGCATTTACCCACTGGATGTATTTTGCTTACATATTATTATTGGCATATAGGTACATCATACTTTTCCAATATATTTTCCTCATTAGATAGAAAAATGTATTTTGTATTGTTAATTAATAGGAAATACCGGTTCAACGTAAGGTAAACCGCATTAAATATGTATAATGAGGACAATATTAATGCCTGTTAAAATTTCATGAACTATATGGCTGATGTGTTTGAGGAAAAATTATATTAATTAATTATTATTTATAAATATCTAGGTATGTTATATACTAATGATAAATGGCTGGATTTGCGGTCAATTATAATAGTGTTATACTTATTCATTAAATATCAACCAAATATAGCTAGAATGTTTTATAATGTGAGCGCGATTTGCGCTATTACAAATTTACCTACATTTGAAGTTGGAGATCCTAAATTAGAAATTGTCCTTCATTCCGAATTAAGTGTACCCTACGGAATACTCTATGCCCAAGTCAGACACGCACTTGCCCGATTTTTTGTGTTATACTTACTAGATTGGATAGCTTATTTACTTTTAACTACATCTTAGTAAAGGTTTATTATTTATTGAAGGGTATATGCGATATAAATACAAAATCTTTTATGTACTTAATTTGACAGTTGGCTTGACGTAGCCTAATTTAGTAGGTACATATTTCCCAAAACAGTCGCACGCGATAGGTACTATTGATTAGTGCCGCTACATGTAGGTACCTACCACGCGAACATTCCATATATTAATTAACTTTGAGGTCCCAAATGAGCGAGGCTGGGCTCAAGTTTAGAATTTAATTAACAACTCAGTGTTACTAATGCCTAATTACTTATATTGCTCGATTGTCAGTAGGTACCAGGAAGTGGTAGGTATAATAGGTACACCTACATTTAGTTGTTTATTTATGAACATAGCTTACAACTAACAAATTTCAAGCATGACCACTTTATGGACACATTGCCTGAAACAATAGCTGTCTGTCAGACATAAAGGTAGTCAAAACAAATGATTTTACAAGAGGGTTCTCAAATGTTAAAAATGGACAACTATTACTATGACAAAACAATAATAGTTATTATTGCTAATGGTTGGTACCAACAATGACAAAAATAACTAGAAGAGTAACGATCGATAACACTTTTATATGAGTTTCAGAAATTATAATAATATGATGTCTACATATGATATTATGCGTGTTTGTTTTTGCCTATGTCGAGGTTACTTCAGCCCCTATAAATAATGTCGCGTGTCCCGTTCGTCGCGGTCGGGGTCGGCCGAACTATAATATTCTAAGAGAAGCCTCCAACTTTCCTTTACTTGCCTACAAATAGGTTAAACTTAATCGTCTCTGAAAGGCTATATTTACACGTGAATTATATCGACGGAAGCTTGGCTTGGGATTTAATATGAAATAATGCCAGAGAAAAAGAAAATTAAACCTACCCCTTATGCTATTTAGCAAGGATTTTACTATATTAATTTTGTATTTTCTCTGTAAGTGATCTTTACAGGAAATAATTTTCTTAAAAGTTAATCAGTCTTATTTTCTTATAGTCTGAAGAAAAGTGCAGTCTTTATTAACTCTAATCATGAACACACACGACTTCTTTTGGTGGGAGACTAGCATTCATCTTTCCCAAACACCCGTCATATATCCCGTCCACCTACTTGGGATACTCAATGGTTCCTAATGACGCTGGACCGGCTCTTTTGTACAAGCTTCCACCCTCACCGTCCCCTATCTCATAGAAGTCAATGTCCGAATTAAGCAACATGTATTGAATTCACACCATCGCAAAAAACGTTTCCATTATTCGTATTACTCCAGAGTGAAACAATTAGATACGGGTTGGGGTTCTATTGAAACCCTGCATAATAGATGAGATACATTATTTTGGGACTTTCAAACGTATTGTTTGCGCGGCGGCTGTACTTGGAGGTTAAGTGTTTATTAATCATTCAAATCATGATATATCGCAATGAATTGAACTGTTTCAAAATGAAACTTTGAATATCAAGGTGAAAATGGTATCGGTTAACATGACATTGTTGAATAATCAGTGTCAAACTGATGCATAAGATTACAAATATTTATTTTTTGTTGAAACGCGGTATGTACAAAAATATTAAGGCTATTATAAAAGGAAGAACTTGAAATCCATTAAAGGTAGCTAGCTAACTTTGAATCGTGTTCCCTTTTACTTTACCCAATAATGTCCGCCCACACACGCTTATTTTTCCAGGTAGGATGTGATCAAATCTTGTTACGTTCCCAATTCAAAGGATACTTATTTCCTGACAATATTTATTACATACTCTTTTTACTTACATAACGCGGATTTATTTTCCGCATTTCGTATTACATAAATATCTATAGTGATGACATTATTATAGGTATTTTATATAAACTTAAATTCTAAAATATCAATCTAAATGTTTGCAATCGGGGCGACCTCGCTATCGAAATAACTTTCGAATG
Organism: Tethea ocularis; assembly: GCA_963555595.1. Classification (NCBI taxonomy): domain Eukaryota; kingdom Metazoa; phylum Arthropoda; class Insecta; order Lepidoptera; family Drepanidae; genus Tethea; species Tethea ocularis. The sequence goes on from OY741966.1 coordinate 6,451,869, forward strand.
CAATAAGCGAAACCAGACGCAGGTAGGTATGTAGAAAAACCACTGTAGTGCACTTTCATATTTATTTATGTTAAAAATCATAAAATATTGTGTTTTGAAAAGGAAAAGTGCAAATATATTTGATAACAAAAATCAGTAGATTTTGGACAACGATTTCAAAATAACATAATTTTGTACCTATTTCGATTTCCGGAAAATACGAGTTATATAGTTTAGTGAGAGATTCATAGTAAAATTCGGTAAACAAAACGTCACGTGTTTCGTTTGTGGATGCTCGTGGTCGTAGACCAAGCGCACCGGTAGAAAGTAGCTTACCTCCTGTGCCACTCTTCATTCAACCACATTGAACAGGTTACGACTCGTTAAACGCACACAAACACACCACTGACGCGGGCACAGCTTCAAAGCTTTATTCACACTAGCGTAGATTTCACCCACACAATTAAATTTGTGTACCCACTATTGAACTTGCGGGAGCGCAGGTCAGCTTGGCGCATCATTTTTTTCTTACTCAACTGGTTTCTGGAGCGTCATAAATAGTAGGTATGACTCAGACTGGGGTGCCAAGGAAATATAGGAAATATAGGTATATCCATTCCTTTTTAATGAAAACGTATTATTATTCTGGGTCTGTTATGATTATGATCAGTTCAAATGACAAAAGTATGCCAATTTTTAAAACTGAGCATGATTTTTTCTCTTATTTGTTCCATCCAACTTGAAATATAACATACATTTTGAGATCGTTTGCAAAGGGAATAATTTTCTTACTTTGTTAAAAATAGGATTAGTTTTTTTTTTAAATGACATAAAACCGTCTTTTTTATTAAATGTGGGCCTCGCCTGTCTCGCTTGTACCCGTCAGTGTAGTAAGGGACGGAGACATTCGCGAAGAGCATAGACCTAGAGCTTAAAACAGTAAAACTGTGATAGTACTAAGAGTCTTTTGAAAAGGTTACTCTCGACTCGAAAGTTCCTATTTCTTTCTTCTTATCTATAATAACAATATGGTACGACAGTCGGCGACATTATATGGCAGTGATTTATTGAATATCCGAACACGTGTGGTTAGCTGTAGAAACGTTCGTTTGTTCGTCATTTTGACAAGGGATGCTTTTACCTGCTATAGAAATGGGCCCCTTGCCACAGACTGTGAATATGCGATGTATCAATAACCTTTATTCAACAAGATATTCTCTATTCATGTTGGATAAGACCTTCGCATGCTTGATTAGGTTACGTGCGTTGGTAGGTACCTACATACTATAAATTGGGCCATATGGGAAATTTGTCTACCTGCTGTCTATCTTGCTACATTTTAAAATCTGGCTTGCTAAGAAAAGTTTTCGATTTTGGGTAACAAAAGTTTCACTCATTTGATTCAATCTGAAGAAAGAGCAAACAACGTGTTAGGAATTCCTAATATTACTCACGTCAAAATGAATGAGCATACTTATAATTTAGGTAAGTATATTATTATTATTATATTTATTTAAATACGAGAAAGATCTCTATCTCTCTAATAGAAAATCACCTTGAGAAAATATATACCCTGGGGCGCAAACAAAGCCGGTTGGTTTTTTAAAAAAATACATTAACTTTTAAAATATTTGAGCAATCCTTTTAAAGTAGGTAAACTAAGTTAAAGTTTATTTCATTATAACAAGTATGGTAGAAGAAGTAAAGCCTTTTTATTTATTTTTGTGATTGAACTAAAAACCATAAATAAAAAAAGCATGGTTTCTTTGCGGCTCAGTGTATTACATAATATACTAGATAACGTTATGTCAATCTTACATACAGAAAGAGAGAAGTTAAAATCGATCAATAAATACAAACTTTGCTATCCCGGAAGAAATTCGATCTTTATCACCTTAGTTGAGAATACTATGCCATTCGAGCAGCGGTTGCTTATCGGTGACACAATAGCTATCTACCTGTAGTAAGCATTATGTTACAATGTCCAACTTAACTATCTCGTCATAATGTGTCTTTGTTCAAGTTTACTGAAGGCAGCTGGTTAGAAGCATTTTTTAGTTCTCAAGGTTAGTTCGGGACAAGGCAAACTATTTACCTATTTATATGTAGGATTCATTAGGTACAGTCACAGTTAGCATAGATAGTCATCTATTCTATAGAGTAAAGACTAAAGTTTTTATTTTATTGTTAGGCATTTATGACTTTAGGCTTGCTTTATTTAAGTTTGAGGAATAAGGCACCTACCTAGTACCTCAAATCTATTATTATTCGAAAAACCAGGTCCTTCAGGACACCTTTCTTGTAATGCAACATATCTACTACATCTCGCTCACGCTTTACTTAGCTCTTCTTAATGAGGAAGAGAGACAGGGCATCTAAAGCTACAAGCAAGTCTCCACACGCAGCGTGTATCGTGGGAAACCGATGGAAACAAGGTTTCTGTCCTTCCTTTCGCTTTACTGCCTATATGATTGGCCTTTGTTCTTAACTTGATGCGTAAGTTTTTGCTCTTGTTCTTGCATGAATACTAGACTTTGAAGTCAGTTTTCAGACAGAAATCCGTGGATTTTGTATAATGATATAACTCGGATTGTATCTCGGTGATGTAAATAGTTTTTCTCAGGTGATGTCATAACAGCTGTTGTCGGTAAATAGCTGGCCGTAAGTCTGTGGAACAATCACGCGTCGCTAGCTATAATAGGAAATATCTAAAGTTGAAAATAGTAATAATACATAATATCATAATTATCTGTAATATGTATTACTAGCTTTCCGCCCCGCGGTTTCACTCCCATTCCTGAGGGATTTTATATTATAAAGGAGGGATAAAAAATAGCCTATGTGTTAATCCAGGGTGTCAGATAACAAATTCCATTAAAAAGTCCAGCCGTTTGACCTTGAAAATAAAAAAGTACCAAACATATAAACTCACTAACTCGCATTATTAATATTATTAGTAGGATTATTACCTATGTATGATATTTTTAATGTAATCAATTTTTTTTTCATTATATTTTCTTATTTTTTTTAAATATTTAGAACTTTGATTAGCATTTTCGGACACACTCGAAGTAATCCGGACATGGTGGGTGGTCGAAAATGATAAGCATACAAAGCCTAGAAGAAAACTACCTGTTACAAAATTACTAATGTTACAAGGTATATTATTATAATCCAAATTTTCTTCTTTTATAAATTTTTAAACACATAGGTAAAAAATCGAGAAACTTTGTTATTTGTTTTGTTATGATTGTAAATGAGTCAGATTTATTTATAAAACAAAATGATAAAGCAAATCACTATATTACACTTACGTAAACAATTGAATTACAGATTGTAAACTACTTTGAGAAGTGGTTACTATAAGATGTAAAGTGAATGCGCGGGCGCACTGCAGCCAGTCCTAACTAAACCGGTACTGGGTTGAGGTTTGAGGTCGATGCTCGCCCGCCAGATGTCGCACTTGGACCACACCGCTAGGGAAGCTAGAAGCGCCCCGTGTATAAAAGATGCTAAGTTAATTAACCACTTGTGAGATATCGGCTCTTAAAATTCCTCCGACGGCCTTGACATTTAAAGAGTTTGAATAAGATTCATTTCCAGGTACTTGAGTTGAATTAGAAGGTACTTACATATCGGATTTTAGGTCACTATCCTTTTTTTTGTCACGTTTAAAAAACAATGGGCATAGTAAAAAAAAATATTTAAAAAATATTTTAAGCAATATTTGATACTGAAATAAATAAATTTATATTTGTAATTTTAGTAGACTTGGTCACATAACATAAATTCACCCGTGAATTAGGTCCAATTCTTCCATCGCTTAGCCTTGGTTAAGCCATTTCCTTTCATACATTTTTAAATAAACACTATTGTAATTTTAAATAACAGCTAAATATTGCTTATCTAGTCCGATCTGACTTAATAATATTAGAACAGATTTAATAATTCTGGACAAAAAATCTAATTCAGAATTTCTAACGTTTATAGGTTCGGTGGTACACACGGCCACAGATCAAGCTACACACTGCGACACCCTATGCGGCTGTAATAGGCACTATTTTGCAACAAAAATGTGTAGCTTGATCTGTGGCCGTGTGTACCTATCGCCCCAGAACGAATTTAATATAGAAGAAACAAAGAATAGTTCAATTTATTTTAATGGCACTTCCAGTTTGATAATACAATCCCCGTTGCATTATGTGCATCGATCCGTCAACTGACTGATAGTCGACGGCCAAACTGTCGACTTTGCGCACATCCGATGCTGCACTGTCAATGAACCTTTTTTTTCCCTAACTATCGACTGCAGGACTTTAACCCAGTTGCGTTTATTAAAAGTTTTTATTCAGCTCAACGCTGACAAAATACTTTGTTACGTACAGTTTAATAATAATAATAAAAGAAAAACTTACAAAGTTGTAAAACATACGGCAGTAAATATTAAAACGTACGAGTATATAGTTAATAAAATATTTTAAATTTTTTCTGAGCTTTTCGTTTGAGGAACTGGAGAGTTTGTTTGCAGTGGCCGTGCATATTGCATGCATCTGTGTGATCTGCCTAATGCAATGACAGACATTGATTGACGCCATGTTGACTCTTTTCTATTAGGCACTACAGATTTTACGTGGCTCCAACTGCGTAAGTATTATTGATGTTTATGGAGCGTAACTTAAGAAAGTATGCGGACGATAGGTTTTTCATTGGTTCGATCTACAAAATCATTCTCTAACAAAAATAGTTATCAACATAGACATACAAAAAATAGATAATATAAAATAATTCTTAGTTACTTGTTTTTCGTAGTTTGCTCGTAGCAGTTCGTAGCATTACTTTTAATGAAGTTACCTATTTTGTTTTACGTACATTCGGATCATCATCATCATATCAGCCGAAGGTTCACATTCGAATAGTTCTGGATGAATGATTACCTAACGTACCTACTTACCTACTTCTATTTTCTTTTACATGTTTTATGGTTTTAAGTCGTAGACTTACAAGTACTGCGTGTTTCATTTTCAAAGCAAATTATTCTGATTAATCTGAATTCCGCGGATTTCAGCGATTGCTCAATGGTAGTGACGTCGTATGTCGTGACGAAAGTCGTGAGTCTTTCGTAGGTATATGAGAACAAATAGTGAGGAAACTATAGCATGGTGGTGGAGTACTAGGAAGTTGTAAGAACTCAACTGTCTGGTTACCACCCTCAAGTTGAAAATCTGACGGCAATTAGGTACTGACTGATGCGTTCCGGTAGTTTTAGGTACTTATAGAGGCAGTTGTGGGAGAAATAAAGAACATTTATTATTATTATTATTAAGTTCCCAGTTTGAGACCGAGTTCAGTTATAGTATAAGCACACTAACGGATACACAGAGTGAGAGAGTTGTGGGTTATATAAATTGTGAGTAGGATAAGGAATAAAATATAAACAGCGGTAAAACGAATCGTAAACTCGAAGCTCGGGTTCCCCTTATAATGCTATGTTGAGGACATAGAAGCTGAAATGAAAAGAGAGACCGTTCAATCACGTTTCAGATAAATAAAATCCATCCACGAGAAATTCTCTCAAATTTTCATTTGCCTTGTTACGAATTCGTTGATTCGTTCGTTCATGGAATCTATTTTGTTTGAACATGGGTAGATAGAATTTATATTTGGGCCTTCACTTATAAAGGTTAGATGTATGACATGAATTCCCAATGACAAGTAAGAAAGGGTATTCATGAAATCGTCAAAATTGTGTCTGATATCACGTTATTTCATATTCATGTTGCGATCAAACAAATTTCTTCAAATAATGCATTACATAAACTTTCTCTGAAATAGGTATAATTTAATTATTGGAGATGATATTTGTATCAAATGACGTTATTTGATACACCTGCTAACAAGTAAAATTTGGCTATAATTATAGTAGCAAGATGTGTTAAATTAAAATGCAACTATATTAAATAAACGGCTCCGTTTTATGGCACAGGGTTGGGAATTTATAACATGTTTACTGTTGGTATTTCTGAAGTATTAATTACATATACATACGAGAATCTTATACGTAAGAACAATTTATAATATGCTTTTGTTTTGTTTCAGGTGTGTATCAATAATTCAATAACTATGCCAACAGTAAACATTGGTGGACGGTATGTCATTGTTCAACACAACCAACCATATTTAATATTACCGGAAATATATGAAATACTTATACTTTTATATACAAATTAAAAATATGTATTTAATTACTCTTTATTAACTTTCTATTTTTACATTTTATATTACAATTTATTTATTTTATATTTTTTCACATTTTCTAAAATATATCCGTAGGTATTTTATATTGCACATTTTTCAGTAAAATATTATGTCATGGGATTGGGATCGATATCAACTTGATTGGAAAGTAATAACTAACATTACCTATCTATTTCACGTCATGTCATATAATTTTATAAAATAAATAGTATAAAAGAAAACGGTGACTATGTTTCTCATATTATGTTTCCATTATTTAAACAAATAAGTGTACGAGCAGGCAATGGTATTTTATCGATTAATATAACAATGGTAGCTGTCACTGGCATAGATTTTCTCTACAAACGTGTCGAACGCCGGTGAAGAAAGGTCGTACCTATAATGGGCCGCTTTGACTTCGCTTACTCCACAAAAGCCAAATTTTAGCTTTGACCAAAAATACGTGACGTAAATTACTAATAATATTTTGTATGTTATTAATAAAAAATATTTATAAATTGGCAGGTATTATTTTTCATAATCCGGCAGCATAATTTATGTACACTTGTACAGGTATATATTTTATTTATTAGGTACTTATTTAGTGAATCAATGTATAATTCAGCATCATATGAACAGAAAACTTATAAAAGTAGTTGTAAAAAGCGTAAAATATTTACGTGTATAAATAAAGTATCTACTAAGTAGGTACATAGTTATTAAGGAAGTGAATTAATCATGAGTGAGGATGCTCTTCGCATAAAATCCTAAGTATTGCAAGGACTGCGCCACCTCAATTACCATTGTTGCATATTCTATGCCAATGTATCACTAGGTCAAAGAATAAAATTGACTCAATCATGATGTAATAAACGACGGCGCTTATATAAGTATGTAAAATCTAAAAGAATAAACAAAGAAAGTGCATCATGTGTATTACGTAAATCGAAACGCCGCGTTTCCAATGATCCTAACAAGAAGAAAGCATAAGCGACTTCTACGATGAGATGGTGAAGACAAGCGGAGTCACGTACGAGCAGACGGTTTATTCCACTTTCCAGTCTTCACAGGGAGTGAATAATACAAAACACATTTTTGCTTCAACTCCAGTCGCGAGTATCCCGTTTGCAAAGGCGAATGCTTTTCGTTTTGCTGACGTTCCGCAACTCAGTGTCAAGAGCAAATCATTTGGAAATGCGGGTGCTGTCGCAAGAACCCTTTTGTTTTATTGAGTACTCGACCAGCGTAATGTCGAGAATTGTCTCTCATAATTAATGTATTTTATTTTCAATCAAACCACCTCTTTTTTGGAGGAGCATCTAATCAGTTTGGACTGGAGTCAAGGATAGCATAAAAAGCTCCCAACATGTGCGTCATTAAAGCAACCCGGACCCATGTTAAGGATTCGAAATGGGTGCCCTGCGGGAGGCAGGCCCAATTACTTGACCGTGTATCGGCTATACTCGCCTCGCGGTTTTTTATTTGGTGATAAAAGAATAATATCCATTTTTTATTTTTTTATCACGAATTTGCACACATAGAATTTGATAAGTAGAAAAGTAATAGAACCCAGAAAATTTAATTCCTATGCCATACATAAGTTAACTACTTTGTACGTTTCGTTAGTACTTAGTACCTAGAGCAGGGATGGCGAACCAATGGCACGCGTGCCATCGATGGCACGCGACACAATATTTTGGGCACGTCACTGATCACAAATTCATTATGCACTATGAAAAAAGCGTGAATTAGGTACCTATTATATGATGAGCGAACGCGAGTCATCCCTACGCCTCTTTATTTACTACAAAATGTTCCTGTTTTTTAGTAAATAAAGAGTTTTGAGTTTATAGTATTTATTATTATTATTTTCCCAATAATCACAAAAGTAAAATTATTTGATGGCACGTCTATGACCTCATTAAACATTTCTTTAGAAAAATGGCACGTGGATACGTAAAGATTCGCCATCCCATACGTAATAGAATTCATGAACTTTGTAGAACTACACACACACTGCAGTAATATTACAGCGTACCTAACAAGCTGTCCCACTTTTACCTTTATATATACTTACCTATACTGGATTACTGAATATGAAGCGAGAAACAGAATGTTTTATGATATTCAATTTCAAAATTTAAAATATGTTGTTACTCAAACAACTATCTTTAAAGTACCCTGGGCTGTGGATCTAGTACCTATATAGTACAAAGATAGTGAATATTTTACGCCGCACGTAAATAGCTGACGCAGGGATACATGAAGGATTTGCGTGAAGGCGTCAGTGAATCCCTAGGGATCCAATTTACCCCACCGACTTGTAAACGCTACGCCTACCGGGCTAAGCTCGCGCACTACACGTTTTATGTCTCTCAAAATTTGCTCAACTTTGCCTACAATAAAGAAAAAAATGGTGAAAAGTTTTTCCCGGGAAGCTTGAAGCTATTTATTGTAAGTAAGAGATTTATAGAGATACGAAAGATTTCAGCTACTAATGAAGCTCTAAATGATTCTGTGGCGTTTGACAAAACTCTATTGAAAGCGTTATAAAATGACTCTACTATTTGAATTTGTTAGCTTTATATAAACATGGAAATGCATAGTTTTAAAATCGACAGCTGTTAAAATAATAATAACATCGGAAGCGACCTTCATTGTTGCTACTGCATCAAATTACTAACTATAGTATGATGATTGAAATCTGAGCGTACCTACGTGTTTTTGTTGAGCAACCAACATTTTATTTGTTTGATTGTAACATAGATATCAATTTATTGTGGTTGCAGAACGTGCAATTGGCTACAAAAATTGCGGCTCAGTTTAAGTTCTCGAAGGCATCTAGTAAAGTTTTATTAACTAATCAGCCTCCTTGATCTACAAAATGTACTCACTATACAAAACAACAATTACTTACCTAAATAACAAGCAACGTATTTGAAAACATCCGCACATTATAGTTTTGTACCTAGTTACTGTAATAATGTAGTAGATATTAGCACTATTTCAATAAATACCTAATCATCGTTAATTTTGGTTATTTTCCATAAAGTTTTTTCTAACCTAACCAGAATCCTTTTCATAACGCACGTACCCTTTAGGGCCATAGATTGTGATGTTAAAATAATATTGACAATCCATATTCAATCAACTGCCCTAATGTTTCCGCCGGGGTCTAATACCGACTAGCCCATTACATTATTGAGCAAACATTGATTGAGTTATAATGGTTGTTATTCTAACAAAGGTAGGATCGGATTTAACAGCTTTAGCCTTTTGTTTTGTGAAAGAGGAAGAACAATAGTTAAATGACATATGTTTCTGTGATTGTTCACACAATTGAATATAATAATGTCGACAGTCGCTTAATAAATTAATTTGGGTTTTTACCAGCGAACGAAGCATATTTTTTGATATAACAATAGTGTCAACTGTCAACTAGTTATCTATAAGATACATCCTCATGATAGACAGACAGACAGACAGCGCGTAGGCTTAGAAGTAAATAGTTTATAGGGTCTCTCATAAAACAAATATTTTTTTACACGTTCAATTATTTATTTTGCAGATATCTTCCTATTATTTTATAAGTTTATAGCAAAGTTACAAAATAAGAGTTAATTTTGTGCTGAGAAATAAGGTTTGATTATACTTTAAAACATAGATTGTACCCAATGCCCAAAAATTACACCTTCTAAAATGTTAGAAATCTATAATAGGTACGTAAGTAGTATTTAAAAGAGATTTTTTCCTCTTTTAACTGCAGCAGGCGCGGAATTTATTTTATCATCTGATGCCATGCGTTTGTTGGCACGCTTGTACTAGGCCATATTAAATAACACTGTACACACGAGCCGGAATTAATGTCTGCCTTTATCTTTAGCGTAATTGTATAACTAAACTATACCCGCGTAATTTTCTCTCAATCATTTATAAGTAAGATGGAAATGGAGTCCAACGTCTACTCAACAGTTACTTTCTTATGTTCTTTTTTATCCGAAGAGGATATAAAAGTTTAGTGCATTTTTGTGAATTTACGCAATTATTATTGTTTAGGTATATTATTAGAATTTATATATGTTCATATCGAATCCGCAAAATTACTTCCATGAAATCTTTCAACAGATATTATTAAAACTTTTTTAAACGTAAAATTGCCAGAAAGCTTTTTAATTAACGAACTCTATTCAGGACCTTTCGATGGTACTGCCATCACCATCCGGGCTTCTAAATTGAATTGTATTCTAATTGAATTTATTTCATCCGCGAAGAGATCGCTAATATCCTTCGCGAGAACGTTAAGTGCTTCATATAAATCCTTACTATATACCGTACGTAAAGTACAACAATATTGCAGAGTGAAAGGCAAACCGCTACCCACGAAGTGAGCGAGCCGGCTTACTGTTGTAGTCATCTGCAAGTGTAATTTAAGCTTTATGACCTTCATTACTGAGTTCACTATGACAAAAAGCTACTTTTTCTGCTCTGGAAAATAGCAATGCTATGTTATTGTTTGGATGTTCTCTACTTGGTAGGTGAATCTTTTGTTTGGGTCGATAACAAGACAACGATCGCGTTTTATACATTTTCTTGTATTATAATTATTTGTTGATATATCTTTGAAGTCATCTGAAACCGGAATTATTTATTATCATAAATTATTATTTGTGGATACAATGTAGTTTTATGATTGTTGCATAAAATTACTTTGTATTTTAAACTCATTATGATAATAACGATTTTAGATCAAAGAATAATTTAATGACTGCAAGTTTTTAACACCTTATGAATTAGCTTTATAATTAGTTAAAACACGTAAAGGTGGTATTTATTAGCTAATATAAATTAATTAAACAAAACTCGTTTAGATGATTAGCTTTGATCGAATTAAAGAATAATTACAATGAGTTAGTCTCTTGACTGACCAAAATGACAAAATAATTAATTTTATTACTCGTATACGTAAATGTTCGATTTTAATAAAATACTAGCAAAGAATATTACGATGATGATATATTGTAGGTTTTGTAAGTTTCTCGTGACTCTGACCGACCGACCCGAATTCTTTACATAGAATGATTTGTTAGTTTCTGGCTCCACAGTCCACACAATACGCCATTCTTTTATAACTCGATCCGTAAGTCACAAAAGTATTTCTCAACGAGCATTGCAATAGGGGAACTTTTAGCTGAAAATACGAGCCAAGTTTCTTCCTTTACCTTGCTGGTAAAAAATCCGTAGTCCCGGCGGCCGTGCGCCCAGACACGATAAAATTTACATGTTTCGCTTTCAGGCTTTTATTTTATTTTAAAGGGTGAAATAAGACGGCATTACGTAAAGAGAATATTCAATTAGAGACTGTTTTTAGATTTATGCAATAGGAGGCCGCCCACGCCGTTCGAACTTATTTTCTTCAATCTTTCTGCGTTTTGGTATTTTTTTATTGCTGTGCCTGAAAGAACTTTACTCAATTAATAATAATCACTTTTAAGATTATTGTACGAATTTCATATGATATGAGAAACAGTGACTAATTGTAGTGTCAAATTGTACCTACATTGGAGTTTCGTAATTCAATATGATATGAAAGCAATGCTCAGGTACGTTTTTTAATGTTTTCTCGGGAATCTGTAATTTTTTTTATCGGTAATTAGTTTCGGTTTGCCGTAGCTCAGTTCAAGTAGCAAGTAAATATTTTTCGAGCCACATTTGCGGCGAATTGCCTTGGCGGCTCATCACTATTAAGATAGTCAAGTAGGTACTAAGGTGTCTGAATAATTTGGCAAAAAAGCGAATGTTGGTGGAACAGGTTTTGCAATGAGACATTCTCATTGAAATCGGATCTGTAGTTTGTCTGAAAAATCCATTATTTACAGGTGTCAGAAACGCTACCTTTATACGTTATTAGGTATTTCATTGTGTTGTTATTACATTACGAGATTTGTTTGGTATAAACGTATAAAAAATGTAATGTTTGTAAGGGCGACGAAGTGTGTAAAAATGTGACGTGTTCTAATAAATCAAATAGAAGCTTTTTCACTCCTGACGGGTAAGGGCCGTTTTTCCCTTATTCTTGAAACAAGAACATAGGTATTTATATTTCCGCAGCTTCACTTGCTTTAAATTGAATTTTGAACTTTATTGTAATCGCAGAGATATTACACATAATGGATATAATAGGTACTTTAATACTATAAAGTAATATAGCTAGATGATGATGATGATGATAAGAAACCCAACTCTGAACAAACAGTCGTATTCACACAAATGTTTGTTTTATAGGTAGCAAACAAACATACGGCGGGCCTGATGGTAAGCGGTTAGCCTTAGCCTAATACTTAGATTCTTGCAACATATTATTTGTCATCTAATAATATCTATATTTTAAATGGGATTAAGGGATAAGTAAGTAAGTATAGATTTAAACAAATATCATACGGTGTATTTCAAAATTAGGCCCTATATAAATTCAGTTCACTGTCTGTCATATCAAACTTGCTGATATGTATTTTGGTGTGTATGTAGTAGGTAGGTACGTGTAGAGATCTAAATCATTATTGGAATATTACAAACTAGCGACCCGCCCCGGCTTCGCACGGCTTTTATCGGCTTTTCTGTACTATAATATGGATGTATTATACATGTAAACCTTCCTCTTGAATCACTATATCTATTTAAAACCGCATCAAAATCTGTTGCGTAGTTTTAAAGATCTTTGCATACATAAGGACAGACAGACAGCGGAAAGTGACTTTTTTATACTATGTAGTGATGTGTGATTTGTAGCTTATAGGATTTATCTTAATGACATCCTCAGAACTACATAGTTGCCGTGTAAATCGTCGTCGGGTAGATCCCGTAGTATAAATATTATGGAACGTCGTATAAACAAGACGGAGAGCGCACGGCACCGCGGGCGCGGCGCAAACAAATTATTACCACCACTGTTTCTCAAACTTCTCTACATTCCATTTGATTTCATTACTAACCGACTATATAATATAGACTAGTATGAAAATTTTATCGTTTAAACAATACCTATTTAGGAATACAAGTGAAGTTAAATGAGGAAAATTTTAAAAAATATTATGTTTTTGATTTCATAATTTTAGATATGTATAATATTATTTTTTAAAATACCCCACTAACATTACAAAAATCTTAGAAAAATAAGTTTCAGATTAGAGATTAGAAAACCATTTATTTTCTACAAATGTTTTGAAAATGAAATGAAAGTGATAAGTGTTATGTAGGTACACAGGTATACCTACATATAATGCATACAAAGTACCTATATAATAGAGAAAGACATGGCGAGTTATTATACCATAAAAACGCTCATCATTCACAAATAATTAAATTATCAAACTAAAAAAGTATTTTTGATCCCTTATGAAACCAAACGAGTTCTGTTCTTGTATATTTATATGTTTTAATAAAAAGCGGCATTTAATTTTTCATCCCATTTTCAACGCAACGGTATTCTTTATTGTGACATAATTGGATCGGTTGCGAATATAATTTCATTTTAATAAAAAAATCAACTGTTTGACAAAATATTTAAACAACTTAGCTAAGATTTTAATATCACTGAACTCATAGATCAATAAAATATACACAAACTTTTTTTTGCATGAAAATGTTTATTTTTCCAAGTCCAATGAAAATATCAATATTTTTTTTACTATGTATATAGGCCTGTGTTTGACCACAATCTCACCCACTAAATACTTTTATTTATTATTTACGAGTAGGTACATAAAGTATATCTAGTTATCTTATTTCTATGTTCCTAGTATTAGAATATCTATTAGTTTAGAATCAAACGTAGGTCACGTGTGAACAGTGTCTCAGGTTTACCACGGGCGAACATTATAGAATAATGATCACAAACCCACAAAATACTTTTATTTGTTGAAGAAAATTTATGTTGTAAAATATATCCAGTAAAAGTAAAGAGCGTTTTTGGGAACCATTGGTCATAAGAGATGAGGTAACGTCTAGCACATGTGGTTTTAATGGGGTGCACTCTAATCTAGTGATGCTTTATTTCTCCTTTATACCGATGTCATTCGACTAAGCATCGTGGCAATATGGAACGTATTCTATTTACCATTTTAAGAAAAAGTTAATGTAAAAGAGCGATTGAGACATTGACTTAGGCCTAATTGCACCAACGTAGCACTAACCCACGAGTTAAATATGGCTATGTGACAGAATTTGTATAGAGAATCTGTCAACGTTGGTGCAACTTGGCCTTAGTCCAGAAAGGCGCGGCGTGGCTTTTACAAAATCTACACCTTTAAGTACAAGTGTCACCTGTCACGTATTAGGTATTGAAAAATAGCGAAACACTGAGATCGATTAGTGCACGAAGTTATAAAGCGTAGAAATAAAGAACGTCCGAAACTAATCAAGTCCCACGACCTGGCTCGTCGCCTCTCCCAATGGTTACTACGTATTTTAATCAGACATTCCTAAATGGATTTTTTTATCAAGCGACGTGCTGAGCGGAATCGTTCCTTTTAATTTTTTACGGCGGCAAGTCGAGATTCATTGAAACAACGTGGAAACAAACTGTACCTGTTAGGTTAAGAATGCGTTGAATTGCTAAGAATTCTCACATGTTGATCGGTGACGCCTTGTTGCACGTGTTATTAAAGCATTGTTCTCGTAATTATAAACAATTTATCCCGTTTTTATAATGTTCAGTTGACGTTTTATGTGTAGCGAAATGTATCTTTTAATTATACTTTGTCTCAGAAGTGACAGTTAGATATTGCTTGGACCATTTTAAATCTTATCTGACAACACGCTTCACTGGTTTTATTGCGTTGCATCGTTAAATGTTTGTAATGGCAGGTAATGATAGTCGGACGCTCCATTGTCTACAGTTACGCTAGATTTGATAATTCGTCTATTACTTATTAGGTACATTAAATGTACCTAATGTTGTTGCTTACAAATTTTGTAAGCAACAATCGGGAAAAAACTTGTTTGACATTCGTCTCTGTTGAGAGAATATATCTATTCAATCCAATTTGTTTTCACTCAACAGCACTCAAAAAGGAAGTAGTTTTAACGTTACTGAATGGAGTACAAACTGTTACTAATTTTAATCCAGGAACGAGTCGACTAACGACCGGATATTTTTGGGACGACGCCTTTTGGACGCCACTAAAAAAAAACTAAGCCCGTCCGCGCTTCTCTTAATTTATGAACACCCTATTTTATCGGCTCACTAAATTATGTTGCTCTAAATTAATTTCTAACCATTTTCCATTCTATTCTTGTGCGGCTTGGACTTAAGACAGTATATCAAATACTTATTATATCATTAAGTTGTAAAAACATGTAACTGCCCTAAATCTTGATATAAAATTAATTAAAACGAAGTTGTACAAGCTTACGGCCCGCCCGATAGTAAGCGGTAATCGTAGCCTGTAGACGCCTGTAACACCCACTACACGGAAAGGAGGAAAGGAATCTGCAAAGTAGTACCTAATTCGGTATCCCTCCTCAATGAGCTGAGGCGATCGAACCTCGAGCTGCAGGAACCTCTTGTATTGAAAAGTAGGGTAAGTAAATTGGGCCTTAGTGAAATAATATTAAGAATCGGATTAATGGTGGTGGAGATTACCCTTCATACATCTACCTACTTATACATACTCTCACGAAATTTGCTCGCTGTCTTTATAATATTAGTATAGAATTATTTATTATTAACTAGAACAAGGTATTCACTTATAATATAGACTATAGAATAAAAGTAACCTACAAATATACTAATTCATTGTTTTATTTTAAAAGTATAGACTTTTATATTAGTTTAGTATAGATATTTACATTGAACTAAATAACATGTTATACGAAGTAAAAATGTGGTTAAGGCTTATAAAGGATAACTGGAAACAATGGAAAATTTTCAACATGAACCTCGTCCTAATTGAACGGCCGAGTGACAGATTCTCCATCCCATTTGTGTTCCCAACTCGAGACTAGTTCGTTGGATACAATATTCAGTGTAAGTGCTTCAGACTAATTTATTTGTACTTCTTATTATTTTATTTTACTTTTAGTTTAGATAAATTTATCGTTCTTTGGAAGCCGTTAACTAATTACCTACGTAAGTACAAAATGTTTATAAAAAATTTGTCGCTTTCTGACACGTCAACAACCATAAACAGCAGATCACGTACATATTCTTAAAAATGTATTTGAATTTATTTTTCAAAATGTAAGTAAGTAGGTACACTAAAACTCCATGATGTAGAAATTATAATTAAGTAGGTTTTTATAGATGTAGTTATACCTGTATGTTTACAAAACACTTGTTTACTTTATCTTTCCATATTAGGGAAACTTATAATTCAGCTACTTATATTGCTGACTGATGACTATTGGAACTGTTGATCATGCTATTATAAATATAAATGTAACATATTTTCTCCAAGCATTTATTCCAATATAAAAATATGCGCACTCATAATCTCTATTAATATTTGTAACATTATTATCGGTTAATTCACAAGTCGATTCATTAACCGAGCTGTAACGGTCTGCATACATATTGCGAGTTAGCACTTCGTTAACTGGATACAAAGTAATTAACTGTGAAGTCGTGTTCCTAACACAAGTCCCAAGTTGCTCGGAGAACTCGCCGGAGAAATTTATCGCTCTTTATTCTTAAAAACAGCAAAAAACGTCTCGGTAATTTATTAAAAAGAAACAATTACATTACGAGAAAAATCTTATTCTTTTAAACTCGAATTTTTACTTGGATTTTACTGCATAGATTTATGGGTATTAGGGAATGTTATGTTAATGTTGATTTTCAAAAATAAGTTAATAAAGATTCGCCTGAGTCTACTTGTTTTATAATTGTCAGAAAACGTTATGCAGGTAGGTACATTTTAAAAGTAGAAGTGGTTTTAGTTATATTGTAGTAGGTACATAATACTATATATCCGCTTTGACAGAAGGTCAAGTATTTAGATAGGTTAGATAGTAACAAAAATACATTGCATTAAATTGTATTAATGTAACTGCGTGTCGTGAACATTTGGTAGGTAAAAATAAGAAAAATAATATCAAATGTAGGTAGGTACCTACATTTGATTCCAAATTCTTATTTCAAGATATAGGTGATACATGACTTGTCCGAATGATATCTAAAATTAAATGAAACATAATGCAGATAAAGCCTTATGGTTAAACTTCTATAAATGGAAGCTGTAATGACAGGTTGCGTTCGTGATTCGCGATCGGCCGGTCCAGTTGTGTCCGTACTGGGTATATATGTCATGGTGATGTTACGAGGTTACCCGCCCAGCGTACATTAGTATTATTCATTATATAGAAGATTTATTTAAGAATTATTATTCATTATACTAAAGAGTTAATAGTTTTTATATAATCATTTTCAATAAATTGTATATAACCAGTAATATAAATAACGTGGTACAATGTGGACGAAATAAACAAAGAAAACAAATATTTGGTAACCATTTATGAAAATACAATATGATTTTCTCCTGAACTCAATAGTATGTAGTCACTGGTACTAATCAAATGTAATAAATAACCAATAATGGGATTCTTTGAGTTCTTTTTACTTTGAGTTTTCTTATAACCTACATGTCGTCCAAAGTATTAAACACAAAAAAATCCTTTAAGTAAGTATATAATTTGGCTCTCAAGCGTAAGAATGTCTTGTAATTACCACTGTGCTAAGGATTCCTCACAAATGTACCGAAATTCTAAATGTAAATAGTATAGTTTGCTTTGCTATCTACAGGGCTATTGTAGGGAACTTCTGTCTTCAGGTGTTAAACAGCGAATAGACTTATATTCTTCCTGATATATCCATATATACCTACTATGGTTATACATATATTCCAACACTCTATCTTTCAGTGTTTCTTCTGGCTAAATACCGAAATGCCACTATGTGTAGATATAGGACACTCTTGAATACATGAGAAGTACCTAATACCTTCTAGGGCCCAAAAAATTAAACAATGGAATTTCAGTATTTGGCCAATAGTATTTTAAATTTACCGTAACTGTCATTATTTTGACATGTAGGGTATCTGGTGCTGTAATTACTGACAAAAATAAAGTGGATAATGTAAATCGTGTCAACCAATAACCTGTTATCAGAACCTGTCCTGTCAGGTGTATAATTTCTTCGGAAGTCACAATTAACCCGAATTTATATACGGAAAAATGTCAGTATTTTCCTTCTGAACTTCTGCACTTCATAACGGTTATTTTAATTATATGGCAGCAAGCTATTTTCGGAGTAATATTTTGTTATTGGACATCTGCCAAAGTAACGTACACGTTTTGATTTATTAGATGTTACATAATCAAAAGCCCACGCAAATTGGCATTAATTATAATTTTGCTAAAATATCTAAGCTAAAAAATCGTTGAGATCCAGATATAAGGTAATATAACAACTTTCTTTAATACCTACCGCAGTTAGAATTTTTGGGATAAGAAAAGATATCTATATTTTTCCTATAGCTTAATAATTTAGATATAACATAACACAGCAATTCAAATTCAAAACAGCATAAGAATATGACATGTACGTACTGTACTACCTACATAGGTATGTAATTTACCAGGTTCGTATATGTCTTCCCATATATGGAGACTGGTTTAACGAGTATGTACTACGTTGACTCTACACTCATTGTTCTGTTCCTATAATAATGATCGTTCGAACACGATCGCTTTCTACACACTTTGCTTTAAAATTACCTCTTGGTCGCCGTCCATAAACAATGTATTTTGAAACTGCTAGTGGTGCATAGACCATAAACAAAAATAACTTTTTGTAAGTATGTATCTATTATATCTACTTGAAATGATCCAGGAAAATGTTGTATATTTTTATTTAGCAAATTACCATATTGTATGGCTCTAGGAATGGCGGTATAGATTGTGCGATGATATGTCAGTCAGTCTTGGACTTTATATTTTATTATATACCTTGTAAAACTAGACTTTCCACTCTTTTACGAAAAATATCTTATGCAATATGGTCTTCAGCATTTTCATGGATACCAACATAAGTAGCTTTGCAATTTGAAAGAAATTGGCAAGCCACATTGTTAAATACGCCAATAATCTAACTGATAGGGAAGAAAAAGGCGAACATATCCAGAAAAGTTCCAAACGGAACAGCTTCTTATCAGACCAGCTGATGATTTGGTAAATATATTTACTATACGATATACCTACAAGGAACTCTGGAGTGCGTTTGTACCATTGACAAACTTGAAGCATGATCAGTTCGAAACTTTCTCGCTTGCAAGCAGGGGGTTTATTTTCGCCATATTTGCATCTTCATAGATATTTCATATCTGAAGTGAATTCGTAATACGGAAATTTCATCGACCTGTCATCTATCTTTCATTTCATCAAATTTAACAGATTTGTATGGAATTTCGTTATATAGCCCAATTTTACACGAAATTATGTTTCTGCGAATCTGTTAGATGATACCTGTATGAGGCTATATGTTTCGTAGTAAAGTGGCAACAATAGGGAGGCAGTTATCATGGTTCACTCTGTCAGTTGTTGGAAATAAAAACCTTCTTTTGTAAAAGTTTATACTACTTTTAAGACAAGCGCATTGTCTGCTTATATTGGTCAGGTGCAGGTAGCCGCTGGCACTGCACACAAATTGAAGCCTTATGGCACATATATCAACTCGGAAAGGGATTGTAACCGTACCAACTCGAGCCGTTTAGTATTCTTTGTATGAAATTCCCTACTGCAACGTACACTAATCGGAAACGTAACGTAATCGCCTCGCCTTGGGACAAGCTCACAAATGGCTTACGGCTAGGCGTCGCCGAGCTTACGGGTCGTCCCGAGTAGCCGAATCGACGCTTTTGTTACATGCTTACTGCTTGACGCCTTGTTGACGGCGAGGCGATACGATGACGATCCCTTTCCAAGTTGATACATGTGCTACGATCATTATAGTGATATTGGCTGATAAAATAGTGATTGTCAATCATTCGTATACTTCCCACGCCTTTGTTATTTCACAACATAGGTAATCGATCGTGATTAATGTAGAATTAATTTGACATCGAATGAATATAATTGATTTTCGTGTTATATAAACGTGTTTTTACCTATTAACCTATTATAGTTAATGCAAATAGTATTAAATGTAACAGAAATGTTTCGCTCGATTTAGAATTGAAATACCTAATTGAAAGCAACAATGGCTATAATATATACCTAGGTATTCAAACAAAAATGAGTCAGTACAATTTACCTATTTCTATTAAGTACCTACCTACTTAATTCATTGTCAACGATCTAAGTTATATTAGTGTATGTCACTATTTTAAATTTTCTACCTATTTTTAAGGTGAGAACCTTCAAAAAGGAAAAACGGAAGTCTATTTATTAAACATTTAACGAATTACTGTTTATTAGCCACCTAAATAAAATTTATTTTAAGCAGTGCAACACAGTACATGTCCTTTATCTACATTTATACCTATATATCTACGTATATACCTCTACTAAGCAAGTTGACTTGCTTGTTGGACTTGTTGTTCTGAAAACACAAAGAGTTTTGAATAACACATATTATAATGCGTTTGGTATACGTATATATACCTATATAGGTATACTTGCTTAGAATTATTATTCTTTATATTCTTTATTACACATATATTATGTAAATGTCTAGTTTTACAATTATAAACGCTATAAAATATAATGCATGAAACACTACAGCATCCGCTGTTAAAAATATGGTTTCCGATGATGATCATTATCACATAGATATAATTAGTTTGCGTTGCTTGGTCGTCTGGAGGGTGTCATATAGACGATCGAGAGATTATTAAATTTTTGGTAGATAAGTACATATTTATTAATTATAAAAAATATATTATTTCAAGAACTTCTATAATCTTAACTTAGTTTTAAATTAACTTGAACACCAACTTTTTACAATTTATATCAGTAGATAGATAGCAAAGATAGTAAGTACCTTTGCTCCGCGATTTGATTCGTGTTTCTGGGTTAAATAGAAGCCCATAGAGCTCAAAAGATAATGTAGCTTCCTATTAGGGAAAAACTTTTCAAAATCAGTCCAGTAGTTCCTGAAATTACCTCCTACATCCAAACTAACAAACAAACTTTACTTGTTTATAATATTGATATACATTAGTGGCGGAAGATATATGCATAAGTTACGTCCCAGTTCTTAGCTGCCGCCATATTCAAATGTATGTTATTAGTTGTTAATACATGTAAAATGGCAAATGTTTAGATACCTTATGTAACTGAAAAGACCTGGAACATCATAGAATACTGAAACAATAGGAACGAATTAAAACAGTGCTGGAAAATGGATTCGTTACGAATGCGAAACGCGACCCAGTTCTATAGTATACCTACCTAATAACATGCTTGTAGCACCTTGTAGTGGCAGTCTTTTATTTAAGAATTATAAATACTTACCAAAAAAAAAATTGCGAATTATCGTTAGGCCTGTTATTAGGCAGTTTAAAATGCGACGTCGGAATATTGCCGTATAACCTACCGCATTATCGAATTACGTAATCTAAAGGCCTAAAGGTTTAGCCATAAAATGTACATACCTGTCTCCTTAAATTATGAGTACCTGTTAAAAATAAAACTTTTTAGCGCATTCTATAAAAATATTTGTTACTCCAGTTGCAATAACGTTGAAAGTCGAAGAGCTACCTACACAGATACATTTGAAATTAAAATATTATATGTTACAATGTGAAGTCACGGTTCAAAATTGCTCCATGTTACTGTTTCTCGGAGGTTCAAACGCATCGTTACAGTAATTTAGTGTAAACTTGTTTATGTGTATAATTGCCATGTACCGTTTATTCAACGTACACTCTTGACCCGGATACATTGAGGATCAAACGAAAGTATTGTTACAGAACGCATGTGATTTATTTGTAAATCTTTTGTGTGCTATATTTAGCGATGCATTCAATAAGTCAATACGTGGTTACCTAAGGAAATCATTTGATTATTGCACTAGCTTTCTGCCCCGCGGCTTCACCCGCATTCTATAAAATCTCTTTCGTAGTGGATGTATACACTTCATATCACATGCTTCATGTCTCTTGGACCAGCGGTTTAGACTGTGCATTGATATGTCATTCAGTGACTCTTAGTCAGGGACATTGAATTTCATATACCTACCTATAATTAATATACACAAGAGATGTAACAATTCTTGTGTAACCTTACACTACTACCTACTACTTATTTATTTTTTTACATTTAATTAAATCACTAACTTCTCTTATCGACTATAAGTACTTACGAGTACTAATATACCTATTGAAACATTTTTAAAAACACATTCCCTACATTGCGAATTTACGACTTAATTAAAAATGTATTGGATAACTAGCTGTTCCGCGCGGTTTCACTCGCGTTCCCGGGATAAAAAGTAGCCTATAACCTTCAGGAATAAGTAATGTAGCTTCCTATTAGTGAAAGATTTTTTCAAATCGGTTCAGTAGTTTCGGAACCTATTCAATGCAAACAAACAAACAAACATATAATCAAATCTTTCCTCTTTATAATATTACTATGAAATGCCATCCAAAAAATTAAAACATTATTATGAAGCTGCGAATGTGACAAATTTAACCCTACAGGTATCAGTAATAATAGACAATAAGACAATTATTCTAATAGTATTTTTGTAATGCCTGCCACGCCGATCTGTGTAGGTAACGTGTGATGCATAAGGAGAACTAATAATAACACGCGTGCAAGCAATCAAGCGTCGATAACACCAAGGTTATACCCAAGGCAAGGGACCAACTGGATGCTCCAATTGAATGGAAAAAAAAATATAACTTGCTTGATTTAATTATTTGCAGATTATAAATTAAATTCAGATGCTTAGAATTCTTATTAGACTCTATCTATTTATTTTGTACCTACTGTGTGCGTGCCTTATCCAAGCAGTGCAATATATTTAAATATTATCAATGAGCCTTGTTGTGGGCTCTTCTTTTACACAAGCTTGAGTGTGCCATAAATGTAATGTCAGTTTACCAACTCCTAATATTATGAGTAAATAATATATGTGGTATAAGTATTAGCAGTGGCTGCAGATGGACGGCGGCAGGTGCCTTTTTTTACATAAATATATAGATTAAATTTGATTTCATTAAAATACTTAAAATTTAGTTATCTTAGCAAAAAATAGCAATTATATTTTTTTCAGGATTAAAAGTGTATATAAAGTATAGAAGTAGAGTTAAATACAGTAATTTTACTCAAAGTTTTAGTCTAAAATATATGAGACACTCTAAAAACATCTAAAGAATAACAATTTGTTAGCAAATTCAATGAAATGACGTATTTTAAAATTTATGATTACAGACCTATTTCGGTTTATAATTTTAATTAAGTATTTTGTTATTTGTTTCAGGTAATAACGTCGTCAACAACAGATCTTGAAAAGGGTAATGCGAAAAATTATGAGGATTTTGAAATCCTACTTTTCTTTTATATTAGGTAGTTAGAGAGTAATATGACTAAATGATTGCAAGGGTTTCAATAAGACGAATTGATAGATTTACGATACCCTGGAATCAAATATGGTATAATTTGTATCCCAAGGAAACATGATGGGAACACAGTCAAAACTGCAGGCGGAAACTAGTCTTAAATCTTAAATACATAATCATTATACTTTGTAGGTACTCGATCGAGGATAATATTATGTCCATTCCATTGTCAGATTTTTTCATTCTTCTCAAAATTCAGTCAACAATTTTAGATTAAATTTGCTCTAAAATATAATGTAGTGACTCGCACCACTTCATCCAAACTGGAAATAAAAAATATCATAACATTGCATAATCAAATCGACATTGTTCGATATTAACTAAATATCCTTGTCCTGTATTTTCAAATCGTTTGTAATGTATTATTAGAATGCTGGCAGCAGACGATTCAATCCTAATAAGGCTGAGTAGGTCTACTCATGTGGGGACACCTGATGCCGTTATACGTAGATTCGGGCTAAATTACACAAAGTTATTTTAATTATTAATGTTCCTAAAATTGACTTTGATGAAATAATTTATTGCGGTTACAAATTCACACATATTTATATGTATGTATATAGATATTATGTCAGGTTTTAGTAAAGGTGCTGTGCTGGTATTCTACAAAAAAAATATCGCACTTTTGGAGACAACTTGAACTAAAATACAATATTTTTTGCAAATGAAACGAAAACGTAATGTAGCTTCGCAAGTTTCCACGAAAAACTTGTCCGTGATCAGTTTTTGTTTAAGGTTAATTTCAGTTAACATTTGGTACCTAATAATAAAACATGTTTATTAGATCATTAAAAAATAAACTATCTTCTTGTCATCCACTTAACAAAACGGCATGTAATAATTACCTTTACATTCATATTTACAGTGTAGGTAAACAAAGTTCCTATGTGAGTGTAAACAAGCCTATTTACATGAAGGTACCGGGTTGTAATCATTACATCAACACGTTTTCGATCGCGTGTGTTACATCAAATACACAGTTCTTTTCATCTTTAGCTACCTGTATCGCTATCAGGAAACGGTCCATGCAGCCAGCCGGCAGATATTACGATTCGTTCCGTCCATGACGATTATGCAAGACCACAACTCTCCACAGACTGCACTATACTTACGCTACACACTTTCTAAATCCTTTCTACTTGATTAATGTTTATATGAAAACTGTTTTTAAATAAAAAAATCTAGGAATAAATACGACACTAAAATATTTGATTTTAGCTGAGAAAAGTATTTTGCCATGAAAAGCGTTTACCGGATAAAAAGTTTACTTATGTTAATTCAGGATAAAATCTATTTGCCAAGTTTTATTTAAATCCATTCTTGATTGAGTCATCATCCAAACATCACAGCATCCAAACCAACACATTCACATTTATGACATTAGTGAGATTTACAGTGATACTCATTTTTTTTAATACCTACTATAAAACTATACTAATTTTATTATTTTAGTATTTAGAAGCTATAAAACATAGTTATGAATATTTTCAACGGTATAGGTACTTAATGATAACCTTATTTTAATTTTATTAAAGATATAAACAGTGGAATAAACTCTTTTGATTTATATGTACCTATAATACCAAAAATGATAGGTATGGTAGCATAGGTTTTTGCATTATACTTATATTAATTAAAATTTGTAAATTGGACTCAAGAATGTAGGTACCGCCAAAATAGTTACCTAATTAAACATTAAACACTCGCAAGTCATAAATTGCGCTCATCATATACGTTCAGTAGACATTACCATTATAACGACTTGAATATTTAATTCCACGTTGTAATTAATGTCACTTAGGCAAACGTCGTCGTGTTGTTGTTGTCAGCAATTGCTGTGGATTTGTCAATGCAATATTAACCGCTCAAAAGCGATGCTACGCAATGACTGAGTACGGAATCACGCTTGCGGCCGCGCTGATTGCAAATCAACGTCATTTGCCGGAATCAAAGCGGCTAAATCGTTATCTCATTAAAGCTCATTCGAGCCTATGACATGACATCGCCAAACGTGGGAATGCTAATTCAAAATCCATGAAACGTTGGGTATCAGTTCGTTTGAATCGGAGTGTACCTACCTACATCGATAGGTTGGTGTACGAGTCCAGTTATCTCGCACAGATATGTTTCAATTAATTCTATGGGTCTATTACACTCAAGTAACAAAAGAGTTGGTCTGTATCGCTGTGTGGTAACATTTGTGACTAGTGGCGCACGCGCACGCCGCGCGGTTCAGTCACGAGCGTGTCGCAACCATAACGTTCGACGAGGATAGGTTCTTGCAATAGCGCGTGGAACTACATTCGGAAATGGCCAGCCTTTTGTTCAACGTATCACTGGTTGAGACACTCTAATGATACTGCTCCATCTACTTGCTTCTTATACTAGGATTAATCGAAAATGGATGTAAATACCACATCAATATTCGATTGGAAAAAGAACGACTTTATTACAATGTGTTAAAGAAAATCCCTTTCACTGGAATTTTATGGACTCGGGTTTATATCTCAGTATACGGGGTGCATTTACGATGTCATGCGCGAACGTAAATTTTATGATCTTGGTTGGACAGATTTTTAATAGACTGACCGATTTATAGATGTAGGTACCTACCATAAAAAAATGACTGCTTATCATACCACATAAGATATCATAATGTGATATTTATGCAGGAATTGTAGGTAATCAAGGCTAATTTACATACGTGCGTGAATTATTACGCACCGTGTAGGTCAAAGTTAATGCATTACTCGCAGTAATTAACAGCTATTATTGACGTAAATATAATGGATTCAAGAACAATGAAACATAATAAGAGTATAGTCATTGCACTGT
Organism: Tethea ocularis; assembly: GCA_963555595.1. Classification (NCBI taxonomy): domain Eukaryota; kingdom Metazoa; phylum Arthropoda; class Insecta; order Lepidoptera; family Drepanidae; genus Tethea; species Tethea ocularis. The sequence continues at coordinate 6,478,538 of OY741966.1, forward strand.
ACGTAAATCATATTCATAACTATCACTGAAGCGCATATTGGTTTTCAAATTATGTGTCGTCATCGATATATGTGTCGTATTATCAATGAAACCACAGATTCCAAAAAGGATCTCCATGACTGAAATGGTACTGTTATATCTACCAACTAAACCACTCAGAGTAAAACACAAACAAATATTTTCATACACGGATAAGTTTATCCTGGGTGGGATTCTAAAGTAGGTAGTAGGTACCTTACTTACTTACCCATCAAATATGCATAACACGCCTAATGTCTATAGAGTGCTCAATCGAACAAATTAAAATAAAAAGCTTTTATCTAATATAATAATAAATTTTTATTTAATTATGTATTAAATAAATACCTATATATACATTTATTGTAAGTAAATGACTTAATAATGTAAAATAAATAATTTATAAAATCTTACAAGCAATATACCTAGGGGCCTGGTAACAAAAGTTATTCATGCAGAAGAATCTACGTTTCCGTTAACATATTAATTTATATGTATTTAGGTGGCCTTTGTTATTATTACGTGTTTAGTAGGTATGGTACTTCTTCGTTGAGTATTTTGAGTTCTTCGTCACGCCATGACTTAATTAATTACTATAAACAGATCTTATGTGCGTTTCGTTTACTTTAATCTTAATTAGCATTGTTACATCATACATATACAAGTAGTATATAGATATAGGTATCTACCTTCAGTTCAGATAGTATCAGAGGAAATACTGCATAAAAACCTACTCGGTATGAATTTAATAGCATCAAGGTCGCCACGTTCACACGACGATGTTTTCAAACATGTCTCAAGTACAGAACCGCATGGGAAATTTATACACATACACATATCGTACCTATTCGCATGATTCACACGCTCGTAAGACTATTGGACCAATATTTAAGTTATAAAATTTTCTTGATCCTATATTAAACTTTCTTCGAATTTAAAGGTACTTATTTATACGAAAATTTCGAACAAAATTTAACGTAAAGTTAAATTAAGTTTACGTAAATTACATATTGAGCGAATCGGTCCGAAATTGCTTTTTCATAATGTTCTACGCTACAAAGCTTTTCCAACATTAGAGTACGTACTCGTATTTGTATTCGAATAGGCGGTCATCACTATTTTTTTGTGAGGGAATCATTACCGTGTAATACAATAAAGGTACGCTACTCGGTCTCCGCTTATTACGTTTTTTTCATAAGGATAAAAACAGACATTTGACAAAGTCTACTTCGCAAAAAATTCTGGGAAAAAATATCAAGATCACTGCCAATGGCGAGCGTGGAATCTGTGACCACGATAAAGGTCACTGTTTACAGGCTATCCGAGGTGAAACAGTGTTCATGTTTTATTTTTACAAAAACGTCTTATTTATTTACATATTCCTGTTCGTGTCAGTAGTTTTGTAGTAAGGAAATATGTGTAATAAATGATATCCATTTATATTTCACTAACATTCGTATTCGTAACATTAAATAATTATCGTTCGTTTCAGAGTCACACACAATCGTAAAATAAATATTTAAAAAATGACAATTATTTAGTTCATATAACACATAAAAAAATGATAAATTATGTTCTTGACTAAAATGACAGCAAATGTGTTATTTGTGCGCTACTTTCTAAGACAAGTTGTGAACCCAAAACTTTCGTGACAAATATCAGCGATTCATCAATATCACGGTGAATTTGAGCCGTGGCTCACCCTTCCATTATCTCTAGACAGCGTAACGTCTCTGGACGCCATAAATCCACGTGGAACAATGTGTTACTAAGAGCCGACAATAGCATATTGATGTCAAGATCGCTAGGTCTGTTGGAACGGACTTCTTTATCTATTCTTTTGAGGGTCAAATGTCAAACACATGCTATGGGTATATAAAAGTAATCGGTAAGATATCAATGTTTACCTCCCGTCCAAGGGTACCGTAAATCACCGTAAATCATGTGTCACCAAGAAACAATAAAATGTGGCTAACTATTAAGAAGTATGACTTTGCAGCTAATAGGTATATTAATTGCAAATATACCAGCTAATTGGTGAAGTATCCTTAGAAAAAGATAATAATTAATTATGTCAGCTGATTGAATGCTGTCCTTGCGGGTTTCATTTGTAACATTATCAGTGAGTTAAAATAATAATCAATCGGGGACGAACCAAAATAATAAATAAAACAAAGAAATATTCTTGCGTGTTCGTTGTGCAAATAATATCAATTTAATATTTATAAGATTACTAGCTTCCGCCCCGCGGATTCAACCGCGTTCCCGATTTTAGTCCGGATTTTTTTTCAATATAAAAAATTGTTGACATATGTAGATGTTTTGGAATATGGTAGGGTGGGGAAGTCAGGGGGACATCCGTGGCCAGGTGCCGGGAAGTGGTGCCCTCGATGCAGTGGCCGTGCGCTCTGTACCAAGTTGTAACCGCACAGTACAGGATGTTATGCTTTGCTGGCCCTGCTTCAAACTACCCATATTGTACTGGCATTATTATTTTAATTATTACTTATCATTAGGCATGAATAGACGAGAAGTATGGTTAAACATTGAGCAATATTATTTATATTAGAAATAAGCAAAATTTTTAAATCTGTGGCAAAATACTATTTCAAAATATACTGAAGTTAGGGTTTTAGCAGAATGAGATTTCCTGAAACTTTAGTTTCCTTTTAGATTCAATGCTTTTAGTAATAAATACTGTGTAAACTTTTATTGTAATATTACTTTACTATATTTTCTACAGTAATGTAAAAACATTGCTTGATCATTTGACAATTAAAAATTCGCAATGAAAGTTATAATGTCAACATGCAATGGAAAATTACAACATTCTAAAGTTCAAAATAATTTATTACCTACCTAGCTAATACGCAATGATTTCAACTATTTTGAATGCGTTTTATATGTTGTGTGAATAAAAAAAATCAAGGAAATTCACGATTTCGTTTAAAATGCTTGTATGCTATCGCGAAGAGAAAATGGATTTTTAGGAAATCTTGTTGTAATTTTAAGTGAGGCATGGAAGTAGGTACCTGTATATACTACTTATACACTATAATATGGTGGGTGTATCACTATGCTTGTTTATTCATAGGTAACCTTAGCCCAAATAGATAATAACTTTACTGACAATTATTCTCTTAAAAAAAAATATTTTTTTTCCTAATGGAAGGAAGTAGGCACTTACACTTATTGTGAAACTGTTGATTTTAAGCGATAAGATTAACGTGTTCATACACACTTACGAAATTGTAAGTACCTACTTATACATACATATATTCTAAGTAAAGGTCTCTTTTTTTATTGATGACTAGCTTCACCCCCATTCCCAGTTTTAAGAAAGATCATCTCCTTTTAATCCACCTTTCGTCTCCATAATTATTTATGGGAATGTTTTCAAAAACGTACTGATGAGTAATAATATACCTAATTGTGTTTGTTAGTCTAATTTACCACGAAACTTTTTATTACACAGCTATGAGTACCTATGTTAGCATGGTTTAATGTCCCAAATCTAACACGTCGGTTTCCTAATGTACCTGTAGCCATGTCTCGGCTCGTTACCAATGCCTAATGGTCGCTCCACTTTTATATGAGTTTTGTTTTGTAGCTCGCACAATGCTCACGTATCGTGTAATGCCTCTTAATGCTTTATTTAATGATCAAATACATTGCTTATGTTTTGTATTTTATTATTTAGGCACTGAATATTCATAAGCTTCAAAATGTAATAAAATAGGTTCAAAAGAACCTATGCCTTCATATACAAAATCTGGTATTTGTATAAAAATGGAATGTAGTAAAATACCTACATTATTAGTTAAAGTTTAAAGTAAACACGTATTTTAAAAGACTTTTTGTCAGACCGATTCAAAGACAGCATATTGTCATCTTTCAGATCAGATTAACAAAGTTAAATAAAAGCTTGTAAAAAGTTAATTTATTTTTCAAATTGAAGAAAGTCGGATTTATCAACAGATACAAACGTAATATAGGTATAATCCATGAGATAACAGGCTCGAAACCCATCTAGTGGCGATGCCGAAGCGTCAATACCTATCGGGGATGATTAATAGCACACGGATAATCCTTCGCTTGCACCAGCTATCGTTTTGCTCAATGTTTCCCTCGTCTGCTATGTTACAGTTACGTAGGTACCCATATTGTGGTTGCTTGGCAATCTTAGATAGTGCATTAGAAATGGCTAAGATTATTGCTTAGATTGAAATGTATGAAGCTAACATTTAAAATATTTCGTAGCAAGAGACTTTTCAACGGTTTCTTGGTAGCTTATAATTTCAAAGTTTATTTACACGATGGACGCAAGATGATGGGAATCTCTACTCGTAGCTCTTTAAAATATGAACTGTAATTGTATACCTACCACATGTCAATAAAAAGAAACCAAGAGGAAGTAGTAACAGATTCAAGTGAACGTAGGTTAGTTTTCTTCCAGAAAATTTAGTGTATTATCATTGTGAGTAAAACGGGTTTGTAGTACCTACCCCATTGGGCCTTAAGTTACAGGCCTATCTTGCTAAAAGCCTAGCCTAAATTGTTATTTTATTTAACCTATTTTGCGTGACCGATGAGTAGTTTGACGAGAGTCATATAATATTTATTCATCATTTATAAGTAATAACAAAATTGATAGGTATCGTAATATAGTTGTTTAGCAACAAGGTAGGTAGGTACTTAAGGTTCAAAGCATATAGTCCTTTATTCATTTTAATTCATAACCAATTTATATTCATGATGTTGATACACTTTCTTCTTGTTTGACAAACAAGTTAAAACTTGTAGCCATTAATTTTTATTAGCTTGTTACGAGTAGGCATGAGCTTGTGTTTTTATTAACTTAAGTAAATGAACTGCTACCTACTTGTATTTGTAGTTAAATTTAATATTCCGTTAATCAGCTGTTTGGGAAAAACATGCAATTTTAAATTCGAAAGAAAAAAGATTATCATACCTATATTTAACCTCACCAGGTACCTAAACTAAATTATATTGCATAGGCATTTTCTGAAATGAGTAATAACCTCAGTCTAAGGTCAAACTCAAACTTATTTTACTGCAAAGAACCTTGCAATCTCATAAACAATTTAGATGATACTCCTTTGTACTTATAAGATTTAAGTAATGATTAAATGTACAAATAAATCCATTGACTATTATGTAGTGAATGGATCGACTCGAAATAAAATGTTTTAATCGGGGATTCCGAACCGAAAAATTAATTGATCATTACCATTAATGTTTCGCAAATGCGATTGCTTCGTCGCCCTTTTGTTTCTAATTGAGTCGATCGGCAGCTCTGCAGAGTAATCTCCGAATGGTGCGCTATCAATTAGTCACTCCTCTCGTCACCGATCTCGCTTTGTGAAACCCTGTAATCATTTGCACCGACTCCTCTACCTCTAACATTCTTATCAGGGACGTTTCAGACATTAATTATCAAAAGTTAGTTAGCGGTTGATTGTGACATTTGCTGCTGCATACAAATATTTCTATATTTCATAATAAAATGCAAATAAGTTCTATAATAAATTTATTAAAGCGAGAAATAAAATTTGCTCGTAATTAAATTGATGGAGCGCGTGACTACGGTATCAAATTCATAATTTGAAAGGGAAATTTTTCATCGCCCTAGAGCGTTATGCCAAATTGAATTGAGAGCCACGAATACCCGGATGGACCGAGCCGTCACCGAAGTCTTCGCCTACGTCATTCTAAATATATAGAATTATAAGGGTGCTGTTTACGCAAAATAAACACAAATATACAAATTCACTTCAGTCGAGAAACTTTGTATATAGGTGTTGAATTGAAATACAGAACAAGAAATGTATAATTTTGTTATAATCTTCGTTGAAGTTTTATACGATGTTTACATTCAACGAAACGTGTGTTTATTCAAACTTCGATGTTTAAAATCCAAGAGCTGTTGAAAACTTCACATAAAAACTGTTTTAATGAAATATTTGTTATCTTTAAATGTATGGTTTCAAATCTCTCCTATCTATTATTTTACTTATTCTGAGATCATACTTGGTATTTATAAACCATGTCATGAAACTTGTTATCCGTAAATATTAAAGCAGGTCTTAGCAGGTCAAATGATACGAAATATTCGAACCTTTTTGAGGGCTTTGGTTCTGAAATTCTTATACGTATAAAATGTTTGTCTATGATCGTGTACTCCTGTGATATTTTCTCCATGATATTTGCCAAAATCCCTCCATTCACATTTCAGGAATTCCCCATAATACCGGTAAATACATTCGGCTTCTCAATCAAATGTATCGGAGTGGTCTGGGGGAGTTTCTATTCGGATGGTATTAGGGAGGTCTAACAGACATGGGTCCCCAATTTCCCGATATTTATACGTGCAGAGGTTGACCACAGATGTGCAATTTACTTTGGAATACATAAAAAAGTGTTTTTGTTGTTACCCCTCTTTTTTCAATGTCCCATGGAGTTCGGTCTTTAGATAACGTTTTTTTTTATGTTCGACTGTATGGTGTGATCATATCTTATTTATTTGGGAACTTTATTCTAACGTTTTTACACAGTCAAACTCAAAAGTAAAGTTTATCACCGTAGATAATATCATCTTTACTTTTTCAATTTGCAGATTTGTTATTTGTATAAACTTTTTGATGATATTTTTAGCAAATAAAACGTAACCAACTATTGATTAGTGATGTGCCGAGTCGGCTATTTTTGGTATTCGAATATTTTGGTATTCGTTAAAAAAAGGATTTGAGTCTGAAGATTCGGACAGGTATTCGAGTACTGACACGAGTATTCGAATACTTCAGTGGACTCGATTACTTTTTGATTCGAACTTTGTAGTTTGCTTTTGACGACAAAGTCTAATATTTCGTCACAAATCGTGAATGAACGCTTGTACAATGTAAATAATCACAGCAGATTATTGTATAATCAGTAATTAAATCATAATATAATCATCCTTTTGTAATTATGTATGGCATGGCATATTAAAGCTAACAACTATCAACTATAACAATTATGAATTGAAATTTTTAACTTTATAATTATGTATATTGTGGATCCGAATACAGTATTTTATATACTCGAGTACGTGAGTACCTGCTAGGTATTCGAGTCAGTACTCGAGTCAGTCTGACTCGGCACATCTCTACTATTGATTAGACACAGTAAATCAATTGTAAAAGACTATTCACATAGTTTACTTCTTACAAAATGACAAAGACTTTCCAAAGAGGGACATCGCATTAGATAAACGAAGACTTACAAAGAATACAAGACATTTTACATGTTATTTGTAAACCCTAACTGCGTAGTTATATTCAGGCAAATAAGATTATCAAATTGGGAAGCACTACATCGGAGGGCAGGGCACATCTGGTTTCGTTCATTCAACAGCTGTGTACAGACTGTAGGCTCTAACAAAAACCCCAAACAACCCTAAAGAATTCCAATAGGCTACCCCTGTTCAAAGCGAACAAAATATACGTAGGTAGAAACATGTCTTTATTTTCTCGCCTAAATCGATGGCTAAAGAATTTTACCTGAGTTGAAAACATTATTTGCAATGTTTACAGAATGTTGATTGGTTTGTACGGAAAAATAGTTTTATGGAACTAAGCTATCATAAAGTATTTGAATTTAATATAAATTCAATCTGAAAACCTTAGAGGTAATTAATGTCTTAAAGCCTAAAATTAATAACAAGTAAATAATATTAATTGTTTGACGAATTTAAATATGTAGGTATATCTATAAATTTACATCCACATGTTTTGTAGGTAAGTTATTAAGTAGGTAACTAACCTACTCAAAAATCCACAAGCACTCCATTTGTATAGATACATGTAGGTATATCCCCAGTGATTTTACTACTCTGAATTGAGCAGAAAACAAATATTCGTATCAATTGAGAATATTTCCCGTAAGAAATTCAAATGCGTTTCACCCTGTTTCCTATGGAAATAGCTATGAATGAATAAAGAATCAGTCGAAAACTTTGTGCGAGTACAAGTTTAGTGGGGCTTTATCGGTGCCGTGTTTACACGGAATTTAAATCTCTAATTTGCATAAACATTTTGTTTTAGTTCAACAAATTACTTGGAAGGTGATGCTCCATTTAAATTAATAAATAATGAGATTCATCGTTGGCCATGTTCAAAAGATCAAATTAAATTTTTAACCTTCGTTCATATCGCTCAATCATAATTCGAAACTAGGAGCGTAAAATTTTTTACTGAAAAGCCGAATAAATAATGCATGCAAATTTAGGTTTCAATCTCGTTTAAAAATCATTGATTGTGTATTAACTGTTAACGGTATGCACTTATCGAAGAGGAATGTTTTCTTAAGTAGTGTTGACTTTTACACAACACTTAATATTCTATGGTAAGCAATAAAATAATTCCCAGCCTGATATTTGGGACTACGTTTCACGATATCTAGCATTATTTTGATTTTCAAGTCTTTCCTGCTTGTACTTTCTCGTTCTTGCCTCATTCCTCGAGGAAGTAAACGATGCTGTGAAGCAACCTCAATTAAGTTAATGGTTGGCAAAGAGTGGTACAACTATTTGGCAAAATCCCTTATGCCAACTGAAAAGGTAAACATCTTGCGCGTAAACATCCTGCGACTAATTGTACGAAAGAACCGAACATGTCGGCCGAGTGTCGAGAGTGAAAACAGATGGAATGGATGTTTTATGTTTACAAAATATTTTACCAATCGCTACTCGATTGGAATTTAGTTTAAGAACAGAATTTTCGTGCCATATTTTTAAAGGCACTTTCACTTTCAGAGAGAAATGCCAGCCTTCTGAAATATGTCCAATAAAATCATAACATACCTTTGATTAAAATATTGACGATACAATCAATGTTGTGAATAGCCTGAATAGAGTCCATAATTGCGAGTTCTGACACGTGTCGCCCTTCACGTATCCACTCATGGTTTTTGTGAATTCGTGCAAAATACCCGACCCGCCGTCGCCGCACCGTGATTTAGCCAGGCTTTGTATTTCTATATAAGCTCAGCCCCGCGCAAAATAACGAAAAAAGGTTAGAATATGCGCACCGCGTACAAACCTTTTATTGTTAATCTGTCACTCACTCTCGACAATTTGTGAATGGGTAACTAAAATCGATTTTATGGATAGGATGAAAAATTTTAAAATGAAAATTGTACCTAACTGTGAACAAGAAATCATTAGATTGGCGAAATTAGTTTTAGGTTTAGGTTAATTTAGAAAGGAGTTGCCCGGTGTGAGGAGTGATTTTACGAGATTCGTTACCGCAAATTAGCAAACGGTCCTAATTGCATTTTTAAGAACCCTCATATCTCAGGATCTTATACTTACCTAGATGTCGTAAATAACAGTATTAAGATTTCTTATTAAATATTTTTAGACCGTGTGTAAGTCTGAAAGAGGACAAATGATTTAAAAAAAGAAAGGTTTTACGTTGGATCCAAAATACGTCAAAACTATATAATCTTCAATAGGTACCTACTACGATTCCGTGACCAAATCATTTATTTAAATTCATATTTCACATCGGAATTTCACATCTTCTATTCACTAACAGATCGATCTGTGTATAGTTTTTTAATTCTTTGGTCTAGTAGGTACCTACGTCTCTTAATCTTTGCAATTTGATGTCAAGAATAACATATCACACACGTTATAATGTTTTATTGTAAAGAGGCATTACAAAATGTAAACGTGGAACCCGACAGTCTACACCCGTCAGTTTGTAGGTAAGCTATCATTTTTCACAACCTAATCCGAAGACAGGGCTCGTCAAAGGGAGCGCTTATCGCGGATCCCAATTTATTTCAACAGGATTTCGACGTTACATTGCACTAGACGTGTCATTTGATCACCACATGTCGGGCAGTCGGTGGTGTATGGTGTTACGTTAAACCTCAATAAACAAAAATCTATGTATTTCATGAACTTCATCTCTGTATTCGAGAATGTATCGATATGAGGTTTATTTATTTACTTAGGTATTAGTTTAGTACTTTTAGGTACTAGACGATAATCACAAATGGGAATTAGAAGCGATATACTTGTATTATTCCGATTTTACCTTATACCTATAATATACTTATCTGAAATACCTTACCTTTGCTCTTTTAGGTACCTAATGTTAGTACTGGCAAAGAAAGGCGAATTGAATCTGTAAAGCCAAATCCAAGTTTCTAATTTCTACATTGTAGTGTAGGTAAGTAAAGCAGAACATAAAATAATAACCAATAGTTTTCTGAGAGCAAGGCACTGTCGAAACACGGAGTTGAGCCTAAAAGTAGGATGGGAACTCTCCAATAAAATTATTTATTGACATTTCAATTTTGGCGCCCTTCATTTCAAATCAAATCAACATCAATCAAGTTGGTAAAGCTTATGCTTTGCAAAATAAATAATGTAAGTATACTACTTTTTAGAAAAGCTGTAGATATTTAGTCATAATAGAATGAATGAGAGTGTTTTTCAGGTAAACTGTTTGGTATACCTACCTGATAGGAAAAAAACTAAAACTGATATAAGTTCAGTGATCTATCTGATAATTTTCCTGTAGGCTGTAACACACAGTACGTGACGATTAATTAGTACTCACTTACTCATGTATACTAAATCTAGAGTAACGAATGTTAATTTAATTATGCAACATTAGAACATTTTATAATATAAGTCAATTTACCGTTACGTAAGTTATGGCTACACCAGTATATTATCGAAAGAAACAATACTATAAAGAGAAGACCTTATATTAAGTACGATGACAGTACACGTGAGTGAAGTGAACGGTCAGACAATGACTCCAGAGAATGACTCGTCACTAATAGTGTGAACACGCATGTGAACTGTGCGATCGTTGATCCTCGGCTCGTGATCGTGCTGCTTCCTCTTCCTATATTTCTGCCCCGCCTTCAGTACAAATGTGTATCACAAAGCAGAACAAATAGAGCAAAAAGTGCCCTTCGTGCTACTGAAGAAGCCTTGACGACGACCTTACTATGTTAAGGAAGCGATTCTAAATCGAAAACAGAGCTATGCGAAGAAGTTTTTCTTCGCATAGCTCTGTTTTCGATTTAGAATTTAAGCCAAAACATAAACCTTATTTGCCTGGATTCCAAACATGTGTAAATATACAAATTAAGAGGACGCCCAGTCCAATTCATGGTGCATACATTTTCCAAATTGTTGAAGTGGATTTAACCTGCAAACGCTATTACGAGAGTAAAATTAATTCTTTGTGTGATCAAACATCGTTTTATAACATTTTCCAGTACAAATACGTACACTAATCTTACACAGGCTGTATTATACGACATTCCCTTGTGTTTAATTAGCTTGCAATAAAAGCGCCGCCATACCCTATAAAATTATGAAGCACACCACTACCACGGGGTATTAAAATATTAAGCCTTTTGTTCATTAATATTGGCTCTAATGAAATGAACGTCCTATGTCTAACGTCCACTTGAAAAAATGCTTCTAATGTTGTTTATTAGAAAGAAAATAGGAATTGTTTATAGCGGAAAAATATCATTCGGGTTAGGTAATATTACGACGTAAAAGCTAAAAGATGTGGATACCAAAACGAAAGGTAATCAGTAACATGACGCCCTTTGCGTTGACGCGGTATTCCCTTTGTAGAATATTGAAGCTTTTCAGATTTTATGCGTAGGTTTGGAATAATTTGGAATTTAATATTGTTAAAGGAGTAATTTAATCAGAGTGTGACTTCTCTATAGGTAGCTTCGTATAATGTTGACGTAGGTAAGGGAAATGTCAAATTGTTGGTGGTAAGTGAACCATACGTGTCTGAACGTTGTTCGGTCGACAACGCTCGAGCGACGAGTGGAGCCGCACCCAGCGTAACAGGATGTGGGGCGGGAAACTTACAGTTGCCAACATCGTGATAGGGTATGGTCTAACTTATAGTTATGGATTTGAATGACGCAGCTGTAAATGCAATTGATATGTCAGCTATTACAGGAGTTACAATATACTGTCCATTAATCCTTTAGTAGGTAAAGATCATCTGAACGAATAAACTTCACTGGAAAATAATAGGTAGGTATGACCTAAAAGAATATTATCTCTGCTAAAGTTGATGTATTTCATTCATCTTTTATATCATCGCAGGAAAAAAACACTCGTCACAGTCGTTTGGACTCGCGTCTTCTGTTTTCTAGGAGTTGCCTCTGAAGGCATCCAAGGTGTTATTTGGCACTTTATACAAATTGTTTCCTTTACAGTTACTTCTAGATGGTATCATATACCAACGATTATTAGACGTCTTAAATGATTTAAGGTTGATGAAGCGTGCCTCTAACCGTCTGGCTTGCACAAGGGGGCCACGCTTGTTTGTTCACACAATTGCCATTTTTATGGCACGCGCTGTGATCTTATTATGCCATTACGGCTTCACGCTTGCTGTCACGTCACTTTGCAGCACTTTGCACAAACAATAGCAATGCTTTTCGTGTGTGAATTCCTATGATAATATTTTATAAGCATGTATAATAATGTGTTATAAACCAACCTTATTTTATATTGTGATTTTCATGAGGAGTTCAATATCAGACCTGAAAGCAAAGAAACTTTTTATTTTATAGAACATTTCATTTAAAAACCAACATTTTAGTTATTAAAGCCTAAAAACTATGAAACACAACTTTCATAGTTCAAATTATCAATTTTGTCTAAACTGTCTATCGTCATTCGTCACACGTCGCCGCCGCATCTTAGCTTTCATCATAATCGCTGAGCAGAGTTCGGCGTGACGACCCATAGCGGTGTTACTCGAAGAGGCTATTAAACTGTCAATGACAGAAGACATTATAACGCTTGCGCCGCAGTACCGCAATATGGGCAACATAAATCAGCTAATTAACCCTCGTAGCCCTTATTAACGACATAAATTTCGCGCTCCGAAGCACACCACTCGAGATGTGATGTGGGTTTAATATGCGCATAATACACTCGATTGTATCGTCTAAGGGTGAAATCATGTCTGTGAGGTCTGAGTGCATGAATATGGCTTGAACACGAGACTATGTTTCGCTAAGCTATGATGGCCATGTCGCCTGAGGTGTTATTCAATTTTACATAAAATATCCTAAGTGCAAATAATTATTGATAATTATAATAAGTGGTAATTGGCACTGACAAATGAAATCCAGATAGGTATGTTTTAATGTCACAAATAAATTTGAACTGTTTAAACTGTAGAAAGTTGTAATGTCATAGATAGATCGTACAGCATCAAACGATCTATTATCCAATTAAAATAACTAAAGACATTTTGGTTATTACTAATGATTAAAACAATTAATGAATTTTAATAAGTCCTTGAATTTATATTTTAGGCGTTTTCCACACTTGTTCATTTACCTTGAGTACAAGCCACTACCGTCATTAATCTATAGGATAGATACGATCGCAATTCATTTTTAAATTGACATTAGCTGTACGCAATAGCGGTAATAGGTAGGTAAGTATATCTAGATCTCTCGTTACATTTACATTTTAAGAATAAGATGCTAATGTAGTGTACACACAGCATGTGTTCCATTGAACGATCCCGTATCGCGCGCGTGGCCAAAGCCATTACGGAGGACGTAAACGAGTGACTCATCCCAACCCTCGCTTATCGGACGCGATCGACGTCGCCGCCTCACCGCCCGCGCTGGCGCATATGGCGTCATCGAATGCACTTTATTGTATTGCCACACTTGCACTATCTCATCCCACGCGTATAAATATTTCATCTCATTTATTGAATAATATTCAGTTACATTATTATGTATATTACGTCTGAGTGCTTCTAACAAAAACTTGAGCGTTATGAAAGGTCTTGTCCAGTGAAGTAGAAACGGAAAACGTGTTTTTCACAAAACTCCAGGCGGTGCGGCGCGGCGAGGTCGACGATGACTCGTCAAATTAAAAACAGAAGAGAGCCGAGCGAGCAACGAAATGAATGTTATTGTACCAATAGTAATTTATCAAAACGTCCGACGTCCATTCCGTCGGACAACTATCGCGCCGCTCGCTTTATACAAAATTTATCCAATGAAAACGCTTTAGTCTTATTGCTTTTACACTTGAGATAAATATCTATTAAGATCACTGCGTTGGAAAAGATAAACCGTTTTGATTTTGACAGCTCAGTTCCCTGAGACGGCCGGATCACGCTCATGGAATACTAATGTTGACTTTGAGAGCTTCTGTTGTCTGAGATGGTGTCTAGTCAATGGGAAAAATAAAACCCAAATTTGAATAAGTGCGTCTAAGATCAATAGTCACAATGGTAACTACTCGGATGCAATGCAGTGAATGGTTTCAATGGTTTGCTCATAGAGCGTGACACGGATAAAAGCGTTCAAATTTTATCTGTTCGTACTATGTGCTGCGATACCATTAACCATTAGCATTACAAGAACCCTCTTCCTTTGGGGGTCAGATGATACGGGGTCGACAAACTCGTGTGCATTCAGCCGTCCTCGCAAGCTCAATGATGCTCGTTAATACATGCCCAAGCACAAAAGATGGATTTATACTTCGTAAGCGTAGTCGTAAAATATGATCATATACTAATCAAATGGAGTGAGATACTATTTCAAAAAGAAGCAGTTTTGATTTAAATGAGCGCAAGAGTTAAAAGAATAGATTACATAAAAATATATAATGTCGAGTGGGCAAAAAATGACAGATACTTAACACAGTAAAGCCATTAGCGTAAGGGACGAACATGTAAGTATATAACCTAGTCCTAATTGGAAGAGCCCGCATTAAACATACCCACATAATGCAATTTATGCTGTCTGCCCACAAACAAGGTTGACTACATGTAGGTATCGGTGGAAGTATGTAGATTCCTACTTTATTAACTTTTGCATTGTCGCCTCGCCACCCACGTTAAAATAAAAAATTCAAAGAATGTCTTATTAAATTTGGTATTTTGTAGGTTTTCTATATCTTGCGAATGTAGAGCGATGATAGCTTAGTAGTAGTGACGTCGAATGCCGAGAAGAAGGTCCCGGATTCGAATCTTACAATGAGCTTGAGCTTTAGATGAAAGAAAACATTGTGAGGAAACCATAGCACGGTGGTAACTGAATGACTGAATGACTGGTACCCACCACGTCTGGCTGGCTACCACCGTTAAGTTGAAAATCTGTCGCTTAGCACCTTTCGGGTGTTCTGATAGCTGCACTTGTGAGTCAGTTCCCCTCTAGGCTTTGTGTGCTTACCACCATTAGCCACATCATCACTGACCACAGTAAGATTATGGTCAAACACAGGCCTATACAAAGTGAAAAAGGGCTGTAGTTTGTGTAGACAAACATAAATTATAAGGAAAATATAAAAAATCATAATAAGTAAATATATTGTAATATACCTATACGTTTAAAGTTTGTATGAAACCTTAAAAAATATGAACGAGTGCTATATGATTCAGATGTGAATATTTAATGCTAACTACTCATATGCACGTTGAATATGAATGGCTTCATTTAGACATCAGGTAAGAAAGCAATTTGACGGGTAAATCTACGATATGTATAAGATAAAGGAAAAATATGATATCAACTTCAACGGTCATAAGATTCAAGATGAAAATTGTGTGCATGTTTCGAGATAATCTTGAGCCATATATAGGTACCAACAAAAGTAATTCTTACTATAAAGCCAAAAAGAAGAAATAATTGAACTAACAACATACAAACAAACATATTAAGGTCAAATATACTTTATAACTTCATAATAATAATAATATGTAGGTATTTAAAATACCTGCATTTTTTTTTGTCACGTCTATTTCAATATTTCCAATATTATTTATGGATTAGTTGTAATTTTTAAATATTTATAGTCCCTATCTATACGTACCTAGGTACAAACCTTACCTACATTATTATAATATTATGCTTTGTACAAACGCGTACTAGCAAGAAGGTAATGACAATGGATTTAAATAGAATCGTCTACGGTTCAGTGGGATTTAGAATGAAGAGTAAGCTTCATATCATGTGGAAACACGAGCGCTGTTAGCGGCTTGCATTATGCAAAGCGAAGCCATTCAGTTACTCAGGACGAAATCACCTTACCAGACTATTTCACTAGGGATGTTATATTTAGACTATCAAAAAATCTGGAAAGAACAGTAACATAGCATTAGGTTACTCTTGTTGTAAATAACAACACATTTTATGGTGGACATAAATTGCACTAAAACTACTTACAAAAATCTAATTAGCTCATAATAGCAAAATGGATATGACATACCGTCATATCCATTTTGCTCACTTATTAAAACAAGTACCGTTTGAGGTGGCTTAAAGGAAGACTTGTAAAAACTTGGTTTTAAGACAGCCCCAGCCTGGCTCTTTTTGTTAAATGACTTAAGAAAGTGACGAATAGGTACCTTTATGTATATTTAATTTTATATTCTAGTATCGTTTCTATCGTACTGTGTTCAAATTCACGTCGATCTTAGCACATCACTAGATACATAGCATGATTAGCGCACATACACCCTTTACGTTAACAAGAAGATAAAGGATGCACAACGGCAAATGAGCATTAATAGACCTATTCAGAGGCTGCTTTGGAGGCAACAATGCGACCCGCTTGCACGTATGTGCACATTGTGTAAATGTAAGCAGAGTATTTTTAACGATTGTTTGACTTAAACAAGCCGTGTTTATATCATAGCTTCTAAACTAAACGTATAGTAATTTAAAAGTAAACATCCTTAAAATTTTCTACTAGAGTTGTTTGAAAAAAACACTTTGGTCCGTAATTAAAACGCTTCCACCAAAATATGCAACTGAAATGTTTTTACCTAAGCATAAGCAACGTAAAATGCTCTGATTTTGTTACCAAAGGATTTAAGTAAAATTTACAGCACTTATGCGTCGTTTAGTGTCGAAATTTAAACTAGAATTAACATAGCACAGGAACGCGTGGTTTTGTTATGTGAAAATAGTTGTGTAGTTTAGAGGCACATAGAGCTTAAATTAAAAATATTTTTTGTTTTGCAGATCAGGTAGAGGAGCAGCGTACGCGTGTTCCGAGGGCGATGGCAACGCCCCTAAATCGTGCTGTGGTCGACCCCCTCTAAGGCTGTGCGTGCTATTCCTTGGCGTCGTTGGAGCGTGCTTAGTGGCTGCCGGCGCAGTGCTTGGAGCCCTCAGGCCTCAGCCGAAGGCCCCTCTCACATTACTCTTGCTTATGATAGGTGAGTTACATTCGAATGCCGATTTTTGTAGATCCCTATAAGTATGTATACACGGCCACAGATCAAGCTACACACTGCGGCACCTTATGCGGTAGTAATAGGCGCAATTTTGGAACAAAAATGTGTAGCTTGATCTGTGGCCGTGTGTACCTACATATTTCAGCCCGTTCATTGTTTTTTTCTATTTTATTCACACTTCAGCGACTGCTCATCTGAATAAAAACCTCTATAATCATGTCTTTGATCGTCAGTTCGCAACTCATTTCATGCTCAACAGTTTTTTCTTTATAGCTGATTAAAGTTATCCGGTCTGATGAACGAGCCAACAAAATGAAAGTAGGTAATAATCCCGCTGTGATGCACTAAGCTATCATGTAATATTCTTATTTTCTTTCCGCTACGCGGTTTTACCTACCTGCAACCCCCTAATTTCTTTAGTTGTTGAATTTTAAGCATCCTTCTCTTTATGAATGTAAGGTGAAATTTCACCTTTCAAGGTTCAAGGTTTTGAGCTGGGGTTGATGTTGAGTCAGTGAGTATGTCTTTTTTGATTGTACTAAAACAGTTCCATGAGCGCAGCGTAACGGATGAGAGCAATTACGGTAGCTCATTGCTTATTCGCTATGCATATGACAATAACAAGTCTGGCCGAAATCTCATTACATCATTTACAAAGTCGCCTCCGCCCTCAACGGGGGAAGTTTTCAATTAAACTCCAAATGAGTTTTGGAGCAGAATTAATTGGATTTTCATTAGCGTTAGGGACAAATGATGTTGTTACAGGCAAGCGATCTATTGTTGCGCCGACGGGCCAATTTGTAGGCGTCACTCACTCGCGAACATCACGCGTCCACATGGCTGTGCTGTGCCATAATGCGCCATGCCACGCCAAATTATACATGCAGGTTGTTTATATTGGTCAACCAACGGTGACAACTGAACATTATTACGACAGTCTTACGAAACTTGTTGATTGCTGTTTCATAATTGTCAAATATCACTTTGCAATATTTACTGTAAAGTTTTTACTAAACACCATGTTTGTAAGGCTCATTTGATTACACCGGAACATATTGTCCGTGTTCACGGGCATAAATATAATTAACAACAGTTGCTAAATAAACGCCAGTTGTTGTTAATTTCGTTGTAAATTTATAGTAATTTGAATTTAAAATTTCATTGTTCTCTTTCATAAAGGAGCTTTGTAAATTTTTAATATGAACCCTGAAATATTACATTTTCATAATATACAACCTACCAAACTCAAATCGAAACTTACATTTTATTTAGGTACCTACATACATAACATTGGTAATTCAATGATATTTACACAGAATTGTATTTTATCTTTAAGAAATAAGCATACGTAATCACTAATCACCCAACAATATCAACCTATCTATTAAAATGTTTTTTTCTTAATATTTTCAGGCATAGGTGTAGTACTTGTGACAGCGGCAGGTTTAGCATGGAGATTGGGAGCTAGAGACGCGCCCTGTGCACTCCTGGGCCTGAGGCGGGCCTCATGTCGTCGACTGGTGCCGCGTTTACCTCCAAGCTACGCGAGGCCTCACCATCCGTATGCGGCCATGCTGTACCCCGAGTTTCATTATAGGCCACCACCACCGACGTACCAAGCCTCCATGCAAGAGTATAGACTCAGGTTTGGTCACTATAATTCTTGATGTAACATCTTTCCTCTCGCTTTCCTGCAATCTGTGGGAGTGATTTCGTGAAAAGGGACAGAAGTGTGTTACAGGAAGCCGGGTAAGCGCGCATGGAGTAAGAGTTGGCTGTCAGATAGTAACAACACATTTTTCGAGAGGTTGGTACTGTCAGACAAAAGTAGGAATGCGTATGAGTGACTAGAAAGAGGAATATTTTTTTTCAGGATCTTATGTTGCTTAATACCAAGGTGCGAAAAAAAAGATTCCCATGAATTGTCTAGGTACCTCCACCTTTTTTGAAGTAGGTTAAAAATTAGTTACTAGATATTATAGGCTAATTAATTAATATCCCACTGAATGCAACAAATAATTAAGCAGCCTACGCAGCATCAGCTTTGACCTCACTAGCAACCATTCAATACGTAGAATTACCACAGCATAGCAACACGCTTATCGCATAATACTTGCATTGTGACGTAATCTATTAGTGAACGTTAATATTGATAAGTGCAACTAGTTTAGAAGGACATTAAAATGTCACAACAATACTAAAATTATGAAACTGATGAATATACCTACTTTTCTTTAATTACTTTAGAAATTAAATATAAAAGCAGCATTGCAGACATTGAATTAATTAACACGTTTATATGTCATTATTTTGAATTAGCTTCTGCCCTGTAGTTTTACCCGTGTCCCAAGTATAGGTAAAAGTAACTCATGTCTCTTAATTTCGTATTAACCTATCTGTAAAAAAATAATAATTTTCATTGCTGTATGTACTTATACCTACTATTAGTAAGGATTTTTATGTTCTACATCGATAAAATGACGAATAGGTATTTGTTTAAGATACCGAGATCATTCAATTTAAACGTTTATTTCCAGGTTGCTTCTCTTGGATAGAAGTGCGCCCGCGGTATCGCCGCCTCCCACCTACAGATCAAACTCCGCAACTCTAGTCAGGTACGATATTGCTAAGTCAACACAATCGCAAAACGAATTGTTGCCAGACATTGCTTTTACACTACACCTGTAGATTTCTTTAATTAAATTAAACAGAAAATGAATTTGCTCGAAAATTAAGTTTCCGACGTGATATTTACAGTAGGTTACGTAGCAGATTGGTTTTAATGAACATTTTGAAAGTTTTTAAGCTCTGTTTAAACTTATTAAATTTTATAGGTTTTCATTGGTATAGCGTGGAAAAATACACATATGTACGGTATAAACTGCAGTGTTGTGTCTTGTGGTTACGCTCATAGGTACTACGATACGTCCGCACGCCTTCGTATGTTGAGATTAAATGCACTTTATACGAGAGACATTTAATAAATAAATTATATAAATTGCAGATTAAACTTTTCCGAGCCAAACCTATTATTTGTCCATAACTTTGAAGTACTGACGTACGTACTTAATTAATTTATATTATTTATGTATTTTAGCAGAGGATCAACAGGCGCTGCTTGGTGCAGCTCTGAATATAGTGGTCCTCCGTCGTACCGCGCGCCGCGAGCGGACCCGCCCGTCACCGTCACCGACACGCTTCCAACCATCACACCCCTCGACCTGAAATACACTGACGACACCATCGAAGCGCTACCTAAGCCTACAGAACAAGAAAAAGATCCCGACGAACACCTCGTCACGATTGTTCACACAGAAGCCCAGCCGGTAATAGTCACAGTATCTGGCTCTCCGGCACTCAACGACACACATATACATTCTTCAGAAATCGACATATTAGCGCACTTATAACGAACCAGGTATATGATATAGTGTAGTGTACATAAGTGATATAGCCGATGCAACAACTCATGTATACAGTAGGTACTTGATTTACGAGTACTGATTGTCGTATCGGGGCTTTAACTTTAATGTGACATATTCGAGTTGGGATTACCTATAGCAACGATTAACGTGATGTAATATGATATTATATGAAACGATGTACAGGAGGTTCGTAAGCGAAAAGTGATTTAAATATAGTAACCCTATGTTAATTATTATGTAAACAATGATTAGCGGAAAAATTATGGACTATGAACGATGACAGCAAAAGTTGTGACAGTTTTATTGTGAATAGTTTTCAAAATGAGACTGTCTTACTTTTGTGCATAGAATCTATAATGGTTTCAAGTACCTTATTTTATTTATAGACTAAGTTTTGTGTAAATATTTAAAAAGCACTGAGAATGTTCCGTTTGCATAGTGTTATATAACAAATATGTGCCGTGTAAATACGATTTAATACAAATTATATTAGCGATTAATGTACGAGTAAATTTTACCTAGTTGTCGAAACGAATGATTCAATTTAAACCAAATCCTTCACCGTAATGTACAACATGATAACTTGTTATTAATTCATTTAGTGCCAATTTATATTTCATTGTCCTTTTGTAAATAAAAAAATCTTTTATCACTTATCGAAGATTTAAAACTGTAATAGATATGCAGCGATTATTATTTTTTGGTTCTGATTTAGATAATACCTCGCAAATAATTCCATACACTTCATAAATATCATAAAATTCTTCGTTATTATTTATTGTGTTGATTAATTTTTATAATAACTCATTAAGTACTTCTTCCCAATAATGTCTTCAACATCACAACGCTGTGGTTATACGGTGGGATGTTATGATTTGTTTTAGTTATTTATATTTCTGTGAGTTACTATCATGCTGTATAATCTAGATACGCGGTCGTGTGTCAAAGCCTAGGTCAATAATGTTAATTTCCAGTTGAAAATGCATAGATATTTTTTGAAAGTCATGGTTGAGAAAAACTCCAATCAATAGATTCATTCTCAAGCATTATTAAACTATATTTGATTATTGACTATAATATATAATAGAATACTTCAAAGTCTTGAGGTAAATGCTTTATCGGAGATATAAAATAAATATCATGATAATTTTGACAATGTTATTAAAACTAAAATCAGTCGAGGATATAAGAATCGCGAAACCCAATAGTACTATTGGGAAGTTTATCAGTCATGAAAGTTTCAAACTACATATTATACTTATCAGTGATGAAATAGTATTGTGTAACATACTTACTTTATACCTGTAAGAAAATGTAATGATAGCGTGTACATAATGTTATTTGTATTATAAGAAATAAATAAAGATCTTTAGTGAAACCATTTAATGTGTTTTAGTGTCGTTTCTCTTTAGCTGTGTAGTGAAATGATAAACAGCATAAATAAATGGACATTTGCATAGATTTCGCGACATCATACGAATATTTAGAGAAATATACAACGACATTTGCATAATCTCGTTCAGTGGTGGATATATTTCGGTGTTTCTAGGTGGATGGAACACTTTCACTCAAAATATTTTACATTATGTACACAATAAAGCTGAGAAAACAACATGCTATATATAAGCTTATGTAGGTGCATAAACGATGATGTAATGAAACCAAAAAGTAGGTGTAGAGACTTCCGCAAGCACATTGCGACCAATTCATATAGCGCAGCGTAGGAAGGTGTGTAATTTGAATAGATTGTCACGAATATACCTCGGTGATAATAAATCGCTATTGTTTGTCCATACATGCAGTCTTATTAAAAAAAATAAAGAACGGATTAACTCCGGTTCATTTATTTTTGACTGTGCGGTGGTAAGTTTCAGCGCGATTTGTAACAATATTGAAACCAAGTGAATCCTGTACAAATTTGCCCCATTCTAAATGTAAATCGAAGCTCTGGCAGCGGATTCCGCAACAATGGTCCTCTGTAATTATATTGTAAAGCAATTTTGTCGCGTCCGCATCGCCCCGCGACGACGACGTTGCGAAAATGAAAATCGGTCCCGGATTAATAAAACGCTCGGCATAATGGCCGAGCGCAAAGTGAATGCAATAAAGCAAAATTATGAATGAATTAAATTTTTTAATAAATGTTCCATTATAACGTTCCACCAACCTAAGAATTTTTTCATTAGCCTCGTGTTGTCTATCTGCCTACATACACCCAAATGTCCTGAAACTAAAAGTATGAATTTACTTACAGACAGATTTAGGTAGGTAGGTGGTGCGTATTTAAGGGAGACTGTGATCCCATACTAGCATTCAACAGATTGTAATTAGCACAGTGTAACTATATACTCCTCAACTTCCCGGTGTTCAATTGATCTGAAATTTGGCACCCACCTATATAAATCCGATGAAAATACAATAATATAGAGCTGAATAATAAAAGGTTTTTTTTTTTATTTGATAATAATAATATAGTTAAGTACTGATACTGTAGCTAATTTTCTTGAGTTTATGATCAAATTAATTTAATACTACTTATTTTCTTAGTATTTTCCTTCATTAATCATTAATATATAGGTGAATACCATGGAGAATTATGTCCATTATGCTAGAAAAGTAAAAATATTTTTTTTTTTTTAATTAGTTACCTAGATAACTTTCGTACCTATTTACTTCTTTCTTATGATGAATAATCTATTGATATTTTACTTATTCCGTAGATTAGTTGGTTGGTTTAGCTGCTCAGAACAGACCATTGAAAGAAGTTGGAAATAACTTTCTTTTTCCTTTTATATGTAAAAAGAAACCGGCACAACGAAACTTAGTAAGTAATATATAACCGCAAGAACGTTTTCTTTTGATTTAAAGACCGCACTCTTGTCGTAAATTTAGTTGGTAAGGTAACATTCTGACTTCATTTGCGGTTGGGAGTTAGTTATTTTCCATTATGATAGGTACTTTGAAGGAAAGTATAGTATTTTTTAGGAAACTACAGCATAGTTACCATACTTTCGTTAATATATCTCTTATTTTTGTCTTTATACTAAATTATACTTACATAAGAAATAGGCTCAAACAAAATCCAATTTTAGTTTGTGAATATAATAAAATCGAAATAAAGACGTCGTCAGTGCCTATTTAAATCTTTTGCCGAAGACGAGGATCTTCCACAGTGGTGCGTAGTATTTTAGTACAGTACGTACTAAAGACAGACCTTCCTATAAGTACCTACTTAGCAAGCAGCTTTCAAGCTGAAAACATATTTTCTCGATAGATAGGTTAGGAAAGTAAGAACCTACTCACAAAAAATACAAATATTACTTCCTTAAGGTGGAGGTTGCATGGGCCGCATTTTAAATATTTAACGAATACTTTTTGCGTTTTCATTTATTACATCAATTTTTGTGTACCTATTGAAAGTAATTTTGGTCAGGAAGGAACCAATGTAATGTTCCATATTATTTTGAATGCAAAATGAATACATTAGTTAGATGAATCAGTTCACAAAATTACGACTCATAGGAGCTTGAAATAGATCTAATATATAAATTAAAAATCCCGAAAAAATTCTAACTGCGAACCATTCACTTTAAAAAGTTTCAATACCTAAATCACAATAAAAGTAAGAGTTTCAATAATTTTTTTGGGGATCCTTCCATCAAATTGTACGGGGATATGTATCCAGACATGCGGGTAAGATCCGATTATCCGATAGGCGTGATCGATGTCCGTTCTTTTCTCTGACATTGACCAATAAATTTACATTTTGCCCACTTTGATGATTAGGTACATTATATGGGAAACTATTTTTATAAACAAGTCGGTGGTATCCAAGTGATTGTAAACTAATCTAAGGTTTCAGTCACTTTGCGTGTCACTGAAATAAAACATATTTTGAAAATAATAACAAACGACGAAGAGACACTTCATAGTCAATAAACAAATATTTTTTCACGAATATAGTTTACAGATCACGAATTAGTAATATATATAATATTTATTAATCGTTTTTTACCGTTTAGAGCTTTGTAATTGGGTTTTATACCCAACACTATAAACTAGGTTACCTCATCCACACATAGTCACAATAATGCACATAGCTAATAGCTATTTTGATAAAACTAGCCATCAAATAAAAAAGAACCAAAATTTAAAACAAACCATCAATCAGTAGGAACGATAAAACTATGACCTCTTATTCGTACTTACAGTTTTGTAAAACTAAAAAGCTTTCATATACCTATAGCTAAAAGTGCGATCAAAATATACGTGCTCTGTACATTAAGAACTTTCATCATAGCGTGATCCACCCAGGGCCGGATTCCACTCAGAAATTCCAAATTTCAAATTCCGACTGCCTGCATCTCAACATCCCGGAGGAGTGCTCGCACCGCATCCATGCGGAGCCTATGCATATCCGACCGATACAATTCCATAGCTCCGTGTATTCTTGTATAAACTTTAATAACATAAATTTTATACTTATTTTTTATTATGTTACAATAATAATGTCAATAGCTGTTGGACTTCGAAATAAAATAATATACAGTGGATACATCGAGATAATACCTATCTTATTTAAGGTAAGGTTAGTGTAGTCATACTGAATAACTTTTACGGTATGACTTTACATAAGAATTAAAATAATCAATATTTACAACAAAATATAATCTATCTATAATGAAATATTAAATTTAAATTAAACTACAAAATCAAACCTATATACAGAGTAACTATAAATAATATACCGCATTTAAATCGCCGCCTGCAGGCAGGGTCCCCAAAAAGCTGGCAACGTTACCTCGTTGGATTGCAAGGCTGATGCGCTGCCCGAGGTAAGTGCCAGCTCTTTGGTCACCTGTAGTGTCAATAAGGCGTCTGGACAGCTCCCTAACCAATTTTATTATTTTTATATATTATATTATTTCACCTATTGTTTCTTTACAGTTTTGTTTTTATAAATTAGTTAGGTATTAGGTCTATCATATTTATTTAGGTACCTATGATAAATTTTAATATTTTGTTAATTGTTTAGAATATTTCCTATTTCGATATAAAATTAATCATCACCTCTCAACAATTTGTGACTGTAACCGGTGGTCAACGGTGTGGGTTACACAATTTGAATTATTAAAACTATTTTATATTTAAGTACCTATAGGAAATATTGTGTAAACTGTTTGTGAATCCATTAAATAACATATAAGAAAAACTCTAATTAAAAAGTAAAATTTTAAATTATCTAATGTTTTAAAAATCAATATTATCTAGATAAATCTACTAAAAGATCTACTAAATAAACACGAAAAATATTTCATAATCTTTTATTTGAAAATCAACAGCCTACCTGTAGGTTCATTCAATAGATTTTCTTACGACAAGATTACAGGCAGAATTTTATTTCTTACAGGCGCATTATGTAGCCAAAGCCTACTCATATTTGAAAAGCTACGATTAAGCATGGAGTGAATAAATCGCTATTGAATAGAAATCGATAAGAGATGCCGATGCCGAGAAATGATTTATTGACTCGTCGACTCCTCGCCCGGTCTCGTTGCTAATGGTGGCTGAATAAGCGTTCGCTACTCAGTTGTTTTTTTAAACCTCGTAGACTTTGATAAATAAAAGAAAATTATGCAATCGGTATTATGGACCGGGAGAGCGGTGTATTGAATAGAAATGTTATTTTTCCTTTGTCGATGTAAATTATTTGCTGTTGAAACTTAATTTTAAACCTGATCTAAGATAATATTTTTTTGATAAGATTTAATTATTTTTATAAAATCAATAAAAGTGGCAATATCTCGAATATTAGGAAACTTTTACGAAGGTCATGTTGATGTTATCTGATTGATCTGAAGCCAATCTAGCTCCAGTGTTACTCTGGTAAGTGGTATGTTTGATATAGAGAAGACTAAGCTCACAGGTACACGTATTTTAGTTTAAATTCCTTTGGATAGGTAACATGAGATAGAATATTAAATGTTCCATTTCTAGTAAGAGCACTAAAACATCTAGGCGCGTACACACATCACAGACTGTGTTTGGAACTTTTCTCATTTACATAAGTGACTTAACCTTCGTTCATTTTATATTCAAACCCCGCAGATTTGCCTGAAAACGTTCTAACCACTCAGAAATATTCTGAATATTATATGTGCTGCGGCTGTGTGCATACTCATGCATTCTCACGACAGAGTAGCAGCTCAGATTGTGCAAGTGCACAGGGAATATTAATTAGGTGTCATATTTTCGTAATCTGTAGGTAACTTATTCAATTTAGAAATCTCCCATATACAAAGCCATTTAGAAATATTCTCAATTCGCATTAAGAATTCCAGGGAAATGCCAGTATGTTGCCGACCTTGGCAAAGTCTAGTTGGCAATTTAAGGTTGCTTGTCTTTCAAGCAACGAAAGTAACAGTGTTTAGCGATTGATTAAGTTTGGTTTCTTTCAAATAAAAAAAAAACAAATTGAGCTTTGCAAGCGCTTCTGAATAGTGACTTTATTACCGGTTAGGAAGTTTGCATTTGTTAAAAAGAGCCGACAATAAACGCAATAAATTACTTTTTTCAAAAAAAGTTTATAGGTATTCATTACAAAACCAAAAAATACCTACATCTCACTTCAGCGACAAAAATACAAAGAGGCTGTTACTTTTTATACCGCGAAATCGCTGAACAAAAACTCAACCCGCTTGGTGGTAATGCTAGCTGAGGCATCTCAATAATAATATTCAATAAGACTCGAGCAATACAAACACTTTGTAGGACTCATATCCCCATCCATCGTGCCGACATCGGAATTCAGCGTAAATAAAATCACTAAGCTTTAAAAAATAAACATATGAGATATCGTCCCACGCGAGAACATGTCCCTAGAAATAACTTTAGTACCATTTCTGGAGTCATAGTTCACAAATACCAACAACAGTAAGTTAGGAAGTTAAACTCAAGTTGAATTAGTTCGCATACGGTTTGCACGGAACAAATAGGTAAGCTTTGTGTACACTTACAGGCGGGTTGACTTCGGCGTGACAGTTAAACAGGTATTAATGGAGTGGAACGTTACACAGAACTTATGGACAAATTACCAAACGCCATTTACCTTTAATTCAGTAGATTTTGACAGTTCTTTTGTATGGGATAGGGGTTTCTCAGGTGTAGAAGACGCTCACAAATCCTTAGTGCATATCAGTAACTAATAATGTTAATAAATATTGTGTGTATGGAAATAAAAAAATACTTATATATTAGTAAGTATACAAAGATCAGAGGCTGCCGAGCTGCCTCTTGTGCTAACGTTAACTGTGACAAGTGTAGGTACCTACAAGAGACTACACTAGGGTTTTTTTCCAAATTCATACATACTATGTATATAGTAGTAGCATTATTTATTCTATGGTAGTAGGAAAATTTATAAACGTAAGTACCTACATCTATTTTAATCCCTCTAAAAATATTATTAAATCTATTTGGAGAAACGCAGACAAATCTATGAATCTTAGGTCTCGTAGACTTCGCAGCACTAAGTTTACAAAATTATTATATTTCTCAGTAGGTATATAGGAACAATATTTTTAGTTATTACAAATTGGACTTCTTCACCTACTCGCACTTGCATACGCTAAGCCCTATTACACGGGTCACATAACGAATGTGCTCACCTTTTTAGGTCAACAAGGGTTTTGGAGCATGTCAACAAGACTGATAAATACCCATAGGTCTCAGATTTTATGCAAGATATTTTCATTATTTGTTCTTTGAACCCAGCTATGTTGGAGTTGAATCACAAAATATTGCACTCCCGGTATCAAGGTAAGCTCGAATTTTGCAATGGTTTTTTTTTGTTATATCAACCGAGCGCAACATGATGCGTTCCCGCAAATTACCCAGTGCACAATAATTAACTCTGAGCTAATTGGGTATTGGTTGAGTACCTTTATTAGATCTGCGGATTGTGTAAATCATCTACACTTCTACACTAATACTATAAAGAGGAATTATTTTTGTTGTTTTTAAAGTTTGTTTGTGACATATCAATTCAAAAACTAAGGACCGAGTAACATAAGCTATATTTTATTTTAAATTTCAAACTTTAATTTCAATTAATAAAATAGGTACCCTTATTGACGGGTTTGATTAAAAATAATGTGTTGAAAAGCCCTTAAGATATTTGCTATGACTCCAAAATAATTTGACAAAACACACACAGTGTCGCTGGTAATAGAAAATTAATGACAAAGAACGTAGCAAAGCCATTTTGCGAGAATTAACACATATGTGAGGTCGTTAAGCCCGCGATAGCTGAATTTCGCGCGCTGACCTCGGCGGAAGGTGCGTGAAATATAAATCAGCTTGCTGTGATTTACGCGAAGCCTCCCGGAAAGTTTTAATTCTGTTTGGCCCAAGCTCTCGGCCATTTAATTTATCTATTATTTATTGCTCGGCGAGAAACTTAGACACATTGTTTATTAGCTATTCAATTAAGCTGTTTGTTGTCGGTCGGAGTCTGATTATTATATTAACATTGAGATTAGTTTGTTAATATCTGTGTAATGGTTACGGTAGCTTTTAACAGGTATAATTAACGGTCAAAAAGTTGATAAAATGAATGAAGTGAACGGAAAGAAGATTTTTAGCATTAGAAATTCCTACTAGGAAGCTAAAATTCCTGAATGCAAAAATCATAGCTTTGATGTAAAATGTGTAAGTTTACAAACCCAATAAGTAGGTATATCAATAAAACCAAGATCACTTCTACTTACTTTCAATGTTAGATAAAAAATTTTTTTAGTTAAAATATATCTTGCTTGCTCGGTAAAAATTTACTTATGAAAAGTTTAAATTTTTTTTCGGGATTTCAGGGTTGGTCCCATAGTAAAAGTTGTTCATAATGATGAGTACCTACAATACTCTCTTAATTTATTAATTATTAAAAAAAATTGATACATTTACACCAAAAAATTGAGAAATCAATTCGCAATCTAACAATATTGTTCGAGTGGCCTATTTAGCAGTAGGTAGGTATACTGTATCCTAAATATTTCATAGTAAGCGCACAGATTTAAGCTAAAGCAGCAATGTGAAATAAGTTTAGTTTATCCTATAAGCTGCGAGTGCAGCATACCTATAAGTAGTACTACCTAAACTTCCTACCTAATCTTACCAGTTTCAATAAGTAGCGAACTTTGGAACATGAGTATTGGATGGAATACGATTTTTACAATCGATTTCATGCCTACGCTTCATATAACTAGGACACATTGTAGCTCTAATTACACTAAACGCCTACCTACATACCTACGTAGATGGATCTAAGTAATTCGAGTACATAATAGCATAGCATATATTAAACGCAACATGTTTACAGCCTAGTTTATTTAGTAGAACTATCCAAAACAAATCCACAAAAATCCTTCGGTACTTTTAGTTCTACCAGTAGATAGAACTAATTGGAATACTCCGTGAAAAGTCCGAATGAAAATCTGAAAACTGTTACGAACGTTGTTCCCATAGGTAGTAATAAAAGATAATCCTCAGTAACTATTCTATTCGACTGTAGCAGTAGTGCACCACACGTCCGTAGTTCGTGCCGTCCCGGCGGGAAAGACGTAGATATGTTAAATTAGCATAGTTTGACGGGAACAAGCCGCGGGCAGCGGGCGGCCAGCAGTAGCCAAACCTAGGCGAGCTGTAATGAGAATTTACAGCTTTTACGGATGCTGCCGACGCATTCCGATATTTGAGCACGTACTGCTAGGAAACTATTTTACCTATAACTTTACCGTGAATGAACAGAAACTAGCATAGGAATACATACAGTGCCTAGGTATCTACTATATACTGAGCTAGTCGAGAACGAATACAAATATTAATCTATTTACAAGTATTACGAATAACTATATAAAACTAATGAATACAAATATATATTATTGTATACTCGTGTTCCTAAAAAGCGTCATACCTAAGTTTTATTTTACAGTAAGTTAGAGAACAAGCATACCTATAGCCTGCCTGATAGTGGTAATAGGTTACAGTAGCCTTTAGTTTATCGCGATGGACAGTATACATCAAGATCTACCTACCTACCTCTCTTATGGTAAGATATCCTAAGCAAGCTTTGCTTTGGTTAAAGCTAAGAGTACGAATTAGGGTCTGCAAGTTCCCTTGAAAAGAAAATGGTTTTAAAACTTACAAAAAACACCTTATAGCCAAATTCTCCTAAATTAAGAGCACATAGGTACTTGAGAAATAGATCACCTAACTAAGATAGAGAGAACCTACGTAGGTTCTTTGTCTCGAGGTTTAAAAGATACCCTAGCAAAACATTGTCAAGGTGTTATCTAAATCTGTTCTTTCAACTGGGTACGACCGCGATAACTAAATTGCATTGCTAGTTTGGTCGACTGGCACTGCTCCTGTGTAGATGAGTTAATCAAAATTAGATCTTGTTTTAGTCACTAAACACAGAAGCGATTGAATTTTACATTTATAGTTTGTACACACGGCCACAGATCAAGCTACACATTTTTGTTGCAAAATAGCGCCTATTACAACCGCATAAGGTGCCGCAGTGTGTAGCTTGATCTGTGGCCGTGTGTACATTTACGTAGGTAGGTACATATTATGTAAAAAAAAAACAAGAGCCGCAATGCATTGAATAAATCATACGCGTAAATCGCAACGTCATGGTATTACGTAAATATTGCTAATATTTTTCTTTATCAATTTCCTCTTGTTCGAGTGTGTCTTCGAATCGAAAAAAATATATTCCAATTGATGGTAGGTAGATAACTAGCTCCACTCCAGTGGACAGGCAGCCTTATTATCTGAACACGGGTAAAACCGCGGTGCGTAACGTAGTAGGTACGTACTTTAAATTAATAAAACACACTCCTAAATCACCATTTTAGGAAAGTATTAGGTACATTATTACTAAATCTTTCACTTACTTAACTTCTGATACTCGTACCTAAGTAGGTACTTTCATTTACCGACAAACGAATTGAGCTCGAGAGAATAATCGATACCTAAAGATAACATCTCTACATCCACGTTACCTACATCATTCTACGTCTAGGGAATGGCCTATCTTGAAAGCTTCTTTGGGACTCTTATCGGCTCGGGCGGGCAATTTGACTGCACCCTTGTGCTACAGAATTGAACGGCCGATATCTGTAGTTCTATGTTTAATGGCAAGACAACCCTCCGTTTAGGCTATTTAATTTTCATTTCGTGGCGGGTTTAAGTGATACCTAGGTAGGTACTCTGTGGCTTTTTTGTAGACAGGTAAATTTTATGAACAGTTCATTCATAAACAAATCCTAGTCTTAATTATATTGAAGAACATTAATTTATTTGAATATATAAAGAAAATGTATTGCTATAACACAAAAAGTATGGGTTAACCTCCTAAGACCAAATTCGCGAGGCTTCTCAAACTCCCACTCTAAGTACCTAGATGACTAAATTACTGACCGTCTAAATATCCACCCTGTAGCCACTAGGACTCAGCTATTCTATTACCCAACACAAATAGGTAGCTAGAGTAGATTGTGAGTACAAAGTAGAAAGATCGCATAGATATGTCACTCACACTCAAACGGCTACATTTATATCTATTGTCTGGGGGATGTTTGGACCCCACGATTGGTCTTGCTATTTACAAAAAGTATTGGTAGATTAGATATAGTCTAACTTCTAGGTATCTTAATATAAAATAATTAAAAATATGTACTTACTTGCAATGAGTTCACTTAATTGACACTTTTTAATTTGAATAAAAATAATTAAGATCCAGAAATTATGAAAAGTGCAATGAGTAGGTAATATTATTATCTATCTTTAGCACCTGGTAGGTACCATTAAATTGGCGGCCGCCCGCGGCGCCGGTCCAAGCTAGCCGGTATGCATACGTTCACAGTACACTATCCTATCCCATACATTTTTTACTCAGAAAATAAGCAACGTCTGGGGGTAGGTATCTTGCTATATTTGGTTTCGACTATTTCCCCGTAAATGACAATAGCATAGACTAATTTGTCAGATTGAAATATCTGCTGCTATCTTTTAAAGGTCGCGGGTTCTAATCCTACAATGAGTTTGAGCTTTCGGAGAAGGAAAACATTGTGAAGAAACTGTAGCACGGTGATAACCTCACAACGTTGTAGGAAAACACTTAAGTACTTACCCATATTTTTTTAGATAAAGTTATTTTCTCTAAAGAGAGCTCTTATAAACTGTTTCATGTATGCGCATATTAAATAAATGACGTCGTTTCCAAGTCACGCAGAAATCTGAGGGAAACTCAACTGGCGAGGGAAAATTTATGTTGTTAATATAGGCGCCCAGATTAGACAAGAGAGACGGGCACCAGGTACCTACGTCGGGTAGGTAATTGGGTAAAATAATTATTATGATAAACACTATACGAGGCTATTTATATGACATATATTAGGTAAATATTACCGCAGTATATTATTTATTTTATGTTATTACATACAAGAATCAAGGGTTGAATAATGTTTTTTTTTATTTTAGGGAGGCGAAACATCTAGTTTCCAGTAGCTGAAGATATATAGTCATTTACGACGTCTATAGGACCAACCCCTTAATCTTATCTTGTAAGCTTATCAGATTGTCGGTCCCTGGTTCAAAAGTCATTATGGTTTTTATGTGGCCCTGCCAGGACGAACTACTGCAGGGCCGTATCTCAAGCACTAGAGCACCTAGTGCAGATCCGTTTTATATTGTAACTATATCTAAAAAAGCGCATCTCGCTTATACTATATGTCACCGTAGCGTTAATTGTGAGCGCCATCAGTTCACAAAATATCTCGCGAAATTGCAAACTGTGACACGTTATACTGTAAGCAGTATGGTACTGTTGTACGACGAGGGTGTATCACGAGTTAGAGTGATTTGTTAATCCAAGGAATTAATTATCTACCTGCCAAACTTCATATAAATGCCCTTAGGCCTTTACAGTAATGCCTACCTATAATGTTTTGACGATATTTTACGTTTATTTTGCTCCAAAGAGTACTGTAAACAGACCTAAAGTAGCATTATTCTCAATCCCTTTTATGGGTAAAAATTAAATATATTTTAATAAGCAATTAAAACGAGACCAGATTTTGACGAGTAGTCGGCAAAACGTGGTTTTATCTCGAATACTGCTAAATGCCGCGTTAAATTCAAGATTTATGTGAAAACTTAGGGACTTCAACTAAAGCAATTAATCAGATGGCCTCCAATGCTTTCTCTTCCGCTTCTGCACCTATAGCTTACGGATAAATCGGCGAGTGAAGCTGAAATATCTAAGTAAGTTTTATACTTAGTCACGAGAGTAGCAATATTATCATATTAATTTTACAGATATCGTTTTCGAAATATGTATAAGGTATCTAAAATGTTTGAAAGAGCAAATACGTAGGAATAGATATATTTTCTGAAATAACATCTTTAATATGTTAAAAGCTAAATTATATGCCGGTGTGTTCATGTCATCGTTATGAAATCTTTTTAAGTTGATACTGAACAACTTCTGAGGATCCTCTGTAATCTCAATGAAATCCAATCAAAGTACCTATCCACCTACAGATATAATTAGTACTTAAACAAATACCCATCAATGTAATGTTATATTTTATACACCATAATTATTTTATAAGACATTTCATTATAGGTACATAATAATGTACGTAAAATTAAAAGTATTCCATGGTGATGACAATCAACATTAATTTATCATTTCAAGTTAATCCATTTATTTACTATTAATGAAATATAAATTTTAATGTATTCATTCAATAAGCAACATTGAGAATGGTTATTTATAAAATATATTTTTTATGGCGCAAATTCGTCGATACAGTTAACACCTTAAATATCAACATGCCTTTATATTTGATAATACAGGAACTTAACTGTAGATATACTATTAATTACGCTAAAAGTTCGTTATCAAGATACCAGCAGAGGTAAATATGGAGTTAACTATAAACATATGAATTTGTATATAAATATCGGTGAGATCACATGATTGCGATCAAATTAAATTAAATTTTATTTACCTACATACATACATAGATACAAAACAACAAGGAAAGGTGCACTTCCATCACTCGCACATTTTATACACCCAATAATGTCAATGATCGTTACTAAAAATGGAACCCAGTCATATAACATTGAACTATTTAACATTCAAATATAACAAGTTTGCGCTGGGTTTCGTCAAATATCGTCGTATAATGAGTAAAGAATAGGAATCAGCGAACGTACTTTTACGCCTAGTAGGTATGTCACAGCTAAGGAAGCTTTACAAAACATCTTTATAGGAAACTGTAGTTATTATGCACAAATATTGAAAGACAATTTCTTACATAAAAAATTTTGAGAATTAAAATCACAACAATTTTAATATGACTGAGATTTTGAAAGCCACCTAGCCTGAGATTTTGAGCATGCAAAACGATGTACATCCCTGTTGCAGCCTTAATTGAGGATAATTGTCTACCTGTAAATAAATAATACAATTTTCAGTAATCATATTTTTAATTAACTTTTTAGTAAATGGAGATCACATAGCAGCCAAATACACCACATTTGAATATTCAACAGATGGATAGACCTGGTTTCTATTTGTTTCGAATAGATAATTCCTATTATTCTACTCTAGCAAGACTACTTATACAAATAATCGTTTTATTTATATTTACTTCATTTTAATATGTTAATAAAATAAAAAGAAGTTCGACAAGGGAAGTATTTCCCTATGTAACAGAATACTGCAGCCAAATAACTTATTATTGTGATCCTGCACAAATACTGATTACTTAAAACGCGAACTCCAGATAGTGAGTTAACGGCGTATCACTGTGCAGGCTTTATGCTTGTTTCCAGACTGTAGTGTAAAAAAATAAGAATTTCTTACCTCTTTTTCACGGTGGTATCCTCCTTGGCCTTTTTCTCTGCCTCGCGACGCTTGGCGGCCTCTTCTCGTTGCTGGCGAATGATCGCAAGACGCGCGAGGTCGGCCCTCGCTTGATCAGTTTTTCCTTCCGCGTGCGCTTTCTGATATGCCGCAGCTGCACGTTGCCTTTCTATTTCCTCGCGTTCACGTCTGTAATAATATTTTTTTTTTACTTCAAATGATTCAATGGAGTTGTCATTAAAAAAATCTCTCTTAGTCGATATATCCAGTTATCTTATTTCCATAGTACACGCACTGCTTAGTTTTGCATTAGATAGCTGTGAGTGAAGAATGTCTGAGGATATTATTAACACTTAAGAACCTTGACTGACAAAATTTGATGTTCTGTGACAAATTACCTGTAGATTCAGAATTCGAAATATGTGATGGCGGTCGTGCTACAATACATCACATAATAATGAAAACACACGGCAAAAAGTTGATTCTACAGAAACACAAGATGAAACAGAAAACTGCTAGAACAATCATTTATTGTATTTGAATAAGTAATAATAATAATATACATACAAACAGTAACTAAATTGTCTAAATTTTGTGACCTGAATTTGTTAAAGTACATACTAAAATTGATTTTAAAGTAAAGTAAAGTAAAATCAAAGTTTTATAGCATTACAAACCTGGACAGCTGTGGCTTTTCTCCTTCAGCTAAGTTATCCAAGTTAGTTAATTTTTTGTTTTTCTTTACTACACGGTTAGGATTTTCTACTTCGATAAGCCCTGATACACCCTTAGCCTTTGCTGGATGCTAAAACAGAAGAATATCATTATTTGAATACCTATACCCACTGTTAAATAAAACTGCATTGTTAAATAAAACAAACAAAACAGATTACATAACATATTATTATCATAATAAGTTGCTTGATTATAACTATAACCCAAAAAAATATTTTTTTTTATGTTAGAACGTCCACCTTTTGGGAAGTGGTTGCCTATGGCCATTTGCAATACCAGAGGTATTGCCAATATGTTGCCAACCTGTTACATTACCAAAAAGGCAATTGGCTCTCCAGAAAGCAAGACTTGCTCAAATTCAACTGAGTTACGGTACCTAGTCAGCTACAACATAGTTATTATGTGTAGACACTATACATTTTTAGTGAGTAATATATGGCATGATGGTAGGCTACTTTATAGGCCTACCTAGCTAGTACCCATAAATATTTCAATAGTTGCCTATCAGTGTGCTACAGCACTTGAGTTAGTTTTAAACTGTGAGCTTACTAAGGTGAGATTAAGGTCAAACATAAACCAATTGATAGAAAAAAAAATCTGTGGAATAATTAATCTATTTCTATAATCAATATGTTAAGATTAATATATTAAGATTCATCTTCATTATATAATATTTTTTTAGAAAAAAAGTTCTGTTTTACTTTGAACTTAATCTAATAACTATTTTTATTAAATGATTTGAAGGATTACATTGAAAATACCATAAAAATAACACTAAAATTTAGTTATTGATAGTTCTAGACTTTTAAAAGTAGGTACTTACATCATCATCGGAGTCACTCTCATCACTACTTCCAGAGCCTGATTTATTGTCCTCCGACTCTTCTTCACTAGGACTCTCCCCTCCATGCTCCTTTCTCCACCTGAACAAGAATTAGAATACAATTGTTCACAACAGCTTTGTAAGTCAGCAAGTAGCTATGTAGTCACCAGTTCACTTATTCTCAACAAGTTTCAAGTTGACTTATTACGCTTGTTGTCACACATAACAGCAACATCTTCATCACTGAAGGAAATCTGTCAGCACCCTAAGGCCACACTCCGTTACTTTAAAGAGCTAGGATGGCTTGGGTAAAGCTGGCAGAGGGGAATGCACAATCACCCCAAGCTGATGCAAGATGTCAGTGCAGGCCTTATCGCCCCCACACAGAATAAGAATAGGCCCATTTTCAATAACAGTAAAATCTTGAAGTTAATAGCTTATTCTGTATAAATATGGGGACACAATCTAGGTATTGGTGTGATAATCAATTAAATTTTCATAGTTACAATGTATGCAAATCTGCGAAGACTAGAAAATGAAGTAAGTATTATTATAAATAAATAGCCAAGTACAAACCGAAATGAATGGTTTTCTTTGTTTCACTTGATATGACTTTTTGATACCATGCAATAAAAAACTTACTTCTGCTTCAGCTCTTCCTGTTTCCTTTGCTCCTCTAACTCTTCAGGACTGGTGAACTTGCGGTTACGGCCTTTGTGGTTAGTATATTTTCCTGAAATTTACGTACATATATGATTATTACAAGGTTATAAATTAGTAGTTCACTAGGCACAACCACAACGATCTCTACGATAACTAAATAGGATAATTATAACGCAAAGTGATTTCCTACGACTAATAAAATTCTTGGCGTCTACAATCTAGAAGAAAGCACATTCTAACATTGGACGACATTGATAAAAACATGTCATAAAACTCAAATAGGACACTTACCGCGCGGCATATTGAATAAAATTAGACTTCCTCTTGAAAATATTACAATTATTTATGAACTAATTATTTAGCTACAAATGAGTATTTCGAAGATATTGAATCAGCAAAATATTATAAAAATTGGATTGGATAAATTTAGCGTTGACGTCGGTTGACGTATTGAATTGAGTTGACGGAACCGGATTTCTTAACCACAGATGATAACTTTGAAAGAGAGATTTGACAATCACGGTATTTAGTCGATTATTAAATGATTAGTTGGATTTCAACATTCATATAAATAGGTACCCTAAAATGCCCTTACCTAATTCCTATTTATAATTACGCAAATTACCCATTGTTCTCCAGTTTAATAAACATTGCCCCCCCAATCAATTTAAAAAATTTAAGCCCAAAATCATGATTGCTTGCCGGATCAGCGACCGTCAAGTCGGATTTGAGAATGCGAGCTAAAATATTGGTTGGTTGGTAAATTGGAAAGGTAGTGAATACCAAGCTTTATGTCGTCAACGCCATCTATCGAGATATTTAATATATATTTTTTATTTGTAAGCTGTGGACGGACGCTGTGGTTCACGTTTTTTTTTCTTTTTGGCATCATACTTTGTGTATTTTGCCAGTGTCAAGTGGCGTAAGAGTAAATTCTTCATAATTCTCGTCATAGTCAGTCAGTGTTTTCTTATGTCCGGATATTCTTCAAAAAATATACTACATTAAAAAGACAGTCATCGTCCGTACTGTCTTGGATTTGAAATGAAATGGATTTTTCTTTCGAGACAACTTGAAAAGATTTTTACTTTTTGAATTAAACATCATCGTTATATTATACCTATTCAACAAAACTTAAAATACACGATATTATAGTAAAAAGGCTACTTTTTAATTTCCCGTCAAAGAGACTCGTCAGATAATTTCAATTCATTCTTAAGTGTCCGAAATAGGAAATCGCGGGTGAAACCGGCTATGGAGCCTTTTGGATAGAGATTTATGAGAAATTTCCAATCAAAAGGAGGGACGTGGCTATCAAATCAAAAAAAAAATCATTTATTCAGTTTAGGCCCTAATAAGGCACTTATGAATGTCAAAAGTTACAGTTTTACAATAGACTCTACTACCGGTTCGGAATACACTTGAACTGAGAAGACTCCGGCAAGAAACTCAGCAAGGCTTCTTTTTTTGGTGGATCTTTTTTTTTTTTAATTTATGTAATTACAGTTTTAAATATACATAAACTTCATACAATTATCACTTGGCCAGGGGGCTGCAAGTGCAGAGAGAAGCTACTACAACCATGTATTCTTGTCTTCTATGTAATGAGCCACCTTATAATAGGCCTTGTCGATCAACTTATGTTTAACATACTCTTTGAATTTATTATAAGACATCTTAGTTACTTCATATGGGATTTTATTATAAAAGCGAATGCAATTCCCGAGAAAAGACTTATTGACTTTCGCTAGCCTGAATCTAGGAGTAACAATTTTGTCTTTGTTTCTTGTATTTAGGTTATGGCGGCTACTGTTTTTGTCAAATAGATTTAAATTTTTACGAACAAACATAATATTTTCATAAATGTATAGCGAAGGTAAGGTTAATATGTCAAATTCCTTAAACCGATTTCGTAAGGATTCGCGAGGACCCAAGCAATAGATTGCACGAATGGCCCTTTTCTGCAAGATAAAGATAGATTCCAAATCCGCAGCCGAGCCCCACAGCAGAAGACTGTAGGACATCAAACTATGGAAATACGCAAAGTAAACCAACCTAGCTGTAGCCACATCTGTTATATATCAAATTTTTCTACCTGCAAAAGCGGCGGAACTCAATTTATTAGCTAAGCTTTCTATATGAGGACCCCATTGTATTTTATTATCTAATGTTATGCCGAGAAAAACTGTCTTATCAACTAGTTCGAGTCTAACATCATCGACTAGGACATGACTGTCATTCCTAGCAACATTGGGGAGAGAAAACCTTATACACTTAGCTATGAACAAGCTAACTAGTTTTATGGAATTTTACATAAATATAGGTCACCATGAAACACACGTCTACTTCTGTCCGAAAGTTTAGCCGAACTCAAGCAGTACTATAGGTACGGCTGCCTTTCTACTAGCACCGGAGCGGAGCGGCGCGCGAAGCTTAGAATAGCCTTTTTTTTAAAGGACATGAAGGTGTTAGCCAGAGGTGGCTGTAACACCCTTACGCAGGTAAGAATAGCCTATTGCTCCGCATCCTGTGGACATACAGCTTCAAACACGACAAATTGGTGTCCCTCACTCCGATTTCTCTATATTACCTACTTATGTGCCTACTTTTCAATATTCAAAGGCTCCACAAACGAGACGTCCCGTCACTTGGGGGATGGTTGTCACAATGGTTGTCTAAGTACCTAGATACCTACCTATAAATTAATATGTAGGTATAGGTAATGATTGTATTCTGACTTAATATTGATGATGCTGAGGAAGATAATACTTATTGACAAACATATTAAGCTACGTGCTTTAAATGTAAACAAACATCTATCTTTGTACTAAATAAGTCATAAACAATACGCAGCATTAGGAAATAAATAACAGCTAAACTTCTTTGATAGTAACCTTGTCGGTTACCTATCGTATGATAATACGAATACCTACTATAGAATTGATAGAGTATGTAACCCACGGTAGCACGTAGGACGGACTGTCCCGAATCCCAGTAGGTTATATGTTAGTGCCGGTATGTAGGCTAGGCAACTATATTTAGGTACAGTATGACATAACTTAGATGTAGCATCGGCAAATCGTATATCTACTTCACTTCCGATTTACACAACTAATACAAATCATTCATTATCGCGCCATTCAACGTTCAACAAGATTATTTTCGCCTAAAATACCTACCTTTGCCGATGCTTCATCTAAGTTGTGTCATACTTTAGTTAGGTATACTGCCAGCATTTCCTTTCTTCTCGTATACTTACCTACATAACATCTTTAGCTATCATGTGCTATCATCAAAACTAGGTAGGTACTAGGTATAGGTTAGGTACTAGGTATAGTAGGTTAGGTACTTACTGAACTCGTAAATTTTTATTTTTCATCAATGCTGAGAAAACCTTGTCAATAAATAACGATTGATAAGAAACTGTTACCTGAGACGTGTTACATGTGACCTATATTCGAAATCTGAATTAATGGTCATTTAACGTAACGGGTCCTTGTTAAAAACGGAGTGCATTTATCAAGTTGATAACACAACCGCGCAAGACATTCGCACTTACCGTATGTCGTTGAACTCTCACGCGACATTTAGGGTACTTGTAAGTACTTGCATACTATCAACTTGAACTTCACGATTATGCTTTAACTGTAACTATAACGATTCACGTGCTGCATTATGTAAGCTACTATATGCGTAGGCGTGTGTAACAAGGTACAGCATAGGGTTCTTCCAAAATGGGTGTGATGAGATTTTTGCCGGGTCGGTGGTAGATAAGCACACAATGTACATTATAAGCTCATCGGTACTTATTTGATTACAGATTTTCAATTTTAAGATGGTTGCTAGGCTACTTTAGAACTCTACCATCGTGTTATAGCTTCCTTACATTGCTTTTCTTCGCCGAAACGTCAAGTCAAAATCAGCTCAGTCCTAGTTTACTACCAGGCGGGCCGTATGCCTATTTTGATACTAAACTTAAATAAAATATAAAAAAACCTCCATCAAACTGTAACAATTGATGATTGACATTGTCATACCTATCCCGATGATCGCTTTATGAGTACTATAATTTTTTTTATGACGGTGTATTATATTGAGTAAAAAATTTAAGGAAAACACTTAGTTAATAAAAAATAAAATAGTCTTCAAAGGACGAGGATTTTTAATAAACTATTGTCCGAGGCATGAAAGAGGTCGAGCATTAGGAATCGTCCACCCATATCAGTAAATAAAGGCCCAGTGGTTCAATCTTTCAATCAATCGACTCGTGTTAGTCACAAGCCGATTACCTTAGTCTCCTTCATTTAATTAATCTTTTAACAGATCAGAATAATAATAGGTAGGTATCCGACTTTTGTATGTTACCTCTTGACGACCAGTCATGATGATATTTGTCATGCAGGCATATTATCTATAACCTGGAATAACATAATATTATAATACTTTATACCCCCATTAAATTGCGGGGAAATAGCTAGTAATAGTTATAAAAAGATACACTCAGCCCGTTAGTGCTACTACTTTACTCGCCTATAATTTCAATTTCACCACCCCCTAAGATACATTAATTGGAGTGGATTGAGAATTAAGACACTTGGCACTTAGGAATCAAACAACATCATCTCTATGTTTCAGACGTGAAACATCCTCTTCGACGTCGTTGTCACTCTCTCAATATGTCCTGGGACTGGCACAACGAATTTCGTGTAAACACAAATAGTAAGTAAGTAGGTTCTTCTAAATATTCAAAAGAACGATCCTCCAAAAATACCTTGACTTTGCCGGAGTCTTCTTGGTGCCATAATAGTACTTCTTAAACTGAGTTTTGAGTTTTCAAGAAATAATTTCCTTTGCGCCTTAACCTTCTATCCTATGAAATTAAAAAGAGGAAACCTCGTGTTTTATTTACTATATCCTGTTACACAAACTAAAACCTAATCACGAATCATTCACCTCGATATCGAAAAGGTTATTACCAAGTCAAGGCTGATCAGCAGCTTACTATGTATGGCGTATGGTCGACACAAAAACCTAATGTTTTGACGAATTGTTAGTTACTCATGAGTCACAGTTCCGCACTCACTTTTTGGTGTAAACAATGCTGATCTTTGGGTTACTGACATACATTAAAAAGGGTCGATTTTTTAGAACGTCTCTGGAATGGAAAGCTAATATATATATATATATATATATATACTGCAAACAACAATTATGATAGGATTCCATCCCTGTAATATCAAAAACATGGGCTGATTTTTTAATCGTTAGATAAAAGTTAACAAGTTGTTAATTTGAAGTTTTTATATAGACTTTTCGAAGGAATATAGACTTATTGATAGAATTGCTTACTTGAGGTTTCTCTAGCGATTGGAAACCTTTTATGTAGTAAGGTTTAGGTATACTAACATATTTTACAATCGTTAGATAGTCTATACTATGCAACTGTTAAAACTTAAGTAGGTAAACTATGAGTAAAGTGTATTTTATCGAGACCGGAGCTCAATTGATAAATATCGGCCCACGAATGAAATTTTAACCAAGCAAAATAACAAGTTAAATAATTGACAGCCCTATGTTTGTAAGCGATTTAAAAATTACCCTAACCATTTTTCGAGTAAAACATTTACCACTGTCTTGAGAAACATTACATTTTATGGTGGTATTACTTGCCTCCACGTGAAAGAACTTTTTGTTTTAATTAAGTACTTAGTTGG
Organism: Tethea ocularis; assembly: GCA_963555595.1. Taxonomy (NCBI): domain Eukaryota; kingdom Metazoa; phylum Arthropoda; class Insecta; order Lepidoptera; family Drepanidae; genus Tethea; species Tethea ocularis. The sequence goes on from OY741966.1 coordinate 6,522,142, forward strand.
TTACATTTATAAATATGGACAAGGCATGCAATGCCTGGGTTCAGGGACTTGAAAATTATACAAAATTTTAGGTTATGGAGCAAATTAGTTCAACTTGTCGATTATATCTTCTCCATCAAATTTTATTAGCTTATTATGGGTAACTAAACTGAATATGGATCTTATAATTTTAATTTCTTCCTGATTTTCCCTTTTTTGCTTGTGCTTCGAAAACTGGAAAATCCTGTTTCTTTTTTGCATATGTTTGGGGATGTGGTCTGTGTCTGTGTGACTGTGAAATTACTTACCTTAGGGAATATCGTTGCCAAAATGTTGTGCTCCTGCTGCGCGTAACTACATAAGTAGGTAAAGTCGCTAGAGCTCATCGGGGAGCAAGGTTCGGTAATGCACATAAATAGGAATACCCTGAGTGGTGACAAAAAAAATTGTTGATATTAGGTTATTACGTATTTTTTTACACAATATTTTATATTATATCACAGCAATATTGTTATTGGTAAAAAAATGCAAAATTTGTAGTATAAACATCATTGTTTGTATAAAATATCATACGTATACAATAGATTAGCGACCTGCGTTCTTCTTAAATTTAACTTTGTCATGTAATTTAATAGGTATGACTTCAAGTTACATCTTAGTATTAAAGGGTAGCGTCCGAAGGTATCACGTCTCTATAAAAAATCATTGAAAAAATGGTCATCGATTTAGATGATTAATATGATTTCTGTAGGCACATTTGTTGATATTGGTGAGTAACTTAGTTACCTACATACAAAATATGATGTGAAAATTATTCAGTTTTGATTCGCAGATTTAACGGCGTAAAAACGATACCTGTTTGAAGATCACATAAATAAAATTGATAGTGAAAAATTGTTTACGATTATTTGATATAGTAATAATGCGTTTTGTAAGCAGATATTTGAAATACAAAATATAACGGTGGGTGGTATAAATGATACATCTGCGTCGCGTGCCCTCAAAAGAGCTGTTTTTTCCAATGGCTTAAGTAATTTTTAATCTTTGCAGTTGACAGGTCGTGCCTTCAAGCTAAGATTTGGCGATAATTATAAGACATTTGCAGGCTACTTTAAAATTAATCATGTTCTACATAAATTTAAAGTTCACAATTAAAAGGAAATAACTGTTATCCGATTTTTTTGTTGTGATTTATTAGGAAAAACATATTTTTAGGATAGCTACCTACTTAATTCTGAAAATATAAGTATTCATTTATTTTATTAATTTGTAAGTAACTTTAATGTACCTACCTATAATTTAATTTAGGAAAACTACTACTACTTGTCATAAACTGTACTATACTATTTATACTTATTTATTATTTTATTTTAATTTAATTCCTAAAAGTAGCTCTACTTATAACTTTTATTTTCTTTTATTGTTGGGAAATTCTCATAGCATACCCAGCCGCCCCGGGGGGAGCGGCGTTTGTTTGCGCGGACATAATGTCATAAGACGTAGAAAAAAAACAATCTTACAATTTCAAACGAATCTGGAAAAAGTATGGTTCTCGAGTCTGTAGTTTTATTTGATAAAAAAGCCCCAGCCACAGGGCACTCTACTTATACCTACTGTAACTGAGCATGATTGAAAACTGTAAGTAGTGTTTATATAAGTTAACTAAAATACTACAGAGTTCTACTTGAGATAGTCGCATAAAATTATGTTATTATTTTATAGCATAATAATATAATATTATGTGTCCGGTAAACACTCCTGTAGATTTGAGACTTTCAAGGAATTTCACAGGTGTAATGTATAATTACACATTCGAGAATAATAACGTCCAACAAATTCAAATGCCTGGGATCTTAAGACTCTTAACAATGGGATAGAATGACTGTTAATCAGTTGCGCGATAAGGCTCTGCCAAGTCTATCATGCGCTAAAACACTACGATGAGTAAGTATAAGAAGCGAAGGAGCCGAGACGCGGCACACATAGCCTCGCCGAGACCTTGCCCGCCACGCAAGGACGCACATCAGCCCCTACATGAAAATAACCCACCATTTTTAAACGAACTCTTACGCGGGAAAGTTCACTTCGAATTAAAAACTCTATTTCTAAAAATAGTTTTTTTTATAATGCCAGTAGTTTTGTTTTAAAACTATTTGTTAATTATAAGACTGAATTCTGAAGACTGTGGTAGTGAATTATTGTAATAAAATTTAACATTTTAGTGCATTGGATGGTAAGGTAAGTGATCATTAAAATATGATTAAATATGTATTAATATTTACCTACCTATATTTTTCATAATATTCTACTGAAAGCTTTGATTTATGGAATAATAGAGGATCAATTTTTTCGCTTCATGTACCTACTACGCGACACATGTTATTTGTCTGAATGATGTTATAGTCAGGACAATATACGAACGTACAATAGAAACAGTTCAAATTTGCCTGGAAAAATAAGGAAAAGCTAAAGTGTTTTTTCTATGGGATTTTTGTATGAAATTGAAATGTTGACAGAACGATCGGGTCGGTTAGTTTAATAATATGGATCGATATAAAATTTAAATCTATAAATGTAGTATTTTTATCCAGGGAAGATATTAAATCACTTGGGAATACGGATGAAGTAGTGGAACCGATATTATTAGCAAATAAATAAAAACAGTCCATCTACGAATAAATGCCATAAAAGGACAAGAAATTTGCGCGAGTCTTGAAACTTTAAGTTCATAATGTATTCAGTCGTGATGCAGAGCTTTGTAATATTCGTTATTCAATTTGTTGCGTGAGATGTCATATTCACTCATACGCATGCTCTGTTGGTATTATGATTATTTGACATCACGAATACAATTATTTAAATAATTTTATATCGAAAATCAATCAATTATTGAAACTTATTTGCCTACTACTGAATGTATTTTCACATCCTATAAAAAACAAACTATACCTACCTACCTACGCTAATAACAATTTGCATACCACCTATATAAAAAGATATAAAACCCAAAATATTTACGATGTTTGTTTAGTTTCGAGAACCCATCTTTTTTTGATAATTATTAAATGATTTATTTATTAATAATTAAATGATTTTATGGTTTTGTAGCTTTCTAATATAATAATTACTGCAATTATCTTCTGCTCTATGGTGAATATATTTTTTAGGTTCTAGGTCATCGACATGTTAGCAATAAAACCAATCCCTATTAGATAAGATAATTTTCTGCCGTTTAACTAATTTCAGTTTTTAGTTAAACGGCTGATAAAAATATACATTTACCAATGTATGACGGTTACAGTGACATTGAAGCGAAAACTGAAAGCATGGGTTTTCCCCGTCAGTGTTAAAATTTTACGGCTATTCATCGTTACAAAAATGCCGTACGATATTCTAGTAGAATTCTGTCCTAAATGGACGCAAATTGTTACGGGAATTATGGGTTCGGAAAGAATCAAAATTCATTTCAATTCCATTACAAATAAAACTTATTTAACATCGTAGTGTTTCAAACGTTATTTGCTTTAACCTGTGTTCGAAGATCCATTGATAGGGCTGCGCAAGCACACTGTTCATGTTAATTCAATCGATAATGAGAACACTGCACCCTGCTAGATAACTCCATGCTACCTCTTATGGAAATGTAAAGGAATTTGTATCTTTGTTTTGCTTTTATATTATGTTTGAACGGTTTACCATAGTGGCTTTAATAACTGGTCAATACCACCATAAAATTTTAAATGGCTTTATTTCTGTTCCACATGTATGTATTTTAAAAATAGTAATAATTGAATTTAAAAATTTAATGAAACTATGCTGATCGGCTCAAGGGTGGACTGCTACGTACGGTTCAGAGGGCCAACTTCGTATAACGATACACGATAGTTCGATCATCGTTGTCAAAACACCCAATAGAATTGCACAAAATGTACATTTCGTTAGTTTGCTGCAATCCCATTGGTTAATTTGACAACGATTTGATTTTAACTATCGTGTATCATTTTTCGGAATATGCCTTCATGTCGTCGATTCGATTCCAACCTAGGAATATTTTGTAATGTCGTATGGGATATTTCTAAAAAAATTACATTATTAATTTCGTAAAATGTATTAATAAGATATTTTTTATATTTTACGACTACATTGAATCAATTATCAAAAAAAAAAATATATTTAGGTATAATGTAGGTCTATTATTATTACCTACCCTTGAATGCTTCGCCTTTGTCTTCAACCATAGCACAGAATAAAAAATAGTAGAGCCATAGTAGGAAAAGTTTCATTCCCTCACTACTTTGGAAACTTATGTATACCTATAAATTAAATAGGTAGTAACTGAATATTGAGGCATGGGAATTCAATGGTTAGTAACTCTTGAAGTTTTTGCTTCGATGAAATCAAAGCTACTTATTAATTATAGGTAATTTAAGAACATTTTGTATCAAAGCTTGTTTTTATTGCAATGATTTATTAGGTCAGATAGTAGGTAGTTAGGTACTTATTAAAATAATACACGGAGTTCCATTGTTGCAAATTATGAAAATTATTATAATGTACACTTATAAGACGGATAACGATTATACGAATACTTTTCATACATCGATGCTCGCTTATAAAAAAGTAAGTACGATCATTTATTTTTTTGGTGATTCTGCCGCTCTATATCCTACATTTTGTTTGGGTTTTTGACTGTTATTAGTAGGTATGAATCTACTTATCTTTTGCAAGTTTATAATTTTATTTGTTACTAGTTTTTTCTCGCTGTTTTACCCACGTTCCCTTGATGAAAAGTTGCCAATAGCATTCAAGGAGAATGTAGCTTCTAAATCGAACTATACAACATAATTATACTCTTTATTTATTATATTAAATCATAATATAGGTATAATAACGATTAATCTTAATTTAAAAATAAGATTCTACTTACATCGCATAAAGCTCAGAACTTCTTAGACGACGAAGACTATAAAATACCTACCTACCATATGATATTAAAATTACAAAAAGCTGACTCACAAAGAACGCAGTTAATAACAAGTATGTAGAAGAAGAACCGGTAGTAGAATTTGAAAATAGCTTAGGTCCAACTGGGATAAAAAGTCTTTCTCAGCTTAGTTTAAACAATGACTATTCTACTAGTAAAACTCATCAGTACTAGAACTTGAATACCATAAATTATGCCATAACATAAGTAAAGACCTATGTAATATTATTATCCCCAAATAACACAAAGTCGCCATTCATGGTTTAAGTGTACCTATTAGGAGGATCAACCCTTCCCAAATAAATAAAGAATAATATAGTCATGACTTAACTACGATAAAATGCTTTCAAAGCTGCAATTGACTACAATAATTGTCAATTATAGAGGTATGTGAACTGATTGTTCCTCGGGATCGATTGATTTGCATTTGTACTCAAGTCACAGCGATGGAAGGAGATCCCTGTCACATGAGTATGGCGATATTCAGAGTGAATGGTAGTGAGTCTATATATAAAAGAGCTACTTGGTTATCTCAAGCGAGGCAATTTTTTAAAGAAGAAAAATGTTTAAAGTCTTTTGAAAGTTCACGACTCTATTCACAGTTTAAATAAAACAAATAAAATGTTAAAGAGTAATTTTCTTAAATGGAACAGGTGCCTTGAATCGAATGCAAGCACTATTGGTCGAATGCAAATAAGTAATCGCAGGAACACGTTGCAACTTTTTGTTCCATAGTTGATGTTGAATGAAAATTGCTTTTTTATGGTAGAACTTATCATGAAAGCCATAAGATCGATATTGTAAAATGTAGTTACTATTGCAATTCTTGTAAACCAGTTCAGTTAACTTGTAAGCCGTCGTGTTTAAGTAGACAAAATGATAATTCTTTTTAAAATACTACGAGTATGTATTTTACTAGATACAGCAAGTTTGTTCATTGACCCGGCCAATATTTTTAAGTGAAAAGTCGCGCTATTTCATGCTGTAACTGTTATAATGTAAATAATATTTTCAGACGTGTAAATTTTTGTGCACCTTATTATGAACAGATTAGGCAAATACACCCAATTCGAATGAGCGCTAAAATCTTGTTTGCAAAAAATATTAAGTACCTATCATACAATATTAAAAAAAATCAATTTTTTGAAAATATTATTTAAAATAATTTATTTTTAGTATTTTACATCTAACTATTATTATTATACAGAGTTATATTTATTTAATCTCAGTATTGAATGAGGCGAAAATAGGACTCATCAATGTGAAGAACTTTTACTATAGGACTATAAAACTTTGAAAAGCGAAACTAATTTCAGGTTTTTCATACGTTGTTATCGAGGACAGTTGATGTTTTGTAAGTTTTTTTTTCTCATGATTTTAGTCTCAGTCTCTTAATAAAACAACTGCCACCCCAAAAAAAAACCCTTTTAGGTCGGATCTTTTTATCAGGATCTAAATAAAAATGGCTTAGTCTGCATTGAGACTAACTATGACAAAGGTAAATAATGAATGAGCTGAATACGGTACGGTATATATGTTATGGTATACCATATATCAAAGTACGGTATACGACAAATAAGGGCCCTTGTATTACTTAGTACTTAGTTTATCTTAAATACAAATTATTGAAGCAATATTCGAACTAATAATTTCACTCAATTGAAAGTTATTTTAATGTGAAAATGTTTCATATGTCTAAAAATGCTTGCTCGTGTCTGTACCAATATGTTACAACTTACAACAGGGTTACTTTAAAGTAGAGGCTATAACAGATTGAATGCTAATACCTATAACTGTCGCTTTCCCGGCAAGACTAAGTGGACAGTTTAGTTCTTAAATGTATTCAGCACATTTGGCAAGTCCGCCAAGTAGGTATCATCCCAAGTTCAATGCCAAGAATTCGATAGTTCCTAACACTATTTGGTAATAATACTATTATTCCAAACACACTTTGTAACACTTAGTTTAAGGTTACCTGATTGGCGAGCATATTGAATTAGTTCACTTACGTCGGAGATCCGTTACAGCAACAAAGTTAATGTTTTTTTTCTATGCATTATGTACGATAATCAGTATAATCCTTACTTTTTTAATCTTTACTAATATAATAAATGTGAAGTGTGTTTGGTTTGTCCTTCTTTTACGTAGCAATTCAAATTTATGAACATCAAAACTCATGTATTCACTATAGGCCCTGATAAGGCACATTATGAAACGTCGAACGAAAGCTACTTACATTGGCTCTACCACTGCCGGTTCGGAACACACTTGAACAACGAAGACACAATGAAGCCACGGATTTGATTTTCGGCATGAGACCGGAGAGTAACATAGGCTATTTTTTATCTAGGAACACATCTCAAACCGCGGGTCGAATCTTTTAAAAATAAATCTATATTCTATGTAATTTTAAAAAGTTATTCACTTTTTTAACAATTCTGCATTTTTCTCAATTTTAATTTTACAAAGCTATTCAGGTAAATGATGCGGGTAGCGCAAGACCAGCCATCGTGGATATCCTTTGGGAGGCCTTTGTCCAGCAGTGGACATCATTCGGCTGATATGATGATGATGAAACTTATTCGTGTTTATGTTTATTTCATTTATATAAAAAATCTACCGCCTAATCTTGTTTTCTAGAATGTCTATGAATACCTACCTAACACATAATTTACATGAAAATATGCATGAATGAAACAAAATAGATGTTAGTACGGTAATCAAGAACCTGTTATGATGGCAGTAGTGACACACTTTGAGAAGGCTTGTGTACGCAGAGATAAAAACAAAATCGATTATTAAGATTAATCAAAATCTATAAATAAAATAGAGTTGAATAGACTGGTGCGGCCCGCAAAAAACTGTCATATGATTAATAGTACCTAATGGAATGTTGAAAAACTTAAAACTTTACAATCAAATTGAGTAAATTCTTAATTAGGAGTAAAATTTTAAATATTTGTAAGGCAGATTTTTTACAACATAAAAATAACAATTACGGTATTCTGATTTCAATCTTTTCTTTGACATTTTAGGTATAGATATGAAAAAAGTATAGAGAACGAACTCGTAAAAGTTAGTTTTTCTTGCTAATCACAAATTCATCATATTGAACTCCTATCAAAGAACTTACACTCATATTTGAAGCTTAGACTTTATAGGTAAGCTGATATAATAAACGTTTTAAACGTAACGGATTATACGATTGATCTCATACTACTTTCCTCATTTCACTACAATGAAAGGACACCTAATTCTAACTGTAACATTCAACGGTACAGGGTTCAACGGAAAATACGATTGTTCAAGGTGTGGTGGTCGTGGCTTCAAATAATATTTATACGCGACTTATTCATGCGTCATCCAACTCATCCTAGAGATCTTATCATCCCATTATTGTGGTCTGCTATCGTAATAACGCTGTGATGATTTGTGGGCAGATCACTGTTTGGTAGCTGTCTGTAACAATTGTTATAGGAATCGCTAGTTTTTGTATCGCAATTTAAGCGATATCCTAAAGTGAATCAGTCATTTCTTGGTATAAAATATAAATGTATGCACACTTCTTCGTCCTCTAAGTAGGTGTCTTATTTTTTGCTAATTATACCAATACTTTTTGTTAGTTCTTAACTTTTTTACTACTCGCAACATAAGCTGTTTAATCGTCTTAGGGCGCACCCTTATCATAATTAGGGAACAATATAAATACCCACATCCAAACGGATGGCGTGAGAGGTTCCAAGATAAGACATCAACGCGTATTATATCGAATTAGTCGTAGCACAGACTTAAACCAAAATACTATGTATATTATATACTTGTACTGTTATTGAATATAAATTATTTTTCCTGTTATTTTATCCTAATTTAAGCTTCATATAGTGGCAGTAAATTATAAGCTAAATATATTTTCCAAATCTGTTATGATTATATTAAAACGATCACATAAATCAAATTGTATCATAATAAGCAACAAAAAATTGTGTTAACATTTGAAGCCAACAAAATTGTTCAGTGTTATTAATAATTACAATTTTATCACAATTAAAAAATTTAGAGCAGTTATTATATGCGTATAAATATTCATAATTTTTTTACGTTAAAACCGTAGCGTACCTAAAAACTGCGGAATCCGCGCAATGATAATGGCAGTTTCTTGTTTTTACGCGAGTTGAGAGTTTTATTCATTAAATATTTTTTCCTGATAATTTTAAATACTTACCTAATGAAAACATATTAAAAATTTAATCGAAATAAAATACATTAAAATTGATGGGACTTGTCCTGCGGAAAGAGGACTAATAACATGCCACTCAGTAGCTTTAAGTCTTATTAAGCTCGACTTTCGCAGATTATACGGCAACGTGCAGACAGAAATCATCGTAGCAAGTCTTTGTTCCACGGTCTTGCCGGGATACGGTCAATGAACCTGCTACATAATCCCAAATATAATTACAAACAGATTATAATCAGGCAACACGTATTAAATGAGGATGTTTTGTTTCTTACGTGGCGAGCGTGAAACAATGAATTTTTTTTTGTCCCTACACTAAATTAAGCAACGTATTAAGACGCTTTGTTTTATAATTGTTACCATATGGCTGTTATTTTTTTTTGCCCATACAAGGTATTTATGTTCTACCATGTTCTACGAATTTTTTGGTTATGTATCTATTGTTATGTCATGGCGACGGGTGCTATATTAGATGCAATGTCGAGACGAGACAATTTATATAAGGACGTTACGACACTTAGTTTTTTCTATTCTTATGTCGAAATAATTGTATTGTAAAAATAATATACACTACAGTTAAACTCGGATTTTTTATCGTTATTGACATGTGAAAACTTTATATAATGATTATCCTTAAAATGGACTTACTAAAAAATAAATCAAATAATTGTTGTAGGTACTTAGGTACATGAAAAATGTAGATTTCTTTGCTTGAAGAAGCTATTCAGGCATTGTACAAGTCACTATAAAAAATAGATAATTATTTATCATAATTTGAAAAAAAAACTGAAATTGTTATTATCATTTCATTAAATCTCTTGAGAACTTAGGTAAATACGTTATTTTTTATTAAATGTATGTTATACAAATATTTTTGCAAGAGTTCAAGGAACCAAAGGGGCGCATCTCAAACTCGGTTATGAGTTGCAACCTTAACACTGATAAAAAAATGATATAGATATGATGTTATGAATAACAGAGTATGGCTATACTATGATATTATTTTAGCACTAACCGTACTGGTGTTTATGAATAAAGATTGAGAGTAAATTTAATGATATATTCTTTAATTTCTACCTGTAAAATAGTAAAAAAATATTATCCACGAAATCCTTAACTTAAATAAAATACCGTTGTATATTGAGATTCGTTTTATTCTCATAATCAACGTTTTAACGTTCAATTATAAGCCAGTTTTATTGCAATATTAGTTCATTGTATATGTATAATAGCCATCAATTAAATTATGAAATCCATCAGGTTATTGACTTATGTCTTTTGCGGTATTTTAATAATAAAAATGGAAATGGAATCATCCGTTAAACTACCACTAGCAGGACTAAAAACAAATTGTGAATTTCATTTATATTTTATAAGAGTTTAGATTTATGCTAAAATAATATTGCAAATGCGAAAGTTACCGTCTTTTATTTTTCGTTAAGTACAGTTACGTTTTTCTTTATTTAAAATACTTTTTTAATCTCAATTAAAATAATCTTAAGTAGGTATTAATATTAAAATGTGGAACTCATTATTTATAACAGTTCAAAAATTGTCATATGCGTAAAACATAATGCACATCTAATGGAGCTAATTTATATACGTCGATATTTAAAATTTACTGGATATTTAAGTCATTAGTCATTTTAAATTACAATTCGAGGATGAATGTTAGCTCAAAATATCAAAGAATATTTTTTTTACCAATAATCATTTATTTTATAGGTGAAAGATTTTAGTAGGTACCTATTGACACCAAAAATTAATCAACAACAAATAACATTCTAGTATTGCATTATATTCTCGTGTTTTATTATTCAATGTGAGATTCACGACACATATTACAGTATTTTTTGAAGATTATCATTGATTGAGCTCCAACAATCACGAAAAGTTTTGGTTTTATTTAACCATCATGAAAATAAAAAACTAAGAGACTAAAGCATGGAGTTCTTCAAGAAGGGTGTGAAGAGATTTTTGCAGGGTCGGCAACGCGCGAGTGTTACCCCTGGTGTTGCAAGCGTTCATAGGCTACGGTAACCACTTACCATCAGATGGGCCGTATGCTTGTTTGCTGCCTTAATATAACCAAAAATGAACCAAACAAACACAGGAAGCATTGAATTTCGTAAAACTCGTTGTTTTAATCTTAACCTTCCAACCTTTCGACCATCACAATTTGCCATTGAACCAAAATACTGCTACTCACTCTAGTCTATATAATTAAGACAAAACAATAAGAAAGTCAGTAGATACATTAGATATCTATTGCGAAACGATAACGCTTCAGAATCGCCGGATGATAGCGATACCATCTCTTTACAGACTCTAGTCTGTAGCGCGTAACGTACGAGTATATTGCCAAACTAAACGATTTGAGTCGGATTGATTTATTGCGCTTTAGCTTCTGTTTTACTGCTAATAGCTTGAATATATTTATTGTGACTCAATTCTATAGGTACATACACAGTAACGATAAAAGTAGAGCAAGTCTTGAGATTTTATAATATTGATTTAAAATCACTGGAGTAGAGCCAAATGCTTTTAAAAAATATTATATTTAATTTAAAACTTTAATTACTTTATTCCTTTAGTGACTGTGGCCATCATGGCATCAAACGAGGGTATTTCAGAATACATTTTGCAATCATCCGATTTTATTGAAATTATGAAAATACTACAGAAATTTTCAACAGTTTAGTTTTTAGACAGTCTGCTGAATTAATGAAAATAATAAATACAAGTAGTTATTATATCTCAGCAAACAATGAGCGCAAAGTGGATAAATACGACAGTTATGTGAATCCATCATAATTATGTGTAGAATTTCTCGACAAGTCGGTGAAGTCATCGTGTAATGATCACTCGGGCGTGCATCAAAATCGTGATCATGCTGGAAAATTGACTTGCACCTCAATAGGATCCTGGTTGTTATTTGGGTCGAAGTTCGAGGCCAGTTAGTAGATTGTTATTTGTTTGCTAAGCAATGCAAAATAATGCCTAAATGGAAATAGAACAACGAAACGCGTCCAAGGCGTCTGTTTCGATCATGATGTAGTCATCTTAATGTAACTTAAATTATTTTCTGAAAAATATTGCCATTAAGTATATTATATTTGATACAGTTACCTACTTCTATTTTTCATAAAATAAGGCCATGTCCAGCGTAGCATAATAAATAAAAGATACATCTCAAAAACAATTATCGTCATTACGCTGTTATGCGTTCATAATTTTTTTTATATTTTTATTATAACAAAAACCATTCATAACTATGCATAAATCACAAAGACATTGTTTCGAAAAACAGGAAATTAAATTTGCTTAAATATAGTTAAGTACCATATCTTCCTCAGTTAAGACTTAAGTAATTGTATTTACGATGATCTATATAAGTAACTCAAACAGTTTAGCATACTTAATACCTACTAGTAAAAAATATTAAATTCATATTTATGCGCTTACAACATTCCGTTGTGGAATGATATTTAATGTTCTGTATGCATATTTAGTAGATATACATGATTTATATATACCTACTACATGGCATTTTATGTACTACCTACTAGTAGTACTACCTAATGTAGTGAAACGTAATTCCACTACTAGGTATACATTAGAAAATACCATCCTATTACGAGATCACAAAAAATATCGTTTTATTTGTAATTAAATAGATAAAGTTAAGTTAAGTATGTATGGTAGATAACAAGTCTGCGAAATATAAATTCATATACTTAAATTTTTTTTCTAGGCTACAAAACTGTAGGCAATAAAGATGAATTGTAAGATTTAATTTTGGAAATTAATATGTTACAAAAAATAATGTAAACTATGGAGAAATAATTTCTTTTACATTATTCCAATTACTAATATAATTAGTGTTTTATTTTCGTTATAAGTATACGATGGAAAATAAAAACAAAAATATGTTTTTAAGATTTAGGTTTTCCCCATAAAAATATGAGAGACTATCTTTGTATGCTGTGTTATTTTCCTAAGATGAATATCAAATTAATAGAGACATAGAGGAATAAGAAAAATAACGAATTAATAAAACATTTATGTACCTATGTAACGCAGTGATCTAAGTTTATGAGAACATTTGTAATTATTTATGTAATTACAATGAATAGTTACACCCAGTGTCATGGATTGCGTGATCACAAATGGGTCACATCCGCTGTAATTAAACCACTAACCAATTATTAATAACTAGGTGTATCGAGCGCATCTATGTAACTATTGACGCATATTATGTATGTATTTATAGATCGACGCAAATTTAAAAGCAGGTATAATATATGCAATAACTATTATATCTACGTATACGAAACGTGGTTTCATATTATCTCAGTATTGATAGTAAGTAGGTAAGTGATATTTTATTGAATAACCAATCAGTAAATAAATGATCCATTTTATTATAAAGTTTATAAAAGTCAAATCTAATCTTAAGTCTATAACATTGAAAATATAATATTTTTTTAATAGATTGTTTTCAAACCCATTTAAATTTAAGTATGATGAGAATGAAAAATTACACGTTCATTATACTATAACCATCTATATCTATTTCATTACAGCATATCGATTTTAAATATATTTATTTAAATAGCAACTAGCTATTGTCTATAGTTTCACCCTCGTAGTTTATTTCCTAGTCCATAACATAGGCTATCTGCGTGCCAAATTTCATTGTGGTCGTTTAGTCGTTAAAAGGTAACACACATACAGATTTACTGTTATTATGGATTAATATACCGAGATCAGTTGAGTGAAATAAAAACTGCACTAAATAACTATACAAAAATAAAATCTACAAAAAAAACAGCGGAAGAAAAATCCATTTTCACAACAGAGCGAAAGCACAGGATTTTTCTTCTGTACCATTTTATGTCAATTGTGGAATATCTACTAAACGTTAATATTATGTATTTAAAAATGTTCTTAAAACAGATATTTTAATTTAATGAAACAAGTTATACCTAGTAGATAATTTTATTGCTGAATACGAAGAGCGGAGAGGCAAACGCGCGCCATGTGCTTTCGTAGAACGCAAGTGTAGCCTTGACCGTGAACTTGCTACGAGACCGCGGCATTGCGCGAGTAACTTGTACAAGTGCGTGTGTCAAGTTATACAATCGATCTTTTTGACTTATCTGCGCAAACAGCTACCTACATACATTATAAAGGGCATTTTTTAAACCCTTAAATAAATTAGTAAATGTTAGTAGAGACATATTCCCATAGATTTTTTCTTTGTTCATATAAATTGTATTCTTAATTTTATATATTGTATTTCGTAAAGTTTATGAAGCTTTCATATTTTAAAGAAAATTACGCGTTGGTTATATTTTTCCTTTTTGCTGATCAAGAAACTTTAAAAAAAATATAACGATTAGGTCACGCCATTGTTTCCCATGATGGTACATAATGATGATGACTTCAGTTCATATACGGAAATAATAAACCGATTCGATGATGTACGTTCCCGTTTTTGCCAACCAACCACGAGATAGATTGTGGTCATGGAACAAAAAACAGGACCATACCTATGAAATAAAATAGGCTATTTATTATTATTGTATTACTAATAGAATTGTTATGAAATTGTAGTAAATAAATTCTTGCCTTGTTCATTATATTTAGGTTGGCACTACATCCTACATTAGTAGGGTTAGTACATTAGTCGGATGTAGTGTAAAATTATAAATGCAAAAATTTGTGAGTGTGTATGTTTGTTACTTCTTCACGCTCAAGCGGCTGGACGAATTTTAATGAAATTTAGTAGTAGTTTAGAAGGTAACTGACACCCTGGATTTACACATGCTACTTTATATCCCACGGGAACTTGGGTGAAATCGCTGGGCGAAAAGCTTTAAAAGTTCTACAATATTAACGTACGTTTCTGGGGAAAGGCCTATCTTACAAAACCTCATACAGTAACTAGTACGTTAATTGGTATTAAAATCAACAACAAAATGCCAATTCTTTCGAGTTTATATCATACATTTAAAAGTTACCGCTGTCATGCCATCGCTTAGTACATTATCCGGTAGGTAGGTGTCTGCGCCTGAGGCGAGCTATGCAATTTATTCCTAGATACATTATATTATCGGAGCCCAATCGAGCTGGCCACAAGAATCCAGTCCTGACCACAACTGCTGGAAAGGGAATCTTTATGTGGAACCTGTTTGACGTATTGCTCCCTTCTTTAAGACAAAGTATCTAGTTATATAGTTTCAGTACTTATGTAACTTCAAAAGTAAAAACCTATACATACCAAGTTAATTTTTGTATTTATTGCAAAATGATTTTAAATTATCGTTCCTTGCTCACAAGAATTCCTGACGATTCCTGAGGCATTTTTCCAAAGGTCACATGTGAATAACCAGCTAGCCTTCATATGAACAAATCGACTCTCATAGCTCGCTGGTTCATTGGCACGAATAATTACAGCTCCAAGATGTTACAAATAAGACGAACACAAAAAAGTTGCACGGTGGCTGTTTCTTTTTATGTTAGGTTGCACACTGTCATTACTAGGACATCTCAAAAACATGTGACTAAGTGAGGTAATAAAACATTTAACGTAGGTACTTTATACTTCACTTTTTGGATTTTGAATATAATAGTTAGCTCCAAAATATTTTGCATGAGTGAGAGCTTTGTATTATTCGCTTGGCTGACTACTGTCGAAAACCTACAGCTATGAAACTACCAGAAAACTACTAATACTTTTTTTCAAAAACAAAAGTGTAATTATAAGAAATTCCTAATCAGTAATTTTAAGTCGTGTTAACAAATACTAAGCTTTTTTCTCAGTAATCGCTACCTATTAGAGGAGGATTCTTTTTTATTAATAATAATCTTTAAAAATAAACAATATAACACATAATTCTCAAAATTTAAACTAAATCTCGTATCAAAAACAACAATGATAAATCTTTAAGAACTTCAGATCACCTAACTAAGCTCTTTCAAGGCCTGTTCAACCGGCTCTTTCATAACTTATTCTTTAAATAAATGAAGGGAAATCATATTTTCCACATGAAAATAAAAACTTGTACAAAATAAGTACCGAAATAATGCAACTTTCTCAAAACCTGGCTCCTCCATACCACTTTTCACACCTTCTAACTTCTATTTCTAGTATCATAACTATCTACATGAAGTAATAAAATTGTTTGAACTGGTATTTATCGAAACCTCGGTGTTTGTGAATTCTCATTGATATACAGTATTTTGTAGATTAAAGACTAAAGACAAATAAAAATAATAAACAAAAGCTAATAAACTAAGCTTGCTGCCTAACGACGGCTAAAAAAACATGGCATGCGAAAGTAAAAACGTTGATGACTACAAAAAGGTTTTGAATAAATGCGCATGCACAGGCTTTATGTTAAGTCTCTGCAGGATAATCTTAATCTTTCAAGGACAAGTATTGTATTAACTCATTATTTTCTACCTGTTAATTTGTTACAAAAAAAAAACAATATTATTTGTTGGGTATTATTGGACTTATGTCAAATCGTTGACAGAAACGGGCAGACGGTCCTCTGTCCTCTGATTGTAAAATTATTTTGTTATTTTGATTTAGGTCAATTCACCACTGGTCATCTTTATATTTGATAAAATTTATATATTGTTTGCCTACACTCTTCAATATAATGTATTCTGTGAAATAAACACATCGGGTGATATTTAAAGCGTGTTTTTGGTTGGGTAAAGTATACTGAATGGGCATTGTATGGACAGATTTAAAAAAATATTAGTGTAAAAAAAAAAAAAAACTATCAACCTTAAAAAAATATTATAATAATATAATATTGTAATTCTGTATACTTTAATATTTGGCCTTATATATTCATATTACCAAAAACACGTTAGTAGTATATTTTTACAGGTTTGTACAATATAGCTATGTCATACGGAGGATTTTAGCTAAATTTCATTTACATAATAATATGGAACATTATCAAGTAAATCGGCTCTTGTTACAATTAACTTGTTAACTTGTCCATACTAATTTTTACAAAGCATGAAACTATGGAGCAAATTCTCACTTTAAAGAACATTGAGTCGGATTAAGAAATAACAGTCTGTGGGAATCAAACTCTTGAAGGTACTGTTGATGGCCGTATTCTATTTCATATCTAATTTGGCGATCATTTAGATCTTGTGCGTACACGATACATAATGAATTGAGCAGCTGTTGTCAAAAAATAGCTTAATTCGTATTGTGTTGTATTTTGTCTATCAGTATTTTATGTACGTAAATTGAGTTTTTATAGATTTATGTGATGATTTAAAAGTAACCTGAGGCTTCATTCTTCATTTCTTCACAATTATTTACAGTTATTTACAACATACCTATATAATACCATTAAAATAATAAACTCTAAAAATGAAACTTAGCTAGATCTATTTATCGCCCGTGTAACCCTCTGTATACTTATTTTCGTTGGAGCCGTTTCAGAGATTCAGATTATATATACCTATATGTACAAGAATTGCTCGTTTAAAAGATTTATTCGACATTATAAATTAAGATGAATATTATTATTCAGTTCAAATTGCTGCCCGTGGATATAGCCAGAAGGCTGGCAGCATCTGACGCTTATTTATAAAGTTACCAAATGTGTCTTGAGAATAAACGTGCAAACCTAAAAATGAACAATAACCTTCCCAATGATATGAAATATTTAATGGTAAATTAAGTGTTCAGGATAAAAAAATAGCTCATAAATAATATAATTGCAAATATTGTATATTAACAGCTTAGCAATTTGATTATATTTAAGGATTTTTTTGTACTTTTTGTACTTTATCCAATATAATGATAATTATATCAAACAATAAATTACGTATATATAACTATATCCGATCTAAATATACGATTCAGCAAGGTCGTTATAATACCTACGTTTGATTACCGTCAGCAAATTTTGTCTGTTGTACATAGTAACTACAAAATGGATAGCATTGCCAGCAATTTCTTTGATTGCAGTTTTTTCATTATTTGGTTTTACGATTTCATTACGCAGCATATATTATCATATGATATGTTAGTAGTGACTATACTCTACCACATTGCCAATATACTTGTTCGTATCTACTTAAACTTTTATATGTTTAACTATGTTAAATAATAAAAATGAAAAAGTATCTGATGTGTAAGCCCATCCGTTATATTTTTTATAACAAATACTGATTATTTCTGACTCTTCTATGATATAATTTACGTAGGTGTAAGCAGGTAAGTAGTTAGGTATTATTTTTTGACTTGACTAGCAGCTTCTGTCATTTCCTCTGAGTATAATTTGGTCTGAAATTGGCATCCATAATTCAACTACACCCCCAGAACCTTTTTATGTCACGGCCGCCGTATTGACTCAGCGACGATGAAGCCTTGACCTACAGTTAAACTATATATTGAAATTACAGATGTGCATGTAGATATTTATTGTTTCTTTTGTGGACCTGATGCAGTATAAAATCCACCGACAAGTACGGCAAACTAGGTGCCAACCATCATAAAGAGTTTTATGATCAACGACCTCCTCACGGGTGAAACCGCAGGGCGCAAGCTGGTTATATAAAAGTGAAATGACCAACGTAAGGCGCTCTCTGCGTTCCGTCATATTGCTTTACTTTTATTTTGCATTCCAGGCGATGTAAATAAATTCGATACTTTACGATCTCAACTTATGAAATGTAAAAACAAAGAATAAATGAAAAAGTACCCATCGTAAGTCGTACTCTTAATAACCATAAAATATAATGCGTGCCTTACTTTAATTGGATCGGATCTTCAATTACTATGATAGGTAGAGATCGCTTAAAATGCAAAGTGAGATGAATAATTTAAGATAAGTCCGATGTAGTCACGTATTATTTATTTAAAAATCACATACAATTTGTCATTGTAAACATACAAAAGAAAATAACATGCTACATAATTTAATGTTTAACTTTTTACAGTATTACTGAATGAAAATAATAGGATTCGAAATCATGTACTATAAAATAAAACTAATTACTGACAGCCTACTGAAAAAAAACCTTTTAAGAATCCTGGTAAAAACATTATAACACAATATAATTATCACTTATATTTTTAGACTAGCTACGCTGCATGTTTTGTAACAATTACTATGGTCGAGTAAACAAGTTACTAGTAACAAGAGCCGGTTTACTTTATAGAGTTCCATAGCTAAATTAAATTGGGCTTAAAAGAATCCTTTAACGTCCGTATGATATAGCTATATTAATTAGATACTAAATAGGTACAAACCTGTGTAAATATATACTACCAATGAATATATTAGGGCAAATATTACGGACTGTAGTATACTGCCAAATTATTAAGATCATTTTGTAAATTCTCAATAAGTGAACTCATTTTTTAAGAAATAAAGATTCTTTGAACCTAAGTAGGAGCATATTTATAAATAATCCTACATAATTTCAGGAGCACTACCATAACGAATTTATAACAATTTTGCATGAACAAGAAGAAGGCATAACAAGAAGTTATGCCTTCTGGACATTATATCCACGGGCAGTAATTTGAACTCACACAAAATATTATTTAATACCTAATATGAATATTTGTATAATCTAGTGCGCATATATTATTATCTAACCTTAACAAAGTAGTTTTTGGTATAGTAAGAAATGCATTATTAACACTTTTACATTTTACCTATAATTAGACTTCATGAACAAAGTTGAGAATGCATGTAATGAATTTGTCCATCCTCCCAGGGCGGTGAATACATTATGTCTTGTGGAATAAGCCGGAAATAAGGCTGTTCCTCGTAAGAAGGATCTTGTCAGGACAATACGAAAGGTGTCAACTACTTATCTTCCTGACAGATTTATTACGTTATAGTCCAAACGATAAATACTAAGATAATTTCATACGGCGCGGTCGCGTAAGATTTACCTACAACAAAAGCAAAAAGTATATTATTGAGTAGCAAACTGTTATGTAGATACATTTAAGTTATGGCGACCACTGATCAACTATTCGAAATTGATAAATGCTAATGACATATTTTTTTTCATACAATTTCCCGCAAAATTCAGACAAACAAAAGAATATTTTTTAATGGCAGTGACGTCGAATGCAGAGACGAAGGTCGAGGGTTGGCTTTCAGTGAGGAAATCATAGCACTGGTAGTAGGTTGCTTTCTTGTACTCGCCTGGTTGGCTACCACCCTCACGTAAACAATCTGTTAATTTCCGGTGTGGTCCGACAGCTGTCGGAACCCACCGGAAATTGCTTATGGTAGACATAAAACCTAGGAGGGCTCTCAAGTGCAGCTGCACTTGAGAGCCCTCTTATGTCTACCATCGGCCACATCATTACTGAACACGGTGAAATTGTGATCAAACACAGGTCTATACATAGTAAAAAAAAAATTTCAAAGGTTGACCTACAGGAAATTACGCTATGGCAGTATATTTATTAATAGACTAGCTTCCGCACCGCGGTTTCACCCGCATTCCCGAGTGATGTTATGTTGCCGAAATAAAAAGTAGCCTATGTGTTAATCCAGGGTCGGCTACCTCCATGCCAAATTTCATCAAAATTGGTCCAGCCGTATGAGCGTGAAGAAGTAACAAACATACTCACTCACAAACATTCGTATTTATAATATTAGAAGGATAGTAGGAATTAAGTAGGATAACTGTCTACAAGTATCATTTTATTTCAGGTGCAATACGATATAGACATGTTCGACCTATAATAGAAAAAAAATACAAATACAAATATGGATAACCGATTGATAGTACATTGTGTTTCACTGCTAATATTTTTACACAGTATTGAATCACACGGAACAAACGGTAGTGGTGAGTATAAAATATTTTAATAACCAGTTTTACCTAACCTAACCGAGTCTTATAGCGGGGTTCTTAGGTTTCATTCTCAGGTCATAAGTAGCCCGGGATCAAATGTAGGTACCACTACTCACTACAGATCATTATCAGATTTATCTGATGCCGAAAGTAATAATGGTAACTAAAGAAGCAACACCTATCTCCCCAATACTTTTTTCGTTATAATAACTTTTAATGATATTTTTCTTACAGATTCATTATCAGATGATGCGTTGCGAGTACCACGAGTCAGCGGTAGAATAGTCAAAATATATTCAGGATCGAGACCTGACCCAATACACTGCACCGGTGAAGGGTTCCAAGGAGATCCTTTGAACTGTGCCGTTTTTTACCGTTGCATGAAGTCCGGAAATGGGAAATTTACCGTTTTCAGAGTAAGTAATTTTTTTACCCGTAAATTCGTGTGTAGTTTTAAACATAGGTATTCGGATACTCACACAGATTCTCAACTAGAGCTTGTACTATAGTATTATATTTTATACTACCCAATATTAAATAGGTAGTTAGAAGAAATCCTTTAGAAACGTAATCGTAAAGAAATATAAAACATATAAAAACTTGGAAAAAGTAAGTTGATTATGTGTTTTTCTATTTTCAGTTTCAATGTGGACCTGGTACTGTATATGATCCCGATACAGAAGTATGCAATCATCCACAAAGCACAAGACGCAAAGAATGTGGTGGTTTGATTGAGTCCTCCATTGATCAAACAGATTTAAATGAAATTGATAATGCACAACCTGAGATTCCTTCACCTATAGTTACCAAGCAACCAGTATATACAGAAAGTACCATTACATCTAAGCCAGTAATATCAACTCTACTAACAACACAAGATTCAAATGTTTCAACAGTATCTCCATGGAGAACCTCATCTGAACGCTCAACAAAAGAATATTTCACGATAACTACTAGACCTTCTACAGAGAAAACTTCAACAGTAGATCAAAGCTATGATAATAATAGTAATAAACGTACAAAATATCCCAAACATTCTCAGCCTACATCAGAATCAACGAAAATATCTTCTGTTACTCGTCTACCAAATGATGATATTTGTATTTCAGATGGTTTTATGGGTGACAGTAAAGACTGTAGGAAGTTTTATAGATGTGTGAGTGATCAAAGGGGAGGCTATATAAAATATGAATTTTCATGTAGCGAGTCAACTATGTGGGATGATGATATACAAAGCTGTAATCATCCTTGGGCAGTAAAAAGAAGCAGATGCGGGAAAAGTAGCAACAATAATGACTACGTAGTTAGTTCAATTTCTAAATCCAACAGAAAAACTACAACACAACAACAATCAAAAACAACATCACATCCTAATCAAACAAAAAAAGAAAAGTCACAGAACAATGAGATTAATTCTAGCAGTCAACATCAGACTCAAACAAATTATGGATTAAAGGTGCAACAATTTCAAACACAGATAAGTAATGGGTCAGTTACACAAAATCAAACTCAGCAAAATTACGGTAATCACGTAAGTGAAACCATACCTTACGAAAGTTATGGTGAAAAAGGTGTGCAGACCCAGTTGCAAACCAATCATTTGAACCAGTCAAGTGAAATGCAAGTTCAAATTAATGAAATGTCAATAAAAATGTCTTCTACCGTTAAATATTATGACCATGAAAAGGAAAACTATACAACGCATGTTAATAAAAACGATAAAAATAATAATAAATGTACTCAAAGTGGATTTATGGGAGACGATAATGATTGCAAAAAGTTTTATAGATGCGTCGACAATGGTAAAGGAAGCTACATGAGATATGAATTTTCTTGCGGTGAGGGGACAGTATGGGATGCTAAAATAGAAGCATGCAATCATGCATGGGCAGTTAAAGAATGTGGTGGTAAAGTTTCTACTGAAATTGAAGGTCAAACAACAGAACCAAGTACTACAACATTATCTCAGACCTATTATACCACTCCAACAAAGTCCACTCCAAATTACATCACCCCAAGTTCTACATTTGTTGTAGATATAGATGATGACAGCGGGTATGGAAATCATATTCAACAACACACTACAACTTATTCAACAGTTATTAAAGAAACTACAGCAAAACCCTCTAAAGAAGAAGATAATGATTGTAAATCAAGTGGATTTATTGGTGCTGTAAATAATTGTAAAACATTCTTTAGATGTGTTGATAACGGTAGAGGAAGCTTTACAAAATATGAATTTCAGTGTGGGGAAGGAACTGTATGGGATCCAGACATTGAAGCCTGTAACCATGCTTGGGCAGTCAAAAATTGTGGAGGCATAGGTGCTAGTAATGACAAAGTAGACATGACCACAAATAGTGGAGCAATAGATTTGACATCACAAGTTATAAATACCGTCTCTACTCAAACAACTACACAAAAAAATCATGAAAATGATGAATATGATACAGGCTATAATGAATCCAATAACAGTGAAATACCACAGATAACATCTTCTACTAAAAAACCTCAAAATCAAGATATCACTGATAATAGTTGTAAATCTAGTGGTTTTATGGGAGATAAAAATGATTGCAGTAAGTTCTATAGGTGTGTAGACAAAGGTAACGGGACTTACGTTCGTTTTGAATTTACATGTGGTGAAGGCACTGTTTGGGATCCCAAAATTGAAGCATGTAACCATCCATGGGCCGTCGAGAAATGTGGCGGAAGTGGATCAGGCGCTGCATTTAACGAAACTTCTTCTGAGTCTTCGTCAACTATAAGTTACGAAGAAATTGAAAGTGGTTACCCCACTCAAAGTGATAAAAATACTGAAATACCTACAAAAAGTACAAGTACAATAAAGAGTACGACTTCCGTAATAATCATTGAAAATAACAATTGCGAAAAAAGCGGCTTCATGGCAGATTATAATGATTGCAAAAAATTCTATAGATGCGTAGATAAAGGTGATGGATCATACATTCGTTATGAATTTTCATGTGGAGAAGGCACTGTTTGGGATCCTAAAATAGAAGCATGTAATCATGCTTGGGCTGTTGAAAAATGTGGAAGTGTTAGCTCAACAACTAATGTAAACCTAATAACATCATCAGAAAACCCAATTTGGAGTGACGAAGAAATAAATAATGGTTATCCATCTCATCACCAAAATGACGAGGAGTTAGATAAAACTACAAGCAAACCAATATTTGAGTCTACGACCGTGTTGGGAAATAGTGTTTGTAAAAGTAGTGGATTTATTGGAGACAAGCATGATTGTAAGAAATTTTATAGATGCGTTGATGATGGTAAAGGTGAATTCATTAAATATGAATTTAGTTGTGGTGAAGGAACAGTCTGGGATCAAAGCATAGAGTCATGTAATCACGTAGGATCGGTTAAAGATTGCGGCATAAGCATGAATCAATCAAAGCCAATTTATTCTGAAAGTACAACACAAAGCTTACAAACTACGATTTCAGAAACAGGTGGTAATGGATATTATACGCAAATTACGGAAGGATCTGTTAGTTCCATAATTGAAGAGCCGCAAGACAGTGTTACTAGCAATGTTTGTACCAAAGAAGGATTTTTTGGTGACAAAAATGATTGTAAAAAGTTTTATAGATGTGTTGACAATAGTTCAGGAGGATTCAATAAATATGAATTTGTGTGTGGTGAAGGTACCGTTTGGGTTCAAGATATTCAAGCATGTGACCATGCAACATTGGATCAGCCTTGCGGAAGCAGTACACTAGAAATATCCAAAGAACCCAGTCATGAAAATGATGAAATTTACACGGAATCTTCAATAAAAACTTCCACAACCTCCTCCACCCAGATAAGTGTAAGTACACAGGCATCTGAAAATCCTCAATCATCAAGTTTCGCATGTAAATCTGAAGGATTTTTCGGAGATTCTGATGATTGCATGAAATTCTATCGTTGTGTAGATAACGGTAAACAAAGTTTCACCAAATATGATTTTATTTGTGGTGAAGGAACTTTCTGGGATCAAGATATACAAGCATGTAATCATAAAACTGAAAATAAAAATTGCACAAAAACTCAAACATCTAGTACTACTCTTGCAACTGAATCAAATATAGGATATAGTACTACAACTTTAAGAATAGAGCAACAGTCATCTACAGAAAAATCACAGACTTCTAATTCAAGCAAAAACGATAAATGTATTTCCGAAGGTTTCTATTCTAATTCTAACGACTGTTCAAAATTTTACCGCTGTGTTAGCGACGGTAAAGGAGGGTATATTAAGTATGATTTTTCTTGTGGTGAAGGTACAGTTTGGGTCCAAGATATTCAAGCTTGTGATTACGATGACAATGCTGTAACTTGTAATAAGCAAAATGGATCTACAAATCCGCAAACGACATATGAGTATCAATCATCTACACAAGCACTTGATTTACTTACTAGTACTTCTTCAGAATCTCAAGCACCTGAAAAACAAAATGATGAATATCCTGAAAATGAACCAATAAGTGATGGACAATGTATGTCTGAAGGTTTTCACGCTAATGATAATGACTGTAAAAAATTCTTTAGATGTATAGACGATGGCCATGGTGGATTCACTAAGTACGATTTTGTTTGTGGTGAAGGCACAGCTTGGGATGAAAATATTCAAAGCTGTAATCATATTAGTGAAGTTAAAAGATGTCAAGTTTCAATACAAGAAGAAAGTCATACACAATCTGTAATGCAAGATGAAGAAATATCTCAAACAGAAGGTACTAGTACAACAACAAAAACTCCTTCAGAAAATACTGAAAGTACGACTACAGTAAGCAACAATAAATGTGAAAAAGAAGGGTATTTTGGAAACACTGAAGACTGTAAGCAATTTTATAGATGTGTTGATAACGGAAATGGAGGTCTTACAAAATATGAGTTTACTTGTGGTGATGGAACTATTTGGGATCAAGATATAACTACATGTAATCATCCTGAAGATGTCACAAACCCTTCTTGTGAACAAAAACAGCCATCTACAACGAGCGCACCATCTTCAAGTACAACATCACAATCATCAACAAGTGCAATTGAAAGTAGTAACCAAAACTCCAACTGTTCTCAGGAACAATCATCTAAGAAACCAGTTCATAAAAACATTACTTGTGATAAAGCCGGATATTATGGTGATCCTAATGATTGCAAGAAATTCTACAGATGTGTAGATTGGGATGGAGATGGGCAGCGGTTTTCGGTGTATCATTTTGACTGTGGTGAAGGCACTATTTGGGACCCAGCTCTTGATACATGTAACCATGAAGAATCTGTATATCCTCCACGTGACTGCAGTGGTACGCAATCGCAAAATGAAGTAATAACAGAAGATACAACGACTACTTCTCAGGAAGAAGCGACAACAGAAAAATCTACTACTATCGAGCAGTCAACTACTCAACAAACAGGTACCAGTGATTATACCACAACTCAACAATCCACTACGAGTGAACAAACTACAATGCAACAAACAGCTACCAGTGAACAAACTACAACTCAAAAAACGACTGATAGTGTACAAACAACAACTCAACAATCTACTACAAGTGAACAGACAACAACACAACAAGCAACAACAACAACCAGTGAACAAACTGCAACTCAAACATCGACATCTACAGAACAAACAACAAGTCAACAACCCACTGCAACTGAACAAACGACTATGCAACAAACTACTAGTAGTGAACCCACAAGTACTAGACAGTCTACAACTACGCAACAAACTGTTAGCAGTGAACCCACAACTACTCAACAACCTACTACTAGTGAAAAAACAACTACACAACAATCCACTAGTAGTGATTCAACAACTACTCAGCAATCCACTTCTAGCGAGCAAGCTACTACTCAACAATCTACTTCCACTGAACAAACGAGTACTCAACAATTTACCACTACACAAGAGACTACAACAGCTGAACAAAGTACAGCGACAACAACTCAACAATCAACAAACAATGAGCAAACTACAACTGAAAAAACTACTACGAGTGAATCAACGACTCAACAATCAACAACAAGCGAAAATTCTAAAGAAGAATTAACTCCTACTGAACAAAATACTACAGAACAGACTTTAGATGGAACAACTACAGAACAGCAATCAAGTGATGCTTCAACAACAGAACAATATTCATCGACAACTGAACAATCGAATCAAGGAACAACAACAACAGAAGGTAAACAAGAATCATCTACAGAAGAAAATTCTTCTAATAAAGAATGTCCAGATACAGAAGAAAATCAATATTTATACGTATGTCCAACTTCGTTTAGGAGACACCCAAAATATTGTAACCTATTTTATCAATGCACGGAGGACGATAATAATCATGATAATAAAATAGCTGTATTTACATGTCCAAATAATACTATTTACGATGAAAGTAAAACGCAATGTGTAGAAGAAGAAAAAGCTGACAAAAAATGTGATGGGGAGATAGCACAAAGACGCAGGTTTAAACGGTTGGATACAAACCACAAAGAACCGGTAAGTTATAAACCACCTATTAGTATTGTACTTATTTGAAATCTTTATTTGCATTTGAGTAACTGACTGAATGGCACAAAGACAATATAATCACAACGATTCAGACAGGTAGCCAACTATAGTAACTACAAACGAGAACCGCGAAACATAAAGGGGATAGATAATGTTATAGCAGTGTTGATTTTTTAAGCTATGCAAAAGATTTTGATGCAGTTACACTAATATTAAATTCAAAATAATAGGGAAAACTATATAACGATTTTATGTAATCTAGTATTAAAAAATAATTTTAGGGATATAGGGCTTACACTGATACCTACATAAAAATAATTTATTACAGAATTTTAGCTTTAAGAAAAGCTTACCAAAAAGTCCGCATCAGATGGTAATAGTATAATTATGATACTCGTATCTTCTAAAGATAAACAACAGTGGTCCTCACAGTGCTAGGATTTAAACCGTACCGTATTGCTAACAAAATTCAGTCGAAATAAGTTCTGCTATTGCCTCTAAATAAAAAACGTATACGGATCTTTGATAAAGAAATTCGCTTGTAAAATGGTGGAGCATGAATTACCTAATACTGGATCTTCCTAACTCATAATATCATGTTTTAATTTCATTCTTACAGATTGTGGTAGGCGAAGAGAAGCAATCATGTCCTACGGTCGGAAATTTACCATTTGAAAAGAGAGTTGAATGCTCTCCGGCTTTCCTCAAATGTATGAAGAGTAAATCTGGGGTATTACATGGTTTCGTTTACAAATGTCCCGAAGGTTATATGTATTGGTCTATTAGTAGAAGATGCGAATTAATCGGTAATATTAGCGATTGCAAGCGTTCAAATAACAATTGGGATAAAAGATGGGAGATTCCTGTTGAGAAAACGAACATAGACGCCTTTAAGTACAAATTGATAAGACCGAGTTTTAACTAACATAAATAAACGTAAATATTGTGATAATTATCTTATAAATTATGTTAGGAGAACATTGCTAAGTAGATAGGTACCTTCTGAGATATTATTGAGTTTGCCTTTGTGAAATGTTTTTTCGAGTCCACTAGTAGGCAATATTATTATTAAGTGTATATTAAATTAATTATTTAAATCGATCGATTTTAAGATTGAAGTGAACGATAACTTAAGATATCTGTCGCGTTTTATGTAATAGTTATTAATGGGTATTATGTTCAAAACAATATCAACCATCTTAATTTATCAGAAATCATAAAATTCTAGTCCCCTGTGAAACAAATTCTTTTGATATTACAATTCGCTGCCATAATTTTAAGAAAACTCAACTTGTGACCAAAATATTGTACCTATAGTGAATAGAAAAAAATACAATATTTTGTACACGACTTACTAAGATGTTCAATTAAAAAATAAATATATGAAGATGATGATTGTAATAGTTTTATTTCGATCTAGGATTATGTTTTATGATGATTATGCAGGTCCTGCGCACTAAATACAACAGGACTGATTAAATTACTTACCTTTGTGCTGTGATCACACGCACACACAGCAAGTGATGAGGTCAAATCGCGTGTATTACTAATAAGAGTACAAAAACAGCTCCTCCTCAGTCCTTAGACCACCCACCGCTGTTGTCCGCAACGTATAGAATCTATTGTATTATTTGGTAATAGTCTATCAGGCGCTAGAGTATAATTTCATAATAGTGCCAGGGTGTTTGATTTCAGATTTAGAATAGAAAAAATCTGAGTGTTATTTTTAGGGTTAAATGGCCTAACAAACGAACCTACCTGTGATTTAAATTAACAAATAAACATTTATGAAAATAATTTATTACAAAATGCTAAAGATAATAACAACATTAATATATTCTAAATGTAACTATAGTAAAATTAAGTCAATGCCTTCACAAGATGATAAAAGTCCATTACAAAATATTGATAGTTCAGTTATAATGAAGTCTGTTATTGTTGGTGATTTATGATGAACTACATTGCTAAATACAGTACCAATAAAGGCATGGCAAGGAGTCTCGGTTGCAATAATATTGCCCTTTAGATCAATTGTTAATTGATTGGCGTTTTCTAATTTACTAGGCGTATTCGGTGGAGTCGAATTTTCTATCATATCATGAACATATTTCGTAGAAATAATCATAGGTGCATATTTATCATTTGTTTGTTGTAAATCTTTCAATGGATATGTAATCGAATAACTTGTATTTCCATTAGATATTTCAATATTTTTATTTTCAGTAATTTTATCTAATTTCGTGAAATTATTATTACTATTAGATTCTTGTTCTTTCTGTGACTGTCCAATATTAGGTTTATTGTGAAATAAAAAATCCAAGAATAAAGGAAGTTGGCTCATTTTCAATGTACTATTTTGTGCTTGTTCTATTTCTGTCGAATTATTTGATTTATCTTTAGTTGATTTACTTTTACGCTCCAAATGTTTTATATAATTTTGGTTTAAATGTGGAGTTACCTGAATGTCACTTTCATTAGCAGCATATTTCTCAGTGACGGAAAACAATTTGTGTCCACTACGTCTCATACGTAAAGTTTCTGTGTCTTCAGCCTCAGCTAGCGTTTGTAGCGCATAATTAGAAGCACTGTAATCGTTATTGTTTAAAGCATTTATAACATCACGAATATTATTCACTTTTTGTTTTACTTTCTTATTGCTCTTCTTAATATACTTTTTCTTTGATTTAATATCTTTTGATAATTTTTTGTTAGATCTTTTATAATCTCGAAGAATATTTTGTAACTTTTCAGCGTAATTAGCATGAGGAGACATAGGGGTTATTATAATAGGATTAAACGCTATACCTCCTTTGTCCCACACAGATGTCACTCGTATTAAAAATTCAATTAGCTGATATGATAATGATCTCCAGTATTTTTTCAAAGGAGATTTATCCATGTATTCGGATAAAACTACATATTCAATACTAAACAAGCTGTTATCAAGTGGCTTTTGTTTAACAACTTTTTCTTTGTCCCAAAGTGAATTTAGAGCATTTTCATTATTTATCTCAGCATTTACACCATCATCTCCTATTGATGTATCATTCATAACAATAATGAGATGATATTTAAAACGATTAAATTTATTACATATGATTTCAATATATGGTAGATATTGTTGTATATCTATTTCATCATTGTAGTTTTTAACCACATGCATATGCACTTCAGGTAAATGAATTGTCTCGGGTAATTGGTATTCGGTATCAGCAATCCGTTTTAAAGGGTTAACCGAATCGTGTGGTAGTATGGCAAATGCAAATAGACTATTGTATACTAATAATGTTGTTATCGCTATCATTCCGAGTGCTATCCACCAGTAAGTTAGAAAGGATGTCCAATGATCTGTAATAGAAAAATATGGAGTACGTTAATCTAATCTTTGTGTTTACCATACTCATTTTCAGGTTGTAGCATTGCATATGCGGTTTACATTTAGGTCTTTAATGCAAACACCTCAACAACCCGTTTTCCTGACGATCTATCTACGTTAC
Organism: Tethea ocularis; assembly: GCA_963555595.1. Taxonomy (NCBI): domain Eukaryota; kingdom Metazoa; phylum Arthropoda; class Insecta; order Lepidoptera; family Drepanidae; genus Tethea; species Tethea ocularis. The sequence continues at coordinate 6,553,233 of OY741966.1, forward strand.
ACTTCCCTGTAGGTATTTCAGCCATATATATGTATAAAATACGTTTAAACATACACTAATAAATAGATAAAATATATACTGGGACATTTTTCACACACGGTTATCTGATCCCAGACTACGCAAATTTTACCATGGAAACCAGACAACTGATATACTACATATACTACTTCTTTTTTTGTAAATACATACCTACTGATATAGATAATTACACCCAAACTCAGGACAAACAGACATGTTCATGTACACAAATGTTTGTCCTGGATGGTAATCCAACTCACCACCTGCAGTGCGATAACTGGTGTCTTCACTACCAACTGCACCAACTGGCCTGTCATATTAGATTATTTTAACATTTATACCTGAGATGAATGGTTTTTACCTGGCCAACGTGTAAAGACGGCAGCAGCTCCTTTCAAGCTATGTTTGGTCCGTCCCCTATAGGATATAATAGAATTAAATCTCTGGTATTGAGGACTGTAATGATCGTCCTCAGAAAGGTCGTCACACAGTAACGGATGCTGCTCTCGATATGTCTTATTCATCACTGGCCATGAAAGTTCTGCTGACAAAATTATATTAATGGATATTTGATTGAACGGGAGGTAAAAGTACAATGGTTGGTTACAATGCCAAGAAGGCAACTGGCTCTCAAGTGCAATTGCCGGAACACACCGGTAGGTGCTTTCCGTGCTTTCTTTTCTATATCAACGGCGTCATGAGTAATACATTTTTCAAAATACCTACTTTATTTATCTATACTACTTCTATAGGTACTAATATTATAAAGAGGAAAGATTTGATTGTTTGTTTGTTTGTTTGCATTGAATAGGCTCTGAAACTACTGAACCGATTTGAAAATCCCGGTAACGCGAGTGAAACCGCGCGGAATAGCTAGTTTCTAATAATAAGGTAAATACGAAAGTGTTTAGGTACTTAGTTTCGTCTCTTTCCTACTGTGTAAAATATTTTAATTTCTACGTTATACGGAATAGGACATGTGACATGTTCAACGTAGAGATTTTTTTCTACGTGTATCTACCATATACCCATTGATATATGGCAAGTGATTGATCGAAGCATATACCTTTATCTTCAATTCTCAGACTCTTCGATTATTTAGTACCTTAATGTACCTTACTATTTTAAAAACGATTTATACAAAGACTTACCGTATTTTGTAAGAATTATATTGAAATGGATTAAGGTTGGTACCTACTTTAATTCTCAAGATGGATAATAAGAATCAACAGAAATATAAATGTATGAATTTATAAAACAAATACTCACTACAAATTCTTTATGTCAAATAATTTTGACATAACTTTCACAAAAAAAATACTTTACACTTTTCTTTTAGACTGATAAAATAAATGTTTCAAGAAATGTTACTGCTCACAAATAATTTTAACTAAAACTATGATGATTGATCGAAGAAAACTATCTTAGACTTTTACCGAATCTGACCTTTTTAACCGACTTGACTTCAAAAAAAGGAGGAACAATTGGATTGTATGGCGTTTTTATGTTTGTTCTCGCTTAACTGTTTTGTTTATGAACCCATTTAAATAATTATTTTTACATTAGATTCAGTATAGCTTCAAGGTGGTCTCATTTTAATTTTGTAGTCTTTGAAGGAGGATTTACTGTTTTTGATAAAAGTCGATTATTTTGCTATCCCCGGGGTCTAAGATTTAAATAAAAAAAAAAGTATATATGTTTTAGGGTCGGTAGATATGATCTATCTATGTAACAAGTTTCAATCAAATCCGTTCAGCTGTTACGGAGTTGAGTGGTAACAAACACACACACACATACAAATTAACCTTCGTATTTATCATATAAGTAGGAACTTATTCGAACATAATACGACGTCAGACAGTTTTAAAACAAGTCTAGTAAATCTCAGGTTTTAAACAATATTTTCTTACATGAAAGAAATACTTAGAGCTATGTTTTAAAACTTGCTTTAAACCTAGATGGTGGTGTTTTATGTAAGAAAATATTGTTTAAAACCTGAGATTCACGACTTAAGACTTATTTAAAGTATCCACATCAAAAACAAATCTCAAGCTTGTTCTTACCGGATTAATTATCTTAAAATATTTATCAGCACATTTATTTCACTTATACTTTTGAGTGTTTTTTTTATATTAACTCCCCGTGTCACTACCTAACAGTATATGAAATATGTTTAGCTGCACGCAAGTTTAATATGTCACAGGCACGTATATATGTAACGCTATTGTTTTGTTGATATAACATTGAATTCGTCTCACGTACATGACTTCTTGCATTTACGATTTATTATTAAATTCCGTCGATTAAGCTGTAAACGTGTGTAGGTATCAATGAAGAAAGTATTATGTAGGTTCTACGTATTATTGTGAGATCATACTTGTCGGCAACGTTTATCATGTAAACAAGAAAATAAATTCTAATGTTAAAAATGTTAGTGTGTTTGTTTGTTACATCTTGTCGGCTAAACGGCTCAACCAATTGCGATAAAATTTGCCATGCATGGTTGATTATAACCTGAAATAACATACCTACATAGGTATAGGATACTAGCTTCCCCCCGTGGTTTCACTCGCGATCCCTTATCCCTTAAGTATTAGATATTTTTTAAATCTTTCATAGTGGATGCTTACACTTCTCAAGATACACACCCACCAAATTTCATGTCTCTAGGACCAGTGGTTTAGGCTGTGAGTTTATAATATGTCAGTCAGTGATCAATCAGTCAGAGACTGAATTTTATATGGGTAAACTTACAGTATACGCGAAGCGAAAACTATTATGTATAATACTATTATACTAGCAATCTCCCGCGGTTTCACTCGCGGTCCCGGGATAATAAGTAGCCTATGTCCTTTTCCATATGTTAGACTATCTGCTTGCCAAATTTCATCGCGATCGGTTCAGTGGTTTAGGCGTGAAAAGGCAACAAACAAACAAACAGAGCTACTTTCACATTTATAATATTAGTATGGATGATTGATAGAGACAAACGAGAAAACATTACAAAACGCAACAACTCTGTTTCTGTGTGTCTCTCGGTGTGCTTTTAATAACAAAATTACCTACATTCTCAACTCATCTAACGCAGTGACGGTTTTAATAATGTTGAGTCGGCTAGAAACAAAATTTAGGACGCTAATGGATGCTAGAACGGCTTTTCCCTCGCTCTAGGACAGTGACATGAGGTTCTTCAAAAATGTGCGAAAAGATGTCGAAGGCTTAGTTTAAATCCATTGTGGTAGAACTGGAATATACGTCGAGCCGATTGGGATCATGAATGGATTGTGTATTTTCTTATAAGTATTGAATAGCTCTACGACTTTTTGTAATAAAAGATATTTATCAGGCTCTATACTACTCAGTTTTATGCCGGCTGCACATTATTTTAAGAAATTTTCTGTAAGAAATTATCTCTCTCTCTTCTATTAGAATAAGAAGCTGACGACAGTCAGAATTCTGATAGTATGCAGGGGTTAGAACAAAACATATGAGTAGAATGCCTTCCGGCAGGCGTAAATTTCTTATAATGTGCAGCCGGCCTTATTATGGTGTTTGGTAAGAAAATAATTAACTGACATTCCATTCCATGTGACGTTCAATTTGAAATTGGAATGGCCACAAAATTTATCGCAAATGTCTAAGTTCTCCCATTTTTCAATAAATCATTATACACAAAATATATTTTCGTGATATCTTCAGAAGCAGTAGGTTTGAAAGTAAGTTTGCGATATTGTTATTATATTTATAATTAAATAGCCTCTGAGTAAATTATGTAACATGTTATATTTTGAACTTGACCCTAAAATTTGTAACCAAAAAGCATCCAAAAAGTCCAAAAATGAAATATCCTTTACTTTATCGTCTTTCTATCCTAACCCGGTGCAGTTTGTTAGATGATCTAGGTTCCTTCTATTTTTTAATTTTATAAAGAATTGGCTTAAACAAAACTGATTTATTCAGGCCCTGCTTAGTGCCTTACGTCATGAATGTCAGAAGTAACAATTGACTCTATCACCACCGGCTAGAAACACTATGGAATGAATGGGCCTATGAGTATACCTCACAATAGAACCATTTAACCTATGCTGTAAGGTTCCCAAGTCATTGTTATCATTACTTATATAAATATTACCTTTTATTACCACATGATTAGTAATTTAGTAATTAATTTATCCCAAAACGCATGAAGTTCGGTATCCGCTAAAATGGATGAGATCACAATGCTAAAGCTGGTTAAATATGTAACAGACACACTTGTGATGATGGACCGTGTACCACAATCAAAACAAGACGAGCAGTATCCATTGCTGAAGGTGGATTCAGGTGGTGGTGATGGTACTCGTCCCATTCCTGCGAGCCTCGTGTCAGCGCGACATAGCGTCGCTTACTCACCGAAGCAGTCGTGGCTGGTGCGATGGCCGGGTAAGTTGAAGTAATCTGAGTAAGTATTCTGCAAACAAATTAAATTTATTATTTATGTAAATTGATTAACTAGGTATAATAGACCATTTTAGATAACGATAATATTAAAGTTAAGAAAACTGGAGAGTAGACACAATGCATTGGAAAAGTTACCTAAATAGATATTTTTTTCAGAGTACATATCAGCGTGTTGGATGACTACGATATTATTGGGAATATCTTTCCTGGCGTTTTATGCAATGGGTATGAGTGCATATAGGCATCAATCTGTTATCGTGATCAAATGCAACTCCTCGAAGCCAGCAAGTGAAGTGTACTTCCATCATGTTATCCAACCGAGCGGCTGCGTACCATTTGTACTTTACTCAGAATACCTATCAAACATGGCGATCAAATATCCCCATCTGAATTTCAACGTATTATTCCTCGTAGATGATTCAGTTCAATCTTCAGTTCGTGGTCCTAAACATAATAGATTTATCAACAAATTGATTGCTTATCATCCATCCAGCATATTTGATATCAAATTAGATGTAATCAATAAACAGCAAATAAGAGATTTCCAAAGAAAATATCAAAACGTAAACATTACTATTACGCCTTTGAGCAAGTACATGGCGATGACACCGCTAAGATATAAATGGAGAACTATTCCTGTTTCCTATTTGCCATTTTACGCTAGAATTTTCTCTATTTGGCAAACTGGTGGAGTTGGGATAGATTTGACAACGTTCAACAATAACTTTAATACCCATCAACGTATTGATCGAAGAATTTCGGCGATATTGAAACAACACAATGATGGAATTAAGCCGGATGTGTATGCCAATACTCTTAGAAATATAGATCGGGACGAAGATAATGAGTTCTTTTCGATGTTTTATGGATTAGCTCAACAGTTTTTAAACGATACGCGATCTTTTTTCAATAAAACACTTTCATTTTCGCAAGTACTACCTGAAAAAAGTACGCTGTCGCATGAACCATTGATAAGAACACATCGAAACAAACGCGAAATCACTGAAGATAATACGAATAATGATTCTAAAAATAATATAAATTATACTGTTTCTGTTGATTTAGTAAACGCTACAAGTGAAAATCTTACCGATTATCTAAAGAAAAATGAATATCATGTTATTACTGAGCCAATCGAAGATCTTATAAATAATGCAAGTAAAGTAAATTTTACACAATCGCTTAGTAATACTAGTGTCGAACAGGTATTTCTTGATGGTAATATCACAGAAGCACCTCAAGTTGTATTCTTCTACGATTTCACAATTTTCTTTGATAGCATTGCACCATCAATTTCTTGGCCCGAAGGATTATGGCAAACCAACTCTGGACAAAGGATAAAAAAATCTGAATCTGAAAAATCATCGAAACGTGCCGTTGTGCCGCCGCAGCTCCTGTCTATAGATTCCGAAGGATTGTTTGTTTCAGTATCATCGCGACTGCATCCGTTTTTGGGACATTTGATTTCTGCTGGATGTCAAAGAATGCATCCAAAATTAGCTATCCAAGATGCTCTTCTCACACAATGTTCTAGTATATTTAGAAACGATATTTATTGTAATAATATTTATATTCTTTAGTTTAATGTTATAATTATGACCTATTTGTTTTTAAATATTAGAGTTATTATTTTAAATATTAGATTGATTCGTCCCAAATTTTTATGTTCTTTAAAAGTGTTTGAAATATTAAATAATTTATTCCTGTTAACTATTGTTTGATCTCAAATGTCTTCCCACCGCCCGCTACCGAGGGCCATTGGGCTGCTTTTCTACTAGAGTTGTACTATGCTACGTTGCTATGGATACGTTTGATATCCACTAATCATATTTATTTTTCCATTCCATATAGCATAGCAATGTTGGAAACGGGTTCTACTAACCTAAGTAGGTTATATGGATAGATGCGTGCTATGGATGTGTGCTATAGATGCTTGCATAGATCGTGAATAGTGTGACAGAGTAGGTATCTACACAGTAGGCGCGCATTTGTCACTGAACGTAGATGCGGCACAATGCATCTTCATAGCATATCTTACTCGCTCCGCTACATAGCTTATCATCAATGGAAACGGTCAGGTGGAAAAGCAGCCTTATGGACAATTTTCTTTTTCAAGAAACATACAACTGCCCACTCCTATAGCTGATATAAATATACATAATAATTTGACAGCTTTTATTTAACCGCTCAATAGCTATCATTCATCAAGAACTATATATACCCTTATAATTTCAAATTGGTTTCTTCATCATTCAATTCTTCTGATCAAACTGTAGTGATTATATTCTCTTTGCGTCTATTTATTACCACTCTTTTACGATATTTCAGAATACTTTGCCATAGACCAACATGGAAATCTCAATAATATTTTTTGTAGAGGCCTTGCAAACGTCAGTTTATCGACAAAATAAATTGCAAAATAATGACGGGTGTCGATGACATTGAAATTGAAAGGAATTTGCAAAGTAAATATTTCCTTCTAACATTCTGCACTGATTTAGTTGGTATACCTACTTATGTGCAACCGGTGGATATTATTCGGCCATTATGTTTACAACAAAATTATTCATTTCAGTGAGCAAACATGAAGTTACCTTTCCATAATATCTTAGGTTTCTTGTTGAAGCCCCAGTTAGGCAAAACTAAATCATTTTGCCAACACCCTACGTTTGCTATCAGTATTTTCTATACATACTTTTATGGAGCTCTTGGCCTCGTAAGATAATATTCTGTTTTGTTTTATGTATACCGTAGGTATATATACTTCCATACTTTTTACAGGTCATTAGTAAGTAATACGCTGATGGTAGGCTCGTAGCCAAATTTATCAGAAAGTGGATAGGTAGATTTGTTTTAATTAGGGGGACTATTTTTGTAGATTATTACTAGAATATGGTAATTTTATCTTGTGCTAAACACGATACCTACTCCCATACCCGACCACTAACATTGCCTCCAAGGTTTCCAATAATCCACGACATAAGTACCTACCTATTCAGTTACATTGTGGGCATAATCTAAATTCATTCATCTAGGACTATCTCATTTTATACTAATTTACTCTATTTCTTCTTCTATAGCTTATAAGTGCGAATCATCTCTGGCGACATCTTGGAGAAATTCCTCGCACAACTACAATATCAACCGGGAGAGTTAAGGACTTTATGATAGTTCATGATTTGAAGATAATAGCTACTTCTATGGGCGTGGTACAATACGCTTGTCTTTTGGTTGGATGTTTTACTGTAAGATATATTATTAGCGTCCGTTATTTTTAGCCGTTCCTACCTCTGACAAAATTGAGTAATAGATATCCAAATTACAATCTTTGTCTGTTCATTAGTTTGCCACGTTCACAGCTAAACATAGCTTAGAGGGAGGAAAAAAAAAACAATGTGCAAAATGTTGATGTCATGAAGGTATGGTCTGTGGTAGCTTGGGGAAGAAAGTGATGTAAAAATGATTAAAAGACCGTCATCCCGTACATAATTATGGATGTGCTGCAATGCTCTATTTTAGGTCCTTTTCTATTTTTAATTTTATATGTGATCCATTTTATTTCAAAAATACCTATGAAACAGAACTAGATAAACGGTGTATTAGCTTATCAAAATCTTAGGTCCAAGATCACCGACAAGAAAACGGTTCGATAAATTAGGTATATTCAGAAGACTATAGAATTATAGACTATAGGGCTGATTAAAATTTATTCTTTTGCAATTTTAGATGTACAAAAATGTATGACCTTTTTAGAACAGAAACTTATATTTACTTTAACGTTTCTTCTTTTTCAGGAGAATCCTTCTCTCTTTCTGCCCCATCTAACGGGCCAATTAATCGTTGTATTAGTAAAGATCCTCAACGCATTGTTATCATTAGCCCATATCAAAGTCCATCCTGGCAGGCTTGGACACAAAGTGTCTGCCATTATGATGATGACATTCAACTGGTTTCAAGAATTTTGTGTTTTTAGACAATATTTGTGCATTTGTGATCTATAAAAATATCCGTGGTCGGACAATAAACTTTAGTAAAATGATGTAATTTCGCATTTAAGTCGTGATTAAGTCTTCACTTTACAGTTCGATTGCATGGGATAGGGGGCTTCTCAAGTATTTAATACGTGTTGAGGGACGTTTCAGTTCGTTTTGATTCTACATGTCGAAACTTAAATTAGGTAGAGAGATACTTGAGAAACAGAGACTCCAAAAAGATAAGGAAATATTTAGTACTAATATTTCATTTAGGTACTAGACGATAGTGACGTCGAATGCCGTAGTGATTGTCAAGAGTTCGAATCCTACAATAAGCTTGAGCTTTCGGTGAAGAAAAATAGGTATTGTGACGAAACCATAGCACGGTGGTAGGTACCTACCTGATACGTTTAGTTTGAAGCGTTCTTGATCTTCGTAACTCTAGTGATATCTTACTAGAGTTACGAAGATGCAGATGAGCAACTAATCGGCAACACATCAGATGTGGAAAAACTACTTTCAGGTGGTTCGTCTGTCTACTAGTCAACCTGTTGATATGAAATTGGTCAGATCTTTAGAGATCAGATCAGATCTAACGTTTAGGGTGAGATTGCTATCATTGGACCAGAGCTTTCATTGGACCACTTAATTATATCAAAAACTGGACACACTGCAGACAGTCCATAATAGGTACCATTCAAGGCCTCATTGGCCCTCCCCATGCGCCCTGTTGAAACTTCAGTTTCGACGCAACACTTGGCTAGGAGCTATTTGCTACCAATGGACCACGCAGGTGTTTTATCATTGGACGGGTGGTCCAATCATGGCAACTTCATCAATCATGATTTCGAAAATCTGTCACCAAGCACCTTTCGGTGTGTTGCGACAGCTGTACCTGAGAGCCAGTTCCTTTTTTCATTTTAAAATATAAACTTGAGATATTAGGACGGACGTAAAGTTAAGTGGTCCAATTATCGCAACCTATTTAAAAAAAGTTTATTAATCATGAAATTATCGAGGAAATCAACCTGTAAAGGAAACATTTTTATGTCAAATAAAAAAAATAAGTACGATGACATAAGCAGCCAAACTAAATTCTTCCACTCGTGTCGTTTATTATTTATTTCATAATTTAAATACAATATGCTTAATTAAAGCATGAGTTAAAATATTTACCACTACATGTTGTAGGTATACAAGTCAATGTGTAACTTCTCATGGAAATTAAAATAATTTTGCAATCTCCGGTGCAATGAAGACTTGCTATTGCATGCGAGGATTAACATGGAAACCGAAAGCAGTATGTTGTTGAATCAACTTCGACTCAAACATGAGAATCTCGCCAATACAGTGAGTAACAAAGTACCTAATACCTACCTACACTATAAACTATACCTACGTACCTATGTAAGTACCAAACCTAAGCACTTAATTAACTGTCCCACCGCCGACGAGGCTATTGGCTACAGGAAGCTATTGAATATTTTCTCGCTCAAGTAACTTAAAGGGTGTAGGTAGGTCCCGTTTCAGTAAAAAGACGAATAAAAAAAAATTATTGAGCTAATAATTAAATTATTATTAGCTTAAATTATTAATTGAGCACTGACTTTTCATACTGCATGGCGACGAAAACTCTCTTTCCACTAGAATGTCGCACATACAAGAGGTAGGTACCTATCATCGAAAAACTCACTCCGCTGAGCGAACCAGTGTTTTGTTCGTTGCTCGCTGATTAGCTCTGCCTACTCTCTTTTCGCTAATCGTCAACAGTGAGTCAAATGCCTAAACTTGGCTTTCTCCATCTAAAAGTTTGAGTCCTATTTTAAAAACCGTTATTTCTCTACAATTAATAGAAGGAATACATAATAGTAGGTAATTTGGTACCTACCCATCTCTTTAATGATTACCCCTTCGGTCATTGTGATTACATAGGTACAAATCAATTTGACAGTTTTACTGACTGTAAAAATGTATTCTTATTATTTTTTATTAACTTAAGATGACTGAAACTAGCGCAGAGAACTCTAATGGTGTGCGTATGAAGATGCGGGCCCTGCTCGTAGCTTTGTTCGGAATATCCATGTCAGCATGCGCGTTTGCCTCGCAACCTGTCGAGCTGGAGTTGGACGACGATGAAGTTGCACAGAAGCTTAATAACGTCAGCTTTGCTAGGCGGTACGTATACAAAAACAAGCAAATTAAAACGATTCAGAGCCGCACAGTTGCGGTTCCGATTCGGTTGACGAACCGATAGAGTAGGTACCTACCAAACCGAATTAACGCCAATTTCAGACATCCATTTGGAATAAGGCGGTCGATTGTAACAAGATCGCGGTTAATGAAGACTAATTCTTAACACAGCATCAGCATACATTTAATGAGATAAAATTGTGCCTTGGATCGTAATATCTACCATGTACCTACATCTGATTAAGGGGGATCATGCTATAAAATGCTTGCGCCTCTCGTTAAAAAATACCCACCCTTCCACAATCAAAGCTTCATGCATAAAAACAATATGAGCAAAAAAATATCAAGTAGTCTACTTAGAAGAATAAATTTTAAATCCTCTGCCATCCCGTCCTCCACTCTGTGCCGGCCATTATTAGTACCTCTACATCTGTGCAACGCCATAATTAATAATGAGCGATTAATGACGCTGCTAGTCGAGCAACAAAGCCGCGCCATGTTAGCGTATTTTATCTCTATCTAAGTAGGTACTTACATAGGAATATTTTCATGTTTTTTTTTCAGCATAACAAAGCCAACTATTCGTCTCGTGATTGGCTACGGAAAGCTTAGTGCTTTTGTCACTGCTGTTACTTCATTGCTTTTATTAGTAGCTGTTATGTCGAAGGTAAAAACATATCATTTTTTTATAAATTACATGTAAGTAAGTAGGTACCTACCTATATAAACAATTATAATATTTTTTTAACCAACATCGAATCGAATTTTATGGGAATGACTCCAAACTCAAGCAATCGTGGTGGCGTCGTGGTGCGCGCTGGTTAGCTGCCCCGGCTCTCCTCGTGGCGGCCCTGGAGGCGGCGTCAGACGCTGGTGATGCCATGCTTGCTGCTGCCCTGCGGGGCTCAACAGACCCAGGCCGAGTGGCCGCACAAACTGCTGCAGCCGGAGTACTTGTTACCATTGAAATTTTAGTATGGTAAGCATGAAGGACTTTAAGATTCCGTCTGTTCGTCGGACTTCAAAGAGTGCGAAAAGCCGTCGTCGATTCTGGCTAGCTGCTAGCATTCCTATCCTAACTACATGATAGTCACATAGTAAGAAAGCCCTATGTTTACATAATATCTGAACGTAGTGATTGTATTAGGCAGGGATGAGGTATCAACAATCTTGGTGGCAAGGAAATATACCTAATGCTGGTAAGTATACCTATAGATGTTTTTTTTAAGTGAACAGGAGGAACCGCTCCGTCAAATACGGTCTATCACTGCTTCGGTAACTAACTGCAATGCCGACATCAAACGGAAGGAATAAAGAGTCCAGCTACTAATGTACATAGAATTAAATTTGTTTCTTTATTACAGGTACTTTATAGCGAAATTTTTCGAGTATAATCCACCATTATCAGCGGAAGAACGTGAAAAGGAAAACTTGATTATATCACTTCCACATTAGATGCAATAAATTGGTATTACAATTATATTATCCATAATTTGTTTCCATTGGTTGATTGGCTCGTTGCGTTGATAAAACGGTGACATAAGTAACTTGTGATTGAATTCTAACTTTTAGGTCGATGTTAACCGACTAGTAAACGGTCCGACAAATCATAATCGGGCGTTTACCTACGAATTTTCGTAGGAAAGTCATTGTAAACGCCCGTTTATGTATCGGACCGTTTTCTTCCAACTAGGCGTCGACAACCGTGTCACAGCTTTTGAGACGACGCGCGTGACGGATGGTGTCAAACCTTTTGTTTCTGCGAACTTATTTTGAAATTTTCCGATGGAAAAACAAAGCAAGCCTTAGCAGTGGCCTCGCGTCTTTCAAATTTAGTCCCGGCAACATACGGAGATGTCAGATGGACGGCCTTTAGTCTGTGCCCAAGTGGATAATAAAAAACAAATATCCCAATAAAACAGTTTTTATTTGCATGATGCTGGTTAACCTATTTTTAATAAGTTTCCTTAAATTATATCACATAAGAATAAAACAAAAATATAAAAGGCACAATGATTCCGATAATAGTAATTATATTTTGCAGTAAGATAGTTATTATATACAATACATATAATATAATACAATATTAGTTGAATATTGTATTTACACCAATTTAAATAGGAGTGAAAGGCACTTGATTATTTAGGCAAGCAAGCAGGAAATTGTATAACACTGCAATTTTAATTAAGGTAAGTATCCACATAGGTAAGTACCCAGTATTAAACATCCTAGAATCAAAAATAGGTTTGTTTTCGTTAAAACTTGTATAACCTTATTGTACAGTAATTATAATAAATATGAATTAATGTTACTTAAAATAAGCAGAGATTAGGTATAATGTCTTTAATACCTAAGATTGGTTCATCGATTAATCGACATCAAGTATTTTTTTGGATATTATTATCATAATCATCATGTCAGCCGAAAGACGTCCACTGCTGGACAAAGGACTCCCCCAAGGATCTCCATGATGGCTGGTCTTGCACTACCCACATTCAGGGGTATATATTATTATAGTAAACGTCTAATTTGTAAATATATCTTTGGTTGACATTTAAATATTTATTTGGACACATTTTGATATGTTTAATGTTTTCATTATAAAAAACAAGGAATAATACAATAGTGTGATGTAAAGTAGGTACTTACATATCATATACTAAATATATCAAAAGTATTTTCAGACTATTTTTAACAGTGACATATTTTGTGCGATAACAGTCTAACATAGGTGTTATTTTGTACAAACTAGATAATATTCATAAAGCACTATATGTATGTAATACAACCCTTATTTACATTTGTTATATACATTTATGCGTATCTCATACCTTGGCAAGTACTACAAATTACTTGTCTCCTGTTTGGATGCAGTCTTTGCCTCTCATCGCTCTCTCGGCGCACCCACTCCATCAATTGATCTTTTAAGTACAGTATAGTCTCCTGTCGCACTACACCATCTTGGAAGAATTCTCTTAAAACCATTATGATTCCATTATCTTCATCCCGACAGTTGTCGCCGAGGGGCCTTTTGTGTTTCATGTAATTGAAAACAAATTTAACTATTTGAACGACCAAATCTTCATCGGGACTGAGCAACCTCAACCTTGAGATTTCCTCTGGTAATAATTGGGAGAGAACATTGAAGGATACTGTCATCAGGTTGGCGTATACGTCTTGGCTTAGGTTTTCCAGCATGAGTGCAATATTTTCGGCACCAGACGCGCTTATACGCACGAGTAGCGAACCGATGCGCATTATTTCTCCAGGATGGATTCCTACCAACATACTGGGTTGCTCTTCCTCAGCGTAATCGTATCTGCCAACAGCGTTGGTGGAAGGTGCGATACGTGTTGGTACATTGCTTGGACCAGTTGGAGCTGGTCCTATCGACGAGAACAACTCGGACCTCCCCTCCGGTCCGATGTTATACAATTCTGAAGGGTTGAATCTATGTTGCGCGTTCAAATTAACTTGACCGTCGGCCGTCATTGATATTCTCAATTTATGTTGGTTCAAATCTTTATTTATTTTCAACACGTCAGCGAAATATTGATCTTTGTTGACGATATTCTTTAGGCCTTTGATTACTTCGGTATTGCCCTGTATGCTGCCCTGAACGCGTCTCGATTCTGCGCTAATCTTGTCAAACATCTTTCTGTAATATAACATTTAAGGCTTTCAAAATTAATGTCATTCAAATGTAGTATATAATCATTAAATAAAAGCGCGTTGCCATTTTGCTACAGAATTTTCTTCATTATCTTGACATTGGCTGACTATAGTCAATAGGTTAGTTAACGGGCACAAACTAATTCGTATAAAAACAAAAACGAATTCATGATGGGAGTAAGCATACAGAAGATTTACTCTCAACAACTTAGATATCGAAACAAAAACCAATTTAATCGAAATAGTCAATTTGAGTACAAAGTGAATTTGTACTAATTTGAAAAACACTTAGGTTATATAATAGTAATTTTAAAAATGTATGATCGTACCTGTGTCTATTGCTCCTGAGAGTGGTGCGGTATTCGTTGATGGTCTGCGCCTGCGCATCCTCTACGATACTTTGCGCGGTACGGTTAGTCATGACGGCGTTACAGAAGAATAGCGTCGCCGTCGTGAACTGGAACAACTCGAGCTTCGTCGGCGCTTCTTTGTGGTCGCGGTACTGTTGAAAATCATTATCATTGATTACCTAGCTGACTCCATCCATAGAAAAATAAATTGTATACAGATAGAATTGATTGTTAGAATATCGTAAAGAAGATTGCGGGTCCCAATTATATAATGAGCTTGAAAAAATATTTTTAATTACTTTGTAGTACCCATCTGACCAGACCACCGCTGAAAATCTGTCGTCAAGTACTTGGGGCGAGAGGGCTGTTTTTTAGGAATTACATCCTGGCTACTTTCGGTCACATGATAACTGAAACTGACCATGGTAATCAAAGTCAGACCTATATACATAGTAAAAAATGACTATAAAGGGAATTGTATAGTTGTTAAGGAGCACTAATCTCTTCTCGTTTCAATTAAGTTAGCTCCCACCATTGCAAAATGTAAGAAATGTAATGTGCTGAAAAGGCCTAGGAATTTTAGGGAAAATCTTAAAAAACCAGATAGTATACTAACTGGTATACAAACATAAATAAAGTTCTTTTACCATCACATTATGTTATGCAAAACATTTTAGTTTTACAAAAAGTTTGACTTGCGCAATAAATTCCCAATATAATATGCTGTGAAGTATACCTTTACAATAATGTGGAAAAGACTGTTAGCAACGCCAACACCACCCGTCAAGATATTCGCATGTCGGAGTACTTCAACAGACATCGCGAGCGCTTGTCCTGTCTGTAACAAAACATTTATATTATAATAGCATAAATAACGATACAAATATTGGATTTTGTATCTATGCCTGCTTATAGTGTAGTACCATGGGAGTGTGTAGTATAGTGTGTAGTATAGAATATAGAAGTGTAGGGTAGTAAAATAACGAAATAAAAAGGGTTAAGTGAAGTGTAGTGTAGTGTGTAACGTGACGTGTAGTGTAGTGTGTAACGTGTAGTGTAGTGTAGAGTGTACAGTGAAGTGTAGTGTGTAACGTGTAGTGTAGAGTGTAAAGTGAAGTGTAGTGTGTATTGTGATGGGTACCTTGGTGAGGTTGGTGCCGGCGGCGGCGGAGCGTGAGAGCAGCGAGCTGGCGGCGCCGGCGGCGAGTCCCACCGACGACGCCGCGATGTTCAACCAACTGCCGCGCGCTTCCGGGTCCGAAGGACTGATGCTCTGCCCAATATATCAAAAGTTAACATAGATTTGACATAGGCTTCGATTCTCTTCTTTAAAAATTAAACTAATTTAATCTTTCTAAATCTTTTTGTCTCGCAAAACATGAGGAAAAAATAAATTTTAATTCTGTCGCCAAGTACATATCGGTATGTTCTGGCAATTTCACTAGAGAGCTAGTTGCCTTCTTGGCATTCGAACAAGTCGGCAACACAGTAACCACTTACCATCAGGTGGACCGCCTGCTTGTCAACCTTCTGACATATAAAAAAAAAGTCCTAAACATGATACATGTATACCAAAGATGGTTGGCAGAATAGTTTTGAATGTAAATGGCATGTTCATGATTCTACAAATTTATCAATACCAATTTAAAATGTCGATGTATACTACTTATGATACCTGTTCATGCACAGTCCTATCGCGTAGATGGAACGAGGATCGCACTAGGCCGTACATCCCGGTGGCTACGGTAGCCACAGCAGCGCCAGCCAGTACGACTGGCCCGACCGGCGTGAACGCGGCCACTCCGATCACGCCAATGGCTCCCAGCGACGCCACAGTACTCGCTGTGTCTACAGAACTCAACACTCGAGCTTTCAACCCAAGAGAAGGTGATGGCACCACACTAAGCTTTACTGCGAATTCTTCTTGACCCTGTTTATAATGACATCTCATGTGAAAGATTTCCAGATAATAAATACAAAGTACCTTTCACCGCACTCCCCTACTCACTTAGGGATAGATTTTTGCAATGTATAAGGAACCTGTTTGGAATTCAAAAAATTAGCTGGACGTTCCTACAGAGTTTTCTATCAGCAATACAACTCGGGGTTCTTCAAAAAAAGAGAGTAAATAGAGGTCTGCTATATCTGTAAATTTGAGGCTACTCTCCATTGAGTCCTGCCTGACATTGCATTACCTTGGATACATACTGCCTTAAGTACCAAAATAAAAATTAAAAAAAGAGCAGGTGATGAAGGCAACAAGCACACTGTGCAAGATGAAATTGAACTTTATTTCATCATAGCAAGGTGCGGTTTTGGAGGGTGATTTTTCTGTACTTGTACTATTTCATATTCTGTATTATATGTATGTTAGATGCAAATTGTCAAAAAAAATATTCTGCAACTTTGTTTATGTTTTTCATTGTTGAATAAATGTAAGTAAACTAAGAAAGTTTACCTCTATAATTACACCATTATATTCACCATCTTTAGGCACTACAAGAACACATTTTGGAAGAGTGTTATTTGTTAAATATGAACTCCAATCATGGTATACTCTGGCATTATCATCAATGTAAGCTCGACAACATTTTGCTGTAATTTAAAAAAATAACAAAATTAAACTTTAATTGTGCTTACAGGGAAATCACAACAATATCACGGTTTTCTTTTTAAGGACGAAAAGTTGGTAGGTAGCCTCTGATGGCTTCATCAACCATATCGGACAAATAATATAACAGTGTTTTCCAGATTAATTTTGCCTTCCTAATAACCAGAAATAATAATTCCATAGAAAACAAAAAAAAAAAAAAACATACCTCCAACAGTAGCAGTGATGCATTTTCTAATTCTAAATACTGGAGTACACCAAATATCAATATCATTTCTGAGGTGAAGGTCCACCCAATAGTCAGCTGGTTGTTTTTGATAAAATTTCACTGGTTTGGGCTTGGCACATACAACAAGTAATACTGACATCACTATGTCTTCACCATTTTGGGAATACTTACCTGGAAATAAAGTTTGTCAACTTGAATACAACATACCGAGACATAGGTCACAACACACAACGATTTACCTTATCTTGTAGAAAAGAAAAATGAAATAGTATTGTTTGCTGATGATACTTCACTTCTTTACAAAGTGAAACGACATGATTTTAATTCTGACGATGTGAACAATGCTCTTTCAGTAGTTGTTGATTGGTTTACAGCTAATAATTTGATGCTCAATGAGAAAAAGACTAAATGTATTAGATTCAGTCTACCGAATGTAAAACACTCCGATGCCAATATTGTTATTAAGGGCGAAAAACTGGAGCTTGCTAAAAGTACTGTATTTCTAGGTATTACATTAGACGATAAGCTACAATGGGGTCCTCACATTAATAATTTAGTGAATAGACTTAGTTCTGCAGCTTATGCAGTGAAGAAAATTCGTTCTCTCACTGATGAATTAACGGCAAAATTAGTATACTTTAGTTATTTTCATAGTTTGATGTCTTACGGCATCCTCCTTTGGGGTAGCGGTGCCGACATCAATAGAATTTTTATTCTGCAGAAGAGGGCTATTCGCGCTATATATAATTTAAGTCCCAGACTCTCTACGAAATCAATTTAAAACTATAAATATAATGACAGTGTCGTCACAGTACATATATGAAAACTTAATTTATGTTCGAAAAAACATTCATAACTTTCCCAAAAATAGCGACACTCATAGTTTAAACACTAGAAATAAGGATAAACTTGCTATACCTGTAACTCGTTTGAGCAAAGTTAGGGATTCTTTTAAGGGGCAATGTATACGCTTCTTTAACAAAGTACCCAAAGAAATTCAAGAATTGTCCGTGTTAAAATTTAAAAAGCTAATTAAAGATAAGTTGTACAAAAAAGGGTACTATAAAGTTTCTGATTTTATAGAGGACAAGAACGCATTTGAATGAGTTGTTCGCTTCACATGCTATTTATTGTTATTATAATTTTTGTTATTATTATTGTCATATTGTTAATTTTAATATTTTATTTTATTTTCTATAGTTTATTTTTATATACATATTTTTTATTTTTACAAATTTGACGATTAAAAATACTTGCAATGAGTTCATTTAATAAAGACACTTTTGAATTTGAATTTGAATTTGAACATGTTTTTAAGGTGATGATAGCTCTATTTGTCAGCGGGCCCATGAATAAAATAATCAAAATTATATTTAAGTGTTATTTGTTACATGGAGCTGGAGTTTACTTTAATTCATTCACATTAGTGATTCATTGATATAGGATGCATACAAATCATATCCTTTAGGGCAGGCTTAATGTATGGTTACAATATGTCAAACTGCTGCTGAGGCAGATACTAATTTATGTTGGATAAGTGCACTTACTTTGTTGACATATCTTTTCATATACTTTCATAACCTGTTCTGTTTGTCTTGAAGAGTAACCTTCAAGTGTATTCCCAGGATTTATTAAATTGATCATATCTCCTTCATTGCTGGGACTTCCAAACATTGCAAAGGCCACATTCTGGAGCAGATAATTTCTATTGCTTTTTTCATATCTAAAAATTAGATTAAACAAGTATATATAATTATTTTCTACAACTCATAATGTACCGTGGGGCAGAAGCTAGTATCCATATTTTTTTTCTAATTTTATATAACTGTGGAATCTGTATGTTTAAACAAACTAATCTTGGGAACGATGTACTTACAATCTTTAAATGAATCCATTTATTTACCATCAGGTGGACTGCCTGCCTGCTTTTGTACAACTCATATTACTGTGGGGCAGAAGCTAGTATCAATAATTTGTTTGTCTAATTTTATATAGCTGTAGAATTTGTATGTTTAAACAAACTAATCTTGGGAACTATGTACTTAAATGAATCCATTTATTTACCATCAGGTGGACCGCCTGCCTGCTTATCAACTTTCTGACATAAAAAAAAGGTATAAATTTACTCAATCTCAAATCTCTGAAAAATTGGACTGGATACAGACTGATAAGTCTTCTAATCCATACTAAAACTAATATAATTATGTTGGTAGTCAAGTAATAGTATAAAATTTTGCTTTTTATAAAACTTATTGATGAATTTCGGTTAAAATTTTTGCGTGCCTTTATACTGTCACATGTGACCACTCTTAATTATTGTGTTTAATATCCATCTGTACAAATTACTGTAAATAAATGATTATTATTATACATCATAGGAAGTTTTGTACTTGACATAAGAGGCACATAATAATAAAACTTACTTTATGTAGGTACCTACTTAGATGGCATTTCAGTATTATCTACCAATATTGGACAATATAATCTACAAAAGTTGGCTAAACAATAATTTTATAAGATATCCATTATAAGTACTTACTTCACCCAATCGCAATCTGATAGATTTTCAAAATACTCTTGCTGTATTTGAACAGGAGATGGGCATACTGGCATCACATCTGCTTCGTTCCCAATCGTATTTGCGTTTGTGTATAAGACTGAATTTTGTTCAGCAGAGTCGCCTAATGAATTTTCTAGCAGCATTTCTGGCCGGCTGACTTCCATCATGTTCGACTACGCAGGTACAATAAAATCTCATTTTAGTAATAAATACTTTTATACTACCCTTATAGCCCTTAATAGGTACTACCTATTTAAATCGGTACCTTACGAGCATTACTAAATAATACACATACCTAGTGGGTGAGCAGTTGTCAAAAGCACAAACTTGAATTAAGCACTGAATTTTGATTTATTTTAACGTGTAAAATCAACACAAGTTTCGTGAGTTTGATTAAAAAATTGGTAATGAAAAGAATGGGAAAAACTAAAACTTCCAGTGTTGCCAACTTAGTATTCAAGCTTAGAGCTAGTGTTGTGCCAAAAAAGAGCTGAAAAAGAGCTAACTTTATCAGCTAAAGACAGCTAAATAAAACCATTAGAACTTATTATATTTTAATCAATAAAAAACAATGTTCTTAATAATAGCACTAGGTATGGTATGACTAACTAAAAAAGAGCTAGAATAGTCGTAAAAAGAAGCTAAACGGGTTTTTTTAGAGCTGATACATGATAAATAGAGCCAAATCTAGCTCTAAAAGAGCTGAATTGGCAACACTGAAAACTTCGTTCTGAGTTTTATCAAATGAATGAAATGACATTTATTTTTTTAAGTACGAACGACATTGCCAGCTTCGGTAAGCAATTTCGGACGATAGATTGTTAGAAAAGAAAGGTACGATTTTGATGCATGGAACGATTTTTATTTAAGGTATCACCTTTACTGTTAAATCATTTTACCCGTTTACGATAATAATGACGATTAACTAAAAATTTTCTTTGTTTCCGTAGTTGTAGGTAAAAGTTCAAGCTTCAGTTTCGTCGTTTCATGGATCGATCAATACAATTCTGTATTACCTCCATGATAAAAAAAACGTTGTTTGCTTTGGTCACGCGGAGAAAAAGTGAAATTAAAATGTCAAAAATATTGGCATAATCAACAGAACTGTATGCTTTGTATTTGGTACTGAGTAGAAAATCGATTAGCTATTTTAACGCTCTCACTGAAATAAATTATGGACTCTGAAGCTTTTTTGTAACAATAAATTATAATTTTTGCATGTTGACGTATACATTAAATCTGTAGGTGCCTACATTGGTTCCTCAATAACGGATAGATAAGTACCTACAATTCTTATTTTGATTCAAAATGAATATATACATAGATAAAATTAAATCTATAGCCATATCTCTGAATTGCCAATCATATTTTCACAAACATGTACGACTCATTACTGAGCTGTAATTAGCAAAAAACGCGGGAATGCAGGTGACAGCTAGAGTTTATCCACAATTTTGGTGATATTGTTATAAAAAAGAATTGTGGCAGGGGCAAAAGCACGATCTAACATTGAATAGGACGAAAAACTGTTCTCAACAGAGCAGCCTGGCAACATAGCTTACTTTGTTACTCCGTGGTATTTTCACATTTATTTATTAATGTTGCCTAGTATAAATAAAAATCAGCCAAGTATTTAAGGTATAAAAAAGAGGTCAATTTGGATTACTGATAGTAATATTATTGGTTAGTAGGGAGAATATAGTTTACTCTGTGCCATGAAAATCAAGGCGCTTACGACTTTTACGTCCCGAAAAAACTACACCTTAAAAGCGTTCTAGCGCTACGTGCTTAAACTGTTTGGTTAGACGACTAATTATTATTTTAGCGCTTCAGCGAATATTAACAAAATGGAGCATGACCTTTGTTTCTTTAGGATAGCTGCTCCGTACGTAGTAATATACCTCAGTGGGTACATGTCATGTACCTATTATAAGTACCTAGATATTCAAGACAAGAAAGGGATTCCAACAAATAGTACCTTGTTACATTTTGTTTGTATGGGGGATTTCATAATTTCGTTGTGTTGCCGTAAATAAAGTTCCATGGTAATAACCTACTTCTAATTCGTAAAATGACAAATGTTTATCGCAAAATGATGTTCATTCTATTATGGTAGATACCTATATACCTATTTATTATTTATTTGGGATTTTTTGCGATCCCAATTGTTGGAGATCCTCAATATGACTGTGATCGTCTTTCAATCCGACTTAACTTTACAGAGCCCTAGAAGCGTGAGTGATAATGTGCAAATTTCACCCGATTTTAGGGATTTTTTTTAAATTTCTTAGCCTACGTGTTTATTCAGGGGATAGGAAACAAAAATAATAGCCCATTTAGTTCTAAAATTGATTAATTCGTTTAAAAAGTATAACTAAGTACATAGAATTACTAAACAAACATCAATCAATATTGATTTAAAGTAGGCTAGTTTTTTTTTTTTAAATAAGTTAATAGTTTCATAAAAAATTTATTATTTTTATTGCTGTAAGCACATAACACCTGCACACTTAGAACAAAACACTTTTGGCCTTTTACGATTTTCACTAATAACCCAGTTTATCAGTAAATTTTTCACTTCTATTATTTTGTTTTCGCGAATTGTACCACTGTGAAAGAACTCGTCTAAAACTATTTGGATTCCATTGTCATCGTGTCGATGAGCGCAGGGCCGTTGTTTTTTCAAAAAATTAAACACGAATTCGGTTACAAGGAAGAGTACATCTTCATCAGGGCTAACCATTACCAATTTGCTTACATTATCTGATGATAGTTTTGAGAGTACATTTACAGATACATTCATAACGTTTTCATGGATGTCTTCTCGAAGGTTTTGGAGCATAGAATTTATTTTTTCTACACCAAACGAGCTAACACTCACGGTGAGCGCGCCGATCATTAATACTTCTTCAGGATCAATTCCCACAGTGGCTTTAGGTTGTTCGTTATCTTTATATGTAGGATATTTTCCGATATTGACAGCTGGAATTTCAATACGAGTCTGTACGTTCTTGGGTCCAACTGGAGCTTCGCCTACAGATGAGAATACTCCTGTTCTACCATCTTTTCCCAAGTTACGTAAATCTGATGGATTGAATTTATGCTGCGCATTTAACTTCACGTTTCCATCTGACGTCAATGATATTCTTAGCTTATGTTGGTTTACATCTTTATTAATTTTCAGTACGTCGGCAAAGAATTGATCTTTATTGGCAATGTTTTTGATGCCTCTAATAACTTCAGTGTTGCCGTGGACTGTTCCTTGAACTCTTCTTGCTTCTGCACTAACTTTGTCAAAGATCCTCCTGTAAATATATTTTTCATTTTTTAAAACAATATTTAATTTTTAAGTGAAATATTAAGGTTCCCATATTATAATTTTATGGTAAACAGGATCACTAGTAAATAATGCAAAAACCTGAAGGGCGGCTTTGGTTCATCAAGAGTGACTGACAACTTTTTGTTCTACAACTTTTTCTATTTCAATGATTTTTTATTTATTTTTTAGAATTTAGAAGATTTTAGAAGTCCCCACTAAAAATAAATATTTTTTTCATGAGATGCCTAATACGTTTTGGCCAACAAAAAGGTCATAGAACAAAAGTTATTAGTCTTGATGTACCTAAGTCACCTTTAAGAGGTTTTGCGTTAGGTACCAGTAACCCTGTATACTGATATATTGAATCTTCGTGACCTAGTACCAGTGGGACAATCTCGTAACTTTGTTGCAATCAGTTTGTATTTGAAACCGGTTAAATATAGCGAAATTCTATTTTTTTTTATTGTTCTGGTAAGTAACCCTATATTCAAATAGTGCTTCATTGCTCATGGAAACATTTTCGATATTGTAATTTTTTTGCGATTTATAGATTATAATTGATTGAGTAAGCAATAAGCAACCAAGTTACGTGATTAGTCCACTGTTATTAGCTCATTATGTATTGTAGTCGTTGAGGGAGATTACCTGTGTCTGTTGCTCCTAAGGGAGGAGCGGTAATCATTGATGGTATGCGCCTGGGCATCCTCAATGATACTCTGCGCAGTTTTACTATTCATGACTGCACTGAAGAAGAATAATGTAGCTACGGAGAACTGTAGTATTTCAAGTTTTGACAGCTCACCGTGGTCGCGTTTCTGTTGAATACAATTATTATTTCACTACATTTAACTACTTTTGACTTAATATATGAGTAATAATCCTATCTAAATACCTACATACATTATCCTATCCTACTGATATTATTTGAGAGTTTAGATGTTTTGATGTTTGTGACTCAATCACGCATCAACGACTGAACATATTTATATGAAATTTGGCACACATAATATAAATTATATCCTGGAAAAATATAATTTTTATCCAGTGAAAATCAGACATCAGATCCTCGGGAATACGGGTGAAACCGCGCGGACTATGCGGACTAGTAACTAAATAAGTTGATGATGTTTACCTTTATAATGATATGGAAGAGACTGTTAGCAATTCCAATACCACCCATCACGCTATTTGAATGTCGAAGCACTTCAACTGATGCTGCAATAACTTTACCCGTCTGTAAAAAAAAAATGGTTCCTATTACATTTTGTATGTTTTTTGACTCGGCATTTATGAGGCGAAACTAATAGGGATCAAACGTTACGTATGTATACCTACCTATACTTATTATACCTACATGCTTATAGCTGTTACCAACACGTGGGCTGAAAATAATGGTGCAATAAAATTGATAGCATAATCAATTCATATAAATAAACCATTATTGGTGCCGATTCTGTTGTTTACGAACTTAACTAATATTAGTCAAGTAACCACCCTTTCATGTTAACCTTATTGAAAAAAAAAGATAGAACATTTTTAATGCTGTCAGTTTAGTCCATGCCGTCGTAATATATGGGTAAATAGTCGTGACCAATAAAGATCGCGCTTAAATTCACGTTGAAATAAGTGATCGGACTAATCTGACAGGACTAAAATATCTTGGATCCCTTTCTTATATTCCTTATTAGAAAGAGATTTATATTGAGATTAAATTGATTTAGTTTGTAATCAACAGAATCGGGGCCATTGTCTGCCTAATGTATTATACACATTAGGTATTATAGAAAATTTTATGGCTATTAGGTCACATAGCAAGAATCATATGATTATTTCTGCATTCAAGTAAATGCCAGTGGATGATAAATTTAATGACGTTTACCTTCGATAGATTACTGCCGGTACGAGCGGAACGCGTTAGTAACTTGGTGGCACCTCCCGCCGCAAGCCCAACGCCAGATGTCGTGATATTGATCCAGCTTCCACGAGCTTCAGAATCTGATAGACTGACACTCTGTAGCAAAGTATTTTGTGAATACCTACTATCAAACTTATTACTAATAAGTTTTACTATAGGTTTATGTTATGAGATCATACTGCGGTAGATACTATATGGCATAATTGGCACATCAAGAACAACAAGAACTAGATCAGTTACGACTGGTAATCCTTAAAAGATTTGAGGAATCTTATAATGATTAACATACCTGTCCATGCGCGGCTCGATCACATAGATGTTGTGTTGAGCGGAAAGCACTGTAAATGGAGGTGCTGACATTCGCGATGACTATACCCGTCACCACAGCTGGTCCCACCGGTGTCAGACAGGCTACCCCAGCTAAAGCAGCTGCACCCAACGATGCTACAGTATTAGCAGTGTCCACTGTACTGATAAGTTCAGCTTTAAAGCCCAAAGCTGGTGATGATTCTACGCTGATTTCAACGACGACCTTTTCCTGTAATATAATGTAGAAAAGTGATTTTGATGTCTGTTGAAGAAAGGCTGATCTATATTATGGTTCAGATGAGTGTTAGAGTGGAGTACTCGTCCCCTAGGCAAGCGTAATGTGGTACGCCCATCCAGCGAAGGACTGACGATGACAAAAAGTTGGCCGGGCTGGGCTGGATGCAAGAAACTGGAAGGAGAGGCGTGCTCTGGGAGAGAGGCGTTTATATTTTATTATTCTCCAGCATTGGACTCAGAAAAGCTGATGATGAATAATTTAACGTCTTATTAGATAATTTTTACCTTAACAACTTTCGCACTATATTCACCATTTTTTGGTACAACTAGTACACACTTCGGATGTGTGTTGTCTTTTAAATATGAATTCCAATTTTGGTACTCTCTGCCGTTTTCATCGATGTAGATTCGACAGCATTTAGCTAAGGAAGAAACAATTAAAAGTTTTTAATAAAACCATAAAAAATATTTCGATGCTAATATTAAAATTTTATTATTAGTCCTACCACCAGCTTTAGTTGGGACACATTTTCTGATTCTGAACACTGGAACACACCATATATCTACATTTTTCTTCTGATGAAGATTTTTCCAATAGTTCTTTGGTTCAAATGTAAAACGTGGCAAAGGTTTTGGCTTTACACATACCACAAGTAATACCGACATCACTATGTCTTTTCCATTGTGAGAGAACTTTCCTGAAAATATAAATCTAATTGCAATAAGGTCTAAGAATAAACCTTAGATGGCAAATTATACAAACTAAAATAGAGGTTAAACACACATAAAGGACACTGTCGGGCACAGGAAAACATGTAAGATAGTGGTCTATAATAATAATTGTATTAGTACAATTAGTCATATTTATTTGTTAACTAGCTTCCGCCCCGCGGTTTCACCCGCGTTCCAGGGGGATCAAAATTAGGTTATATGTTAATCCAGGATGTTACCTAACTCTATACCAAATTTCATCAAAATTGGTCCACCCGTTTGAGCGTCAAGAAGTAACAAACATACTCACAAACTTACGCATGTACTCACAGGATTCATTGCTCTTGAGTGTATTAGTAGAATAATAATGTAATAATGTATGTTCTTTGTAATTATCTTATACGGCCAACTGCCAAAATACATAGTAGGTACTAAGGTCTAGTTTAGAGTTTGTGAAGTTAGGGTTCGTAGAGCTAGGGCGTGTAGAATTAGAATCTTGGCTATACATGAGTGAGATCTGATAACTTTATGACAGTGCGAGCCATATATTATGGTCTCGGCTTGGCGACATTTTAATATGAAAATGTTTTTGGTGGGATTTTTATATACTTGTAAGAAGATATAGTTGGAAGGACGTTAGCAAAATTCAGTCACTAAAGTATACTTACTCTGTTCGATTATTTTATTGTATACTTTTAAAATTTGTTCCTTTTGCCGGGAAGTATATCCTGAAAGTATATCTTCATATTCTTTGCTAGGACTGCCAAACATGGCAAATGCAACGTTTTGGCGTAAATGCTCTCTGTTACTTACTTCATATCTGAAAATAAATCGTAATGTAAGTATTTATTATTACTATGCATTGTAATATTAAGGAGGAACGTTCGGTTGGAGCGCGAAATTCAAATTTTATCACATTTTTTGCAAATTGCAGCTCAGTTATAGGTCGTAAGTTATCAACATGTTATTTGCGAGAAGAATGGTAGTATATTTACTGATTAATAACAAAAGAAATCATCAACATATTCCTCCAAGGTATATTACTGACATATACGACTATTTCATGAAAATGTTACTAATAAGTCACTTAGGTTATGTCACGTGCCTTTGTTCGTCATTGATACTTCATTATGTAACACTTATCAGTGTGTTTATTATTTTAGGGTTCCGTAGTTTAACAAGGTACCCTTATAGTTACGTCATATCCGTCTGTATAATACAGCGATTATTCTTGTAAACTATAAGATTTGCAGATATTTAGCACATTGAACTTGTATGAATACATAGTTATATTATAATCACAATAAAAATATTTTTTAAAAGGTGGTAGGTACCTCTTAATAATGCTGTTCTTTGGACGTAGGTAGACTCTTAACGGTTACTAAACTTTAGCATCTCAAGGGAAATGATTCTTTGATTAAGTACCTACCTAGGTCTTAAAAAAAGGAACCTATTTACGTTGTTCCAATAAAGGAGGAGCCTCTAAAATTAAAAATCTGAAATAATTACAGGCCTGAACTGAAGTTACAAGAAAAAAATAGAGAGTCAAAATTCATTGTTAAATTAAATTTAGTATACCTACTATGGTGGTGATCATCATTATGCACTTGACTGATTTTTCCTCTACGTGAATTCACCTTTATAATATTTGTGTTGGCCTATCTGTCTTTTTACAAATGGACGATTAAGTGGGGACTGGAGCAATCGGTGTTGTATGTATCTAAACATCACTCACCTAACCCAATCACAGTCTGGCAAGTTTTCATAGTATTCTTGCTGTATTTCTTGTGCAGTTTCAGCTTCCGACATGATTTTTGTTTCAATAATTTCCCTCAAGTAACCGCTCAGCCTAGCACTACGGGCTCACAACTAATTGAGGATAATTAAATCAACGAACAGTTGAAGACGTGCGGTTTCCGCGCCAATTTATAAGAAAATGTTTATTTTATTTTACAGCTGAAGTGTTTGCTTGAGTGAGATAGTAAGAAATGAGTAAGACGGCTAATTACATTGATAGTATGTGCAAAAAGGATAGCATGAGTGCTAAAACGTATTGGAATCTTGTAAACATGATCAATTTATGCGGGGAATTCGCCAATGAACAATTTCACTGTGTTGCCATTTTAAATAAATATTTTAAGTTGAAGATTAAACTATAATTATAGATAATATGTACTTACAAACAGAGTTGTGACATATTTGAAATACTTGTATTTAAAATACAAATACAAAATACGTATTTTGGATTTTGTACTTAAGTACATTTTTTAAAAAGTATTTTGTATTTTATTGAAATACTATTCGAGACGTATTTTGTATTTCTAAAATGGTTTGTAAAATACAAAATACTTTTTTATTCTTAGCTTCATTTTTCTAAAGCATTCCGCGATTCAGTAAAAACAAAAAATGGCCACTAGTGGCGCAGCAGCTTTGAAAGTCTATGCACAAAATGACAGATGAAACAAAACGCATATAAAACCTGACCAATAATATATGAGGGACCCCTCTTGACAATCCTCAAAGTCACTGTTACGTTTTGCAGTATTGGCAGCTATTTCATTATTTCTGTGTTGTTCGCTCGAAATGTCTTTAAAAAAAATGCAAAAACAAATTGTATTTAAACAATATGCCGTGTAGGTAATAATACGTTATTTTAACGATTCGTATTTAAGTGGTTATGAATGTATAAATGACAAATAAAAATACAGAAATAGAAAAATATATTTATAAAAAAACCGGTACGTAAACAGCACTACAAAAAAGATGTCATTGTGGGCATTGTGGCAAGTATGTAATATAAATATAATATATAATTGATATCCTGAAAGTCCAAGAAACCATCAATGAAGTTCTGAGAAAACTAGGATTGGCTGTCTTAAAAGAGATGGAAGTACAGTTTTTGATTGAGTATATTCGCACATCTAAGCCCATAGCTGAAGCCATTTGGAGCTTAGAAGGCGAAAAGGAGACTTTTTATGGATGACTGCAGTAATTTTACCATAAAGTATTTTATTTCAATAAAGTATTTTGAAAATACATATTTTGTATTTAGTATTTAAATACAAAAGGCAAAAGTATTTTGTATCTTGCATTTGAAATACTATATTAAAAAAGTATTTGCATTTTGTATTTAAATACTTTTTGAAAAATATTTTGTACATCTCTGCTTACAAATAACATTTTAACAGATGGGTACTACGGGTAGTCCTCTTCTATCTATAGGTAGGTATCTAAAAATAAATAAAATTGAAGAATAATTATAATCCTAGAATATAAAAATTTAGGTATACCCTCCATCTCAAAAACCCATTAGAATTGAGAACCAAAAATTGTTTTAGAAAGTAGAATTAAACAACAAAAAAACAACTTTTTACGAAATCCATATAAAGTATAGGTATTTATTGTTAGGTAAGTTCCTACTTTGTAATGTTTTTTGTGTGTTTGTTCCAGCTGAACTCGGAAACGGCTAGACTGATTTTGACGGGACTTTAACTTTATGTTATAGGGAGAACTTAGGCCACTTTTAATAGAGAAAAATAAAAAGGGTTCCCCGCAAAAAAAAAATACCCGGGAACGCGGGAGAAATAGTGAGAGACAGCTAGTAATTAATCTATCTGCTACTTAGGTATCTGAGAATTTCAATGAATGCACTACATACAACGCGACTACGTGACATCGGACGTCAGCGATTGAACTGCACGATCGAAACCGTCAACCAACTGCACAGTTAATATGGAGTTGGCGTGCAGCTGGCGTGCAGTTGGCATGCAGACCGACTGTTTAGACACAAAGGGTTTTGTTTCTAATTCTCTCATTTAATTTTGTACTTATTTATTAAATCTAATTACACCTAATACCTTTAAACGAGCAATTCTTGTATAATATATATATTCATTAAATTTTGTATGCAGAGGGTTTCGGGGGAGATAATCGATCTAGCTAGGTTTCATTTTTAGAAAACTTCGTTTAAAATAAACGAGCATAGCTCGGTCAACCGGGTAACTATAATATAATGGGTTCATAGGCTCCCTCCTCGATGAAAAAAAAAATATGATAAGTAGGTAGGTACCTACGAAATATTCAAGATAGTACAACTACACGTAAAAATATCCAATCTTACATTGAATTACATTACCACTCTCATACCTTCAATAGTAGAGCATGATGTACTATGGCTTGGTAGGTTATTATTAGTTATGGTTAGTAGTATTATTTATTTTATGCTACACTGCGAATAAGTGTAGCGCCACACATGCGGTCGTAGTATAAGAGCGCGTTATACACTGATTATTTTGTGGCGTTACGTTCGACTGATGTGCCATAGGTTACAAAAAATACTGCGAGCGTGTTTAGCAGCGGAACTTTCCGCGCAGAACTTTCCGCAAATGTGGCGCTACACTTTGATGTTGTGAGCGAGACGCGTCCACATTTAACCGACTCAAAATATTAATCAGGTATTCCCCATTATTATATTGTTCAATAGTCGAAACGATATGTGTAGGTAGGTGTTGGCGCTATATAAACAACCGCAAAGTTGCCGCTAGATGGCGGTGTAATTTATTTTTGTATCCATTCTGCCTAATTCAAATTTAACTTTTTTTATTCTATTTTTTTTAATCATATTGTACATACAAATATTGGAGGGAAAATGTAATAATATTTTTTCAACACATAATCTCGTTTTAATTTTTTTTCCATGGAACAATACTTCCATTGTGAGAATTTTCTATTTAATAAGTTATACAACTAGAAATATATTCTAGACTTCTAGTTTTTTTTTAGTTTGACTATAGATTTAATAATATATTTACAACAAAATATAATTTATATAATCTAACTATAATGAAATATTAAATTAAAATTAAACTACAAAATCAAACCTATATACAGAGTAACTATAAATAATATACCGCATTTAAATCGCCGCCTGCAGGCAGGGTCCCCAAAAAGCTGGCAACGTTACCTCGTTGGATTGCAAGGCTGATGCGCTGCCCGAGGTAAGTGCCAGCTCTTTGGTCACCTGTAGTGTCAATAAGGCGTCTGGACAGCTCCCTAACCAAACTGCGAGCATCTTGACCCCAACTACCCATAGTTTCGACCCCAAACGGAAGAAATATATAACTATCTCCAAGAGAAGTATATTTCCTCCGCTTGAGGTTTTCCGCAGCGTTTGAGGCAGCGCCCGCCACCCGTGATGAATGTTGGACGTGAGAGGGTGCAAGGGTGTCAGCACATGTGGCGTCCCATACCAGCGGCCTCCCACGACTCCAAGGAATCAATGTCATACCGTCAGGCCTCTTTCCATCGTCACGCGAGATACCGTTCGGCTCTAAAATAGCCGGCACGTTCACGGTGGCAAGGGCCCGACGAATGACATCGTTTAGAGTGGCGTGGCGTGAAAGACGCCCTGCACTACGACGGCAGGATAGACCGTGGTGACCCAAACGATCCACGCCGCCGCCACAGTGACATTGATGAGGTTCGGTTCTGGAGACGCCCAGACGCAAACCAACTGCAATAGAAAAGCTGGTATTATCTAGTAACGTTCCTATATTAATCGAAGGTGTTGCCTGTAACCAGTAGCCTGACTCTCGTTCGCTAGTTGCAAGGAGACGAGCCTTATACCTGATATCATCAACACTGTTTAATAAATAATTTTGAATAATTTTGCAAAGAGGCTCGTCCCATTGCCTCTGCAAACGGAGGTTTTTTGGGAAGCCCTCATTCGGGCAGGCCATATTCCATGCATTTCTGGCCTCTGCCATGTACATAATCGAAATATCACCTAGAGAATTGTGTATAATTTTACTAAATAGATTAGCGGTACTATGGACAGAAGACAGAAATGCAGGTAGGGAAACACTGGAAATTTTTCGTTTTAATTGATTTCGCCATAGAAACGATTAGAAATACATTTATTCACAATAAATTCATGTTAGCGCTTTAAGTAGCTAACATCTTTTGGTCGTTCGAGCCATATTATTCAGAACCAGGAACATAAGAAAACCCTGACCCACTACATTGTCTTCGGAAAATCTGCTGAATCAAGCTTACACCATACATGAGGGAGCTGAAGCAGGTCGAAGCGGACACAGCATCAACAGGAGTGGTCAAGTCTGGGCTATCCATCCTATCCATCAACCCATTATTCGATTTGCGTTAATATCGTGTTGTTATTCCAGTTGTAATACGCGTGAATTACCGGATTTCAACTATCATCATTTTGCGGACTTCGGCTTCATATCTGCCATCACCCGCTACAATCTACACATTAGGGTGAGTGCTCTTGTTTTCCATAATCCCCAAAATGAGTGCAACAAAATTTGCTGAATTAGTCAAAAAGAGAGGAGTTATCAAAGGAAGGTTAACATTGTTTGAAAAGTACATAAATAAATTTAGTTTACCAATAAGCGAACAGCAGTCAGTTGAGTTGAATTTACGTTTGGAAACTAGTTCAAATCTGTTAGATACATACAATGAGATTCAAAGTAGCATAGAAAATGAAGTAGAAGATGATGAACTTTTGAAACAACTCGAAGAGAGAGAATATTTTGAGGATCAGTTTTATAAAGTAGTAGCTTCTGCAAAGGTCATGTTGCAGAAGGATTTTCATGGCAGTTCCAAGTGTAATACCAACTCCGATCATAAAATAAGTGGCATTAAATTACCTGATATAAAAATACCTACCTTTGACGGCACATATGATCATTGGTTAGAGTTCAAAAATTCTTATATTACTATGATACACGAACGTAATGATTTAAATTCAATTCAAAAATTTCATTATTTAAAATCTTCCTTGAGCGGGGTCGCGTTACAAGTGATAAGTGCACTTGAGTTCACCGCTACCAACTACTCTCACGCATGGGAGCTTCTGGAAAATAGATTTAATAATCCTCGTCTGTTAATACATAACCACGTGAAAGCTTTATTTACAATTCCTTCATTAAATAAGGAATCTGCCTCACATATTAGGAAGCTAATCGATACGATCTTACGGAATCTTCGTGCTCTCAAAACATTAGGTGAACCGACAGATTCGTGGGACACTTTGATTATATTTATGATAGTATCAAAATTAGATCAGTCTACCGAAAGAGCGTGGGAACAGTTTAAAGGTTCATTAAAATATAGTTCGCAAAATGAGTCCAAGTCAGCTCTAAAATTAGATGATTTACTTAAGTTTCTAAAAGATAGGGCCGATATGTTGGAGATGATTACAGTAAGCCATAACAAAAACACACACGATAGTAGGAAAAGCGATTGTAAGAAACAATCAAATAATAGCTATAGCCATATCGCTAGCAGTGCAGCCGCGGTCGCCCCCGCTCGCGCGGCCGGCGCCGCGCCTGCACCGGTCGCGGCCGGGCACGGGCGAGCGGGCAGGCGCACTCGTGTCTGTGCAATGTGTAATGCTAATCAGCGCTTTATTCCTGTCCGAGTTTTCTTAATTTATCCATTCATGATAGGATTAAGTTAATAGACATAAAGAAACTCTGTAGCAATTGCTTACGCATGGGTCACATGGTTACAGAATGCAAGCTTGGACCGTGTAGACTTTGTAGTAAGACACATAATAGTTTAATTCATATGGAGAGTATTGGAGACGGCGCATTACAGGTTGCTAGCGCTGTGAAACAATCACAGCCGGTTAACACCAACGACGTCCCCACGAGCTCTACTACATTTCATTCAACATCCAATAATCATTTAAATTCACAAACAAATAAATGCGAACGGTCATTATTGCCTGCAGTGTTGTTATCCACAGCATTAGTGGACATTGCAGACGTTAACAATAAATACCATACTGCTCGCGTACTTCTTGACAATGGAAGTCAACATTGTTTCATTACTAAGTCGTTATGTGATAAATTAAACGTACAATTATTACAGTCCACTTATCGCGTTACCGGAGTAGGTCATTCAGTCACACAATCTACTCACCTATGTAAAATACAGTTACGTTCAAAGACAAACAATTATCACACACAAATTGATTGTTTGGTTTTGCCGTGCATTACTAGTAACCTACCACAATGCGCTATCGATACAAATAACATAGACATTCCGGAAAATATTCAACTCGCCGATCCTACCTTTTGCTCGCCGTCTGATATTGATATACTGATAGGTGCTGATAAGTTTTGGGACTTGTTGAGTCATGGCAAAATAAGGTTAATAAACGGACCCTACTTACAAAATACAAAATTGGGTTGGATAATTTCTGGACCATTACATAATAAATCAGCACATATTAATCTATCTAATCAAATTCAGTGCAATCACTCACAAACTTTAGATGCCCAGTTAAAGTTATTCTGGGAACTCGAAGAAATTCCCAATGTAGGTAATATTCTTAGTGCCGATGAGCGTGCATGTGAAAATATCTTCACTGAGGCTACTAAACGCACTGAAGAAGGTAGATTTTGCGTGCAAATACCGTTCAAGGAATCAGCTAACGTACTCGGTGGTAGCTATAAATCAGCTGAGAAGCGCTTGTTTTCACTTGAACGTAAATTTCAAAAGTTACCCGAATTTAAAAACAAATACTTAGAATTCATGCAAGAATATGAGAAGTTAGGACACATGAGTCGCACAGAGACATATGGGTCTCCTCATTATTTCTTACCACATCATGGTGTTATTAATGAAAATAGCACTACAACTAAGCTACGCACAGTGTTTGATGCGAGCGCAGTGACGTCAACAGGCAAATCTTTAAACGATATACAATATATCGGTCCGCCGCTTCAAAATGACATTTTCTCAATATTATTACGTTTTAGGCAACACAAGTACGTAGCATGTGCCGATGTCGAGAAAATGTTTCGTCAAATTTTGATACAAGCAGAACAGCGCGATTTACAATTAATATTGTGGCGAGAACATCCGTCGGAACCAATTAGTATATTTCGCCTTAACACTGTGACGTATGGCACTGCATCTGCACCGTACCTTAGTAT
Source organism: Tethea ocularis (assembly GCA_963555595.1). Lineage (NCBI taxonomy): Eukaryota > Metazoa > Arthropoda > Insecta > Lepidoptera > Drepanidae > Tethea > Tethea ocularis. The sequence goes on from OY741966.1 coordinate 6,588,734, forward strand.
AAGATGTCTTAATCAAATTGCGCTCGAATGTGATGATGAAATTGTTTCTAGGGTGATTAAGGATGATTTCTTTGTGGACGACTTAATAACTGGAAATGATGATTTATCTATTCTACAAGAAACGTGCCATAAAGTAGCCAACGTTTTACAATCATACTGTTTCCCACTGCGCAAGTGGAAATTTAATACAGAGGCTAGCGTTGATAATTCATCCAAAGAGCTTTCATTAGGTGAACACTGCCAAAGTAAAACCTTAGGCTTAGGTTGGTTCAACGACAGTGATGAATTGCACTTTAGTACTCAAATTAGTCAAACAAACCATCCATTTACAAAACGAGGAATTTTATCTGTAGTTTCTCAAATATACGATCCGTTAGGTTTACTAGCTCCAGCGGTTATAAAGGCAAAAATTTTAATTCAAAAATTGTGGTTATGCAAAATAGATTGGGACGACCCGATTCCCAATGATATTGCACAACAAAACTTTCTTAGTTACATTAAAATATTTACATAGTATAAGAATTCCACGTTATGTTATGAATGATCACAAACAATACATAGAGTTACATATAATTCAGACGCATCGCAGAGTGCCTACGGAGCGTGCGCATATATTCGAACCCATTCTGACGACTCACCAGTTTCAATCAAATTGTTATGCGCTAAAAGTAAAGTCGCGCCCATAAAGCCAGTCAGCATTCCTCGCCTTGAACTTTGTGGTGCATTGACGGGTGCAAAATTGTATAGAAAAATAGTTCAGTCACTACGATTGCAATTTAATAAAGTATATTTTTGGACGGACTCTACTATTGTTCTTGGTTGGCTTCGTATGCCTCCTCATACATTAAAAACATTCGTTCAGAATAGGGTTGTAGAAATCAACGAAATAACCAGTAATGCAATATGGTCACACATAGGCAGTAAAAGTAATTCAGCTGATCTAGTCTCTCGCGGTCTTAGTCTAGATGCACTCAGTGACTGTAGTCTGTGGTGGACTGGACCACCGTTTTTGCAAACCTCAAATTGGTCATGTCAGAACGCAACTAGTAATGACTTATCCATAACTGATTTGCCAGAACTTAAATCACAAAGTACTAGTATGGCCTGTAATATTCAAACATTTTTCGATTTTGAACGGTTCTCATCATTTAACCGTATGCTGCGTACCGGTGCATACATGTTGCGATTCATTAATAATTTACGCACACAAAAACAAAATCGTGCAACAGGCCCGTTATCAGTAGATGAATTGAATGCGTCATTAAATATGTTGACCCGTTTTGTTCAGAAGGAATCTTTTCCTAATGAGTATCATAATTTAAAACATAATTTACAATTAAAAACGTCGTGTACAATTTCAAAGCTTAATATATTTTTAGACGAAAATTATATTATCAGAGTGGGTGGACGCCTAAGTAATTCACCTGACTTTGATTACGATAAAAAACATCCGGTATTGTTGGGTAGTAAACATTATTTTACATTATTATTATTTCAACATCAACATAAAAAGCTTCTTCACGCTGGTCCCCAGCTACTTTTATCTACCATACGCGAGAGTTGGTGGCCTCTGGGTGGTAGAAATCTAGCCCGTAAGGTTACACACCAATGTGTAAGATGCACACGAATGAAAGGGAAAACTTTAACACCAATCATGGGCAACTTACCATCGTCACGGTTAGAGCCTGGGTTTCCTTTCATTCGGTGTGGAGTAGACTATGCAGGACCCATGTTCATGTTGAACCGCAAAGGTAGGGGTGCGAAGCTTGAAAAATGCTAAATTTGCTTATTTGTTTGTTTTGCAACACGTGCACGTACACTTGGAACTTGTTAGTAGCCTTTCTGCACAAGACTACTTGCTAGCTCTCAAAAGATTTATCTCTCGTCGAGGTAAACCAATCCAAATCTTTTCAGACAATGGTAAAACCTTTGTAGGAGCAATGAAGGAACTATCCATATTATTTCAAACCAATTCACAAAATATAATCGACTTTGCTTCTAATGATAATATAGAATTTCATTTCATACCACCTTACGCACCTCATTTTGGTAGATTATGGGAAGCAGGAGTAAAGTCCTGCAAAAATCATCTTAAACGCTATATAGGGAATGCTAATTTAACGTACGAGGAATTCAGCACGGTCTTGACGCAAATCGAAGCCGTCCTGAACTCCTGGCCAATGACACCAATGTCGACAGATCCGCATGACCTTCTCCCACTCAGCCCAGCTCACTTCCTGATTGGTCGACCACTTACATCACCAGCGTGTGTCGATCTCACCATGGCACCAATCAATCGTCTGGCACGCTACGAAAAGGTGGAGCAGATAAGACAGCTGTTCTGGAAGAGATGGTCTCAAGAATATATATCTGAGCTCCAGACTCGAACCAAGTGGAAGACACATAAACAAGACATAGAACCAAATACACTTGTCGTCATAAAGGAAGACCATTTACCACCATTGAAATGGCGCTTGGGCAGAATTTTGAAGGTATTCGCAGGAAAGGATGACGTCTCACGAGTAGCGAGTATTCAAACAGCGACAGGACCCATTCATCGAGCTTTTTCCAAGATCTGCCCACTCCCACTGCAGCCAGCGGAGGACATCAGCAGCCGTGATGCCTGAGAAGTGGTCTCCGTGTCACACTACCGACGTGAAGCTGTTGAAAGTTGATACTTCCAAGGCGGCCGGCATGTTGGCGCTATATAAACAACCGCAAAGTTGCCGCTAGATGGCGGTGTAATTTATTTTTGTATCCATTCTGCCTAATTCAAATTTAACTTTTTTTATTCTATTTTTTTTAATCATATTGTACATACAAATATTGGAGGGAAAATGTAATAATATTTTTTCAACACATAATCTCGTTTTAATTGATTTCGCCATAGAAACGATTAGAAATACATTTATTCACAATAAATTCATGTTAGCGCTTTAAGTAGCTATCAGTAGGTGTAGGGTACGCTAACAAATAAATTATATGACATAAAAAATATGAGAAGTAGGTATTCTAAAATAATCAAGACCTGCCCCTGTAATATATATTAATAAACGCGATTTTCATAAAATTCTTATGATTTAATTTATTGAAAAAAAAATAGATCAAACTTTCCGCAAATGTGGCGCTACACTTTGATGTTGTGAGCGAGACGCGTCCACATTTAACCGTCTCAAAATATTAATCAGGTATTCCCCATTATTATATTGTTCAATAGTCGAAACGATATGTGTAGGTAGGTGTAGGGTACGCTAACAAATAAATTATATGACATAAAAAATATGAGAAGTAGGTATTCTAAAATAATCAAGACCTGCCCCTGTAATATATATTAATAAACGCGATTTTCATAAAATTCTTATGATTTAATTTATTGAAAAAAAAATAGATCAATCTATTCGTATTGACAGTTAATGTGCCACATTTTTAAATAACTTACTACATTTTTTTTGTAGTGAGAGGCTCTACTAGCACTTTCGTGAATTGACGATGTTCAAAAAATGTACATGCCTCTCTAAATAAATTAAACTAAACAGCATGAAACTAGAAAAAACTCGTTGAATTCATAACATTGTTTTTTGTCTAGATATCTATTACGAATTCAATGTTGTGAAAATCTATTCATATATTCTCGTTGAAATAGACAAATTTCTGAAGTCAAATAAATATGGTAACGTCAGGATATAAATAGCTGAGGTGACTGCGCAGTCCTATTAGTCTAGGATCAAAAATAGTCTGCAGTCCAAGGTGTTAATTTTATCATATCGTACTGACTACGGAGCAAGTTTAACACCTTTATTTATCCTTATGGACAGATAAGCAGTATCAGCAGATATTACTTATCAGTATTTTTTACATGCATCGATCGATTGACTGAATATCTACTATTGGCATCGGAACCATTCAAGGAAAATATATACCTACAAACCTACATCAATATTTAAAAATAATAATAAGCGGGGCGGAAGCTAGTTATTGTCATATTTTGAAATAATAAACATGGCCTAGGTACTTTTAATCCCGGGGATTACTCTGGTTAATAATTACCTAATAATTATTTAGAATTTAGCAGATACAAACATAATATTATATTTTTACAAGGCGAATGGCAAAAAATTAAGATTAGATAACGATTTTGAATCGTCAATAAATCTTCGCCATTATTTCTACATGCTAACGCAAGACATAACACAGCTCGGGCAAGACATGCAGTACCTAAGTACCAAACGTCATTCTCCGTCCGTAGACTTCGTGGTCCGGAGTCACCAAATCTAGCTCAAACCGATTAACAGTTTCGATTATTTCCTGTACCTATGGACACAAATTTTATACCACCAATTGCTTACTTTATTGATAACAGCTATTGATTTAGGTAATAATTATTTCTAAGAATACGGTATCTACATCGCGAGAATAGCTAAGTATTGTCTGTAGCTGTGAGAGAATTAAGTAGGTATGACTATTTTGATTACATAGTGTGAAAGCTAGTAAAGAGTCCCGTCCAGTCCGTAGTATGTCATAGTCCTTTTCAAAGGAAGATGTGTGAGTGAACTTCGTTAAACATAAGGTAATGGACCACTTCATATATTGCACGCACACATACACATAGCCTGTAGCGACACCTGCCTACATTCATTCGGTTTTGCCTTATTACAGGAACCTGAGATTACGTACCTATAAATGTTCGTACGTTGTTTATATGTTCGTCCAACAAGATAGTGTACACCCTGGAAACTCAATTGACACCTAACTATATCCGTTACGTTCACATAACAAGGAAAAAAGTGACATTTTATATTAGCATAGAGGAAATAAAAATCGTTTTCGAATACAATATAATAATAATATACCTACTGCCAGGAAAATTGATTGACTGATACTTTGGCATAATGAGTTAGGAATAACCTTTAATATGATAATATAAATTTTACATAAACAGTGTTTAGCATAGGTACTATTAAGGTAGGCTTTATTATTTGGACTAGACCTACTTTGGGTTCCATATTTGTGATGCATATTCCAAGTTGTTTCTGACGTAGGTGCAATAAAGGATGTTCATAGTTTTCACTCTGGTGAAGCACCTTAGAGTTACGCATCACAAAACCCAGGGCTCTATAGACGTTTTAGATATTATGTTATTTACGTGAACATCGAACAATAATTTGGAATCGTGGGGACACCTAAGTCACGTACAAATGGCTGTTTCAGTAGCTGATGTTAGAGACCTCTTTATAGATCACTTGCTTCCTTTCCGCGGTTTCACCCGCATTCCCGAGGGACCTTGTGTTTTCCCGGGATAAAACGTAGCCTACATGTGTGCCAAGTTTCTTCTAAATCCATTCAGAGGTTTTTACGTCAAAGAGTAACAAACATACACCCCCACAAACTATATAGGAAAGTCAATTATCTTGCTGAAATTAATATAGTATCTTCTAATAGGATACTGATGGGATTTGTAAGAAGAATTTGCTATACACAATACAATAATTTCAGCACCATTGTTACTGAACATACATTCAGCACAAGTTTACCTACGTTTTACAAACAATGAATGGTTTATCACAAAATGATATTTAGTGTCAGGCGAGGACGGCATTGGGCACACGCACACGGTCGCTTCAGCAGGCTAATCGCAAGTGTTCGTGCGAGTGGGGGTTTTTGAATATTTACCAGTGCATATCTAAATACGTACATACTCTACATAATTAAAGGAATATTAAATGTACAGTTGGTAGTAGAAAAGTCAGTGTTAAATGCAATAAAAATTAAAAACCCTTTCAATAAATTATTATTATATTTAAATATTTGCCTAAAGTGGAAAAGAATGAACATATAGTTAGGTTTAATGAGCAATTATTAATGATTACTTAAGTTAAGTATGAGATGCGGCGTAAGTTAGTGATCAAATTGATATTATTCTCAAAATAATACATATGAATATAATGATAGGTAATAATTAAAATATGAAATCCAGGAAGATCAAAAAAATATATGGTACCATGAAATTATTAACGTATTCATGTATGAAAACGAAGAAAAGTGTATTGTGGTTCTTATTAACATTATCAATTGTAAGTTTTATTGTGTTAAAAGTAACAAAATCTCAATATATAAATCAATACAATCACTTCTCTACAATTGATTTTAATACATTTAATGTTATAGGGGACTATTACAGTAATCGAAAGGTAAGTTTTGTTAAGCTTCAAAACTTTTTGTCGGTTAGAAATTGTCATAAAAATATTTAAATGAAAATTCAGGAACATAATCATAAAGTTGGAAAAAGGTAATTTTATTTTTTTTGTGACAAAGGATTTTATTTCTTATTTTTTGTGGCTAAAATTTACTATCATATAAATAAGGTCTTCACTCAACAGCCCTCTGTCATTCTATCTCCATCATCATAGAACTAAGCGGAAGCTAGTAGGTACTTATATGAATACATATCAATAGATTCCTACGCGTCAAATTGTAAACCTCAAATTTCCTTTTCGTCGTCGCGTCTGTTGAAAATAACTAGCAAACTAATACCAAAATCATCTCAGCTAATAATAAATATACGTACCTATAGTGTGTATATATATTTAATTTTAGGTACTCTCATAATGCGTTGCTTATTCATACCTTTTGGTCCCATATATTTTCAATAATAAAATAATACATATTTTTAAACGTATTTGCTCTCTTTCTGTTTGTTTTTATTAAATTCGAATTTGTTGTGTTTTAGGATTGGGTAACATCCAATTTGGGATCGATCCTATTTAAAAACCATGGCTTACCTCAAGATAATGCTAAAAAAAACAAAATATTTGTTATACTCGTATGGAAACATTGGGATTGGTTGAAAAATAGACACGTACACAGTTTTGGATCTAACAGGTAGGTATAGCCTTTAGCAGTTTATCTACCTATTCATACAAATTTAGCTACTTAAGTATTCACAAACTATACATATTTGGGTTGTTGATAAGCAACTTTGTTTAAAAGTTGAATGTTATCAAACTCAGAGGCGGGGTTAGGCGTAGGCGAAGTGGGCTACCGCCTATGGCCTCGCGGTCCAAGGGTTGCAATCAAATACGCATAACTTAGACGCAATGTAAAAAGATTTTTAGTGTGGCAACATTTTTTGGCATTGCGTTTTTATCGCGGGAAACGAACGGGAAAGCCGCTCTGAAAAAAATAAGGTACTTTCAAACTTCAGCCACTACGCAAGGGCTAGAAAAGAGTTTCGCAAGGCTAAAAGCAAGTCAGTTTCTTTATTGCCAATCTAAGAAAACTGGCTGGCTTAAATTATTATCCTTTTTATTTCGAAAATTAGGCTTTTGTACCTACTTTAAATGTTCTTGCATTTTTATAAGTGTGGTACTAAATTTTGAAGGCCAGAGTAGGTAGTTTGGATTGCATTGTCTGTCACTGAATAAAATTAGTACAAAGAACTTTTTCAATTGTTATAATACTTTTTAAACTCTCGCGAACACAATTTCACAATTTTTTTTTTTTCAATTGTATTTTTTATTTATGACATTGCTTTTTGCCCCACCTGAAGGCCTCGCTAAATGTACATTGCCCACATCAAATTTTGGTCTTGCCCCGCCACTGTATCAAAGGTTATTCACATAGTACCTGTGTGCGAATGCAAATGGAATTTACTACATACAGAGTACTTACGTTATACATTTTTTTTCAGGACTGATCCCTTAGACGAATGTAGTGTTAGGAATTGTAGGTTTGTGGGAAACGATAAATATTTGGCAACAGCTGACGCAGTTTTAGTTCAAATACAGAAAGGCCTTCTACCTAAGGTTCAGAAAAGGAATCCACATCAGAGATGGATATTTTTGAGCGACGAGGCTCCAACTAATACGTTTAGTATGGCGAAGAAGCCACCCAAATTGTCTGATCTGGCAGATATTTTTAATTGGTCAATGACATACAGGTAATTTCAAAACCTTACATAAACAAGTATTTTAGTTAATAGTTATCCCATTTTTCATTGCTTTAAAATGCATAAGAAATAAGGGTTTAAAACTATAGGTAGATACGGGAACTACCCATTATGCATTCTAACTGGTTATATAGCAAATTACTAAAGACGTCAGCTAATTAAGTAAGTGACTGGAAATAGTTTAGGGAAGAGTACTAATACGATTAAGTTATTGAAAAAATATGCGCTCACTGTTGAAACATTACAGAAACCATTTTGACGCCTCGTTGAAGCCTGTCAGCAGACTGAATATACTGAGAGGTGATATGAAACTGTATCCTAAATTTTATATCTAGGAGCAAGATAATGTTAAGGAATATATACAATTCAAAATTTTAGTACTCATTGACTGAGTGTCTGGCTAATAGATCATACAATTGGATTATTTATAATCAAATTAAAGTAGCTCTCACAAAACATTATAAATCCATGAAAATATTATACGAATGGTTATATTATGCTGCTATTTTAATTTCATTTCATTTATCATTGGAAGAACGTAAATTTTTTTGGTAATAAATTATTATTATCGATATATATTTCGCCATATTTCTTTTGCTTTATATTGTTACACGAATAACACTATTGTTTTACCATTTGTTTACATATATGACTTACAAGTAGAATGGGAGTGTTGCAGTGGCAATGTTGTCACGACTTTCAGGCAACGTTGCATGGTATTAAAATCGAAACTGGCATCTGTATACATACAGTTGTTAGTACAACATGTAGTGAATGTTTGTACATTGTATAGCATAGCCTGCAATGCAATTATGCTTAGTGAAGTTATCATGCACTATCTTATCATAATCTTCACATAATAATACACTCACGTCTAGATGAAAAAAATACTTGCAATAAGTTCATTTAATACAGATACTTTTGAATTTGAATAAATGGATTTATCATAGTTATATCTACAGTACCTCAAATAAAAAACCCACGACACTTCATTATTAAGCTGCAATTAGCAAAAAACGTAATAAATAAAATTTTTATTTCACGGGATTGTTGGCCGATTTTTTAACAACTTTGTGATACTATATCAATATTTTAGTACTGTAATACAAAAAGATAATATAGGTGTTTTGTTAATTTCACCTTGTTTTCACCAAAGATAAAAATTTGGAATCACTGCTGTGATAACCTACACGCAAAATTTTCACTCTGCGCTGGATAGATAGTCATTCTTTATTATATAAAAAAGCATGTAGGTACACTTCAAAATTGGCCATCATAAAAAAAGTCTTCATAAGTAGGTAGGTACAATCAAAAGAATAACAAGCATACGTGTGGGCTGACTTGAGGCGCAGTGTGAAGCGCGAAGGAAGAAGATAACGGTCAACTTCGGGTACTGACGACATTTTTTTTCAAAAAGAGCGTAGAAAAAGAATTGACGGTGAACAAAAGTCACCCGGTATTGGTAAAGGGGCCTGTACTGTAACCTATGTACCTAAATATTATAATCTGCACGGATCGCTAATGTAAAAATATTGTATTTGTTATCAAAAAAATATTTGATCATCAGATATAAACTAAAAAAATTGTTGTAGGTGATTAGAATGTGTTTACTCAATATTTTAAAACATTCAATTAGTTATGTATAGAGTGACGTGGGTCAAGTGTAGGTACGCAGCGGGTAAGTGTACGCACGCTAAATATCTCGACAACTGTTTATAATTAAGAGACGGGGGCGGCGTCCTCTCTCTATGACATTTTATCATATTGACAAGATTTTATAAAAGCATACACATACAAAATATTTTACTTATGCATGCTTTTATAAAATCTTGTAATTGTCATCGATATTTTCATATCTTAAGGTTTCAAAATTGACAGTGTTTCAACTTGTTGGATGATGCAATAATTAATAGTGTTGACAAAGTCTCAATTAGATGGGTGGGGTTAAGGGTGCGCGCGTACTTTTAACCCTTTTGATTATTTTTGGTTCGTTTTATGTAAGGTCATTGGTAAGTCCTGCAATATTTTCTTTCAAAATCCAGAATAACTATTATGAAAACCTCAAAATGGCTAATATTTTAAAATTTATAATTTGTAGTTAAACTTATCTCATAACAAATCATATCTATTGATATACCATTACATTTTATACATAATACATTAACAACGTATGATTGTGAACACCTTTAGTTTAATTTAATGGTTTGACATGGATAGATTACGATGTCTCCTCAGTTCAAGTGTATTCCGAACCGGTGGTAGAGTCTATTGTAATGATTGTAACTATCGACGTTCATAAGTGCCTTACCAGGGCCTAAACTGAATAAATGAGTTTTTGATTTGATTTGAACTATAGAAACTCCGAGAATAGCTTCTGAGTTGCTCGGAGTTTCCCTGCGTGATCGGATCAGAAATGATGAGGCCCGAAGAATTGCCAAACTTAAGTGCAATGGGTGGGGCACATCGCTCGTAGAACCGATGGCCGCTGGGGCAGAAAGGTTCTTGAGTGGCGACCACGAACCGGAAGACTGAGCGTGGGCAGGCCCCCCACAAGGTGGACCGACGATCTTGTTAGGGTCGCGGGAAACCGCTGGATGCGGGTACTGCAAGACCGGCCATCGTGGAGATCCTTGGGGGAGGCCTTTGTCCAGCAGTGGACGTCTTTCGGCTGATATGATGAAGAACTATAGAAAATTAATACGTTAATGTAAGTACCTACGTGTAAGTAGTATGGTAAAGTTTACAATGTAGGTATCGATAGTTTCGTGAGAGGATAATAACAGACTAAACAATATTTACAATTATTTACAACAAATATACAAACTACATATAAAAAAAATCCTCGAGGCGGCCGCAGCTGCCGATTAACGGCAAGGTTCCCAGAAGGCTGGCAGCCTCTATGGATGGCCAGGCTAACGCGTTGACGGAAAAGGCTCCCCGCCCGCCGGTTTCCTGTAACCACAATTAATTTTAATCGAGAGGTGACTTATACTTAAACATTAGGTAAAAACTATGTATTTATATCCTGAATGTGACCATTTGTTATAGGATTGAATCGGATGTCCCAGTACCTTACGGTCGAACAATAGTACGACCGTCACCATTATCAAATAATTTGTTTTATGAAGATATCGCAAATTTAGTGCCAAATTGGAAGAAGAAACGACAAGACATATTGGCTGCAGTACTAATGTCTAATTGCGCTGTGTCCCATCGAATGAACTTTTTAAAGGAACTGAATGAATACATATCTATTGATATTCATGGGAAGTGTTCCAACAAATTGAAAAACAGGTTAGTAGGTATTGATTGTTTATCACACTGGCTTTAGTTTTTGTCCAAAGCGAGTTTAATAAATAAAATATATTTTTACTTTCAGCTGCCCGGGTCATTTTAAGTCAGATTGTGAAGAAATTAACAAATATATATTTTATTTAGTGTTAGAAAACTCTACGTGTAAACAATATTTAACTGAGAAATCATTTTACCATGCTTATTCTAAAGGAGCTATACCAGTAATTAAAGGCCCACCTCTAGAAGATTGTAAAAAAATATTGCCTCCAAACTCATATCTACACGTGGATAACTTTGATACAGTCAAAGACCTGGCAAAAGCTATGGTTGAAATAGGGAGCAATGAAGAAACATTGCTCTCATACCATTTCTGGAGAAACAACTTCGAAGTTTTGAATGAGCATGGATTTTTTGGCTCGAAGTCATACCACTTGTGTCGATTATGTGAAGCAATGAACTATAACGATGATAAAGAAAAGGTATATAGTGAACGTGAATTAAAAATGTTCTTAGATAAAAGTATATCATGTAAATAAACCTCAAAGGTATCATAATGTGAATAAACCAAAGGACTCTGAGCTTGTACAAAAGGGTAGCAAAACAATTTATAAATTAGTTCAGATATAAAGATTCCTACAAAGATGAACTACAATTTTTGTTTTGTATAATTGTATGGTTATGAAATTTTCTTTGTTCTAACATTAAAATAAACGTTGTCCAAAAATCATTTTGGAGAGTCTTGAAAGTTCCCAGTGGGGTATTCCGTGAGAAATATAAATCCACTGCTCATTGAGTAATAAATTTCGTCGCATTGTTATTCAAGAGCAGAATAGTCCCTTTGAATTATGATACAAGTTTGTTTTTATTACTTGTATTGTTGAAGGTGTTAAAACTTTCTAAACTTTTCTGAATTTTGGATCATCCCGCTTTTATTTGTTATTTACTGTCTCATCCACTTAATACAACGTAGTGTATATGTTATTAAGGCGAATAAGAAGTGAATTGAACTGTGAAAAGTAGAACATTAACGAATTTTGGGACATAAATAAAAATTATGGTATATTTAAAGGAAAGGTGGTACAATTCAAATCAGGAAAACCTGATGACTATAATATTATTATGTAGAATACCATGATGAAACATAACACCTTTAGCTTAATTAATTCAGCGCTAAGTCATGCCGCCGGATATTTCTGTTGGAGTAACAGTAACAAAGTAGTTTAGGCTTTAGTTAATCCAGCGGGGAAACGACAACTATGTTAAGCCTTTGCGAAAACTTCAGCCGCCATTACGTTGTTATAGATAACGTTAATTGTTTTTAAAAAGTTGAGTTAGTTACAGCTTCATCGCTGGAGATATAAAAATAAATAAATATTATTATGGATATTAAGACACCATAGTACTTATCAACAATAAGTAAAATATAAATGAAAACTAAACATAAATCTAAAATCTATATTTTATGACTATTTATAAAAAAAATCCTAAGGTTCCCAGAAGGCTAGCAGCGTTTCCTCTTTGGATGGCCAAGCGAATCCATTGGCGGAAAAAGCTCTTCGCCCACGTGTTACCCGAGGCCTCAATAAGTTTTGAAGTAATAAATCATGTTGTCTAATGTTGATGATTTAAAAATGATGTCAAACCATGTTCTTCTTACAGTAGGTTGTTATTTTATAAGTCACTAAGATACTTATTGTTAGCCTGTTATGTATTTATATTTAATTTAATATTATTAGTTCTTTAAATATTTAAATATAATGTATTGTATGTTAATGTACTAAGATACTTTCAAAATCAGGTAAAATTCTGCCATATTTCCATTCGGTATAAATTTAAATATCGTGTGGGTAGAAGTAAGGTAGTGAAACGTTTTATTAAAATGTTAACGTTTTCCATTACTATCAAGTTTATATTTTTTTTATTATTTATTAGGGTTACGTTTGAAGTTCCATACTGTTTTCATGTTTCAAGTTACTTACAAAGTTTGTATTATAATTACTAATTTTGCCAACTTCATTTTCACATAGGTAACTAACATTATGCGAGGAAATATTAATTTCCAAAGTCATTGGTATAGTTTTGTGGCTTACAATTTGTAATAATTCGTTTGGGATCCGATGATTATATGTGAAAAATACCATGATGTATTTATTTATTCAATTTGTTAACTTTATTTTAAAACTGTGTACATATGCTGTAGTAGCCTGAAATGCAGCACTTGGCGACTATTTTGTGTGGTAATTTTTTGTAGGTATTATGCCTCGTTGGTTGGTCTTAAAAAAAAACTAAAATTAATATAATATATTCAGTAGAAAATATCATCCTACTAGTATTATAAATGTTTGTGTTTATTACTTTTTCACGTTAAAACGACTGAACGGATTTGGATGGAACTTGGCACATAGATAGGTCATACTCTGGAATAAAAAACATATAGGCTACTTTTTAACCCGGGAAAATATAAGTATCACCCTCCTTACGAGCAAAGAAAGGTAGTAAGTAAATAAATCACTTTTCATAGTCGTAAAGATCAGCAAATTGCTGTGAAAATGTAATGATTTCGTATTACGACAAAACCATTTTAATTACAGTGGAAGATTTTTGATAACGTTCATTAATTTTTTATTGTTTGATTTAGTCAGTGTTTACAGAAATGAAAACTGACGCAAATGGAGTTATTATGATATCATAATGTATTCTTAGGTAAATTTGAACATATGTAGAGTTTAGCGTACCTACTTAGATCGTAATTTAATACCAGCAGTTGGTAGGTATTGTGGTACGTATTGTGTGGGGCATTCATATTATAATCATCGCAGATCTGACCAACATTACATACATAAACGATACCACTTCAAGATTTCTTTGTTTTTAAAATGTTATTGCAAACATTTTATACTAAGTTTTTGTTTTTTAATTTAAAAAAAATAAAGTTTCATGTATTTATGTATATACCTAATATATTTATCCTTAATGTAGCCTATTTATCCAGGATATCAGCTACCTCCATACCAAATTTAATCAAAATTGGTTCAGTTTGAGCGTGAAGAAGTAACAAACATACACATTACACACTCTCAAATTTTCGCATTTTTACTTTCGCATTGTTAGGATACAAAATATTTAAAAAGGTATTTTCAATGATATAAACGCTTAGTATGTATGCGAGGCAGTGCAAAATAGCCCTAATGATCTAGGAGAATCTTAGGAGGTAAATCTCTTATCGGTAAGTAAAGTACGTACCTATTAATATCTTATCAGAACGTGGTGCTTTTTACACCTCGGATATTTTGAACTACTTTGGTATACCTAAGTGATAATGTGACCAAGGCGACAATTCCACAAATTCTAGAATGAAACTACCTATCAAGGGTAACTGCGCAAACATAACAATTTTATTGGTAGGTATTTGGCGACAGATTCTCAACTTCAGCATGGAATATACCTACCTACAAAGTGCAATGGTTTCCTCACGCACGATGTTTTCCTTCTTCGAAATCTTGTCAATATTGAAATCTTGTAGGACAACAGATGCGACCTCTTTTTCCATTCAAATAATTGTTATTGTAATCATATTTTAATTGTTGTTAATTCCATATTTTCTTTATTTTATCAATAAAATGTTTGGAAGACAATAATTTCAAATAAACCACAATAGACAAAAAATAAACCACGTCGTGTGTGACAGCCTGAATCTTTTCAACGGTATTCAAACTTTGCGTTCCTTAGCGGGTGATCGAAGTAAGCATTGAAGCATACACCATTAGTTCGTTTACCTACCTAAAGTTTTCACAGAGTTAAGTATTCGTTAGAGCGATTTATAAAATTGCTCTTACACTCAAGTTCCTGCTAACTCCACTTGTTATGCTCGAGAATTATATTCAATATTTTGGAGTTTTACCCTCAAGCTCATACATAACTCTCAAGTGATCGCTAACTGCGAACTTGTTTGCTCATGTAGGGGCAAATGGTAGGTACTTATTAATATTTTCTTTATACTATGTATAGGCCTGTGTTCGACCATAGTCTCACCGTGGTGATGTAGCTGATGATGGTAATAACCCTTCCATCATGCTGAGGTTTCCTTACGATGTTTTCGTTTTATTCCTTGTAAGATTCGAACCAGCGAACATCGTCTCAGCATTCGACGTCATTGCCACTGAGATATCATTACCTTAATCATAAAGCTTGAAGTTTACAAACAACTTTGATTTGTTTTCTTATATTATTTCTATAATACCTATTTGTTAAATATTATGGCCATGAGAATCACCGTCATTAATCATAATTATATAGAAAGTAGGTATGTCTGATGTATAATAATCCGGATATTTGTAAAGTGCGAATGATGGCCTTCAAAATCAGATAAAATATTATTGTAGTGAAATGTTAGTGCAACACAATTTCCATTATGGAAAACTCTTTACATAAAAACTCGGGAACACCATCA
Source organism: Tethea ocularis (assembly GCA_963555595.1). Taxonomy (NCBI): domain Eukaryota; kingdom Metazoa; phylum Arthropoda; class Insecta; order Lepidoptera; family Drepanidae; genus Tethea; species Tethea ocularis. The sequence continues at coordinate 6,604,423 of OY741966.1, forward strand.
CAAATATTTCATCAGATTATAAGAATTAATATAATTTTAATTAAAAGCTCCTCTGGGCTCTGCCCTATATTCTTTGGAAACATGGCCATTGCTAGATGTGATAATTTGTGGGCCAACTGTTTGTTTTACTTTACGATCAGCAATAAAAAAGGGGCTGTTACTCACTTATAGTTTCCGAAACTCACACAGAATACAACCATTGAAACAAGAGCTGCAGATTTATATCGCCTTCCCCTTAAATATTTGTAACTTACATCGTACCTAGAGGTGGGGAAGGTCTCGTAAAATTTGTTCTCTGTAGAACTAAATTACAACTACGTCGGGGTCGAATGATTAGGTGCGTACACGTATCTCGTGTGTCGTATTGTTAAAGAAAACTGTTTCTATATGTATTTCCGTAACGATAAACGAGTAAACCAATTGGTAGATATTTTTTCAGTCGTATTTTGTGATTGATGATAGATAAAAATCTCTTTATGACTTAATTTTTTTGGAGTTTTATCTTACGTTATCACAAATTTTAAAACATGAGTGCAATATCGATCTATCTATACCGACTCAACATTTATAACTCGACCGTATACTCGACAGTTTCATTATCTCAATTCCCTGTGGACATTGGAAAGCTGTCGATCTTGATTTCCAACACAAAATGTGGTTATCTGCATCTACATATCTACCTAATTGTATGTAACTAATGTAGATATCAATATAGCTACACTTAAATTTTATTACTTAACATGGATAGGTAAATAAAAATTACTATGAATAAAAAACTCATATGAATGGGATTCATCAAGTAAGTACCTTATAAATGCGCTATTCAAGCTATTCCATATACCTACCTGTAGGCAGGTACCTAAATAAAGATAACGGAAAGGTAAAACACTTTTAACAGCGTTATTATTTATCATTTTTAGGGTTAAACCATAATTGAACTTTAGTTTGTAAAAACGCTAAATAAATTAGCGTCACGGCTCCACCAGATGGAGCCACGAGACAATTTCTGAAGCTCTCTTGTTTTTCGATAGGCGATCAACCTTCCCGTGATAATATATAGCTGACCCAATCCCCTTACCGTTTTCAGCTTTTTAATCCCGTGATTTATGGGACGCACGGAAAACGATTTTTTGAATACTACAATGAATTTCATTTTTACTTCGTTCGACAATAAATTTTCTTGTCTCGCAATCGTAGTAGGTGGTGTGACGGTGTTTTCTCTTTGTAATCGTTTTCCTATTTGGTTTATAAAATATTCGAATAATAAATGTTATCGTGTTCGTAGTAAGTATAGTGTAGTACTTTGTTTTTTGTTATTATTCCATATTATGCACGGGATGTTGACAACAAATAATTTTAACTTCTTTAAATTAATTACAAAATTAATTAATTTATAGTTTAGGATATTTATAGGTAGGTATTGAAAGAAACTAGGTGTCGTCTTGCTTGATCTTCTTGCTCGTCGGGCTGACGTCACAATGTAAGTAGTGTGTGAGCCCAGTGTGGCAATCACGTAACTTTATAATTGTGCTTGATTGCATAAGGAAACATTTACCTACGACATTGGTAAAATTGTAACGATTGACATTGATTGCAATAAAGTTGTGCTCTTATAGCGAAAAATCGCTATACTCTACCTCTCTCAAAAGAAGTAATCAAAATGTAATCAGAGAGATAAAATATACAATTACAAACTGAAAAAAAACTATAATAATTGTAATTTAATGTTTCCAAGAAGTAAAAAGGACAAGGCCGTGGGTAGATATCCTTATCTACTCTACATACTTACTTAAAATCGATAACTAATATTTTTACAACAATTTATAAACAAAAATATGTACCTATCTATGATGACTATAATGCCCTCTGATAACCCCGTGAAAGTGGTAATTAATAATATTATATTTTAAGACTCAAAGTATTATGTTTTATTAATTTTATAATAGATTATTATATACTTACCGTCATTTAATCTGATTAAAAAGTATGTAGGTATACGTCTACGTCTCCAAAGAGCTAAAGGTGAAAAAGGACCCAAACAAGTAAAAGGAATGGTAAACAAAGCTTTGTTGAGTCAAAGTAATCAGCTTAGCGGGTAGAATGTGAGCGTGACGTTTGGTATGTAACAACGTCTTACGTCCATCTAATAAGAAGGTAGGTAATGCAACATTGTTTGTAAAAAAATACACATTGAATCAACGCAAAAAGTTGTTAGTTAAGTTGTCATTTTCATTAATTTCCTATTTTCATTAATTTGAGAATGTATTTCAATTTGTAAGAAACGCCTAGTTTTAATTTAATAGCTCCATTATGTACATATTTTCTTTTCATCAACATATTTTGTTGTCTTTAATTCCACAGGTGACATTTGTAGAGCAAAATATGTTGTATGATTAAAGGTGAGAGAGTTCATATTAGACTACATAACAAGGCTGTTTTAAACATACGTATTTTGTATACAGTATAATAATAGATACATGGTAATCCTATTCTATCGCTGACTTTACGGGAGTCGTACATGGAAGCTTATTGTGTAATCCTGGCTACACCGTCATTGTTAGAGGGACCTTTACAAACAGGGCACAAGGATAGGGACAACAGAGTAATTACGTATCACAGCGATATCAAAGATGTTTTTATTTCTATGGCCTTAATCATGTCCAATAACAAAGTACCTTATTCATCTATGCGTCTCGATATTTTATGTTTGAACTGCTATTTAAATAAATAAATGAAAAAATTAATATCAGGAAATGTTTTTTTTTTAAATAGCTAGATGTACCTACCTAATCCCTAAAGTCGTTAACGTACATAAAGACTAATAGACGTTTCAATCAAAACCAGATAAATACACAAGAAATAACTCCGTATACCATTTTACTGTACAACCGACATGTTTAGATTTCATGCTAATTTGGTACCATAATCTGAGTGCTAAATCCTGTACGTCGTATGTGGCGGGTACGGCACTAGATAGAGATGTTCCTGCGTATCTGCAATGCAAATTAACCGCATCAGCATTTGCACATACGCCCTAAGCCTTGTGACGAAATAACAACGTTTCATTTCAGGAGGTTAGATATTAAAGAATTGATAAAATTTTAGTCCAGGTTTCATATTCTTAGTTCTATTTTATAAACAGGTAAAAAATTAATTATGAGTGCCTACTTATAAGCAGCTAAGGTCACTGTGAGAGTCGGCTGTTGGTAAATGTATAATTGTTGCCATCCAAGTATAAAGCATGTTACATTTTAGTGCCCCTTTTTATCTGCCAATGACCAAACGTAGGCTCAAATTGGATAAAATAATCTAGAAAATCATTCTATAATCTAGTCCCTAACCCGAATGTCACATCCACACATAGCCTAAACCGGTGGACCTAGAGACATGAAATTTGAAGTGTGTTCTTGAGAATGGTACGCATCCATTAAGAAAGGATTTTTTAAAAGGGGGGTTAAGAAGGCACCCCTATGGGGGTTAAAAATTAGATCGCGTGGGGAAGGCTTAGTGTACTAATAAAGTAGTGCACCATTTTAAAAGTATGTACAAAATTAATACTATAAATATAGAATAATAAACATGACATAATTCTCAATTCGTATTGGGTGAACAATAAACTCTGGAGTTATTTTCAGTGAAATCTGTTTCAGCAAACTTTTATATAATTAAAACTCGGGATTTGCGAACTCCGCCGACGCCGTCGTCGTTGCACGAACGAATAATTCATAAGAAGGTTAATTAAATTCGCTCTTGCACAGCGTTTGTAAGTACGTTATAAAATTGAATTACGACCATTAATCTAATCGTACATATTGGCTTTTAAATCTGTTCATAAACCCTGAGATGTTTTATATGCACCACCGCCATCTATTTTCAAAGTACCTACATGTTACTTAGGGCTTATGCTATTCATATTCAGACCTAAGCCTCTTTTTAAAAAAGTAGGTAAGAAAACTATTCCCTCTCTCATAGAATTCAGAATGTATATTTTTAAGTTATTTGGATAGACCAAATAAGAGAATTAATTCTTAGTTTTAAAAAGAGGCATATCACGTTTTTTTCTGACGTTACCAATGAAAACTTCAAATTAAAAAAAATCTCTAGTTTAACATATATTTTTTACAAATCTCTTGCAATAAAGAATGCCGAGAAATATTTATTAATCTAGAATCATAATAATCTCGGTTATCGTCGCCTAATTGATTTCTTTCTTTTCTTCTTTCTTTCAAATTAAGTTTTAATACTGTCTAAGGACGTTGTAATTTTGCCAATCTTCTCAGCAAACTCAACATTCCAAGCAGATATTAAAGTCACATTATTAATTATGTTTGATTTCACTCAAATTTCCCGATTTTATTCTATTCGATCTAAAGGAAATCCGTTAACTTGGCCACTACTTGAGTATACGTGCGTCGATCAATCGGTCACTAGTGACTAGGCCAAGTATTATAAGATATACAAATGACAATCCGAGCAGATAAGAGCGGGCTCGCTCGGACAGTAATTTATATGAAAATGCATTTCCTCTCCGCCTATCTCAACTTTGCTGGAGTCCGGGCCCCAAAGTCAAACTCATTTATTCAGTTTGGGGACTGATAAGGCACTGACCAACCATTGTCGACTACCTGGCTGCCCTGGGTGTCTAAATCGACCGCTTAAGCAATATGGCTACAAGATATCAATTTCTCGAATTTACAGCAGAATACCTATTTATAAGCAACTAGCTGACCCGGCAGGCATTGTCCTGCCCTGAGAATTAAAAAAATCTACCTACCCCTACCTACTCCTACCTACGTCTACATACTCCTACATACCTCTACCTGCCCCTACCTACCCCTACCTACCCCTACCTACCCCTACCTACCCCTACCTACCCCTACCTACCCCTACCTACCTATGTCCTTCTCCTGGCTCTAACCTACCTCCCCACCAATTTTCAGCCAAATCAGTTCAGCCGTTCTTGAGTTATATATGGTGTAACTAACACGACTTTCTTTTATACATATATATAGATTTGTCAAAAACGGAAATGCTAATGAAATTAATTTAATAAAATGACAGATGATAAGAATTTTTTTGCTGAAAATGTAATTCAGCAAAAAATATTGGAACTACATTGTCTCTACCTGTGTAAATTCAAGAAATTATTTGCAGCAAGCAATATTGCTCTAGCGGTCTTTTTAGACTCCCAACTCTGCGTTGCGCTGAATTGAGATAAGACTGGAATAAAATAATAAGAAATATCTTTACACAAAATATGATTGAAAGACACAAATGGTATAAACCACTTATAAAACTTATTTCAGTAGGTACCTTTTGTTACCGTTCATGAAATCCGAATAAGTTTACGTTTTACAAACAATTAATGTTTTTATAACAAAGCCGTTGGTTATGTCAGCCGTTAACTGTATTTTAAATAAGCACACGACTCGGCATAGTGTTCACGGGTATTTGAATACCTAAGTGTCTATTTAGTGCTTTTATTACGTACCAAAAAGGAAAATAAAATCGGTCAAGGTTAAAAGTATATTGTTAAAATCAGTGTTCATTTTGAATTGTTTACAATAATAATAATAAGAGGTCTGTCATAATATTTTAATATATTTTACTTTAGATTAACAAATAATACGAGTATGCCATTGGCTATTCCGGGGGTAGGTTTTAGTGAAAAATTATATTTAAAAAAAAGGACGTATAGACATAATTATTGAATAATTAAATTCTTTATTTTATTATTGTGTCTGACTTTTAATCTTTTATACCAAATATACGCATGTAGTTACCTACTTATTACCCGATAGGAGAATGAAATAATTAGTAATAAATCTAAAAGATGTTCGAACACCTACTCTCCATATTTATTGACTCTATGTTGTTTGATACAGTTATAATCTAAATTCAATTGTTTTTTTTTAATAAAAATAAAAATTACAATTATAGTTAGAATGTATGTATCGATGAGGAATAACTTAACGAGCATGTTAATTCTTGTAACTACTATTGTATGGGGAAATCAGAATAATGTCGATTATTATTTAAATCGATTCACTCATGTTTATTTTGATTCACATAAATATATTATCGGGGATTTCATCGACAGTCGGAAGGTGAGTTTAATTTTGTCTAAAAACTTTTTATCATGAAGTTACTACTTCTTAAATAATTATAAACTATATCAATACTACTTCGCTTACTTCAAACCAAATTACACGGAATCATATTTGTATACATCATTGTTTTATACTTTTTAGTGTAAACCCATTTTGAAGTCAGTGTTAAATAAACTAAACGAAGTCTCTTTTTTCAATATAGCCCAAGATTTACCACTGTCCAAGAATGTATATAAGTATAGGTATATAGAACCTAATTATCAACAATGTTTAAGAAAATATTTCAATCATGATATTAATTGTGCTGCTTTGAGGAATTCGGTCTAATCTATTTTAATTCCGAGAAGAAGAAGTTAATAATAGGTATTATTTTGTGTTTTAGAATTGGACAACATCTAATTTAGGATCAATTCTATTTAAAAGTTACAACTTACCAAAACAAACTGCTAATAAAACATTTGTTATATTAATATGGGAGTTTTGGGATTGGTTGAAAGAGAGACACGTCCACAACTTTAAATCTAAAAGGTACCTATGGCAAATAGTTTTTAATACTGGGTGGATGTTTTGAAATGACATCTTATCGTTTGGATAATGTTGGGTTTGTTAAGTTATAACAATTGTGAGCAAATATCTAAGGTGTGCTTCTAATTTTGAAGTGTTAGTTGGTATGAATGAGCGTATATCAGCTTCTTTGAATCTTTTCCTCGAACCTCGAACTTCAAGTATGTGCATGTTGTGTTTACTTTTAATTAGTTGTGTGCAGAAATTTTGTAATTTTAACTAGCATTAATGTCCCTCACTATTGACAGACCTATTATAAAATAAAATCTTAACTTGAATTGCACCTTGTCTTGTCTTCATTTCATCACAAAAAGTCTTTTTGTAAATTTGTAATAGATAAAGGTTATAAAGAACTCAACGAGATATTTTTGGTTTGACTATTGTAGTTATGATACCAAAGGTGGACCGGCAAAAATATATGGGAGACTTTACATAAATGTTTTTTTTTTCAGGAGTGATCCTTTAGACAAGTGCAGTGTTCAGAATTGTTGGTTTGTGGGCACTGATGACTATTTGGATACAGCTGATGCAGTAGTAGTACATTTACATCATGGCTTTTTACCCAAGGTTCGAAAAAGGAATCAACGTCAGAGATGGGTATTTCTAAGCGACGAATCGCCACTTAATACATTTCAATTGTCCAACAACCCACCAAAATTGTCTGAGCTTGCAAATGTTTTTAATTGGTCGATGACTTACAGGTATCTATGACTATATTTTGTGTAAAGTGCCCGTTTAACGGAAAATTAAATAAGCGTTTTTTGTTCTATTGAAGACGGTAATAGGTAGATAAGGACGAAGCCTAAAGAGAAAAGTGATAAATGATTTCCATCATGCACATTTGGTAAATAACAATTTCTAAAAACATTGTAAAACTTGATTGAAAGATTTGAACGTGAAAAAATAACGAACATACTCACAAACTATCGCATTTATAGGTAGGTATTTAAAGTGACTCTTTGTTGTAGAAGTGATTCAGATGTACCAGTACCTTACGGTCGAACTTTGCCTCGACTTAAACCAGTATTAAGTAATTTGGATTACAATGATATCATAAAATTGGTGCCAAATTGGAAGAAGAAACAACTAGATGTGTTGGCTACAGTACTTATGTCTAATTGTGCAGTAACCCATCGATTGCGCTTTTTGACCGAACTGAATAAGCATTTACGTATTGATATCTTTGGGAAGTGTTCTGATACATGGAAAAACATGTATGTATAATATTTATTGTATTTTTTTAAATGACATATAGAATACTAGTTATTTCCTTCGGTTTCAACCGCGTTACGGGGATAAAGAGTATCCTATGTCCTTCCCCATTTAATAGTGTATCTGTGTTCCGAATTTTATTACTACTCACCCACTAAACAGATATAGATTTAACATTAGTATACTTGTTCCATAAAACAATGAGATATAAATATTTATCTTTCCCTAATCATCGCGATACATTTCCAATATTCATACTCAGCTTTGCCTTGCATCACTTTTATCCACAGATTATTTAGTTTTCAATGACCAGATAAGAGTTATCTAGCAGTTAATTTAAAATTAGAACAATTAGTAAATAACTAAAGTCGTAGTGATTCAGAAATCAGACCTAAAACCTAAGATACCTATACCTATTATTTATTTTCAGTTGCCCCGGCTATTTCAAAGAAGATTGTAAAATAATTTCTGAATATATATTTTACTTAGTACTGGAAAACTCTATGTGTAAGCAGTATATAAGTGAGAAATCATTTTACCATGCTTATTCGAAGGGAGCTATACCAGTAATAAAAGGCCCACCTCTAGAAGATTGTAAGAAATTGCTGCCTCCAAACTCATATCTACACATGGATAACTATGCAACAGTCAAAGACCTAGCGAAAGCTATGGTTGAAATAGGGAGTAATGAAGAAACTTTACTCTCTTACCACTACTGGAGAAACAACTTCGAGGTTTTGAATGAACATGGATATTTTGGCTCGAGATCATACCATTTGTGTCGATTATGTGAAGCAATGAACTATAACGATGGTGAGAAAAAGGTGTACAGTGAAGATGAATTAAGAATATTTTTGGATCAAAATATTTTATGTCAAAGGGCCTCATAATAATGAAGAAACCAAAGGATTCACCTGTAACTGTAACAAACCATTATTGTAAATCAAAATTTTAACACTGTATTACTGTTTTAACTAATGTGAAAATGTTAACTTAATAAAAAGATTTAACTTTAATTTAGCCGGAGTGGTAGCCAGCCAGACGGGTACTACAAATTACCACCACCGTGCTATGGTCTCCTCACGGTGTTATCCTTCACGCTCAAACTCATTGTCGGATTCGAACCCACGACCTTAGTCACGGCATTCGACGTTTCTACCAACTAACGAATACTGACACTATGGATTCAGTAGGTAGGTACATGGTACTGGAACCATTAATCTATTCATGAATTTAATGTATACCTAGCAATCAAGTATATTTTGAGCGAACAAAATTTAAAATTTCGCAAACACTGCAATCAACGCTGAATGCCTACTGTGCTGACCGCTGAAACTGAAATTTACACGTTTGCAAATTTCAAACGTTGAGGGATCCTGATTAATTTACCCAATTCATGTAATCAATTCAGTTTTCGTTAGGTACCTACTAATATATCACTTACGGCCATATGGGAATTTATTGTTGCTAATGTGTAGGTGCCATGTTTTACTACAGGTCTACGGTTAAACCAAAGAATAAATGTTATACCCTCAATTTGAATAGACAATATTGTGTATGTATATATTTTTTTCACATTAAAGTTACACATCAAAAAGAGGCCCGCGTGAAAATAGCCTAGACAACAAGCGCTTGCCCTCGTTAAATGTTATTAGAGGGATTTACATTCTGATTTAATTTCTGTTTTCCACATTATGCTAATATGATTGCCGATGTAAAAAGAATATATCCCTTTTATAACATTATGTAAATACACACACAGGTAATCGTACTACGTAGAAAGCTTTATCATTTTTATTACATTTACTAGCGACCCGCCCTGGCTTCGCACGGTAGCTGAGTGTCAGAGTTTTATCCGCGAGGCATGATTTTTTCCGACATCTTCAACTATCATCGTTATATTTCAGATGAATCACTCCGTTCATTGGTTAGGCAGTAGTACCACCGCCATCGATGAGCGAGAAGCGAGTATAGCTAGAAACTAGAAACGAGTTGGCGAGCAGCGAGAAGCGAGTGTGGTAGTTCCGATAGTTTTGTCGCTGGGCTAATTAGCGAGTGTGCGTGGGCAATTACTCGCACCATTCGCTTTGGGTGGCACCATGGCGGCACTCAGATCCACACTCTAGGTAGAAATGACCGGTGGTTAGTCTCGGCGTGTCTAGTTATATAAGTAACGTGCCTTATCCAATCACTCTGAATGTAGCCTAATTCGTAGGAATAGTTACAATACCTTAGTCAGGCTTTTGCTTGCGGCGCGGCGTGGCGTACGGCGGGTGGCGCAGCGTCGAGTAAGTAGTATTTTATGGTACCTACCTAATATAACAGTTCTTCCTATAATACTTAGGCGAAGTAGGGTGGTGAGGTGACTGCCACCCGCATCATACAGTAAGCAGATGCTGTTTATGGGCTTGTGTACCGGTGTTCTTTATTATTGTCAGTGAGATTATGATAAAAATGTAATAATTTTGTCGTGTTATGGAAGGGGTAAATTACTGAGATTGCTACAAAATGTTGCAGTGAAATGTAATAGCTGGAATATAGCTTATTATGTTAAAGGTATCTAGCCGTTTGTTTTATTATTTTCCTATCTATGATCAGATCGGTTCAGATAAATTACTTAAGTTTTGAATTTACTTTTAAATAATGGTGTATTTATAAATTGCAGTAAGGACTCAACAAATGTCTGTACTCTCTGAAGTACTACAAACTAAACTAGCTTGAAATGAAAATCAACAAAACAACAAAATGAACCTACAATTTGCGAGTTTAGAAAACAAAACATTAAATTCTCACGAAGTTCTACATCCCTTTGCATTTTTTATTTCGATTTCAGTTCATAATATGGAGCATATACCTAGTGAAACACAGCTACCTATTGCAATCAGTGCGTTCAATGCCCTCGGTCTTTGTGGCTATAGGTGCACTAACGTATTCTATTAATAATTCTCTTTGAAGTAGTTTCATATTTGTTCATGCACTACCTTTCATTAGGTACCTACTATCGACTACAAATATTTTAATGTCCTTTGCTGCATTTAAATAGGTACACATTCTTACATAACAAAAGAATATAGCAAATGTTTGCAATAATGCCTATAGTGAAAAAACTTTGAATAACAATTATTGTACCCATCTACAACTGACAAAGACAGTCATTAATGTGAGAAACCTAACAATAAAATCAATCCGTATCTTGAGAGTGTACGAGCGTAAAATCTACAAACTCATACACACACACCTCTTATGGAGCATATTAAATTGCATAATTTTTTCAAAAACTTAGTTTACACTTATCTACTTATACAGCACGATTGATACCTTTAACAAAGTTCAAAATACTTAAACTTTTAGAAGCTTATTCTTTACATGTAACAATTTATTATGCTGAGACAGATTTTACTCCCACGAGATTTATTCTGGGACTTTAAGTAGGTACCTACAATACAAGACAAAATACTTTATTTATTATTTCATAGACAAAAACAGACATAATCAAAGAACAGACAAGCACCGAATATTTACTTCGAAATTCAGTAAACTCACAAGTGTTTCAATAACAAGTCGAACTATTTTATCGTCGAATTTGTTGATTATCATACCGATCATTAATTTATATTGTAAAGCCCCAAAGTGAAAGTCTCATTCTCATGAGATCTTATTTTTGATGGATAATTTATAGAAAATATATAAATACCTAACAAGGTACATATAAAGCCTTTAGATACATTATAATTTTAAAACGAGAATTTTACTGTAATTTAGCGATGTTTAGATAGAGTAGTGTATGAAACTTCACTAAACTTACTCATCGTCATACTATTAAAAACTCACATCTACTCGCGTTATAAGTAACAGTTTCATGAACTACGTACAATCTGTTTTTAAATTCGCTTTCTATTTGACTGTTTTTGTATTCGTACCTAATTATAAATAAATATAGTAGGTACCTGCTTATTGCATGAGTGAGTTGTATAGGCGATTATTGAACAAGTAATGGGTGGGTCGAAACTAGATATTAGAAATAAATAATCCAATGGTTATTGATTTCAAAATTGTATTATTCTAGGCGTTATAATTACATCCAAATTACCAGAAGTTTAGCGTATGCATGCTATCCTATGCTAAGATATATTTACAGGTATAAATTAAGCTTTCGGCCTCAATCTTCAATATCCAATTACGACCAATTTTCTTAAAAGCTCGTTCAATATAAATTGTCAGCAGCCACTTGGTAATCTAATAAAGTACCCTGAAACAAAGGGGGTTATCTTTTGAATTTACGAGCTATAAAATCAGCTAAGAACACCTTTAGAAGCGAAAATATGAAAATATTCTAGTTTGCATGAAATAAATTACCCCCAAATTGCTCGAGTTAGGATTGTGGTCATCCCTTTACGATTAGGAATTCAAGAGATTAGGGGTATTACTGTAAACGTTGTGGTCGTCCATCGACATAAAGCGATAGTTTTAGTGGACAATGGGTCTAAATTAATTCAATCACAATCTCAACCAATATTTAGATAGTTACCCTTTTGAGATCAGTTAAAGAGTTTTAGGAAGGCAATGTAAAATTACACTTCTCTTATCTCCAACGCATATGTAACCCATATTTAGGTATCATCATCATCATGTCAGACGAAAGACGTCCACTGCTGGACAAAGGCCGTATATTTACTCAATGTATCGCGCGAATCGTTCGCTGTGAATCAGCTGCCGTCGCCTATCGCCATTTGCAATACTGGAGGTATTGCCATGTGTTGCCGACCTGTTACAATGCTAAGAAGGTATATCTAATAATTTATTTGAAAAAAGAGTAAAACCTCCTTCACACAATAAAATTAATATGGAACCACCTTGGAGCTAATACCTACTGAACCCACGCAAAAATAAATGATTAAAGTAGTTTCATAAAAAAACAATGTATTGCGTGAACAAACATAAAAAAAAAATAACCGAATTGAGACCCTGATTTCTATTTCTAATTATACACGACAAAATAAAAAAAATGCTTAGGCTCCATATAAAATTGGGTATTATATTAAAATAGCATGAATTTATTATTTGTATTATAAAAATATAAAAAAGCAAAAATGCTCATACTGATAAGCTTAATGTGATAGCGTTTTACAGGGATGCATAAATTATTTTTATTATCGTATAATGACTCCGGGCATTGCTTGGAATTTGTAATTAGTAATTTAGACGGCACCGGGTGGTGATCATATAAAAACTGCAATTTGCCTTGCCACTTTCTAGGAACTTAGGTACTAAACGTAACTTAAGTAGGTATACTGCATATCCGGAACCGCAGTGTGGTTTCTACCACAAAACATAATTAACATGCCAAACGTAATTTAATTACAAGCGTGTAAGGTTACGATTGATACGAACTTTATTTAATTATCTTGGTAAGTACTTACCTATTTATGACTATTGCAAGTCAGTATACTGGCTTAGTATAATTGATGGATGAATAGAAACTGGAAGGGAATAGATAATGAAACGGCATATGTGTAATGTAATTTTAAACTCCATGCAAATCGTTTAAACCTACTTACCATTGAATATCAACGGAAGATGATTTAAACAAAGGATAATTTACTTTACTTTTATTTCCTCCAATATCCACATAGATTAAGTTACTTTAAGCCTTACAGGTATCACTTTACTTTAAACAATCAACAATTAATTCAATGTAAGAAAGTTAAACTCTGATTTCATTAGCATCGTACAGAAACTTGAGTGAATAGAGTTAATTTTATAATGATCAAAATGATTAAGTATTTAGCATTTTGTTGACAGAGACGATGGAAAACAATGGATTTGAAAGTATTTGATTATTTCGTTTGTAATTTATTTTAACAAGAGACATCAAAACGTTAGCAATATCCCTGGTGCTGCAAATTATTTCCTTAGCTACAACAAGTCACCCTTTCATGTGGAACGTCTGCCTGCAAGCTTTTCAATCTTTTGAAAAAACATTGTTCAGTATTTCAAATAAGTGTCTATAAAGGAGATAAACAACATCAGCAGTCTTCATGAGGTGACATCACCATAAATCAAAATTTGTTAGAACAATATTTGCTTACGTTAACGATTTGAAACGTCAAAATGATCCCTACTAGCGCTACTGATCTACAGATTTCCACAATCGACACGAAAGAATGGTCGACAAGTCTACAACCCTACTTAGCATGTTCCTGTACGTAATCACCACTCGACGCGTTTTTTCCTATCGGTCATTACTGATAGGGCATTCCCGACAAGCGACGTGGGTTCCTCAACACCAAACACATGTTTAAGTTTTAGTTTTAATAACAAAGTTCTTATAAATTAAGTTTCGCTGCTGAGTTGTCCCTGTCTAACTTTTGGATCTCATTAACTGTTTCCACCCTTAGAGGCTTCTACTTGTGGTCAAAGAGCAAACTCAAACTTCTGATCAAGTTGTTGATTCAATAGTAGGTATCTAACTATACAAACTGACCGCGGGGTAATCTTACAATATGACTTACATTGAGAGCTGTATCGAAACTTCATGCTGTATTTGGTAGCCTTTGTATACTACCCGTTCACTACGAGTTGGACATCGTCAAATGAGGTCATCACGTTCTATGTTAAAACAAGCTTTGCACGACGGCAATATAGTTTTCTAGGACCATATCTGTGTGAAAACGTATATAAGTAGACATCAACTAAAAAAAGTCCCCGAGGAAAAAGTTGTCTGGTCTAAATCACCAGCCCACTGAAAAACTTCTACTTCCAATATAATAACTATTTACATTTACACTAAAATACTCCTCTAACAAACACACACCCCAACCACCACACAAATACACATACTCTTACATGCACAACATAAACCTACACTCCCAAACTAGGGCTATCAATGCAAATCCTCAGTGAAAATATAACGATTCTATCGGAGAAATATATTTTTAAATCGCTCCTGTAATATATGAGTTTATTAATTACCTACTATCAAAAATATTTTATTTCTCTTTATAATTTTAGTGTAGATAGTTTATAAGTCTAAGCTTTGAACTAATCCAACTTAATGAGACGATGCAAAGATACATATGAAGAGACATCAAAGACAAAATAAGTAAGCAAAGGTAAAACAAGGTGTGTAGGTGGCTACCTAATATAAGGTATATTAGGTACTTTGTTAGACGTAAATAGATCATTTGAAATTGCGACTTTATCTAAATATTGGTCCAGAGCAAAACATAAGTTTGAATTAAAATGCCAAAACTGAGATATATTGTATAACTTGAATAACATTGGAGTTCTGAAATTTACATGAACAACTAACCAACTTGTCTTACAATACCGCCCAGGATTATACGTAGATACCAGTTATGTTTTAGATTGTAGTGCATTTAAATAAAATTAGTAAGATTGACTAGCAAGACAGTTAAGGTGCTTCCTTCAGTTGGATCGCGAAATTAGATTTTTATTACTTTTTTGCTAATTGCAGCTCATTTATAGGTTGTAAATTTGTCAACGTGTGATTTGCGATAAGAATGGTAGTAGGTATATTTACTGATTAATTACAAAAGAAATCATCAAGCATATATGTCCCGGACTATTTTGCTGTAAATGCTATAAATATTTGCTTTCTTTCTTTCCATAGCAATCATTTTTGTAAAATTTATAGGTATATATTGTCCAACGCAAAGTTTTTTTTTTTTGAAAATGACTAAAGTTGGTAGCCTCTGATGGCTGCAGCAACCTTACCGGACCAAAATTATGTCAAACGTGCCAAACTGTCTTTGCGAGTGTACTACAAACGAATAAAGATCAAGAATTGATTTGTTATCGCACTTAGGTACATCACTTTCAAATTGAGAACAATTTAAAGCATTCTTTGAGCAGACAATGATTGGCATTTTCATTTGGGGCTGTAGATATCTGCTGGACCAGAGAATGCGTCAATTTACTTCCGAAACAAAGGCGAACGAGCACATTCGTTTATCTCACTGCCGACCACCGACGACTTTTGTTGTTTTTTTTTGGGTTACGTAAATTACAATCTGATCCAATTTACCACAACTGTTCCTGGAGTCTGGAAAAAGGAATCTTTGCAACCATCTAACTTAGATCGAAAGAAAATGGAAAACATTGAATTTCCTATCAGCTTTTTCTGCGTGCCCGGGTCGTTTTATTGAATGATGTCGTTTGCTACAATTCCTACCTACAAGTAGATTACGTTTTATAATGTCTTTATTTGTAATATTAATAGGTAATGATATTATATATTGCTTTGTTGTAGGTAGAGATAATACTTTAGACAGTATGTAAGAATTTCAATATTGTCTGACAGTTTTGAAGACAGAACTGTCAGACAATAAACAAATAATAAAAAAAGAACTTGCGAAATTGGTCCAGCCGTTCACGCGTGATCCCGTGACCAAGGGAAATAAGGATTCATTTTTATATACTTATATTAAAAGTGTGATAGGTGCTATGTTTTGAAGGCCAGAGTAGTTACACCTAGACAAGATACCTAGTCAAGACAAACTGTCACAAATGTTAATCGATCACAAGATCACGCAAATTGGCCTGTCTCACTTAAATCATTTTAAATTATATTTATTGATTCATTAATTTATAATATTATGCACATAGCTTTAATAAATAAGAGGAAGGCGCCTACCGCAAACTTATTACAAACATTTATTTCCCCCGAAAACCGTACCACGTAAATTACTTCAGGATCTTCCGAAGCAAAAACATAATTAATGTTGTGTTGTTTGTAATCAGAGAGCTAAGTGGTAGACAACGAGCACCAGATGCTTGTTTGTTAATATTACACTCTACTACGCCTTTTATCTTTAGCCAAAATAAAAGCATCTTTCTTACACACATTCCTTTATCTCATTAGGAGCAGAAATACAAAATTATGTTTTCGTTTACCGATTGCGGATATTGGTACTGTCCGGACAAAAAATTATGCTCACTCATTAACTAAAATTGATTCCTTACGTGGCGTAGTTACCACCACTAACGTAACTTTGCTAACATGTAAATCATTAAATTTTATAGCTACTTTGGTTCTACGACTGATTTATTTTAATAATCAAGTTCCATTTTAGTATCAGCTTTAAAAAAATATTCATTTTATTATGACTATGACGAGCCTAAAATCCAATATGTCCAAATTCTAATCCATGGTGTCAGCTACCTCCATACCAAATTTCATCAAAATTTGTGCAGCCGTTTGAACGTGAAGAAGTTACAAACATACTCACACACAAACTTTCGCATTGATAATTGTTAGCGCCATATATGGCATTCATGTATTTGATTGCATTTTTTCTTAATATAGTCTATCACTTTCGCACACATGGTAAAATAGGCATATTGAGTGATGCTATCAATTTCAATCCGTACGACGTACGTTATCCACGACTTTTTATCCACTTACCTTCATAAAAATAATAAATTTATTTTATGTGTTTGATATCCATGTATTTTCTGTAGATGCTAACTGCATTACATCTATATTATACGCACCGCCCTTATAAAAGTGTTGCCTTTGGACTACTTATATAAATACGTTCCCGCCCCTTTAGGCATATACATTATAAGTGATATTTATTTTATATTTATATATTTATGAATTCACGTACTCATTTCATTATAATATAATTTAATCCCGCGCCTTTATAAAATATAGTTTATATAGTTTAATATTAGGTATTTATATACTTATATACATATATTATAGCTGTGTAGGCAGTCGCCGTAATACTACGAAGTAGTCGTGCAGTTTGCTATATCGGTAGTTAGTTGTACATATTGTATTTTTAATAGGTACTTCTGTGATAAACTAATATCATTATGCCTCGCGAACGGGAGGTTGCTTCTCCTTGTACCCCGCGCTTAACTGTTCTAGAAGCTAAACGAAACGCTCTTTATGAACGAATCAATGATGTTTATAAATTAGCGAAAGTGGCTCAAGCTTCAGAAGAGTCTCAAGAGACATTTTTGAATTCGTGCGTGACGATTGATAATATACGTTCTAGTTTCCACAACGTCCTCGATGAGTATAATGAGACGCTTCTGGAGAGTAACCCCAAAGCTACTCCTTCTTATCAGTGTTATTCTTCGTTCGAAGACCTATATTGTTATATCAGGCAGGTTCAGTCGAAGTTTACGAAACCCACGGTTACATCAGAGCCCTCGACAACTCCCAAAGCTAAGACGCGTTTACCAGAAATTCAGCTTATGTCATTTGATGGTAATTTGAATAACTGGCCGTTATTTTACGCTAGTTTTAACGCCACAGTGCACGATAATTCTTCGCTTACAGACGCAGACAAACTGTACTATCTAATAGGAAAACTGTCACCTACCGTCCAGTCTACATTTGCTGGTATAATACCGAGTGCCGAAAATTATAAAGTTATTTACCAAACACTTCTCGATAAATATCAAGATGTCAGGCTATTAGGATCTAATTATTTAGATCAAGCGCTCAACCTTAAATTAAATGGTTCCCCATCTGCATCTAATTACCAATTGTTTATCGATAGGTTTGTTGTCGCTATTAACTCATTAAAATCATTGAAAATCGATGATCTGTTGGATTTTGTATTACTGCATGTAGCTACGCAAAAATTTGATACGGAAACGGTACGAGCGTTTCAAATGTATTCTCGTGATACAAAAGTGCCCACACTTGATAATTTCATTGATTTTATTAAGAGTCAGTGTCGCATTTACGAGAGAACACAGTCTGCATCTGCAGGTGGCTGTAACCATTCAAATAGGTCCAGTCCTAAGCCCCGTGCTAAGACTACTAGTCCGCCGAATCCACAGTCATACGTCACAACTTCGGCTTCTGACAAATGTTCGCTGTGTAATTATGCTACTCACGATCACTACTATAAATGTACCGCGTTCGAAAAACTTTCGCCTGCTGAACGATTTAAGCATATAAAAAATAACAACGCATGTGTTAACTGCTTAAGTCGTACGCATAAAATTGTTAATTGCTCGTCTAAATTGAAATGTCGTACCTGTAATCAGCGACACCATTCTATGTTGCATTTCAATAACGCTAAATCGATTACTGAACCTGTTACGAACCCTGTAGCAGCCGCGCATCTCACCACTACGCCATGGGAACCCGTCCCCGTCGCGACTGACTCGCGTCATCCGCACATAACGCAACGTAGCGATCTATCGCTCTGTACAACGTCCATTGCTGCCTCGCTTCCCACGCGCATTGATTCACCGACTGATAACCGGCAGTGTACATCTATCTGTTCTACTGTGTTGCTGGCTACGGCTCAAGTGGTAGTATACGATACGAACAACACACCTCAAATAATACGTTGTTTGTTGGATAGCGCGTCTCAAGGTAATTTCATAACTTATGAATGTTGTAAGCGTATTGGATTATTAGATCATATGACGCCGTCGCAAACGGTGGTCAAAGGTATTGGTGGTTCCGAAAAGCAAGTTAAGGGTTCAGTTAATTTGAGATTACATTCGCGATTTAATACAAATATTAATTTTGATCTCGTCTCGCTCGTAATTGATCGCATAAGCGACTCGCTGCCATCGGCGGCAGTAGATAAAGATGCGTTCACACATCTCGAGTCGCTCCCGCTCGCCGACAAAGATTACGCGACTCCCGGACCGGTCGACTGTTTAATCGGTGCGTCAACTTTGTCTCATTTATTGTTACCTGTAATAGTTAAAAGTAACTACATTAATGTTCCACCCGCGATTCAAACTGTTTTAGGTTTTGTGATTATGGGTTCCGCGCCTACATCACAGATCGTTCAAAACAATCTTTCAACCTTGTGTTGCAACGTTGTCCATGACTCGATGGACACGCTCTTCAAGAGATTTTGGGAGCTTGAAGAAGTATCCGCGCCGCCCACTCTAAGTCCTGATGATTTTGAGTGTGAAGAATTTTTCCGAGCTACCACCGTTCGAGAAGAAAGTGGTAGATACGTCGTCGCCTTACCTTTTCGTAATGACGCATGTCTATTAGGTGATTCTTACACCGCCGCGTTTAGACGTCTCAATTGCTTAGAGCGTAAGTTAGATATTTCGCCTCATACCCGCGCCGCTTACAATGAAGTTATACGCGATTATATAAATAAGGGCTACCTTAGTCCTATTAATATAAGTAATGACGACGTCGCTCGACCCTCATATACGATCCCACATCATGGTGTATTCAGGGAAGACAAATCCTCGACTAAACTGCGCTGCGTTCTTGACGCCAGCTGTAAGACTTCGTCTGGTCACTCACTCAATGATCTTCTCCACGCAGGTGCTAATTTACAAGGAGACTTGTTTAGCATCCTCATAAATTTCCGCCTATTTGAAGTGACACTTTCAGCTGACTGTCGTCAGATGTTTCTTCAAATAGTTTTACGCGAGCCTGACCGTAGGTTTCAAAGAATTTTATATCGGTTTAGTACTGGCGATCCAGTTACTGTATACCAATTCAACCGCGTATGTTTCGGACTAAAGTCTAGTCCATATCACGCTTTGCGTGTCATCCGTCAGCTGGTCACTGATGAAGGAGATAAGTTCCCCGCCGCAGCCGCTGCTGCTTCTTCGTTCCTTTATATGGACGATATAGTTCTTTCTGTCATGTCTATTACGCAAGCCATCACGATTAGTGATGAGTTAATCCAATTTTTCAAACTGGGTCAATTTGACCTAGTCAAATGGTCAAGCAATTCTGAAGCGGTCCTTAGACACATACCAGATACGCATAAATGCTCTCATGACAAAATGTTCGAAGAGTCTGTTCCACATAAAATCCTGGGTCTATATTTTGATAGATCTTGTGATTGTTTTCGTTTTGTTGTCGCCGCCCCTGATAATAAGTGCACTAAGCGCACGATATTGTCCGCGATAGCACGGTTGTGGGACATCATGGGTTTGGTGGCTCCCGCCATTTTGTACGCCAAGCTTCTTATTAAAGAGCTTTGGCTCGCAAAGTGTGATTGGGATGCCGAACCGCCCCGCCATATTGTCGGTAGTTGGAAGCAGTTTTGTATGGAGCTTCCCTCGCTTAACAAACTGTGTATTCCACGACATCTGGGCATTGTGCAGGGTTGTGAAGTCAACCTTATCGGATTCGCTGATGCTAGCCAACGCGCCCTAGGCGGCGTAGTATACATACAAATCCGCGCAGGCAATAAATATACTGTAAAATTAGTGTGCGCAAAATCTAAAGTGTCACCTGTAAAGGTTGTCTCTGTTGCACGATTGGAACTCTGCGCCGCGGTATTGTTGTCACAGCTACTTCGCAAAGTCTTAGACATTATAAGCCCGCGTTATCCCGTTAATAACGTATTTGCCTTCAGTGATTCGAAGGTTGTGATATGTTGGATAAACGGGTCTCCACATCGCTGGCAGACTTTTGTCGCCAATCGGGTTGTAAAACTGACAGAAAATATTCCCGCGAGTCGATTCTTCCATGTTTCTGGCTTTGAAAATCCCGCAGACTGCTTGTCTCGTGGCCTCACCCCGGACAAGCTAGTTGACCATCCTTTATGGTACAGTGGACCTTCCTGGGTCACTTGCGACCCAAGTGAATGGCCCTTAAATAAATTCGACGACAATGAATGCGCGGATGCGCCTGAACAGCGTATCCAGGCGCACGTCCTCACGACTAGTCCAGAGGATTCCCCGATTTATACGCTTGCGCTACGACATTCGTCATATTCTAAGTTGTTACGTGTAATTGTCTACCTTTACCGTTTCATGAAAAAATTACCACGTGGTAATCCTGTATCGGCCGCAGACTTAGATTTTGCAGAAAATAAATTAATTCGCGTCGTGCAAGACATTTATTTCTCTAACGAAAAATGTAGTTTAATTAAATCAAAATTTTGCTCACCCGTCTTAAATAAGTTAAGCCCTTTTCTCGACAGTAACGGTATTATTCGTGTCGGAGGTCGCTTGACAAATTCTGCCGAGGAATACACGCATAAACACCCTTGTATTTTACCGCGTCACGACCATGTAGTTGATTTGATAGTTGACTACTATCACCGCAAGCATTTGCATGCTGGTCCAGAGCTTCTGATGTCCTTATTGAGGCATAAATTTTGGATTTTGGCTTCACGGCGCATTATACGCCATCGCATTCAAAAATGTAACGTGTGCTTTAAGTCGAAACCGCGTCCTTTATTTCCACTTATGGCTGATTTACCCAGTCAGCGTGTTAATCAAGTTGATAAAGCCTTCTCGCATGTTGGGTGCGATTATGCAGGCCCTCTGCAGTACACACCGGTTCGTGGCCGGGGGGTGAAGAGCCGTAAAGCTTGGCTGTGTATCTTCACTTGCCTTACAACCCGTGCCACTCACATTGAGATAGCGACAGATCTCAGTACTGTCAGCTTCTTAAATGCGTTCAAACGTTTTCTTTCTAGACGCGGACCTGTAATATGCATGTATTCAGATAATGGAACCTGCTTCGTTGGAGCACGCTCTTATCTATGCGACCTCTACAAATTCTTGGATGAGTTACGCCCTCATCTGGAGGTAGAACTTTCTGAGAATCGTGTAGATTGGAAGTTCATTCCACCCGCTGCGCCGCACTGGGGCGCATGCTGGGAAAGTATGGTTAAAATTATAAAGACACACTTATTTAAGTCTATTGGACAGCAAATAGTTTCATACGAGGAGCTTCTCACTATACTCGCTCAAGTAGAATCTCTTATTAATTCGCGCCCGCTAATAACTATGAGTAGTGACCCCGCAGAGCCTTCAGCTCTTACACCGGCTCACTTTTTGCAAACTGTGCCACTGTCATCGCTACCCGCGCCCGAAGTTAATCCGAAGGACTTACTACAAAGACATAGCTTATTGGATAGTATAGTTCAGTCTTTTTGGAAACGCTGGCGCGTGGAATACTTGCACCAGCTACAGTCGCGTGCTAAATGGAATGTCCCTTCTGTTCCTATACAGGAAGGAACAGTAGTGATTATCAAAACGGATAATGCTCCGCCATTTTCTTGGCCTTTGGGTGTTGTGGAAAGGGTTCATCCTTCTAAGGATGGCACTACTCGAGTTGTCACAATAAAAACGTCAAAGGGAAGCTACCTTCGTCCGGTAGTAAAGTTATGTCCCCTTCCTACCCAATAGTTATAGTAATTAGTAAAAAACCATATTACCATATATATTGTATATAGATATATTCTTCCGCACATAAACATCCGCACATACATATTACCGCATTTATATTTAACCGCATATTTAATTATAATTATATTTAAAGGCAACCCTTTAAGGCCGGAGGAATGTTAGCGCCATATATGGCATTCATGTATTTGATTGCATTTTTTCTTAATATAGTCTATCACTTTCGCACACATGGTAAAATAGGCATATTGAGTGATGCTATCCTTTTCACCCCCCCGCCATATTCCTTTATTCCTCCACGTTGACAACTAGCTTCATTTGAACTGACGACCTAAAAGTCAGTGTCAAGGTTAAATCGCTGAAGAACGCATCTCAGTGAAACTTATTGCACCTAAAACTACCGCGAGTACGTGAAATTAGATATAATAAATACTATACAATATACGTGTGTTATCAAACCTACATAATCAGTGGTCAGTGCTTCATTCTGACGGCTAAGAGCCGTGCTATAGGTGCCCAGGACAATCCAGGACCCAGGAGGAGCATCAGGTGCGTGGATTCCTTAATATCCTATACCTTTTAGGTATTCGCTCGTCGTTGTACTATGATACCAGTGTGCCTAACGATTCAAAAATACAGTCCACTCCCTTTATTATTATCATTTCCCATTAATTACCGCCATACAAGCCTTAGGGCGCATAACGCTCCACGTTTGCGGTTAAGTATAAAATTTTGGCCGCTTCAATAATATTAGTAGGATTATTATTTTCTAACATAATATGACATCTCAAGTTTTTTATACCTCAACATTGCGCCTAGATGTTCTTTTTTAAATACTGATTTCTGGGCTTGTGTTTGTCCAAAGACCCGCCCTTATAAAAACGAAACTTATGATAGATCCCACTTCCTCAGAAAAAACTTATTCACTGGGTCTTGAAAATCCCAACATTATAAGTGTCGCCTGGAAGCAAGTTCCTTTTCTTTGCTTTATATTTGTGTAGTTGTAGACTTTGAAATATTAGCATTTTGTATAACTTTACTTAGAAACACTTCTTTCTACATAATTTACTTGTCCTAAATGTATTTTGTTGATAATGAAAACTTTAAAAAGTTAAGAAAATATTATAATAATCTTCTATATCTATACTCTAGTTATATTATTAGAGCCTCAGTCTGCGCTTAAGACATCAACAAACCCTTGGAGGTATAATTTATCAACTTCAGATTATGTTTTCCGACGTGACGCCGTTTTAAATTTATTTATTCCCAGTACTTAATTGCGGTGTACAGTTACGATTTCGAGCAAAAACCGGTTCGTTTTGATAATTAATGGATTCAACCCTTGTTACTGAATGCTTAATAAAACAAGAATTTTGACGATCACTCACAGATGAAATAAGAGATATTTAAACAGTATCTACTAAAATTTAATATCTCTACAGTTACTACATCATTATTACTAGTAGTGCCTGTCGAATATACTAATCCTTAACATTTTAAAAAGAGGCACTTTTATTTGCTTTTTTGACGCAGACATCAGCCAAGAAAGGATTTTTGAAAATTCAACCCCCAAATAGGAGATCCCAGGTGAAACCGCGGGGTAGAAAACTAATAAATAACAGTCCAATGCATATTTATGTCCACGATCAATATAAGATGATGATTGAAAAACTCTGCTTTTTAACAATTAGTAGGTTTGATAGGTAATCGAATGAAAATGGAAATATTATATTCTGTCGAGACGCTAATGCAAATATAGGTAACTTTTCCAGCTGATATAATTTTAATAAAACCGTCACATTCAATGTGTTGCCAAGTGACATTCCAAATAAACGACAAGGCTATATTGAAGACAGAAAAATATTGTCTCTTTCATATTCGAACCTACAAAACTCAGAGGGCTATAAAAATATGCTTAGTTTATTACGTTGTCTATTTCCTATGTTATATGAATCGGCTATAAATATTTTAACTATGACTTTTATTACAGAAAACATATTGTACAATTTTTTTTTATATGGACCTATATTGATTCAGACTTCAGATTTATATTCACACATAAATAATATTGGAACTTTCCTTTCAGAAAGTGATTCTATTCCCTACTTGATATACTGCGTAGGAATCTACTCGTCTTTATTTCAATCCTTGAATTGGATCTCAGAAATTACAGTAGTTTGGAGGGATAAGCACCGCCATATGTCACAGGGGTGTAGGATTCGCTAGGGGTGAAAAAACCGAAGGTGGACTTTCCCGAACTATCTCCTCCTTCGACATCTGCGGCAGCTACCTCGCTTTACAACTTTACTAATTCATGACCTAATAAATAGCCAATGCTTCGCAACTTGTCGGTCCGAGCCGCACTCAATCGTATCGTACCGAATATCGCTACAGTATTTCAAGAGATACTTTTTAGGGTTACCTTTTTTATTTTTACCTCACAAGACATGAAACTTTTATTAGAGGTGAAAGTGTAGTGATCTTAATATATCTATGATTTGTTATATATCTATTATGTAGGTATATTTGTTTGTTTTGTTAGAGGATTATTTTTAATAATATGCAAAATATATAAAAGTAAAGTTTTCGCAGTAAGGCTGCTTTTGCATTAGAGATGTGCTATGCAGCTACAATGCGAGGGTGTGAAATCTAAGCTACGAAACCTATTAGATTACTCGAATACTAAAATAGCTATTTCGCCCCATCACTACCTTTCAGAATTCGATTAATGGCTTTTATCAGAGATTTATCCTAAACTTCAAATTGTCATAACTTCATAAGCTGAGGCTCCTGATTTTTTTTAGGATTATTACTGATAGGTAATTATGACACTGTTAGCAGTATTCGGCCTAACAAATCCAACCATAAACAACCTTTTTAATTTAATATATAAAAACGTAACACTACAAAGATATCTAATATATCATATATATAATATGGTATTATTATAAAGTAGGTATAATAATATTTTCTATGTTAATGGTGGTAAAATTGAAATCGCGTCTGGTAAAGCAAGGATAGGGATATAGAGAGGACGCCAGGTGATTTAATTCTGTGCACGCTGATTTATTTCTCTGCTTGCCTGTAATTTAATTTATACAAAACAAACACACCTGCTACGTTTTATTTCTCTTTATGCTCATTTAGGCACTTATGAGTTATAGCTGCCTTTGAAGACACGATTATGACATTTTCAGGAATATAATTATATTTTTTTTGATACCTTGTGATATATTTTTAAATTCAAATTAAATAGAAAAGCTTTCCAAGTGAATCAAGCGGTATTTTTTTTATCTATCTAAGTAATATCCACCTAAGTTTAAGTACTATGCTAGCAAGCTACCCTATGTTTATTTACAATCTCGAGGAAAATAAAATAATTATTGCGACTAAATTAATATTTTCGATGGATTATTTATCACCTTCGTGTTACATTATTTATATTTACATCGTTATTATGTTATGGGAAGCATCCCGGCTCAGGCCACCTGACCGTGAATTCCCTGAGCACCTTATTTAGCGGATACCTTGCCCAAGCCATGCCTCGTGGCCAGAATATCTCACAGTATAAATCATTACGCACTGACACGGAATGTATATTATATATCGGTATTTACCTTCTAATACCTATATAGATAGGTATCAACTTTTATAATCAACCAGATATATCTATCAGTTTTATTATTATCTATTATCGTAATTTATCGCGTTTGATTAAATTTTAAAAATGAATTTTAATTGTTAAATGTAACCACCTATCGTATAATCATAATTATTTTTATTTTCTGTCATGACTAAAATAGCTAGAACCATTGTAGGTAATTTTAGGTTTTCTTTTTTTGGTTTTTTTTTTGCTGATTGATTTATATTTTAGGTAATAGAGACTATTCGTCGTAACGTTTTTTTTGGTGGTCTTTATATTTATCCCCAAATATAATTTACACCTACTCTACAACTCCTGTGCCATCTAATCAGTACATGACACTCTCACTCAATTCTCTACGGGCCTGTTGATGTCAGCACCCAATTATATTCCCGAGACTTCGATTCGGACACAATAGTCATTATGTGGTAAAATCTTTCAATAGGAAATTTAGTCACAACCATTTTCGACTTCATAGCTATGTATAAGTGGCTATTAAAGTTTCAATTAATAGCTATATTCATATTGCTTTCGACCCCTGTTCAAAAAAATTAAGCTGATAATATTGTGTCCTTTTTTAATGTTAACACAAAACTAACAGGTTCTTTGAAGTTCGAAATTATATTAGTTTGGACAATATTGATAGACTATTCACTAAACTCATTAACTTTAATTCCGGATACAAGAAATTATAGCTTATAAGCCTATAACTTATATTTATACCTATATAACGTAGTGTGTCACTTAAATTACTTGCGACTTTCATGTCGCATTTAGAAGACAAGGCCCTTGGAAAACTATCTTGGTTAGCACCATCTGTCTCACTATCGCGACCCACAAACGATCTAACTTTGTTTCGATAGAATTTCTCCTTGTCTTTGTTGTTATTTCATGTTTTAGCGCTATCTATATAAATTAAAGTCAATTTCCGAAATTTATCTAAGCGCATCACTTCAGAACGGCTGCTCGTATTTGGCAAATTATTTTTTTGCTATTGTTAGGACAAGGTTTTTATGAAATATTATTTTTTTGAAAATTCACCGGGTGAGTCGGAAATTTGAATGAGATCTATATATGAAAATCTCAATAAGCAATCTAATGCGAACTGATTTAATAAAGTTTGATATTTCAATGACATAAGATAAAACACAAGTATAGGAGGTACGAGTAGGTACCTATCTCAAGTTTGGTTTATTTCTTCGAACATCTTAGTTATTTATCTTATTCATTATTTTTTATATGTGATTTATATATTATATATGACCCTAAAATCATCTCTCTCTATCTGAATATCAATGATGTCATCCGTCGGCTTCTTGCCATCGCTAGCATGCCCGCAATTCTAAAGCCCAGTGGATAAGCGCATGACATGACAGAGAGATGGTTTGACTCTCTTACAATGGAGAAGAGGGTTATGTGGGATGCCAGGTACTCTTGCTCTGTCATCTAAGGTACATCGACCGATACTGGTGTGGCAGCCAACAGTGCAGAGAAAACCTCAAACGGCACAATTCTATAGCGGATTATCGAGCATCATAATATACATATGAGTCTTTTGAAGTCGAAAACCTTGGACCCTGGAACCGAGATCCCACCACCTTTTAAAATAAATATCTAAGGTTGGTAACATTACTTACAATATTTAAAGATGTGCACAAAAAAATTACCATCATCCTTTTATCGGAAATTTTTCCCTAATATTTTTTCTAAAATCCAACCCGCTTCGGAGAAACGGCATTTTTTTCGCGTCAATGATCCGGCTAATTGATAGGCCTTACTGGTTCCAGCCAATTAGATACTCCGTTTGCTTAACTCAGGTAGACCTTTTTGTTTCATAATGGCAATTAAACTTGAATTTAGAAATTGGTTTTAGAGGAAATGGTTATTATTTTCTTAGCTTTATTGTACTCCTACATTTAAATATCTGAAGTTTATTCACGAATTTAACTTTTGATATACCTATTATTACTATTGAAAACGTATGTTATGAATAACTTTATAATATATTTTTGATATTAAAAACAATGTTTGTGATACAGAACTCATTATTTTTGTTAAGTGCGACTATATCAACAGTACAAAAATAAGTGCATAAATATCTATTGTTTATATTTTTCATAATGCATAAAATCAAAGTTATTGGTTTATTTAGACTCTGGGCATCCTATAAATAAAAACGCCTATATACTAAGACCTACTTACCTATTTATTTATTGTATAAAGCACGCCAACAGAATACATTTTACTTACTATATATATATTTTTTTACATTGTCCTGATATGTACACCGACGACAGGCGTGTACAACATTAGCCTTAATGGTCCATATTAAACATAGGTACCTACTAAATTTATAAATTAAAAAAATAAACAACTACGTAAACAAATAATGAAGATGGAAAAGAAATTTAAAAAATATTTTAGGTAAGATAGGTCTTTAAGGCATAGTATGATTAATTAGTTAAGTATTCGGTTGGAATAATTTCAGTATCTTACTCCTGAATATGGAAGAAGGTACTAATCAATATTGAACCTTTCGGTTTTTGAAAGGGTTTCAGAAGTCACTTTTCAACTGAGAAGAGCTGACAAGAATCTGAGCTTTATTGGCTATTTTTTAAATTAAAATGTCAATCTTCAAAGTGGAGCAAACGTCGACTTCAAATTTAATATTATTAAATATTTATTGGGCTTGAGGGGTCGCAAGTACTTGTTTTATTATTGGGATTACGAGGGTCCTACCTAAAAATTCCTCCCTCAATCCTACTCTTGAGGCTGATAATCGATAAATGCCGCTTGACTTTAGAATAAAGCATAATAAATGAATCAATTAACGAAAAGTTTCTTGTAAGGCAGTTGACAAAGGGTTCCAGAGCTCTGGCCCTGAATAGGTATTTGGCGCTAATCACCTAACTTTTAATTAATGACGTCGTTTAGTGAATAAAAGTAAAACAAACTACAGTCATCTTACATGAAATGCCTTGAATTTTACAATTTATATAGCGGCAAGATCAATAGCTAACGTTTGAAACAATAACCCTCTAATAGCAGGTAGTTACTGTAGCTTATGTTATGTAGCTTGTAATAACAGGAGAGAGAGTGATATTTAATGAACAGGTCAATATGTAGACCCTTGAAATTTTGCACACAGATTACTTTTATAACTAAAAAATCCACCTAATATTAATTTGTAGTTAAAAAAACACGTCAGCCACTGAAACTATCCATCTTCTGGCTCCATCATTACACCATCGACACCAAGTGCAATATATTGGACTCATCAAAACGAATCATATGACCCCAAACTCGAGGGGCTTACTAGTATCCACTGAAGACTAACCATCTCCAGGCTCCATTATCAAATCAGCTACAAAATACCAATAGAAAGATAAATAAGAATAAAAGTTTCATTTCAATACAAAAATTAGAAGTAGCTTAAAATTGACTTCTGAGATTTTATTTTATTGTTTGTTAGTACGAATTAATAAAAACGTGTTAAAAAGGTTTTTTCAAGTTATAAAAAAAGCCATTGTGGGTGAAACCGTGGGGCCGAAAGCTAGTGAAAAATATAATAGTAAAATTACGAAACTATGTGTTAGACAAACTAATAACACACTTCATTCAATGTTATAGTGTGTATAGTTGTTGCTGTACGAAATTGAAAACAATGGTGAGTGGTGCTGGGGAGTAATTGAATTTTGTTTGGTATGTTCCTCGTTCGGTTACTGTCGCGTAGAATCATTTTCATCGTAACTTTAAACTACGGACGTCAATCTATTTCCAAACTTCGTTTTCACACTAAAACTACAAGTGGATTTCAGTCACTAGCATTTGGTTATACGGATTTAATTAAAAAGCACTTTATTGAGTTTGGTAACACTATTGGATTGGTTTTTAGTGGAAAATTGGATAGATACCATACTTAATAAATTGTTTTATCTTATAACTTTGGTTTAGAGGATATTGTAGATTTTATTACTAGGGAATTTAACAAAGTTTATTTAAAAATATACAAAAATAAATGCACAAATAAGACATTATAAAATATGGAAAAAAAGACATAAGGGTGAATATTGCACATCAAAATGAGAATCATAAAAGTGTTAGCAAACGAATTAACACGATATCATCAAATTACCTACGTGGTATTTTATTATCTACGTAGTTTCTGTAAAGGGGTTTCAGGATCAATGTCTATTTGTTGCGAATCTAATATTACATCGTCGGTTTTCTCTCCCCCGGGGCAACCATGAAATGTTCCCAAACTCTCCCATAGTAGCTCTAATGACTAATTTGCCCTCCCTTCAGCTTCGTAATCTGATAAAAGTAGTGTAGGGACCTCATAAATCTTTCCTAGGCTATTTGTGGTTTCCAAATTTATATTAGTAAAATCTTAGCTGAAAGTTTATCTCTAGAAGTTTAAAGAATTAGGTAGCCACTCATTTTCTGAATCTTATTTCTTTTACACCTCGTCTTCATGAATTGTTTTAAAAATATTTCAGGTGTAATACTTGAATGAGACTTTAGAACAGAATATGTATTAGGTACTATGAAAAATAATTGGTAACAAACGTACTTCCTAATTATCCGTGTATTCTTGTACAATTTATTAATATGCTGCATATTTGTTTTTTATAGTTTCTGGGGTTCCATACCTCAAAAAGAAAAATGCACTAAGTGGATGCTCTCCGCGAATGTCTCCGTCTCTTACCAAACTGACGGGAACAAGCGAGACAGGTGAGGCGCACTTTTAGTAAAAAATACGGTTTTACATATTTGTACATAATAAATAAAATTGTTTTGCAATCTACAAATGTCAATTATAATTTAAAATATAGCATGTATTCCTATCTTTCGTTCTCTTATCAACTTATTTGTATGCTATGAAGGCTTATGAAAGTTCTTTCTTGTATTATATTTCGCGCTGTAGAATACAGTATTACTACAGATTATTTTTATACAATAGATAGGTACAATATTATTCATATAATTTCTGAATAGAAAATAGTGTTTTAGTAGAAAGTAGGTACCGAGGTATTTACATATTCCATTATTATCATCTTCTCTATGCTTATAAATTTTATAATATTGTTGAATAATTTATCACGTTTATTTGAAAATTATAAACTTTTTAAAAGCAATTTTACATAAATTACTATAATAATAAATGCTAATTGCGTCTTGTTTCAATGTACCTATACCAACACCAAATTTTATTTCACATTTTAAAATATAAAATGAAGCTTATGTATGTACGCAACCCTAAAGCTTCGTTTGAAGATAATAGAGATGGTAACTTGAAAAGCATTTTGCCAATGTCGCTTGTAAACTAAAGCTTTCGAGTTTTCAATCCCTACTATATTACAAAGTTTGTCAGAATCCTATTAAACGTTCTCCAGCATAGTACTTAGTTACGTAGTAATTTTTACTGAGACTCAAATATTTATAAAACTATCTTTCCAAGGGATCTAGTGAGAAAATAATGTGCTTTAATATTACAGCTAGGATATTATGATCTACTTTTGTGCGCATAGTTATTACTTCCAAAAGGAAAATAAGGGTCGTACCTAACTATTGTAATTATTGCGTATTTGAAAACTAGACTAATTTACCTACACTTATCAGTATTATCAATCTATCCCAGCAAGATACTCAAAATAATGTTGAATGTAGGTTGGTACCTATTTTTCTCTTCCTATAACTGTGTGTGACCACGATTTCATCGTGGTCGGTGATGATGTGGCCGAAGGTGACATACTCACAATACTTAGAAGAGAACTGGCTTTGTGTAACAGTCAGATCACACCGCTATGTACCTACTTGGCGACAAACAGAAAATGCATAATATTAGCTGTGTACCTATATCAAAAATAAATGAATTGATATTGTATGTATAATACTTACTATGTTTTGGTTAACAACCTAGAGATACCGACATGCTGCGTATGAGTTGAACATTACAAATGATCTGTCATTTTAATTTGCATTCATTTATCTAATAATATTTTTCCATTTTATTTATGAAATACAAGAACGTACACCTAGTTGATTGCGCGATATTTTACATGGTGATATAATAAGAAATATTACCTCACAGGTCAGAGCTATTAACATAAATAACAATGCTAGAGCTATTATTCACAATTAGAGCGGTAGGGTTCGACTATTTATCATGATCTGGGAAAATATCATAGGCATGAAGTCTAAATAGCTTGTTTGATATAATATCACCTTGATTTCATTTCTTTGGAACTTATCTATTTCTTATGCTAATTCACATGTAACTAACAAAAAACAATATTATTAATATTGTTGTAACAAAATATTACTGTTGAAACAAAATTGAAAAAAAAAGTAAGTAGGTAAGTATTGTTCAAACTGAATGAAAGATATAAAAATATGATTGTAAATAAATATTTTGTTGCCTTGTATGTTTCAAAAAATATATCATACATAGGACGTATTTGTACAATACCAGACCATACAATTACACAGATCTCGGTT
This sequence comes from Tethea ocularis, assembly GCA_963555595.1. Lineage (NCBI taxonomy): Eukaryota > Metazoa > Arthropoda > Insecta > Lepidoptera > Drepanidae > Tethea > Tethea ocularis. Next base: position 6,637,579 of record OY741966.1, read on the forward strand.
TTGTGCATATCATCGATACATTATAAAATTATCCAAATAGACGCGAATTCTGATAGCGTTGGAGGTGAAAATTCGTTTTTCAAATCGCTCGTAAAACTGGTTATGTCACGCCACGCCGCGCCAGTTTGAAGCGATCGTATAAATTAACTTTCAGTGCCGAAGTGAATGCTGCACGAGACATTTTGAATAGTTCCTATATTTTATTATTACCCGCACCGGTTAGTGGTCAACCATAAAGCTGGATCGTTAAACCAATCTTGGAAATTACTTTGCTGAAGTCCGGAAGTCGTGGGCAAAGCAGTATTTGATGTTGCTGCATTTAAAAAAAAATATTTAAATGATTTTATTTATAAATTATAATGAAAAGAAAAATTTCCTTTTCTGTCTATAAAAAAGAGTAATTTAGGAAAACACTGAAACTGATCGTTGAATGCCTAACCCTTCATTTTATAATATCTAAAAATAATACTCGTAATAGATTAGCGTAAATAAAGTATGTAACTTTCTATATGTACCTATAATATTTTTTCTATCTTACCTAGCAATATTCAGAAATCCCGAGATAGTAATTCTTTAGTCAGCAGTTTAATCGATACTTTACGCAGCTTTTCTGAATACATACTATTTAGTCCTTTTTTTCTAAGATTTCATTGCTTTGAATTTAAAAAATATTACATAATACAATTATTGCCTTTACTTGGCTTAGGTAGGTATATTAGTAATAGATTTATAAACTTTTTTGGTTATATGAAACGAATTTCAACATTTTAACCAAGTAGTTTAGTTCCATATATTTTTTGCCTATTTAGTGGGGTACTATAATGAGAAGAATCTGAAAAAATATTGAATTTCATATTATGGTACTAAAATAACAAAAAATTGAAATAATTCCTATGAAATATTACAATTTATTTAATAAAATCTTCAAGCTAGATCAAAGGTATTTTAGATTCAAAGTTCACTTATATGATGTTTCGTATATTATGATACGTCAAAATGGTTCATACTCAGAGCACAGAACCCTAATTAATATATAGGATACTTTTTATCCCAGAAAAATATATGATGTCTCGGAATCGCGGGTGATACAGCAGGGCGAAAGTTAGTTTGAAAAATAATGTCAGATTTGTGTACAATCCACACAGACTGAGTACCTACTTAAAATGTTAATTGAACTTACATCTTTTATTTTTAAGTACTTGTATTAGATCAAGCTTTCGGGCATAAACTTATACTGCAATCTCAGCCCAGACTTGCCAATGAAAAGATAAATATTAAATGAAGGCACAACGTTCTGAAAACTTGCTCTACCTACGAGTACTTGGTAATTCCTTAAAAGCTAAGTGCACATCACAAGTTGAAGTTGTTTGGTAATAAAACCTATTGTTTTAAAGAAACTAAAGCCGAAAGAAATTATAATATTAGTTTTCTATTATTCTAAGCAATAGTACCTACCTTCGCAGCGTACAGCGTATTATTCCACGAGATTTATTTTTTAAAGTTGCCACAAAACACCGCAGTCTCGAAAATTGCGTTTTGATGGATTAGGAACATCTGTTCGAACAAACGAGGTTTACAAAGATAAGGTAGAGTCATCTTTCACTTTTTTGTTTGGCTTACGTTCGCACTTTCCTTGCTATTCTTTAGACTAGGGTCTAATGGATGTTGTTTTTTTTATACACTACACTCAGCCAGTTAGGTATTATTTTTATCTAAGACATAAACTGCTTAAAACACCTTTAATTCATTTAAAATGAACACGCTACACACAGTTTATAGAAAATTTGCTGTAAATAATAGAATTTTCTTTTTATGTTTAATTTTTCATAAAGAATGTCCCAATGGCAATGTATAGTAAAGGAGATAAGTATAAATTTTATCTGTGACGAAATGTCGTTACGATCGGAACAACGGCTTTATCTAACAAAATACACAGCACTTTCCATTGTAAGTTAATTAGTAGAGAAACAGACTCTTATCCTCGGGGTGACGTAAGATTAGCATAAGTAAATTCGATACTTTTCCCTGAAATCCTTTAGGGACTCGTTCTAATTCAGATCGCGTTGGAATATTTACCGAATCGTGTTACATTTTTATCCTTTTAGAATTGTAAACGCCCATTTGAATAATTGGCAAACAGAAACCATTTTTATTTCACTCCAGTCCCATGGAAAATGTAAAACACTTATTCGAATTAATTCAAGAACGGAGTTTCAATAAGTTCCTCCAGGTTTGAAACAGTCGTTTCTTAACGCCTGATTTGGCGATGCCTTTATTGCAAACCTAATGAATTGTACTTGTTTAAAAGTTTCTTGTATCACAGCCCGATATCGGATTCAGATTGGAATGAGGGTGGTTCTAATGATGCCGTAGCAAGGAGTCGGTCTGACTTTTTCATTGCGACTTCGGTTTTAATTAAAAACCACCACGTTCATTGGAACTGAACGGACGACGGAGGAGTTAGACCGCGGTGTTACTGCTTTTGTAACTGTACGTAGTTGCGGTTACGACTCCCGAGAACTTACTTGAACGACCCAAAGTTCTTTTCAAATTTGTCAAATTAACATGAATTTTATTACAAAATGTAGATATACTCGTATATACTTTTGGTAGATTTTTAAAACATTAAAATAATATAATAAATTAACTGTAAATAACTTAAACGATCAAAAAACAAAAGTAAAATTAAAACTAACTTTCAAATAAAAATAAAAGACAATAGACCAAATACCGAATTTATTCAGTATTTCAGGGTACTAAAAGATTGGCTACGTTACCTTGCTGTAGGTATATCTTTTTTATGTCAATTGGTTGACAAGCAGGCAGACGACCCACCTTATTGGTCATCGCCGCCATTCGATATTTGCACTCAGTGTGGATTGCCAGTGTGTTGCTGACCTAAAAGTAGTATAGGTATTTGTAGTTATGTTTTTTATTTCTAAAAATATCCATTCACGAAACGTACAATAAATTTCTATTATAAAATAAATAATATCTACAAACTTAAAACATATTAAATATTAAAAAAAAAAATAATTATTTTCTTAGGTTTATTATTATTTTCAAAGTTAATCAAATAGACAGAAAGTGGAGCATAATTTCTCATACAGCGTACTTTATGTAGCAAATATTTACTTGTCTGCCTTTGAAATGAAAATCTTTTATTTATTAACTAAACTGGATTTAGGCAAGAAATCAAACTGTTTGATGAAGTGTGTAGAACTTTATTACTTAGGTATATGTATTAGGGTATGAACTAATATTATGATATAATAGATATATCAAATTTGCGTTAATTCAATAATTTTCTTATTATTGAATAAATAATCAGTAATTAAAAATATAATTGAAATTGTTGTAGAATAAATTTCAATCAATTTAATTACATAAACATACATTTGTACACCAAACTACGGTAAAAAATTGTAGGCAGGTATATAATATGAATGAGATTTAATGTACGATATGTACTATTGCAAATAAATATTATTTAATTTCAAGTAAAGTATGTATTTTACAAAAAGGGGCACAGATCGATTAAAATTTTACAGTTGACGTCAAAAAAAGGATGGTGTTATTAGAGTTCATTTTTTTATATATTTAAGTCACCTTAGAGAGAGAATTTATAAAGAGTGATAACATACACTATTTTTTGTTTAATCAAAATCCTTTCAAAAGTCTGTGGACAGTTTGCACTGTAGTTGAAGGGGCTATTGCAAGCGTGAACATAGGAGCTCCTACAATAGGATTTAAACATATTAATCGCGGAATTACATGTATGATAGGTACTTATTTGTTTTTGTTTCCGATTACTTGCAAACGCAGACTAGACTGCTTTTTCATGACGCACCTACAATCTATATATATAAAAGAAAGTCGTGTTAGTTACTCCACTTATAACTCAAGAACGGCTGAACCGATTTAGCTGAAAATTGGCAGGGAGGTAGTTTAGAGCCAGGAGAAGGACATAGGATAGGTAGGGGTAGGTAGGGTAGGTAGGTAGGGTAGGTAGGTAGGGTAGGTAGGTGGGGTAGGTAGGTAGGGTAGGTAGGTAGGGTAGGGAGGTAGGGTAGGTAGGTAGGGTAGGGAGGTAGGGTAGGTAGGTAAGGTAGGTAAGGTAGGTAAGGTAGGTAGGGGTAGGTAGTGGCAGGTAGAGGTAGGTAGATAGGTAGGGTAGGTAGGTAGGGTAGGTAGGTAGGGTAGGTAGGGTAGGTAGGGTAGGTAGGGTAGGTAGGGTAGGTAGGGTAGGTAGGGTAGGTAGGGTAGGTAGGGTAGGTAGGGTAGGTAGGTAGGGTAGGTAGGTAGGGTAGGTAGGTAGGTAGGGTAGGTAGGTAGGGTAGGTAGGTAGGGTAGGTAGGTAGGTAGGGTAGGTGGGTAGGGTAGGTAGGTAGGGTAGGTAGGTAGGGTAGGTAGGTAAGGTAGGTAGGGGTAGGTAGTGGCAGGTAGAGGTAGATAGGAGTAGGTAGGGATAGGTTTGTAGGTCCCAGTTTTATTTTTGTTCTCAGGGAAGGACAACGTCTGCCGGGTCAGCTAGTTTGAAATAATAATGTTATTTGCCTTTATTATTATTTTATAATAGAAAGTGAATTAAATAAAACACACTTATAAATATTGTATTTTTCTATGTAGTGCTTTTATTCCTGCTTCTGAATGTATATAAATAATATGAATGAATAAATATATATTATCAAACAAACACACATCATATTGCTTTTACCCAATTGAAGCTAATAAAAACCATACCACACTTAAAGCAATGTATTGTGAAATACCTAGTCGTAATTTATTTATTGCATTTAGCATTGCTACCATACACGTCAAGGTCAAAAGAAACCACCATTAAATTAATTGGCGAAAGGTTTGCCTTATCAGTTTTCCGCTCGAGCGATTGATTAACGATTTACGAAAATAGCTACGGGCCCTATCGGACAATATTTTCTGTTATCGTATCCACATCCGGTATTTCAGCATTCATGAAATTGCAATTCGCTTCCGGACCCTTTTCTAATTTGATGAATAAGTTCTAATCAATTACAGCGTCAACGTGAATATTCCTTGGTTTATATCGATTGGATAAATTATTCATCAGTTTGTGGTGTAAGCCGGGGGCAGATGCCGAATTATTTTGCTTGAGGGTTCCTAGAAGATATTGGTGCATGTAGGATTTTGGGTACGCTATACATAAGGCTCAGTTTTACTTACCACAGACTAGAAAAATATAATGAAGGAATTTTAACTTTTTTCTACATAAATAGTATATATAATAAACGTCTGGTTATTTTAAGTAGAGAAAATAATAATGTAAATAAATAATATTCTTACCGGATGCGGTCTTACGTGAGACTAACAAAAGTCGTCGACCCTGAAAAGAGCTTCAAAAAAACAACACGAACGACAAAGCTCTGAGCTTATATAGAATTTGAGGAGGGTTACTGTAATGGATATTTTTGTAAACGACAACTGCTTTAATGATTTCATTCTATTCAACCCGAAGAGCTGCGTACCCAATAAAAGGCCAAACAGAATGAACGACAAAATAAAAGCAAAGATTAACTACGTACGGAACAATAGAATTAATGAACATTTATTTAGTACAGTGTTTATGGAACGGAATATTTAAGTATCACAGAATAAATAATAACACAAGGATTACTGTCTTCTTAAGATATACCTACTGTGTTCTTTGAAATAAAGTCATGAAAGAATTTTATAACATTATTAATTACCTATATTACTTTACTTCAAAAACATTGAAATTATAATGCCTACTTACAAAACAAAATATAATTTATAGTACTAAATAATGAAAATAACATTTTACGTGAAATTATTTCCTGACTCCTATCTTTAAAAAAACATTCATTTAATATCTGCTTGATAGTTTCGATTTTATAATGTTATAGGTTATTATATGTAAGTATACCATATTATACCATTGTTTTACATCATAACATTAGGTTACCTATAATATCTTCGAGCAGCTCTAGTTAATTAACTCAACAAATAGTTGAATGCGGACATGTATCTAAACGTACACCTAGGCCATAGCTTGTATAAACTCAAAGGGCATCGCATCTGATTGAAAAGCCCACCTTACAGACATGAAATACAGGCTTAAGCTCGGTGGCTATAGGAATAGCGTGGGGTAGTCTGGAAAGCGGGACGTAACCTTTACCACAAAACTCAACTAAGAAAAATAATATGAGAATGGATACTATCCACCGCTGGCTCACTTTCACATTTATATGGAGGCTTCATCTCAAAGCGGCGATGTATTCGTTTCTCATTAGGATATTGTAACAAATTGAGTGTAGGGAACAAGGCTATGGAAAATCCAGTCAAGCCACTGGTGCTTTCATTTAGTCGAGTAAGAGACGTATGCGGGAGAGCGCGTGTGTTCGAGTTTCAGATATATATTCGAAACAGAACATAACAAAGTTTCGTGACTGAAAACTAAAGTTGATTTATTAAGTTCTTGATCAAGCTGAAAGGAGTTTATTTGACATAGTTTGGAATCTGGAGTTCATGTTTATAAATAAAGGTTCGTAGTGGACAAAAGAATTTAGTATACAATAGATAAGTACCTACCTATGTATTCAACCTTAATTGATTGTGTAAACCAGCTGTTTTTAAATCTTGGAGGATAGTTTAATTTTTTATTTTATTCAACCGCTCACAAAACTTCTAATAGAATCATGTCTTAAAATTCATAAAATAATTTCACTAACTAGGAGTCTTCACACTCTAAGTATGAATTTATGCATTCGTGATGCTGCAATAAATGTTTTTTTTTTCAAATCAGTTTGGTCGTTCCTACATTAGTGAAGTTAAACATACTAACTCTGAAATTGTATGTGTTGATTAGTATATAGATTAGTATACATTGATGCTAAGTACGATATTTTTGTATCCGACAGCTATTGTATGCAAAAATCTGAGGCTGCATCCAACGTTAGCCAAAATATTTTTATACGAGTATAATATCTATTTATTTCTGCGCTATTCTAAAACTATTTTAAGGTTCCATGTCTGAAAAAGAAAAAACGGCCAAGTGCGTGTCGGACTTTGCACATTTAGGGTTCCGTACCAAATGTATAATATAAGTTGGTTGTAATAGGGAAAATGAGGGAATTTCAAGGAAAAAAATCTGATAGTGGTATTTGTTAGTATAATTTACGTAATAATAAACATTATCACAAAATTTCAAGTTCATAGGTCAATGGAACTTTGCTGATTTTAATGGCTTCTCATTCTTTTGTTTTTGTTTTTCAATATTATTTAAAAAAAAAAAACAAAATAAAAACATTTAAAAATACTTTTTTAACGATTGGTATGGCTTTAAGTCCACAAGATGCTTTTATTGCAAAGAATTGCAGGTTTTAGCTACAGCCATATGGCTGATAAACCTGTGTGACAGACGACGGACAGACGGACATGTGAGTGACAGTAAATAGGGCGCTACTGTTTGGACCTTTCGTGTACGGAATCCTAAAAAGTAAAACCCTTAAAAGTTCTGACCGTCCATCTGTCACAGAAGTTTCAGAAAACTAAGTAATGGTAGAAACTTGGGATAAATCTTTATGACTGTGAATTTGTTAAAATTCTAAAAATATATTTTTCCCATTTTATGATATTAAAAAATGCAAAACTAACCATCTCTCCCACCCATTTTCTTTTATATTTTTAATCCTAAATATTGGAAAACTTCAGGTTTTTTACTTACACGAAGAAAATATTTATGGAGCTAGGCTTAATGAATTAACGCACATAACGTGTCTGTACATAAAGTGGAAAAAGTTTAATTTGGCCTATCGACTTATTTTTATTTTTTTAGTAGGATGGACCTTCATTGTGTGAGCCTGAATAAAAGAGATTCATAATCGACGCGTATGTTTTTTTGTTTATATTCTCCAAATGGTAAAGAAACCAATTTAAAATTTCTAAACAGCCTGATTTCTAGGTAGTCTGATATAAACATTTATTAGGATCGTAGGAGGTACCAGCACGAACCATTTTGAAGTTTCAAATAATTTTTGAAGAGAAAATGCAACAGATATAATTAAATAACTAGTTTTCATCCGCGTTCCCGAGATAAAACTAACTTAGGTCCAGAGGGACATAGTCTTTCGGTATGCTTAAGGGTTTATGGAGAGCCATATTCATAATAAAGATATAAAATAAAATTTCATCACGATTGGTTCGTTGGTTTAGACGTGAAAATGTAACAAACAAACTCACTTTCGCATTTACTATTATTAGTAAGGACAAAAGACAATAACATCTATAAGTTAAGGATAGCTGTGGTTAAAGTAAATGTTGGTATTTCAGATAAAAAAATCAGTAACAATTTTAATTTCGTCTGACGTTTCGGTACGTGAAAATAATTCGTTCTAGCGCAAACCTCTTCTGACCATGGAATTTGAAAATATGATTCCGTACCTACTGAAAACACACGAACATTTAGATTTTATATGAGTAGGTTACCTACTTACATATAGTTCTGTGATACATCTTAAGATGTATTAATTGAACTGAATATACTTCAGAACCTAACAGATAAAAATAAAAAAAACATAAGAAACTCAAACATTAACAATAAAATTTAATGTAAGTAGATTCAATAAAGATTTATTAAAAGTATGAAATTACGATAAAAAATATTGTAGGAACTAGATAGACTGTTTATCTAATTAGGCACTGTTCTGAAGACAGCTGAAAAAAATCTGCGATACCAACTAAGTATATAGAGAATACGAGCTAAGTACCTACTAAAAGTAAACTCTTTCGCAGACTTCAATGTAGTAGGTACCTTATTACACGGACTTAGATTCTCCGTTTTAACCTTTTTAGTCCAAATGTACTTTGAAATCTGTAACATATTTTAATAAACGTTATTCTTATTAACTTATACGATTTTATTACAATTGACACACTGTACCAACTATACCTCTCATATAAAAACAATAAACAAGTTTGTAATCTTAGTTCTAATATTTGTATAAATAATACTAATACCGCGCAAAATAAATAAAAAAAAACTGCTCAAATCATAGAATAACAAACCGTTATAACCTTTTCAAAAAGCAGTAAGCACCAGGTGTTAGTAATATCATGGTAATACTAGGCAAGGGCACATTTTAATAAGAGGAAAGGGCACGCAAAAAACCTGAACAAATTAAAAAGTCACCACTTCGTAGCACTTTTACCGAGGGAAATTTCATAAATCTAATTTTAAGCGACGACGGCGACAGTCTAAAAATATCAGCCGGTGCTTAAAAACAACCAACTTTGTTCATATGAAATTCTTCACTCTTTTTTTCTTGCTACTTTAAATGGATATTTTTTGAAATATTTATAGAAGTATCAGTACATTTATAGTGTTTTTTTCATTCTAATTACACAAAAACATTCACTTTTACTGTGCTTCTAAATTGTTGTAGTTTTAAAGTTATTCTTGAAAAACCTATGAATTGTAGGTTTTTTATTTCTAATACATGCTAAAATTTGGTGATAAATGATACAAGTACAATTTCTTCGTGTACATTAATATTATCTAATAACTCATTAGAGTATGTTCTTGCTCAAATAAATAAAATAATACTACCCTAAGATGATATTTTTGTTACTTATCAGTCGCCTATTTTCATATTTTAGCAATACAATACCTACTGATCAATATCTTTAAATTTGTATTGTTTTTAATAAGTTAAATATTATTATTTATATGAAGCCGCTTAATCATATTGGGCATATTCATCATTTGATTAAATGGTCGCGTAAATAAATAATTTTATTAGGGAAACCCTGAAATGATGAAGAAAATTTCAAACTTTCCATCAAAACAACAATCTTGTTCGGTCAAAATGTATGAAAAGTTTTAATTTTTTTTCGTGATTTCAGGGTTGGTCCCATAGTAAATATTGATCATAATAAAATTATGAGTACAATAATCCCTGAAAATTTGGACGGTGATTAAATATTCACCTTGTATACATGCACGGTGTATACTATACGTGCCACTTTTACCTATACGATTTCAACTCTAGCTTGTTTAATGATTCATCGCTGGCTCCGTTACCTTTACCTCTATGTATTTACGCCTCGGGCTTTATATTAAAATTTGTACTTTGCAAAGTTTTGAGACTATAGTAGTCTCAACCCCATGGCCTTACTCGTAATCCTGAGGATCAATTGAATTCCTGGAATAAAAAATATCCTTTTATCATTATATATTGATCCAATATCTACTCTATCTTTGTGTCAAATTTCAACGAAATCTGTTTAATATTAACATAATCATAGTTTTTTATATTAAAAGTATTCCCTACATATTCTCTTTAATTTCTCCATAAATAAAATTATTTACAATAAATATACTATTCCGATTTTAAATGTACATTTTGATTCATTTAATTATTTTGTATATAATAATGTAAATAATCTATAATATAAAAAAATGTGTTGGTAAGCGCAGGCCAAATAACTCAAGAACGGCTGAACTGATTTGGCTGAAAATTGGTGGGGAGGTAGCTTAGAACCAGGAGAAGGTTTTAGGATAGGTAGGGGTAGTTAGGTGTAGGTAGGGGTAGGTAGGGATAGGTAGGTAGGTCCCAGTTTTATTTTTGTTCTCAGGGCAGGACAACGTCTGCGGGGTCAGCTAGTTATAAATAAAAAAATAATAAAATAGATATAATAACAATAAGTAATCAATTCGTTTGTCAAATAGGTGTAGGTGTCCGTGAAACTATGCATCACAGGAACCCAATCATAGACGTACTAAAACCGTATAATTTTTATTTTGTTCCAGATTAAGAAAGGAATTCTTATGGGTAACATAGTAATGCAGTATACTTGTTGTCTCATTGTTCTCAGCATTTGTATAGGTAAGTAGTTTAAAAAATCAATAAATAATAATAATAAATATCCTGGGACATTTGTCACAAGTGGTTATCTGATCCCAAACTAAGCAGAGCTTGTACTATGGAAACCAGATAATTGATATACTAAATATACTACTTTTTTTTGTAAATACATACTTAAATAGGTAATTACACCCAGACACAGGACAAACAGACATGTTCATGCTCACAAATGTTTGTACTGGATGGGAATTTAACCCACGACCAGCGGCGCGATAGGTGGCGTCTTAACCAACTTTTTTTTTTTTTTTTTTTTTTTTCGTGGGGTCAATCCTCATAGGATACCCAGCCGCCCCGGGGGGAGCAACCAGGTTATGCCGGACTCGTACCGGCTAAAACCCCACGGTGGTCGCCATCTGCGCTGTAGAGGGGGGCGGGTTCTCGTACAGAACGCATACTCACTCCCCCTCCACGCGCGGCGCTAGATAGCCCGTCCCGGGGGAAGTGTGATACTTCCCCCCAGCACCCTCGCTGTGCTATCGCACGATGGATCGTGACCACGACGACCCATCGTCCTCCTTGGGATCGCTTCTGGACGCACAGGGCCCCCGCCCCGATTGCCCACGACCCCAAAGGTCCCCGATTAGTCGCCTTTTACGACAGGCAGGGGAACACCGTAGCTGTTATTCTGAGCCCCAGCTACAGGGCAGGAGGGCCGTGACGAGGCACGGCTGCGTCTCGACGGTGTCGTCTCCGGGCGGGATCGGCCCTCTCCCGATCCCGCTCAGCAGACTCCTTCTGGACCATTACGGTCTCACAAAAGGAGGCTACGGCCCTCCACGCCGTATCCCCGCTAAGCATCGCCGACACGACTGCTGGCAGGGAAAGATTCCATCCGATCTGATCGACCAGGATCCGCCTCTCCGGTTCCCACGCGGGGCACACCGCGAGAGTATGCGTAGCAGAATCCTGGTCGTTTTCACCGCAGTGGAAGCAAGCCGCCGTCGCTTCGCGTCCGATCTTACACAGATAATCACCGAAGCACCCGTGCCCGGTACCTGTGTGAGTCTGTAGGTGAGTCGTCCACCCTGTCGCTGCATCCAGGCCTCGAAGACCGGCAGGACTGCCCCGACGACGCGTTTGCGCGCAAACCGCTCCTCGCGGAGCCTCGCGCGCCACGTCGCGAGTGCGATAAGTCGCTCCTGCCGTTTAATCGCCTCCTCTGGGTCGCCTCCACCACTCCGGCGGACAATGCGAATCCGGTCATAGACCCTGTCTTAACCAACTGCGCCAACTGGGCTGTCAAATATTTACATTTCTAACATATTTTAGCCAAAGCTAAGTTTAGTTTTGAAAATCACTTTTTTTTATCTTTCCTATTAAACATTATCAGAGAAGTGTCACTTTTAAACCCCAAACGCTTTACGCACGCATAGTTTGCCTTTGTATCTGTCTTGTTCATATTGATGGGTACATACTTCTCAAAAATACTGCAGGTGAATAAAAAGCGCTGTATACTTTACTACAGTAAATTCAATTTAATCAAAACAACAATATTAGAAAAAAAAAATGAAAAAATCATTTCATCCGGGTAAATATCAATCAGCATTTTCTCTTTTACCTTACGATAAAAGAAATCCGCAGATTCAACCTTTGAGAGGTTTCTATTCATTCCAAGATTACTATAAGAGTACATCTCAAAATGATTTCCCACAGATCAAGGTGACGGACGATGGAAGAAAGAGGACAGACGAAATCTTCGTCATGATATCGAACTGTACGAAAGAATGGCTGGTAAGGATAATATTAAGTACGTAGGAAAAGTATTTTATATTCAGTTGTATGCATTTAAAATGTTGATGATTTAATTTTCATGCAGGTGTTTTGCAAATATTGCGATTTGACTTACTTATCACTCCTCATATAAAGAGAAACATATTCCAAATAATAGTACGAAAATGGTAGACTTTAAAAGTTTCCCCTTACGGAAACGGAAACAATTACTGACAAATAATGTTTGTGACACATTTCAATTTCCTTTGCAGAAAAAATTGAGCAAGAGATAGAAGCCTTTTACGATGAATATCCAGACAAACGGCTCAAGGGGGATCGTGTTGATAGAATACACTACAAATATGTGACAAAGACATTGAAATCTAACGAAAAAACAAAAGCAATAGAACGCTTTGATGGATCCGAACATAAAGAATACTCTTCACACTCCCTTTCAAGTGACATAAACAATTCACCTACAAAATATCAATCAATATTAGGTAACTACGATTCAAGTCCTAAATCAAATGCGTCTAATTCAGAGTGGCCAAAATTTGATGAGATTCTTTTAGCTATTGGAAAAAAATATGATTGGAAAAACGACAGATGGATAAAAGTGAAGGAGAAATTTAAGAAAAGTAAAGTTAAAATAAACAATAAAATAAAAATAGGTAATAGTATTGATATTCATGAAAAACATAAATTTAATTACAGAATTGTTAAATTGAAAAGTAAAAATAGGAGGAGCGTGGTTGTTGCCGTTTCTGCAGTAAGATAGTTTAAAATATAGTTCGTGAAGGAACAAAATGAAATTGGGTATATTTTTTGTAGTAATAACGGGACCAACATGGGTGGAGCCAATATTTTGTTGCTTTGATACAAGTAACATTTTGTTGCCTATGTAAAAGTCAATATTAACGGTTAATGGAGGCGAAATAAGGCGTACTTTACTCTCAGGCTTAGCTCGCTCATTCCTGCACTGCATATAGAATAGTATCGACTTAAACGCCTGTAGTAAGCGTGTAATATACCTAATTAACTAATATCTGTTCATTATCTTAGTAGCGGCCTCAATAGATTTCTATAAACTAAATAGACGGTAACTTACATACATATCTCCGAACTGATGGTAATTATAGAATAAGTTTATAAATTCCAACTAAACAAACCTGTTGAAAATAAACTTCCCAAAGTAAAATATTTGTTTTATTCATATTCCATTTTTCCTATATTATTAATATTGATAGGGTTTTTAGAGCACTTTGAGCGCTTTTTTTACTGAAATAATTCATTATTTTTTCTGTACTCTGTATCTATTTTCAGCTCTCTTCTATTACTATAAAATTGTTAAAATTCTTATCAATCTTAAAGTATTCAAAAACATTGTCAGTCACGTATATTTATTAATACCTTCAACAGCCAATATTTCCCTGCGTAGGTAAGGTAATGGCTTCACTTCAAACGGTTTCTATATACCTCCATTTCCATTTTACCCTACCATGATGTCGTTTAACGTTTCGTGAAACCCATTCTATTGTAATTTTAACCCAATCCTGAATGATAGAGTGACTGTTACGTGACACATTTTTTTGAGCAACCTCAGCTTATTTAAACTCATTTTTAGTTTAGACCCTGATAAAGTAGTGTTGCCCGAAAATCGGTAGTCTATCGATACTATTGTAATACCTATCGAGTGACCCCAAATCACTCATGCTATCGATTGTTATATTTAGCACGCGAACTGTCGGTGTTATTCAAATCTGCATAAAATAATCAATACCAAACAAGTTTTTAATTAATAATAGCAACATAAACACCAAACAAATAAAAAATATTTAAGATATAATTCTTCCTATGCAGCATATCTAACAGCATATCCATACTATTAAGAACTGAGGCCGAAAAACAATTGATTAATCGATACCTAGTAGATTTATCTGCAATACTACTGATAAGGCTCTTTATGAACGTTACAAGTTACTATCGACTACACCAAATTTCGACTGAGAAGAAGACTGAAGACTCGGAGAAAAAACAAGGTTTTTTTATGAATTGTTCTTATGACTTATTTATAATATTTAACCGGCTAGGTGCATATGTTTTTTTATGTTTGTTCACACATATTTTTTTTGTTTACTAACTTATTTTATAATTGTTTTTGGGTTGAGTAGTTTCAAGGTGGTCCCTTTATTAACATTATATTTGTTAAAAGTCGATTATAGTTTAAATATTTTATGACAAAGGATGAAAAGTAAGTAACTGTAAATTGAAGCATCAAGATGGTTGAATATAACTAAGCAAATAGACTCTAGGTCGTATCCCACGATCTTGAATTTAAATTTTATATTGAAGTATGCTTTACGTAGCTACCACCGCCGAGCTATTTTGCAAAGTGTGCTTACAGATGATAAATTATCATTATACTTAAGTGACAACATGATCGATAGAGTCGTTAAGCTAAGGTTGGCAATGTTTTATTTAAGTAAAATATCATGAAGTAAGTTATGAGATTTTAATACTTGTTTCAAAACTTGTTTAGATACCATAGCAATGAGGTTACAATTTGCCTGAAAGCAACTCATTTTCATAAAGAGTTTCGTATTTCAGTAGTTTGTATTCCAGTGGTTTTATATATACACTAGCTGATTTCCACGGTTTCACCCGTGTTCTCAAGAGAATTTAAGAGATTAAAGTATCCTATACGTTATTCCAAGTATCAATTAAACCGTTCAGCCGTTTCCAAGTTGAGTACAACCAACATACATATAAAATAAACAAACATTCGTATTTGTAATAGGTATTAGTAGAAAATATGATTAGAATAATAGGATGAGTTTGTAACTTAGATTACAGGAACATAAGGTCTGGATTTTCATAGCCTGGAATAAAGTAAAAGATATGACATTATATCCTGAGCGAATATTAAAGCAATTAAAATACATGAAACTTGTCAATAAAAACGTAACCAATTCGCAGTAATAGTTACTATTCTTTAGCTATAGTGGCAATGATGTTTACTTTACATTCTTGAGCTATGAAAGACAAACAACTTAATTAGCGTCTTATTTCAAAGATTTTGTTGGCTTTCTCAGTACTTGTTTTCCTAGACTACATTTAACAAATTAAAACTAATCTATCTAAAACAATAAAATTTTAATTTTAACTAGAGTTTTTTTTTAACTACAGACTAAAATTATATAAGTATTAACTAAAGCATTGATTATAATGAAGGATTTTTTAAATGATCTATTACAAAAAGAACATTCTACTAGTATATTAACCATCTTAGCGAAACTCGATCAAGTCAAGTGCTATTCGGTGTGCGAGGGTAATTTTCTCTAAACAAACTTTTCACAAGGCTTGGAGGGCCCTAAAGGGATCCGGCCTTGGAAACACTTCGCGTTAGCTGGACTGATCTCCAAGCAAACTCGTCAGCACCTTTAGTAAACACGCGTATTTGCGTTTCCGCGTCTTTGAGACCTGTGTAAATAGTAATATCCTTGCTCTTAAGAAGGACTTGTATGACACTAGACGGCTTTTGATTTATTCAAAAGTAGATTTATATTGTGTATAATAACTGTTTCAAAGTATATAGAAAAATCTCAATAGTTCATATGTACCTAACTGTAAACCTACAAATAGAGGCAAAAACACGCATTGTCAAATATATTTTTCATATGAACGGTTTTATGGCCCCTCCAAGAGCAAGCAATTTATCAAACACATGTGTTGCTGTAGGTGAACAACAAAAATCACACATTAGGTCTTTACAAAAAAACAACAGGCGAACGTGATCACGATCTGAAACGTGACCTGAATGGTGGAAAGCAAGAATGTGGAGATTATGATTTTTTTATAATATTTTTTTATTCTAGCGAAAAGACCGTTACCTGTACTGTGGAAATAGATTTTAATTTGGAATTCCTAGAAAAGTTAAGAGTTATTTGATTGGATACCACTGGATTTTCCCATAGTCCGACCAAACATTTTAATTACGCTTCATTTTATGATCGTGATCAAATTTAATTTATGTGACATATTTGTCTGTTTCAAGTCAAATCATATTCCCATTAAGAATATTCCTTATTTGGTTTATTACAGTTGGAAACTTGCAATACCACTAAATTTAGATTCACACCAGGTGAATCAATGATATTTTAGGATGCTGACAAGCATTCAAATTGTTTCAGCTTCAGTCGAGTATTTGCAGATTGTTATTTTCAACTTTGTAATATAGCTTCCAAGTCTAAAAAAAATAATAAATACAGTTTAACGAGTAGTTGAGGTATTTTTTTTATTTTATCCTTATACCTTGCACTTCTACTAAGTTTTGTGTGCTCACCACTTTCGACCAACTCATCACTTATCATGATGAGATTGTAGTCAAATATAACCTACCTACAGTGAACGTAAATATAACTATCTATACTAGGTATTATTTCAGTTTTTTAAACTATTTCAAGAGATAGTTATAGTGATGACTATGCCAAGTTTATAAATTACTTAGCTGTTCTCCGTGGTTTCACTCGCGCTCACGGAATAAAAAGTAGCCTATAACCTTCAGGAATAATGTAGCTTCCTATTAGTGAAAGATTTTTTCGAATCGGACCAGTAACTCCGGAGATTAGCGCGACAAACTCAAACTACAACAAAAAGGGTGAATTTTTTAAGTGGGCGTGGTAGACCAAATCCTCATGTATAGGGAATAGCGAAAAATGCTGAAAGGAGTCTCGGGGCCGATTTTGATAAAAACTAAAACTGTATACTTGGATTTTCAAAAATATTATTTGCCTTGCCGGGAATCGAACTCATTGATTTTGAAAAAAAAAACACAGCCTGTATTATTGCTCCATCTCATAGTATCGCTAATAATAATCAACTTCTACGAAGTATGTTATATGGCAAAATAAAGTAATATAAAAAATAAGTAAGTAAAAATTGTTTTCAAAATCATTGATTTCGCAAGACTAAATTTTTTTTGAAAATCTAAGTATTCAGTTTTAGTTTTTATTAAAATCGGCCCGAGACTCCTTTCAGCATTTTTCGCTATTCCTAATACTTTAGGATTTGGTCTACCACGCCCACATCAAAAATTCATCCTGTAAATTATAAAAAGGTATAATGTTAGTAAGTTTGCATGTAGGTGGTCATATGGAGTATCTGGTTTGATAAATCTGCTATAAACAGCGAGACCTTTTTTATCTTAGGAAACTGGTAGTGGCTTATAATGTTAGTAGTACCTACCTACTTATAACACTGTCTATGAAGTAACTATTACTTGACAACGAATTCAATGTCCGCAGTACTTACAAAAAAAGAAATCACAATCGTCTCTGTTACCCCTTGTGTTGAGTTCACCACACATAAAAACAATGTAAATTCTTTAAGGTTCACCCTTGTTTGAAACTGTATCGGTTACTTGTCTATTGTAGCATCACCCCATATAGGGAGTCCATATTGAAGTTGAATTCTATTTAATTTTCGTTATAAAGCCTTATATTTTACTTACATGTATGTTATTATAACACGGATACCTATAATAAGTCTGTTTTATTAAAAATAAATAATTTAAATATGTTATATGTTTTGTAAAAACATTAATAATTCATTTTTCTTTTTACATAGAGATTTAATTGAACTACCAAAATATGTACGTGTAAACTAACAGCCTAAAAAGCCAGATATGTCAACGCAAATCCTGATGTATGGTCACCGTAACCCTGTTTAGGTGTCATCCCGTATCGTGCGATACTCGCCTATTTTGTTTTGTTTCGTTTCAATTTGTATGTTTACACGAACCCAATCTCGATAGAACACCACAGATTGGATTCTGTGCGATAAGAACGTGAATGTAAAAACATGTTTACGTTGGTACACAACTTGAAATAAGCACTGGGAGTAGACTATAAAACTAGAATGATATCTATATCTGTAACAGAGAATGTCTGACAGACAACACAACTGAAATCGGATATTTGGAGAAAATATTCCGTAGTATTAGTTGAGAGGGAATATACAAAATTAGCCCCTAAAATTTACCCCCCGCGGAAAAAAGGGTATATCAGGGAATTATGCGTGGCGTGTGTGAAATGGAAAGCTGATACGTTAAGTAGGTATTGTAAATAAAATTAATAATGAAGAACTAATATAATCTTACCTCTACATTATTTATAGTAAGTAGTACAGTATTGATATTGTACCTATAATAATTTCATAGGAACTAAAAATACCGATTTTTAAATCCTTTAAAACAAAAAACCGGTGCGTTTTTTGTTTGATGATGTCTCCTAGTTATAGGTAGATGAAATCTTGACGACGTGACGGGAACATACACACCTATTTTTTTCTACGTGCTCCATTTAGTATCGTTTACATATAAATATGCAGGGTTTTGACGTGAGCGATAGCCAAACATTTACTTACCTGCTCAGAGCAATAACATATTTGCGAACCCCATATATTAGGAAAAGCTTTTACCTCAAATGGAAACGAGACGGCGTTCTTACCTGCTTATATTGACATCCGTACTAATGAATGTGCGCCTAAATACGTAGTGATAACGTTCCTAATTCCATGACATACTTTGAAAAATATAATAATTCAGCTGAAAATATTTTCCTTCCGTTGTTATTTCAGTATTTTCGTCTGTATTAATTATAATTATTATAGTGACATCTCTACATTATGTGAAATTACGTTCTTGAATGATATCTAATGCAAATAAAATAATGCTAAAATCTAAAAATATTTTATTTATGTGGGTTTTATAATTCTTGTGCTATGACGTAACTAAAGCTCGTATTACGGAGAGATTTGTGAATAAAGTCACAATAAACACTACGCTAGTCCAATTAACAAAGCTAGTGGTGAATATAGGGAACAAAGAAAATTACCTTGTCAGGAAAACAGCTCGGCAAACAACGTGGCAGCAGCGGGATAATAAGATATTTTCATTAGACCACGACTAACGGGGCGCCCGAGTGGACAAATATGACGACTTATGGATTTCGACGAAGCATTCACCAGATATAGCATAAAACTAATAAGGTAAACAACTTTACTGAACAATAAGGTATTTTATTGTTATAATAATTTAAGTACCTACATACACTTACATGATTTTGTTTGTTGTCTTGTTTAAGTATATGTTTTTCCAATTTTGTATGTAGGTAATTTTTGCGCTACTTTTATTTAATTTATTAACTAGTTGGTACCTACGCCACCATATGACCGAGGAGAAAGCGATAGCAACCTGAAACATAGGTTCAACCAACATAGCTCAGGCAGAGCCCTAGTTAATTTGATGCGACCTAAAATTGTATTTCTATGAAAATAAATGTAGTTTCTTTTTCCTTTTATAGCTATAAATTAGTTATATTCAAGCATTTTTGTTTATGTACTGTATTCAGAACATTTATGTAATAATTGCTGCAAAGTTTTATTAAATACCTAAATTTTATTATTACTTTTAGTAACGAAAATAAAGATTCAATCTATGCAAGAGTACTGAACAGTCATCTGAATTATAGAGATAAGCCATATTGAGCTGGCAATTTTGCTATAACATGAAGGACATTTTTGGCGACATGGTGTCTGTCGAATAAATTCTATCACAGCATAATTTTGTCACGAAACTTATTGGTTTTTTAGCTACTATTGTAGCATATAGCTCCAGAATAGTTTGTTATATTTTTTTACGTTTATTATGTAACTAAGAAATTGGTATCAGTTGAATCCTGCATAACATACACACAGGCGCTAGGTATTAAGACCTATGAATAGCGAAGGTAACCTTGATAATTACTTCAAAGGGCGTAAAGTTATCCCAAAGTTTTTCCTTTTGCGACTAATTTCTCATGGGAAACATTACATAGAATTTGTTTTATTTAAGTACCTTGTTACCTACCAGATTATTTTTAACTAAATGAAAGTCAATTACTCATTGAATAAAATTCTTGTAGTACGCAGAATCGAATCCTTAATTGGCAAAACCAGCTCGAGAGCGCAAAGTAAGCAATGTGAAAATAACGCATAAAACATTAACCGCACACCGAATGTATCCGTGCGTCCCTTCCAAAAATTTTCTATTTTACGATTAATTCAGTAGCTCAAAAGAAGACAAAAAGATACCTCTCGAGAAAAGCTTCTGTTTCATCATTATATTAGGGCAGGTTGCATTGCATCAAATGATTCATTATCGTAATTACATTCGTTACATTTTGATGTTCGTCATTAACAAATTGGGTTGTTTCAGCTATTCGTCGTTCGCTCGATTGAACAATAAGATATTACGTAGGTTCTCCGGTTCAACATATTAATAGGTAAGACATAATAAGCTGTAACCAGGTACCGTACTTTCTTCTTTTTTTTTGTCTAACGATATTAACCAACCTTGTTGTGTTAGTGTATGTTTAGGTCGAATCTTGTTAGCCAATTTTTTATTGTAGGTACATCTGTTTGTTTACCTAAATATTTTTTATTAAAAAATTGACTCGCTTCTCGGTGTTCAATTGATCTTACACATTAATATGGTCATAAAGCTGGTCTTATGATGGAGTTGAATAAAAAAAGCTTGTCAGTATTTTATTGGGATTTAAATAAAACCTTTTTCTCCATCACCATTAAAGCAAAGAGAATATAATACTGCGTTATGTCATAGGAACAATTCAGTCCTACGTTTCTTAATTTGATACAAAATTAGATATTTCAGTCTTAGAATTCAGTAAAACCTATAGTTATACAAAACAATTTAATATTGTTAAGTTAAGTTACCATAAAAAAATATGGATACAACCGGTACTAATAAAAATATGTGTACAAAACCATACTTTAAAACTCGAAAGAATTTTGGGAGACAGCCGATTTTTTCAATAGTTCCAGCTGAGATGTTGGATTCAATAGAACCAAATAGTTTTGAACAAAAGCAATACACTTTGAGAAACCCGGTGAACCAAGGTACCCAAACAGATACAAGCCATTCGGAACATTACATCAACACTAAAATGGTTAAACTCCAGAATGATGGAGTAAATCATGCGGAAGGTGGCTGGCCAAAAGACATTAATTTTGCTGACGAAGAATCGACTTCTCGCTATCGACGCCGTTTCGAACGTGATGATAATTACGTAGATGCTATTCTTAGAGGATATCCAAAATTTGAACATTTAATAAATCAAAATAATGCCATAGAAGTATACGACATGTATTTCAAAGGTATGCAAATAGAAACACCTGTTGAAAAATCTAAAGTACAAATTGTCAACGTATATAAAGACCCAAACAAGCGCCCTATATCATGCGTTGACTGGACATTTGATGATGACCCAAAACTAGCGGTGGCGTATTGTAATACAAAATATCCAGTATCAGGACTTGTGAACTCGGAAACAGTGTGCTATATATGGAATTTAGAAGATCCATACAATCCATGTAGTGAATTTCAACCTCCATCAGCTTGTTGGCAATTAGCTTGTTCACCGAGTAACTGTGATATCATTATTGGAGGTTTAGATGACGGAAGAGTATGTATTTTTGACATACGTGCTCAAAAAACGCCCGTCACAATAAGTCCGATGCACTTAGCACACCGAGATCCTGTTTCCGCACTTTTATATATACAGTCTCGATTAAATACTGAGTTTTTTAGTGGGTCTACCGATGGAAAATGTATGTGGTGGGATGTGCGTAATTTATCAATGCCTAATGATGTCCTTATTATTGCCGCGCAAATTACTCCTGGGGAGCCGATAACTCTAGGTAACGCAGATGGTATAAGATCACTGCAATTTGATCGTTCATTTCCAACAAAGTTTTTATGTGGAACTGATACTGGACTTGTAATAAATGTCAATAGAAAGGGCAAAACTTATCAAGAAATATTAAGCGCTAAATTTAACGCGCATAAAGGACCCGTGAAGGCAATTCATCGCAGCCCGTGTACTTCTAAAGTATTTATTACTTGCGGGGACTGGACCGTGCACGTTTGGAGTGATGACGTTACAACATCGCCAATTATTTCTGGTACTTCTCAGCATTACAAAATAAATGATGTGGTTTGGACTCCTCATAGAGTATCGGGTTACATGTCCGTCGGTGATGATGGAAAATTTCGTTATTGGGATCTATTACGTAAATACCGTAGCCCAATAATTGTACTGCCGTTATCTAAACAGCCACTACTGAAGATAAAAGTTCAAGATGAAGGTCGATTGGTGGCGGTGGCGGACAATAAAGGAAATATTCATTTACTAACTCTCTCGGACAATTTGGTTCTCTCCGGTAACCGAGATAAACTATTGATGATGCAAACATATGAACGAGAGACTAGAAGAGAGCATATTTTGGAAACGCGTATTAAAGAAATTCGCTTGAAGCTTATGGTTGAAAGCGGTGTTTCTCCAGTTGATATACTTGAAGAACAATCATTGGCAAAAACTGATGAAGAATATAGAAAGGCTGTTTCGGATGAAATGCACCGTACATTGGTAAGAGCACTCTCTAGCACAAAAACTAAAAAAGTGCAATCACGTTAACATAAATAGTCGTTACTTCTCAGAGATATTATTTTAATTTCTATGTTGAAAAAACAAATTGTTTTATTAAGGAGTTATGGATTAAGTTTATTATAACTAAGATTAGTGTCTACATTTATTTAATTTTATTTAGGAATTAAAAATTAAGTCTAAAACTGAGATAAGCGTCTATTTTTAAGCGACTTTTTTATGTATGTTCACCGATATCTTTGCCAATTGTCGAACGATTTTAAGAATTATTTTTGCTTTCGAGAGAGTACCTATTTTCTTAAGCGCTATCCACACATTTCCGGGTACCCGGCCAGGGCTATCCGTGTTCCGAGTTGTTCGTTATACCATAGAATAAATAATATACTACGGTTATACTATGATGTATCCGGACGCCACTGACTCGGAGCTGTGTGACCAAGTTCGTACTAATTTTACGTAACCGATTTTTTCCCCGTCCCTGACGGGACACGGCAGGGCCGGGTACCCGGAAATGTGTGGATAGTGCTTTAAGGTGGTTCCATTGTCACCAAGTCTCAGATCTGAAGACGGGATCCCAGGAAAATTGAAAAAAAAAATACTTCTAACAATTTTTTTTTATAAAAACTAATTTATTTTTATTCAGCAGTTAAGGATTAAGTTTAAAACTGAGATGTTTTTATTTTTATTTTATTAATTCGTTAAAACTACGTAGGTAGGTAAGCTTGGTTGTATTCATGGATATTATAAGTTCTAACTCTTATCTTAATGTAATTTTATGTTTATTTCTACTTTTAGTGCAATGGTAGCTAATGTTTGTTTATCAATGGTACCTACGTATTTGTTACCAAGTGGTACCTACTCTTTTTTGTTTGCGGCAATAAATCCAACCATTACCTACCTACTCTAGATTTTTTATTTTTACACTCCATACGGATCCCCTATTATATTTTAATTAGGGGTTGAATTTTGAAGTTTTTGAAAACATCCATACATCCATACTCACAAACTTTCGCATTATGAATGTCGATAGTTACAATGACTAAAATAGGCTCAACCACCGGCCTACCGGCTTTTTTCAATTCTTGTGGCTTAATTTTTTCCATAGAAATACACGACTATTTTTGAACGAGCCATTCTAGAAATTGAAGTAATAAATAAGATTAAAATAACATAATTAAATAAGTTATGATAATAGGGTAATCAGTTGAGAAACTAATAGTCAAATCGTTTTGGAACGCGGGTAAAGCCAAGGGTGGAAGCTAAGTAGTCTGATAATAAAAGGCTCGAGAATTCCAGTTTGAATTTTAGTTTCAGTATTTAATTACAAATCTTTACTTCTAATTCTGAATGCCCTATTTACTATCGAGTAGAATCTTGGTTTACGAGTTGTTTGTTTGTGAGGATAAGTAATTAATTTAGTATGTCTAATTGGATAATAATGAAACTGAATACAGAAAATACGGTACTGAAAAGGTTCTATAGCGTGTATTCAACCAATTTTACTTGTTAAGTAGAGTAAATAGAACAAGACACATCATCCGGCTGTGTAAAAGTTCTTTTGAGAAAGATCCACAAAAAAATAAGCCATGCTGAGTTTTTTGCCGGAGTCTTCTCAGTCCGAACCGGTGCCGCGGTGGTAGTAGTTAGTCTACAGTAAAAATTAGAACTAACATAAGTACCTCATTAAACTGAATAAATGAGTTTTGAGTTTGAGATTGAATTTGGGAAGTATTTTTCTCGATTAAACTTAACATTCAAATAAAAGATTTGTACCTTAATAAATGCAACTGCATCTCAAAAAAGTTGGACTGAGCAACGTAGGTACTTGGAGTGGGAGTTTTTAAATGGTATTTATGTGGTGTCTCAAATAGCAAGCCAAGGGCACAGATTTATTTAGTAATCTGTGGCCAAGGTGTCAAAATATAAAATATATATGTAGGTTTGTTTTGATTTTATTAAGATTGAAATACATCATACAAATTTTACTGTATATAATTTGTAAGTAAACTATAGCATAGGTATTTCACGACAATTACTTATAGTATTAACATCACGTACCAAGTCTTATTAGTCTCCAATTAAAATTATCATAGTTTCTGCGTTGTTTTGTTTCAGTTGCGTTGTGCGACTATTGTTTGTTACCTAAAGTATTAAAGTTGGTTATTACAGGGATAAATGTTTGAATTATTCTCTCACTAAAACTTCCGTCCGCTAACAATAGCCACACAGCTCATTTTGTATAATTATTGCTGATATTTTATCAAGTAAAATTTACAATATTACCATATTTGTTTTTACAATAAGGGCGCATCCACACTAGACACACTGTTAGCGGCAGACTGTTTGCTTCCAATTTGCCTCCCTAGAATTTTTAAACGGAGTGTCCATACCGCGCATAGTGTACGAAGTTTGCGGCGTTTCGCTTGCCGACTCATTCAGTGAGCGGCTGCTTCACAGCACGATACATTGAGTCAGCGAACGATAGGCCACTGACACCGCTCAGAGTCAGTCAGCGGATAGTCTGCTGCGGGAGTCTGGGGACGCGCTTTAAAGCAAATACAATGTTATTCTTTTGTATAAATACAAGAAAGTATACACATAAATATAATACACATACATTATAATAGTCCTAGATAATAACGTGGCTATTAAATAACCATCTCACAGTAATTAAATTGTTTGCTATTAGCTACCTATCGATTTAGTACCAGCTTCGATTTCAATAAGCAAATGGGTATGCGTCTTACTATACAGACACAGCTTTAACTACATACCTACTAAAATAGTGATGATAAATGTTCTTAGTACCTACCTGTATATTATTTGCAATGTTGTCTATAATTAATTCATAAGATTTTCGCTAAGTTTAATTTTAATACAAGGTTCCAGACATTTCAAGAGATACTTTAAAACTAGTAAATTAATTAACATTGCTTTCGCTACATGAGACTAGGTTAATTAGAAACATTTAATCATATTTGAAGATAATCTGACTACCTACTAACATACTATGATAGTTACTTACTTATTTTTAGCAGTAGACGTAATACTAGCTTACCCTTAGGTTAAACAATAACAGTATATATAAATAGGTAAGTACCTAACATATACTGGTATTTATTTACATCCCCAAATTTTAATGAATTGGATTACAGAAGCCCCTAGGAGCGGACAAATACGACGGATGGCAATAAGCTTGCCGGATTAATAATAGGGATGCATAATTAATGACGATACAAACTTACTGGTACGTGAAGTTGTCTTAAGTAACAGTATTTCGATTCATTTATACTTCAATTAACGTAGGTATATTTGAATTTTAGAGATCTATTGAAATTGAGAGATTTTATCATAAAATACCATTAGGAAACATAAGTACTTAGGTAATTTTTCTTATAGAAGAATTACTATTCTAAGCATATTTTATTATAAAAACCAGTCAAGTATTATACTATATAGGTAGTTCTTGTAAATATATGTTAGGTATATATAGATGAATAAAAGTTAAACCTAGTCTTAGAACAAACAGATGTCTTCAAATGTATAGCCTGGATTCGAGTCGAAACGAGACGATATATCCTAATAAATACTTGGTACTTTTTCATAATTTACGACAATACGCTTTGAGAATACAAAACCACTAGGTAGGCTCTTACAAATAGTATACGTCTTAAGGGTCACTTATAGGTTGGCGGCACGAGTGCAATTGAAGCGCTCACGTCAACGAGTTTGCCTTGATATCCCATGTCACCCTTTTCAAAGGCATGACACTCTTATTAAGGCGCTTCTCTCATTTCACACCCTACGATCAAAGGTACCTATGTATTTCTATAATTTACTAAATATTGTAAATTTGTCATATAATGTATTTATTGTGTAAGGTAGTCATCAAATATCCGATTTCCAAGAGATAGGTTAGGACTTCATTTAAATACTATACTGTTTTGTTATTACATTGCGGTCGACAGCGGTGAGTGACGACGATAAGTTTGTAGTGGGGGGTGAGTGCATCTTCTTGACGTAGTAACAGTTTAGTATTCTTTGCTTTGAGAAACATAACGAACAATGAATATATAATAATCAACTTTTAAAAAGAAAGTAAAACCTCCTTCAAAATAATATATGAGACCATCTTGCAGCTATACAAAACCCAACGCAAAAAAAATATTAAAATCGGTTCATAAGCAAAAAAATTATACGTGAACAAACTTTTAGAAAAATATAAAAAAAACACAGATGAATTTAGAACCTCCTCCTAATTTAAAAAGGAAGAATATTTATGCCCTGAAAATGTAGAAGAAAATCTTTATCTCGGAAGCATCTTATTTGTTACGGTGTATTGGACTTTTTCAGATATCTGTTAAAAAATGTAGCTAGTATTTTGTTATGTGCTGGAAAGAATCATATTTTTCAAAGCACGTTCGCACACGTTTAGGTACACATCAATTTATCATGTTTTCTTCGTGTAAAGACTATGTGAGTGCTAAATGATGACAGATGGTTTGTGTCCGACATTCACGTTCTTCTGGTTTTAAACAAATATTTATTTTAATAATAGTTCTGTTTTTCTCCAGGCTTTTTTTAATAATCATAATTGTATGTCTAGAAAAACTTATTTGTCCATAATGTATATCATTTAATTTGAATTTTAATATTCAAGTTAATTACCTAAATAAAATGTTATATTATAATTAAAAAGTATGTGAGTACCTAGTATTTAATTACCACTAATGTAGTAATTACCAACTTCAAAAACTGTATTCTAACTCGTATTCATAGTCTTTTTTTTAAAGTAAACAAACAACAAATTTTATAAAGACAATGGCATTTTACATCCCATTGCATTTCCTTATATATAAAGTCAGTGAAAATATTTTCAATGTATAAAAATTACCTACCTATTTTTGTAGACAATGTTGCGTTTGATACAAAAATTCAAACCGGGAGCCATCCGGAAACAGAAAATCAATAACTAGCCCAACTTTAACAGAATATTGGTAACTGTGGCTTCTAACATAAATTTATGGTTCCAACTTTTTTGTCGTTACGAGCATATGCTAACCGTTTTATACTACCTCATGTATAACTGTATTCGCCATTTTCCGATACAAAATTTTATGGATAATTCCATGCTGGTAGCTTTCACGTAAAGAAAATTTATGTACCTGCCAATATTGTAGGGCGCCGTAAATACGGAAACCAGTTTACGGACCGTTTGGAAATTTAAGGCCGGCCTCTGCACGATATAAATTTCATTGCTATTTATTTTATGACAAAATATCACAATAAAGTTCTAATATAAATTATCACCTGCAATAATAATAACTTCTAAGTAAAGGGCTATTTTGATTGCTGCAAATTTATGAAAAAAAATATTTGTCCGACTTAGTACATGCGTACATACACACTTTTATTACACTAAACCAATGCTTTATTTTATAAAATTCCTAAACATTCAACCCTTTTTTGTAAATTATGATTTAATTTAATAACAGGTAAGCCGACAGCGGTGTCTGGCTCATAATAATGTTACTAACGCATGGATAAGTTTAAGGGCATTTAGTAACAGAGTTTACAAAATTTTATTATTTTGCAATATTAGAGACAAATAAATCATATAGATAATTATTTAATACATTAAAAATATTAGTTATCATACGTTTAGTTTAAGAAACCCCTTTCAGAATGCATTTACACACATATACAAGCAAATATGTCAATGTATAAGATATAATATAGTAAATTTGCGACTAAAGCTTCGGTTTCGGCCGCACTTCATTATTGGGTTATGATTACTTAATTGTGCTGATTCTTTTTAATGGTATCGATTCTGTTATATTACGTCGATCAGGGAGAACCTTTAATTGACCCACACACAATTTAATAATCTGTCCAACTAAAATAAAATAGTACCTACCTACCTAAATCTGTAGGATTAAAATTTACCAATTGATATTGTTATTGATGAGTTAACTGACTTATCTGTTGCAAAGTAAAAAATGTAGGTACTAATTGCAGATACGAATATGGTGATAAATTGAATTTGAATTTGGCATATATTCAATCAACGTAGAATAGCGAATACCTACCAACCAATCACCAATATCATTATTAATGCAGGTTTATCGAGATTCAGCAACGAAACACAATTTGTGCCGTACCGTACATGTGACGCAGTGATAAGTTATACCATCCAATAGTACATGAATCAATCAGGAGAGCTGAATGGAAATCATACTAATAGTTGTTATCTACATAATATAATACCTAATATTATTTTGACAACCCTAAGCTTTACAAATACGTAACCGAAGCGTATTGAAATCAAATTTAAATCTATTTATCGTCCCAATAAATACTAATGGCTAATACTAATGCATTATAAAGTTTATATTCAAAGAAAAAGAAATGAAAACGGGATATAATCAGACAATATTTTGATTCATTATAATTAGTCATTACCTAAGTCTAATAATTATACTTTATATCTACTCTGAACAGAAAATTCATTTACTTATATTAATAATAACTTGCCTATAAAAAACAAATAAATTGACAACAATATTCATTATATTAGCAGTGATAAAAAATAAATTTGCATAAACCGCCCAAAATCCAATAAACTTGCAAAGATTTAGACGAAATTGATTTGAGTGGAACAAAGGAAACAGATATGAAAATGCGATTTGGGTCTAACCAGACAACAAATTTACTGCGGCGTCAGCTGATCCAATGGAAATTTGAATGGAATCGCGTAGGTAATACTTTCCACAGGTTTGTGCCATCAGATACGATTGAAATCAATGTGACGGTATTAAAAAAGAACATTTACTAAATGGGGCTGAAAATGATTTTCAAAGAGAAATATTCGCAAGTTTGTGCATTTTCATAACATAGTTTTACCTATGCACCAACTACGTAGCACAATTTTATAATATAATTTTATTGTTTTATGAATCTATTATTTAAAAAAATGATTGAATTAACTCGTTATCTGTTTCATTAATTCTAAAGAAATAAGTGTGTTTACTTTAGGTGAAGTTTCTAAGATTTTCTTTCTAGTTTTTCATATTTTCTAAGTTTTGTGTTTTTCACTTACCGGTGTGCTCTAAGGTTTATGTGTATACCACCTTTAATTTTACTAGCAGTTTATATTACCCCTATTTATTTTAAAGTTAAAATGTAATATAATTTCTTAAGTTTCTCTCATTTTCAGCTGAAATCCATTGAATTATAAAAATATTTAAAACTTAATTAGAGGTTTAATCGATAATGCAAATCCATTTATGTTCATGCAATCTACTGTGCAAATAACATTGATCAGCCGTCATCGAGTGTTTGCAAGTGCTTTAATACCATACAAATAACTATTTTGCTAAATGGATAATTTAACCACTGTTGCTACAACATTCCTTTGTACGAGGATAATGATAATTCATTAGGTTACTACCTACTCCAAATTGCAATTTTGTAGTTATCAAACATTGCTATTTTCAAATTTGTTTAAAAAAAATAAGCTTTTGTAAGTAAGCTCACAAAAAAAAACAATAAAATACTGTAAATACTACACTATATTAGATAGATGCAAAAATAATCAATTGTGCGAGTAATTAAATCCTATCCGATTGTAAGTTCAGATTTATTAAACTTGATAATGTTCGTGTTTTTTTACACTAAAATACTATTCAGAGGTACCTGTATGAGCATAACATTTTTTTGTTATCACTACTTTTTAAAGTCCTGAAAACCAGCAGAAAGGTTTTGCATTATTCATAATATTTTATTATTCTGAAACAAAAAATTGTACCCTCCAATAAAAGTTACAACAGGGTTAACAAAGTTTCCTTTGCTATAGACACTTAATAGCTTTACGGTTGTACTTCTTAAATCCTATTTGTTCTTTTTACAGCCTATCTTCTATTAAAATAAATAGGTATGATTGTAAGAAGGAAGAAGTTGTTAAACACGATCAAAGTTTTGCAATAAACGTATTTTAACTGCTTACTAGAACGTTCCCTTACCTACTTACCCGTTATCGTAGCAATTTATTTATATTACCTTCTATCAAAGTATCTATACATACATAGTATACCTATATTATACTGTCTTTTTTGTGATCTCGAAACTCTTAGGGATTAATTGTCCTCATCATTATGAACATATTCTGGATGTTAAAAAAGTCCAAGAATCATAAAAATATTGGAAGGTATAAAGTCTCCCAAACAGGGAAATTCATGGCACTGTGTATTTGCATTTTCTTTTTTTTCCATAAAATCCAGGGTCTACGGTCAAATCACATTCCAAAGGAAATTCCGGAACGAAAATTACATTTTATTGTTCACTATTGCTTGTAGCTCTGTTGGTATAAAGAAAATATTTGGATTTAAAATCGTCGTGATTATCCAGGATTTTAATCATTAATGAAATTGGAGGGCTTCTTGTGATGGCTCGTTTTGGTTTCAGGCCGAAATGAGAATAGTCGTAGACGCCGCTATATTAAGCAAAAGTGTTTGTAGCGAGCCAAAAAGAAACAATCTTTGATATTAGGTTTTTCATAACTTTCTGTATTATTCATTCCGTTGAATTTATATTCACAGCCCTCTTCTACTTTACCTTTTTACATTTTTTACTTGGAAAGAAAAGAAAATATAGTACCTAATAATTAAAAAATGGGTTGGTGTATGATAGGATGGTCATTTTTGAATATACGAAATTTACATTTTACTTACAAAACAAAATACCTATAAACATAAGTTTAACATAAAATTCACGTAAAGTAAGCTCTAATATTTATAAAAGTTCGGTAGAAATGGTTTTTGAAATACGGTTTTGTTATCGATTCAAACGGGTATCACAAATCTCACTAGTTCATAACACTACAATGGACATTCCAATATAAATTTATATCTTCTATTCTGCTGCATTCTGTGAAGATACATATCGGATTGTGACAGGGAATGTGGAAAAAGATTTCGAGCTGAATCGAGCTTTATAAATGCCGCACCCGACCGTTCAGGATTATGAAAGTTTGTCGCAGTAGGTATTGGCCTATTAAACAATTCCAATCTCCGGAGGATTATGTCGGATTTGTAAACATATGGTTTGGTGTAATGTCTACAAATGAAATGATTTTACAATAATTCCATTTTAATACGTTTGACACGTAAATCGTTACTATTCACTGATTTATTGACAACTAGTTTTTGCCACACCTGGGTTCCTGAGGATCTTATAATGTAAAAAAAATATATCTACGTAGGTACCAAGTTTTATTGAAGTTTGTTCAGTCGTTGATGTGTGATTGATTCACAAACATCCAAACTTTCACATTTACTTCATTATAGTATAGTAGGATAGTAATAGTTAAGTACGATAAGATACACCCTATTTTACACATTATTTAGTAAATAATATATAAATTGCAAGAAAAACTTAAAGTAATTTGTAAGGAGAGTATGTTCTAGTGCACAAAAACCGCGGTCTGACAAATTGATGTCAGAACTTTAAATTCATTGCTTAGACGAACTTTGTTTGATCTGACTAGAGCTTTCTCCTAATGATTCTCCATTCCTACATTTGGTTGGCTCTTTAGGTACTTGAAGATCGGTTTTTTGAATTATTTTTATGGATACAAGTTTGCCTGTTCTTTCAAATAAGCCCAGTTTTCATTGTGGATTCTTTTGTTTCGCTTCTATTCGACAAAACCTACCAGTTGATCTGCTTTTATATATTTTTTTTTAATTTATAATGTTTCAATTTTACTTTAAAACTAAGTAATTGAGCCAATTAAGTTTATTATGTGATTATTTATAGAGCTATCCTTTTCTATAACTACTTCATAAAAAAAGATGAATAAAACTTAAATCAGTCATTAAATTATATACTATTTACCGTCTCCGGCAGTTAGACGCTTACAAATAAGATTTTAGTAAATTTATTTTGTGTGAAATTCCATTGTATTGAAATCATTATGCTATATAGTTTTTTAAGATGTTGTACCTATATGAATATTACACCATATTATATGTGCAATATATGAGTATCCCTGATACCAAGTAGCCTGGTTATCCATTTTAATGTATTAATAACCCAACCTTTGTTGTTACCGCTGAAATAGAATATTTATTAAACATTATTTTTATGTCCATAATCGCAGGACAGCCGTAAATCATGTTTCATTGTATATCTTTTGTATTTAATACGAGCCATCTGTGAGTTTTTACGAATTCAATTTTATTTTTATGGATAACATACATTATTTATTTTATAGCTGTCATATACCGTGCGTAAAAAATATTCTTTATTTTATTAACATTCATGAAACATGACAGGTCGCCCTTTACCTACAACGTTTCTGTTTATGCCATATACTTTGCCAACCTCAACCTATACTTCTTTCTTCTTTGTCCGTCCCTGTTCCCATTATTTGGGGTCGAGTCTCCTCACTTTTTGGCGCCAAGTTAGTCTGTCTTGGGTTGTCGGTTCTGGCAATTGGGCTACTTTGAGGTCTCTTTTAATATTTAACCATCAGGTCGATGGCGGGCGACCTCTGCCTCGCTTTACTTCCGGTAGATTGAGGGCAATTTGTACCACATGGTTTTCGCTGCGTCGTTTTACGTGTTCGTACCATCTGAGACGGTTTTCAGTCATCTTCTCTATCACTGGTGCCACTTTAAAGCTACGTCGCACATATTCGTTACGAACTCAGTTTAACCTCTCTCTGTGTAACCTCAACCTATACACACATGGATAACCATTATAATTTAATATCATATTTATGAAATTGTAAACAATTTTGGAAATTTTCATGGATCAAAGAATGAAATCGCGAGTTATGGCTTATATCATTTTCTCTGAACTCGCAAGCTGATAAGATAATGTGCATGATGCGATGGCATGATATTTAAAGTTAGGTTCAACCAAATTACCTTATAATATAGAATGTTACATGGCAATGCAATAGTCTACCTACTGCATTCGGCGGCAGACATTATATCAGTATACGCATAGCGTTACGACGCTATGCTACGGGGCTACAATGCTACGACGCTACGACACGGTTACAAAGACCGTTTGTGTCTACAAACAGTAAGGTAAAGTGCTGAGATTTTGCTTGCGGCTTAGGAAACACAAGTTGTTGTTTACATACATATGTATATGTGAGTTAGTAAAAGTATCTTACTATGCTACACACATGATAAAATA
The DNA here is from genome assembly GCA_963555595.1 of Tethea ocularis. Lineage (NCBI taxonomy): Eukaryota > Metazoa > Arthropoda > Insecta > Lepidoptera > Drepanidae > Tethea > Tethea ocularis. The sequence continues at coordinate 6,671,918 of OY741966.1, forward strand.
AAGTAAATAACACTCAGTATATGTACGGTTTATAATTTTATTGGTTGGTGAAACGTTTATTTAAAAAAGTGGACAAATATTTTGTTCGGTGTATAAGACTAAATACAGCAAATAATTAATATCAATAACCTAACAACTTTTTAAACAGCCTGAGCAAAAGCATTTATTAGAAGTTACAACAGTTACAATTTCCACTAAGTAAAACTTCTAGTGAAAACCTTAAATTGCACTTAGAAATGAGCGCGAGGCTATGGCTATGGGGTTGTGTTTTTAATACTTTAATTATCTGTAGATAGTCAGTTAGACATATTATGATAATGTATATTTTAATCTTTAATTAGAATATTGAACTTTTTTGAATTTTTTTGTAATATTATATATTGTATGTATGTATTCTGTGGTTTTCCCAAAAAAACCATTTTAAGGTACTACTACACTTTAATGTCCTTTTAATCTACAATTACTCAATCAGAATCACCTTGTATCATAACCCGTATGAAAAAATATTTTTAAGGCAGTTAACGGTGATTAAAAAATTAATTAAATGAAAGGAATTTTACTGTTATCATAAAACATAAAGTAATAAAGGTATATTTCTACTGTAGGTGAAAGTAATTTTACATAGTATTCGTGAGTCGCTCGTAGCACGCGTTAATGTATAATGTTACAATTTGGAGACCGCAGTTTGCGAGCGAAATCGCGCAGTGAGAGTTTTCAGTCAGGAAATTAAAGTTCGCAGATTTAAACCACACATGGCGCGGGCACTCTTTAAAATATTCAAAAAGTCTGTTGTTTTTATACAAAAAGAGTAAATAAATGGACAATACCCATTTATCTGAATAAGCATTTTATAGTCTATAGTTTAACAATAAACTCTCGTAAACAAAATATCCACAGATAATATAAGTCCTTTTTGGTAGTTTATTTCTATTATCAATGGAACGTCATTAAAGTGAGCCAAGAATGTTAAAATGTTTTTTGATAAAGGTGTAGTTTTTATTCACAAAGAAAAAAAATATTTATAGGTATTATTGCCGCATTCTGTCGTATTATATGACAACAATAACGGAAATTTCAAATTGTACATTAATCATACACGAAACGTTACAAATTTGTGTCATTCCCGGGTTGCCCCGCGGTGTTCTGACGTTACACAATAATTAATGAACCTATCCACCAAACAAGTAATTAGGGTCTGGGTCATCACCATTTTTTATAGTCATTCCATGGCAACATTTTATTAAGCAAAAATATGGATGCCAATCCACATCTTCGCTCTGTTGGGCTTCATTTACATAAACAGACAATCGGAATAACAAAAGATGTTCTGATGAAAACTCATTGTCATAATTTTTCTCTGTCTGCTTGCCAAATAAGTCTTCTTATTAGCTGCGTCAATAAGAATCTTCGCGTTTATTAAAACTGTGGAGTAACTTATTACTTTTTTGTTTCAATTTCAAATAATAAATCGTATTACCTATCTGTGAGTGAGATAATTTATCATTCATATTAATGAAGTCATTGACAAAGCATTTTGAGCCTAGTGAAGTTATAATCAAAGTACCTACCGTTCAGCCGTAAGTGAAAATTTTCCATTAAATTTGTTAAATTGATTTCATAAAATAAACAGGATGGCATGGCACGCATCGGATGAAATAAAATCATGATAATAAATTGAATGATAACCGACACTTTAACGTGGGTACTGTTCATTTTCCAATAACCTCATATATTAATTAATATATTAAATGAGTCTGAAACGCTGTCCATATGTCATTGTGAGTAATGCGAGGGTCAATTAATGTCGCTAACAATGAGCTATGATAATATTTCGAAATTGTAATTACATATTTAAGTAACGATTTTTTAATCTACTAATGATTTGAAATAGTTTCTCCGCGATTCGAATTTAATCAAAGCTATATTTTAACTGGGTTTTATAATATTCACACTATGTATGTTTGTCAGGTGAAGTTTATGCTACCAGAGGCTACCAACTTTTGTCCTTATAAAAACCTCACTTTTATGTTACTTACATAAAAGTGAGGTTTAAAAACAACATTTAAAAAATATTGACGTAATGACTTTTGTTGTGATTTAGATTTTTTCAATTAGAGGTATTTGTTATTGATATATTAGACTTTATTTATGTAAATAATTGTAAATATGGATTTAGTTTTTAATTTAAATTTATTAAATATTAACTTTTGTTAGTGAAGGTCGCGGGTTCTATTCCTACAATGAGATGATAATATCATCTCGTTTCGGTGCGTAAGTAAAACATTGTGCGAAAATATTTGCACTGCACCTCCGTACTTTGTAATACCATCTTGGTAGCTGCCAAACTTATGTAATGAGTTGAAAACCTATTCTCATACAAGCATCTACCGCTCACCAACTTAGGAACGCAAACTGAATAAATATTTGCTCAGAAAATACCTATGCTATTTTAACTCCCGGGTTGTCACTCTGATTTGATTGAATTTGTTTAGATTGCCTATCATTCATACTTCTTCTTTACCTCTTATTTATTTTTAATAATTCCAATTGTGATTTCTTGTCCATGTACTGTAATGAAATCAGATGAAATGCAGACTTTGCCACTAGTTGTAAATGGTTTTATGCGAGCAGTGTTCACAATAGAAGCCTTACTTAGCTTGTAAGTTGACACAGGAGTTCAATTAAGTTAATTAGTTAGGGTCTTCTAATCGTGGTATACAGGAATAGTTTAACATTAAAATCACATTGATTGATGTTTTACTAAAAAAATGATAATTAATTCGTAACCTTATTGAAATTTAATCCTTACAAATTTTATAAATGCGAAAGTAGTTGTGTCTGTCTGTCTATTACCTTGCCTAAGCCGCTAAACCGATTACGATGTTTGATACGCAGATAGCCTATGATATGGAGGACATAGGCTATTATTGGTCTTTCAATATAATAATAAACAGTTATACAGAATAAGAGAAACGCTTTTAATAAACTTTTTGATTGTAATAATATTAAACACAACATTTTCATTAATTTAGTCTACCTGTATAGATGTATATCAAACAAAATGATACATGTACTCGTAGGTACATGACTTAATAATATGTAAATCAAAGCTAATTCATAGATCATGTGCAGATATCAAGGTAATTCCCACTTAATAACGCTATCGATTTACATACCACTAATACCATACAAAACATCATTAATATTATATCAGCTTTGCCATATTACTGTCATGCTCATAATCACATTGCGAGATGGTAATCCTGAAAATATGGATTAGAAACAACTGTGTGTAAGCTGGTCGTAATGGAAATTAATACAGCCGGCTTTTCAGTTTATTGACGTAGGTATTCACTTCAAACTTTTTGAACCTACGTTCTGTTTGAGCGACAGATTGTTAATTGGGTATATACTCGCACATTACAAGTACATTACCATAGAAATGGAGATGAGTAAAACGGGTAAGACGTAATAATACGTATTAAGTATCTTGTTTTGGGTACCTTTCACCTTCAACTGCTCGTCTCTTTTGTGAAAACTCACGCTGATAATTTCCTAAGAACACAAACATTTTGAGTGATCCCAAAGCCTTGTTTTCTGGCTCTTGTTCTATAAAATAACGAATAGCATATAACCCAATGGGAACCAAATTTAAATATCAAATTCTTGAAAACCCAGAGGATGTTGCGACTTGTAAACAAATCTCGTCGGTTGAAGTGCTCGTGGTTTAATAGAGATGCGTCGGTTTGCAGCAGATGGCGGCACAGTGTCCTCCACACGCGTGCCTGGCATAATTGAGAATCTCCTGCAATCAACGCACGCTTGTCAATTAATTGCCATTGAGAACACGTTTGTGGTTAATAGGTTATTATTCAACATAGCTAAAGCTGTATGCTTCATTTGCCAATGTGTTTATAGGATGGAAATGTCAGTAAGTACCTTTGTAGGTATATTGATAAATAACAGGCTTTAGAGAACTATTGAAGCGGTATAACTTTAATTACCTACCTAGCATACCACAAACTCAATGTTAGTCAATTAGCTACCTTAAATATAATTAACTGATTTTCAGCAGTTACTAAATTCCTCATCGCTATTTAGATTATTTACCCAATCATTTATATACGAGTATATTGCAAATATTTGTTTTTTCTCATTAAAATTTAGCAAACAGATTAGCCATTAGTTATATTCTAAGGAAACGCTAAGAAAGTTTTTTTTTACAAATTCAACACCTAGTGTGAAAATAAGGGATCGCGGCGTGAAAAGCTAGTTATTTTACCAAATGAATACAAAAAAAATGCAATTAATTAAATTAATTAATTTACTAATTAAGTACCATATTGTGATCGTATTTTTTCTTAAATTTTGACAGTTAGGGTATGTTTGTCAACCGGAATGACATGAGGATTCTTAGAATACCTACCACACACTTTTAAATCGCTTCAAGAATATACATTTTATAATTAAGAAATAGACAAACATATCTGACTAACTTTTCATTTTTTTTAGGCAGCCGCGTGTAACAAAAATACGGACAGTATAGGTACTATAGATAGGGTTAACATCGCGTCACATTGGCTAAGCTCAATTTAAATGACGTGAATTCCAACGGGGATACGGGACGTGCGACTTGAATTGGTTTTCCGTAAAGATCGTTTTCAAAATTAGTTTTGCCAGTGTGAACGCGATCAAACAAGTTAGCTCGCTAAAAGCAAATCCACGTGTGTGAATTTTAGCCAATTTAATTAATTCTAAAAGCGTCAAGGGCTATCTGCTCGTGTGTATTTTTGTAGAAATTCATATAAAATGCTTTATTTGGATTTAAATAATTGGTTTCCAAAAGTCTAGAATTAGGGATGATTTTACAATGGCTAAATAAGCGTAATCAAATTTGTATAGGCTTACCGGAAGAAAAGCTTACATTAAGTTTATCTAGCGATGAAAAATAGGGCTTAATACCTAGTCATTGTTACACAATAGGCTAGAAAAATTAAAGCTGAGAACAAAAGACAGTATATATTTTAGCAACACAATTTTTTAAAACAACAAAAAATATATACCTAAATATTCTAGTGCATAATTGTGAACAATCATCATGAACACTAACCTCGACGCTGGTATGACAGACATCTTTCTGAACAGGTGTTCAGCAGCAGAGCGTAAATCTTGATCTTGCATCAAGCTGACCATTGCTTTCTCACGCTTTTCAAGTTCCGCTTCCTCTGCTACCATGTCACCCTCGAGCGACACATTTACACACTGAACATGTACTATAAATTATTATCTCAATACAGCAACACTAATCAATCGAAACAATTTTACTTCGGAACCAGAGCTACTTATAATATCACGAATTATTAAGGTTTACTAATGAAAAGTTTAAATACAATAAGGTACTGATATCAAATCAGCTACTTTTTATTAAATGTCAAAAAGATATTGTATAATCATGGGGTTTTGTAAGCAACAGCAAGTTCCAAGGCAAATAATCACCATGTGTAGACCTTATACCTTCTACACATGGTTATTATTTGCCGAAACTTGACAAATAACCGTATATACCTCTGAAATTTATTTCTTGGGCGTATCACGATAACCTCTTCAGTACCGAACATTGCTGTGATATAATTTATACTCTTGGCAGATAGCCAGTTTGTTGCTCGAATGAGTTCATAGTCTACATAGATTAACCAAAAGATTTAAGACTGATTGAATCTTACATACGTTAGCTGTGCGGCAAGCATTTTATTTTGGAACTAGCTGTTACGCGCGGTTTCACTCGCATTCCCGGGATAAAAAGTAGCCTAGAACCCTCAGGAATAATGTAGCTTCCTATTAACCATATTGCTGTAGGTAAAATAAGGTTCATTTGTCATCTCATCATAAAATTAACCATAGATCATTGTTAAAAGTAAAGTATTGAGTGCTGTCGTCTATTCATATTAGAAAAAATCTTGTAATAAAGTTGAAGCACAAAATTCCGAGAGATTTAAATAATAAATATTTACGCAAATAATTACAAGTCTACGAAGATATACTGATACAAGAGATTTACAACTCCTATTAGTGAATCGAGATGAAGTAGTTTTAGTTTCAGAATTCAATTTAACCTTCGAAAGTTTTAATCACTATTCTGTGAAAGTGCTTTGTAATATACAAGTCCTCCGAGGGTAATACCGTATCAAAGAACGGTGCGATGTCGGTGAAGCCGTAGGAGTGAGCCATGCCAGCTCCCTCTATTAGCACTGCCCGAGCTTCTGGTCTATTGTTTTGAAGCAAATGACAGCGAGCCAAAAGAAATGATGCATTTAACAGCCATATCCGTTGATTTGATGTTCGAGCCTCTGTAATTAAATTATTAATTAAAAAAAAACAAATAAAATTGAATTGATATTCAATTTAGAATTTTCGAAACATATAATAGAGAGTTGAATCAAGCTTTTATACCAGTTAGACATTTAGAAGCAAAAAAGCGTGCTCTATGTGCTTGTCTAGTATCGACATGCAAGCGCGCGAGTTCATGGAGCAAGAAGCAGCGTTCGGACGAGCGCATACTCTGCGATAGCGCTCGTTCTAGCATACGCAGACGTCGCCTATGAGAAACATAAAGTTCAGGGAATATACTCGATGGGAATAGAGTGGTTTGAAAAATATGTTCTAAGTTCAAAATACTTTGCTTTACTTTAGAACACGTTTTCTAAAATAATGTTAAAATATAAAGACGATCATGATATGAAAGTTTATAGCTCACGTTGCATAAAGTTTCTCGTGTGAACGAGCTAAGTCAAAAGTATAATATCATCGATTTACTTGAAGTCGCGCGGCGGTGCTGGCGGGCGGGCACGGAGCACTGAGTCACGGCTTGGCTCACGTGACACCGACATACCAAGAAGAATAAATGCCCGTTTCTCGCGATCTGACTCGCTCATAGTGACTCGAACACGTTTCTGTACATAAAATAGATACTTATTCTTAACTTTCTTGTTATACGTGACAAACTTTTTTTGGTCTGATTAATCTATATTTTGTTTTTACCTGATCCAAAAAGGCGTTCGCGACGATGTCGTACAGTTTTTGAAGAAACTTTTCCTTGGTTGGTAGTAGGTTAGCTGGTTTTCTGGATATTTGTTCCATGGCGAATTCTGCATTTTCGAGGCATTTGGTTGTTTCTTGTTGGTCATGCATGATTTGTGCTGCCCGCACGAGTCGTCGTGCATCAGTGATGTGCTGGCGTTGGGCGCGCGACACTTGTTCCTTGCGCGCACGTGAGAGTCTTTCACGTGCTGCCGCCTCAGATGCACGCGCAGCATATAGTGGCCGCCTCTCACGTAGAACAGACTAACAAAAATAGTTAATTGATTAAAAACTCTCCAGTTGCAATAAATAGAGTCATTTTACATAAAATGGATGGACCAAAAAAACGATATCAAAAAATCACAATTTATCAGTCAAGCTATTTAAATTAAAGTTTCTAACATTAATTAAACACTCAGACACTACACAAAAAGTTCACGACTATTTCTAGAATACAAAATAATGGTTAGTCAGTTGGTGAGTTCGCGGAATGTTGTTTTATTCAGAAGATAAGCTTAATAGCAATATAGGATTTCCGGTTCGAGCCTCCGAAGCGGTGGTAAATTTTTTGAATCCGACATTTATTAGCGCTGTTTTGCATTTAGCTTCGTACTTGATTTTATCCAACACCGTGAATGAGGTCAACAACAACCGGTAAGCATATTATGCAGGCTTTGTACATACATACTTGTCGATTTTCTACATCAGCTAACGCCTTGGTGGCTAGCTCTTGAAGTTTCTGCGAGGCTTGTTTATTGGCCGAGACCAGTCTCTCGTCCTTACATAACGCAGTTAAGAAATACTTGTCATGTGCCATTCGCTCCAAATATTTCGAAGCCATTAGTCGGGAGATTTGTTCGGTTCTTTGTTTTTCCGCTCGAGATATTTCTTGGACCTAAAAAAGGTATAATAAATATTTCCATTTAGATTATAATTGTTTGAGTCGTATGGGTCATAATTTAATACCTGATGAGTAGGTGTGGGTTGCATTCGACTGTGACGTATTGGAGTTTTTAGTGCATTAGCATCCATGGATTCTTTTTTCAACTCCACACGGCGCACCAGCGTGACAGCTGCTGAAAGCACTTTGCTAGCGCATTCACCGACGCATTCTCGTACCTTAAAATAAAATCACAATGATGTTCTAATTTTTAGAATCCACTACATGAATAACCAAGATAAAAGTCACCTTGATATTTTTATATCTATGTAACCTTTATGTTTTCGCTCTAGAAGTGTATCTTAGTCTTATAACTATCTCTAAAAAATATTTATGTACTTGTATAGAAAAGTAAATGTTGAGAGCCTATATAATAAATGTACAAAGTTCCTAAACAAAGATTACCGTTTCTTCAGCATGCCTAGCACATTCGGCAAAGTTGTGGAGAGATCGTCTCTCGCACCTGCCTCGGTGAGTCAAAACTAAAGCCCGTTCGAATGCACACTTCTCGTACTCCGTTTGCGCTCTAATTTGCAACGCCGACAAGTTATTTGGTTCCAATTCTGTAATAGGTACTTAAGTATTAGTAGGGAAGGATATTTTACCTAAAACTAAGGTTTTGTTTGTATCCCCGAAATGCATAACTATTCAGGGTTATTTTTAATTCTCTCGCATTACTTTATGAAGTAAACACATGTCTTTTACAGGGGGACAAATCTAAAATCGCGTTTCTTTTACTATTTTATCTACTCTCATATCGTAATGTTCTAATTATGAAATCATAAACAGTACTTTAATGACCCACTTTATGCACACCCGTATATAATGAAATTAAAAAATTATATTATAGTACAGTTCTTCCCAAGATAATGCTATAAAATAACTAAAAAAAAAAATCTATTAAAGTATAAGTTTTTGGACCAGTGGCCAGAGACACTCATAATGTTTTTTGGGTTTTAAAGGTTTTAATACTTCAATTACTATCAGTCAACTTGTCAAACGAAATAATAAAGAAAAAAACAATATAAGTGGCCAGACATGACTAAACAATTAAACGTAGTATTATATTCTCTTTGTAAACAATTAGGAATCAATCAGTATCAGTTTAATTTTAGATGCAAATTTACTTTGTCTGTGGTCGCGTATGCGGTAGAGATTTCGACTTAGGAGATTTTCCCCACACGGGTTTGGGCGCCATGATGATTAATGTTTGTTTATTTTATTGATTTTTTTGCATACATATTTTATTTTGGCCAAAAATTACATTTAAATAGCAGTGATACTAAGGTGAAATAAACTTGGATCTGAAATTGTGGATGTGGCAATGGAAATGACGAATAATCGATACCCGTAAGTCATGAAAACCTATGACAAAATATTATCGATATTTTACCTTTAAATTACATTATTAGATGAGTTTAGATAAAGTACTGTATGATACTGCACATAATTAGGTATTAAAAACTCGTGAGATACTATTAAGAACCTCGCCTACGGCTCGGTACTTAAACTCACACTCGAATTTTAACAACTCCTATTATGCAACAGTATCATAAACTGCTATTTCACTTACTTGTTGTATGTGTAACCGTTTTAAATTATTCGTGTCCGTAGCTACCACCATAGACCCACATTGTAAATGAACCGATAAGCAATAACACACATATTTAAATATATTATACTAAGTATAGGTATATAGGTACCGGTAGTACCACGAAACTTCAACGTTCTACGGCTACGACCGTAGAGCCGTGTAGCAGTCGTGCCATAAAAAATACCATCATAACTATGTTTCAATATCACTACGTATTATGATATAAGTAATTAATTTTAAATATATATACTTTGATATTATGTAAGTTAACTTAAGTGAAGAAAGCCGTATTGGAATATACACTAACGACAAGCACCGTCAAAGGTTTTTAGTTCCCTCAACCATATCCATGGAGACATACTAATAATTGCTAATAATAATTTAAATTTAAATCAACTAAAGATAAGATAAAGGTAATTTAATGAATGTATGCGTAATACCACATATTATATGCATTATTAATATGCACTCTTTAGTAATGTTGCAAGTATTCTCAATTTAATTGATGATCTTGTTGTGGAATTTAAAAAGAAGGTTTTCTCAACGGAACATAAAACGGGTTAGCACGGTCTTTAGCTCTATATTACGAAGTGCTAATGCAGGTACATAATTAAGAGGGAATGTACCAGTGGCCCGCGCTGCGTCTGCCAAAGCGTCGGAATAATGCGTCGTTTTCGCCCGCGCCAGACTACGGCCGAGCAGGGAACGGACGTCGGCATCCTGCAAACAGACCATTTGTATAAAATTACACTTCTCAGAAGTATTTCAAAGAAATATTTTTCTGTTATATACTTACCTACTATTTGATTGAAGCCTTGTAATAAGGATATACCTACTATATTATCTCCAAGTTAATTTAAATTTATTTCTGGCAATTTCGTGATACTTATCTATCCAAATATAAATTAATTCTAATATTTTCATACCACCTGCTCGACAACGTCAAATTATGGCATGCAAACCTAACCTAAAGTATGTCATTAGAGCCTCTGGGGCAATAATATTGAACTGAATCCCGCTGGTGCATAATGTGATTTGAATTATGGAACATCAACTAAACAATTCGTATGAAAGATCTTACAGATACGGGCATTGATAAGAGAGTACTAGCACCCATAGCTGTGCCCTAGGATAGGTAGAACACAAAAAAAGAAGAAAAATGGTTTTTCATTCTCTCATATGAAAAAAAAAACGGTGTTGTAATTTTACTCCGAAGATTTTTATTGTCTCGTAGTGGGTATGAAAAGTAGAGTATTCACCTCGAGGATACCTAAAACCTGTCTTCATCTTGAAAGGCTGTACCCCTCGCTTCACTCAAGACTCAACATTATTTCCCTCGCATCGCTCGGGAGCTAACTCTATAGTCTCTCGTTACAATCAGGATCTAATATACCGACATAAGACACTACATTATCCCCTTGGTGCATAATCTACTATTAAGATGTCGTAAACTCAGTCACATTTTACATGGATTTATTTTAATATGTGAGCATGATGTGAGCTATCCTAGTGCTTTCGAAAGCGGCAGGCATTCGAAACTGTACTCACATTTTTAGTTTCAGAGCAACATGAAATGATAGTTGGTACTCGTTAAATAGTTAAACTTAGACAACATCCCAAAAGCAAACATTATCAACGTTAAGACTACGTCTAATTGCATGTTTACTAGCTGGAAATGGAATCTGAAGCTGTTTGTTTTGCACTAACTCACATTCCATCGGAGTGCCTCGTTGTAAGCTTGTATAGCTTTCTCGAATTGCTCCAGGCGTTGTAAGTAATTCCTGAGGAAGTAAAAGTGCTTTAGGATAGTTTATCTTTATTTTATGTATCGTAAAATAGTTTTTCTTAGTCTGCGGTGGATTGTTGATTATCACAACAAAACTACAATCATCAACTTTAATTATTTACCGGATAGATAAATCAAAGCATCAACAAAATGTTCAAATTCATAAAAACCGTAAGTATTTTCAATCCTACTTTGAGTTGAGTTGGAAAATAGAATTACTTTTGTATAGACTTATCTAGGTAGGCTTATCCATTGAAAAAACGATCTAATGGAATAAATATATTCCTTACTATAAATATGAAATATGAATACACCGTGGAAACACGACAGTTTCCACGGTGATGATGTGGCCAAAGGGTAAAGAAAGCCTACAAAATGAACTTGTCACAACATTCAGCACTTACTACCATAGTAACAGTTATAATCATCTAGTTGGCCTTTACTACTTGGCTACCAAGTACATAAAAGAAGGAGATGATGAAGCATAAAAAAATTGCACGATCAACTGAAATGGAATTTTGGATTTAGGATTCGAACCCACGACCTTTGTCACAGCATTCAACGTCACACACTGAGCTATCATCGCCTTATCTATATCAAATAAATGCACTGCGTCTATATAGGTAGGTAAATTTGGAAAATAATAGCTGTTTAGGCCTTACTTAACGCTTAATATGCGTGTTCCACATTCAACATACCCGCGCTCTCTGAATACTGTAACTGCATTACATATGGGTCTTTCTTCCGGTACAAATTTCTTCCGCATGTTCCGAGTTTTGCCTTTGTCTGGCTTGGCTTGTAATTGTTATCTAGGATAGAACTTGTATGCATAACAGTGGTTGCTATGTGTGACGTGTATTTGTAATCTAGGTGACCTAGATCTATTTAGTCAGCCCAAATAATATGTTGTTGTTAAATTACATAGTTAATGAGTTATTGGTACATCCCGTACTTTAGACGAGCATTTAAATACATAAAAAAAAATGCGTAGTAGCTTCTAGGCTTAATATATTAGTAAATTGATTGCAACGAAACGGCTCGGACGTTCACGCAACGTTTCAGTCACACTTTCCATGGAATGAGCTCCTCATTGCGTCTTTCTACAGTGCTACAACATCGAGTTCTTGAAAGAGACGTTAATTTTTATATGGTTACTTTGACGAAGCTCATTAAGGTGATGTCACCTAATGAAGTCTATTAAAATGGGGTTTTTTATAGCTTTTAAACACCTATAAAAATTCATATTTATAATGAAAATATTGTATATTTTAATATGTATATTTAGATAAAGAAAAAAAACTTTAAATCTTGATTAAGATTTTAAAAGCAGTTGTACTTTTATTGTCTATTTTCTTTGAAAATAAAAACATGCTACAAAATTTCAAACTCTACCACATACATAAATTTTTAAAGATTTTTTTACCTTTTTACGTTTAGCTAGCTTGATTTTACTTCCGCCAGTATTCATCAGAACGTCATGGAGGATGGACCTGTGTCATTTTAAAACTCAAACTCAAAACTCGTTTATTCAGTTATACCGAAAATTTACGATATGGCAGCGCCTTAAAGCTAAAAACATTTAGCCCATTTATAAGTTCCGAAGATATATTCGCTTGGTTATATGAAAACAATTTTTTTTCTTTGAACCATCACAAATATAAAGACGACGTTTTTAATTCAAACAAATTTATTTCATCATATTTTCCATAGAATTGTCGTTTGAAAACTTGTTTAATGGAAGTCAAGCGTAATAACTGTACAGATCTTTGTTGTTATGCCAATTGAATATGAAACAGATCTTTTCTCGTTCCTATTTGATCTATCGAAGTCTCTCATGTGCATCGTAAATGCGCGTCTAAAGATATAGTGTAGGTATATTACATGGTGATAGGTACAATAACACTATCTATTTATTAAATCTACTCAGGGCATAAACTCATTTACCTAGTTAATTAACCCTGATAAGGATTTACAATTGACTCTACTTGCCACGTGGATTTGGCTGCAGGAGCGACTCATTGACAAATACAAACGTCCATTACAAATGACCTAGGCGTTTATATTTCAACCTGAATGTCAGCAGGAAAGTCTCCACAAAAAGCTTTCAATTTATTTACGGTTTCAGGAAATTTGTAAATGGGCGAATTTCACTATTGGCCTGTGACATATTGTCAAGCTTGAAAACTGAAAAACATTTCGTGGAACCAGTTTTAGATACTGTAACTAACGGTTCTATTTTTATTCAATTTTCATTAGTTAGCAATGAAAAATGCAAAATGTATAGGGAAATTTATTTAGCCAGTTTATATAGTGTATCTAGTTCGGTAAAATCCCATTTCATAAAATGCCTTGGTTTTAGAGTCTAGAGTAAGTACGTGTAAGTGAAGTATAAAAGTCTTTTAGTGTTGAGACGAAGTTTAAACTTGCAATGTAAGATAAGGAACTCCATTTCCGAGAACGTTTTAATATTCCTAAGTGCAAGTAAAAGTTTATTTTGTGAATATTTCGCGCTAAAAGCAGCTATGCACTTTCATTTATGACGATCTTAATATTTTACCGGAACTACATCGGCAACTATACTTATGTAATAGTATTATAGCTTTATAATACAGTTTTAGAGCTCAGACCATGGAGGTAAATCTATAAAATTATTTTATAATAAAAATAATGACATAGCATAGATCTAGCTAGTTGATTTATAAGTGACAATTCAAAATTATTTGCGAGTATATCCGGAAAAACTAGGTTCGCTACAAAATGATGTTCGATTTCATTACTTGATTGAGAGGACAAGCAATTTCACTCACAACTCACGATTGCTATAGGTAGGTATATACATGCCTATTTGTAATTCACCCTGAAGTGATTTAAGGGGTAGAAGGAATTAATATAAAATAACAACTTTATTATGAGACCAACTCCGAAATAGGAAAATCAAATTCAAACTTTTCATACATTTTGCATGTTGAAAAGTTTGAATATTTTAATGCTCACAGAAATTAGCCCCATGTTGTTCTTTACGTAATATAATGAGTATTTATTTCCATCTCATAAAACACAGCATATTGGTGTGAGCCATTTTGCATCAAATTAAATCTATCGTTAACATACATTATACGACGTCATAATAGATGCATGAAATATACCCTACTCTCATCTTTGCAGAGCCATGAAATGTAGCCCACTTCAACTCAACTTAAGGGGCTTCAAAAAGCCTTCAAGAAGCTAAAAATAAATAAAGTACGTGCATAAAGTATCCATAAATATAAATAAATGTCTTCACGCTCATTATCCCCGATTAGATTGGCTGAGGTCTCATAACGGGCACATTTCATTGAATATATTGTGCCATGTCGCCATTTTTCAGGTACATTATTCATCTCGAGCTGCTAGTAATCATTAACTATGCTAAAAACATTAATTTTTTGACCTTGCTTGACCTTCGCTATCTTTATAAAGAGAGGCATAGCGGCTAGAGCATTTTTGTTTTAAAAACAGCTTCACTGTGGAATAGGGAAGTAGGTTCTTCTACTTTATAGAATACCGCAGTTTTAATGATGTGGGTGTTCGGCGTGACTAAGGTGGCTAGAACACATCGAGGAAGGGGGAACGGTTGCAAATACATAATATTAAGATACATAATCTTGTTAGGGTCGCGGGAAACCGCTAGATGCGGCTAGCGCAAGACCGGCCATCGTGGAGATCCTTGGGGGAGGCCTTTGTCCAGCAGTGGACGTCTATCGGCTGATATGATGATGATGATTTTAGTTGTTATTTATTTCGCGGAAAATATATTAAAAGATTGTCATAAAAATTCACCCTGTACATGTTAAATCGTTTAAAACCACGTTAAACCGATATTTTAAGAGATAATAGATTGCAAATTGAAGCCCAATAAACTCGCTGCGGTTTAAGCGCACCAATAATTAATCTAAGCAAACAATATTTTACCGAAAATCAAGTGCACATAATCGTCAACACTTGAACGTAGCTCGTCGGGTATCTGGCTGGAGCAAGTTTGACATGAGCACATACCTACTGCTAGTTTACCGTCGGGAGTTGCCGACGCGGTCTGGATATCGTGAGCCGAGGATTTCGATGCTGATATACTTCCAATAGTTTTAATTAGTATTTGGCTGCTTTGTATTGCACTTGTGGCTACTGAATTTTAATTGGTTGGTGTGGATAATTTTATCTTCGGTGTATTAATTTTAATCAATGCTAACTGCAGTAGGCCATTGATTGGATGCTAGCGCTACAAACTGTTCATGATCTGCATTGAGTGAGTGAGTGAGTTAAATATATATGTGAAAGCTTACACAGTCAGGAACATGATTTTATATCTCAATTCCATCTCTTTTCCTGATATTATAAAACAAAGGCCCCTACCGCATCTATCTTCTGTATGTCTAAGTAAAACTCAAAAACTTCTGAACGGATTTTCATGCTGTTTTCAACACTAGACAGAGTGGTTCATGAGGAAAGTTCAGATAATAGTATATAGAAAAATACAAAATCCTTCAGGAATGGGCAGGGTCGAATAATCGGGGTAGAATAATCTTTTTATTATTTAATTCTTTTTTTTAAAGGAGTTTATTCATATTGTGACTATGGTCACTCCCATAGGTAGAATAATCATAAAATAATTAATTAATAAAAACCCTTTAATTCAAAAACAATTACACAATCTCTAAAAAGTAGCATAATTTATAATAATAAACTTATGCGATAGCGTATAAAAATATTAATTTTGTTCAATAAGAATTATACAAAAGCTCACAAATAATGTTTAACTCAACTGGGCAACTAAGTAGATAAAACATACTAATTAAAATGTTTTAATTAAACTTAACGGCAAGCTCGCTGGTTCCATGAAGTTTTCTTGTTAGAAATAATGAATTAGTTAAAATCCCATCGGGAAGCATGAGAAAGGATACAAGATGACGCTTCCTGATTAGGGGTTGCGTCCTTCGACCGTCATGCCCTGATAAAGGCAGCATAACGAGGAATTATCCCGGTCACAAGCTGCTGTACTTATGTTTGTTTCCATTATAATAAATATGCTACTACCCTAACCGTACTTTTTTTAAGTAAAGATTGTGATGTGAAAATCATCTGGTTTTGATTCTCTATAATTTTTCAACAAAAATATAGGTATTTGTTGCTTGTTATAGATAAAGGTACCTATTATTTTTTTGATTTTATTAATGAGATATGATTAAAACTCGGTAAACATCATGTCCTTATCTTGTAGATTCGCATAATAGCGTTCGATTTAATTCTTAATTGACCCGTGTTCTATCTACCTTTATGGGAATCGAACCTATTTCCTGCAGAGTAGTAGTTTGAATCAATTTCCCTATACCAGCGTAAATAGTTTCTTATTATCTTCAAGCAAAACTAAACTTCTTCTTCGTAGTCGTTCTATTTATTGCTGAAGGTCGTGTCCGTCCTGAAACGCCTTTGTGTCATTGAAAATTTCAAACTACTTACGACAGAAAAATACGATGGATAGTAGAAAATAAAATCTGCGGATTTCATATTCCAAGGGTAATAGAATAAAATTTAATAAAAGTGAATTTTCTGCAGTCAGCTTAGTTCATTAGAGCAGCTATTCTACGTCGTTACGATCAATTTTCTAAAGAGTTCGAGTCAAGAGCGAGAGATATGGTCACACATCGAAAAATTTACATTTAAAGTAAATTTTTCGATATGTGACCGTTTTTATCCATTTCATATTTGTTTGATTTTATGTTCTTTAAAACTTTAAATATTCACTTTATTTTTCTTTAGTAACAAACATCTAATACTAGAAATAAATAATAGTAATCTCGAAGAAAGAAGTCCGAGAAAACAAATAGTGCTCGCACTGCTCTTTTCTGCGTACTTAAAATAAAAAATCTCCAAGGAACGTGGGTTCGCCCCAGTGCAAATATTTTGCTTATTTTAAAGGCAGTATTTTTATTCAGTTATATTTTTTTCAAAAGATAACCGTGTATGATGATTATCCAAGTATATACTATTAAAAGCAATCTAAATTAAAACGCCAACTCAATATCAAATTTCAAATGCACTTAGTTTTTTCCGAAGAGCTAGTGAGACTGATTTCTCGCAGCACGCTACATTTAACAACAATGCTTTTATTCCGCCATCTTGCTAAATTGCGCGTTCACTTACACTAATGTGGTTTTAGTAGTCTACCCCAACAATAACAAACTACCCACTTGAAAGCATACTGTAATGTAGGTATATTTGGAAACTTTTCAGTAGGCAACGCACCTGGGTATTGTTAACAGACCGTTATCGCTCTGACAAATTACTGTTGCCTGTCCTGTCGCGTAATCATAGACATAAATTGGAAATGTTATATTAATGTATTGTTTTATCTTTATGAGTTCATTCACATCTCTTAAATTTACCCATTATCATGAAGTAGGATGGTTAACAATACTTCGTTATACGTATTTTGTCAAGTTTACATAATAATATTTTCGTTTAACATTGAAATTTTCTTGATGTAAATACTGTTTTGTGCGAGTTAAATAATTGTAACTATTATGTAAAAATATTACTACTTTAAAATTATAATATTTGTTTAATAATAATAAAAATCATTTATAAAGCGATTAATTTTTTTTTATTATTCTTAAACAAAGTACTTATTAGTATAAATCTGTGTATGCTAGTGTGTGTTACATTCCTCGAAGGTATTAAAAGTATTTCACTTTAAAACAGAGACATCTTATTTCAACTTAAGCTAACTTAATCTCAAAAAACATTAACTTCAAATTGACACCATATACATAACTACTTGTTGCTTTACATTTTCATGGCGCAAGGTTTCGAATAATCTGCCTTAAAGCCCTTTTGAGGGTACCTAACTGGAGTCACTATAAAGGTATGAAAGGGAAGGGCTAAATAGCGAACATTTGTCCGGTACGGCGTGAAAAGGGCCCACTGGCTGTACATAAAGTGAGGCCCCAAAGAGCTCTAAAGTAACGATGACAGTGCTTGTTTACTTTGTCTCTTTAAATGTGCCCATCAAGTTTCATAGAGCTGATAGAGTTCCTCTAGATGTATTAATCTTGTCCGGGATTAACTTCAGCGGAATTAAGTTAAGCTTAATTTATTCAAATATTGAGGTAGCTCGAGAAAGCTAGAAGGAGTTACACGAAAATGTTATTTTAGTGACAGATTATCTTTTTCTGAATTAATAAAATAGTTGGGAAGTGCCTTATGGCGAGTACATAGTCAACAATTATCAATCAAAAAAACCCAGCGGAGGATAACGAAAAAAAAGAGTACCAACTTTCGTACGCTCTCGTCCGCTAAGTGTATCTACAATTAGACCATGAAAATCTTTGAAATTGTATAGCTTAGTTCAGCAGTAAGTATTTCGAATGATCTTTTAAACAGACAAAACAGACAGACTAATTTTGTAATATAAAAGAAAAGTATTCAATTAAAAGTCACCAAGATCCAATACAATTTCCCGTATCATACTAAAAGTATTTTTCCAAGAACTTATATATAAACAAGTTGTTTTATGTTTAAAGCTTATCTTTATAAAATTTCATCGTGTCACGCTATGTCTGTGCTAAAAGCCGCAAATAAATATAGTAAGAAAATAAACCGCTTCCATAACGGAAAGCAAAAGTTTCTTCTTGGTAAAACTTATCTACAAGACTGGCTTATCTTTTCCTTTTTAGTTTAAATTTAAATAAACATTTCATAAATCTACAAGATGATTTTGGTAGAGTCACAGGTAGAGTATATTAGATAGAATACTGAGGATGTTTAACATAAAGAATATCTCTAAATACGTCGTATAAAACAAAATCACCGTCCGCCCTCCGCTTACTTCTTTTAAATCACGATCTTCGATAAACAAGAAAGGTTTGCGTATAAATAATTTGTAAATATTTATACAAAACAATTGCTACTATTTTATCCCGGGAACGCGGGAACCACATAAAATTTTATGAGCCTGTGCATTGCAATTACGAAGTTATAACAATTAGTACCTCTTATCAGGTGAAAGCCCTAAGTTGCACTTAGTAGGTATGGTAATGGGATGAGAAAGCGATTTTAGCACTCGAGTAATTTAGAAGGTACCAATTAAGTTACACTTATATTTATGTGTATTTTCAAACTTAATATTGATTTTGTTATCATTCCTATTTTATTTATTTTGAAATGGTCCTACATAGGTTACCGGTCGATGACTCACTCTAAGGAGAATTTATGACGAGGCTAAGTATACTATAGCAAGCTTTTCTGATACCTAATTATTTAATATATTATAATATAATATAATAACTTATTTTTAATACTGCTTTATTTTTAAACTTGACGATTTTCACCAAACGAATTCCATTTAAATTACTCTCCTGTACCTACTGCTTACTGACTTACCTTTTCCTTGCGACATCAGAAAAGGCTAAATGATCTCTTGCCACATTTTCTTGATATTCAGCCAAGTTGCTGAGCAAGGAGTAATTGCATAAATTAAAGCGGGCGCACGATCAAAGGGAGCCAAATGGGGAACCGAGTGCCTACTCGCCTTATTGAAGCGTTCCATTACAATATAATGGCTACTGAGTAATTACATTGATATTTTGATATTAACTTGTCAACACGGAAGCGAGAGAGGATCTGGAGAGGATGGACTGGTGCAAGTAATTTACTTGCATAATATTGCTGGGTATTTTTAAATAGGTCTGTATTTTTTAAATATTAGTATTTAAAAAATACAGTCTCATATTATTACATTCCAGTTTCAGAATAGGGCTATTTTAAATCCACCTACAGTATCCAGGTAGGTAGATACTATTCATTATGAACGTTTGCTGAGGGACTAACTCTGAAATCATGAAAAAAAAACTCTTCATACATATTCATTTTGTGTCATTTGGGGCGTAAGGTCTTTTGATATAATTATATCTCTTCATCGTATATAAACTAATATTTTAAGGGGTAAAGTTTGTACAGTAAGTTCGAATGTCGTAAGAGGTAATCTTCGGAGGTACTGCAATGGTCCGATTCAAAAATATCTTTCACTACTAGGAAGCTAAATTATCCCCGAGTGCTATACGAGTACCTACTACCTACGTTACTTTTTGAAACGCGGATGAAACTGCGGGAAAAGCTATCATTTTTATAAAATCAACAAATCATGTATTTTCAGACACGTATAATCCAGGGATTTTCAAGGCCAAGGTGAATATGTTTTTTCTGGGCAAGCGTGGAGCACGCTTCATAGGCTCATCATAGGCTTCGTCATCGTCCACTATATGGGCAAGTCTGTGGTCAAAAATACATTTGTGTAGTACCTACCACTAAACTAAACTAGAACTAAATAAATACTTAACTAACTCAAAAAATTGCTTCAACTTCTACTTACTTACATCTATTTTATTTATATTATAAAGATTTAACTACTTACTATTACGGCTACCGTTTAAATAACACTAACAAAATAATTAGGCTAAAGCAAGCAGGGTTTGACGTAGAGTCACAAGGTCAACATCGGGTCATTGGTGGCCATCCGTCTAAGTCAGCTAGCAGGTAGGTAGGCCCATTAATACGGCCCCTATAGACATCCTGTCGCGATACACTGCCGTTTTGGGGATTTACTAAATAATGGTCCTTTAGTGACAACCGAGTATATGGTTCTGGCTGATTTTGGTAGGATATCGTAGGCCAAATTATATATAGGCCGACGGCATTGCAGTATTTATAATACAACATTTTTTGACCTTTCAAAAACGTTATGTACTTCAAAGATTATCAACAAAGTAGTTTAGATTAACAGAGTATATTAGATAATTGGTATCGATCGAAATATAGTTCGTAATAGTGATTGTAGATTATTGATAATGGATAAAAAGTAGATACCCCATATTCTTTTCCATATCATTGTCTATTATGTGTGTCAAATTTCATCGTAATCGGTTCACTGGTTTAGGCGTGAAAAGTTAACAAACAGACTTACCTACTTTCGTAATTTACAATAATTTATATGGATGATGCACCCACTATCCGCATTATTCAACCAAAATCACCTTAAAATTGTAGTATATTTGTTTTAGCATCATTTTATTATATTTATTGTAAATAATCCATACATAATATGAATGTAACTCTGTCTGTCTGTTTACCTTTTACGCCTAAACCGATGAACCGAACACGATAAAATTTGGGAGGCAGTAAACCTATAAGATATGAAGAAGGACATACTACCCTTACTGTACCTATATCTTAAACTCGCTTTAGAAACTAACCAGTGCATGCATGTTAGGCGCATAAACTCAGTAAATATGAAAGTTGTCGTTTGAGATTGCGCCGTAATTTGCGGCGAGTCTCTAATGCGTCGTGCACATGCAATTTCCGCTTAAACTGAATTGCCGTATCCGCAAACAACATCTGCGGTCGTCTGGATGGAATCGTTGCGTTTACTGTGATTATTTCGTTGACAAAAATTACATAGTCGTAAAAAATATTCCAACAGGTACGTTGATTGATATCAAATGAGTGATTAGGTTTTTATATGGATAAATCATTGAGTTTTGATTTCGATAAATTCATAAAAAATATATCATCAAGTAAGTAGGTTAACGAACAAATAAATAAAAAAGTACATAAGTACCTAAGTACTTCATTTTGATCTGAAAACTGTTATAGGTAAATGTAGGTATAGGTAATTAGGTATCCATTTGTAGTCGGTTCAAAATTTGTTTTGCATTCATACCACCATTCAAATGAATTTAAATTGCCGAAATAACACAAAATTGTCAGATGGGATTCAAATTGAAATTTAGCATTGACTGATCAATCCGCATATGAAATGTGTTTTATTCATTCAGAGTAATTACTTTTGGATTCTGAATGGGTATTGAAATAAATTATGATGACAGTATTGATGTTAGGCCACTGAATAGCCATAAAGATAACATCAGTTAAATAATAAATATGATTTGAAATGATTCTTACTAATAGGTGTACATATAGATATTATTCAATCTTTTTGTATACAACTTAGACAGCCATATATTTTCAAAATTAAAAAAGCCTAAGCTAAGTTTAAAACAAACAGTAAACAGAAACTAAATAAATTGAATGCAAAAAATCCTTTTTTGAAAAAAGCTTTTATTTAAATGCTCTAAAAAGAAGAAAATAAAATTTTCCTTTGAAATTTTAAGTAGGTATCAACTTATAAACTCATTATACCTACACAATGTATATTATAATCATAAAAGATTGTCGCGAGGTTTGCGTAAGTACCTATAAGTATTTAATTAAACTGGAATTTAAAAAAAAAACTTTTCAGATTTAATTACTCAATTAAATAGGTACTAGTTTATTTACACAACCCTTTCATTTGACACCCATATTGTAGAAATGCATTAAAAAATAACTATTCCGCCATCTTGGATGGTCCGCCATATTGAATTTAGAAAGACGTCACACAGCTTATCGTGTATTGTCATCCAAACTAAACATGTAAACAAAATTTCAGCTCAATCGGTTGAATATATCTGCTTCAAAATTGAGTAGCAGGATTTCACCCGAACATAAGTACATACTTGTACTCGTACAGTGCAAGTTAAATAAAAGCTTTTAAAAATAGTTTGGACGTATAAATAAAGTGAGGTACGTAACTAAGATAGTCGTACGGACACAAAGCGCATCCACGTCAGTAACAGAGCTGACAGATTCATTTGCAATGTCAATATTGACGCGAAGTGGCTCTATTTCGTCATTTGATTGCGACGGAAATAATTTGTCATGGCTATTCCTATTAATATTCAGTAGCTCCTGTTACGACCTAAATCGACATTCCCAGTAGCGTACATATTTACTTAGAAAAAACTCATAGACAGACTGACTTCGAACATTCGATAGACGCTACCCATTGATTCCGGTTTTCTTGTATATGTAAGCCTCACGGACACATAGGTACACACCAAAATATTGCCGATTTTTGACATTCGCGTGGTATGAATTTGTTTCAAATGGTAGCACTCAGGACACACATATATACAACATATTGTACGTCATATTTTACTAGGGGCGAGTCGATCCAGTCTATTCTTACATTCTTGGTAATTATTATTTTCGTGTTATAGCGATACATACCTACATAGGTACTCTGTGGAAATTTCAATTGTCTTTCTATTACGGTTTATGAGATACGGACTGCTGACACGAATGGATGGACAGTGGAGGCTCAGTAATAGGGTTCCGTTGGCACCCTTTGGGTACGGAACCCTAAAAGCGTTTACTTATAAATTAACTGATTCGTATAAATAAATATGACAGATGTTTAATACTTCATCTTTTCCCATAGCATGTTTCGGATCCACTATCAAAGTTTACGCGACGTTTCACAACGCGTTTTACGTTTCCATTCATCACAGTGAGGGGTGTCATTTGTATCGCGACGGTTGCCGTGTGAGAAGCGATGCGCTCAACGCAAGCAGTCTATGTGAATATTTGCATACATTAGATCGACTTGAAAGATGAAGTGATACGTGATAGTTACATTCGATGCTACAACATCCCTTTATTTAAAGTAGGTACCTATATTATTTTAGCATTTCCACAAAACGAGAAGGACACATTCCTGGGTTCAACATAAATGATTGTAAACACCGTTCGGTATAGTTTATAATCTACCTCGCGAGATTGTAAACTGTCGATATATTGTGCACTGTATCATACTGCTTACAATAAAAGGTATTAATTTTCGATAGTTTATAATCAATACATGTCATAATTTTTTTTATTTATGTTATCCCAAAAAAAGTTGCTTACAACAATTTAATTATTTTATAGATGATTCTCTACTAAAATTCTTTAGATTAATTATGTTCAGATTGGGCATAGACTAAGTGGGGTAAATCAAGCAAGATGCACATGTTGGTATCAAGTGCTTTGTTATACGCAAGACAGGGACAATAAATAAACGAAGTTTTTTTGTATCATTCCAAAAGTGTGTGATAGCTTGAAGACTACTGCCAAAAAGTTTAGGACGTCTTCTGACACTCTGTATGATAATTTGAATAAATAACAAACAAAACAGTACTCTACTTCAATCAATCTTAAAAATTCCAATGGAATCTTTTAAGTAAATAATTAGGTACTTATTTTAAAATCCCGTTTCCTCAACTTTAAAGGAAAACAGCATTTAATGGAGTAAACATTAAACATTTATCTACAAAGGAAGATGCTTCAAAAAAATAATGAGAAGGGAAGCATTAAAGATCTCATTCGGCAATGTCTGTGATGTGCGTACGTTTTTTTATGTTACCTTTATACGATAAAGGTGTGATAAATGAAGCTAAGTGTACGCATCCTTAAAGTGCGCCTAATATTCTGCCGTACGTTCACGAACCTTATGATGAAATTCACTTTTATAGCGCCGGTAACCATTACTCAGAAACTTTCATTATTTTTCATGTTTGATAGACAGGGTGTGGTATAAGGAAAGATAATATTTTATTATTTTGGTTGGATACCTGACATATATTATTTCATATCAAAGCAGCCCGAGTAGCATTTTTTGTTGGTATTTCGTTGGGCCACTGATCGGCACAACCACCACTACCGTTGGTCAACCGTTGCGAGTGACACACCTGTTTTCAGTAATGCCAACGATGTCTCCCAACATAGGGCCTACCAGGACGACTATGTTGGGCCAACCACTGTTTCTCATCGTTGGGCCAACCACTGTTTCTCATCGTTGGGCCAACCACTGTTTCTCATCGTTGGGCCAACCACTGTTTCTCATTGTTGGGCCAACCACTGTTTCTCATCGTTGGGCCAGATTAACATTTGCAACTTATGGCCTACAGCTATACGACTACGTTGGGCCAACCACTGTTTAGAATTGTAGGGCCAGAATTACATTTGCAACATAAGTCCTACAGCTATATTCCACGGTTGGTATACAGTGATTCTATTTTGTAGGCCCTTCCTACGCCATAACGTAGGGTTACAGATGTTTTATCTTACGCAGGCGGGTTGGTCTTCGAGAGCGATACTATACCGCCCGTGCACACAACAATGTGCATGTGCATCTACACTCAAGGAAGGTCAACCCGTCTTCGTGAGATAAAACAACTGTAACCCTACGTTATGGCGTAGGAAGGATCTACAAAATAGAATCACTGTATACCAACCGTGGAATATAGCTGTAGGCCTTATGTTGCAAATGTAATTCTGTAACATACAAAGTAAAGGTCTTATGGCTGAATTCACTAACATCACTCAAATCTAACTGCAAATTAACATTTGATAACAGACATTTGAATGCTTTATGGAAGATCTAAAAGTTAAATTATGTTGGTGAATTTCAATATTATATAATTACTTAAAAAAATTGCAAAAATAAATTACATAATATTTCGATATCAGTGATAAATGAAAAAAATTTGCAATGACGTTTATTGGAAATTTGATTTACTTGACAATGGCTTCATAATATGAATATAAATATATATATATTTTTTTAAGATCAATAAGCAATTTAACTTGGTTAGATACCTACCTATAGCAAAAATGACCGCAAGTTTTTGTTTAGTCATAATTTCTAACCATAACTTGTCTTAGCTCCATTTTTGCTTTCCCTTTTATTAGCAGAAGAAAACCTTTAAAAGGAAAGACAAATTACATTCGTTAATTTTTATAATTCTCAAGGTTCGATGCAACTACATTACATGTTGAAGCTGTCAAATTTCCTATAATTTATGCAGTCCTAGCCCTGATATGGCGATGCTTTGTACTTCTTAAAGATCTTCGGCTTTCTCTGCCTCCATCTATCTTTAGTGAACCGGAACCAGTTTGAAACTACGGCATGAATATCAGCATCTGTGGCTCCTTCAAAAGGTTTATTTAGTCAAACGGCACCTGTAGGTAAGAAATTTTATCATATAGTTATTGTTTTTACTATTACCTACATAAATCATCATCAAAAGTGCAGGAAACAATTTGTGGGTAGGGATAGGTAGGTAGGTGTAGGTATGTTTCAGTACCATATTTTTTTGCGGAGCAGGACGTCTTCCGGGCCAGCAAGTAATTAATAATTTCTTGTGTTAATTAATATTTTTACGAAAGATACAAAATAGATATCAATTTTTTAAATAAAGGCCCCGCCATTATTACGGTCACCTATCCCATATAAATGTTTCCAGCCCAACAGGAAGTTAGTTCAAAATAGATTGCAAAATTTGTACCAAACAGACAGACAAACTATAATTAATATAATACTGTATTCCGAGCCGCGAAAACATTAAAAAATTTCTATATGTAGCAAATTTCATCCAAATCTGTTTAGTCTTGCAGTGCTGAATGGTAACAAACATACACGCAAATAATTATCAGCAATACAGATAACTTAGTTATAGTATAACTAATTTAATATATTGAGACTTACCAGGACCATGGCTGGCTGTCCTAGATCCCATATCTACTCCAGTTGACTTTGATGTAATACAAGGTGCACTTATTATTCTGGTTTCTGTAAAATCAAAACATACTTTTTATCACTATCTTTATGAACTACTTTATTCTATAATATACAATATTTACAACAAATATATAAATATACTATTTAACAAAACTTAAGTAAACATAAGTTTGCAGTTTTTGTGAGTGATATGAATTTATTTTCTGTTATCATCAAGTAACTGATCTGTACTATCAATTAATTTAATATCACAGATTTTGACCGTTTACATTTAATGCTTGTGTCAGACTGATTTTTATAATAAATACAAATCACTGAACTTGGCAAGAAAAAGCAACAAAATATTATTAGAAATATATGTCACACAGGTAGGTAGTCAGGACCAGATAAATCGAAACAGAACAATTGTTGAGAAAAAATTAAAAAACCCAAGGGGGATCTCCATACCAGTAACCTCGATTTCATGGCAATTTTTAGACCATTTTTGTACAAACTCTTTTCCCAAAATAGCTTGTATATTCCAGGTGTCAAATTAATCCCGCCCCAGGACTACTCAATGACCATCAAATTAAGCTTAAGAGAAGTATATGGTTTGTACGTAAAACAACAAATACAAATTACGTATATGTAAAACGGTCACCCATCTATTTTTTCGACCGCGCTTACAGATGCTTATCATTAGAGTTGAGATTTATTATTTTATAAATTATATGGATCACGGAACCCTCAGTGCTCGAGTCCGACTCCTACTTGCTTGGTTTAATCTGGCATTATTTATTTTGGAGGAGGGCCTGATACAAAATAAATAGTAATAGTCCCGTTTAATATACAATGACAGTAAAAAAAATCACTCAACTCACCTGTTTCATATAAAATCCGATTGAAGGGATAGACGATCCAAGTATCGTCTGGTAATATTTTTGTTGGCAGGCACTTTATCAGACACTTGTTGAATTTTGAAACTATTTTATGTGGAGGCTAAAGGCACTCCTCAAGTTTACGAGTAATCCACTCCTTTGACGCTCAAACTACCCAAAATACCGCCAATACTCCCATCACAATCGTCAAACTCAACCACCTTGTACATTATCAAGATTACTAAAAAAAGAATAGGTCGTAGGTATTCACTTGCACACTATTTTGTTTGTGTTATAGAAATAAACTTCAAAAATCTCTTCTATCCTTTGAAAAAACAAAAAAAAACGTGAGCACACAGAAAGCACGCAACTACATCAAAATTATCAATACAAAATGGCCGATTTAGCCGGCCGGCCGGCGAAATTTAGGACTGTTGATAAAATATCGATATATCGAAATATCGATATTATTATTTTGAAATATCGATATTTATTACTAATATTTTTTTAAACGATATATCGATATTTCGATATTGAAATGTAGATATCGATAGTCGATATTTTTTTAAAATAAATTTTAATTTTTTTTCGTTAATTATTTAATCGCTAAAATTTTGGATCGATAGTAGGCATTTTACTCCCGTGCTATCAGAAATAGCTGTTAAATATTTAATTTCTTCTGCTACATCTGTAGCATCTGAACGAGTTGCTTCTACAATCAATCTTTTAGTGCCTAATAATCGTAGTAGTCAAACAGCTGAACATATAAAACAAAGAGTATTTTTAAAAACTCTTACTGAAAAATATTGGTACACATAATTGTCTTATTTAAATTAAACAATAATTACTAAGAACTATATATAGTTATAACCTAACACTTTTATACATTTATAATTTAATTTGCTTAATAAATATACTGGACTATAAACTGTGTAATCATTTTTGAGCTGCCTTACGATTTTTTTTTTAAATAAAGCCGATATATCGAAATATCGATATTTTTTTTCGATATATCAAACTCCGATATTGATATATTTAAAAATATCGATATATCGAAAATCCGATATTTTTAAAAATATCAACAGTCCTACGGCGAATGTTTGGCAACTCGCGCGCGTGTCAAGTCAAGGTTGCATCACCCGCGCCCGTCCCGCCCGCGGCCCGCACCCCTTTGTAAATTAGTTGGTTGTTGGTTGGCATAATACTACCTATTTTCATGTTCGAAAAAAACATTTGTAATAAAGCATGTAAAATTATTCAGGGATCATAATATTTTTGTTATATAAATAACTAAGTATAAATTACTCATATTTATTTGAACTAAGCGTGATGTACTGTACGTGTTGATACGTAAATTACACGTACTACTTACATTCATCGAGACTAATTTCCTAGTTTTTTTTTTTAAAACTGCCTTTTCTAAAAATGTAACCTAGCTAGATCGTTTTTTTCTCCCCCGAAACTCTCTGCATATTAAATTTCATGACAATTGTTGGAGCCGTTTCCGAGATTCAGATTATATAGGTATTAGATTATTAGGTATTATATTAGGTATTAGATTGTTTTGTGTTATTTTGTTAAAATATGACGATAATTGTATGAGCAGCCCTCGTATGGATTTTCGGTTGAAAATCCAACTAAAACCGCGGCCTTTGTTTTATGTTCGTATAAATTTTCTGTTGGGAACGCTGATCGAAACTGCAGTTGGGCCATTGTAGGCTGCTGGTATGAATTTTCGGTTGGAAAACTGTGGTAAGACCTTTGTTTTATTTTCGTATAGATTTTCCGTTGGGAATGCTGAGCGAAACCACAGTAGGCCCATTGTAGGCTGCTCGTATGGATTTTTGGTTGGAAATCTAACCAAAACCGGCAGTAGGGCTTATGTTAGATATTTGTATGATTTTGCTGTTGCAAAGCCTACCAATTAGTAGTGAGGCCATTGTTGGCCGTTCGTTAGATTGTCACAAACAACTGTTGGCACCGTTGGCCAACGCAAAATGCTACTAGGGAGAGAAGTCTATGTTCGAGAATTTCGTAAAATGGCTACATTGTATTATCTGGAATAGGGTAACATGGTTGATAATAATAATAATATTATGTAGAATAGAAGAAATTACATCTTCGTCTAAAAATCATGTATCTAGATTTTTAGTTAAATTTAACAATAATTTGTTACATAATTATTCATACCGCGTTAGGTACTTTTTTGAAACAAATAATCGAAATCGTAATTTTTGGAAGTGTTATTTTGATGTAGTCACTATGACCAATAATAGTTTCAGTAACTTCTTTAACATATTCCTTACTACAAATAATGACTTCAAACTCAATAGTTGATCCACTATAGTCCACTATATTTTGATTTGACAAAAATAGTGTACATTTTTTTGACATCCTATAGTAATGTAATTTTTTCAACCATGCTCTCAGTGAAAATAATAAATGTGATGAACGCAGATAAAGAAATTAAATATGCAAGAGCCATATAAACATGCCAAGCACGTTCCTCTCCTCCGCATGGATTTCATGACTTCCGCGTTAGGAGGACTAGATTTCAGCTATATAATAAATTCAGACGAACACACGACGGCAGCCCTTACCATAGTAATAAAAACTGACAAAGAGAAACTATAAGATATGTGCAGACATACTTATCCGAAGCACAAGCACGGAATTCAAATTACGTACGAATATAGATGAATATACCTACCTACACGCTAATATAGAACTACTGAATCTAGTGCCTACAAAGTACTAAGGATCTTTTATTTTATTTTATATGGATAAATAGTGAATATTTTGACAAGATCAAGTAGGATTCCATTCCAACGAGGTAACAGCAGACGCAGCGTGTGGCAGGCATCTTATTGCGCACTTTTAAACACCCGGTTGTATAAGAGTGCGAAATTTCTTTGCAGTAATTAGACTTTATTTTTTTATTTGAGTATTGATTAAGCTAAAAGAAAAAAATATGTTGATTTCTATTTAAATATCTGTTTTTATTTTACAGCCTCTAAACCATTAACCCTACTTCGTACCTAATAATATCAAAATAGTAGCGTAAATTATTATATCGAAAAACTACATTTATTTATTATAGGTAGTAGGAGTACAAAATTACATTACATTTTACAAGTATATTTATTATATAAAGTGCATACTCTAATTCAATAGAACCGTATCTGGATTGTAAAATTTTATAACACACAGAAGTGCAGCTCTGTCTGAGATAAGTGACCAAGTTAGTGGTATACTCACCAATAGGTAAATGTTACCTAACTGTAAAATTGTTTTCCCTTGCTGAGAGATACCGCAAATAACAAAAATATTTTTAATGTTGTCTTTTGTAGACGGTTGAATAAATTTTTACACCTTTAAATAAGTACCTACACGTAAGTAAACGAGTGAAAATTCATGAAATTATTCAAGATATTGTTTATCAATACAGTCAACATATGCAGCTTGCTAGGTGGTTAATTTTGCCACATTTGCAGGTTCATATGTAGGTATATGTTTCATATCTGAATAAAATAAATGTGAATGATCCATTTAGTGGTAGTTTTAGCATTTTTTAATTCATTTCAGGTAAAAAAACATTATAATGTAGCTGCAAATGTGTTGAAATTAAACTGTACATTTTAAATTATTCATTAAATGGTAAGAAAACGAAAATAAGTGTTTTATAAATGTCTATATCATGATAACTTTAGTAGTAGTGTACTGGTATTTTGAAAATGTGTTTTTGTTCTGTTTATTACCTACACACTTTGCAAGGTAAGCAACAAGGTATGTACGATTTTATTGCTATGTACTAAATTGAGAGACCAATCACATAAAGCTTACAAAAGCCTATTGTTGAAGTCCACGTAGACGGAACAGAGTGTTGATTCGAATAGTTAACCCTTTGTGACTGTTTAGCAATTCGACGGTGCGAAAGGAATTATTCGAGTGAAGCTCCTTCATTAAAATTCATGACAAGGTGTCCGCAGAACAACCCATTATTTGTCGGCTCCTAACTCTACCACAAACTAAAATGTCGTGCTATGAAATTTAATGACGTCACTGTGTTTGTATTGCAATTAATTCCTAACCGTTTTTACTAGTAACATAACAAACGTTTTTATTATTCATTGTAATTGATTGTCCGCAGTATAACACATATTTTGACAACATTCGACAGCAAACATCAGTGGCCGTACTACCAATTTTTATTGCCATCTCAAGAACTCAACCTAAACTGTACAAAGTTAATTATCATGACAAAGAACGTCACAACGTTTTCAAGTTTAATTATTATAGTTGTTAGTATACAAACAGGTTTCTGGATATTGAGGTTTTCAAAATCTCTCAATTTAAATCTTTCGCAATAAAAAAAATAGACTAATAATATTTAACTATCAATAATGTTTTGGTAATAAAAAAACTACAAATAAAATGAAAATAATCTTACCAGCAAGCGTAGTTTAACGCTTATTTTGAAGTAGGTAGTAATGTAATAGTATTGTTAATAAACCGAAACAAAAACTATTTCATAAGAAAAACTGATTCTAGGAACCTTCCGAGAAATCCCTGATATCAATTTGACGCAAACGTCATTTAATTTGATGAAGATAATATATGTGATTATTGTGTATGTTCTTGATATTTCTTGTACTATTATAATTATAGTTCTTTATACGTCTATTCACTGAAGGCTTATAACGACATGAAGAAGCAATATTGTGATAGAAGCTAATGATGTACATTTTTAATATTATGTTTAGTAACGACATGTTTCTTAGTAATAAATAGGTTCGATATAATTTGTATAACATTCTGTTATAAAATACAAAGGGCCTACCTACTCTGAAAAACGATACACGGAGTAGGTGCTCAGGCTTATTCAATATACTTTAACCATAATTCCAGAAATTTGTTGCTCAAATGTCACCAATGGAATCGATTTCTATGAGTTTTATTCCATGTTATTTTCGAACAAATCCGTCCAAAAGCAGTATTAGGTGCACTTTTTGTAGTAACAATATTTATAAAAAAAACTACGACTTCGTAGTTCAAAAATATACCATTTAGATAATATTATTGTATTGTGCCTACCTATTGAGAGCCACGTTTTTCGTTATCGCATAATGACCTCTACGCACTATGACCAAAAAATTACAGCATTATATTTTCTTTTTTTCCTAAAACAAAATAAAACAGTTGAATAACGATAATTATTATGCTCTTTGTAACGTGAGTTGATGTTTTATTACTCAATTTGTTGGTTATTGCTGCCCTAAAAAATGTTGGCATGCTGAAAAAAGGAATAATGATTTCAAACTTCATGAACAACGAATACAGAGGTAGTTAGTGTCAAAACTGCGTCCAATTAGGATGATGTTGGTTTTACCGTAGGAACACTGGATTCAAACTTTTTAATTGAGTTGAAAAATATGTTTATTGTGGTTCTTAAAAATTGGATCCAGCGTGCCTGGTGTAGTCACAGTTTATTTAAAGCCGCGTTATAATTACGCATGTATTTTGCTCACACTTTAATATACATCCTACCTTGTATAAACTATGCGCGTTTTATTCATGCGATAAATAGGTATGTGTGTTTATCATTTATATTCGCATAAAAACAATCTTAAACAAATGATTATGCGGATAAAGTAAGTCATCATTATTCAGCCTGCTCCATTCCTAATCATTTGGTGTTGTCGCAATATAGTACCTACCTACTCTTCTTCCATTCAGCCTTTACATATGTCATAAACATTCACTCCATTCTTACTTATATATATCATTTTAACACAATCGACTGAAAGACCGTCTAGAAAAAATATATTTTCTTTCCGTGCGGATTAAGTAAATATTAAACGCAATCGCAAAATCAACAGCCCAAAAAATAACTTTATGTAAGGTTGTTTAAGTAAACATACTTATGTTTTCATACATTATAATGTTGTCAGAGAAAACCCCCGATAGCTCAAGGGACGCCATCGCCACCCTCTCGAATAAGACAATGTTAAAGCTCTTTTTCCATAATCGAATAAGCTGACGGCGGGATTTGCAGGGGAAGCAAGCAGGGACATTATTCTTAAAATACTCACGTATTTTTTTAATCCTATCGTTTAATACAGGAGATGTATCAATATAGAAAATAAGCAATAGAAGTTGCCACATTTTTTATGTTTCCTTTGTGTAGTGTAATAGTTTCTCAATAGAATTATCACCAAATCTGCAAGTGTGTTCCAAAGGCTTCATTTGAGAGCCAGCAGTTCTCTTCTAGACTTTATTTACTTACCACCTACGGCCACATCATCATCAAACACTATACATAGTAGGTAAAAATAAAACCTAGTAATAATTTGAACTAACGAATATCATAGGTACATTTTATTTAAGTATGTTTTGATGAATTAGGATTGCACAAAAATGGATCATAATATCCTACTCTAGATTATAGACACATACAATTTGGATAAGTATTTTTTATTTCAGAAAAGCTATAGATCTCTCGTGGGTAAAACCACGAAGTGGAGCTAGTATCTACCGAAATAATAAAGGCTCCAAACTGTGGAATTGTCATTTCAGTTTGTATGACGAAGTAGAATGAAAAAAAAAGATTGTCTGGAAAGAATAGTAAAAATTAAGGTTGGTCCATCCTTAATCATAAATCATTATTATTATTATTATTATTTGTTAAAATCAGCACTAACGCTGGTAAAACTGTATATAATATTAATGTAAGTGAAAACAAAAGTAGATGGTCGAAGAATAAGCCCCTATAAACGTAGAAGAAATAAAGGTCAAAGGTAAAACATTTAAATTTATTGTAGTAACTCAGTTGCTCCAAAAGTTATTCCCGATTGTGAACAATTATTTGATATAAAATTAGCCGGTATTGTTTTAGGAGACAATGAATTTGCATTCAGTTCAGAAACGTGCCTGGGCATTTTTCATTATATCTTAAAGCTATTGGGAACCATTCTTTAAAAATATAATGGACGTCCAGAAATTAATAATGATATTTATCTATAGCAGTACCACTAAAAAGAAAACAAATGTTTTTTTTTAAGTTTTAATTAGTGATGGGACTCGAATCACATTTGATTCGAATAATGACGGTGAAAACTTGATTCGAAATTGATTCAATGTTGATTTGAATTTTCGAATTGATTCAAATCATCTTTACGATTCGAATCAAATTGATGATTCGAATCTTGTACTGCGCAGTAAGATTACCTAAAAGATGATACGGTTAAAATTCGTTCACGTTTTTTTGCATTTCAAGATTTTCTCGTATAAATATTTAAGTAATCATTATTCTTCAAAAGTACCTAAAAAGTGGTATATTATAATTTTTCGAACTCCGTCCGTAGAGGTTTGTTAATTAGTTTTTCAGAAGTAATTTGAACACGGTGACTTTAAAAAGCGTTTACAAATAATTTTTAAACGATTTTTAGTCCCATTTAAATGATTTTATTAATTCGAATCAACGTATAAATTCGTATTTATTCGAAAGTATCAATCAATTCGAATCAAGGGTTTATTCAAATCATGGTTCGAATTTTTGCTGGGTTATTCGAATATTCATTTTCGATTCGAGTCCCATCACTAGTTTTAATTTGTTGCTTTTTAAGAAGAATGATAAAGGCAATTGTAGGACATGTAGGTACCTACTCAACTTAAATTGCATAACATCACCTTAAAAATTATAAACATTGAATAATATAAAATTATATAATTATACAGTAGGTAAGCAGCAACAGCTGCTATCTACTAGGTACTTCTTCTTTCTTTATTTTAATTAACAAATTACAATAACGTAGAAATAACTGCAAATGCGTACACAATGATTTTTTCCAACAATAAAACATGGTAAACACCTGATGATGTTTTCTAGTCGGTGAACTTGGACCTTAGTGAAAATTTGCTTGGCAGAATTAGCTACCTAAATAAAAGGACAATTATTAAAGATGGAAATTAAAATAAAATAAGGTATTAAATCTTTATAACTGTAATTAATCATTCATCTGCAGTAAAGCAATTATCATACTTTATAATAAGGCATTTACAAAAAAAAGTATGGACAGAAAATTAATTTTGTTTTTGTAACTCCGAAGATTACCTTCAACATCCAAACACAGTATATATAGATTGGTGTTGCTATCATTAGAACATATAAATATACCTAATACCTAAGTAGGTCCAAAGTGATAAAAGTATGCGAAAACTTTTACTGACTTTTTGTCCGCTCCATTTGATATGATACATGTACGATAAGTAATTTTGCGTAGGCGTTGCCTACTTATCAGGGATGAATAGCAACATTTCTTTTCATCTTTCTTTTTTTTCTTGTCTGAAAGAAACCAGGGCGAGTATAAAGTACTGAATAAATATTAAAACGTTTTGTTTAGATACAACAGACTGCAGCGGGCACCATCATCGTTTGAAACTCGTCCGTTTTCTTAATTAAACTGTCACAGTTATTTCTTCATAATTTCAAGTAACTACAAAGAAACTTCCAGTGAAGATAAATTACGTTTCATTTTTTTTTTCTGTACGAAAAAATAAACAGCCGTAGAAATTAGAACTTTGTACAATATAATTTAACTGATAAGCAAAAATGTATCAATTGGAAAGATATTATGTACCTAGTGAAATATACAGGAAATATGTTCTAAATATGAAAGTTTGTATGGATGTGAAATATATTATTTAGAGACAACAATTATTTGGATTACAAGTAGAGTGTTGTATGAAATAAATAAAATGCATAAATAAAAAAATCAAAAGATTAAAGTTAAAACTAGCGAAGTAAATATTAGTTAGTGTATTTATTTAAAAAAAAATATTAGGTACCTAACAGATTAATAAAAATATGTTGAACAATTTATTAATATCATTTGAATGAATACCAATACGGCGTTGGTATTGCTTTAGATAATTTAATGGAATCCTTTCACTTAGGTGGTTTTATTCGAAAATCCTATTCGTTTTTCCTCTCCGTTCGTTAAAAGTCTGAAAGGAAATTTTTTTCTGATTGGTAAATGTAGCTTTGCACGACAAAAGAGAACGTAAGTAGCTATATCTACCCATTAAAGTATGTAAAAAAAATAAGGCTCGATCCTGCTGTGGGAATTTTTTAAAAGCATCTATTTATACCGGGTGTAATGGACAGCCGGTCGAAAACTTTGAAAAAGGTTACGCTGAATGCCTATAATAACACTATTGAAATCAATTATGACAGATATCGTAATATCTAATGTTCATTTGTTTAATCTCTAAAATGTCCACCGCTTGCTTTGTGATTTTGACGAGGCGAGGTTGAAATATTTTTGTTTTGACGCAATATATTTTTAGGATGTCACACCTAAAGGCTTAAAATAGGGGAGCGTGAGTGAAAACCACGGGGAGAAAATAGAACCAATTATATTAAAAAAAAAATGGTCCAATATTTTATTTCACCTTATTACATTCTAAGTACCTACTAACAATAAGCGGCAATATTAATTTAAATCAAAGTCCGTAATCATAAAAATCCGATTCCTATTAATCTAAAAACGTATACTTCCTTGATATTTTCTGTCATACAAAACATAATAATATAATATCACACATTTATTTTGTATTTACCTTGCTTCATTTCGCCGCGAGGAGAACACGAATGTCTTTGAGGCAACATTCGGTTCTATGATGTTATACGTTTGTCCTTGGCAAAATACTGGTACTTATTTACCTTTCAGCTTGCTTCCCTATGGTGACGCCTTTACACGTGATTTTTTGTGTGTTCATGTTGAACGAAATTTCTCCTTATCGCTCGATACTCTCGAGATTATTTTTCGTCACAAAAATGTGGTAAAAGAAAAACAGTAATTTTCGGGAAAGTATTTCTCTAAATTATTATTAGTTTAGCCGTGGTTATATCTATGCCACACCCTTGAATCAATTAGGCCACAAGTAGTAAGTGATCATAAGCTTTATAACAAAGTGGCATAATAAAGCCACGGCTATCCTTTGATTTGAACATCACAACTTTTACTTGGACCAACCCTGAAATCACGAAAGAAATACAAACTTTTCATACATTTTGAACAACGTGGACTTTTGAAAAAGGAATTAATTACTAAAATAACAAGGTTATGTAACAAAACGTAGTCTTTCTTGTTTGACACAAGACATGACAAAGTTCTAGTTAGCTCACGAAGCAATATTCTCCCACCTTAGAGAGGTTTCTGTAAGTGTAGGTATTGGTCAAGTCTAGAAGCAATTGGGCTAATTAAACTAATTTAATCCTATTAGTAATCCGCTTATATTAGTCTTCAACTAGCAAGTTCATAATAACTAACCAAGTAAGTAGACTCATAC
Organism: Tethea ocularis; assembly: GCA_963555595.1. Lineage (NCBI taxonomy): Eukaryota > Metazoa > Arthropoda > Insecta > Lepidoptera > Drepanidae > Tethea > Tethea ocularis. The sequence goes on from OY741966.1 coordinate 6,709,994, forward strand.
TTATACATCATATTTGACTCTTTTGATATTCATCTGTCCTATAAATATAATATAATCCCAGACAAATTCAATGAAGTTCAGCACCATTTTGTTACGCGGTAGCAACGCAGTTCTGCTCACTAAATACTTTAGTTTTTTTATACATCCATTCCATATCAGTTGCATGAGCATCCAGACTACGTAGGAGTAAAAGTCTACTTATTTATTTACTATAGTATCTAACCCTCGCTCGTTTCGCATGGACTTGTTTAATAAAAGTCGTTACTGCTTGACTCTTTTATTTCTAGTGCACACTTGATGTTGTTGGTAATGGTTTTTCACCAAAATATTCATTAGAATGCGCCTCGAATTCTTTGTTCATTATTTCGTATATTCGTGAATAAGCATGCTTTGTTAAGCCCTGAAACTTTTTCGTATGAACGTAAGTACGTAAGAAAAATTCATTATTCAGTAGTGAGGGTTTATATGCTATAAAAACAGAAGTTGAAATCAAAGCATAAAGTTTACAATCCAATTACCTAGTAGGTAGAATTTTTATTTTTCATGATTTTCTTTAGGCAAGCTTTTCCATTGCTTCTCTAGTTCTTGTTTAAATTATAAATACCTTAGGTATTCAACTTATTATGGGGCAATAGCGGTAGGTATAATAATGTAGTCAAAAAATGCTTGTGTAGTTTTTTCTACAATGTATAGACTTGTGTTACATCACAATCTCACCGTGGACAGTGATGATGGTGGTAAGCACACAAAGACTAGAAGAGAACTGTTTCTCAAACGAAGCTTTCGGGATACATTTTTAGGTTCTTGGCGACAGATTTTCATTTCATGTTGATATAAGTGCATTTAGAAAATTTTAAAGGATAGTAAAGAAATTCCTGCTAGTACGTAATATAAAATTTTATGGAATTTATTATTGTATTATACTCAATAAGTGTTCACTAAGTGCTTCACATGTCGACTTCGAGAAATAAGATATATTATAAGCGTGTCGGTCCCCTGCTGTTCCGTCACAATACAGTAAAACCTAGCTCGACTCAGGCACTGCGGCTGAAATAACTTCCCGCTATAAATTCAAGCCGTGAATTGTGCAGCTTGAAATACAGCTTGTGAATACGAGTAACTTCAGTGAAATAAGAACTCAAACAAGTCTCGAAACATTTTCCCGGTACACGCTCGCTGAAATCTCGATAACAGGGCAAGTAGAACGATTATTTTGTAAACTTTGCCTTTTAAATAACTTAAGTACTTAGATACAAATAAATTTAGTATTTGTGTAGGAATTCAAGTTTTAGGTTCCTACCTACCTAAATAATGAATTTTATGTTCTGTTAAACAATATCGTATAGGTACATAAGTATCTTCTATACTAATAATACACCTGAGGAGTTTATTTGTTTATTTATTTAAACGCGTTAACTTCCGGTGTTAATAGTCCGATTTGAAAACTTCTTTCACTAATAGGTATCTACATTATTCCCCAAGGTTATAGGCTACTTTTTATCCCGGGAACGGGACTGAAACAATTGGGAACAGCTAATATGTAATAATTTGACATGGGTAAAAATATTTCAAAAAACCTTCTACCGCATGAAACAAAAACAGTGATTTTCCATAAAACCCCCATCCCGTTTCCCTAATTTACATTTGCGTGAATATATCCAACACCGAATTATTGCATACACATGGGTACTTGTGTCACTCAAACGATGTTTGAGAGCATACAAAATATGCAAAACAGTGGCTCAATGCTACGTTACACGAAATAAGGGATTTTAAAACGTTGACAACTCTGATAAACATCTGTATATCTCTATATAGTGTATCTACATTACAAAATCCATTAAATATAAATCAAAATAAAAATGGACAATAGACATAATTTTTGTACATTCACGTACGGATCGAATATGAAAATAAGTGAGAGGGCCTTAATTTCTGTTCAAGATACTTATACAGATTGGTTGGTTTTGAAAGGATATGCCTGAAATGATATTCAAACATACCTTATAGAGGTCATAAAAAAAATATTTCAGTGGAAAACAACACTAAAATATTTTCATTATATTACAAACTAAAAAAAAACAACACATTAGTAGGTATATCACTAAAATACGCTTCAACGTAAATCTCACTGTAATCAGTTAGACTTACTATAGCTATTATTTACTTTATGCTATTAGATTACTCGAGTACCTACTCAAAAAGCTATCTCGCCCTATCACTATGTTTCAGAGTGCGAGTAAAGGTTATTATTATTATTGATTACTAATCACAGTATTCGGCCAAATATATACCCAAACAAGCCAAAATCACCACGTATAAGCCAAAATAGAATACTATTAGTACAGTGTAACTATATTCTCCCTAACAGTGTAGAAAGAAACGCGTTTGATGTCAGACGATGCCGCCCGCCACCTGTATAGGTAAGTACTTACGCTGTCGCCCGCAGACGTATCAGGATTGTCACAAAATGGAAAATAAAATAAACGTATAATTTTAAAGTACATAACTAATATAAGTTAATTTATATTACATCATATTATTATCTTTACTAACTACTTATAGGTATATCATAGGTACACTCCATGTAATGTTGTTTTTTTTTACAAAGTCTCGTAAAACACGCCTGCGTCGCCCCTCAACGTTTAAGCCTGCAAACTAAGCCTGTTTGCAGGCAGTGGTCCGCGCCGCCCACTACCAAGCAAGAACGCCGCCGTCGCTCTGCGCAAGTACATTCGATACCCAACTGTAGGGATATTTAAGCTGTGTTATTAGGCTAGAATATTGTAATATTATGCTAAAATCCGTATTAAGTGTAGCTACGACACATAGGTACCTACTACATTAGGAAATGTCAGTCGAAATCTAACACATTATGGCAGATGCTTTACACGACGCGTCTTATAACAGTGGAGCAACTCCATTTATCATTCAAAACAATATTTCACAAGTTTCCACTTGTTTATCTCCCATCTGTTGTTATTTTGAATACATGAGAATAGGAATATAAATATAACATTCAATCTATTGTATTTGAAATAGGTTATCTTTGGTTCTCTTTTTTGTATAATAAATATTCCCACTAAATAAAGAAATTAAAGTATAGCTGTTTCTGGTTGTTTACAAAATAAACAAATTTAGACTTTCTAATAAAAAATATTGTCCGGTTAAATAAGTCTATTTTCTTGTTTTTAATGCGAATTTAGGTAGTTGCTAAATGACAATCTCATATATTAATTTCAAAGCTTTAAATATTTAGTTTTTTAAACAGATCTTGAAACAAAAAATATAGCGAGATTAGAGAAAAATAGCTTAGTTTGTAAACAACAGATTCGGCATAAAGGTAACTAAATAGATCGGTACATTAATTACACTTTTTATGATCTTGTTATTAGTTTTACTTTGTCTTAATAATATTCATTGTATGCTTTCTCTTTACAAATAAATAATTTGAATTTATTATCTACAAGTCATTAGTTTGGCTCATCTTTATTTATTAGCATTTGACATTATTACTACTAGACCACAAATTTTGTAAGATCTTGAATTTAAATATAATAAAAACAAGCTATATGTATTGTAGTAGCAGCTATCTATGCGAAGCCTATTAAAAAATTCACTCGACAGTCATAAATTTAAGATTACGTCTTTCACACAGCATTATTAAATTATTAAACAACAACAAGCATTTCTGAGAAAGAAACATCATTAATATGTAGGTACAATGCGTGGGTAATTCTCACGTCTAAAGTGAATTAAATTATTCATACAGAATCGCACATTGGGCGTTAATAGTGGCATTTTACAGTACACTATTGCTTTCAAATTACGGGAAATTATAAAATTAAATATTTCGTGAATTTATGGGCATACACTTGTAGGGGCGTTTTGGGTACTAATATATTGCACCATGTTACTGTAATTATTGAATATTTATTTGGAGGAAAGAATTTGACCGGCTGGTAGATAGTAACGTCACAGGGTATGAGTCCGAATCCCACCCACGATAAATAAATGGTATGGTAGACCGAGCTTTGCTCGTTTTTTTTAATACCACGTTTTCTAAAAATGAAACCTAGCCAGATCGATTAATCTCCCCCGAAACCCTCTGCATACTAAATTTCATGAAAATCGTTGGAACCGTTTCCGAGATTCAGATTATATCTAATAATTGCTCGTTTAGAGGTATTATATTATTATATATATATATATATACAAGTTGTCCCAAAACTCAACGATAATCTGTTTCAAATCTGAGTGTTAGTAAGTAGTAGGTATATATCACATAAATGCTCATCATAGCTCTAGTTAGTTTTAAATCACATGCCATTCTGCGAAGATCAAAAGAGATTTATTTTTTCATTTTATTGAACCTTTGTTCATAAACCTCTATGGTTTACCTACCCATAAACAAACACTTTGGTTAGACAAACTATAAACAAAATTTATAGCTGTCAAAATACTTTTGTGACTTTGTGTATCAATTTGATTGATTCACATTGCATAACTAAAATATTGTAATATTCTTGCAATATAATAAAACTAATTCATCATTACGAAAGCTAAGTGACCAATGTCTCTATTTATCAAGAAACCTTCAAGCGTGCATAATCGCTCTCATTCTCCAACTCGTATGAGGAATATGAATTTTTGTACTGATTTTGAGAAGACCATAGTAATTGATAGTTTTATAAGACGAGGATGGAAACAAGTATTTCCAAACGATGAATGGAATATCTACTGGGCAAATACATTGAACTGTCGAAATATATTCAACGACAGCACTTTCCGACTACACGACAATCAAATGATCAATCACTTTCCAAATCATTATGAATTGGTGCGCAAAGACTTACTCGTAAAAAATATAAAAAGATACAGAAAAGAATTGGGAAAAGACTGCAATCCCCTCGCGGCCAAAACTGAGGAAAAACTCCCAAGCGGGCAAGCCATCACTCGCTATTTATATTTAGATTTCATTCCTATAACGTACGTATTGCCGACAGACTACAATATGTTTGTAGAGGAATATCGCAAATTTCCACAAACCACTTGGATTTTGAAGCCATGCGGCAAGTCCCAAGGCGCTGGGATTTTCCTCATAAACAAGCTCTCCAAACTGAAGAAATGGTCTCGCGAATCTAAAAAATATTTACAACACCATCTTACCAGCAAAGATACTTATGTCATATCACGCTACATAGATAATCCTCTTTTGATCGGAGGAAAGAAATTCGATTTGAGGATTTACGTTCTTGTTACTTCCTTTCGACCTTTAAAGGCTTACATGTTTAGTAAGGGATTTTGTAGATTTTGTACAGTGAAGTACGATACGAGTGTCACAGAGCTCGACAATATGTATGTTCACCTAACGAATGTGAGTATTCAAAAACATGGTGAGGATTATAACCGCCACCACGGAGGCAAGTTGGGTATTCATAACTTAAAACTTTATTTAGAAGGAACTCGGGGCCGGGATGTGACCGAGAGACTATTCGAGGAGATACAATGGCTGATAGTGCACTCATTAAAGGCCGTGGCGCCCGTTATGTCGAATGACCGCCATTGCTTTGAGTGTTACGGTTATGACATCATCATAGACGATAACTTAAAACCCTGGCTCATAGAAGTGAACGCGTCCCCTTCGATGACTGCTACGACTGTTAACGACAGAATACTCAAGTACAAGCTTGTAGATAATCTTTTATCGATAGTGCTGCCCCCGGATGGAGTGCCCGACGCTCGTTGGAACAAAACGCCCTCTACAGAGGCTTTAGGAGATTTTCAGATTCTCATCAACGAGGATTCTATGTACAAAGCGGAATTAGAACTTTTACATGGTGAAAACAAATGTTATCGGTTTAAAACTTGTTGAATTTATTACTAATACTTAATAAATTGATTTTATTTTACATCACAAACATATTTTTACAGTTTTTTTATTAATACTTAAAATATTATAAACAAAATAAATTATTGTCTGAAGCGATGATATTTATTGTAACGCGAATTTGCGTCTTCCCTCTCAATCAATTCTTCATCTATAAGTAGATCAAAATCACCCAGAGCTTCGGCGTTAGGTATTTTATTCCACCTTGCATCAGGAATACCATCAGGTGGTATCACCACAGATATTATGTTATCAATCAATTTATATTTCAAAATTCTATCGTTATGAGTAGTTGACTGCAGTGATGGAGACGCATTTACTTCTACAAGCCACGGCTTCAGAGTATTGTCTATAATTATATCATATCCGTAGCATTCAAAACAATGACGGTCGTTTGCCATCACCGGTGCAACCGCCTTCAAGGAATGAACGATAAGCCATTGCATCTCGGCGAATAGCTTATCTGTGACCGATCGCCCTCGAGTCCCTTCCAAGTATAACCGAAAATTCTGAATACTCATTTTACCTCCGTGCAAACTGTTATAATCACCACCATGCTTCTGCACACTAACATTAGTTAAATGCACGTACATATTATCCAGTTCAGTTACGCTTGTATCGTACTTAACTGTGCAAAACCTACAAAATCCATGTTGAAATAAATAAGCCTTCAATGGCCGGAACGATGTCAACAAGACGTATAATCTAAGATCAAATTTCTTGCCGCCAATCAAAAGAGGGTTGTCGATGTAACGCGATATCACATAACTTTCTTTACTGGTGAGCTGTGGGTGAAACGGAGTTTTTGCTTCCCTCGACCACTTTTTCAGCTTAGAAAGTTTATTTATCAGGAAAATTCCGGCCCCTTGTGATTTTCCGCAAGGTTTCATTATCCATGTACTCTGAGGTGATTTTCTGTATTCCTCCACAAACATATTATAGTCCGCCGGTAGGACATATGTAACGGGGATAAAATCTAAATGTATGTACCGCGTCGCAACCTGTCCGTTAGGCATTGGAACCTCCATTTTATCTGCCAGCGGATTGCCTTCTTTCTCAAGCTCTTTTCTGTACCTTTTAATATTTTTTACTAATAAATCTTTTCGAGATAGTTCGTAATGGTTAGGAAAGTGATTTATCATTTGGTTGTCGTTCATCCTGTAGCCGCTTTCAATGCTAAAGATATTTCGACAGTTTTGTGTGAAGGACCAGTAGACGTTCCACTCATCATCAGGTCCTACCTGACTCCACCCGCGGCGTTCGAAGTTACTCATTATTACTGATTTTTCCAAATCGGTACAGTAAGTTACTCTACCCTTTTCCATAGCTCCCTGTGAAAATTTTCCGTAGCTAGCTGATGGTGATTTTTTGGATTCCTGTGTCATCATAAAATAATCAGAGAGTCATAACTAAAGACATAACTACAAAAATAAAATAAAATCAAAACATTATTAAAATAAAGTTTTACAAGATGTCAATATCATTAATCTGTCACATTTTTATGTAGCGTGATGTCGCGTTATTATTCGTAATAAATAATAAGTTCCGTTCGGATTTATCAAAGAGGTGGACGTTGATTTTAACGAGGTTTATCTAGCTATTGAAAAAGCGGACTTAAGTGAATAAATGAAATCCTGAATAGGCCTTTACATAGGTACACGATTATACAGTACATTATGGCTGTACACAAAGAAAATGTAGGAAGTGCTTGATGTTTTCGAAAGCAAATTACACAAATACTTGATGATTGATGGTCATGCTTAGAAAAGGATTTTTTACTCGGCGGCCTCGCTCCCCGGGCGCTAAGGTAGAAAGAATAAAATCCATTGTGTCTTCAGTTTACCATCCAATTTTAGTGGAGGCGACTTCAATCCCCCGAGGAAATCTTGTTCAATATTTTCTCGTCCTTTATTTGTTTGTATCATTTTTCTTTAATCTACGCAACCATATAGGTACCTTTTCATAACGTAAATATGAGCTTTTTATAATACCTCAGTGAAATAATATTATGCTACATACATTTTTATATGACAACGCGACGAGGCAAATAAACAGTATTATCTTTCTTTTAAATTTATTACTATTTATTAAATATTTGCAGAGACAGACATTGCAAAGATTTATTTATCTAATAACATTTATTATTATGTGGGTTGTTTGTTACTTTTATTTCATAAAACGTAGCAGAAAAAGTATGTATCTAGAACTGAGAAAGCATCAATTGAAAATACTGATGCTTTCTCAGTTTTGAGTCGTCATTATAATTTTATTTAATAGGCAGACAAGATTATTTAACAAAACTATTACCTGTGCTATTACTCTCTAATCCAACAAAAAACTGACAAGTGCGAGGAGCACTTGCATTCTAAGGGTTGCGTATAAATCTAATGCTCCAACTATATGTATATTATATAAATACCTATGAGTTGATTATCACCAAAAAAATATTTTCAGATTAGAAATTAGAAATTATCTTAATGTTTTCATTATTAATTCTACTCTTGAATCATGTTTTTCCCAAACTTCAGAACTCTAAGTCAAACGCAAGGTTGATATTTTCCCATAAGTTTACTTTTAAAGTATGTTTGCGAGTATCAAAATATGTGATTATGGCTGAAGAAGCTTGAATTTTTTACACCTTCAAGGGTAGTCCCTTGAAGGTGTAAAAAATTCAAGCTTCCGGTTCCTAGGAGAAAAAGAATCCTAACCTACTATACCGGGATGCTATGAATAACTCTACTGTTTTTCCTGTTGAGAAAACTAGTGTTCTACACGTTTCTCACTCTACACTCCATTATTCATATCACCTTTCTTTCTTGCAAATTTGCAATAATTTGAAGAAATATTTTTAATGCTGATTTTTTAATTATATTTTTCAAAAATATAATCTTTTAATAGTATGTACTTTCTATGCATAGAAAGAAAAGGAAAGGTGGTTAAAATATCACTCGGTATCTATTTCAGACAGAACTACAGTTATTTCATGGATGATGTTTGTATGAAAGATATCGTAAAATCTAATTCCAATCCAAGAATATTACATCATTATTTTTTTAATGAGTGCTTGCTTGATATCAAATCGAACTGAGTATAAAGATTACATAAAACTTGGTTCAATTTTATTTCCTAAAAGTAAATAATATATTATAATAAATACCTATACCTATTTGGTCGTACAAGCAGTTTTTTGACCTCAAACCCCATAGCCGTACGTACTCATAATGCAATCAAAAGATCAGCGTCAGAAAGGGCTGACGGTTGTATGACGAAGGAAAGGGTGTCCCTTTAAATATTATTCACATCAATGCCCGACGTATTACGACGCCTTACACTTTAAGTCTTTTTTGACGGAGCGATGGAAGCGGAATTTGATAATAGTATTACGAATAAAACATACGGTGATACGGTCGAGAGCACGTTTGATAAAAATACTTTGACCTTTGATTGCTCCGCGTTGTTTGAAATAAGTTTTAGTACTAAAGATATCTCGATTCTCAACTTTATTACTTAGTACTTAATATTCATTGTGATATACGGTTAAGCTTACCTAATAGAAATTTACTTGGACACCCGTCTTTTTATGATTACTGTGACTACCATGATATCTATGATTAGGTACAGAGTAAGATAATTACACAATAAAAAGGTAAATCAAAACTAAAGCTCTACATAAATTAAATCTTAAATCTTACATAAATTTTAGGTCGTGCAGTTTGGCGGTCAAATACCTATTAAAAACATAAATTTTATTCGAAAAAATATCACAGAATTTGGTCTGCAAAAATGTATCGTGTTCCAGTCATTGTGATGTTTAGAGGTCATAAAAGAATATCTCGTACCTACAAATATACGCTTCAAAAACATAATCTTTGCTTTCACGCAGCGGGGTAAAAAGCGCTAATTCCATTTGTTACACAATTTTGACGTTAAGTGAATATTTAAATAGTAGGTACTTGACGTAATGAACAGCTTATATATGATAAGATGATATTAACATCATTTAATAGATACATTTTGTTTAACAAAATATAAATTCAAATAATTAATAATGTTTTTTCCTTCATTGATGTAGCGGCCGGAAACGGAGGGAAGATTTCTCTCAAGCGGCACGTTCATTAATCAGACACCCCACTGAATCAGGTTTCCCACTTTAGTAAGTATCTTAGATTTATCGAAAACTTTTCAGTATTCCAAATGTATAGAACACATTCATCCTGTAATTTTTTTTTTATGTCAGAATTTTGACAAGCAGGCATTTTCATTAGTTTATGTTTAATAAGATGGCATTCAGGAATGGAATCATGCAAGTACCTACTCATTCAACTTTATGAAATAAATACCTACATAATGTACATACTTGTATTTTCAATCGGTTTTTAATATATTTTTGTAAATGAACTCACTTATCTAGTCTTACACACACACACCTTATAAATATTTTTTTTTCTTTTAATTGCTTATCCACAACAATAATCAAATTGTACTTAATGTATAAATTCGTCACAATTAAAATTGAAAACCTGCAGTAGCTTTGAATTACTCTCCGGTCCATATCGTATCTCTATGAAAAAAATCACGTCAATCCATTGTTTTGTCGCAGTGGGTGGATTTTCGCTTATCAACATAATTTCTATGGAAAAGAACCAAATAAATCTACATAGTTGTATATTTCCAGTAAGCTTTTTTTTATCATTTATGTACCGCTTCGTACCTACTTTACAACACCCAGAAGTTTTTTTAAGGATTATTAAAATATCATTTTTTAAAGTAATTTAGTTGCATGAAAGCGCTGACAAGCGAATCAAACAACACTCCATTTGCTTGTTCGCAATCACGAAGGGCTCTCTACTGTTTCCACGATCCATTAGACAGTACCCCAATTTACAAAGTCCTTCTACCTTCTACTCCACTTCACCTCTGAAAAAAAAAGATGGAAATATATTTATTATTTCGCCGGGTCAAGGACTTGGGATTATGCCTCGACTTTTTGTAGGTTACGTAATGAATAAGACCTGAAAGCTTACCTGCGAAAAAAGATTGAATAGCGCACTTCTATAAATGTTGTGATTCATTAGTACGCGTTTAATAAGATAAGTCGTGACCTACTATGTTTAACCAACTTAAAATAAAATATAATACAGTAATATATTTTTAATACTGTTTACAATATTAACAGAACCTTTCCCTTATTATTTCAAAAAATAAATGAGATATCTACGTAAGAGTTGTCAAAATACTATTAATATTTTGTACATAATTAAATGTCAAAATTAGAAATAGCAAACCAACAATAAATAATGTTGTAAGTACCATTGTCAATTTTGGAACTGTAATGACAGCCAACTGAAAGATAACGCGCTTTTCACAGTAGTTGTCACGTCGTCATTACATGACTCGCTACAGGATATTTTCAGCTATTTAGCCGAATTACTGAAACTCGATAGGCAGATATAATTGGGCAAGCGTCGCAGCGCCGTCACCAATGTCAACGCAATTCCAATTAAAGTTCCGACAACGGAAGCTGTTTCGATGAAAATGACACTCTCTGGTTTTATAACATGGCAAAACACAGAATAGATTTTGTGATATTAAATTTATTTTATGATGAGGTATAAATATTTGTTTACCCTGATAAAATTTGTTACAGACTTGTAACAAATTTTGATTGACCTCAATTGGTATCATACTCTATGTTCTTTCATATTTATAAATAGCTTCGATTTGAGTAAAAAAAAGGAAACGTGAAAAACAGAATTTATTCTATGCTACTAAGCTGATTTTTTAAAAACTGGCACATACTTTAATGTTGTTGTTTTTTTTAAATACGGATAGGTACTCTCCTCAAACAGTAGCATGCAGATTTTACCACTATTGCAAGAATTTATATGTAACGACCACAAAATATTTTAAATCACGTGTAAACGTGTGTTTTGCTCAGTGGTAGTGACGTCGGATGCCGAGACGAAGGTCCCGGGTTCGAATCCTACAATGAGCTTGAGCTTTTGGTGAAGGAAAACATCGTGAGGAAACTATAGCACGGTGGTAGGGTACTTTGTAGTACCCGCCTGGCTGGCCACCCTCAAGTTGAAAATCTGTCGCCAAGCACCTTTCGGTGTGTTCCGACAGCTGCACTTGGAGCCAGTTCCTTTCTAGGCTTTGTGTGCTTACCATCATCGGCCACATCATCACTGACCACATACATAGTAAAAAAAAAAAAACTTATTTCAATTCAAATCTCGCCAAAATGATGATGTAGTACATAATCGTATCTATCGTAGCTTCTTTATAGGCAGAATAGGTATGTCAGATTTTCGAAGACCCATATTTTAGCAAAACGACCGATGCTCTTGATTTATAACTATTGCATTGCCTGCACGGCGTATTCTAGACAAATTGGTCTATAACTAATTAAATACTCATTACTGAATGGCGATGACTATTTTAGAACCATTTGTAGAACGATATATTAATTCTTTGTTAGCTGAATTGTAATAAAATAAACACCAGTAGGTAGACTGTCTTCCTTAAAAGACATAATTCTTCGAGCCATCCCATAAAAAGCTACAAAGACCTTAAACTTTGTAATTGCTTTACTTTAATAGAGTGTACCAAGATTAAAATTTCAAAAAAACAAAGGACCACTGAGTATATACATCAAAAATAACGATCAAAAGTAACTTTGTACTTTAGCATTTATGAAAACACGTGGAAGTGAAGTAAAAATGAAATTTTACGTCTTCGAAGAGTTTTATGTTTGTAAGTGGAGGTTTCATAATGCAGTATCTAGTGAGTGTATAAACCACAGATCATGATGCATAGCTGTGTCTGTGGAGTTATTACCGAATGCCGGCAACAAACAGCTATTGGATGAGTTCCTCGGATCGTAAAAGTAAAGTGGATATGTCATTAGTATGTCAGGTGAAGTTTGGTATTTCCATTAGCTTTTTATTATGAAATTTTTGCCATGCCTTCACGCCACTACGTACCTAAGTTCTTCCACCCTATTTATCATTGCTAATATGTTTATTATCAAGAAACAGCCTACTATTTTACTTTAAATTTTCGAAACAAGACAACAAAATGTTGTGTTAATTTGTTCTAGATAACAATTTACATATTTATTATTGTACTCAGTCTAAAACAGGTTATTCGTGCGGTAAATACGAAACTTGTTTGCGCCTTTCCATAAACGTTATCGGGTTGGCTTTTGTACAGAAATCCTATTTATCCTCGTAGTTAAATAGAACATAGCTTTATTGATATTCATTTAAATGATGTAATTAAAAATATACACGATAGATGGCACAGGATTATTGAATTTTATATATATATTTTGGATGCTTTTATCATCTTATTTTGTTAGATTATACTAAAAACCTAGTTCCGCTGGATCTCCTTCTCTGTCGCTCACTTTCTGTCCGGCGGTCGGCGAGGCAACACGTCTGCGGAGTTCCGCTTCTGCGCGTTCGTCGAGTAGGTAGTTGATGCGTAATTCAACCATTCACATTTATAAAATGAGTGAGAATGAGAAGATTTGTAGGACTAACATAGGTATAGATAATAAATATCGCATACAATTTATATGAAAATTACACTTTGTAATGCCTTTCAATACCTAAATAGAGCATACTAAACTAGATACCTAAGTATTCCAATTAATTCGCAAACTTCTATCATCTTTGACGAAATTGCACGAGTCACGTGCAACTAGAATTACGACTGCGCTGCAAACTGGTTTATGACTATGGAAACTGTGATATTGGGTCCAGCAAGATATTTGTTATTCTTTATTTAAACTCGTAAATTAATTCTATTAAATTTTTGATTTTATTTAACACTTACAATGGGAACATCGTCACTCTTTAATATTTATTATATATTCATAAAAGAAACATTGTTTTCAAACATAAACTCTTTGCAAAAAAATGTAAAGTAAAAAGCACGCGTGCGTAATAAGCTGTATTATGAACCTAAAAGCGGTGCGATAAGAGTCACTTTACGAGCGAGTGTGTTGAATAGTGTGTAAAATAATTATAGGCATAATAAATGCAACTGTCTACATAGCCTCGTAGCTGATAGCTATCTGCTACGATGCTACAACTGCTACGAGCCTACTTACGGGCCCTACATAATGCGGCTACGATCATACAAACAACGAACACGAGAGACGCGTCGTCGTTATGTGTATTATATTGCCATGCATGCATATGCGACATGCGTAGGCAAGTGTTTCTAAAACAAATTCAAAGCATGCACTAATGATTTTTTTCAAAGTTTGTTTTGTTTCGATAAGATTAATCAAGGAATAATTGAAACAAAATAAAGCAATAAAAGATGTGAAATGATCAGAATAGAAAAAGGCTTGGGCACGATACGCACTATGCACTGATAGCCTAGGCCTATTTTAAATACCTATCATGCGTATCTCTATTATAAATAGGTAGGTACTATAGAGGTGCAATGAATGACGTAGGAGTATAAATGATTAAATATTAATAAAATTCAGTTTTATTGTAGGTGCTATCTATGTGTTATTTTATACATATAACACTTAATTAGATATTATTATATTTTTTCTCAAACATAAAAATTGAATCTGAACTTATTAAACAGATTGCAAAAATAATCTGTAGGTATCTATTAGTAGGTAGAAGTATATACCTAATAGTGAAGGTATATTGTTACGATATCAATTTAATGAATTGAGAATAAAAAATAATAATAAAAGAAAACGGTAGGTATCTCTGAACTGCCTCGGGTCGGGGCACGTATTGTCCCGCCTGCGTCGTAAACATTCTGCATTCCGTAGTTGCAGGTCTTTCTCGATATTACATAGATATAGTTCGTAATTTGGTTCGAGCATAAAGGCACGAGAGGTGGTCTCCAATTGAGTATAATTTCCGGCAATTCCAGCATCGAACGTCGCTATTCACTGTCGGTATTACAGAATATCTAGTAAATGTATGTTTACTTCAGTGTTTAATAAATAATTGTGACATCTTTGATACTTGAACAACAAAATCGGTTCAATCATAAGCATAAATTAATTCAAAACGTTGGAATAAGCTTTTTTTTAAAAAAAAACATTCAATATAAAAGGAAATATAGTATCCAACTGCGTTATAATAGTATGTTTCGACGCTGAGCTCACCGCAATGTGATTAATAACTTTAGTGGTGACGAGGCGGTTCGTGGATTTTTCAATCGAAGTTCGAGCGAGCTCCTAAGCTTCGAGCAAAAACGTGACATTAAAATATTCACGAGGCTACTCGAGTGGGGCCGATCGATCGTAAAATAGCCTACCCGCAGGGATTTTGAAACATAACACTGACTTTTTTATTATAGAAATAAGTTATAAGACATTAACAAAACTCTAAAATTAGAAATTTCTATTCTTTCTTTAACTTGAATCTTAAGTGTTTTCAAAATCATAGAGAGCTTTTAAACTTATATTTTATATAATTATTTTTGTCCGTCTAGAAAGTTATGATGAACAAATTAACATTTCAGCATCAGTATCTTTTATAATTCCTTTAAAACTATGTAGCAGATTTGTTTAAATACTTCAAAACTATCATCATATTATGCTCACAAAATCTGTCTATTACGAAATTTATATTTATCAGGTACCTACTTAAAACTAGCATATTTAGTACAGTTTAGTTATTCATAATTAAAACTTTAACTTTAAGTTATTATAAACTCATTAAATTATAATCCAACAAAACTAGTGATGTAGCCTTGCTTCGGGCTTAATATTATTTTAACTGTCCGCTGCAATTTCACATAATTTAAAGTACCTACTCTACTATGTCCAATCCTAAAGTCTAGAACCTAAAGTAACAATATAAAATGTCAAATGTCATGAAAATTCGTTCAGTCGATTTAGATCTGAGTGGTAACAAACATAAACAGTAGGAGTCAGATACAATAGGATGTAGGATTAGCAATTTATTAAAACTTCTTGCATTCTGAACAAGTAAATAACTTGAACGATATTCTCGTTCTCAGTTACCTATAGCCAGTAACATGAAAAAGTTAAGAATCAAGAAGTAACAAGTACCAAATTATAAAGTTTTTGTCGACAAAGCCAAGTTCCGGCGGTGGATAAAAGTTTTGCAACATTAACCGGTCAGAAGTTCGCTACTATTTAGCATATAGAATGGCCTGCACAGCGGCGTTATTTTTCTGCAACTGTAAACATTAAAATGCAAAATACACTCAGTATACGTATGTAAAATCCTGCATTTTCTTTTGATGCACTTCCTACAAATTTAACACTTAATAATTGAATATTTTACGTATAAAAGTGAGTGCGGCACAAAATAAAATAGTAATGTAACGATTCTATTCGCGCATAGAATATTATCAAAATATAATTTTGACTAATTCGATCAAGTTGCAGTGATCGTGCTCACGAGATTGTGTTCGCGAGAGTTTAAAAAGTATTAAAATAAAATAGCTTTAGGTACAATCATAACATTTTTGGTTCACTTGTATTTACTACTTTTATTCGAACGACTACCAGAACTTCCACCTTCGTCTTTTTCAATGAGCTCTTCGTCAATTAATAAATCGAAACTACCCATAGAATCAACATTTGGCAATTTGTTCCAGCGGACATCTGGAACGCCATCCGGAGGCAGAACCACTGATATAATATTATCGATAAGCTTATATTTTAATATTCTATCATTCACTGTCGTAGACGTCAATGACGGCGATGCATTCACTTCAACCAACCAAGGCTTTAATTGGTTATCTATTATGATGTCATATCCATAACACTCGAAGCAATGTCGGTCGTTAGCCATCACTGACGAGACAGCCTTTAATGAATGAACGATCAGCCATTGCATAGCTGCAAATAGTTTTTCTGTAACAGCTCTGCCCCTCGTGCCTTCTAGGAATAATTTGAGATTCTGAACACTCATTTTTCCACCATGAATACTATTGTAATCACCACCATGTTTTTGTACACTAACATTAGTAAGATGCACGTACATATTATCCAGTTCTGTAACACTTGTGTCATATTTCACCGTACAAAATCTACAAAAACCAAGTTGGAAAAGATAAGCCTTCAGAGGTCGGAAAGAAGTGACTAGCACATAAAGTCTTAGATCAAACTTTTTGCCTCCTATTAGCAAAGGGTTGTCTATATACCTAGAAATAACGTAACTTTCTTTGCTAAGTTGTGGGTGGAAGGGTGTTTTCGCCTCTCGGGACCATTTTTTCAATTTTGATAATTTGTTTATAAGAAATATTCCGGTGCCTTGAGATTTTCCGCACGGTTTCATAATCCAAGTACTCTGTGGTGACTTGCGATACTCTTCAACGAACATATTATAATCGGCAGGGAGCACAAAAGTAACTGGTACAAAATCGAGATGTACATAGCGCGTAACAACCTGACCACCATGTAGGACTATTTCTGCTTTCTCTGCCAACGGGTTGCCTTCCCTCTCCAATTCTTTTCGATACCTCTTTATATTCTTCACGAGTAAATCTTTTCTCGACAGCTCGTAATGGTTTGGAAAGTGATTAATAATTTGATTATCGTTCATCCGATATCCACTTTCTACACTAAATAAGTTTCTGCAGGTTTGGGTAGACGCCCAATAGAAGTTCCATTCATCGTCAGGTCCAACTTGATTCCATCCTCGCCTTTCGAAGTTACTCATCAAAACAGACTTTTCCAGATCTGTACAGAAATTAACCCGGCATCTTTCTACGACTGGTAAGTTGACTCGCCCGTAAATATTATTTGCTAACTTCTTTGCGTCTTGGGTCATCATTTATGAACTCATTAGTTTTCGTGAAATGCTCCGTATATTGATCAAACATTTGTAGCACAGGTGGGTACCAGTGTTGTCATGGCTTTCAGTAAATACTACGCCATTGGCTGATATCCAATCTCGCTGCCTCGCTATGACTACGTGTAAACATTGGCCGTATTGATTTTTAACGAGTTTTTATCGGCAAAAAGCCTACCGACGTATATTTTTAAGCTCTATGACACAGATTACAATCAAGATATATTTTTATTACTAGTTTATAAATATTGTTCTACTGGTTTACTGGTTTATTCTTATAGGTATAATCATATAATTCGATAACATTTTATTTTATCTGATGATGATGGCAAAAACAATAATAAACTGATTTTTTCAATCAATCAGGGTTAATTTTTATCATTGTCACTAAATTATGTAGGTAATCTGTTTATTTGTTGCATACCTTTAATTAATGAGTTCTTTTCAAATTTCTGCAACGATAAGATAAAATTAAATATAATACAAAATTACCAGCACCAGAATTCAATGTGCTCTCATAAAAAGGCATATAGCATTTGCCTTGTGAAGCTTTACGACTGTCGTAACTCGCAAAACAATATTGGGCCAGAAAGTTTTAAAAAAATGTTTGGAGTACAGGAAAGTGTTTTTATGATCTATCTAATACCTTTCAACGAGCAATTCTTGTATATGTTAACGGAAAAGTATCTAATCCGTCATTGTGTACATTTCCTAGGAAATCCATATGTATACAATGACGGATTAGATACTTTTCCGTTAACATATTATAATCGGCATCTAGGAAACGGCTCCAACGATTTTCATGAAATTTTGTATGCATGGTTTCGGGGGAGAAAAAACGATCAAGCTAGGTATAATTTTTAAAAGAGGCCGTTTTAAAAAAAAACGAGCATGGCTCGGTCAACCAGGTACTATTAAATAATACAAACATAAATAAACTATCTCTGACATTTTCTAACATATATTTATTTTATTTTATTTTTCTATAATTAAGTTCATTGGTATACGAGTGTTTGCTTTTTTGGACGAATTTAGAATTTTCATTGATAATTACAGCATGCTATAGAAGTTATTTAATATTTTTTTATTCATACGTAAAGATAAACATTTCATTCGACTGATTATTCGCAAATTTTATTGCTCAATCTCGAGGGTTGGTAATAAAATACTAATTTCCGGCTCTACGTACACTCGACGGCATGATAGAATAAATGTTGAATTCTTTTGCACTGTATTTTTTAATATCTGTGCTTGACTCTCAGTTGTTTTTACCGGCCTACATTTGTGGCCTGGTTTCACATGAATTAGAAAACTAGTTTTAACAAAGGTTTTAACGTAAGAATTAGTTATTTGTTTTTGGTTTATTTATTTTTTGTTTATCTACTTCCAATATCACGCTTATTAATATTATATGGAGATTGACAATAATCTCGTATATTTTACAATATTCCATTCACATCCAATATTTGTAACGTTTGTTTTTGATTTATTATTTTTCATTTATAGTCTACGGTCGTTTATATAATCCGTAATATGAGGTTGTTTTTTACTAAAATTTGACGATAATGAACCCGAAAAGAAGACTTCATGTGCATGAACATTATCTATAAATATCTTTATATAAATACTAGCTTCCGCCTCGCGGTTTCACACGCGTTCCAGAGGTATCTTATGTTTTCCCGGGATAAAAGGTAGCCTATATATTATTCCAGGGTGTGATCTATCTATGTGACAAGTTTCATCCAAATCCGTTTAGTAGTTTTTGCGTGAAAGAGTAACAAATATCCATACATCCATAGTCACAAACATTCGCATTTATAATATTAGTAGGATATATTTACAAGTAGGTATAGTATAACAGTCAGTCACGCTTTCCTTTTATATTTAGAAAATAGTATACCTAAATATTTGCAATACTCCAATGTCTAAGTACAATAAGTAAAAAAAATGCCACTAATGAACATAACCTTGCCACATGTGCACCGTTAGAAAACTCGTAATAAAGGCTAAGTACTAAACGTAGTTTCGTGCCGTTTTCCTGGTAAAAGGTTTCCCTAATATGAACCATAGAAATAACAAGTGACCCATGCGTCAGGTAAATAAATTATTGCCGAGAACGCGCCGTGACGAGCCGCCAACGAGGCAGGCTCCATTTGTGCAAAATATTATTTTATATATTGCTTATTCTTTATTTTTATACGTAAACAACATTTGCGAGGTACTTTTTTACAATAAAGCTAAATAAAAAAGAAGCGCCAAATTAAATTTAGAGTAAATGTGCGAAGTAGTTATTTGACATTATTATACCTATATATATGTTAATAAATAAAAACAGTCGTAATTATCATGTAATTTGACTATTTAATTGTCAAGAATGTTGAAGAGACTTGTCACGTCTAAAGTGTTCACAATAAGCTTACATAATATCATATCATTAGACAAATATGTTTAATTTGTTTATTGACGGGAAACAAAACCATCACATGTAGGTATTCGGAAAAGCCCATTATACCAATATAGTAATGTATTTATCTTGCAAAAATAAATATTATTATGTACGACATAATTTATACGGATGCATATAAATTCACATGCTTCGCTGAGCACAACGTTGGGGCTGAGGGAAAATATAATTATGTAGCCATGTAGCAAATTCAGAGCGTATATATCTTAACTCACCCATGTCACACACCCCATCTCGCATGTAATGTGACAAAATAATAGCTTAACATGCACATTATCTCAGGTACTTTAATGAAATCCATTATCTGTACATCGCTTAAGAATTATTAAGTTTTTAGATGGTATTTAGTTAAATTATGTACCTAAATTGTAACAACCAATTAGTTTTATCTAAATCTTAGCTATACGAGTATATGCTGCATAAAGTGTAGTAATCATCATCACAGTGGACGTTATTCGGCTGATATGATAGCCGAAAGACGTCCACAGCTGGACAACGGCCTCCCCCAAGGATCTCCACGATGCATGGCTGGTCTTGCGCTAACCGACTTATATCAATCTATAACTTGAATCACAGTTCCTGGATATTTTTAAGACGCGCGTTATTTAAATTTAACTCAATGTTGACGCGAAGATTTAAATTGGTCAACTGTGTCACCATAGGTTTTATATTATTAGAAATTAGCGGGAAGACAATCTAACCCTAATCATGGAAAGGCTGCACAACCACTCACCTCGGTGTTGGAGCCGACCTGGGCGCGTTCTTCCTTCGTACGAGGGGTCGATTGTCTGCGGTCCTTCGATATGAGTGAACGAAGCCGTGCTGATGATGCACAGACTCCAGAAAAGCGGTGGCGTAGCTCCTTAGTAGAACAGAGCGCACGCGACTGGGCGCAACCGACGGTGGTCCAGTACTAAAGTTTGTAGTCGTGCAGCGAAAGAATTTGAATCGAAAGATTTAAGAGTACCCACTTTTATATTAATAATTAAAAGAGAAAAAAAAAATGAGCACCGAATACCTTCGGCGCGAACATTGCCCCCGGCCTTAAAACCATCGGTTTTAAAGAAAAGAAAATAATGAAATTAAACTAAGGCGGGGAGCAAAGAGAGACGCTATTGCGAAGGCAAGGGGCAAAGACGAACGACAGGTCTCTTATAGATGCCTGTCGCTGTCTTAACTAAAGCGACTCTACTGATCCCATCCTTACCGGGATAAGTTTCGGTAATAATACCGAGGGGCCAAGAGAGTGGCGCGACGTTATCAGTAACGATGACCACGACACTACCTATCTTAATCGGAACAGAGTGTGTGTTCCATTTCCCTCTGGATTGTAAAAGATGCAGGTATTCACGTTTCCAGCGGTTTGCAAACGATTGCACCATCTGGTCCAACAAAGCGTAGCGACGTAATAAGTTAGTATTATCACCGGTAACGTCATAAGCGGGCAAGCTTCTCAAAGGTGTCGACATTAAAAAATGAGAAGGAGTTAATGCACTCAGCTCTGAAGGATCTTCACTAAGCGGTGTCAGCGGACGCGAATTAAGAACACATTCGATTTGTGTTAGAACAGTCAACATCTCTTCATATGTTAACAATTGATTACCGATAGCCCTATATAAATGCGTTTTGAAACCCTTTACAAATATTTCGTAATGTCCACCAAAATGTGGCGCGCGCGGTGGGTTAATCTTCCACGTAATTTTATGTTCGGCCAACTCATTACTGAATGCAGTTTTATACTCATCGGAATCAATCAATGCATAAATTTCCGACAATGCGTTTTTAGCACCGATAAAAACGGTACCCGCGTCAGAGTACATAGTATTAACCGCACCTCTTCTCGCTAGAAAACGTTTAAATGCTGAAAGAAAGGTGTTCGTGCTAAGATCTGTCGTCAATTCTACGTGGACAGCGCGAGTAGTGAGACAGCAAAAAATGCATAGATAAGCTTTAATGGAACGAGCTCCACGTTTACGTTGCGGGATAATACTAAGAGGCCCAGCATAATCAACAGCGGTGTGCGTAAAGGCCTTCGCTTCGGTCACGCGACACGCAGGCAAATCTCCCATGAAAGGTTGCACTGGCTTTGGTTTGGAACGGAAACAAAAATTGCAACTGTGCACGATCCGACGCGCGACGTTTCTACACGAGAGAATCCAGTAACTTTGACGCAATATCGACATCAACGCCACTGGTCCTGTGTGACAGTTATGTCGGTGGAAATGAGATACAATTAGATCAACAGTGTGATTCTTATGTGGCAGCAACAATGGGTGCCGTTGTTCGTAGGTTAAATCAGCGTTACGAAGTCGCCCTCCAACCCTTAATAAATCATCATCATCGATGAACGGTGAAAGTCTTTTTAAGGTGGAACGGCAGCATTTGTTTGCCTTTAAGCGTGCTATTTCATTAGCGAAATAATGTTGTTGAATGGTCTTAATCAGCATTTTCTCAGCATAGGTCAAGTCAGATGCGGTAATAAATTTAGATTTCGGTAGTTTACCTAAAAACTTGTAGACATAAACAATAGAGCGAAGTAATGCACTCCATTTAGAAATGCGCTGCGAGAGCGCGAGAAGCGGATGCGAAATTTCTGAATCCTTGTCACGAAAACTTGGTTTCTTAGAGTCATTAAAACTGGACTGGTCATTGGTTAAAACTGACACAGAACCAGATGAGACTGGAAATGAAACCACCTTTGTCTCCGGCAACCTTTCAGACATAGCGGTGACGTCAACAGACGTAATAGGCCACGTAGCCTTTTCTTGGCGGAGCCATGAAGGGCCAGTGAACCATAGCGGGTGTGATACCAACTGGCTAGGTGACAGGCCTCGCGATAGGCAATCGCTAGGATTATCTGTACCAGGCACATGGTAAAAATATTCTGCGGGTAGATTATCAAGAACATTTGTAACCCGCGTGGCAACAAAAGTCTTTAAATTCTGCGGATCAGAATGGACCCAATATAGGGCGACCATTGAGTCAGTGAAACAAAAAATATTTTTAATTTCATGACGTAATTTATAAACGTCTATAACGCGACGTACGAGCCTAGACATCAGTAAAATTGCGCACAACTCTAATCGGGCAACCGATATAGTCTTAAGAGGAGCGACCTTGGACTTTGCACACACGAGATTAACGACTGCAGGAGTGCCGAGGTCGTCCTGAACCTTGACGTATACAGCGGCGCCGTACGCTTTCTCACTGGCATCAGAAAACGCAATGATAGATAACGCGGAAGTTTCAAACACGCCTAGATGACGCTTGATACGAATATCCTGTAACACAGGTAATTCACGCAAATAATTTTCCCAGATACGGATAAGATTAGAGGGCGGTTTATCATCCCAGTCAATTTTGAGCACAAAAAGTTTTTGCAATATTAACTTTGCATATAAAATTATTGGTGCAATTAAACCTAGAACATCGAACTGACGGGCAATAACGGATAATATGTTGCGCTTGGTACACGGACGATTATCGATAGTAACAGAAAAGGAAAATTCATCTGAAGTGGGAGACCATTCAAGGCCAAGCACTTTTAAACTTTGGCTGGCTTCGTCGAAGTTAACTTTAGATGAATAGCGATGGTCGTCAGGAAGTGACTCTAATAACTCTGGCGAGTTACTAGACCACTTAACGAGCTTGAAGCCCCCGGCCGTAAACATCCCTAGCAGCTCATCTCTGAGCCGTAAGGAGTCCCGGACAGTAGGAACAGAATAACAAATGTCGTCCATGTAACAATTATGCGTCACAATATCTGCCGCAAGCGGATACGATGCACGTTCGTCACTGCAAAGTTGTCGTAAAACTCGCATGGCAAGGAAGGGACTGCTTCGTAACCCAAAACATACGCGGTTAAAATGATAAGTGTCAAGCGGTGAAAATTCGTTGAAGCGAAATAAAAATCTTTGAAACATCCTGTGGTTTTCGTGAACTAATATTTGTAAAAACATTTGATGTATGTCACTAGTAAAAGCCACAGGGTATAAGCGGAAATCAAGTAATATTAAAATTAAATCATTTTGAAGATTCTCGCCCGGGTGAAGTAAGTCGTTCAGTGACTTTCCTGAGTCAGTCTTAGCGCTAGCGTCCATAACCATCCGAACCTTCGTAGTAACCTTGTCAGTCCTACAAACAGCGTGATGAGGTATATAATAACCCGCCGGTGTCAAATTATCGTCCCGGAATAATGAAATATAGCCTTTTAATAAGTAATCTTCAATAATCTTGTTATATTCTAAACGCAATTGCGAGTCTGCACTCAATTTACGCTCGAGATACAGGTAACGACGTTTGGCTGTCTTATATGAGTCACCGAGCTCAGCAGGGTCGGCCAAGAAAGGTAAGTCCACACTATAGCGGCCGGTACTGTCGCGAGTTACACCTTTTATAAAAATCTCCTCGCATTCTTTGGCGGCAGAGTTGACTGGACGATCCAACAGTACCTCCTCAATTTGCCAAAATCGTTCTAATAAAGTATCAACACGAGGCTCAAGCTGAGTGAACGCACATAAAGAACTAACAGCAGAACACGAATTACTAACCGGAGTGTTCCCGATAATAATGTAACCGAAAATTGTTTCGAAGCCGGTAGGTAGCCCGGGTGGACCTTTAATGCGACCGGAGAGTAAAATGTCTGAAAACTGCGGCGCGCCTATAAGAATATTTATTTCTCCCGGCGAGTAAAAATTTTTATCGGCCAAATGCACATGGTTCAAATAATTAAATGACGACCTATCGATTTGCACTGAAGGCAAGTTGTCTGTAATCTGATCGATCACATAGGAGTCAAGAGAAAGTGAAATGTTTTTGTCATTATGTGAAAATAAATCAATGTTTACGGAACCCTTAATAGGATTAGAAGACGAACCGATTCCTTTTACTACAGCGCGCGATATTTTATTATAATGAATATTAAGCTTAGTTAAGAAAGTCGATGAAATAAAATTGTTTTGTGACCCGGGATCAACGAGCGCACGGGCACTGTGTAATACGCCGTTATAATCCGAAACTAGAACTTGAACCGTACCCAACAGGCAGGTATTATTGTTTTTATAATTACATAATGAAACATTCGTAGCGGGCGTGTTATTGTGTTGCACTAAAGGATCAGCTGATATGCCGGGCGGAGTGCGGTCGCGGACCTCGGTAAACGATGGAGCGGGGCGCACACACTCGGTTGCGGTAGTGTTCGCAAACTGTTTTCTACACAACAACGAATGATGCTTACAATTACAATAACGACAATGTTGAACAGATTTACAAGCGGAATGATTATGAGACAGACTTAGACAGTTTGTGCAACCATTATGTTGAATTATAAAGTTAAATCTATCATCAATAGGAAGTTTCTGAAACTTGAAACATTTGTATAAATTAAAATGATTTGATAGCTTGCAGAACGAACAAGATCCATTAGTCATATGCGCCTGCGTCGCGGCACCGACAATTAATGAATGCATAGACTTTGAACTTGGGACATTTTTCCCAGCGATAGCGTTTGAAGTTCGATCTAATATTTTAGACTGATCGCGGAGAAAACTTATAAAATGTTCATAAGTAGGCAATTCAATTTTTCTATTAAACATTTCGAAGGCGCGAGAAGTTTCCGGGTCTATTTTCTTCAAAGAAAGATAAAGAAGAATAAAGTCAGATAAATCGTCTAAATTCAAAGTTTTTAGGCTCGAAACTGCAGAAGCAAAATGTTCTAAAAATGAGTCTAAATTTTTTGAGCTAGCGACTGAAAATGGTTTGAAATTAAACATTTGATCTAAGTAAGCGGAGGCTAAATAACGTTTATCTTCATATTTAGTAACCAGCGTATTCCAAATCATGTCGTAGTTCGTAGCATTCGGGGTGATACCTGACACGGCAGAGAGTGCACGACCCGATAGTTTACCCATCAAATATTGGATGCGTTCATTGTTAGTGAGGTCGGAATTTTCATGTATAGTGGTTCTAAATGTTTCGTAAAACGTAGGCCAGCTGGTGGGTGAACCCGAAAAACTAACAAGTTCCAATTTTGGTAATTTGACGTGACACTTTTTGGCACGATTACTAACCGAGGGAGATGAATTATCATGCATCTTAGCATTTAATTTATTCGCGGTAAATTTACAAAGGCAATATAATTCTTCGAATGAAGACCAACTTTGATAACTAGGTTCGGAATCTGCATTCAATAATAAGTTAGATGAATTAATCTCGTCTAGAATTTTCTCAAATTCGTTACGCAAAGAATCAATGGTAATCATAGAAGCGAGAAATTTGTCAGAATTATCTTCATCCGCCAAATTTAATTTAGATAAGTCGTAGATCGTCTGTAAGCGTGCAAAGACTGCATCCCGTTTCTTAACCAGCTGTCTAACATGCCGATCTGAAGTCTGCCCACTACTTTTACTCATGATGCAAAATGATGCGAAAAATAAAATTTAATTAAAACGCAATTAATGCGACGGCCTAACTCCTTGCAGACAAGATGGCGCGGTGTCGTGTACGTACGTTTTGTGGAGCGAGCTATAATATGCTTACCCACAATAACACGAAAATAATTCAAAGACGTAATTATGTAAAATTAAACTAAATAGCGTGAAATCCTTTAGGAAATGGAACACAAACGAATACAATGTGTATCAATTTAAGTATCAAAGCGAAAATTGGAATAAAAGAAGTTTAATAACGGGCTATGTAGGTACCCTAGCGGAGATTATGCGATATGCATATAGCGGAATTTTTAATTAAGCGGGGGGATCCGGTTCGAATGACCAACAAAATGTTGACGCGAAGATTTAAATTGGTCAACTGTGTCACCATAGGTTTTATATTATTAGAAATTAGCGGGAAGACAATCTAACCCTAATCATGGAAAGGCTGCACAACCACTCACCTCGGTGTTGGAGCCGACCTGGGCGCGTTCTTCCTTCGTACGAGGGGTCGATTGTCTGCGGTCCTTCGATATGAGTGAACGAAGCCGTGCTGATGATGCACAGACTCCAGAAAAGCGGTGGCGTAGCTCCTTAGTAGAACAGAGCGCACGCGACTGGGCGCAACCGACGGTGGTCCAGTACTAAAGTTTGTAGTCGTGCAGCGAAAGAATTTGAATCGAAAGATTTAAGAGTACCCACTTTTATATTAATAATTAAAAGAGAAAAAAAAAATGAGCACCGAATACCTTCGGCGCGAACACTCAATGATTGAAAAATAACAATTACCAAATACGGATCATCCGTATTTGGTAATTGTTTGGTTTTAAGAATTTATTAAAACATTAATTTAACGTAATATTTTATAGGCTGAATTTAGAAAGCCTTTTTTTGTGAGATTTGCCGAAATGTTTGATTGGTTATAAAAAACAGGCAATAAAAAATATGCCAAATGAATAAAAGAGGAGAAAAAAAACAAAATTAGTCTCCTAAATAGCAGATATAAGTAATCCCAATATATTTTGTTAAAATAGTTTAATGAATTGCATAAGAACTGCTGTGAATCTGAAACATGAATTCCATTCAGCAATATTGTGGCTTTTTTTAATCAGAAGGTAAATATTAAATACCTACATTGACTATAACCTAAATAAATCGTCACCCGTTGCTCGAAGCAAGCTCATAAGTGACGTTTTAGACGTGATCTCTCAATGGAGTGAGATTACCGGAGCTAGTGAGACGACGAATTCCTATCAAAATAGTTCATAATACCAATTCATTGAAAAACTCATTTAAAATATTTTTTTCAGAAAAACGGTGACACTCGATTTAAAATTTTCGTCCAAAAAATGATGTTTTCAAAACCTTGTATGTCGTAATTCTACATGATGTGTGTACTTACCCTGCATACAATATTTTATCAGAATATGAAGGTGCATTCTACAAAATGAGAAAATATTTTGCATCGAAATTTCCTTTTCTAAGCATAAGCAAGTTTTCTTTGAGATACTATCAAAGCATTCGAGCGAGCGGGGTCGCGGGTGCCAGCTAGTGAATTAATAAAACTTTAATTAAACTGCAGAACTAAGTTTAATGAATCTCGCTAATGCTACCGCCCTGCTATTATACAACCTTCCAAACGTTCTAAAGATGAGTTGTCGTAATCCACTTTCTCACTTTGAAGAATATTTGGTTTTAGACAGATACGATATTAGTTCTATGCTATGGTCCTTTATTATTTTAACGTATAATTATATGGTACTTATTCCTTCCTCTTTTTTCCCATTTTGTAGTTGACATTTCTCATTTGGTACTCAAAACATACTCCAGATTTCATTTTTTTTTTGCATTCCAAAGCATTATCAATGACGTTATTAATTTACAGCAGATTATGGCGTTATTTATTCACATTCTTAGCGATAAATAATGTAGAAATTAAAATAGCACTAGCTTGTATGTACAAACCGAGTTATTTAGAAATTAGACCAATTGATAAATATCCTGGGTCCTGGAATAAACACTAAATGCATTTAGTATACCGTCATGTAGTGGGCCTAAATATGATCTATATTTTTTCAATTGTATTCTGTGAAATCCACTGAACAAAACAATATCGTATAAGTTCGGCGTTACAAACGTTTAATTTATCAGCTAGTGCGCGTAGCGTGGCCGATTTATCGTTTGTTCTCTGATGAACTTTCCCTGGGCCAAAGCCAGAATGTCGGTCGACTGTAAATACTTTACCTACAAATTCACGAACAGATCAAGAAAAACTCATGCAGAGTAAATTAAGGTGTCAATCGTTAGTTTTACTTTAAACTTTTGGCCTACATTTCATTTAAATAGTTTCACATTTTAGATTTTGATACCATACAAATGATACCATATAAAAAATTACTACTAAAACTATCTTCTAGAGGTGATACAACATCTAATATAATTTACCATTGACTAGCGATTTATGATAGCAAAGCATCCGAGTTTTATCCGCGCTGTGTGATTTTTTCAGACATTTTCAACAAATTATCGTCATATTTCAGCCATTTTACAAAAAACCTTAATGAATTATACTAAACCTTTCTCATGAATTATTAAAACTTATTTAGATTTTTATTCTTTAGATATGAAACCGACCGACGACGCGAGGTTTGTAACTTCTTTTGTAATCATTGCAGTAGATAACTCAACCAAACGTTGTTAATTTTGTTAGATTGAGAATTAAGTAAATAAAATGGATTCTGCATATTTGTTTTTTTGACATGTTGATAAAAACAGAGGTAGATTTTTTTATACACGGATCATTTTATGCAAGAAACTGCATGGAACCATATTTTTTTTTAGTATAGGTACATTTAAAAAAAAGCGACTAGCAATAACGTCCGGCATTCTGGCTAGATTATGCTTATGCTACCTCATGTATTATGAAAGCGAACACATAGTTCAACTATCGCCATTCCGAACCATTAAACGTTATAAGTCGATGTTCTCTATGTTAGTAATGTCTTTGCGAGTAAACTATTTAAGCATTTATGCCCATGATTAATAGCATTGTTTGCACGAGGGGTTCAAATACCATTCGTGTACCTACTAGATTCATATAAAATTATGCAGTAAACGGTCGTTTTTGTAAATTGAATAGGACATTTGACAATTATAACACTGACTGGTGTGAAACAAGTTACCTTTCATGATGCCTATCATCATATTCAGTCTAAGGATGTCCACTACTCAAGATGAATTGACGACCATAGGTTTCCGCAATGAATTATTATTTAATCGTCTCTTGGAAACTTTTCTATCTCATTGATTATCGATATTGGACACTGTCAAGTAGAGAAATTAGAGGGTAGTCCATTTCATAGTGAGTTATCTTTGAGTGACATTGAGATTATGCACCATGCAGCCAACAGTAAATAAATGACCACACCTTGTTCGGAATAAGTACTGACTTTGACAATCAAAATGCCTTCTCCATTCTTGTAACTCTCATATTATTTGTGTATATAACTAACTTTTTTCCAGATTTCTTATTAGATTTATGCTTTCTTCACAAACCGTTTAACGCGATAAAATGTTTCAGCAACTATAAATAATGGCATCATCCAATCGCGGGTTTCCATATCATTTACTAGATTGAATTACAACGACGTAAAAGTTACCATTGAAATATGAGATTTGTGTGTGGAACTTGAATCCTTCGAATAAAAATACCTAGATGATACTTTCACTTAGGAGTTTTAGTAAGTACTAATGGATTTTAACACCGAAGATACTTTTTGTAGAGCAACACGACATACACATTTAAAGCGATGATAGCTCAGTGGTCGAATATCACGACGAAGAATGCGGGTTCCAATGCTACAATGTGCTTGAGCTTTCGTTGAAGTTTTCCTTCGTCGTGAGAAAACGTTTTGGGAAAACGAGAAATCGCGGGTAATCTGCGAAAATACCTAATCTAATAGTCAGTTGAGCCATCATTAAAACTAGTCTTCATTTCTACTTCATAAGGCTGAGACTCGGTCATTATTATTAATTGGAGAATACCTACCGAAGATTAAATCCAAATGGAGAGAAAAAGAAATTGTGTCAGTGTTCCAATCGAATTCTAAATTAATTTGAATACGTACGGGATATTATAACGAGTAGGGATAATGACAATAATTGGCTAGTGCCAATTGACTATCTTGCTCTACAAAAAGTATAATGATGTTTTTTTTAAATAACCATAGACGTCAAACTTATACACCCCTTCGATTTTTGTCGGGGCCGATTGTCTGATTTATCATCCTCGGATTCAATATAGGCCAATTATTAATCCTAACTGCGGGTAAACAGCATAAAATACAATCGATACTTGGATTTTGTACCTCCATACGAGTAGGAGAACCTACAAAGTGTCGTAAAATGTCCTCTCGGGTCGGAGGCGGATGTGATTTAAGGATTTATGCTTCATCCCCAACTTTGTATGGAAAGTCTCGATAAAGGGCCGTATACTGGAAAACATTAACTTCCTTTACATTTTAACCGCTGTCTTGAGCCTTGTCATAACAAAGTACTTTAAAACATACTTTTGTTGTTTTATCTTAATGTTTACATAACAAATTAACTGTAATTTTTTTCTTACCAGACATTTTAGTATCTCAAGTCAATTATAACTCAATGGTATCTATTGACGAAACGAAACTATGATTCTTTTGAAGTCAGCGAAAAAATCTGCGATACCATGATATTTTGCATGGAATAAGAGCTACACTTTCGGTGACATCAAAATTGTCACATTAGATTTCCTACATAGTTATTATTTTATATTTTTTAGTGTTTTTGAAGGCGGTTCTCTTTTTGTTAAAAGTTATTTATTATCTTTTTATTTATTTTTTAAAATTTTAACATAACTTTTACTGAATGTACCGGGGTGGTAGAAGCGTTTTCCAGCCGCTACTCAGATCAAACAAACTGTCCGAGTATGAGAAATGAAAAATCAATTGCAACACTGTCTACCATGTGCCTTCATCGCGTGTATAAAATCTGTATGACAGTATTCAAAGTCAGCAAAAACTTTTCGTATACCTGGGGATGGTAACGCATTTCCACCCGGCTGGTTACGTTCTAACTTTCAACTTCAGTTTTACGTGACTCTTCACTATATTATGGTGCTACAAACGTTGCGGTTGCACTTAATGTTGTTACTGTGTTGTTGGTGTGTTTATAGTATTTATTTTGTGACCAAGTGTCAGACACCTTTATAGCGTGTCAGTTGTTTTTAGGTAAAATGGGTAAAATATTTAAACAATTAAAATTTGAATATTTTTTGTTGTGAATGAATTTCTATTGTTAAACATAGATGAGGCTTGCAGCAGCAAAATATGCTGCCATGATAATCACTATCCGAAAAAACAGAATGTATGATCACGGTTGTTATTTGATTTAATATCCTATTTGATTTCAAGTGAGGATCGATATCAAAATACTTTTTAATTAAGTACATACAAGGTTATTTAATTTTTCTATTAATTTATTTTCAATAACTCTTTTTTTTTTAAAAAAAAGGACTAAATTTGGTAGCCTCTAATGGCTTCATCAACCTTATCGGTTACATCGGCAGTGCAGAAGGCTTTAAATTCATCAATAGTTACATACTAGGCGGGCCATATGTAGGTACATACTGATCTATGATGCAGAAGATATCTACCTAGTGGCTCTGTGAGCTGCAGATTTCACGAGTTTTTCATGAATTTCCACCCTAACCTTTTGAAGTTTATCGGATGAAAAAGTTGTTCCGACAAAATAGTTGCGTCTTTAAGGATAAAAAGTTTAGTGACATTTTAGATAATATTATGATGCAACGCGAGACAATAACGGCACATGTACTTAGGCTCAAAACTTTTCAGTAGCCTCTTGTAGTTATAATTAAGCTCACAAAATTTCACGAGATTCGATTGAGAAATTCGAGAATGTAGAGGAGAACGGCTGAAAATCCGGACACCCGCCTGACATACGAAAGCATTTTTGAAAGCCCAAGGTGAAACGGAGACGCTACGCGCTCGCTGGGTCAATTATACCTAACTGACATAATAGTTTAGAGTAGGTACTTTGGTAGGTACCTAACTGTGTAAATTTAACTACTTATTTATTTATTTACGCCTTCTGTGATCCTTGCCGTTGATTAGCAACTGCGGCCACCTCGAGGACTTTTTTTAACATGTAGATTTTTAATTGGTTGTAAATAGTTTGATTTATTTATTTATTTTAAGCCTAGTACACACGGCCACAGATCTAAGCTTATACGGTTGTAATAGGCGCTATTTTGCAACAAAAATGTGTAGCTTGATCTGTGGCCGTGTGTGCATCGTTTTACTTTTTTTTTTATTTATATTTTCTACTAGCTTTTGCCCGCGACTTCGTCCGCGTTTTTGTCGTTTTTCGTAAAAAAGTAGCATATGTCCTTCCTCAGGGTTCAGTGATTTTGATGTGACAGACAGATTAACTTTCGTATTTTAGTAGGGAAATATAATATGTCAATCCACAATACTGTTAAAAAATATCGCAATAAGGAACCGCAGAATATTATTATTAATAGCTGTGCCCCGAGACCATCAGCGTGTAACTCCTTGTATGTTATTATGTTAATGTATTGGTAATATTGTTTAGATCACTTTCACATGAGGCTTAAGATACATATAGAATTCTCGTTGTGCAGCAGTTTCAGCTTCTCGGGATAACGCATGTTGTTCTCGGTCAATGGTACGCCTTAGCTCTCGTTGAGAAGAGCTTTGAGACGTCCATGATGTACTTAGCTCCTCTTGCTCTGTCAGCTGCTAATCGCATCTCTCTCTGGAGAGTTTTCATTGGCTCGAGAAGTTGAGGCTCTAACTCTTATAGAGTTTAACCGATTTGCTCTTTCCTCAGCCGATTCTTGAGATCGCGTAATTTTCATTCTCTTAGCATTACTCGAAGTTTGAGATAAAGATAATGGTTTTTTAGGTGGCATTGTGTAATAATCTACGGTAACGAAAAGGCTGTCAGTTACCTAACAAAATAACCTACGTTAGAGGTCCTAACTTTAGCTACCTTACACTTAAAATCTTAATGACTATTTACACTAAAATATTCTAATAGAATTATACCCAGAAATATATACAACTCACAACAAAAAAGAAATGAAAATAAAGCTGAAACGCCTGTGCAATACTATCTACCTATACCTACTTCACTTAAAAATAAATACTTATAACTACTTTAATTAATAAAAGTACCTACGCTTAATAATTTTTAATTTGAACGAATATTTAAACACTACCAAAACAACTAATACCTATTTTACAAAATAACAACAAAAGAAATTCAAATAAACTATTTAAAGACTAAAAGTCGCGCTGATAAGTACGGTTTTTCAATATCAATTATTGTCTGTCAATAAGTTTGAATTACCCGGCTGAGAGCTCTCTGCGCTCGCCGATTGTCCGGTAAGGTTGGAGCAGCCATCAGAGGCTACCAACTTTAGTCCTTTCAAAAAAAAAAAAAAAAAAGGTCGAACGCTCTGAACGCATCAACAGCCAAATATTGAATGAAGCTCGCTCTCACTACCGCCTACCTACTCGCTACCGCCGTCGCGTCGGCCCTACCGCCGCCGCGACCCGTGTCGAGCGCGGCAACCGTTACACAAAAATAATCCTTATAGCATGATTTAGTATTCACGTGCGACGGCGCGATCGCTTATTTCATGCATAATTTTGGTGTTTCTATACCGATTTCTATGATTCTTTTAGGTAATAATGTTAACTTTTTAAAATTAGGGATGAGTGAGATCAGAATGCTCCGAATTGCTAAGCTATCAGGAGGTACACGTGTTATTGTGAGTCAACCATAAAAGATAGGCATATGCTGTTGCGGAATATTTTTTAGACAATTTTATGTAGAATATTTCCGTCATACATGATTTCTATGTAACTTTAACCATTAAGGCTGCACACGCGACGGAAGCTTAAAAAATGGAGTAACTTCTCCCGTTTTCCCAACATTTCCCTTCACTACTCTGCTCCTATTGATTGTAGCGTGATGAAAAGTATACTATAACCTGCCCTATAGTATGAAGAATAATTGTACCAAGTTTCGTTAAAATCCGTCGAGTAGTTTTTGTTTCTATAAGGAACATACAGACGGACAGACAGACAGACAAAAAATTTACTGATTGCATTTTTGGCTTCAGTATCGATCACTAATCACCCCTGATAGTTATTTTGAAAATATATTTCATGTACAGAATTGACCTCTCTACAGATTTATTATAAGTATAGATAGTTCATCCCACTGTTGGGCAAAGGCTTCCCTTTTTCTTCCACTCATATAGTGCTCCTTGATAAAAAAAATTGCTGTTACCTACATTAATAAGTACCTACTACTTAGATACTCGAAACTTTGTTTGAAACATAGTCAGTTAATTACAAGTACTCAGTACGTATAATAATATTTAAACAGTTTATAATTATATTATGGAGGAAGGTCGTAAACTAAACACTATAATGGCCTGCGCAGAATGTCGGACGGGATGACAGAGGATTTAAAATTTATCAAATGAATTGAATAGTTATCCGATCAAAATTAGGTATATATACCTTATTTTGTTTGGATGAACCGTCCGCCACTGTGCGCCAGCCATATTTCATTTGGCTTCGCCGCTTGAATTTCTATACAGAGCGTAGCTCCAAAAAGATTAAACTATTCATTTGGAAAAGCAGGCTAAAGTATACTTCGTAATCTGTGGAAAGATCTATATTTCATATAATGGGTATTCTTTTGCTGAAGCTTTTTAAAGTGTTTTTCAAAGCGATGGCTAAATAAAGGGTATAAAAATCGTTTTGAACCACAATTTTATCTATTTTATAATAAATATTATCGATACCTACAGGGTGCAAATTTGAAACAGGTCAGTAAGGGCGGCTACTTTAAGGGTTGAAGCCACGGGGATATGGTCTTAGGAGACCATCCCTTATTTTTTGAGTTATTGCTATCGACATTTACAGATCTTGATAAAAATGTTCATCAGTACTGTCTCCGACAAGGATCAAAAGGCTCTATGGGTGGCGCCATTAGCTTAGGGTATTAGAAATGTCGCAAATCGAATTAAAACTATTCCCATACATTTTGTTAGCAAAATGAATTGTAGCAAAGTAATGGAAAGTTATCCTTATTTCGAGAAAGTACTGGCTGCCTGGGCTTGTTTGCCACCTTAGTAGTATATAAAAGATGGTAAATAGATTATTGCTACAAAGGATCTTAGATAGTTAGGTACTACTTACAACATGAGATAAGCGAAATTAATCCAATTAAGTAATAACAAAAGGTACCTATAGCTAAAGTGTTCGTGATCGTACCGCAAGGGATCCATTGTTTATCTATTGCAGTACCTAACCTAAATAGGTAAAGCAAGCGGTTAGTTAATGGATTAAGTTTCCTTCCTATCTTGATAAAATATTATGCATCTAACTCACTAAGGTCGATGTTCACTGACAAGAAAACGGTGCGATAAATTATAATCGGGCGTTTACGATGACTTTTTCCTACGAAAATTTCTTTGTAGGTACCTATTTATTGGACCGTTTTCTAGTCGGTGAATATCGACATAAAACTTCCTTGCTAATTTTGATAC
The DNA here is from genome assembly GCA_963555595.1 of Tethea ocularis. NCBI lineage: Eukaryota > Metazoa > Arthropoda > Insecta > Lepidoptera > Drepanidae > Tethea > Tethea ocularis. The sequence continues at coordinate 6,746,238 of OY741966.1, forward strand.
TTTTTTATAAAAAGTAACTTTTGGTAGAATAGGACGTAGGAACGTATTATCCATTATCAGACATTTAACAATTATCTCTCAGGTTCAGGGATTATGGTAATGTGACCCTCCAGGGCGTAGGTTATTTCACTTTTGATCGCAATGGTTGGGAAACTGTTCGGGAACTTACTAATATGTTATGGAAACGCCGCCATTTCGACTGTCGCCTCAGTCCCACTATATTAAACAATATTTCATGTTCCATTTCGTTTTTGTTTGGGGTAGTAGCAAAATTTATTACGTAGTCGACGAGACAATTTCTTACTTTATTTGTATTCAGCGAAGAAATGATATACGGTCATAGAATTTTAGTGTTATGCTCCTATTATTCCATGTCTTTAACAATATAATTATTTTTTTCATGGAGCTGTATTAAAAATTCTTCAATTTTATGACCCTACATTATAAAAAATAAATAACCTCTTTTTAAATAAAAAACTAAAAGAAAACAGTTACCTATTCTAATTCAAAAAGTCAAAATATCTAAGTACTAATTATAATTTACAAGTAAAAAGCTACGAAATTTTATTCACTGTTTTGCCACTTTTAAAACTACGATATTGTTTGGCGATTGGACGGGATGGCGCTATTGTCAAGCAAAGTCTCTATGGACGATTTTTACAAATATCTGGAAAACAAACAGATTGTGTTATTTGTTTGTATGCCATATGCGTTTGGGTACCTACCTACCATAGGGAGTTGGATACGACTTGATACGAGTATCAAAGTTAGTCGTCAGTTTTCGAATTGCGTCTCTTTCAATTTATTTCAAATTTAGGGTCAGTATCGCATCGAAAGTGTTGAAACTATAAAAAGAACTCGCACTTTTTTCGTATAATTAAAAAAATCCAATGTGTGTGTTTATGTATGCGGCTCCATCACATATTTTTATTCTAAATATATTTTATATTTTTGCATATAAATAAAATACAAAATGCATTTTTTAAAAGATTTTTTATATTTCTATATTTTTTGCATTTTAAATACAAGTAGGTATTTCAAATAGGTCAATTGCAAATTCATAAAAATCTGAAAAAAATCTCTTCAGAGCTATTCTAGTAATATCAACTTATGTTTGATTGTCAAATTACCCATTTCGGCTTCAAAAAGAGTGTCGTTTATTATTTTTTCAGCTATTAGCTGTTGTATTTTTGGTAAATGACGTATTTTCATTGCAACAGTTTTGCCAAATAATTCAAAACGACAATCGTCATTCTGTTTGTATTCGGTCTCTGATAATACATCTCTTTCATAAATATAATCTGTTCTCGTTTTTGATGTCGCAACTATGTTACATTGAGTTAAACAGACTTCAGGCGTTTCGTCGTCAGTATTGCCTGTTTCGTTTAAACTCTCTTCGTATTTGATGTTTTCCTGGAACAATAAAAATGTTTGACTGTTTTGTTGGATCGTTACTTTGTAAGTATTCTTGTATTCTACTTTTAGTAATTATACTGCAGGTAATAATCTACATGGTGCATGGCCATGCACCAATATGTACCTACCTTCCATACATACCTATACTTATATCCATAACGTGTTTGAATAATCCTAATAGGTTACAGAAACATATTACCTATAGGTTAATAATATCTTTGAGGGTACATAAATAATAAAAAATGCGGTATATAGAACTTATACCATAGACTCCTCGCGTTCTTCGCCTGTCCATTGTGAATTAGCTTGCTCTTCATCTGTGCATATACCAAGATGTTCAGTAAGAAAGTTCATTTCCGTATAATACCACAAATTAGGTACATAAACTGGTCCAGATCGTGATTTAAGTGATTGGTCTACTTTCTTCCTTTCCTTCCTGAAATTCGATCTTAGGGCATTTATTTTCTGGACGACTCTGCTACGATCTGAGCTTGGATCAATATCTTTTAATATGGCGACTAACTTGTTATACGCCGCATCTTTCTTTCGTCTGTCGCGATATTGTTTACTTTTTTGTTTCCATAGGCAAGGTTCACTTTTGTAGACTCTAATGAAGTTCCGAAGAGTGTCTCGGAATGCGTTACGTTGGTCAGAAGTCATTTTGCTGTTTACTAATGCTAACGAAAATGGCGTGCAATCTCACCAGGGACAGTCGTGTAACTGACGGTCGACGGACAAACCAACCACCCCCTCGCGCATGCGCTGCACGTCATTGAAGATTGCGCAAGTCACGGTTGGGAGAAACTCAAGTAAACCTGGGCTACATTACAATTTTACTGTGCTATATTGTAACATGACTCATATTTGTTACTCATTTTCTTATACACATGACACATATTACTAACAATCCGCAATTCCGTTTACCAATTTAGGTATTATTCGTTCATTGAGCCAAATAAAGTAACATCACGTCCAATATTTGGGCAAAGCGCTAAGCTTGATATAAAATAACCAGATTGAACCAGCGTCAAGTACCTATTTAATTTACCTAGTCTTAGGTCATGTTGTCTGTCGACTTGTACAGGCAGACTGATGGTCACTCGCGTCGCGTGCATAGTATAGTCAAGTTTGCCGTAGTAGGTAGCCAATATGTAAGTACTAACACGGTAGACTTGAACATGGATATGTACACGCACACGCCCTCATGCTTAATCTAGTAAACATCACAATCACAACTCAAATCACAATCTACCTAGTTTCAAAGAGAATATAATACCTACCTAACCTACTACGTAGTTTTATCGGAGAGATGACCGCAGGCACATAGACTAGACTAGGTATGTGTTGCTTGTTTGTTGCCTGTACCATTAGGTACACACATACGGATTTTTTTAGTCAATTTTAGTTCTTATTTGTATCTATTTAAGAATTTTATTATCACATAAAAGTATTCGTCGTACGTAGTAGGTATGCTTTTTCGTATGCACATGTTTAATGTGATACATTTTGATTAAGCAAGGTTGATGATATTTACTGGTAGTTACTAATGTTTATCAGTGAACTCATTAAATAAAGCAATTTTTTTTTATACTACCTACTAAAGTAGCAAGCAAGCACACGGCCCACCTGATGGTAAGTGGTTACCGTCGCCTATCGCATGAATGATAAATCTATAATAGGAGATTAAAAATGTTTATTCATTGTACCTAACAGATGCAAACTTTGAATAAAAATACTTTAACCGGAAAAAAGTCACTTGAGCTTTAAGTAGATAAGTTAAGGGAAGTGTCACTTCCCGCGATGTCAACCGTGAGCCTCGAGAAAGATAAATTACTTATAGCCTTTTTGACTGATGGCCTTGGTGGTAAAGTTCTAGTGTAAAAAGTACTGTGATTTTGGTTGAAAACGGACGCAATTGTTTTATTATGGCTAGACATCATATAATAATAAACATTATATTTACACGTTTTTTTAGTATGAGTAGAAGAGAATCTCTTGAAGAGATACACCCTAACAAGATTAAATTATGAAATACTTTAAATTGGGTAGGTATTCGTTATAGTACTTTCTTGGAATGGAGAAGCTACAACGACAAGAGCCAAGCTCATAAGAGGATCACTAACGCCAATGACCTTTTCGATTTGTCCATACAAATATAATTAAGTATTACTAACTTATTTAATCATTAGAAATTTATTTATTATTGTTCAAAATATAAATACTAAGAAAAACTAAAAATTACTTAGATAAAAAGGACTAAACTAAATGAAAAAGTCGCTGTCAGAAGGCATCGTTCCCAGAATACTAGCGGCATTGCCACGTTGGATGGCAATGCTGATTCTCTGACCCAAGTATACGCCAGCATTCTGGTCACGAGATGCTTCGACCAGGCGTTTTGAAATTTCTTTATAAAGATGGTGGCCACTCGGCCCCCACGGACCCAGAGTTTCGACCCCAAACGGCTCAAAAATGTAGCTGGAATCTAAACTACTATATTTGCGCCGCTTGAGGTTCTCTGCTGACATGGCAGCACCACCAGCCTTATTTATAGTCTCTGGGAGATGAGACGGTGCTAAGGTATCGACACACGTGGCATCCCATACCAAAGGCCGTCCCAACTTCCAGGGAATAAGTGTCATCCCGTCGGGTCTCTTACCATCGTCTCGAAACAGGCCATTTGGTTCCAAAATAGCAGTTACGTTGGCGCTGGTAAGAGCCCGGCGGATGATGTCATTAAGGCTGGCGTGTCTCGCGAATCTGCCAGCGCTTTTAATGCATGACAGTCCGTGGTGACCTAGTTGGTCGACAGCAGTGCCACACTGACAGCGATGTGAAGCGTAAATGGGAATGCCCAAACGTAAACATAGAGCAGACCTAAAAGTATTGGAGTCCAATAGTGTACCCATATGTGAAGATGGGTGGGCTTGCAGCCAAAGTCCTGACTCCCAAGCAATGACAGCAGTGAGACGAGCTCTGTCCGTGGAACTGGTTGACGTTTCTAATAAGTGATTCCGTACCAGTTCACAGAGGGGGCCATCCCAGAGCCGCTGCGAGGAAGGGACCTTGGGCAATTCCACATTCGGACAGGCCAATTGCCAAGCATTTCTGGCCTCGATCAAGCAGGACACCTCAATATTTGGACAAGAAATAGCCAAAATGCGCTTAACAAGGTTATCCGTGCTATAAACCGAGGACAGAAAGGCGGGCAAGGACACATTAGAAATTTTGCGAATACCTAAACCTCCATGCCTAATGGGCAGGGAGGCTTGAGACCAACCTCGACAATCCAGATTTATGTTAAAAATGGAGATGAGTGTATCTCTAATAGTATCATCCAAATCTTGCAATAAATTGGGATGCTTCCAAAGTGGACAACACCTAAGAGAATACACAAATTTTGGGACAAAAAGGCAGTATCTGATGATTGTGAAAGCCATGTGTTTATTAATTTTGAAAAGACGATGAGAAGCACTATGGAAATTTAGTGTTTTTTCCTCGACAAAGTTAGGTACTGATTCGTCAAGGATTGGGGAACCTAGGAGGCGAAGTGAGGCACTGTCTAAAAGTTTAATATTAGGAGCCAAAGAATTAAACCGTTCAAGTGCCAAACCTTTTTCTAAGCAAGTGTCTGTAAGATAAATTTCACATTTTGAAAAATTTAGTTCTAGGCCTATATCGTGAAAATCTTTTATCAACTGTTCCAAATCATTTAAAACAGTAGTCAAATCTCCTCCCAGGGTCCCATCATCAAGATACCAGACGTTAAATTTAGATTTGAGACGCTTAATGATTGGATGAATAGCTAAACTAAAAATGGCCGGTCCGAGAGGATCACCCTGTTGACACCCTACAGCTGACTGAATCAAATTCTCGCCATAAACTAAATTTGATGGTTTACTATAGCATTGATTTAAAAAATTGAATGAATTTGGAATTTTTTCTATAACTTGTGTCAAAAAGGCGCCCCTATCAACTGAGTTGAAAGCGTTTTTGATGTCCACCTTTAGCAGCACTTCCCCACCTTTGTTATCTAAAAAGGTTCTTAGTGAATGAACCGCAGCTTCACATCCGCCTCGAGAGCCAAAACCTAGTTGTATGGGCTGGAGGAAATCTCTGATAGTTTCTTTGTTCGACCTACAACAAATCTTGGCAGCAAGGCGGCGGTATACGGTGCCAACTGCAATAGGTCTGATCCCACCGTCTTTTTTTTTAAGGGCGCAGAGATTAGCACCGTACAATATTGCTGCAATGTCATTCGGAACCTCTCCAGATAACATTAAATTGAGTAGGCCAGTGAGATCCTCAAGAAGAGTAACCCCGATATCACCACAACGACCACACGTGAGATCTTTCAAATGTTGTGGTGATAGGCCATCAACCCCAGCAGCAGAACCATTCTGAAAAGTTAACAAAGCGCCGGTAACATCATTTACTTTACAATTTAAAGCTATGTTAGAAACTAAATGTGAATTTAGTGGATCGGGCACATGGGAAATTGACGCTGGAGATGGATGTTTATTTTTAAGAACTTCTAAAGTCTCAGCTGTGTTATTGGCAATAGCATCATTGGAGAACAACAACCTCGCAGCACCACGGATATCACCGTCATTTAATTTATTTTCAATGTAATGATATGGATGACATCGAGAATTAGAGTGGGTTGGGATTGTTTTAGATAGGAGATCCTGTGGTATTTGATTATTTAAACGGCAATTTTCTTTTATGATAGATGTTAGTGATAAGTTACCATTGGCACTGCGGGGGGCATGTAGAATTCTATAAGGAAAAGTGAGGAGATGTTCCCATGCATGTTTTGTATTCACCTTAATAATATCTTTAATTAGTTGAGACAAACAATGCGCCACAGATAAACGGGCTCCACGGGGAATGCGTTTCACGACAGGAATTGTGTGCTTTAATTGTGATAGTATTTGTAGAAAGTCTTCTTTAATAATCAATGAGTCAGTAGATGAAGGAAGAGGTGTTGTAGGACATGATTGATGATGATTTTTATGAGCTCTGGATTCATGTATTCTAAGGCCTTTTAGACCTTTAAAAAAACGTGTTTGGGGACATCTCGGACACGGAAGAAGATTCTCCAATGAAGCAGGGACCTGGACATCCAATACAATTTGATCCACCGGTATGGGCTCTGCCATTTGTTAATGACGATGAAAATTAACTAGTAATAAATAAACCTAAAAACAAAACGGAATATTTTAAAAATTATAAAATAACGCTAATAAGAATATATGAGTTTTACTAAGACTGTGGAATATATAAAAAGATTAAAATATTAATGTCTCTGACACCCGCCGCGCGTGCATATGGGGTCATCTGCTCGTCCTGGGAACCTAGTAAGTAGTCTGCACATCACTGTATCCGGGCACATAGCATCAAGGCATCAACAAAGATTACATTCCATATTATTAACAACAAGAATCCAACATCCGTACGTTTGACTTTTATTCTAGCATGCAAAACAGCTGATTGTATTGACGTGACAGTTGCAAATATTGGTTTTTTATCAATAAATCGTCATGTGGCCTGTTTTTTCCAAATAAATAATAATGAAGGCTAGGATGTGTATAAACTCAGGGTGTGTGTTAAAATTTTAGGTAAATATTTGGTTATTGCTATTTATTTAGCAATTTTTTCAAAAATTGACATTCCACTTGTATACTGATTTTTTATTTTTATTATTTAAGTATTCAAAGCTTAGGTACCCGCAGGTGGGATCTAGCCTTGGGAAAGATCCAGCACGGATCCAGCATTAATCCATTTTTCAAAGAAATTAAACACTGGACTTTAATTACCTACTAACCTTCATTTACACACATTATCAATGTAGTCTCATTATCTCAGTTACTATTAGTATCACTCATTTTCAAAATAAAACCCGCATGTAAAATCTTTGGTTAACTCTTATTAATTTAGAAAGGGTTGAGTTCCTACAATAGTTAATATTTTATACTTTTTAGTGTTTTTGAAAGCGGTTGTCTTTTTGTTAAAAGTTATTTATTTCTAACAGTAAATAGATATTACAAAGAAAAAAAAATATAGGTAAAAATTTGGTAACACCTCATCACCAAATAACTATGAGAACTTATTATCACTATTGAAAAGGAAGGGAAAAACGACTGTGCGGCCGGTCCGATTTAAATAGGCCCTAAACTTTAGGGACTTATTTATGATATGTACGTAAACTACAAGTTTAATTCGCAGTTTAGGGGTAGGTACCCTTAGGGACGATTTTTCAACGACTAGATAAGCGGTATCTGGCTGAAATTTGTTTAATTAGTCTGGCTTAATTTGAAATTAGAATAGTTTTTGTATACACTTATCAGAGGAATACCTAGCTTAAGCGAGACGGGTATATTTTTCAATGGACAGATAAACGGTAAGTAGGGTTTTAGTAATTAGAACAACTAGACTTATCGATTACCATAGGAGTAGCTTATCCGAGGTTAACTTTTTTTTGTATTTAAAATTTAGGTACTTAATTACATAATGAAAACGCTATACCTACCTATTACAGTCTCTAAAAGATCCCATGAGCTTTCAAAAAGCCCACTTTGTGTTCTCGCTAAGTGGAAATGATTTTCTGATTATAGGACCCTTAAAGGGCTTTCGACTGTCATTGGCCGTTATGGCATTTAGGACGAGGACCTGTAAAAGGTCCGGTCTAATAGCTTTAGCAAACCCATCAGTAGAAACCTTACTCAGCTCCGCAAATTACAAAATTTTAAAGGGATCCTTTTAAAATTAAAATTTGAACCTGCAACGTTTTTAGAAACAAAATTAACACCTGTGCTTTTTTTTAACCTGCAACCATTTAAGGCAATTTTTAGATAACTACTAACTCTATATATTAGTATAGTACCTTATGATGCCACATGAAAAAAATACTTAAGAAAAAACAACATAACTTCTTTGATAATGTCACAATGGGCGGCTTCTTTTTTTCTTCAGTTTTTAGCCCGCGGCTTCGCTCGCGCTGTTTCTATAAAATGTCTAACATTTTTCCTTTGCGATTTACATATTATAATAAAACCTGTGTGCATTGAAAAAAAAGGATGGAGGAATTAGGCCAATTGCGGTAGGTAGCACTCTCCGCCGTATTGTATCAAAAATTTGCTGCAAATACATTCTCCCTGGTCTTTCTGAGAAATTCCAACCGTTACAATTAGGTTTTGGCTCTAGAGGGGGTTGTGAAGCAGCAGTGCATGGCCTCCGGACTTATCTAAAAAGTAATACAGGTGAAGTGGTGCTTAAAGTGGATGTAAGGAATGCTTTTAACTCTGTGGACAGGAACACACTGCTGAATGAAGTAAAAAGTCATACACCGGAAATTTATAAATATATTGAGCTATGTTACGGTGCCCCGTCAAATCTTATTTACAGAAACCATTTGATTCATTCTGCAGTGGGCTGTCAACAGGGGGATCCACTCGGGCCAGCCATATTCAGTTTGGCTATCCATCCCGTAATATCTTCTCTCAAATCGAAATTAAACATCTGGTATCTAGATGATGGTACCCTTGGAGGCGAAGCGTCAACAGTTTTGGAAGATTTAAAATCGATCATCATTTCATTTAAAAAAATTGGTTTAGATCTAAATTTTTCTAAATGTGAATTGTATATTCAAGACTCAGTCTCGGTTTCCAAAAAATCTCTTATTTGTGAAAATTTCAATTCATTAACTCCAAACATCAAAATTTTAGAAAAGCAATCCCTTCTCCTCTTGGGAGCTCCAATTCTAGATGACTCTATCCCCCCGTATTTAGAAGAACAATCATCAAAATTTAATGATATCTCCGACCGTCTACAGAAAATTAACTCACATATGGCATTTCAAATCATTCGATTTTGTCTTTTTGTACCAAAATTTATGTATGTCCTTAGGTGCAGTCCAGTTTGGAAATTTGGCGATCACATGGATTCTTTAGACAACGCTGTGCAAAAAATTCTTACGAAAATTCTAAATTTTCCTATAAACGACCGCGCCTGGTGCCAGGCATCTTTGCCCATTCGTTTTGGTGGCCTAGGTATCAGGAAAATCTCAAGTGTCTCGGTCCCAGCGTTTTTATCCTCCACTTACAGCACTCAAAATTTATTCAACAAAATTATTAATACATCACTCGCTGATACCCAAATTCAATATAGTGCTGAGGCTAGAGATGCTTGGTTCGCGCTCTGTCCGAGTGAGAGCATCCCTCAAAATCCCAAATCTCAAAAACAATGGGATGAGCCGCTCTGCAAACGAGTACAGTCACATCTTCTTCAAACAAGTATTAGTATTGCAGAGCGAGCTCGTCTCCTCGCTGTTTCCGAGCATGAATCAGGATATTGGCTTCAAGCCCTTCCTTCAGCTAATATTGGTACCCTGCTGGATAATACTTCTTTCTCCGTAGCCGTTAGTCTGCGTCTTGGCACAAAAACTTCCGAGCCACATCGCTGCCCCTGTGGGGATGACGTCGACAAACTCGGACACCACGGTCTTTCATGTCGCCGCAGCGCTGGCCGCCTATCGCGCCACGCAGCTATCAATGACGTCATTCGTCGGGCCCTTACCTCCGTCAACGTGCCGGCAATTTTAGAGCCGAACGGTGTTGCACGTGATGATGGTAAGAGGCCCGATGGTATGACGTTGATGCCCTGGAGTAGAGGAAAAGCGTTAGTGTGGGACGCAACTTGTGCGGATACCCTGGCACAGTCCCACCTACAATCTACTTCATGTGTGGCGGGTGCGGCTGCTGTAGCTGCGGAAAACCAGAAGCGGCGGAAATATGTAGATCTCAGTGAGAATTACATATTTCTACCGTTTGGGGTAGAGACTATGGGACCGTGGGGGCCAGATGCTCGGACCCTTTTTAAGGAGCTGTCGACGCGTCTCATCGACCGCACAGGTGACCAAAAGGCTGGCTGCTACCTCGGACAACGGATAAGCCTTGCTATCCAACGAGGCAATGTGGCCAGCCTTCTGGGCACTCTACCAGTGGGCAGCAACTTCAACGACATTTTTTATTTATAAAAATTTTATGTAGTATTTAGTAAGTATTATTATTATTATTTTTTATTTATTTAGAATATTTCTTGTAAATAATTAGATTTAGGTTCCTTTTGTTGTAAATATTGTATATTATAGAATAAAACCTATTGTTGCTTTTACCTGTGAATACCATATGAATATACCCCACGGAGTTAAGAATTTCAAACAGAAAGACAGACATAATAATCTATACTTAGGTACCTACATACTATCTATACTAGGTACCAAAGTAGGTACTAATAATAAAGCTGTAGCTGAAAAAATATTTGATTAAATAAAGAGAGAATAAAAGAATAAATAAATGTTTGAGTACCTTCGTACATTCAAAATCGAGCAGAATTCTATTGATCAGAAAATCTATATATAGCTTGCAATCCATGATGTAAATAATTAGGTAGGTAGGTAAACTATACTAACACCACAGTTTAGGGAATAGTTAAACTGTGCTAGGTTCCGCCTAAGTAGGTAGGTAGATAAGTACCTACATACCTATATAAAAACCGTCTAAGGTAAACAAAATAAAAAATAACTTTTCTTTGTTCTGACAATTAATAAGTAGGTACCTATCTCCAATTAAAGTTTCTATTTATTAGGTACATACTAACATGTCCCCGAGATCCTAGTTAAATATATCGTACGTCCAGAATAAATATAATAAAATATGTGTAGTGCTCACTCCCATTCTGCCACATATAGGATAACCTTTTGTGGTCACGAGATGGGACCGCTGTAATACGTTCGGCAAACAGAGGCAAAGGGCTTCTTTTATAATAGAAATGTAGCACAAAAGGGAGACAAAAGAAAAACAAGATAAAATGTACGAGGTACGGTACGCGGACGCGGGCCTACTTATTTAGTTTTTACTTCATTACGTTATTTAGGCAGTGAGATGCCGGTTTTATCAATGTAACGAGTTCTTCAAATAAAGCATAGAAAGTAGTCTAAATTAAACAATTTTTTGTTAGGTAGCTAATAATAAACTAGGTACCTACTTAATTAAAATTAATTAATTGTCTGAATCCCGAGGTAAGTAGATACATACTAAATTTGTATCTAATTAACTTTTTAGTTGGAATACCTGGAGACCGTAATGTATGTGTAGGTAACTATAAAGATTTATGATGCCCATTTACGTGTAAATTACATGGTAATAAACTGACTTGACTGCATAGAGGTAGGTACCTAATATAAAATATTTTTTGAGTTCATATCATAAAATTTACTAAATCTCACTATTACCACGGTAAAGACTGTATGCTTGCCTACTGCACTGACCATCCATACTAGTTGAATTTCCACTTACCATTTTTTTTATATTCTTACAAATATTACCTATTGTATTTTTACCGTGACGCAATATTCAAACACCGGGGTGTAACAAATCAAAATACCTACTGTAGGTGCCAAATCCATCGTGTTAGTTTTCTTATTAGATACTCATAGTATGTAGGTGGTTCAAATGAGAATTATACTTACTTATTACTTACCTCTAATCATAGTAATCAGATTTACTCTCGGTTTATGAATATTCAAGCAGTCGGTACGAGACCGAGCTCACAAAATTGGCACCTACGGGTAAGTGTGCTTACAGCTTACTTCATTTATATTCTATGCATTGCGCCAATTTGATTGGGTCTGACTGAACGAACACTGCGATGATTGCAAATTTCAAATAAGCCGAATATTCATCTCTATTCCCAGACATACATACGAAGTATAGCTTTTAGCCAGCTTTATTTTGTTAGTTCATGGGCCATCTAGCCAAGTTTAATAAAATGGTAGGTATAATTTGGGGATACAAAGTTTCCTCTTTACAGTAGTTATACCTCAGTTTTTTTCACATTCAACAGAACATAAAAATTACCTACTCGAGAACTATTCTTACGATTTCATTATGGTTTTTTAAACCAAATCTCTATAGGTATGTGTGCTTGATATTTTGTGCACATTATGTATCGTTAAAGTCAACCGTTAAATATAATTCAATAAATAAAATAAATAGGTAATTCAAAAATATTGAAAATGTTTATAGTTAGGTACTTATTTATAAATCTTACCTTAATTACCTACCTACATTATATCTTTAAAGTTTTGACGAGGAAAAGTAGTGTATTAAATTGATGTATAACATGTATTGGTATTATTGGGTATGATAGCTGAAAACACATGGAAACATGAATTTTACTTCCGTTGAAATTCACCGTCGCGTTGACTAAATCATAATAGGTAATAGGTATTATGTCTTTGGACAATTATCTGCGTACAGAACAAAGAGCTTCAGATAGGTATAAGTTGTAGCGTACAAAAATGACGTATTTAGTATTATTTTAATAATTTTAGCTTAAATTTATAATAATAGTAGTATGATAGTAATATAATATTTGATTTGACACAGGTAAAAACCAAGTCAAAACTAGTACTTAATCGGTTTTATAGAAATTTCTTCAGAGAAAAAATGTGCGACTACAGTTCAGGACGATGATGCAAATATGTTAAGTGAACTAAGATACATGGGGCTACACTTTATTATCAAATAGTTAGTGACGTAGCCATATATTACATTTGTTGAAATTTGTCTATTTACCCCAGTGAAACAAGTAAAGCATAAAATGTTCGACCTAACGCTATGCCAGTTGTTTCGCTCAAAAGGCACTTTGTCGACTTTTTCAGGGTTCGGTGTTTCTGTCCGTCTGTCACATCCAATTAGTTCCGAAACTACTGAACCGAATGAGTTGAAATTTGGTGCACATAACCTACCAAGCGTTGAACCCAGTTGGGCCACTAGCCAGGATGGCGTCGATACTTCTTCTCCTTCTCTTTTTTACGATATAAATGAGAAAAATAAATATAGCTTATACCGTTCAGCCTATGAAATTTGTTGTTATAATAAAGTACCTATAATCACTTACGTATTCCGCTTCTAGTCGATTTCTCGGTGTTTTTGTTTTCCTTTACGCAAAACAAAATAGCTTGACACAATATGTAGGTATCTACACATTACACTGATAACAGACACATTTTACACTTTGAAAGCAGTAATTAGAACACTTCATTTTCGATTATGTTATGCATAAATTAGTTCACAAAGCACATCACAATCATACTTTGTTTACGTTAAAAAAACAAGCGACTCATTAGTCGCTTGTTCCACCATGCCGCTGCGACGGTACTTGCGCACGAGTAGGTACCTACCCACCGCCTTTTTCTATTTCGAACACAATTATACAAAAAATATTCGGTAAACGACAAAAGTGATACCTACTTTAAACGTATTTATAAATAAATTTGCAACAAACTTATCTATATTTCACAACAAATTGAGTAAAATAAAGGCGTATTAGATTAGTACCGAAAACGTTGGCAAACGAACATAAAATATTACGTTATCATTTAAAAAGATTCCACAATTTTTTCACCTAGATATCTTACAAAATGGCAAAAATAAAACGTTAAAACATATACTACAACCAATTCCTGATAATTTGAAAATAATAATATTATCTACATTTCTACACGATATAGTTACAATTCACAATAGCACTCACAGAAATGCAAGAACCCATGTGTGCGAGTCAGACTTTATTTATTTTTTGGTGATCATCGAGTCATCGTTATTTTTATTTCCATAGGTAGGTAGTTATAAAAATTTATAATATTGATATTTTGTTTATAATTTTCTATTAGTATAAATTAATTAGGTAGTGCTTTTTTACTTGAACTTTCTGGTTTTATCATCTTTGCCATTCTCGTGTTCTTTGATTATGGTTGGCACGTTTTCATCATAGACGGTAACAAAGACTAGCTCATCAAGTCATCACTGTGATATTTACCACAGAGAAAATAAATTCTACAGAGACAAAGATTAGTATCAGATGTAAAATCGCAACGGTTTGAAAGTAACTTCCTGCCGCAAACACTTAAATTGTGGATTGATTGAACTCGTCGTGGTTTTCCCAAGGGAGAACAGAATGGGGTTCTGGTAGAAGGGTGTGAAGAGATTTTTGCAGAGTCGGCAACACGTAATTGAAAACCACAACAAACTAAAACCAAATCTTGAACCGATGTCTCAAATTGATTGACCATTTAGGAATGTGCTAAGGTTCGTAATGAAAATCTTAAGAAGGTATATAAATTGATAGATTTATTGCAATAAACTAAATAATAATAACCACAATGTAATCTTAATTCATAGTCACAAAAATATTCACTAATTTAATATTTCATTTGTTGAAATTCATAACAATCCTCATGTCTTATGATAATACATGGTTCTATTTTTCTATTTACAAGCCCTAAACAAAATACATAACGTTTTGATGCAAGATGGAGCTGTGGATGGTTATTAACCCAAATCTTTAATTATTTTACCATAGAACTCTTGTGGGACCCAAAGTCGAACTGATAATTTAGAACCATAAGCCATCTTGCGCTTCTTCCTCACTGTCAGTACTCACTTGTAGATCTTCATGAATAGCAGGATCAGGCTGAAATCAAATTTAGTATTCAATAATCAATAAAAAGTGAAAAAAAAACTCACACAGGAATCTTTGCGCTGTATTCCCAAAGCACAATTTTTTTTAACTAACAATGCATCATATTATTATCATGAACGCACCTGCCAATTTTCGGGAGGTTCTTCTTTGAATTGTGTAGGCTCGAGGGATGCGCCTTCCATCATCGGCGGTTCCATGTTCATATCTGGCTCTATCGGCTCTTCCTATACACAAAAATATTATTTTTACATATTAATCATCGTGGAAGGGGCCGGCGCGAAGGGTCGGTAACGAGTGTGATGGTGGTATGTGCCCAAAGTGTATTTTTTTCTTTATTTATACAGGGTTATTTGTAACACACTAGCAGTGTTTTAAGGGGTGGGGCTCTATTAGTTTATTCGCTAGTGAGAATCTATGTAAAACTACAGAAAAAAATGCAATAATTCTTCTTAGAATTTAATTTAGGACACATCTCGTTATTATGTAAAGCACAGTTAAAAAAAACGAGAAACTATAGTTATAATATACCTTGACAACAGGCGGGAAAGAGTATTCAGAAGTGTGCTGGTCGAGATCTACAAGGTCATCTGAAGGGTGCGGCGGCTCGTCTGGCACTTCGCGCTTTATCGGGAACGGCGAAGAGTAGAAATTCGGATCGCCAGCTAACAAATCGTCATCTGTAACGCATTAAATCAGGGCTAGATTTTCGATGATGACACATATTTTTTATTTAGTTCCGAAAACAAAACATAACGAAGATATAGTGCGTTAAAATTTCTCGTGACTTCACGTCTCTGTAAAAAGTAAACTACTTTTTACAAAGAAGTCATAAACTGAAAAAAAGCTTACCAGGGCGCACGGACAACTGCACCATGGCTTCTGCAGCATCTTTCTGTTCAACTTCTTCCATTCCAGAACTACCGCTGTCAGAGTATTGGAGATCTGGAGATCAAAGAGCAAAATAATAATAGAAGTGGGTATGCTCTTAGAACAGAATGTACATGTGTACCATTGTGAACGCAGTTAGTTCATAATATATATCGCGAATTAGTAAGCTGTCAAAGAATTTATCCATGTCAATCTCGTTATCGCTAGTTTGCAATTTCGCGAGATATTTTGTGAACTGGCGCTCACTATGATACGGTGACATATATAAGACACTGTTCTGCGCGGTTTCACTCGCGTTCCCGGGATAAAAAGTAGCCTATAACCTTCGGGGATAATGTAGCTTCCTATTAGTGAAAGAATTTTTCAAATCGGTTCAGTAGTTTCGGAGCCTATTCAATGCAAAGAAACAAACAAACAATCAAATCTTTCCTATTTATAATATTAGTATAAAAGTATAGATAATAGATGAATGAGTTACCTTCCTCCAGGGAGTTTTGGTCTTTTCTTGGTCTACCGCGTTTTCTAGGTGTTGCACCTGTTAAAATAAATGTATAGTATATTGATGAGTTTTTTAATTATATACAGTCTAGCAACATGCATGCTCGCATAAACTACAAGAAAAGATAATCCTGGATCCATACCATCAGCGGTAGAAGTGGAGGTGGATGGTTTATGTTTCCTCGGTCGGCCACGGCCTCGTTTCTCATCGGACGGCAACATCGGTGGCGCATCTTCACCTTCCAAGTCTGAATGATCCGCTTGTTCCAACATCTTTTGTTGCACGAGAGCGATGTTTGCCTCTAGCTGGCCTACGTTGTCGCCGAACTGAGTGACGATACATTAGTTAAATGGAGAATATTTTTTTTTATGTTTAAGGGGCGAAGGTCCAGCTCCGGCCAATGTGCTAGTTCTAAAAAGTATCTTATATTGTTAAATTGTTCATAAAATTGGCAGAAGATACTATAAATCACCCACACAGGAGCATACCATTTAATATTTACAAAAATAAACCAAATTGATTTGATTTTTTCGAGTTTATCGCATAATTTCTTCTTTATATCATGGGTTTTAATCATTCATCTCATACTTACGTATGTCTTGGTCGCTGATCTTAATATTGACGTTTATTTCTAAATAAATTAATAACACTCACGCACAACCACATATCTGGAAAACGTCAAAAAAGCAAGGTATTTCCGGTCTTGTGCAACGGCCTAGTGATGCACTGGTGTTTGTAGTTTACCTCGAAAAACCTAAAAAGATTCCCAAAACATACCTGTTCGAGCGATTCCTGGGTAACCTTCATGATAGCCTCGGCCTGTCGTGTGAACTGCGAGTTAGGGCCGTTATAAGCGCGACAGTTATCCACTAACAACTGTATGTCGCGCAGGAATTCTTCACGACTGTGGTATTTGTGAGCTGAAAATTAATCCTATGGGTTAACGTGAGCCAAATAGCAGCCTGCAGCCTTTACTATATACAGGGATTTTTATACCACTATCACACCGTGGTCACAAGGTGGTAAACAATGTCTAGAAGAGAACTGACTGTCTGCAGCTGTCGGAACACACTGGTAGGTGTTTTGGTGACAGATTTCATTTGAGGGTAGCCAGCCGTTAGGCAAACTGTACATACTGCTATGTATTTAACCAGTTTTTTTTAGTTCTAGTTCAAAACAGCGTCCTTCGCCACGGTATTCGGCGTCACCACTACTGAGCTATCATCAGATTCTAAATTTAATAAATAACTTACTAGTAATTAAACTGTGAAGCAAATTAAAAACAAAAGCTAGTGCTGATCATCCAGCCCCAAAGTGATAGTACGGATTGTAAATGTACCTTGTATCTTCTTTGCCATAGTCTCCATATCGATTGGCTTCTTGATAACGCTGTAGTAGTCTTTCACTTGCTTCTTGTTGACAGGTTTCAAGAACGGCCAAGCCTCAGGCATTATCTTCAGCTTGGTTGTCAACAGGTTTTCTAGGATGAATGATAGCGCCACCTACAGGAAATATTATATTCATTGATTTTTCTTTCTTTAAAATATCGTAGGAATTTTTAATTCAAAAACCAAAATCATTCCTTTTACTATATTCCTAACGAGTAGATTGGCTCATACTATGTTGAACTTTATTAATCATGTTAATAATTACCTGATCATTGTCATCAAGCAACGGATTGATTTGTTTCTCTAATTTTATAAGCTGTTCCTCTTTTTCCGCTAGTTTTTCTACACAACGTTGCAGCATACGTTGCGCGGCAACTGTCAAACTGCTCGTTGGACCTAAGACGTCAAATTCGATTTGAGCATAAATAAATGTGTTTACCTAGATAGGTATTTCAAAGCAGCACCATTTATTATTAACTTCTAAGAATTCAATTATTAGGGGATGTAGTAACTGGTTCTCTATTGATACGCATAAAATATAATTTAGTGTGGCTTAACTTATCCTAATAATGTGCACATTATTTGCAAGTAAAAAAAAATACGCATTGATGTTTAGGCATAATCGTGTTTACCATAACTGAAGTTAGCATAACAATAAACAAGCATAATATTTAGTAGCATAATATTATATTAAACAAATACTACCTATTCAAAACAAATATGTTCGCAGCTTACAGGTGGCCCAAGGACCACCCCGCCGCACCTTAACCTAGCTACTGTCACAGTATAATATCTAGATTACATTACCTAAATTGCGTTATAACTTTTATGCGACTCTATAGTAGTCCAAAATAATATAGCCCAAAAGATCATTATGTCTACCTTAACAATATGCCAAATACTGTTTAAGTTATACAATATTTATATACAATTTAATATAAATTAATATTGTACACTTAAAAGTTATGCCTAACTCATTATGCCAAAATAAATAAGTATTAAAAAAATTACGCGAAACTAAGGGATCCTGTTGTAACTAACTTCATTAACTTTGACCTCCATAACTGCCTTCTAGAGCCTAAACTAAATAAATAAAGGACTACACTGCTACTTGAAACATTTAATAGAAAGTTACTCAAGTAAAGCTTGTGATAATGCTAGTAATAACTTTAAATTACATACCATTATAAAGCGTTGAGTTTTCAACTATTTGATTTACATCGGCGAGGAACTCTTCACGACTTTGGTAATGTTTCTGCCGCAGGTTATCTCGGATGGTTTGAAGGTCCATCGGGCGCGACACGATGCGGTAGTAATCTGCCACTAACTAATTAAAATAATTAAAAACAGTTAAAAATCAACTATCCTGATGAAATTAGCAATATCTGTGTTACATAAGCTATAAATCGGGGATATTCACCCTAAATCGATTGGCTCGTACAATATTCACATTTTCGTTTGTTACAATTTCAAACCCATTTGAAATGAAGTGGAAAATAGAAACATGATCGCGGTAAATAAAGACCATCAGTAAACATTTAATGAAATAAAATCGTTTCTACCCATCAGTATCGTAACCAAGTAGGTTTTTTTGCTACGTGTAGGCTTGTGTTTGACCACAATCTCACCGTGGTCAGTGATGATGTGGTATGAATAATGATTACCTTCGGATTAACAGGAAATAGGAACGGCTGAACATCGGGCAGATGTCGCATATGGTTGAGCACATCTTCAAGTAGCGAGGACAAGGTAACCAGTGGGTCTGTGCGCCTTCTCTCAGCGGGCCTTCGTACTAAATAGTCGCAGGGGTCGCCCGCGGTGCCGCGGCGCTTGTTCCTGGGGCCCGCGCGGTACTCGCCGCGACGCCCGCCACCGCGACGCTTCATCTCTTCAGCTGATTGCTATCAAGATAACATATGTTAGGGCCGCTTTATAAACGTGCCTTGATATTTTGTTAACTTTTAGTAAACTATATTTTGTGTTTTGAAATACCTAAGTTTTTTTTAAGTTTCATAAAATGTATCATATTACTGTTAATTTATTTAAAGAATATTTAATAACAATTCGATGTCATCGAAATTTTCCTAAATAATATTTAGAAAATTATGTCATGTTATACAAAAAATACAAAAGTGTAAATACAATTGAACCCTGCAGGACCCCTAAATTAACCTATTATATCCATATATTAAATCTATATACTATTATTACCTTGATAAATTTAGAAGGCAGCGTCAGTTTAGTGCCGTCGACGTATCCGAGGTCATCATCATCGGGTTCCATCGGCGGTGGTTCGACGTCAGTATCAGGCGGTGAGGCAGGCCCGCCTCCCATCGCGCCGGTATACAGCGGACACGCCTTGTTGGTGCGCATGTGGCCCACTTGACCGCACGCACCGCACTTCGTACATAATTACATATTTTTAAAACAGCTTCCAAAAAATTGTTACACCTCTGTTATTTTATCTTGATAAACGTCATCTTTTTGAAATAGTAGGTATAGTCAGCCAAAATTAATTGATAATAGGAAGATATTTATGAGACTATAACGAAGGATTGTTTTACGCTCGAGAGTACTCATTTACTCAGTTTAAGCCCGATTAGGCACTTATGTTACGAGTTACAATTTGATTCTACCATATCGGTTCAAAATACACTTAAACGATAACATGTGAACAAAATTGGAATATTTTGCTGATGACGTTTGTATAGTTAAAACAATATAATTAAAGTGAAATTCGTAGAATACCTTAAAATAGTAACTAAGTAAAAATACTAAGATTAATCTACAATCAGTTTCACACCTATATCTGAGAGCAATACAAGCAATATATAGCGTTAGGCCTCCTTATCACGCTGAATAATTGTGAAAGAACTAACTTAGTATTGTCCACAAATATCAATGTCAAAGTAAAGCATAATATAATAAGCTATGTTTACTATGCTTGGGTTTAAAGCTACTATAAACTCCAGTTTTTTTATCTTAATTTTCTTCGTCTACAGATCATACAACAACATAATAATAATGCATGATTTTTTATTGCATATAAAATGGAAAATAGATTAAATATACCATCAATAAAGTTGTAATTTCAAAGCGTAGCTTAAAACAATCAACACACATTATAACATGATTATATTCATTGCTTTATCATGTTATTTATAGGGGTATTACACAAACTTCCTTCGACAATTCATGTAAAAAAAAACATGCATTACAAAACTACAGCCCTCCACACCACTTCTACAAGAATATACCTCCACCTTTAAACTAATAATTATAAAGCAACCATATTTATTTCATTATATAGGTATATAGATTCTATTTTTGACTCACCAAAGAATCAATTTCTATGTATGCTCAAAACAGGACGTAAATATCTTTTATTAGTATTAAACGAGTTCCCTTACCAAGTTTAGTTCTATTTTCGTTACTTCAAAAGTTAAAAGGCAAGGACGCAATATTTTACCTCCATTGATTTGTTGCGGCCCTAAAAATAAATACATGCATGCTAAATTAAACCCTACATCTATAAACTAGACATTCTTTGTGCAAAAGCAGTCATGACCAAAATTTGTGTGGAAGCTTAGGTCAGGCTGCCAAAATAACGTGAAGGTTTATTAAGTTACCTTGAGTTTTAGGTCTGGTTTCAACTTGGCGCGTCGTCTTGATGAAGATGGCGTGTGAAGATCAGGCTCTTGCTTGATCTGTCCCAGGGGTATCAAACCTGATGACGGTGAGCTGATGTCCGCTGATGATGGCAAGCTCATCAAACCTTTACCAATATATTTCTTTGTTTTAACACAAGCAATTGATTCAGCATATTATCTCAAAAATAATAAGATTAAAACTGTACTTACTGTCATTGAATGGTCCCGGTACGGTGACATTTCCTGCGAGTCTTTCTCTTTCTTGGTTCCTCTTGATACGCCTCAGTTGTTCCTGTCAAGTTAAGATGCAAAAATATTTATTAGTCGTTAAATTTAAATAAATGCATATGTACTATTTACTTTACGATATAACCTTTTCTTATATAGCTAGGCGCGTACTACCACGAACCGGAAGACGCAACGTGGGCAGGCCCCCCACAAGATGGACCGATGATCTAGTGAGGGTCGTGGGAAACCGCTGGATGTCGGTAGCGCAAGACCGGCCATCGTGGAGATCCTTAATTGGGGGAGGCTTTTGTGCAGCAGTGGACTTCTTTCAGCTGACATGATGAGGTGCATACTTCAAAATACTCTAACACCAAACTGCTGGTTCCCTCATGATGTTTTCTTTCACCGAAAGCTCAAGCTGATTGTAAGATTTGAACCGCTACGAACGTTATCGCTACAAACATGATGTTATCAACCTAATATGCTTTGGAATAAGGTTTAATTAATAACTAACCTGGATCCTTCTCTTCTCTCTTTTCATTTCTTCTTTCTGGGACTCATCCATGGTAGCGAAATTTCGAATGAAGGCTTCGTCTTTAGTCGAACGTATCTTCGTATAGGCTTCTATGACAGCCGCTTTTCTTACTAGTTCTACACGCGTGTAGCGTTGACCGGACGCGTTGCGGAACGTGCGGACGATTCGGAGCACTCGTCCGGACAAACATTCTAATAATATTGTTAGGTTGAGATAAATTTGTTCAATATGAGAATATAATTTGCTCACATCGAATTTAATTTTTATAACTATACAATTAATATTACGTTCAAATTAGTTGTCTTATTGTGAAAATCTTTAGTTGATGTAAGTACAAAACAATGGCCTTGTTAATTAATGACCTGCTGTCTTTGTTTATTCAATAAAAATAGAAAGAGACACTACTAAAAATTTCATCATTACAAAATTGTAATTGTAGAGTGCGGCCGTTCAAATTGTACTACTGACCTTGACTGGTTGATTGATTCTGATCATTAATCTGCGGCTTCTTTTCAGAATGTCCCAAAATCATTTTCCTCAGTTCAGCTCGCTCTGCCTCCTCTCTTTCCATTGATAGCTATGCACGAAAAATCAAGTAAAAAAATATGACAACTCAAAATATTTAAGGCCAATTTGACCGATACTGTACTTAAAAATGCGCAAGATTCTCCTATACTAAATTTACAACACGTATAATAAGAGATGTTCTTTATTAAAAATATGGTAAGAGGTTAATTTCGAAACAATTGGGTTCATTGTTTTGAACTTATTGATATAAACATTTTTGACAGATTTTGATTGTACAACCTTGTGCAATCAAAATCTTAAGTTTTAAAATTGGGCAGCGATTTTTTGCGACAAATAATGATACAAAGTAAGTTTGTAGCACCTGCTCTGTAGTCTTCTTGTTAGCCAACATGTTCTCAATGTTTTTGCCCATTTGTTCCAAGTCTGACTCTTCGCTTTCAGAGCTTTCAGCTTCATCAGTACTCAGCACTTCTGTACTCGTCAACACCCGATTTTGTAACTCAAATATACGCTGACATTCTTCTTTATACCTGAGTAAAATAACGTGTAGTATATAACGTGTCGCATAAATACTTATTGCAATTAAGCTCGCATAAATATTGCAATACAGGACTGAACGAAACCATGTGTGTCAGTGTTTCACTAAGCTAAGCTACTTAAGTGCCATCTAATTGGTTCCACTGTTTTATTAAAACTCGATTCAAGGCTATTTATTATGTCAAACTGATTTTTCCTTTTGGTTCCCCTCGCTTACAATAACTTTGATCTCAAAAATAAGTTACCAAGGATTGGAAGGACGACTAAAATGTAACAATAAAAAACAGTATGAACATACCTTTCCTGATGTTCAGCTATGGAGAAACGATTTCCTCTTGAAAACTTGGTCATACCTTCTTCACCAGCTTTAGCTTTCTCTGTCGATAACGTTCTCACTACGTCAATGACTTCCCAACGAGATAACTTCTTGATCTAAAAAAATCAAGAATAATGAAATAAATAACATTGTAAATTGAACTTTATCTACCACATTTGAAGGTTCAAATTACCTCTTCCTCTGGTACTCCAAATTTCCTTAGAAGAGCTTTGGCGTTATTTAAACTGAGCCTTCTCAAATCGGCGTCTGTTCCTGTGACAGTACGTTTAGGTTGTTGTTCTTCATTAGGTTGTTGTGTTGGCTTATTGGGCACACGAACGTAAGAGAATCCTTCGCCGCAGCCTGTAGGGTCAGCTGGACCAGTGAGTTGGAGCAAACATTTGCCACGCATTGCTTGGATATAGGCACGTGTTGTGTTCCACGGTGCTACACGTACCTAAAGTCATCAAAGTTTAAGTCAATATGGCAGTTTCAGATCCTGGCCCTTATGATATTTTTTTTAATATACAAATAGTTGTTCAGTTATGTAATGTTGTCTCTTTTACATTATTTAAAGGATTATTCAAATACCCCATTCACATTTTAAGGGTGTATTCAATAGCCGAAAACAAAATTCACCTCATCATCCATCTTGATCTGCATTTCCTCATCATCATCCTCTTGTGGGGTGAAGATAAACTTTTCTCCATAACCCGCGTCTTTGAGCCGTTGTTCTGCGGCCGCCATACTGAAGTACGCGCAACACTGTTCGGGCGATACCATCGCTCGGATCTCTTCTTCAGATGGCAAACGAAAATCTGGTTTTATCACCCACCTGATGAAAAAATTGCATACATTTGTGGAAATAATCTCAAACCCTCTTATTACATGAGACGGTTTAAAGCAAGTCTTAAAATATAGTTGTCACTTTCTTACGTAGGTAATTTAACAGAAAGAGGGTTATCTTAAAACCTGGGGTTTCATCTCAAATAGATTGCCTCCATAGTTCAAACAAGATATCTTTGACTATTACTTAACATTATGCCTTTCACCCTCTTGAACAAATTTTTTTATTCTTTAATATAAAATGTATACCAATTAGAGTCCAATCCAGTACGCTTGAAGTCAGCACACAATTTAAGACGCTTTCGAATGGAGCTTTCAGAATGTGATGGGAATGCTCTTTTTATATCGTCCATTTTTATACGACGAGGTTTGTCGCGAGATTTCCAAAACAGTCTATATATGTATACCTGAAATTACAATTTAAAATATTCAGCATTATATGTATTAGTTAGTAAAGTTAAAAAATATCATAGAAGAAAATTGAGGAAAATTATGACCAAGAACAAGAAGTATATGGAGCAAATGAAGGGAAAATTAAACAGCTTGGCATATAAGGAGGCAAAAAAAGAATGGAGTTGAGGAAACTAGAAATAAGTCGACGGAGCAAGCTTGGGATTTTGTATGTTATTCGACAAACGAAATACCTGTAAAAAGTCTCGAACAAAGTTGTTAGCTCTTTTTGAATTCGGTCCAGGCACTTCATACAACGGACATTCTTGCCCGGCTACGTACATCGCATCGATTTCTCGAATGTAATATGCTAGCCTAAAAGAGAATCATTATTTGAAATTGGCAGTAGGTATATATTATATTAATATTACAGTAAAAATATGATCATAGATACTAAAACAAATATGAGTTAACTTATTTCTTACCTAGTTCTTATAACAAGGAAATCAGTCTGCGGCAAATTGTGCTCATATATGGGAGCTCTATACATGTTGTTTTCGACGACTGGCTGAGTGGCGCCGGGCGGCAAGATCCCGAGAAACGGAGAAGTATGCGCATACGCAACTTCGCCGTATTTCAGCGGTTTGGGTCCATTATCCTATACATGGACCACGTGAAATTGTGTCTTTATATTATTCAATAGTTATTCAGTGCAATTAAAATATCTATAGCGAAAAAAAATAAGGGAATGGTTTTATAAATAAAATTTAATTAGTAGAACAACCACTGAATTAAAAAGACCTATATTAAAATCTCAAATTACGAGTGACAATGGGTAACAAATTAACCCGAAAACATTTCAAAATTATAAATCTAATCAATAAAATGTAATGAAACTTAAAGCAATTTCAGTTTAGAAATCTCTAGAGCTACAAAAATAACAGAAATATATGAAAAACAAACCTTAGTTGCAGTTCTCTTATAATAATTCTTGATCTTAGTACACATGCCCACTTGGCTGATGAGAGGCGGATGTTCCTCGCAGAACTCCACTAAGATGAGTTCACCGTCCCTTCCGCTCAAGTCTTCAGGTGTTCGCATGAAGAATACGTCACCGCCACCTGATGCTAACCTTTCAGCTTCGCGTTGCTGTAAATATCGTGTGTTTACTATAAAATTTAATAAACCGTCTTATTAAAAAAAATCCTCAGAATAGTCACCGATACGCTTTTGAATTTTCACACTTTACTACAAATCTTAACGTGTGGAAGGACAATGAATAGTAACGGTAAATAAAGCTTCGAGCCACCTTTATCCCCTTCAAAAAGGTAAACACAGCTAAATTATGGCTACATGTTGCATACTCGGTACACCACTTATAAATGTGTGTAGATCGACTATATTTACCTTTGCCTTCTTTTTGATATGCTTCAATAATGATTGTACCGGGTGCGGTCCGGGTGCAGCGAGTGGACCATACGACAACTTGCGCATCGGCGTGCGATGGAACGCACGCAAGCGAGCCGGACCCATGTGGGTTTGTATGAATGGCGCTCGGAGTTCTACCACCGGTGTACTATGTTGAATTAATTGGCCACCACCCACTTTAAGTCGTGGGTTCTGCGACTTCGGCTGATAGAAACTGCAAAAATATTAAGAATGGCGATGATAAGATATTACGTCATTGCAATACTAACATTCGTGGTGGCCTTTAAAAAATGACTAAACCAGAAAAACTGAGGGTATACAAAAGAAAATAACTTAGGTGTAGGTAATAATAGTTTATGATACTGTTGCATAATAGGGGTTATTAAATACGAGTGCGAGTTTAAGTACTGCGCCGTAGGCGAGTTTTTAATACCTAATTATGTGCAGTATCATACAGTACCTTATCTAAACTTATATAAGTAATATAATTTAAAGAAAAAAAAAATTGTCTCATACATACATCATTTTTGGCCAAAATCATATATGTAGGCAAAAACCATACAATAAAGAAACACAATAATCATATACCTAATCAAATCCGTGTTGCCAACTCCCAATAATTCATCTACAGTTCAAGTCAAAAATTCGTCACTATTACATGTAACCACAGACAAAGTAAATTTGCATCTAAAATTTAATTGATACTGATTGATTCCTAATTATTTAGGTCCAAAGTGTACTTTAATAGAAAAAAAGTTATTTTATAGCATCTTGGGAAGACAACTGTACTATAAAAAATAATTATACACGGGTGTGCATAAAGTGGGTCATTAAAGTACTGTTTTTGATTTCATAATAAGAACATTACGATATGAGAGTAGATAAAATTATAAAACTCACACGTCATTGGAAACGTTGAAAGGATCTCTATCGGGGGATTTGGGCGGTGGTGGCGGCGCGTCCTCCTGAAGCACGTTAATCACTCCAGCCTTGCCTAACAAAATCTTCGATTTTTTTACGTGAGGATGAGGTATCTTCACTTTTGGTGCTGGCCCCCTTTCTATAAATAACAACGTAAGAGTCAAAATCCATTTTTAGTGCAATTTTACTTTATAAAAGGATCACACAAGTAAGGTAAGTAAATGTGTTGGTTATCAATCATATGTTTATCATAAAATAGTGTCAAATAATATCCCGAAAAAAACAGTTGTTCTAAACAAAGTTCAATAAAATGAATGAAGTAACATTAATTTTTTTGTTGATTTTGGAGTTAGTACCCTGCGCAGACGACGAACTAGGTATTGTTCGTAAGGCGAGCTACTACCGAGGAGACAGGCAGTCTCTACCTACAGGGAGTATCGAGCGGCTACGGTTGCCTACGTCATAATAGCTATTTATATGCCAAATTTCTACCCGATCCGCCCAGTGGTTTGAGCTGTGCGATGATAGATCGGTTAGCCAGTCACCTTTTCTTTTTATAAATTTAGAATACTTACCTCTAGTTATTTTTGAGGGATCAACATCATCTGGAATGCCAAGGATAATGTTCTCATCATTAGGGTCCAAAGTCAAAATCTTCGGTTTAGGTATCTTGCTCATATTTTCGACGTCCCATATCACTTCGTCTTCCCAAGTACCGTACACTAGTTCTTCATTTTCCACCGGAAATATACTGTACCAAGTATTGTCTTCACCATCGTTTGAGTTCCCAACTGTTTGGCTATTTGATGACGAGGCAGTTGATCTGTGAAGCAAAATGCATGAAAACCCAGATTTTCATTAAACACAACGGAATATTTTATGCATACTTTTACTAAGCTTATTAAATGTAAGGTCCGAGGCACATATCTAGCTCTAAACGACTTTAGCGTTTATCTCTTTTCTTTCACGACAATCTCTGCTACGCATGACTGATAACCCAACCAGTAGACAAAAGCTATATCTTTTCAGGATTTGATGGAGCTTGTGCTCCAGTAGCTGGAACGTACATTATTGGAGCTGTAGATGATTTATAAACTACTAACTGTTCCCAGTAGTTTCACCAGCATTCCTGGGATAAATAGAAGCTTATGTCCTAAATATCATAGGCTAGCAGAGTGCCAAATTTCATCGTGATCGATTCAGGGGTTTAGTAAAGAAAGAAAGCGTGAAAAGGCAACAGAAACCTTGACAGAGTTACTTTCGACTTTATAATATTTGTATTTATACTAACGTGGGTGGTTTAGGCTGCAATGGCGTGGGTGGTTGTGGTCTCGGATGTGAAAACTGTTGCGCAGTGCGACTCACGGACGTGGGTACCCAACCTGCCGCATTACTCTTGCTGTTTAGGCGAGCTAATACCTGGAAAGTAGCCAATATTTATCCTACCAGAGATAAGACTATAATCTTGAATACTTTTCTAACAATACATAAGTCGTGTAGACTAATTTAACGAACATTATAACCATTACATAGCATGTTAAAGTTGCTGAGTCTAAGACAAATGTTTTTTTAACAAGTAGGTATGTTAATTTAAGAGTTGGTTGCATAAAACTATAAGTTGATAATAAGAATGTTGTTTTTATTCTTTCAGTTCATACCTTATGTTTTATCTCGCTGCCATCCCAAATGACGTCATCCTCCCATTGCAGTTGCGAAACCATAAGAAATGAGTCATCTGGAAAACCGCTGTCAGTGTCAATATTCTCGTCTTTCACTGTTTGCTCATTTTCGGTTTCTTTTATTTTTTCCTCTCGTTCGGGTGAAGGAGCCTATAAAAAATATATTCAAACCTTAACATGTAGGTATAAAACTATAAGACGAGATAATCCATTCTAAAACAAACCTTATTACCTTTAGTTTAAATCCATAATCAAATCCTTCTCCAGTCTCTGGAACATTAAGCATGTCATACCAAACCTGGGCCGGTCCGAAACGCCAGTGCGCCGGCGTCGGTCTTTGCGACTTATCACCGGTTCCTGATGTGTTGTTATCAGTGCTGTTCTGTAGGTTCTCTTCCATTGGTCTGTTTTAATAAAGAAATAGCGTGCATAATGGCATGAACATTACAGTAACATCTATCTGAAAGGGTCTTTTTTATATCCATACATACTTGAGTAATTTGTCCTCGTCATCGCTAGCGTATTGCGGTTCCAGTAACTCTGAAGGTTGAGGAGGCGTATCACTACTAGTGCTGCCACTGCGCTTACGTCGTCTCCGCTTCTTCACTCCGCGCCATATTTGTGGCAAGCTTGATAGCTTACCGGGTCCAAAGAGCCGGGAGAATAGTAGAACCTAAAATAGGTAATCCGAATACTATGAGAAATAGATATCTCATAAAGTACATAAATGTTATATTTATAATTATTTTTGGTCAGCGTCAACCTTCATAGCTCTTTAATGGGGGGCTTTAGGAGATTAATCCCCTATATACTGGGTGGTTGTTTAATCAATGTCAAAATTAGTGGAAGGATTATTTTACTCAAAATTATGAACAACTTTTACTACTATGGGACAAACCCTGAAATCACGAAAATCATTTGAATGGTGAATCAAAAAATTATCCTGTATATTCCTCAAAAAAGGCCACCATTATAGACATACCGTCTAACTCTGAAATATTTCCTGAATGATAATAATATGAACACAAGATAATGCTTTCGTCATAATTCATATAAGGGGTACCGTTGGTCTAGAGTAGATGGAGTATCTATGCAGTATGTTGTATTATGCAGCTCCTACATGAACCACCTTCATTAAATGGTGTATGTATAACTATTACTATACAGATACTCACTTTATCAGGTCTAAAGTCTGGGAACAGTTCAGTCACGTCCACATTTGCATATTTGGATGGCAGCATTGCAGCCAAAGGCGTTTCCAGCCTTCTTGGCCTATCAGATCTTTGTTGCCTACTGAATAATAACAATTATTATTATATTGTTTTATAGGACTTTGTAAGTGGAAGGGAGTAGGCCTATGGCTTCTTTCACTTTACTCTGTGTTATTGACCAATACAGCAAGTCACACACTCTTTTTGCGTTGCCATTTTGGTTGCATCATATAAGAATGGGATTGGTCAGAAGAATAATTCACTTTGGAAAGTTAAATGTGATAGAAACTAAAAATTACACAAAAGGTGTAATAACTTACAATATTTTAATAATTCAGTTAGCTGGAGTTTTATTTGACGTAAACAAGTTAAAATACTTACGGAATAGCAGAAGGCGGTGGCATAAGACCACCATCACCTTCCATATCTCCCTCATAGCCTTCATCATTTGTTGATTGTCTCTCATTTCTTTGATAATAGTTGTTTCCCTTCCAATTCTCATTACTTTCTTCTTTCACTTCACTCTGTGGACAATCGCTTAAAGGCTCTACTTCACTTGTTAAGTCACCGTTTTGTGCATTCTCTTGTGTGTCTGTGACCTGGTTTTCTGTTTTCGTTGAGTTGCTCTGTGCATCTGGGTTAGTGCTTACGTTTATGTCCTATTAGTGTTAACACAAATTTGTTAGAACAGTGTTCATTTCATAGTCGCAGTTTAGATTTACGTGTATTAAATTTCAAATTCACTACCTCATTTTCTGTTATAGCAACAGACAAACAAATCTTTATGAAATAATATATTATGCTCACAAGTTAGTAATAATGTATAATCGTAAATGAAAACTTCAACTAGGCCCTTAACTAACACTTGCAGTCTATTATAATATGATTGATGCATACTTAAATGTCTAGTGCTTGTTTTTGGTTATAGAAATGCAATTAATCACTTTTGAAGGTTTAAAAATATTTGTCAGTTATCTGATATTTAAAACTTTTGATAATAATTTGCCAAGGAGCATGCACTGAAGTGTTCTCATAAAAAAATACACAAAAGGAAACTAAATTACATTCTTCCTTTACCATCAAATTTTTAAAAAATTGGGTAAGTTAATTTGTATGGTATAGGTACTTTTAATAATTAATAACATGAATGCACACAATCATATCAAATAGTGAATAACAACAGACTCAATGCAACTGACATATTAAACACAAACAAGACATGTTACAAAAACACATACATAAACATAATAAAATGTATATACCAATAGCAAAAAAAAAACATTCAACAATAATTAATATCATAATAAAAATCTAAAATTGTGTGTAGATCAAAAATTTCATATTATTTAATTAAACATTTGTAACATTAAAACAAATAACAAACTAATCCCATAACCCAATTCAAAATAACATACAAAATAATGGTGCTAAAATTATAATACAGTGGATTTTATTTATAACGATCTTGATTTTACATTTTTCTTTGTTATAGCGACATGTTACATAACTCCCTTCAATTTAATGTATACTTTTTAATATAGCAACTAGTTTTATTGAACCATTTGTAACAAGTTCCTAGAAATGCCTCTAGATATTACAACAAAGTCAGCAAAGGTGCATTCATACAATCATAAAGCTTCAAGCAGATGGTCAGCAGTTGTAATAATATGCTTCTGCTTCTTCTAATAGTAATAATGTTCAAGTAGGTAAAGTTAAGTCTAGAATCAGTTACTCAGCTTGTGTTTATTATGGCACCTATTAGACATGGTAAAATCAAAATCCTTGAAAATAAAAAAGATTTAAACCGATTCAACAACATATCAAAAGTTCTTTTCTAGTGTAAAGAATATAGTGACAGAATTATAGTGGTCCTTTTATCATCATTATAACCAAAACCCACTATATATAATTGCAGCCAGACTCAGAACAAACAACATGTTCATGCACACAAATGTTCATCCTGGATGGTAATTGAACCCAAGACCGCCATGTTGGATACATATAAATATTAGTACCTGGTTGACCGAGCTTTGCTCGTTTTTTTTAAACAGCCTTTTCTAGTAATGAAACCTAGCTAGATCATTTTTTCTCCCCCGAAACCCCCTGCATACTAAATTTCATGAAAATTGTTGGAGCTGTTTCCGAGGTTCAGATTATATATATACAAAAATTGCTTGTTTAAAGGTATTAGATAATATAGTTAGAAAGTCTTACTTTTATATCTTCTGCAGCATCATCAATATCAAAGAAGTCAACTGCAGAGGGACTTTTTTGAGTATAATCTGAAATGTAAATGCATTGGTTTTACAGATAGGCTTCTATTTGACTACTGTGTTACCGTGGTAGGTGATATGGCCTAAGATAGTAAACACAAAATGTTCTTTTGTGCAGCTGCCAGAATACAGTTTTCGGTACCTACTTAGGAACAAATTTGGTTCTATTCTACCTTTTGAAGTAATGTTTCAAAAATTTTAATCAGTTTTCTGAGTTTACAACTAAAGCTCATTCAATCATTATCACTGAGAATAGTGATTTCATATTATTGACTTTTTCAACTAGTGCAGTCACAATAATAGCAACAAGGTTTTATGCAGAAAAATAACAGTACCTGGATGCCCGAGCTTTGTTTTTTTTGTTAAATTGAGTTTTTTGGAAATGGCAGATAAATAACATTAAAATGTGATAATGACCTTTTTCCTCATCTTCCTTGCTAAGTTCCTCCTGATCCAACACTTCTGATAGCATAGAACCCAGTCCTAATCGGGTGAGAGACGACAGCATCCGCTTAGATTCACCGTCAAGAAGGCCATCATCTTCCAATTGACCCCTTTCATCAATATTTCCAAACAGAAAACCAGTCAAATCCATGCCAGAAGGACCGTCACCTGGATCATCGCTATCACACATCTTGTTGGGATAAAGAATAAGTTGCCGGATAAACTTATTAATTCACTAAAAAATGTACATTTTATTTATTTGCAATATTTTGAAACAAATTAAAGAACGAGCACGGATGCCAAAATGAAATCCAAACCAACACAACATTTCACAACACTTGGTAAATAATTGACAATTTTGACATTGACAGTCAGTGAGAGCAGCTAGCGATGGGCGATTGTAACTAAAATCAATAATTGATTATTTTATTCATTCCAATTATTCAAATAATATCAATTGTGTATTCGATTGACTGTCTATTTTGAAAACCCAAACCACTTAGCTTATACGCTCTAGCTGGTCGTGGCTACATTAATGCCAAGGGCACACCCACCCGCTCACCATTCTATTGTAAAAACTATTACAACTTGTATGTGTACGTTGATTTTCATTTGATTGTCGATTGTATAAATAGTAAGTACGAACCAAGGAACATAATATTCTTTAGCGAGGGTACGAATTATTCGACTGTGAATAAAATAGTCGATTTATTCACTCCCTTTTTTTAACAATCGCTCAACATCACTAGTACAGTGCTGCCAGAATAAATATGGCAAATCCTACACAAATAAGTACAATCACGACTCAAAAAGTATGCACTTACTTTTTATTCTGGCAACGAGAAGGAGTGGCTTTTGGCGGGCTTATGTCATTTATTTTTTCTGTTCCTGAAATTAAACTTTTTGACCTCATTTAAACTATTTGAACTACTTTGCGTTTCTAATGTTGACTAACTTACGTAGGTATTTAATAACATCAACGTTTCTCATTAATCGTGTTTGTCCCAAATGATAAAGAAATATCTATTGAAGTATTAAATTTTAAGCGTAACATCAAGCTCTAGGTAGCCCGCGTAATTCAAATTTTATAGGTTTTATCATAATTTAGCGTTTTTGCATGAACACCATGGATTATATCTAAAGGCAAGCAAGATTTACCTTGGCGTGCATACAATTTTTACTTTGGACTTTTTGACGGGAGCTTGCGAGGTGATGTTGTGTTTTCGTTTTATTTTCATAAAATACCTATTTTTAAAAAATAGAGTTTTATTGTATCGGTGGTATTTTGTCCATTAAAGGTTAATACAAGTGCACCACACCAATGAAGTGAAATGATTACGTGTAAGATAGTGGCTGGCTACTCAAGCTATCAAAAGTCCGTGAAGTTTTAATAAAACGGCCACCACAATGGTGGCCGGCGTGGCCGTATAAACCCTACCTAAAAACCCAATAAACTGACTAACTGCGTAACTGACTTGTTCTGTTTAGTGGTAACTGACTATGACTTGAAAGAGACTTAACTACTTAGACCTTAAAATATAACTTGACGAGAAAATAAATCTAAGTAGGTAGATAGGATAGCTATCCTACTAATATTATAAATGCGTAAGTATGTGATAAAGTATGTTTGTTACTTCTTCACGCTGAAACGGCTGACCAATTTTGATGAAATTTGTTATGGAGTTTGCTGACACCATGGATTAGCACATGGGCTACTTTTTTTCCCTCGGGAACGCGGATGAAACTGCGGAGCGGAAAGCTAGCTAGTTAACATAAGCGAAAGTTTGTGAGGATGTAATATCGTCGCTGCGCGTGCGAATCCGAGTAAGATCAACTTGTAAATATCGCGTAACAGCAAAAAATGCTAATATCGTGCCAGACGTGCATAAACGCCTGTTTAGAATCGCCTGGTGTACCCATCATTTTTTTTTGCGGTATTTACCTACAAGTTGCTCTTTTACGCGGATTCGCACGCGCAGCAACGATATGTACCGACCTAGGTATGTTGGATACTCTTTTACGTAAATAAACAACCACTGAACGGATTTTGATGAAACTTGAAACTTATACAATCATACCCTTGATTATAACATAGGTATAGGATAGGCAAACTTTTATCCCAGGAAAACATAAAATCCCTCGGAAACGTAGTTGAAACCGCGGGGCGGAAGCTAGTAGGTACATAAAAAATAGGTACATGGCTCAACGTGACACTGGTAAAACCTACATACAAGTGCATGGCTACATTACATAACCGAGATAGGTATACCTAAGGGAATATTATCGTACCTACCCACCCAACAGTTCAGGCAAACGCTTGTGCTAACTTCGTCCATGAGTGCAAATTAGACTGAATATTTTCACAAAGTTGCTGGAAATGCAACATAAATAGTTCCGACTTCTATAGTGCACTGCGTGGCATTGCATCATCATTATGTAAATTAGGTAATTAGGTAACTATCTTTCATTACACAAAATACATCTCATATACCCAAATTAGGTACCTACATGTGAATGGCTTGATAAACAGGCCATTCACAGTTTGTATTCTCTATTTCACTACAAAATTCTAAATCGATGCTATAGACGTTTTGAGTCTGTGCAAGCCTGCACGAGTAATTGAAATGTAGGTGTACTCACTCTAATTTGACTCTTTTAATACCTTATTAGCTTTACCTAAATAAATCGTGTGTAACATTATTTTAAAAATTCATTGAAACTGTAAAACATAATTTTGTTAAAATTGTGTTTTATCAGCATCGTGAGTACTCACGTGACAAAACTTAAATCAATGAGAATTTAACCACTACGTTAAACATAAATGAAACTTGATATTATTAACCTCAGCGGGGCAGACCCGTCTGCAGGCAGATTCAGACTTTTGGTTTGGGAGGAGCTTGACCCGTCTATCATTACAACAGGCGGGCAAAATCCTTGAAAAGGAAGTAATAAATTATAATTTAAATTAAAATGCATTCATCAAGAGAACTTTAAACATCATTCCTCTTACATAAATTCAAAGCATTTTACCATGAATACAGATAAACGACGTGACGACCAACAGCGACGGACCGTGTAAAGAGATCTTTCAGGTGAAGCCTGTGTCTCTGAAATGAAATAATTGCGCATGACCCACTTCCTGAAAACTCCATTAGTTATTTGGAGTATAAGTGAACACTATATTATTGTTTTCATGAAATAAATTTGTCGCTGTGATGCGAGATAAAATACCTACTTAGCTATTTTTACGTTTATTGGTGACCGATCAAAACTTAATTTAATCTCCTGACAAAATACAAAATATTAAATTAACTAAAATACAATAGGCAAAGTGCAAAATGGACTTGCTTAGGTCACAGTTCAATAAAAAAATATAAAATAGTTATAAAAAAAAAATGACCTCCCTAGACCTCCGTAGGTATTTTTTTATTTATAGAAAAAAAAACATATTCTAATATAAAAGCTGGCCAGTGTCTTTGCTATAAACGAAACATTTTATAATATCGATATCTCATTATAGAATCTTTGTATATGAGTGCTGAGTTTTTCCTGGGGGCCAATTCCACTAATTAATGTTGATTAGATTACAATAGGGTAGTTGACACTGTCAAAAATAAATGACCAAACACTAACCAATGCATAAAACATCTAAAAACACGTGGAAACAACAAATATGTTGTACATTTAATGCTTTTTATGATTATTAATTAACAGTGGAACCACTAAGAGTAGATGATTTTATGCTGTGAAACTATGACGTCATAGTGTAATATTTCATACAAAATTCTATATAAACTATCGTTTTGACATTTATTAAAAAGTAGCTGATTTGATAAGTCAGTCAACTACCCTATTGGATCGCAGCTGAATGATGACTTTTGCACGTTTTCGTATTCCGCTAATAAATCTGACAACGATCGAGATCCAATCATGGTTGGATTAAAGTTGACGTTCGATCGAAAATTATAAAAGTGGTATTCCACTAAACATTTGACACATTTGATTTGATTAGAATTGTTTCGGTTACCAAGGGCAACAAAGATTACAATCTAATCGTAATCCAATCGTGGTTCGGTTTCGTTTATGTAGTGGAATACCGGTTTTTATTCAAATTAGAATTGGATTGGAAACGAACTTTAACTGAATCGTTATTGGATGATAACCGTTGTAATTTAGCAGAATTGGCCCCCTGGTCATATATCTTAGAACAGTTTTAGTATATTATAAACTTAGACGAAAAGTTTACATAAGATTTATATAGCGATGGAATAAACGGATCTAAATCAATATCTCGACAAATGATCTGAGGCGTTGGTTGATCGTTCCCTAATGCCGTCCATGTGGTGTGTGGATAATTTATGTGGCTATGGTACATAGCTTCTAGCCAAATACGTACTAGATAGTCACGTAATACACAGTACTGATGACCGCAACAGGATCGCCATGTACTTGCCATTATTAGGTAGATAAAGCTACCTACCTATTACTAACGATTCACCGTTGTTACAATACTGGGTACATTATTGAGAGTACAATTTAGTGGTTAATTCATTACAGAAACCTCAAAAAGGTAATCGGGTTAGACTAACCAAATTTTAAAATATAATAATAATCAATAGCAACACATGCTAGAACTTCATAGAGCGTCGCGTCATTTGCACGTTTAAAGCATAAGTACCTACCTACCTAAACCATAGTCGTTTTAAAAAATTACTTTGTTTTTCTTACCTTTCATCAGCAAAAGTCCTAAGTTCTAAGTTTTACAAGCAGCAAAGTTAAAAGCTTTAAAATGCTTTGGTAGATATAAGTACCTACCTACACCTAAAAATTGTAGTGATTCTATTTTCTTTGTAGGTACACCGTAGATATACAACCAACTTACCCCTTTCATGTTTATTTGTATATAACAGAGTTCCTAACTCTAGTTACATCCCACGGGACATTTGGAACCTCTGTTAAGCAATAGATACCTAACCTTCCTCAAATCACGACGAAATTGTTACAATATGTAAATTACACGACCTTCTATTTCTTTGTTGGTACAAAATAACTTATATTCATTTCTTAACATTTTTTTACACAAGAATTTAAACGTTCAAGTAAGTGCCTATACGCATCTACTCTTCTACTTTTACAATTATCTAAAATAAAAAATATACGAAATACAAAAATACCTTCATTGAAAAAGCTGGACGCCAGTCCTGCATACATACCTACCTACATATAATTTTGAAATCAGCGAAAAAAATCTGGATATTTTCCATGGAACATGAACTACACTTTCGCTGAATCAAAACAGTCAGATTAGTTAGTACATAGTTATTTTATGCTTTGTAGTGCCTTTGAAGGCGGTTATTGTTAAAAGGTTTTGTTAAAAGATTTTTAATAGTAGGTACCTAAGATTTGGGTACTTATAATACATGTATCTTAAAGAACGTATTAACATAATGTCTATATGTTTTAATATAAATACATATATATAAATAAATACAAAGTCTCTAGGATTGGAAGGGTCAGCGGGTAAACAGTACCAACTAATTTCACTAATCGGATTACAACTATCATAGGCGGCACATCCTGCTAAATTGTTCTCTGCACGCTCGAATGATCTGTTAAATTGATGTAAGGTACCTTTCATAACTCTCAGATTGCATGATTTTCAAAAGTGGTTTGTTGTTATATGGATTATGTGATTTTGGTAATTTAAGCCGTATAATATCCTCGTATAATACTGTCTGACTAGCCAACCAAACTAAGTAGATCCGGCATTTTAGGAATAACGTGATTAAAATTATAACATGTCATGTCCCCTTACTTCACTGAATGTGCAAAATGTGAGGGCATAATATTCGCCCCGGCGCCGTTCGTGATTTCATTATTTAGTAACTCCTGTAATAAAAATATATCATGGATGATTAAAATATAATATAGAAAAACCGTTTACCTAATAAGTTCTAATAATTACTCTTACATTATTGATGTTGTTTTATGTTGGGCAAATACATTCAAAAGGAATTCCAAATCTATCATTACATTACCTATGAACTACTAATATTCATAAAATGTACCATACATCATTGAAATAAAAGAAATACTTACAGTTTTTCAAGAATCGAGATTTTAAATACAACAATCGATAGAGAGAAAAAAACAGTTGAATCTTATAATACCGCTTTATCCTTCGATCAACAATATCATAGATTTCGGGTTGGCGCAAAAAATCCGTCTCGGTAAATAACAGCTCACTAGAGAAGTGAGCTCTTATTTTGTTTAGTTCGAATCATCGTAAGTATTAGATAATATTTTGAAGATTTGTGACTTTATTACTAGGTGCTATGGTTGTAATTAGGTTGAACTTAAAACTGTTTTAAAACATTTCTCTCCGTTTGTTAGTAAACAAATGCAGCTGTAAAAGTATATA
The DNA here is from genome assembly GCA_963555595.1 of Tethea ocularis. Taxonomy (NCBI): domain Eukaryota; kingdom Metazoa; phylum Arthropoda; class Insecta; order Lepidoptera; family Drepanidae; genus Tethea; species Tethea ocularis. The sequence continues at coordinate 6,785,381 of OY741966.1, forward strand.
TTCTCACGAATAGCATTTAGCTTGGATTTTGTACGTGTCCCGATATCTATGATATTGTTGATCGAAGGATCAATAAAATTCTCGTATAGAGAAAATTAATAAGTCAACGTTATTTTTTATCCTAACATGCTATGTACCTAGGTACGTCTTACTTTTATAACATTATTGCGATATTCTAAAGTACTATAAATGCTAAAACTAATACCATAAATGCTAAAACATTGTTTATATTTTTTGACTATAAAACGTTTTTGTTTTATTTATTTAATCGTCTTGAATGATGTTCTTCTAATGTCTAACATTTACAAAAATTACACTAGTCGACAGTTATTTTAAAGATCACTTAGCTTATTGATGCTCCTTGGCAAAATTCCAAAATTCTCTTCATTTTTCCTAGATATACCAAGAAATCTGCTAGGCTTCTAATATGCTGTAACGACTGGCTATTTTGTGATGGAGTCTGTGACCGTCGACTTATAATGTACTCTGTATGGATTTACTATAAAATATATTTCCATATCAATATTATGTGAATGAAGTAAAATTACAAATCTGTATAAGAAAATTTGTGTGTATATTTGTTAATCACGCTCTTAGTTTAGGCAGAATTGATTTCATAATTATGATAATTCTACTACGGTCCCAGTTTTTTATTCTCAGGGCAGGACAACGTCTGCCGGGCCAACTAGTTTCTATTAAAAAACATAATAAAAGCTTCTAGTAGCACTTTAGATAGTATCAACATATTCTCATTAAGCAGTCAAAGCTTAATAATCCAAGACGTTAAGAGCCGTACCATGGCGTCGTGTAATTAACCTCTTGTAAATTAGGTAGCTAATCACGTTAAGCGCAAAGTAAGGACCCGCCAAAGATTAGAAACAGAACAGATACGATACGAAAGATGTAGGTATTTTCTCGTTTTGTGAATATTACGAGATTGAGGCATTTCAATTTTCTCGTAGAGGTCCTACGAGTCGTAGTACCTACAGCTCGTAACTACAATGAGATTGATCACAGAATAAAACCTTTGTATTAAGGTCACCACTAAAGAGTTTTAGTTGAAATGGTTAATTTTATTCTTTTTCTTTTAATTTTGAAATTCATTATTCATTTTACATAATATTTTAAGGTCGTTCACCGACAAGGAAACGGTCCGATAAATTATAATCGGGCATTTACGATGACTTTTTCCTTCTAAAATTTATGGTAAACGCCCGATTATAGTTAATAGGACCGTTTACTAGTCGGTGAACATCGACCATAAGCAACATTTAGTAGTATTCAACATAAAAACGGAGTGATATAATTTATTTAAAACAGTAGTAAACAGTGGGTAATTTTTGCTGTCTCCTAACTTTTTTAGTTGCCCAGCAACCTACTTATAAACGGATGGTATAGTGATTATAAAGAAACAATATATTATACATATAAATATAGGTATATACTGCGTGTTGGTTAGCTAATTTTTACCTACTCTATTTAGGTATGAATCTGATTTCATGATTTTAAACATTAGTCTTTGACAAAATTAAATGCCGAGATGTTTTCCCGTAAGTATAATGAGATTTAATGATTTGTTGCAAAGAGCGTTAAGTATTTACTATTAAACGAACATTAATAGGATTATCTATCAAGCTTAACAAATTGATAATTGGATACATTAATGTAAGAGAGACGTAGTCTCTAAAGCATTATGTGTTTCGATGTTGTTTCTACGGCTCAAACTTACTGCTAAAGACAGTTGTGGCCTGGAATTACCCTTTGTTGTAATGTAGGTTGAACTGTCGTGAACGCACTAACGGTCATAATCTCTAAGGAGGCCCCGAGGTATTATTACGTAGCGCAAGTTCTTGAGCCCTCGATATAGTATTGCGTTAAACTTGAACCATTTACGTACGAATGAGCCATAATTCTGACTTCATAGGCGCTTTTTGAACAAAGGGTTTACTTAAAAGGTAGGCAAAATATATTAATGCTCAGTATTTTACAGGTCTACGCTCACTTGATGTTCTTGAAAGCGCCTACGAAATTTCATTAACCAAATTTAATTTCTTACAATAGAAGCAAACAAACCAGCGAAATTACTTTCAAATATTAAAATTTTGTAGATGTGTAAAAACTAAATATTATAAAACTGGCTTAAGAGGTTTCAAATATACTTAAGATAGACGTACTTACTACCTAAGACGATTATACCTATATATTATTTAGGTTTTTTTTAATAGTAAATAGTTGGTTTTTGTTATATTTATTACGTAGGTATTTTTGGTCCTTTATCGAATTCACTTGGGCAAAATTTGCGGCTATTGTCTGGTGTTACAGAAAGGGCTAAATGTTATGTATAAAACTTAGGCAAAAAACTTTTCCTAAGTTTTGGGTGATTTGGCCATTGCGGCGGTGGGATTTTATACTCGGGAAAAATTACGTCATGACATAACGTATGCAATCTCGTAAATTATGTTACCGCAGGGGATTACTTCCACTTAGCCACTTGGCGAAAAAGTATATTTAGTAAACTTAATTATTATTCGATTAATTTATTATAGGTACCTAGCTAATAGATCTAAATTTGATTTAGATTTAATGATCACTATAGGGAGCTGTCACCAATATCAGATAAACTTTCAACAACTATAAATATTAGGTAAATAAACTTGACTAAGAAATAAATTTTACCTAAACTGATAAAAGTTTTGAATTTGCTTTAATTTACTTTGTTCTTGAGCTTAATACCTACTTTCAGGACTTACTTTGTGGGATTTTAGACTGTAGATCGAAAGGGACTAGAACGTTACCAAACCAACGGGATTACACATATTAAAAACGTTAATATTACGTTTTATAGAACTCATAACATGTCAAAACGTCAGAAATATGCTGAATACAAAGGGAAAAGTTCTAGTTTATATTTATAACGAGATTTAGGTAAGACAGAGATATTGTAATATACCACTCAGTATGTGAGTGCTTGCGTATTTACTTCTTAATCTTATGTTGAGGCGTATCTACTTGCTATTTTCTAAGAAAGCCAATATTATTTTGCTGGTTGTTGGTTACTATAACATACAATAATATTATATTTTGTTATTCAGCTTAAGGGTATGTTATGTGTATCATAAATTATTATGAAAACGTTTTCCATTAATGTTCCATCTTACGTGGGTACATACATTTTCTTTATAGATTTTTTGAAGCCCTTTTTGCCAGAATATGGGTGTTTTTATCCCAGACAATACCAAAAATAAGTAACTCATCTACAGCACATATTGTCATATAATGCATAATGATAACTTGTGAGATTCCAACGAGACTGACGCATCTAGGAAAAATGAAAAGAATATAAATTTTTAGCTTATAAAAAGTCAACAGACAAGTTGTACAAATAAAGAGAGGTACCTGCCCAACAATTTAAGTCAAAATGTACGTACATTTCGTCACTTCTCTGAACAAATAAAACAACGACAAAGTTTTATTTGGCAGCGTGCAAAACATACTTTATATGTTGTTTTAACGACTGAAACACACAACTTTTTTGTGAGTTTATGATGCTACTGAACGAACGGGGAATTTCCGTCACTTTAGGTAAGCATACAAAACTTGAAAGTTTCATACATTTTAGTTCATGCAAGTTGCCATATTTCTAGTAAATTTTACAAGAGTGCCTACGGTGGCCATTTATCAAATTAAGATTTAACATATCATAAAAATTGTAGTAGGTAGGTATATTTATAGTATTCGTTTTATATTTTACTAACTTAAACCTTAAATTAATACAAAATCCCTACTAGAAACCTATATAAAGTATATATAATACAGAAAAAATATCAGGTACCAGTTAGATCGTGTTACCTTTGAAGCCACAACAAAATATTCATGCTTGGCATTCTAAAAACCTACTGAATAAATCACCCAGAATCACTTTGGCAGTAATAAACATTCATGAAAATGATAGTTACGTATATCATTTCCATCCTTCGTGTGAAAAAACAGCGGAACCCGTAAACAAGTGGGAAGGCGCAAACGGGCCATCATCACGGCATGCGTCTCGCGTGCCGACAGTTAGTCTCGCTAATGTGTGTTTGCAACATTTTTATAGCAGTTAAAGGCAATAAATATACAAAAGCTGGAGCGTCCGTCGGTAAACGCCTCGAGAGGCTTACCCACTGATGTATTGTGTACAAACTGACCAAGATTGTAGCGCAGATGGACGCATTGGGAGTTTGGTCTTGTGATAAATGAACGATACTCAGTGCCTGTTTTACCACTGGGATATAATGGATGAATAGTTATAATTGAAGGATTAAGCGTGAGAGAAATTACGGTATAAAACATCCAATTTCAAAAAATATATATATTTCTGTTGGATTCTGAATAGGTTCATGATATTTTTTATGGAGTAATTATAAATTAAATTATATAAAAGCCCCCCACAAGGTGGACCGACGATCTTGTGAGAGTCGCGGGAAACCGCTTGTTGCGGGTAGCGCAAGACCGGCCATCGTGGAGTTCCTTGGGGCAGGCCTTTGTTCGGCAGAAGACGTCTTTCGGCTGACATGATGATGATGATGATGACACATCAAACTCGCCGAATATGCAAACGTCTAGTTCAGCGTGTTATAAAATAAACTGCGAACTTCTTTAGAGGAACTTTCAGCGCAGTATCTTCAGCAGGTGTGGCGCTAGCTTAGCAGGGCTGAAAAGATAATATGTGCCTATAGTAACATAGTTTTGATGTTTACCTACTGATATATGATATGATATATATATATGATATCACTATCTCGTGCGATTATTTTTTGACATTTGTTTGTCAGACTGTCATCATGGCGGCCGCTCTGTTGTCAAATAGAAGATTCGATAAATTGTTAAAAAATCATATAAAATTTGCTAAATCGTTCACAAGTACTGATACCTTCTCAGTTCAAGTGTATTCCAAACCGGTAAGTAGTAGAGTCTATTGCAAAACTGTAACTTTTGACATTCATAAGTGCCTTATTAGGGCCTAAACTGAATAAATGAGTTATTATTTTGATTTTGATATCTAGACAAAACAAACACAATTATTAGAATTGTTTTCACTACCTATGAAATTAAAAATATTTTTATATTGATTTATTGTTGATTTTCTAATAGAACAACCAGTAGTCAAACTGCCAATCCGTTTTTGATGGTTTGGCACGGATGGAGTTGAAACCTCAATAAGTTAAATGCATTTTGTTCCAGCCACAGCTGTAGCTGAAAATTGTTTATTTTAATTAAAATATCGATTCGGGAAACATTTATAAGATTAATATACTTACATTATACTCGTAAGTCGGTCGGTAATACTCTTAGAAGATAATACTAAATATTAAAGAAGTGAAAGTTTTGATGTTTAGACATTTAGAAGTTTATGACTTGGCACATAAATAGATCATACCGTGGATTAACATGCACATATGATACTTTTTGCCCGGGGAAAACTTAATAAACTTCGGGTGAAGCCGCGGGGCGAAAACTAGTTAATAATAATATCCTGGGAATGTATCCTGATGGTAAGTGGTGACTGTCGCCTATGGATGCTTGCAATATTTGTTATATTGTATTAGTTGGATAGCTCTATTGAAATTAAATAAACAATTTTATTTATAGTTGACCAATAAAATAGGAAAAAAAAAATCCTGCTTTGATTTCCCCACATAAATCTTCCGTAGCAAACACCTACGACGTAGCATACTCCACCTCCACGACATTCTACGGCGTAGCACCTTATCGCGTAGCATTCTATACTGATCGATTGAATGTCTATTTTCTTAATAGAAATAATAAGGAAATGAATTTCTTTATAAACCTATTCTCGTTTACATATAAAGACTACAATTTTAATTATGTAAATGTAAACGGATATTTATACAGTATTTATTTAATTATACCTACTACACGCTCAATAACAAATGTTTGCTATAATTATTTAACAGCTTTTGATTCTATAACAGCATTATCGCACGTAACTTTTGTTAATTAAATCACCTTTGGAAGGTTTGTGTAAAGCTCATTAGCTATCGGAGTTCATTAACGTTATCCGGAAAACTTTTACTGGAATTTTGGAGTCGAGAATAATTAAAAGAGTTCAGCTTAGCAGTTTTAAAGCTGATTTCGTTCCCATATGTGTTCCTCGTAAATCCTGAAGCAGTAACCTCTTTATCCTTTGCAGTAGGGAGCTTCGTTTCACTTCTTTTGGTTACGGTTCATTGGTTCACTTTGAGGGAACTTGATCTAACTTTAACTTCATTTCGCATCAGATCAAAGAGATGTGTGCTCAGGAAAATATATGATCAAAAACGATATAAATACAAAAACTTATTGAACATCGTTTTTGAATACGAGATAAGTAGATAATATAATTTTTGAGATAAATTTGAATTATCCAATAATAGAAGTGATAAACTGTGATTAAATTTGAATGTGTGAAGTCACGATTATAATCTAATCAGTATTTTACAAGGTTTTATAGTATACTAGCTGTCCCCCGCGGTTTCACCCGCGTTCCCGGGATAAAAAGTAACCTATATGTTATTCCAGGGCATCTATGTGCCAAGTTTCGTCCAAATCCGTTCAATAGTTTTTGCGTGAAAGAGCGACAAACATACATACAAACTTTCACGTTTATAATATTAGTAGGAAGTAAATATTTGCGTCACGGGGTGTCAAATCATATGGGATATCATTATTGATAACAATAAATATATTATATAACGAAATACATAAAATACATACATGCAAAATTTTCACGTAATAAATGAAAATCAAAATCCACTGATTGGAATGTCCAATTTAAATTGACACATTGAAGTGGGTAGTTTATTATCGAAATAATTGAACACGGCGGTAAATTTTCAATGGAGCTGAAAAATTCTGCAAATGCAAATAGAATTCTGTTTATCAACGGAATAATCAGACGGTGAGAGGCCAAATTCTGAAACGCTATTTAAAATTTCGGAGCATCTTAAATAAGCCCAAATTAAATGGACATAGTGTGTTTGGATTTGTGGTCATAAGTGTAATACCATTATCTTTATATGCCGTGAGGAATCGCAGGTTCGTGTCCTACAATGAGCTTGAGCTTTCGGTGAAGGAAAACGTCGTGAAGAAACCATAGCATAGTCATATGGTCCTCAAGCAACTACAGTGTGTTACGACAGCTGCACAGCCAGCTGTAGAGCCAGCATGCATTTAGGTTTTCTGTGCTACCACCTTTGGGCACATCACTTACCGTGGAGATTGTGGTCAAACACAGGCTTTACATAAAAAAAAATATCAGCATTGTAAAATTATAAAGCTATGAAATGGTTGTAGGGTATGGACTCAAGTTATTTGATCAACTATACTGTTATTTAGTTTGGTTCGCCGGACGTTATTGCTGACTTTATCTCGGTATTGACTAGCTCTATATTGAAATATTCAAACTAGGAATAACTAAACGAAAACCTTCCATTTTAGTAACATTAACTTTGACTGATAGTAGTGCACAATCAAATCTACTTTTGTATTCATTGATAAAAATACTATAAAACCATGATAGAGTTATCATGGTTTTATAGTATTTTTATCAATGAATACAAAAGGTAGAAAATTACTTTTATTGTAACGACATTAAATAACAAATCCAAATAATCAATGGGTACAGTCCGCATAAACTAGCTACTTTTTGAATAAATGATATAGAAAAGAATGAGAAAAGGGATGCAATCGTAACAAAAAATGTACCAGCAGTTAGAACTTATTTTTCAGCACCATGGCAATATGAAATGATGTAGTATGATGCATCTCTCAACTGGATACCGTTCGATTTAAGCATATTTATTCCTTCAGACGCGGAAAGCGCGGAAATATTAAACTAACAAACATGGTTCATTTTATCTCTAGAATAAATACTCGAAATCCTCGACATTTGTTAAGTATTGCGTCATTAAATTTAATGGTTAAAACAGGACTACGAATTGAAGTAACAGAGGTGTGTGATAACAATGTTATATGCACGTGTAGCACAAATATGATTCCTATTATGATTCTTATTACATGCGTGCAAAGCTTTGTTTTAGTTTCCATTCGAATAATAGCAGCAAGTATTTTGGTGGTTTCTTACACGTGATATTAGCGTTAGAGCTAAGATGTTTTATGAGGAAACATTGCCTTCATTCGAGAGGTTAACTACGGCATCGTGTCACACTGGAAACTTAAAATATTATGTGATGAATTATTCGCTTTGTGTCTTCCATGCAATTTGTGTGTTCCTTTTGTATTCTGTACGCAATAATCATTATAATTTTGTGGATAAAATTAACGAGTTATTTTGTACCACAATTGTAGATATAAATAAATTTATAGAACTCATCACATTGTTTAATAACTTTGCCTGGATATGAAAAACAATTTAAAATGAGAATTTATTATTTATATGGTAGTATTTGGCTACATTAGCAACAGCCAAGAGGGCTAATTCTAACTATTAATATCTAATGGGGGAATTATTTTTATAAAAGCTAGGTTTTACTATGATTGATGAAAATCAATTGCCATTGTAATCTAATCTTCGACAGTGTCGATGCAACAAAACCTACTAGAATCATAACAGTTTCATTGAAGCGTTCTTGAACATATTAACTCAATATTTCCATTACATCGGTATCTCAGAAACTTTTATGATATAACAATGTATTACCTTTTCCTTAAACTTCTATACTTATCCGCTTTGTTCACTAAGGTCGATGTTACCGACAAGAAAACGGTCCGATAAATTATAATCGGGCGTTTACGATTACTTTTTCCTACGAAAATTAATAGTAAACACCCGATTATAATTTATCGGACTGTCTATTGACGTAATTTGCACCTAAAAGTACACTGCATTATTATATTGGAGTAATTCAAACAGATTTCTTATTTTATCGAAAATAGGTGAGGTTTAAGATATAACGTTTTTTAATCCTTCAAGCCTTTTTCATATTTATTTAGCTAGCTTTCGCCTAAAGATTTAGTCCGCGTTCTCGAGGGATGTAATTAAATTAGTCAGTGGTACGACATTGTTATTTCAACGGTGGGCTGACGTAGTAGTTTAATCGAAGGATGGGTAGGTAAATTATAATACAAAAACAATGGTTAACGCGATTTTATAACAATTATAATAAAATTAAAAATAAAACGAATTTTCTCACCACCTTACAGTCTCTATTTTAGCGGAGAAATTTTGTAAATTCTATGCTTGGTATATAGATTCGATTTCAGCGGTGTCGGTGAATCAATAAATCAGGACAATAATATGTTTGTTTTTAATAAACCATTGTAATAAACTACGATCTTTCGGACTTCTAGGACTGAAACCTGTGTATAATGCGACCTCAACCTACGCGACTCAAGTTAGGTACTCGACTCGCAAATAAAAAATTGATGAGCCCAATATACAATATTACGTAGTATATACGGATATATATACCTACTACAAAGTGATATAATTTGATGTTGAGTCAATACGCTTCGAGCCTGTGGTTACGAATAAAAAAAGAATGAAATAAATATTAATTTATTTTTGTTGGTACAACCTTTCATTTGCCTTTAATTTTGTATCTCGAAACGTAATTGATAAAGTAGACATTTAATATTTAAACGATGTTTTCTTCTTTAATAAATTACTTACCAAAGTTTATTTAGCTTTATTTGTCTGATGTACATATATTTAATTGCTTAAGATCGCATAAATTTATACTTCGTTATGTGTGGGTAGGTACTAATATTAGTTAAATTAGCGCCGGAAGCAAAATAGGATTATCGAATATCTACACTAATAAAAGAGAAAAGTTTAGATTTTTTGTATGTTTGTTTGTAATGGATAAACTCAAAAATGATCCCATAAGAGTTTGTTAATTATATTTGGGAAATAATGTAATAAGAGAGCTAATCCATACTAATACTGTCTGCTTGTTTGTCACATTTTCACGGCCACACCGCTGAACCGATCGCGATGAAATTTGGTTTTGCCTATGATATGGAGAAGGACATAGACAATTTTTTTTGGAATTGAGGGTTATACTGCGAAGAATAGGTAGTAGTAGGTAAGGTAGTGTTACACCCGTAAAGCGACAAGTTAACAAGGTAAAAACAAAGAATAGAACAACATTTTCTCAGATGAAGCATAACATTTTTACCACGCAGTGCGGTAAGAATGTAACAAAAAACAATGCTGCAGCAAATAAACAATAAAGCATGAATTTATATCCAAAAGTCGGTGTTAATTAAAGCCCTCGCCGAGTTGCCGAGTTTGCACACTGTGCAGATGTACGAACCATTGGGCAACCGTTGTTATATTATTAAGGGTGTTTACATATTTTAGAACAGATCGAGGAATGAAGGGAATGCGGGAAAAGGTCAGGCGTAAACACAAAAGTTCGTTTTATCTACCCATGTGAAACGATATTCATGAAATATAAAGGAGATGGCTCAACTTCGCAGGTGCCTACCATTTACAAAAATATTAGCATTTGTCATACCATACGTTTTTATCGTAATGAACATTTTGGTTGTAAGCATAAAGTCAGTGTTGTAAATGGATGATTTTTTAAATCATTTGCTATATACCTATAGAGTTGGACTGAATAATGTCGAATCCTTTAAAGTTACATTTAAAATTACCTTTAAACAAAATTAAATAAAGTGCAATTTTTTTTCATATCCGCGTATTCGTAATAATATGGTGACAATCCTATACATCAGATAACTATAATGCACCGGTAAATATAGTTCATAGGTAAAATTTTCTGCAAATACCTACATTGCAGGCTCAAACATTTTATTTTACTTTTCCATAGTCATATATGTATTCAGTGATCTCTCCGCAAATACACCCGATGTTATTTATTTTGCCGATTGATGAATAATAAATTTAAATATTTAAATTGTTGTAATTGAATGAGTACAATTTTAATGATTCTGAAAACACTGTTTATAATTGGTCTCAATATTAAAACGATTGATGATATAAAATATTGTTTTTTTTTAATATTTGTAATAAACAACATACATTTTTTCCAATTGAATTTAAAAAAATTATATCTTAGTATTATTTTTGTCATAAAATTTTTATTTTCACGAAAGTAGGAACATATTTTCTCTTGCTAACAGCGTTTAAAATATTACAAAATTTACATTGTTCAGATAGCTCTGGTTTATTTCAAGCTAGCTACATTTACTGAGATCTGTTTTCAGGTGCACTGTATAACAGTAAGAACTAAATCTTCGAGACTCTAAAGAAAATGTCCGCAGTGTATCTACTTTACACTCGAACAAATCAAGATGTCTTATCCATCACTGACGTTGCATTTGATGCTATGCACTATTTACTCTAGTTTAACTATTTAAAAAAACCTATTTATTTTGGTATCTTTGTAATCGTATATCTTTGTACCAAACATATTCAGCAAAATTTCAGCTGCTGTAAAGTTGTTGTACCTAGATTCGAAAAGTTATTGGCAAGGAAAATTAATCTTTTCTACTTTTCATAAATAATCAATAGCGGGTTTTATTCAAAAATAATATTTGAGTTGGATTTGAAGAACGTGAGTAGCAATTAAATTAATATAAAATTATTAATAAATAAATCTTTATTAAATATTAATTTTATATAGAAGGTAGAAAAACAAATAGAGCCTTATTTATTTTTAATAAATTTATAAATTCTCCAATTGATCTCCATTTTATAAGATTCATAGAACGTCGCATCTAAACATAGCAACGGGAATAAGAACGCTGAATTGTCCACCGATGGATCTAACTAAAGAAGCTAACTGATCTTAACAATGTTACCGACAGAGCATTTTACACAGCTCACGTTACGCTAGGGGATCACGCTTGCTGACTTATACAGGGCAAAATAAATAAAAACTAACAAATCAGATTGTTTAGGAACGAGATGTGTGTGATCTGAAAGCTGATTCTAAATAATTTATGGACTTACCTATTCCCGGGAATAGGATTGATTGGATGGCTTACGAGATTATATAGGGAGTCTATTTTATATTCCTACAGTCTTATCCATTAAAGATTTACTTATAAAAATAAATGTTACGTAATGCAGTGTCTTTAATTTACAATTCAAGAGAAAAAAGGTTATGGAAATGCTTGAAAGTTAAATAAAATTGTAATGTAAGTAATATTAAGTATTTGTTTTTTACGCGAATACTAAAAAAAGAGATAAATGAACAATAAATAAGGAAACGGGCTAACGTACATACACATGTATATGTTACGGTAAGAGTGAATAATTGGAGATTATTAATAATTACCGAAAGTCGAGGTTAAAGTGATAAAAAAAAAAATAACCACGATGTGTATAGGCGATCGCTGCACTTCGCGATCGCCATACACTTCTAACCTAAAGTGTCCGTGTCGTTTTTGAACGGAATTATCTACTGACGGAACGGATCTCTAATTAATATAATTGTAAGACTGTGTTTAATATTATAAATAAATACCTGCTGGTCAAAAAACATTGGGTTTTTATTTATTTTATAACTTTACCAATATGTGTCGTGAATTATTAATAATTACTACTAAAAGTAATAAATTTCGATCGTTTATTCACATTTACCAAAACATGTGGTTATTATTAATAATTTTGTAAAAATATTAATAATTTTCAATTAATCAGATTTACCGTAACATATATATACCGATATCATTCATATCATTTTGTACCGATAATAAACATTTCAAGATTTTTGTTCACTTTTTATTAATACAACTTTTTGTATTATTACCGACTTGCTGTCTAACTGGTTTTGGTATTGGAGTCGGATCAAAAAGTAAACTAATTATAGCCAGTATCACTTGGGATGATGTAAGGATTCTAACGATATCTTATACATCTCAATCTGTTCACGCATTTAAAGGTTATAGTGGAATAAAGAAACATAAAGTCAAACTTTCACATACACAAAGTCAATCAAACCACCCAACTACTTACTTGTTATTGGAATCTATGGTGCATATATCTAAAAGATGTAATGCAATAAACGGGCACAAATGTATTCAACCTCAGTTGATTACTACCTACCTACAAAACTACGTGACTGAAAGAACTACTTCCTAGATTTGTTCTGATATTATTTTATAGCCAAACTTTCTCGTTTGCATTCAAACTAAGTATAAACTTGGAAGTCTAAAATATAAATTATAATATGAATGCAATCTTCTTATTGTGCGAGGCAAATAGTTTGTTTCACTAGCGAAACGAAAATATCGTTGGTTAATTTTCACACAATACAATTGTTCAAACTGTGTTTTGCATACTAATAAGGTTTTTGATGGTAACGATATAAGTATTATTTTATTGTTTATATTAGCAATAAATGGAGGATTTTACATTGTAAACTACGCAATCCTATTTTGTATACACTAGCTAAAATTAATATGCTTTTCCGTACCTATTATTTGGGTCGTATAGTTTTTAATATTTTGTATGAATCAATCTTAGATGACGAAGTTTTTTGTACCGTAAAGGAATCAACTGTTTTTTTTTCACACTTTCAGTTTTTTCAGTACCTTCCAATTTCCATAGCAAAAGCTGTAGTACTTTCGTGAAGATTTATTCTATGTTTATATATAGATAATAGGTACCTATCAGTGGCGAGGGGTGAAATTATGGCGAGGATAAGCCGTTCAAAAAACACAGATAATTTTATAATTACAGTGTATTTTAAGCATGATAAAAGTGGCTTTGAAATGATGAAAATGTGGGACTGGGATTACTAAAAGGTAAGCCGATGGGAATCGGCTTGTATGGACCCTTCGCCACTGGTACCTATATTTTTACAAGCTGGTTTTCAATATTTTTTAAAAAACCACATTTATTTTCTATAGTAACTTCTGCTATAAAGTTTAAAAGTTTTTGCACAATGCTACAAATTTAAGACGTGACGTAAAGTGACTCTTAATATAAACAGGATTATGTAAATTGTTTATCCTTTTATAACGAAAAATGCACATGCACGGCTCATAGACTAAAAAAAAGGTTAATTAACATGCTAATAGTTGTATGAGATGCGAAGATACTTTATGTAAATTACTTTCAGCTTAGGTAATATGCTCATAATGACTATATTAAGCCATTAAAAAGAAGGCACTTTCATATGAATATTTTTAAACATCTTACCTATGTAATTAAAATTTTATTTTTACTTGATGAAAATAAACGTTTTGCTTTCTTAAAAATAGATTGTAAATCACCATTTTCATGTTAACAAACTTCTAAATAAAACAACGCTGCTGATTATAAGTTATCATACTTGATTTGACATTAATAATAATCACCTCGATATTCGTTTATTCCTACGGATTTAATCCCTAAATAAGACAAGTAAATAAGGAATATATATACGCACCATTACTCTTAATAACCATAACATTACTCTGGATTCAGAACCGGAGTGGCCGAATTTAGTTATTAGATTCTGAGTACAAAGCAAATTTGCACCCGAAAAGATGAGGCTGTGACTGAGGCATCTATAAATCGTAAGTTGATTCTTATATCAGCCTCCATCTATTTTTTATAAAATGAAATCCACATCAAAAAGTCTTAGGGAACTTAATTTTATAGCTATAAACTAAATATCTCAAAATGGACAAGATGATTTTCATTAAAAACACTTGCAATGAGTTTTTATCATAAAAACACTTTTGAATTTGAATATGACAGAATCAGCCGTTTTAAAATTAAGTTCAAACTTGAAGACATCGTGCAATACTTTGTTGAACTATAGTTCTGCTAGTGAATCTCTAAAAACAAAGTACCTACCTCAGTGCAGTAATTTACTATCGATAATGGCTTACTTCATACCAAAGACTGACAAATAACACACTCTTTAAATAAAAATATTCCCAAGTATAACCTAGCCTTTAAAATACCGAAAACTTTACACAGAACGAAGTAAAGTCAAAAGAAAATGTTCAAACTAAATGCTTGAATAAAGCTCAAACAATAACATCCAAAAAAGTCGTGTATATGAAGAATTAACTTTTAAATGGCCTGAGGGTCTAAGAGGCTTTGTTAGTCCACATTTAGAGTGGAGCAGGTGGGTAATTAAATAATTTCTGACAGAAAGCCTCGGCTCGGTACCGGTCGTACTCTCTTGAATAAGTTATAATATTTCATGGCTATCCTGTTAAATGACCTCTTTATGATGATACTGTTACAGGATGTTTTGTCCTGCAATGTGTTTCATAATAATGTTAAGTTCTACATTTAATTATTTAGATTTTTCGCAAATGTGTTGATGATGATGTGATGTGTTGCAAAAGTAGCTCTGTCTGTGTACCTTTAAAAGCCTAAACCACTAAGCCGATCGAGATGTTTGGCACGTAGATATTATCGAGAAGCTACTTTTTATATCTGGAAAGCGAGTGAAACCGTAGCGGACAGCTAGTATTAGTATCTATAGATAAGTTACTTACATATTTTTTTAAATAATAATAATAATTTTGTTTATAAAGTTGCATATATTTACGCGTTTAGTCTACTCAAGTTCCATTTGATTTATTCATGCCGGCAGGTATGACAAGGTAGCCAGGACACAGGGTACAGGTGGACACCTGCACAGTCAGATTCAACAGCTGAGGGAAGAATATGAGCATTTATTACAAACTTCGAGGTATACGATACCCCTGACGTTGCAAGTGTATATTTTTACGTATCTTTGTAAAATTAAACAGCTATGACTACTTTCAGCTACATTCTTATACAATGAATGCATTAGTGACCTAAGCGCGGTAAGCGCTTTGGACTTTTGTATTCCGTAAAACAGAATAGTTTATTAGTTTGGCTCTGTTAGTTTGTTTATGGTGCAAACAGAATATTTTAATTTGGCCGTATTTGTTTTCATTTATCTTATCTAAACTTTCAGTTAAATTAAAGAATGCCGTTCGATGTCAATAGGTCGTTCAGCAGAAATGTCCTCTGCTTAGCGACCTATTGACATGAGACTTGGGGCTGAACATGAAGCTGATAATGCCTTAGAACATAATATTTGATTCAGCTGTCTAATATTAAATGTATATTTATATAAGCTATAGGTAACTGTAAAGCTAAGTGCATAAGTCTTTAACTTAGCTGGTATGTTATGGTACCTTAACTAAGTTTGAATGGGGTAATCTTAGTAACTATCCAGCCTTTTTTGCGATAGATAGTTTATACATATAACATCTCTGTATTTCTCAGGCCCCAAAGTTCCTAATTTAAATTCGACGTGGGTGTAAACATGAGACATACGTTGTGTATCCTTAAAAAAACTTTTATAAGGTAAAAAGTGAAAATAATAGGTTCAGGGTCGTTGGATAGTGGATACTTTTAAATTGAATCAAAACTTCTGATATGAACTTCAACCCTTCAAAGAGGTATCCTTTCGAAACTGCTATATAATTACGCTGACGACTCTTATTAATATTATGTACTAGTAAATACCTAAGTTCCCGATAATAATTATTTTGATGTAATATATTTTGTTCATGGGGAAGAAGGTAAGGGTCGGCAACGCATGAGTTTTAGCATAGTACCTTACCTACCTATAACAATATTGTAAAACTGTGGTTTTAGTTATTAATTAAGGTTGCCTCCGGTGTTGCAAGCGTCCGTAGCTTATGCTAACCGCTCTCCAACAGCCGGGTCGCATGCCTGTTTGCCGACATCGTAGTATAATAATAATATGTTCTCTCTTTTTTATAATTTTTATAGGCTAATAATGATATTAGATTATCAAAAACAAAGAAAATAATTACAGCCAAAAGTATTTTATAATTCATAAAAGGCAGATAGATTTCAGGTCAGTTTCACTTGAGATCTAGTTGAAGGAACACACCGTTAGCTACTAGGCGACACATATCAATTCGAGGATGCCTAATACCCTTAGTAAAATAATAACTTAAAATATTTAATTTTTAGATATATGTAAGTAATAAAATAAACTCGAGCTAATTTTTACCGACAATCTTCCCTACAAGATTCAAAGTAATTTACTACTGAAGTATCGACAGCTTGCAAACAAGTACCTACGCTTTATACAGGTGCACGATTTCTGGAAATAAATTATTGCTGATAATCTACAATTTGTAGAGGTCGTTTAAGATATCGCAGAGCTACTATTATGAACAATAGGAATAGAGGACAAAGTAAATCGCCTATAAATAACGCTTATTGTTAGTAGTTCGTATAGATTCATACTGCCTATATAAAGTGTAATGTCACGAACTGCCGCCGAATTGGGGCGATGTTATTCAAAGCCTTAACTGGATTAGCTTGAGCGTGGTGAAAACAACGCGATACTAAACATAAAAAAATTTGCTTTGGTCGTGATTGATCCATCAATGTTACCATCGATGGAAGAGTTACAAAATTGGAAATTGCAAATTTATATGGAGCGCTCCCGTTTATTTATTTTTTTACTACGTATAGGCCTGTGGCCGATGGTCTCATCTCAACTGCAGCTGGATCTCAAGTGCAGCTGTCGGAACACACTGAAAAGTGTGACAGATTTTCAACATGAGGGTGGTAGCCAACCAGCTGGGTACTACAAAGTACACCACCGTATGATGGTTTGATGGTTCCTCACGATGTTTTCTAACCAATAATTATAAAGTAAGCCTCTTAGTCTAGATAATTTCGTAACATCTTCGATATCGCTTATCCCAAGTCAGTCCAAACCAAGTTATAAGCTCTATATTGTTTTTTATTTAATTTAAGTTATTTAATAAATAGATGCCTCAGAAAATAAAAAAATAAGTTTTATTGATTATACGAATTGTTCATGTAAAAAAATAAACTGACTTCCCGTAAATTCAGCTTCTACAAGTTTACTTAGGAACATCCGTGATAAATTCGAGAAATCGAGGCAGCTGTCAGCTGCCTCGATTTGCACATAGGCTACTTTTTATCCCTCGGGAACGTGGGTAAAAACGTTCTTTTTTTCATGAATACTGTTTTAATTAAATTGAACTAAAAATTACCACTAACAACTCTTTGGCAAATAATTTTAAATACATTAAAGTTAATATAATCTGAAATACTTTCATGAAGCACCTTAAAGAGTTCAATTTCAAAGATATTTTTCCACAAATCTGACCATTCGGTTCATTATCATTCAACAATGCTGCCTGTCACAAGAAAAATAAAATTAAGTGCTTTCCCGATCAACGCCGCAAATTGTGTTCTCGCATTTTAACAACAAAATGGTGTTTAAGAAAGATTACCTAAATGAGTTACCAATCAATAAGGCAGTAGGGTGATGATTAATGGTAACGCTGTATAACTGCCATCAAGTAGGGACGTAATTTTCCAAAGTTATGATGTACGGACTCGTAAAAGCGGAGAGTTGTTGATATTTTCAACATCAAATGGACCACCTGAGTCTTTGAAATGTTGACAGTATTAAGTGTTGATACGACGACATTATTTACCTACCTTTGTTCTAAGTTATGTAGGTACCTACGAGAACTAAATATATAGGTAATTTTTATAAGTTTCTTTTTACTTTTTACATAAAGCATCTCAATTGTTTAATAATGTTTGTAGATATTGATCATTTATACATTATGAAAGTGTATATTATGAGTGTAGGTCGTGTTTCATGTAAAACTATTATACCTTTGAAGGCGGTTTTCTTTTTGTTACAAGCTATTTATTTTCAACGAAATACTAACGATCTTATATAGGTACCTACTGTAAAATAAAGATCACGAAAATGCAGGCGGAGAGGGGATTTAGTATGAAAATATCCGAAAAATATGGAAAGTGCATCTGCCGTGATTCTGATTTAAATGCAAAGCCTTGAAATCGAATCGCGTCGCGTACAATCCGATCATTTATCGGTTTTCCCTCTATTGTTGATACTCGCAAGTGCGGTGAAGGTGGAAATATTATAATCGTTTCTCATTTCACGAATAGGTAGGTACTGATACGATTTGAATACATTCTCCTTACACACTTTACCTTTACATACTCCTTTGCTATTAATTTGGGATGTACCTATATAGCCTCTGTTTTATGGATGCTTTTTATTTATCCATTCATATATGACATAAAAAGAAGTAAAGTACTTATTTAGGTGTAACATTTCAAATTGACTAAAAATATGTTAAAAATGTCTATGTCTCCGTCAACATAACAGTTTGTGTCGCAATTTTACTCAAGGATATTGACTTAGATAATTACTGGATGCATTTCCTGGTAACGGAAGGTATTGCATAACTCACGGAGCACTCAAGAGGGTAACAAATGGCTTGCAATCTAATTGAATTATGTCACCTGGACACTAGGAACCGTCTCTATTCGAAGTAATTTATAACTACGCCGCATCACGACAGTGCCAACTATTCACCTGCTTTAACTATATATAATTATCTTCCAATACAATCAGTATTAGAAGATAAATATAGGTATCTTTAAAATAGTATTCGAAGTTCTATATAGTTATGTTAGTAATAGAGTATAATTAGACATAACAAAATGACTATATCGAGGCAAGTCGTTTGAAAGGATAGCAACTTTTTTTTTACCAATTTATAATAATAAATATGTAGAACAAAAGAATTTATGATAGTAGACAGATATTATATTAAATCCATTATCTCTTCAGTTTACTAAAAGCTTTTTCGATGATACAGCGTGTTTTATCCATTGTGGTTAATTGAAACACAATAATAGATATTATTTGCCTTGACGTTTAACTTAAAACCAGACTCAAAGAGGGTTAATGCTGTTATCGGCTTAACTTTACTGTATCTTCATTTATCTTGACATAGTATTCTGGGAACGATGCCTTCTGAAAGCGATTTCTTCATTTAGTTAAGTCTTTTTTTAAAGTATATTTTAGTTTAGTTTTATTTTATTTATTAATGATAATTATATACAGCTAACACATTATATAGTACGATGAATAGATACCTAAATACCTCTTTTAGATATTATATCTAACACCAATTAAGAAAAATAACAATGACATTTTTTTTTAAAACTTCATATACCTGGAATAGGTAATCTATGCAAAAAAAAACAATAACCTGAGAATATGCTATTTTAATTGTAATACCTATAGTATATTATGAGCTACCTGTTATCCGGTTTCTGGGTAACTACAAACACAAACATATTTTAAACTAAATATATATAGGACCTTGTACGTAAAAAGTTCGTAAGTCTGTAAATTTTAGTACACTTTTATATGATGTCCATCTTGCGCAATACACACTTATGATCTCGTCTCTCACATTTTCATATGAAAGTTCTACCAAGTGAAACGGGTTGAAGGTTTGTATCGTCCCTATTGGCAGCCTTACCCTCTTTAGAGCCTCTTCAAACTTGGACGATTAAACGAAAACGCCCGCCCTGAATTTGCTTGCAACTTGCATTAACGTAGTTAATGGTTCAACTCCCGACCTTTACAACTCATTTATATGTCGTCACATTTTGCTAAAGATGGAACTAGTTTATTTTTTCGTCCTATTTTTAAAATGTCAAGTTATAAAAGCGTTATATTAGCATTTTTAGAATAATTAATTATATTATAATGTTACTTATTTTAAATATTTAAAAATGTAACAATAATGTAATAATGTAACAATTAATTACCTACATAAATCAATAAAAAGCAAAATTATTTTTTTTTAAAAAACCCACGACGATTAGAAAGTTATTGAAAAAGGATAAAATAAAACCCCCGACTTAAATAATAACTTTAACTTAATAAAAAACCTAAGAATATCCATCCGGGGCTGCCATTAAATGAACTAGTTTTGCTGTTTTATAGTAACGTGAATAATTGGAGATTTTTTAGCGCTATACTTACACCCTTAATGGGTAGACCGTGCCCCTACAGTGGGGACCTTTAGGAATTGATGATGATACTTATTTTTATTAACGATAAAATTTAAAATAGTTATGGCAGCCCCCGACAGATATTCTTAGGTTTTTTATTAAGTTAAAGTAATTTTTTAAGTCGGTGGATTTTAAGTTATTTTATCCTTTTTCAATAACTTTCTAATCGTCGTGGGTCTTTTTATTTTAAACTTTTTAGAGAACTTTTTACATTAGATAATTATTTGCATATAAACTTTGCCCCGGGCTTTCTTGTAACTCAACTCGATATCATTACGTAGAATGAAAATAATATTTAATTAATTTTCAATGTCTATATCTTATCACAATAAAATATATTAAATCAGCGCCCCCTAGTGAGCTACTATCGTAACACCTATTTAAGAACCCTCACTAATCAACTACAAAATCATTACTGAAAACCGCATCAAAATCGGACTAGCAGTTTTGGTTTATCACAAACAAATGTTTACTGCAGCGCTCCCTAGTGAGCTACTATCGTAACACCTATTTAAAGACCCTCACTAAGCAACTACAAACCCATTACTGAAATCCGCATCAAAATCGGACTAGTAGTTTTGATTTAGCACAAACTAACGTTTACTGCAGCGCCCCCTGGTGAGTTGTCATCGTAACACCTATCTAAGAACATGCACCAATCAAACCCAAACCCATCACTGAAAATTACGTCAAACTCGGACTAGTAGTTTTGGAGGAAAACGGCAACATGGTTTTGCATAAACAATCAAACAAACACACAAACAACCTCTCACCCCAAACGCATATACCGTCTCCGTTCCGTCGTGGGTAAAAACTAAACTAAATTACTAACTTCAAAATTTGGCATGGTGCCCATGCCCCTGGCTCTCAGATCCCCAGAGTCCAAGAACATTATTTTAAATAATTATATTGAAGCAATCGATGAAGTTTTGGTAACCTTGTCAGTTGACGTAACTCAGTGGAACCAAAAATGAATAAAGTTTGTACATGTCGTTCATGATTTGATTTGTTGGCGCAAAATTGAAACCATTGACTTACATTGTGTACTTTTTATATTGAACATGAGTTTCAGTTTTTGTCCAGTTAGGTTGATGAAGTCATCAGAGTACAAACTTCAGTCCTTTCCAAAAAAAGTTCGTTTTATTGAACATAATTATTAAATTAACTATAGCTTAAGAATTTAAAAAAAACTGATAACTGAAGACATATTTTACATTCGATATGTGACTGCTGTTTGGTTGCAGTCTCTCGGGCACATTTATTAATCGCACGCTTATTAAAATAATTATTTCTGTATAACCATGTAATAAACTAAAATTTTGTTGTATATGACATCGCTTTTAGATTGTAAACAAACAACGGTGTCAGCGGTAAGCCGCAAACTAAATTGCGGATTGGAGTGCACAAGATATGTGGAAGGGCGCATTATGTTCACTCGACACCGCATTGTAATACGAACGTAATTAATTTGCGATGACATCGCTGTGGTTTCCTATACCTCAAAGTAATATAGATAAATTAATAGATAACTAATTACCTCTACAGTAATTCAAGTAAGTAATTAACGAGATTAATAGTAATTATCAGGACCAAAACTGAATAAATTGTTTTGAATTTGAACAGTAATATATATAGTTAATAATAATAATGCCATTGTTTAGTTTTATTTTAATCTCAAGCACTATGGTGATACATAATAATGTAACTGATGACGCCACACTTCTTCCAACATTTTTTATATCAATAAGAAGATCTACAACACACTACCGAGCCGAGCGTCGCCCTGCACAGTCACCGAAACCAAAATTTTTCGCAGAATTTCATTTTTTTTTTAAGTTTGAATGAATACTTAATTTTTTTTCGACATACCTAACAATAATTTGACCTTGTGAAACAATCATCTACAGGCTTGAATCAAGCAAACGGGCTACGAGCTACAAGATGTGCTACGAGCGTAGCAAAGACGTAGCGTGAATTGCTAAGATATTTGTTTTGTGATAAAAATAATTTTCTCGTAATAGATCTCGTTTGGAAACTATTCCGGTATATCGTCTGTTACCAATTATTTTCGATAATTGAAATATATCCAGCCTGAACCAAATTCGATGCACTAAATAATAAATTACCTCTCCAAAGTGACAGTAAGGTGACAGATAATAGCGGTGCGAGCACTGTCGTTAAAATAGGTGTGTTGTGGCAGAAATGGACGGAGCAAATCTGTATGTGTTCAACTAAAGCCATAATTCAGAGCTTGGCCGATATTTATAGCCTAGTTGTGAGGCTTTACACGTTCGTGTGTTTGCAGTAACAACGATAAATTCGGAACAAACAAAACGGCCGTATTTTCAATTACGCGATTGTATGTTTTTGCGTTTTGTTGACTTATCGCGATTTTAATCACATATATAACCAATCAAATACTACGTGAATACATTTTATTAATGATACAAACATAATGATCTCTGGTAAAGCTTTTGCCGGTTGTTCGCCATTATATGAAAAAAACAGTATCCTTTGTTGCACGAGATTTGTTAGTAAATAATTGTTTATACATAGTTGTAAATAAAGAAATTATATTATCAATAGCCATATTAAAAAAATGAGATTTGTAAAATATATGCTAAACTAGAGAATATATCGATATGATTTAAAAAAAAATTACATTAGACACCTAATGTGGCGCACCACCGTTTGTGAAGCGGTGCTGGTAGTGTTCTCTGTAGTCCGAAAGTAAAAAAACTAGTGTGATCCAGCTGTTATACTTGAGGAGCTATCGAACAAAAGCGGACTTGTCCACTCTAAACGTTTTTTCATGGTTTCGGAGCCCATATCTATATACTTAGAAACTTAGAATATTTTGCTTCAAAATGGGTTTAAATCGATAGAATGTCTGGTTTCATGCAATTTTCAGCTAATTTGTAACATTCGAATTCAGTTTTTTGCTGTAGTGTAAAAAGCAAGTAATGGACATGCCCGCTTTTGTTCCCCAGCTCCTCACTTGAGATATAGCACCTACCTGTCCAGTCTTCAGCTCTTTGGCTACATCATTCGGATCCTTTGCTTCTGCGGACAAGCGTCACAAGATCAATTAATTACGATGTTTTTTAACTTACTGAAAAAAAGGAGAAGGCTATCAATGCGCTTGTCTTTATTAACATTGCATTGTTATGATATATTTATTACTTTGTTTGTCCTACTAATATTATAAATGCGAATGTTTGTGAGTGTTTATATTTGTTACTTCTTCACGCTCGACGGTTGGACCAATTTTGATGAAATTTGGCATGGAGGTAGCTGACACTCTGGATTAACACATAGGCTACTTTTTATCACTCGGGAACATTTCTTGGGAACGTGGGTGAAACCGCGGGGTGGAAGATAGTACTTACATATAATAGTCGTAAAAAGTTTCCAGTAAGTATAACAACATTCTACTCTGAAGAGAAAATAGGTATAAAAGGGAAATACTTAAAACTTCTAAGAAAGTCCTTAATGTTTCTATCTAGGCAGGTACTTGCCGAAACTCGTTACATAAAAATGTCCATATTCATAACACTCCCTAAAAGTATGTAGCAGTAGGTATACGCGCCTGCAACTTGTAATAAGTAGGTAGGTACATACGCATCTACCTACATTATAGCGTTCAATTACCGACCGACTTTGTGAAAAATATAAACATATACTGTGCTTATACTCTAAACGTTTCTGAATATTAAGGCTTAGGTATTATTCGGTTTTATGAATGAAACCCCTACAATTATTTCTAGGAAAATGAAATATTAATGTTATGAGAGAGACAAGATTTTTATTCGGAATCCGTTTCAATTTCCGGGAAGATTTGACTTAAAATAATACTTGACTAGCTTTTTGCCCCGCGGATTCACCCGCGATCCCCTAATTTATCCCCTTAGAAGCTGAGTTTTAAAAAATCCTTTCTCAGCGAATACCTACGTCATACTTAATAGCTATCTGTATCACAGAATATATCTGTATGACAATTCAGATCAGGCAATCAGTCAGTTAGTCACGATTTCCTTTTATATACTAAGATTTAATTTTTTACTGAGATTACAGTCAGTAATTACCTACTCTAGAGTTACTGAACTTTATGTTTTAGGTACTAACAATAAATCTGATTTCTACTCGAGAGTAAATTCGAATCTCATGGAGCTATTTATAACAGCGGGTATTTATCAAACGTGTGTAATCTTCTATTTCGTCTGATTGTGCTGATGAAAGATTTCATTATACATTACCATTTTTTTACGATACGGAGGTGATACATACCTTTTAGACTATACCACTATTAGTGTGGGTTGTATCAACTTACTTTGTCGTACTAGTACTTACGTACCTTAATGTTAACTAACGTTAACACACGTTCGGTAACAAGTTTAATGTTGAATTGTCAGATCTTTTCTCTCTGCCTTTTTTCTTTATGAAGTGAAACTATACGTTATGATTAACGAACATGAAGCAATAACCAATATTTTGAAGCAACCTTATACCGTTAGAGTCCGGATAAACTTACATAATAAAAATATTAATTTCTCCACAAAAATTTACATCTTTGTAGGCTTCATAGACGCATAAAATTTATACGTACAAAATTAATTGCTTTCCTTGAATATTCCTGTGAGGATTTTAGATTTTCATTCAAATGTAGACATCAAATATAAAAGATGAATGTAAAAAAAAACTTTTGTAGTCAGTGAATTTCATAAGCTCATTCATCGGACCATGCTTAGTATTCCATCACCAATCACGGCGTTTCAACGAGAGGGTGTTCCAAATACTTCATTAGCTAACTTCACACCCTTCCCTTTTAACTCCCAACCACCCTGTAAAGGGCAGTGCTGACGACATAAATTAAATTTATTTAGCATACAGTACAAAAAATAACAAATATGCTTTAATCGTTATTTTCGTTTTTGCTCCGAAGTTTTGCTTCCACTTTTTCTTATTCACATTACTAAAGGAATAGAGTATAGTATTTTTTTAACTGACGTACCTAACTCGCGTCCTTTTATGGCAAACCGGAATTCATACAATTATGAAGTACCTATATTGTTGTATATATGTCGCAGGGATAAAGTGAGTTGAAAAACGTCGTATGAAACGCGTGTGCATTCACTCACTCGGCTCGCATATCGCGCTCGCCTAATA
Organism: Tethea ocularis; assembly: GCA_963555595.1. Taxonomy (NCBI): domain Eukaryota; kingdom Metazoa; phylum Arthropoda; class Insecta; order Lepidoptera; family Drepanidae; genus Tethea; species Tethea ocularis. The sequence continues at coordinate 6,811,437 of OY741966.1, forward strand.
CCGACTCGTGTGTAATGACCAACATAGCCCACTTGTAACATTATGTACATACTATTTTTATCAAATATGTTTTGAGTTCCGAAAAGGAGGCGGAAAGGTCTTGAGAACCTCATACATATATTTTTTCATTTTAAATAAGTATCTTTATAGAAGATACACAGCTTTAAAAAAACCCTTTTTAATTGACTTCATGAGGTGACATCAACTTAATAACGAAATCACACTCGGGACGGTTTCATAATACTTGTTTATTCATGTAACAACACAGTGAAACACAGAAGAATCGTCGTATGTCGTAAGCCGATTAATAAATACAATACTTACATCGTTGTATTTCAGCCTTACATTGATGCGGCTTATTTGGAGCAAATAAAATGTAGGTAGTCAACGGAGTGCGGCGCGGCCGCGCGGGCTCGGCGCTTCCAATTCTAAATGCAAAGAGTCGGGCCCTTGTTTACAATCGAAGACAAGTTAATTGAACTGATTTCGATCTATTGATTTATAGCCCAATTTTATGTCAGTCGATGTCATCTAAATATTTTGATGTCTATTTTATTTTTTATTAATATTGTAAGTAGTAATAAAAAACTTATTTGTAAAGCATTGATATAGGTGACCTATGTCTTTTGGTTGGTAGTCCTACTAAAATACTTCCTACTAGTTTGTTTGTGTATATGTTAACGGAAATGTATGTAATCCGTCATTGTATACAATTCCTAGGAAATGTATGTAATTCCTAAAATCGCACGGAAATGTGTGAAATAAAATATATTATACTTACACATTACAAATTTCCTAGGACATCTATACATTTCCTAAATCGCAATCGGAAATGTAAAACATTTAAGACATTGGTGGGTACGCGGGGATAGCGGGACGAGGGGAGGGTATTGCTTCGCCTGATCCGGCGATCGCGCAGTGCCTTGTAAACTGTCATTGCGTGTGCACGTCGCTATTGTTGAAAATTTGATTTTATAAGAATAAATATAAGTTGATTTTGTGATACGTTAAAAGTTAATAGATAGTTGATTTTAAAAGTTTTAATTAGTAAGATAATATGATCATATTATTATTATTTTACGGTATGACTGTTACCCGATTGTCTCAATAAGTGCTATAATAAAAAAAAATTTGAAAAAAATAGGTTGGGGTTATTTTTTTTATTTTGCATAGAATATCAAGTATTCGCACAAAAGTACCTTTCACTTACAACCCCCCAAATATGTCTCAATAAGTGCTATAATAAAAAAATATTATTAACAACGTGTTTTATTCCAGAAAGCATTTACTTTATACATTTCCTAATACGATATTGGAATTATATACAATTCCGAGGAAATTTATACATTTCCTAGGATATCTATGCATTAAATAGTTTTTCAAACAATATTTTATACATTTCCTAAATAGTATCGGAATCGTACACATTTCCTAGGATTTGTATACAATTCCTTGATTTCATACATTTCCGGTAACACATATATTTGTTTAGTATTCGGTTCCATAACGTGTGAACGGATTCGTGTGAAATGTTGTATGTACCTATATGATACATTACATACTTACATTTAGATCTCTCGCGAATATAAACATGGGGCAGAAGCTACCTAATATCTCCTAATATCATTCGACGTTAAACCTTGCGTTGTAATTTGTATTTATCTGTTATAAAAAAGTATACACAAATTAATAGTATAAAAAAAAAACAATTTATCATTATTTCTTTCATATTATTATCAAACTCCTACCTTACACTGAGCCTTATAATAATATAGTCTTGAATAAACGTTCAATCCATGTAAATTCGCTACGCTCTTACAATACACGAACAAAATAAGGAAACTCGAATCCAACTCCAAGCTACTTGCATAAAACCACCCCATTAAATAAATTAACTTAAAGAAACAGATGATACAGTCAAAATATTATAATATCTGCTGTTGAATAGCCGAATTTGATAATGTAAATAATAATTTATCAGCATAATGTGAAATGCTAATATTTTATCATCATCATTATGATTTTGGTGGGTAGGTTTTTAATTGAATCAACCACTCGAGTCTCGCTGGAATAAAGACAAAGCTATCCTTATTAAATTGTTATTCTGATCTCTAGACACTCGTTAAATTTCAGGTGAGGGTCTGCCGTTAACATTCAGATACTTAGAGATCAGAATCTGATATTGAATTGGGATGAAATTAATACTTGATCCTCTTTCTATCATTATAAGAACTTTTAATGTTTTTAGGTAAATCCTAAACACGTAATTGGATTAGGTAGGTACCTACTCAATTATAGATTGTGAATTTCATAATTACTATTTTCCAGTCGCGTCCCTGAGGAATTCATGTTTTTAGGAGATTTCATCCACAGACTTTCGGATATTACAGCGTGATTGTGTAACATAAATTATGATATAAAAACGTTTGAATTCATTTAATGCTAGTAGAATGTTTTACATTTAATCCATAGCATTAATTTGTAGTAGACATTTTCAAGCTTAGTCATCATTTATTACATCAAGAATAATGCTATGTTCAATTTTATTCAGGGAATGAAATATGGTCATGCAGACCGCGCATAAAGTTTTATCATAATGCACCTCACATTTAAAAGTTTTTCTCAAAGCGTAGAGGTGTTTTTGCTCCTATTACCCCTAGTCTGCATACGGCTATGATCTGGCAAGCGAAACTCATGTAGGGCATTCATCATGATACTTTGCCAGCTTCTTAGGAGAGCTAAGAAACTATTGTGAATATTTCCATTTTAGCTAACAAATAAAGTATCTTTATGCTATTCCAAAATATGACTTGTATATAAATAGATATATATCTACACTAACATTGTAATGTAAGGATAGCTTATGAGAAAAGATTCGAGTTTTTATTTGAGTGAATAAACTCAATAACTACCTACTGGATCTATTTTAATATATATAATAATATGTAGAAACACCATTTTTGTAAGATTTATAAAGATAGAACACAAATTGAAGAGATTTTCTAGAAGTACCAGTAGTACTCTTCTGAGCTGAGCGACTCGTGAAGAAAACCCACTATTGCCTTAGTTATTTCATTGTGAGGACATAGTACGGCTAGTGCGCCTTACCTACAATGCATCATTTTAAAGCACAAGCGATAAGCTAATATTTTATTTGTTTTAATAGATTCTTCAAATATTAACAAATGGGTTCAATATCAAAATGCTTACTTATCAAATGATTGCTGTATTTGATTTATAAAAATATTTGTAAAATACTACAAGTAAGATATCCTACTTACTACCTATAATAATTAAGAATATCTATTACTCAGATTTAGCTAAGTAACAGTAGTAGGGAATGGTGGAATCAATACCCTCATCCAACATACCTACATAGGTACCTACTCGTACATATTATTTATATTTGAAATAAAAAAAAAAATCTTTAAAGACTGATTTTTCAATAGTTAAGTGGTATCTGGCTGCTAATTTGAAATTAGAACAGTTTTTGTTTCAACTTATCTGAGGAATAGTTTATCGGAGGTTAATCCATTAGGCCCAATTGCACCAACGTCGTATAACACTAACCCCGGGTTAAATATGTAAATTTGACAGATTCTCTATACAAATTATGTCACAAAGCCATATTTAACCAGCGGGTTAGTGGTATAAGTCGTTGGTGCAATTGGACCTTAGATAGATTGAAACATGTATATTTAAATTAAAAACAACATACCTAATAATATTGAAGATAAGATTTAAGAACTATAACAGAAGGTCATCGCTTAACACTTGCACCGCTATCAAAGCCAGGTAATAGTTGAAACCGGTAGTTTCATTCTGTTGAAGCCGATCACTACTTTCAGTAAAACTCTCATACAATATCGTTAAATAACAGTACCTCTTGAATTCAACATGTGAGCTCGTTCAGATTCTTGTTCCTGGTTATGTACAAACGTTATCTAGGAACCATTCACCTGACCCCCTTATTCTGTTATCATATAAATATTACTTGTCATTGAGAAATTGTGCTAATAGTGCAAATATATTGTGTAGGTGACATGTGTCACCTACACAATATCTATGAGTACCTACTACCTACTCAATATTAATACCAATATCCGTAAATTATATAGTGTATTTAATTTTCATCAAAATATATAAAAGGAAGCGAACTGATTGAATGACTGATCTATCAAAGCACAGCTCAAACCACTAGACTGATCGGATTGAAATTTGTCTACAGATAGATATTATTATGTAGACATCCGCTAAGAAAGGGTTTTTGAAAATTCAACCCCTAAAGTGGTAAATAGGGGATCTCGGGAAACCGCGGGGTGGAAATCTAGTTTAATATATGTAGCAATATTTTAGTTCTATTAAAAACGTTATAACGGAACGGGAAAAACCCATACTTCCTTTGATCCTCTTCCACCCGGGGCGCAAAATGTTGTGAAACGTAGAGGACGTATCAATATAATGAAGCTATTCACATGTTGGCGTTCGTGATCCGACCAATGTACCTATTCTACAGTAGCTGCCACTTTACGGTAAATCTGCAAGGAGTCCTGTCTTCACACGTCTACCTCCGTCAAACGCGATGTTTACCCCAATGAACTGAATAAATAACTTTAGAAGTGGCTTTGATTGTGCGCCACAAATCACAACGTTGACAAGTGACAATGTTCTCAACAGAGTTTATCAGTTATTCCACTCGCCAGAAGGATTGTATTTCAACATTTTGAGGCGATAATTAGCTCAGTGGTAAACCTAGACGTAAAAAAGTAGCTTTTCTTTGTCAAGACAAGTGTCAAAGTTCTTAACAGAGTTTATCAGTTACTCCACTCGCCAGAAGTTATTTTACCTCGTACACACGGCCACAGATCAAGCTACACACTGCGGCACCTTATGCGGTTGTAATAGGCGCTATTTTTCAACAAAAATGTGTAGCTTGATCTGTGGCCGTGTGTACATATTGTATTTTAACATTTTGAGGCGTTATGTATAGACGTAAAAAGAAATAGCTTTTCTTGTCTCAATGGTGCTAGTGAATGTCATTTGTATCGTCCAAGATTAATTTTACATTCTATTGAATATTTTTTGGTAAAGCAGTTCTATGTATTTATTAGGTTTCTGTGCTCCCAATATACTCGTATGAGCAACATTAGATAACTACTATTCTTAGACCGTACCCTCTTTCAAATAAAACGTGGTGCGATGGCTTCTGCCTCGGTTCAACAAAATTGACTTTAGGGTCCACTGATTTCTCTTTGAGGTTCAAATAAGTACCTACCTATAAACTTGTTATTTATTTTTCAAATCGCATTTTCACTTTTTTTTTAAGCCGGAATGTTATTTTAAAATTTTTTTTTGTTAAGTATTTTCGTTAGCTCAAAAGCCAGTTTAGCACAAAATTTATAAAGAAGGTATTCAATAACCCGCTACCCATCGTGGTGTGGTGTTAATAGGCAATCTATTTGAATGAGTTGTACCACAAAACCATTTCATTGGGAAGGGTTTATGTCCCTTTATAGGTATTAAAACTATAAGATCTTAATTATACATTTTAAACCCTATATTTATTCATGTTGAAAGTAGGATTTTTCACAAATTGGAAGCTAAATTATCGCCGAGAACCATAGCCTATTTTTTATCCCAAGAACGCGAGTGACACCGCGGGAAACAGCTATATATAATTTATTTCGTTTGATTCTGATTATTCATCTACACTAATATTATAAAGAGGAAAGATTAGATTTTTTGTATGTATGTAATAGATAAACTCAAAAAGTACCTATTGGACCAATTTTAAAAATTCTTTCACCTATAGAAAGCTACATTATCTGCGACTAACATAGGCTATATTCTATTTTCTAAATAAATTGAGATCTCTATGAAAATTACAATAATACAGGATGTAGTTTTGCATTCTCGCAATAGTAAATGATTAGTATAAGAATAAGGCTTCACGAGTGCATGGAATAGGTCTGCGATCCGGGGGCGAGGAGGGCAGAAATCGTGAAAGAAAAAGAAAACTACACGGAGTCATTTTATTAAATGGTGTTTAAACATTTAAACAAGAGAGGGATGTTTATTTTTGAAAAAATTAAAAATAATAATTAATATACGAGCATGATTTTTGAGCATGAGCTTTTGATATGGAAAATACTATTAATCTAAGCAACGTGGGTGTAACCTCAGGGTACAGTAGGTAGTCGTACTTAAAAGTATTCGTTACATGACAACTATGGTTAGATATACCTATATCAAATTGTCACATTAGGTATACCGATAAGTATATAGGTACCTATTTCCAAATACGCATACGTAGATAATATGCAAATAGGAAAATATTAACGAAATAGATAAAACTATATCTACTAGGTACTTAGGTACAGACTCGCGACAAAATAACACTATTTTCGCATTGAAAAGTTTAAACTAAAAATATATTATTATTCACGTCGCAACGTCCACTGTTCGAAACAAATGAATTTATATGACGTAGGTAGATAACGCGTTTTATTGTCACAGTTAGTAAATAAATTCTCTCGCATCCACCAATCATGTACAGGGATCACGTAGCAAGCCGGACCGATGAAAGGTATAATCCAATCAATTATTACGCTCGCGCTCCAATTCTGCAACTGTGAAATGCAAAGGGAAAAGATTTAATTCATAGAAAAGTTAGTCTTGCCTTGCAATTTAGAATAGCAAAATTATGATACTGAGTATTTTTCCTTTTCGTCTATTTATCCGACCAAAAACCAAAAATCTCCCCCAAGGATCTCCACGATTTCTGGTCTTACGCTACCCACATCTAGCGGTTTCCCGCGACCCTCATAAGATCGTCGATCCACCTTGTAGGGGGCCTGTCTACGCTGCGTCTTCCGGTTCGGCAATCGTGGAGATCCGTCAGGGAGGCTCACATGATGATCGGGCCAAAAATTCAAAAAGCCGGACGGGCTAAGACTCATCCTATTTCACGAGCGTATAGTATTCGGAAGGTATTATTTACGTCTAAGTAAAGGCGGGTAGCCTTTAGGTATGTTTGCATAAGGTCGCCATAAAGCCCGCCCCTCTATCCATATATCCGCGTTTTTCTAAGACCGCAACCCTTTGTTGAGATCTTTCTTCATGGATAAGCTATGAAATTATATATTATTTAATAAAATTGCTAGGTTATTATGTTCCTACGTTTCCTACCCAGCAACATGTTAATTCTTGACTTATGATATCTATAGGCGAGAAAAGGCAACGCGATAAGATTGTTTCAAATACAATAGAGCCAAGATTAAAACAAAAGCTTTCGTATATTTTCTATTTGATATTATTACCATAAATCAATTTGCGATGTTATTTTTCTTCCAAAAACCCTCTGTTATGTGTTTATACTTCAGTCTATTGCCAAAAGCTCGATACGCATCATCCTCCATATAATCTTTGAAATAGATAAACCGTAACGTAAAAAAATACAAATATTCTCTGCTATTTATAATGAAGGCCATTTTTCTCACCGGATATGAAATGAGATTATAATGCCGTCTCGTTATGCTGAAAATTATATAGAAGCCGCGTCGGGCAATGGCCTTGTTTATATTTACCTCTCCTAATCCTCTAATGTCCGGGGATACACTATAATGGAAGCTCGACCAACGTCCTTTGATATTGTGAAAATGTGAATGCCGTATACCTAACAACCTAATGATCATTAAGCCTCGACGCAAGCGAATAATAGTTGCTAAGTACAATGTATTGTTCCTATCCACATTAACACGACTATATGATTTAATTTAGTTATAAGGATACATAACATAGGGTATGTGTATTAAGAATAATGTTTAGATCCTATCCATAAAAAACCTTATCTTTCCGGAGTCTTTCTGAAGCGGTGGTAGAGTCAATCGTTAATAGGGCTTAAACTGAATGAACGTAGTTTGAGTTTCAATCAAATATTGAAAATATTCCACTGACCGAATGTCTCGAAACATATAAGGTAAATAAATTATGGGTATGGAACTAAGAATGTATTTTCTAAAATTCAACCCCTAAGGTAGTTTTACAGCACTTTAGATATTTTAGTACTATCCAGAGAACGCGGGTGGAACTGCGGAGAGGTACCTACTCGTAATTTATAATAACCAAATCTTTTTTTTGGCGGTTATCAAATTTTACTATAGTACCTACCTAGTTGAATTTATAAATGCAAACTGAGTACAAACAATTAAAATATTAACAAGTTAGGTACGTGTTAAAACTTACCATGAAAGGTGTTGTATTATTAAGTGGTAACTGAAACTTCTCTACAAAATGACATAAATTACTTTATGAAGCAATTCCCTCGGGCGCAGTTAAGAGTCCGTTGTCAACCATCGCGCGACGGCGACCAACAACGTTCGCCTCGCCCCAGTAACGCCACACTTCGCAATATTTCGCATTACTTCGCAAACTTCGCATGGGATTTTCCGCAGTATTGCAATGAATGCAGCACTCATGAATCCCGAATGTAATACTCAGATGAATTGCAAAATTTTCGAATGCTACTTGTAATGTCTGCTTTCATTAAATGTCACAGTATTTTATGTGATCCTATATCAAATAATTCAAATACCAAAACATGCGACAATAAATTAAATTTTATGCACGGGAATTGTTTTGAGCGTATCAGTTTGTTGAATAAATCTCATATATCGTATCGTAATAAATGTTGGCAATATAAATCTATCGCACTAATTCGAATGTGTTTGTTTGGCTAATAATGTACTTAAATATGGTACTTAGTGCTATCTACTACTACTTTTTATCTGATTCCGGCAAAGCCAAAAGAAATAGTTTCAACTTTTTGTTCCGGGTTACAGTTTTTTCAAACTATTCCTTCTATTTAGTACAATAGTTTGACCAAAAACTTCTTAGAGTAATATAATAACTTTGGATATTAGATGTTATACAGGTGTTTGGCAGACGGTTGAACATATGAACATACAAAATTAGCCGATGGGAAGGGGGGGGTCTTCTGCTACGTGCTAAGCTCAACAGTTCCAAACTTTAAACTCCAATAAAATATTGCCATTTTTTTCAATTTTAAATAAAGTTATTAGGGTTTATGTTGTGGAAGTAATTAATTTTAGCTTAATTGAAAAAAAATATCCGTGGGTAGACCCCACGGTCCAATTATTGGGGCTAAGCACGTAGCAGAACGTCCCATGTATATACGCAATTTTTGTATGTTCAACCGTCTGCCAAACATCCTGTATAATGATGAATTACTTACCTAAACTTTGGAAATAAACAACAAACAAACGCTGTTGGTGTCACACGTAGTAACACGGGTCAACAAGACAAGCATAAAAGATATATTGAGGCGAGACAAACAAAAATATTTGCAAACCTAATTACAGAGAGGAAATGTTGCTAATATTCTGAAAGTTCCCGGAAAATGCGAAACGTGCCGGCGCATTGCACGCAACAAAAGGAGTTTTTCAAGGAAATGAGTTAACTTTCGCAAGCAAACGGCCACAGACTAATTCTACGTCAGGCTCTCGTGGCTTAGATTTTTTTCTAACTGTATACTTCTACACACGGTCTACCAACACATGAATAGGTATGCGGCATTATAATGTAGTCTAATGAGGATCTTCTTCAGATTCACTTTCTCACTATCCTTTATTATGTATGTTTATCCTCCTGTCAATAAAGGCATGGGTTGTTTTGCATAGAGACAGGTTATGGGCCGGAGACTAACAAAGAATATTTTTATCCCGAGAACAGGGTAAACCGCGGGCCGGAAACCTAGTAATAAATAAATCAAAGTTCAAAATAGTGGATTCTTACAAGTAGGCACAAACTAATATATTTCACTAGTAATGAAAAGGTCTACAAAGCTAACGTTTATTTCCGCTATCAAAATCATTCTTTATGATTTCGACACAAATTTCATCACAAAGGATAAAATAATAAATTATAATATCTGTTCAAAAACTTTAGCAAAATTTCCAATCCTTTCATCAGAGTTGGTGCAAGTTTATTATGGCTCAAGGCATTCCCATTGTTCCTGAAATAAAATTTTAACAACGAAATTGATATTAAAGAAACAACATGTTAAAATATCAGATCAGATATACGATGAATCGTTTAATTTACATCTTGTTTTTTTATTTTATTCCAATCATAGACAGTTTTCACAATCTTCCAATGTATTATTCCTATGAACCTTCCATTAAAATATTAAAATATTTTATACATTTATTTGACTCGCGCACCGAGGGTTCCGTAAAGATTTTCCTATCTGACTGAACTAGAAGGATTTAAATATGTTTCTGAATTTTGAGGGAAAATAAGTAAAATTTCAGGTAGGTAGGTACCTACTTGTAATTGATTAGCTCCAGAAACCCGGATGCAACCTTACCCATTAATTGCGAACCACCGACGACGCGAGCGTAGTGATAGCTACACCTCGGAGGTTATTAACCACGTACCACTTACCCACCCTAGGTACCAATTAATCAAGGGGACGAGAACATTAACAAGTTTATATACAAAAAGTTCTCAGATTTAGCTCCAATTTTGTCTTTAAAACGAACCTAAGTTTTTGAAATTACTTTTTATGTTAATATTTCAGAATTCCGAAAGAGTAATAACGGCCCTCACTCAGTTACCATTTTATATCTAAAAAAAAACATTTTGATAAATTGGGTTAATTTATACCTATTTAAATGTCGAATTTATCGAAAATAATGATATAGGTAGGTACTCGGATTTTGCGCGTGATTCTGTTGATTGTCTGTTCAGAATATATTAGATCAAATAAAAATCTTTTCGATCTTAACTTTGGGTACAGGTAACATAGATATTACCCTACCGATCGCCTTTATGTAACAAAGAGGCTACCGTCGATAAGTAGCTGAACAGATCCAAATAAAAAAAATCCGGACAAGTGCGTCCACTTTGTAATTATTAAAAAAGGCGTTTTGTAAAGAACATATTCAGCTACTTATATACTCACATACGTTTATATAATTTCAGTTAACTAAAACCGTACGTATAGTATGGATTTATGTAGCTACTCAACTAATAAATTCAGTACTTCACTGCTAGCTACGATCGTATAAAGAATAATCGGCTTTCATTAGGAGTCGGTGCTGATTTCTCTGAGGAAGCGATCAGCTCGGCTTACGGCTTCGAAAGAGGTTTAAAAAGAGGTTTTTCAGTTTTGCCTTGAAAGCGAAGTTATAGGTGTGCTCTTTTTATTTTTTGTCTCACCGAAATGAACTAAAACTTCAATGTTTTAAAAAATGAATATTATTTTCAAAAGGTTCTTTGCTCATGATTATTATGAATATTACCTATCTATATTTCATTTTAAAAGGTTTAAATGTTCCAGTCTGGGAAACTCGTTTCATAAAACCTTCGTTTCCTATAATATTGGCGGTATATAAGTATAATAACCTCAGGATTACCACATATAACAATGGATTTTAAAATATAGTTTCAGTGATTAGCCCCAGCCTTTTTGTATGCAGCTCGTAACTTCAAACGCTTGTTTTCTAAAAAGACTGTATTGCTTATCTCTGAAATTAGCCTACTACTTCTTGACAACGAAAATAATATAGTATTCGTCATAATTAGGACTATATAACCAATTTAAATATATTCCTGCATTCAGTAATGTTTCATAACTGGATGGCATTCAAACTTACTTCCATCCTATCTACTTTACTAATAATTAATTATCATAATCGTCACGACTAACTAATACTACCTACCTGTTTTCCTTTCCTAATTTTATTAATGTCGAACATACTGGTAACTTCTCAAACGAATTTCGGTCTAACGGAAGCGGGACTCACAAAAGGTTAGTGAACAAAGACACAAAGGTATGAAGCCTCAAGAGTCGAGCACGGGTCTTTTCCGACCCTTTGTAAATAGAAGTCTAAAGTAAAAACTTTTTTGGCGACCGACTTTCTATTACTGCGGAATATTGATGGTATATTTCGTAGTCTTACATTATTTTATTGTTAGCACATTGCACTTTAAAACTTCTTTACAATATATTTCATAATAATCAAAGAAATTAGACTTCATTCAATGATAGCGTTAGTTCCGATATTTAATTCCGCGGAATAATCGGAACTGCAGTTATTTTTTATTTTAGCTAATGCATGAAACAAAATACAAAAAAAAAATCAGCCCATGGCCTGACAGACTCTCAGGTGCCTGCAAGGGGGTCTAAAAAGGCCTCTCGAACAATATTGCTAGAACAGATGTTGTAAAAATATTGAATTGCACAGACAGAACCTTGTAGTTCCAATATTTTTTGCTGAAAACTAGTTATAATCTGCTGTAGATTCGAGAAATGAATTGCATATAGTAATATTAGCAGCCAGCATTCATATTTGTAGCGGCCGTTTTAGGCTCCGTGATCAAAAAATATTTTAAAAAGATTTTTTCTGCTATCGTGCAATTCAATATTGTTACAACCTCGGTTTCTGTACTGCTTCAATAATTTATAAACTCCTTTATTATTATAAACAGCAGTTTTTATAACATTCGTCATCATCATCAGCCATTTTATTTATTTATTTTTTTTAATAAATAAATAAACATTCGTCATCATCATCAGCCATTTTGAGTCCACTACTGGACATAGGCCCAGAGCGCGCCACTCCTTTCGATTTTCAGCCACCCGCATCTAGCCCAGTCCGACTACCTTTTTATGGTCGTCAGTCCATCGTGCTGGAGGGCGTCCCACACTACGCTTGCCCAGACGCGGTCTCCACTCTAACACTCGTCTGCTCCATCGACCGTCCGTTCTTCGGCAGACGTGACCGGCCCATTGCCACTTCAACTTGCTAATTCGTTGAGCTATGTCGGTTACTTTGGTTCTTTGTCGGATAATCTCATTTCGGATTTTATCCTTCAAAGAAACCCCGAGCATAACTCGTTCCATAGCTCGCTGAGTGACTTTGATATCATCCATAATTGAAAAAAAATACACTATAGGTAACGGGTTTTCTAAAAATAAATATAACATTCTGTTTTATTATAGGTACATTTTATTCATTCCAATTAATAATCTCTAAAAGACTACGTCTTTTACATATCATCATCTAATGGACACAGATCGTTTGATTTAATAAAAAAACATTATTAAAATTATTACTCAAACTTAATAAAATTAAGATGAGTACCTATTTACACTAAATAACATGCATGGCATTATTACCTAAGCTTATATTACTGGTAATGATATGTAGATATTTAATGATATTTACAAGTAAAGCGTGAAAATTCTAAATAGGCATATTACCTATTAGGTAATCGTTATTATCTCAAATTTCGGTACCCTAGGTACCTTCTCTAAACTATGTATTTTTATTATTTACCAATTTTACCATATACTGGAAATATTTTTATATGAAATACCTATATAATAACTATATAATATTTTAGTATTAAGTGTGAATATCAGTGAATTTTAAATTAAACCTACTTATACAGGTTTCGGTATTATCTTGTATTCTTAAGATAAATACTTACCTATTCATGTAAATTAAAAGTAATAAACACAAACTTAATGAACAAAAAGTAATAAAGGCAGACATTCGTATTCATTAAAAACCTTTTACAATACACATTACCGGTTTGTACCTTTATTTACTCGTTCTGTAGTTAGTATTTGAGTATATTCGGCTGGTAAAATATTTACACAGCCTGTGATTACTGCGAACTTAGTATGCTGTGTTTATATAAACGATAGAAAATCGTATAAAATATCATCAAATAATCTAACGAACCGTCTTTGATATTTTAAGGACTAGCAATTTGGAATTTTTGAAATTAATGAAAATTGTGATGATTAAAAAAAATGTGATCATACGGAAAATGTAATATATTTAATTTAAAAACAATAAGCTACGTTATAATTGAACTTTTATCGCATAAAACTTGGACTTGATTTTCTGCTTGTGAAAAAGTTCCGCGAAGCAAAGCTCTTTCTACCGTCACATAGTTTTTTTTTGCAAAACATCGTCGATTTGTGAAATGTCGAAGAGTTTTCTAAAGGGATACATTTTCCAATTCGCTAAGGCAAATACGCGGCTTTAGGATTTTTTTTCTTTAGCACTTTAAGTTTGTACCTGGTGTAAGTAGGTACCTAACAATAAAATATTTGTGATTAGGTATAGAGTATTCTTACGCAATGGTATGGTAGGTATGTATGTTAATTGATTGATATGTATATATTTTTTCTCATAAATATTCTCTTAGCAATTAAGAACAGTTATTCTTGTGCACGACTGAACCCTGCCTATATTTTGTAAGTAAATACATACATAAGTAAATAAGTAATTTCAAATATTGTGTGACAAATAAAATTATCATTATTTATTATCCATCTACTAAGAAATGTGTCTTGAAAAAAAAAAGTGTTTTGCTAGAATTGAGTAAAAGAATTACCCTCGATTATGACGAACTTCCAAGTCGTTATTCACTTCAAGTGTCAAAAGATATAAAGAATGAGAAACTAGCCCCTTTTCTTGTAAACGCTTTCTATTTAGTTGCGAAGATGAAAAGATTTTTGACAATCATATCACTAATCGAATACGAATTGGAACGTTTTGGAACATATTTTTTATCTAATATTTGATGGTATACCTATTTTTTTGTCTTATAAGCAATCACAGAATGTTCTTAGCCAAAAACGAATTAAAAATATATTTACAATAAAATACTTACATAAAACATAATAGTAGGTACTAATTAACAACTCATAAATATAAATTCGACATAATATCTCAAAAAAAATATTAACTGCCAACAACATTATGAGATTACATCTTGTATATTAAAATTTGAGCAAAATATTTTTGCAATAGGTAAGTAAGTATACAGGAATTATGCAAATTGCATTATGATGATACAGAATAACTATAATAATAGTTTCAAACCTATACATGTTTTTTACATACAGACTCTATTTAAAATTCATCAAAGTATTTGGCAACGATACCTAATATTTACGTAATTTTGACTGGAATGAACACCTATTCAAAATAAGTTTCTAATCAATTTAACAGTGGACGAAAATAGAATACCTATGAGATTACACTTATGATACAAATAAATAGTTTCATGTTCATAACCGAGGAACTGCAACATCCACCTGCAATGACCTGCATTCATAACCTACTTACAGCTCACTGATTTATTGCACCAGACAACATGATACACATATAATTATTAGCAATCTCACTTCCACTTAATGTGAGCTAAATATTAAATTCTTTCTTCTCTGAAACCTATTAAATAATTTACGTTGGAACTAAACTGCTATACGTATATGCTAAGTGCAGGAAGCTGACAATACCGATTAAAATCAAGCTGTGGTGGTTATTCGTCGATGAACCGGACATACATTCCTGCCCTCTGTATTCGAGGCAAAAATTCTGTAAACAAAGAAACAACCTGAAATAAGATCGCATCACTTCAAGCAATATAGCAAATAAAAGTTTGGTTTGAATTGAGCGTTCACGTCATATAAAACAGTTTCCGCGTCACGAGTCAACTCAAAGGAGCCTCCTAACAGCATTCTATTCAATTGCGCGTGGTCTTGAAAAGTTGTAATCTTTTTTCAAATAAATAATAAAGTTTGTAAAAGCTAGCGAGTCTTTTTTTCTTTCAAAGGATTTTCCTGTGTAATATAATATGATGCAGCTAATGGATATTGCATCTACTACCTATTAAGGTGAACGCTTCGGTTGATCAGGGAAATTCAAATTTTATTATGTTTTTTGCTAATTGCAGCTCAACCTGTTTGATAATTTGGTTGTCCCGTTTCATGAAAGGCAACCTAAACAAAAAACATAAAATTTCTACTTTGGAAATGAATCGAAATCGAACAATGACGCTAACCTTTATAATATTAGATGCCATCCGCTTCAGGAATTTACTGGTGAACAACGCGGTTTCATCACCGCAAGACCTCTGCACTGTCTGCTCGGAGCACACAAGGTATTCTTGGAATGAACTGAAAAACAAACATACATAAAATGTTATACTTTATCTAAATACTGATATATCAACGCATAGCTCAAACACCGGGACGTACCGGGTGAAATTTGACTAACTTATAGGCTATAACTTTTATCAGATCAGTCAATCACCTTTTACTTTTAATATATATATTAAGATAGCTGTTCCGCGCGGTTTCACTCGCGTTCCCGGGATAAAAAGTAGCCTATAACCTTCGGGAATAATGTAGCTTCCGATTAGTGAAATAATTTTTCAAATCGGTTTAGTAGTTTCGGAGCCTATTCAATGCAAACAAACAAACAAACAATCAAATCTTTCCTCTTTATAATATTAGTATAGATAATACGATACCACAGAGTAATAATATACTACATACACTAACAATATCAACTCGAACTCTACAAAGTGGAATTAACTGGTACATTTCACTCTATCTGTTTAAGTTTAGCTTGCAGTTCAGCTAACTACGCAATTTCGAAGAAATTGTAACTTTACGAAACATGAACAGAGAACTTGCCCATAAATTAACAAATTGCCTACTCTCTTAAATAAACATGATGACTGATGAGATATACTGTTAGTATATATTTCTAGAAGATGTCGACCGATTGTTAGTATTTTAAGCTAACTAAGTTTAACGAGATATGACAAAAAATAATTTACGAAGTATAAACAAATGAACGACAAATGTTTCAAATAGTATACCCATGAAATTAATAAGTACCTACTGTTGTACTCATTGTGTCATTTGAGTGACAAAGTCATAAAATAAAGAGAAAAGAAACACTGGTCATCGAAAATGTTGACACCACCGAATCGATAATTATTAACTGCTCCAACGCCCAAACTTTCACAGCAGTATCGAATTACCATAACCTAAGCTATGCTACGTTTAAATTGATGGTCATTTTTATAACAAAAATATTGTTTCAAATAGTGTCACAGAAGACTGTACTGTTAGTGCTATAGTTTTCCAACTGGAAATAGCGTTGTTTTTGTTTATCTTTTCATTGTGTCTCTGCGAGGGCAGCGATGTATAAATCCTGTGATAGTGTTGGAATATTTTTAACTAGAAAACACTGACAAGGTTTACTAGCATAGCCAATGAAAAAGTAATTTCAGATACTTCCTTTTTTACAAAGGTGACTGTTGTATATTCACAGGCTATATTGTGAATGTGAATAAAAAAGTTAGCTCATGAAGGTTATTCAGTGTGCTGTGAAAGCGTTGGCACTTTGAAAGCTTTAGACATTTGTTTGCCGAGTTTGTACTTCGACTACCTACACTTATCTTGGAAATACACGTAAACATATATTGGCTCTATTGAATTCAGATATCATACCAATACTAAACGTAAAAACGCAAGCAAAATACCGTACAAGAAGAGGCGTGGATAACGAAGTCATTAACTCTCCAAAAGACTTAAGAACTTCAACGTTAATCCAATAGAAATTCAAGCTGAATCTTAATCAGCCTTTTAATGGTACGGAGGGTGCAAAAAATGCTATTTGAATAGTATCAGCTAATGCGGAGAAAAATTTGGCAGTCTATAAAATTAATGAATTGCCGATTAATTCAGTTGCTTCAAAAAAAAATTATAGAACGTCTAGGAATTCAATATAATAAATATTTATCATTTATATTGGCAAACGATAACAATATATTTTCGCCGAAAAATCTTGAGAAAATATATTTTCAATTTACATGTAAATTCTATAGATACCTTGATATTAATATCAATCAAAATCACGCCCCGGACAAGTAATTAGTTGAAAGATCTGAGGGGCACCAGTTCGATTTGTTGAATATTTTATTAAGGCGGACTAACTATTCAATATTCAAGACTACCCGACTCTTTGGAGTACCAACTCCCTAGGATTTCTCTTGATAACTTCCATGACAGTTTAATTTGCGAAACTGAAATTGAGTGACGCCATTCTTTAGAAGTTACCCTTCCGGTCGATATTTCTTTCAATTATGGGTCATTGTTTCAAACTTAAATTTAAATAAATCTCGTATTCTAAATTAATTTAAGTAGTACATCATACCTGTAGTAAAAAAACGTGAGATTTCTAAAAAGACATAATCTCACCATGGATGTGAGAACCTACATTTGTAGCATAACAAGTCTATTCGCAGAAATCTTAATTGCAATTTATGCAATGACATAATGCACTAGTCTTGTAGGTAGAGACATAATATAAATTTTAATTTGAAATGAGTCCTACTTTTTACATACAGGAAATTATAGTTTTATAAGAGTAAAGTCAAGTCTCTCTTAAAGTCTTGCCAAATTCATTAAGATTACTAAAGAAAATATTATTCTCTACTCACCAACAAACCGTCCTCAGATAATCCTCGTGAGTGACAACAGGATTGCTTTGATCAGTATCGTACTGATCACTTTTATGATGGTTACTAATTGAAGTGAGGGTCACTTCGTAGCGCTTGCTGCAGGTCTCATACTCTGAGCGCACATTCTTAACACAGTCGGCATGTCTTAAATATTCATCCTGGTATTTGCCACGAGTGCACAGCTCCTGGACTACATCTGTGATACCAGCGTAGATTCGACGGAAAACAACTTGCTCCTGCTTCTCCATACAAATGTTTGTGTAATTATCAATGCATTTTATACCCGCACGGAGTTCTCTGTATAAAAAAATAGTTTTTTAATTAATTTAAAGCCAATTTTACTAGTAAAAAAACATATATACTCCCTCAACTATTGACAGAAAATGCAAATCTAATTATACCTATATACTTAATTTGAAGTTGTAGAAGCCGCGGCAAAACAGCTCATTGGCAATTCAGAAGCTCCATGAAACGCTGAGTGAAGTTAGTCAGTCGGACAACTAGTTTCAAATTGCTATTTACCGCAAACAAGAGCACTAAATTAAGATGAGCTAACTGTGTGCCGACCGTGCCGTTCCCGCGTCAGAAGTTACCCTAGCTGACGCCGAGGTCTCGCGAAGTCTTTTACAAAACTTGGCCACTTTTAAAGTTCTTGCCGGAACGTAAATGAGAGAGCGCTAGATCGCCTGGCCTTGATACTCCTGAACTTTAAAGACTTTAAAATAGTTAAATTATTATCGAAACAATATACTTAGAATGAATCTCTATCTATACTAATTCGTAATTTCTAGTTATATTTGTACTTGATTTCACTGAATTAAATAAATAATTTCTGCAATAGGAGCATCTAAATAAGGTAGGTACTTACACACAACTTTTGTCAAGTTCTTCACGCGTGAGAGCAAAAGATATTTCTGGTGAGCTGAGGACCGGGAGTGCCATCGAGCACCTCTGTAAGAGGTCCTCTTCTTTATTGCAGTGTTCTTTGATTGCATCTGTTGACAAAAATATAACTGAGCGTCAGCCGCTGCAGAAACTATTTCTTGTGAAAACAATAATTGGTTAATTTGCCTCAGATTAATAAATTGGTGCTGATTCTGTTTTTTACAATCTAAAACAATATAATCTCACTATAATTTTCTACCTAAAAACTTAGTTTTGTCAAATTATTCCGACTGCTAGTTTCTACGTGAATTTGAGCGCCGATTAGTAATCGTTAGCATTATGCAAGAGTACCTAATGGGTCTACTCTGACTGAAGTCTCATGTTATTCTGGTAGATATAGGCCTCTCATTAGCTCAGATCGCAGCTGACGAAGCCTGTAAAAGTACACAACACACTACACAAAACCGATTATGCTACCGTCCTCGAAGGCGAGAACCGCCGCGACGTCCCACTCAGTGTCGTCCCGTTCAAGCGGCCCGAGCTGTCATTAGCAATGAAATGAAATGAAATATTATTTTATTCAAATAGAGGTTCACAGGCACTAATGAATTGTCAGACTCTAATGCACGGTTCGGAAGGTAGCTTTTGCTGAGAAGAGCCGGCAATAACCGCCCCCAATTAGTCGTAACTCGTACTAAGTCCTCTCCTTCCCCCGGTAACGCCCTGAGCGAGGTTCGTACCCCACTCGGGGGTGCCCTCAGGCGTGGTTACCTAAATGTTACCCGGCTGATGAGAGCCCTCTGCGCTCGCCGATTGTTCCGGTAAGGTTGGAGCAGCCATCAGAGGCTACCAACTTTAGTCCGTTCAAAAAAAAAAATATAGGTCTCTTCTGAAGAAGTTCCTTGTCATCCAGCCCAGTCTAGCGAGAAAACTATTCCAAATTTGATTTTTGGATAAAGAACCGAACAAGCAATGGGACATCAATTTATCATATCTTCTTAATTTTGTTAGAAAAAGATTATAGGTAATGTAGGTAAAATGCACCACCCGCTGGCGTATAAGTATGTGCCATAATTATATTCAGTACAATATTATTGCCCTGCTAGACCATACTGGACTAATGACATAGGTACTTTGTTTAGGATAGAATGAATTGATATTCATTCTATTTTCATTGATATGAATGACATATAATTTGACGTTGTCAATCAGGTGGTATGAAAACTATTATTATTTATACTATTTGTTCTAACTTGCAAAGTGCAAAGTTCATAGTTCTAGGACAAAATTCTAGGTCATAGTTCGTCAATTAGGTAAAACCATAATATATAAACATAATAAAGTTTCAAACGACGCGGACGGCAACGAGAGTCGAAACCTACCTACATCCTTCTTGAAGGTTGAAAGCTCTGGGAATTTCAAGCCCACTCAACATGCCAGATCTTCTTTGAACTGAACATCGATATACTTCAAGCATCAGATCCATTCTTTAGTAACGAAAAATTTGTATTGTTTTAAATTTTAAGATATTTAGTAAAATGTCAAGAAAATATTGATATCCTTTCATGTAACATAATAGAAAAAAAATATAGATACTTTACATAGTTGTCCTACCTAATACCACAGTGTAACTATATTCTCCCTACTGTAGTGATATTTAAGTTGTGCTAATACCTACCTAAAACATAATAATATTACCTAATACTACTCGATATAGATAAATGTCATCGCTCAGATCCATCGAACATAGATTTTAATTTCAAACTAGGTCAAGGAATAACTAGTAGAGGAAATTTAGTCTAATCTTATGGTCAAGGTGAGCATTCTTTGAATAAGGTATAGAATGTGCTTGCGTTTTCAATAAAAGCAGATTGTTTACTGAAGTACCTACCTAATTTGAATTCAAGTGCAATTTTTTTTTTTTATTAATATAAACAATATAGGTACCTACGAGATACAGGTAAAAATATAGTCATCAGGTTTTTTAGCTGTTCCCTTACCCTGTTCTAAGAAAAAGTTTTAAAAGAAGTTAAATCATATTCAGCACTCGGTATTTATTATTATTATTATTTAAAACCCTCAAATGCTCCCATTTTTTGGAAGAATAAAACAATTTGCAAGGATAATGTCAATTCTTATAACAACGAAGTTAATCTGTAAAAAAACATTAATCACCAGCAGAAATAACCAGCAGCTTATTAAAATGAATAACAAATGTATCATTCTGAATGAACATGAAAAACTAAATAGATAATCGTAATAGTTTTTTTTTAAAAGCGTGTTATATGTCAAACATTTTTTTAAATATCAAATACGGTCCAGTATCAAGACGTCATTGTTAACTACATACCTATATACTATGGATGATGTAATTACAATGTGTGTATCTATTATATGGATTATGAATGCCGATTCATATAAAATCATTATCTACTACTTATGCTGTGCGATATTGCGCATGGGCACGTCATCCGCGCTTGATCGTGTTTCACGTGGCACGCACGCGCATTCATGTTTCTCCACATGCGATTCGAAAATGTTATCTGCGTCAAGACAAATCTGAAGACCGACTGCTGCACTTAAATAAATTATATAGTTTTTTCTTACGCAATCGCTTGTCTACGTGTTCATTGGACATGACCTAGTGGTGCATAAAAAAATACGCGACACTGCGATCTCATAATGTTTTTTTTTATGTACCAACCTATTCTACTACCGTGCTTCTCTCATCATTCCTCAATTTGGTACAATTCAAATTAACACGGACCATCATCATGTCTATCATTAGATGGGTTTCATTAAACATTGTTCAAAAATGATGATAAGATAGTTACTTACTACGCGTGTAGATAATATAGACCGACATATTTACATGAAGATTAATTCTACAGCATCTTGGCAATGGCCTCTAAAGTGGTCTGACTGATATCGTGTGTGTCCTGCTAAACAGGTAGTTATTTTTAACAGTGCCGTTCTAAGAACCGTGCATTCCGATGAGGTGGTGGGGAGCCGAGCCCACGACGTTCCACACTGCCATTGGCCAGCGAAGATCGTACGATGTTTTTCCAAGTGTGCGTCACATGTTTAAACACATCGCACTCTCACTCAATCGAAGCATAATCGTGGACCAATTTAAGAAACATCGGACCAGAGCGCCACCAATTGACTGATTGAATTGACCTGATGCCTTAGGAAGTCGTTTTTGCCTTGACATAATGATGTTTCTACTTTGTTTTGATTACAGTACATGCTATTGTTTATGTAAGCAAACAAACCTGTCACGTCAATATTGTAATCGAAGCAATTTTTGTAATATTGTAGGTATAGTGTATTTATGATTATTATCCATAAATTGGTTTTAGTGACAAGTCTATGTCCAACTAATTAAACTTCCTTAAACTTAAGTGATTCCAAACCGCTCCTTTGCCTAATTTCAAGTAGAATATTCGAGAAGGTAGATAGAGATAAGCAAGGGAATTAATTAGGTATTGTATAGATAACTATGTTAAAATGTCAATTCATTATTCTGTTTGAAATAATCGTCTTTCAAGTCAGTGAATGACTTCATTTTCTATTCTTCATGCTAGATCGCATCCATATCACCATCCATTCACTTTATCGGTGCACCTCACCGGTTCCTTTAAGTTTCCAGTCTTCTTCTTTGTTAGGCTCTGCCTCAGATTAAAAAAACAATACTACTGACCAAATTTTGTACTTTTAATAATTGCCTTAGATTATTTTCTAACTATTTATGGATTTGATCGCTCAACAGTTTTGTTCCCTCCATAATCTTTACATTGAAACCTTGGTTTATGTTTGTAATAAGGTTTCCAAGTCTATGGATTCTTTTCCATCACAACGGACACAACACGACAAAAAGTGTTTGTCTTTTTATTCCAAAAGCACATTTTTCTTTTTATAATTTACAAATAGTTTCTAACTATGTTTCGATATTGTAGTTTTTTTTCATATTTTCCCCGAATAAAAAAGTAAGAATGTTATGTTATTCCTGAATATGATCTACCTATGTGGTTAATCCATCAAGTAATAAATTGCAATTGCTCAAAAATTGCAATGGGTGAGTTTTGGTGATTGTTTCTGGTAGGTTACCTACTCACCTATTTTGATTATTCTCGCATAAAATACGGATTATGCGACATGGACTACGATTAATAAAACCTTTTTTATTAATAAACCGTACAGACAAACACACATTAAATAAGTTGTGTGTAATAAATAATAGGTATGCTTCGTGCTAGTCAGGCATTTAGGGTTAACTTTAGCGCTTTTATAAAGGTTATCGGTTCTTTATTATTTAAACGCATGAACTTTGACGATAGCCTTAAGCAATTTATCATTAAGTAAGTAACAATCATTGTTAATATTCAAGTTTATAATCTAGTGAAAGCAAATCGCAGACAGAAGATTATATTGATACTGAATAATTTAAACTGAAGGCTTTTTTATCATCAAATATGTAGGTATTACATTGACAACATAATACCTATATTATGTTACTTCAGTGATCTAGACTTTGAACTTTTTGAAACTTTGAATTTTATAGTTTATGTATGTTTGTGTTGATTTTTCCACGCCGTAATAGTAAAATTAATTAGATGAAATTTGGAACATAAGTAGAGGTCATAAACCACGCTAAGCTTAGGTATATTAACTGGAACACGGTTAAAGCTACGGGACAGAAACCAGCCATATTTTTTCAAGGAAATTTCCTACCTAACATGACGTAACAGAAAGATAAATGTGGCAAATCGTGTGCGTAGACTTACTATAGCCATATCTGCTGATAACATGTAGTATCTATATCTAATCTATATTTTTTGCAACAATATGATTGTTATTTAGACTGCAGATAAAATAAATCGAATCAACTTTCTCATAAAGAATGGATGTAATAAATATGTCATGAATTATCTCATATGAGAATAAAACTAGGCATGAAATTGAATAAGTCTAACAGTTGATTGGGAGTTCGATAACTGTCACAAATAAACACAAAAGAAACAATAAAGGACAGGCAAAATAATTTAGAATATGAAACTTTTAATATTATTTTTTTCTCATATCCACCAAATTCATTGATATATCATCGCCGATTTTGTGATGTTTCAAAGGACAGACGACTCATATAACGACTATAATATGAAAACTATCCTTTGGTAATCAATGCCGTCAGTCGTGCCAGTCCCGGGTGCCTTTGTAAAGCACGGTGGAGCAAATCGACCATTTCACTGATGTCTCAGCAACGACGTCAGGTCATTTGTCATCGTACTCAGATGGGATAACTTTTTGTCCGTGTGGCTGACTTCATCCCAACTTTTGTAAAGAAATCGCCCCTTATTATCACACCCACACTAATGTGTTCCTCTGTTAAGCTAATGGTGTAATTCGTTCGTATAAACTCTCATATTTTTTCTGCTAATCATTTGTCTTGTACACATACCCTAACTAAGGGTACATTAGTACTGAAATACGTGGTAATTATCAACTTTTTTCTCAAAGGAGGTTTTGTAAAAACTATTTCTATTGCGAGTTATTTGAACGAAGTAAAGTAACTAGATACCTGCAGTTGCCAACATTAATTCACCCACTAAAACCGTTTGTTTGAAAGTGAGAATACCTAGTGATTCAAAGTTATTATTTTATTTATATATCAGATTTGCACGTAAAATGTTTAAGCCAGCCTCTTGTGGGCAATAAATTTGGATAAAACAATTTCATCTGACTGGAATCGCACCCCAAACTATGCGGCTTACCTCATAAATCCCGATTAGCCTTCGGGTGAAAGAATGAATCAATAGATTACATCCCGCTGTAATATTTGTTGTGCAAATAACAGAACTGAAATATCATAATTAACAAATGACATTGCGCATGAGTCTCTGTAAAAATAATCTTCGTAGAAAATTCATGAAAGTCGTATGTCCATATTTAATTAATGATAATATTGTAGTTACACATACTTGAATAGGTACCAACTTAATTTTTTGATGTCCATGAAACAAATATTAGGAACTGACACATGTTATCTCTATTATAATATTTTTAAGGCGATGATAGCTGTTACGAGTGACGTCAGATGCCGCGACGAAGGTTGTTCAAATCATACAATGAGCTTGAGCTTTCGCTGAAAGAAATCATTGTGAGGAAACCATAGCACGGTGGTAGGGCACTTTATAGTACCCGTCTTATTTCATATACAGACTGAGTTGTTAATGTTTTACGATCAATTACACTATTAACTTAACTAGGGCTCTTTTAAGTGTAGAGTTATTTTTTAATACTGATATACTTGGCTATTGATATTAAATAAAAATATATTATATTTATATAACTCGCTTGGCAAAATAACTAAATTGACGCTTTATTTAGAATTGTCTGTCAATCATCGAAAGTGTGTAACATTTGATAGGTCATTTATCAACACATTAACACCAGTTAATAAAATTTAACAAAATGCATAAAAGCCAGTCAGCCTGTAGTTTGTGGCCCTAACTCGTACCTACTTTAATGTTTGTGTTCAAATCATGGAAATGTTGATCATTCGTCCTATATATTTTATTATACATGGTGGAAATTTGAGACGGGTCAGTAAGGGCAACTAACTACCTTAAGGGTTGAAGCCACGCGAATATGGTCTTAGGAGACCATCTCTTATTTTTTGAGTTATTACTATCGGATTTTGAAAACAATGTACAGTCTACAGCGGGAAATATCTAGCAGTTTATAATATGTACATAATTTACTATTAATAAACCTCATAAATAATTTATCAATTTGTAATTACGATTATTAACTAGACCACCTTCCGGTGCCAAATAATATGCCGGATGCGCTCCAGCTACTGCACTTGAGAGCCAGTTCTCTTCCACCTTAAGCCACATCATTTATTTACTATTTCATTTGCCACACATCTACCTATAAATATCTATTTTATGTAATTAATTATAATGCTCAAGATGTTCTATTTTATCAAATCAAATTAATTATATCAAATCCTACTAATATTATAAACGTGAAAGTTTGTATGTATGTATGTTTGTTGCTCTTTCACGCCACAACTACTGAACGGATTTGGATGAAACTTGGCACATAGATAGATCATACCCTGGAATAACATATAGGCTACTTTTTACCCCGGGGACGCGGGTGAAACCGCGGGGGACAGCTAGTTAATTATAATGCTCAAGATGTTAGAAAAATAATAATACCTTGTTCTTACTAATCTACAATCGTTAAGTATTAGTTGCGATAACGATGCAATTCTGTAATTTAAAGTTCCGATTGTGTGTATAGTTTAATAATGCATCGCTTCAAATGGGTCATCATCGATATTCATCAGAGCTATTGAATCGAATAGGGCATAATTGCACGCTCCGACGTAGGTACAGTACAGTAGCGGAAAAAAATGTTCAATTTTATATTTTGTAAATACACTTTGAAATACCAGCAATTCATTGTTCCCGTTCGATTTTAAACTTTATAGCTTTATATTTAAAAATCATGACATGTAATTGTACTATGATGTAATGCATCAAGTATTTCGTGACTATTGACATGGTTAATGACTTTGAATGTTAATCCTACATACCTATACATGTAATGAGCTGCTTTGTCATGAAAATAATTGACAAAATTCATAATTTCTTTATTTATGAAACAAACTATGCGGCTTTTATCTTAGCTTAGGGTAAACTTCGACTAACTTTAAAAAGCCTATCACAGTACAAGTTAAGCAAGCGTTTAATTAGATTGT
This sequence comes from Tethea ocularis, assembly GCA_963555595.1. Taxonomy (NCBI): domain Eukaryota; kingdom Metazoa; phylum Arthropoda; class Insecta; order Lepidoptera; family Drepanidae; genus Tethea; species Tethea ocularis. The sequence continues at coordinate 6,838,462 of OY741966.1, forward strand.
AACCTTTTCTTGGTGTCCTACTCCTTACATTCTTGGGTTTCGGAATGAAGCAAGTGACGGACAATACGGAAACCACAACAGCTCGCTCGACCGCTATCTAATATCTACTTACCCATAGCTTCACATAAGACCACCAAGTTGGTATTTCAGCTCCTTATACAGTGAACTTAACTTAGATGAAAAGTATCAATTATGACCACCGTTAAAAAAATAAGCATTTGTGTGCATGAACATGTCTGTTTGTTCTGAATCAAGTGTAATTATCTATATAAGTATGTATTTACAAAAAAAAAGTAGTATTAGGTATGTAGTATATATCAGTAATCTGGAGTTCATAGTACAAGCTCTGCTTAGTTTGGGATCAGCTAACCATGTGTGAAGAAAGTCCGAGGATATTTATTTATTTGTTTATTAATCGGTTCGCAAATAGTAAACTAAAAAAAAGAAAATAGGTATTTTTACATGCGTTATTTGTAACGTAAAGTGCTTGCCTCCATGAATATTTTTTGCCACAAATGTATCAATGAGAGCAATACAAGCGTCATAATTAGCGTGGGCGACCGGACTGACGCCAGAAGACGCCACGCCTCGAGTTATAAACAACATTGAAAAAATTCTGTGGACGTTAGATTCGACGTGTTCGTGTCACGATTATTCTATAAATAAAAATAATTTGCCTTTTTTACGAGAGGATTAATCTTACTAGACATTGAATAAAACTTCCAATAGCTTGGTCCTTTACCTAATGGAACCGATTTATATTAACATGTTTTATATATTATATCGATATTTTTAATGCTTTTTAAAACAAAAATAAATTCGTTCTTGCACTTAGGCAATTCTAAATCATCCAAGCACCTCAGCTCTCCAACGAAAATGATCGCAAAGACAATTCATTGCAAATTTACTAACAAAATAAGTACCTACCAACCTAAGTTGGTACATGGCATGTTGCATTTGGTGCGTGAATAATTTTATTCGTGGAAAATTACAATAATTATGTTTTGGTACTGTAACTTTATGTTACCTGTCTTGATATTTTTTTATCAAACATGCAGTCTCATACACAATAACCTAGACCTACATAATATCTGCATGTTTTTTATCTCTGTTTTGATGATTCCCGTTGTTGTTTGTCCGCTTCGTTATGTTTGAAGTTGGAACGTCTCCAAAACCGCCCATTTTATAACACGTAGGTAGGTGCATAAAATAATACTACCAATCCACCAATTTACGCGCATGTTTTAAAGCATTTTTCTATTCTATCTATATAGATCTATATAGATCTATTATCCACTGATATTAAAGCATTCGAAACAAGTAAATAGTTTAATAGGCATTTACCTAGATAATAATTATACACATTATAATAAAAGTGTAGGTATTTTTATTTCAAAAAACAAAACCGTGAAATAAAAGATTTTATAAATCCATGAATTAATTATTAATAATAATAACATAGGTACATAGACTCGTTCAGAAGTTACTTCCATAAACTAGGAAACAATAAACATTATTTAATGTAATCCACCTTGAAGTAAACACAGCATAGAACCGATAAACCAATCACTTGTTTTGTTTATTAACATTAATACATAAATGTTTTAATTTATTCTACTTTCAGATTAATGAAAAAAAATATTATTCAGCTTACCGCTTATACCAATTGTGAGCGCGATGAAAACAAATATCTCGCAAACTATTTTCTGCTTATACATTTTCCAGTTAGTTCAGTTGTAAATTAATTGTACACTTTTAATGTTAAAGTTCTTCTTTTTATCTTCGATAAAAATATAACTATATACCTAGAAATGTTATTTTTTTTCATAAAAAATATTGTAACACTAAAATTAATGTTCAAAGTTCACGTAGTTCATTACGAAAACACAAGTTTTGAGGTTATGCGGCACCCACTCTCTAACATTCTTATTTTCGAACTGAGTGATTTGGAGTGATTGGCGTTGGTCTAACTGGCTGGCTGGCTGGACCATGTGGCGGGGATAACAGTGCTGCCAGTTACTGCCACTAAAAGTAGCTAGATTACCCACATAAATAAAATACCAAAAAAGTTGAAGTGTTTTTAGAATCCTTGAATATTTTTGTCCTACAATAAAAATCAAAATGCTAACCAACGAATAAAAATTGAAGTCGCCCCCACTTTATTCTCAATACCTAGTCAGTCGTTGCGTTGCTATTTAATTAACTAATAATAAAGCTGAATTGTTCGTTTGAACGCGCTAATTTCTGGATCTACCAGTCGGAGTCGAAATATTCTTTCACTAATAGGAAGCTACAATATACCCGTAGGTCATAGGCTACTTTTTATTCCGGGAATGTGGGTGAAACCGCGGGAGATAGCCAGTTATTTTATTTAGGAATAATTATTTATAAACCTGTTGCCAAAACCACAGTAACTTAAAATACCATGACTGATTTGGGGCCCCTCAAATAGCTAGTCTGTCGATTTTTCGGCAACAAGGCTGTATGGACTAGAACCTTTTGCCTGCTCTAGGAATTAAAGAAAAATCATTTAATGTCAAAAAAAAAACAAATCAGTCAAGAAAAAAAGTAAATACGACAGAATTAAGATTAAAAATTTAATATATTGCTTTTCAATCAAATTTTATTATAACATTATGATTAAAAAAATGCAGCATTTCTTTTAGTTAATTATTGGTGATCCATAAAATTGACGAGGTTGTACATAACCTAAAATGGCAACAAAGTTTTTAAGAAATATTTTAAAAATAAAACCTTCTAATGTTATTATGAAGCGTTGGGATAGTTCGGATAAACGTGTAACAATCTATGACCCATTTTTAGTTGTAACAAAAAAAAAAGATAAGGAGACTTACTTAGAAGCAGTTAAAAAATTTGAGGGTTATGATACAAGGCGAAGAGGTCACGTCGAGTTTATTTATGCGGCATTAGCAAGAATGAAAGAATTCGGTGTTCAAAAGGACCTGGAAGTATACAAGGCTCTTGTGGATGTATTTCCTAAGGGAAAGTTTATACCAACTAACATATTTCAAGCGGAATTCATGCATTATCCAAAACAACAACAGTGTGCTGTAGATTTATTGGAACAAATGGAAGATAACAGTAATTAGTTTTATAGCCCTGCTGGCTTATAATATTATACCCTTATAATAATTAATTCTTTATTTCTTATTATATTTCTTCGTATTTCATATTTTTGTAAGGATTTATCTAAATAATACTATTTTAATATATACTTACTCCTGACAGAGATAATACCAGATACAGAAATGGAAAATATGCTGTTAAATATATTTGGCCACCGGGGCATTCCTCTTCGCAAGTTCTGGCGCATGATGTATTGGATGCCTAAGTTTAGGAACCTTAGCCCTTGGTACTTGCCAGAACAATTACCAAATGACACCTTAGAGTTGGCCAAACTAGCTATAGAAAGAATAACCTCTGTTGATCCCAGTATGCAGGTTGAAATTTGGCAGGTGAAGAATTTCTTTATCTTTAATAATAAGCATGTTGACAGAATACAACTTTGTACACTGATTGTTGTGTAAACTATGATACATTTCAACTAAAAATAATACTATGATGATCATTTTGATAGCTGTGAAAGTAGCTCCCTAGGGATATTGCAGCTTCAACCATCTTATTGTGAAATATTTGTGCCAAAATTATGTTACTATTTACACTAAAAACATACATTAATACTTTTCTTTTGTCAGACAGAAGAAATTGAAGCATCACTAGACAAAACATGGATTGTATGTGCTCAGAGTCAGACACAGAAAATATTACTATCTGAACAACCACCAGATGAGCCTCTTGTTGTAAAAGGTCCATTTATTGTTTATTTGAGAGATCAAGTTGTATCTTACTTCATTTTACATGGAAAAACAAAAGTTACTCCTGTAGACGATAGGGATCCAGATGGTAAGACATTATTTTTAATGTCATAATAAATAATAATAATAATATATCTTTATTAAACATAAAAGTTACACATTATGAATTTAACTATGTATGTTTGTACCAAAAATAATGCTGCAGTTGCAACTGCTCTCATCGCTAGGCTAGAATATAGCCTGTATTAATGAAAGCAGGCCCATGCTATTAGATTTAAGATTGTACACACGGCCACAGATCAAGCTACACATTTTTATTGCAAAATAGCAAGATGTATTTTGTTATTACAGATGTATCAAATATAGAAAAGCCACCAGGAATACCAGGTTATATTGGGAGCACAAAGTTACCAGCTATACAATGTACAGTACATGAGCAAGATGATGGCACAATTGTGTCTGTGTGTGCTACAGGTATTTTATGTTATTACTAACTGTCTACCCTACACTTTTACTATCACACTCTTGTTTCAGACACATAAAGGGTACCAAAGCATCCTAAGTGATTGTCTACATTATAAAAGGAAATCTTGTCCCAGTAGTTTCGGTGATAACACTTATATATCTGTTAGTTATTCCTCAGTACATTCTTTCATTATAAATAAATATATATATTTTCAGGTACATCTTCTAGAGACTCCCTCCTATCTTGGATAAGGCTTTTAGAAAAACATGGTAATCCAGTGCTATCTAATATACCAGTGATATTCACCCTTATTGCACCACCAAATGAAGTAGCTATCCCAGAAACTCAACCAACTGTGCAAAAGGAGGATGAGGCTGCAAAATCTAACTGATATAGCAAATTTTGTGATTTGTAAATATAAAAATGTCATTGTAGTTTTAATAAGTAGTAAAATTGTTTTATTTATGATGTTATGCCTGAACTGTTTATTACACAAATATAGTTTATTGTACATGCATAAAGCTTTCTTTACAAGCAGTATTTGTATAAATCCTACTTATATATTAATATTGATATCATAAAAACATTTAAGATCCTTCAGGAAGGGAGGTAAAACCACAGGATAGGTTTATATTATTATGTATTGGAATTTACAAGTTCCATGTGGACAGCAAACTGCTCGGTAAAATTATGATATCTAATGATAGCTTTATTGAATATACATTTCACTAAAACATTATTATTAATTCCTTTGCTTATTTTCATGATTCAGCCTCAATGATGTCACTCATTCTATTAACATTTTACACAATACTTATAATAACACATTATACAGTTAAATATAAAGCACTTGAAGACCATAGCACTATTAGATTGGAACACAGATCAACAAGTTGGTGGTAAAACCTTGAGTTTTTAATTATGTCCATTCATAATCCTCATCATCTTCAAAGGATATGGTACCCCACTGTCAAGTGATGTTGTGCCAATCAGCTTGGGGCAGAAGGTATGTCTCATTGTCACTTCGGACAACTGAAACCCCGGCTCCGTAATAGGGTATAACATATGCAGAACCATCAGATGGTCCTACAACCTGTAATGAAACATTTTATTGAAATAGGGTGTAGCTACATCCGATTATCAGACATATATCAGATCTGAGAATAGACAAGACGCTTCAGAAAGAATGCCCATGAATGGTCTAAAAACATTACCTGTGCAGAAATAAGTATAATATCCAACAGATGTCCTAGAAACATGAAGCCCAATGTGCACAGCTTGGCTAATCCAATGCCTGGATAGCCTAAGTAGAATCGGTCCAAGCCAAACATGCCCAAAAACACTGACAGGAGTAAAGCTATCTCCAGAGAATAACCATTCCTGGAAAGATATAACTGGCTTTAACTACTTCTACTTGATATAGATATGTTTAACAAACTCTTCAGAGTTCCCAATGTTGAACATACATATTAGTTAATCTTATGGTTACTAGTTACTTACGTCCATTTACATGGTAACATCCTCGTAAATGTAGAATTGTGTGTCTCATTGCAAACAATACCTTCAGCAGCAATACAATATACTGTAACAAAATTGAACATGCTTATCAAGAGCAGAGAAGACAACATAGAGATCAGACTACATTCATTAGTTACTAAAAGCATACCTGCAGCTTCACCTTCAGATGGTATTTCTTTTCCCTTAACACAACCTTTAAACTGCTGAGTATCTGCATCGATCTGGTCTAGACTAGGATCTGGACAAATATACTGTCCTAAACGTAATTTACTGCAGTCCACTGAAGTAACTATATTATCACCATTAGATTCTTCCGATGCATCTACTCTTAAATAAATTAGCAGTAAACAGATTTGTACACAGCGTAATCGCGTCATTATTCAAAGTTTTGTGATTTATGTTTGGATTGAAACAAAGAGGAATTTTTAAGCGTTAAAAACTTATTTGAATAGAACAGTTAGATTAAACATATTGATTGGGGGTCACAATTTATCTGCTATTAAATACTTAAAATAGATCCACAAACTAAGTAGAGATACTAATGATACAATGTAAAAAATAATTTAACACTAAAAGCTAACAAATGTTTGCAATATGTTGTAAATGTTGTAATCATCAAGATGTAATATACGTCTAACGTCAAGTAGGGATGTGAAAAGATTATCGAGTTATAAAAAAATCGGTTATTATTTTATAATAATCTATTTTAATATAGTAAATAGTCGATTAATAAAAATCAATTTTATTTTTTCTGTCGATTTTTCATCAGACAATAAAAAATCGATTTTATTTTCTCTGTAATTTTTTTACTTCTACAAAAATAAATCTTTTTACCATAGATACTCGCAAAGAGCTTATAACCACTGATGCTCGAACCCGCGATCGTTTTTACTGGTTTATGCATGGATGTATAAAAAAGATTCTTTTTTTATACGTCCATGGGTATATGGTAGTTGTACTACTAATTATCCGTTTCTTTACTAACTGCACCACGCTTATATCTAAAAAGAAATAATAAGTGGCAGTTGATTCTTTGACATTTATTTAAATGCCTTGGAGGAATAAAATGTTGATAACTTATGACCAATAACTGAGCTGCAATTTTCAAAAAACGTGATAAAATTTGAATATAGGCTACTAGCTAATCCCCGCGGTTTCACTCGCGTTCCCGGTTTAAAAAGTAGTTTCACTAATAGGAATGAATATACGGATGAAATACCAGCGTCAATTTTTGAAATAAATTTAATGATTGTAGTTCCAACCGCATGGCCGTAAAACCTGTGTGAGAGACGACCAACAGACACTTGAGTGACAGAAATAGGGCTCCGTTTAGACCATTCGGGTACGGAACCCCAAAAAGAGGCGCTTCGAAGGTTTCGCACACAGGCGCTGGCGGGGGTCGGCGCGGCCCTGATAATAATTACGAAAAATATTAGTGCATTAATTTCTTCTACATAAATAAATTAAAATTCACTGTAGGTCGGTAAATCATTACTCAAAAAGTGCCCTATGGCCCTATTGCAAATTGACAACGTAACTTTTGCTCGTCGAATAAAATTTAAGTGAATCTCGCGTGAACTGCAAATACTTGAATTGATAGAGAGCACTCACCACGGAACCACTCCAATTTTTTGTAAAAGTCACTTTCATGTTTCAGCTCAAATTAATTGCATTTTGCTTGCTACCGGTTATCCGTCAACTCAATTTTAAAACCCGACGTGCGTTTACAAATACTTCAAGTGCACATGCTGTAGATTTGCATTTTATTTATTCACCTGTGGAGGCCCAGCTGTGGAAATGATTTAGATACATACTAATACCAATATTATTTAGGTAACATTCTTGTGTTACCGTAGCATCCTATCCAGTCTCCTTCTTTTAATGAAAGAAATGTAGGTATCCTTCGAATACCGAAATGTAGGTACCCTATTGGATATATACCTAATATTTGATGTGATATTCTATCGTTGTCTTTTTTTTTTTAAAGACAAAAGTTGGTAGCCTCTGACGGCTGCAACAACCTTACCGGACAAAGCGGCGAGCGCAGAGGGCTCTCAGCCCGGTCTACATCTACATCCGGGTAACATCGGCAAATCGTTTTCGTAAACTTCACTTCCGGTTTACACAACTAATAAAAATCATTCATTATAGCGCCATTCAACGTTTAACAAGATCATTTTCGCCGATCATTTTTTAACTCATGAGTAATGTTTTAGGCGCACTCTTTTCGGGAACGATCGATTTTACGAATTTTGCCGATGCTTCATCTAAGTTGTGTCATACTTTTTACCTAGCTTATTATCTGATTGTGTTGAGTCTATGACGTTTTACAAAAACATCTTTGTGTAGGTAGAGTAGTTAGTTTGATCTAGTTAGATGATAAACCCCCCTTCTTTTTGGTTGATTAAACGTTATTATGTAGGTATGTATTTATTACTTCAAAGTTTTTTCAATCTAGGTATCATTATATCTATTTCTAAATACAAAAATAAAGTCTTAACCGTCTGACCTAAGTAACCTAGGTAGTTTCCTACCTACACGTTTTGGTTTACTTTTTCTTGGCACTTGTATCAATTCAATTAATTTGAGTAGATATTTCAGAAAGATATTTTATGTCGGTATTTAGGTGAAATGTTCGCTCAAAAAGGCGACGACGTTACGGAGAGTACCTAAGTACCTAAATTCTCTCAATCTGGCTGGCGGGTGGCGTTAACAACACCGCCCTAATTGCAGCCGAGACTAATGTTCCTCCATTCTGAAAACACGACTTATGTCTGTGTACTCTGAAACACCTGGAACACGCCCCGTCACTTTTGTTCTTGTCTCAACAACCTAATCTAATTTATGTTCTTACATTTTTATGCTTTCTACGTAGCTCTTTTTTTAGTAGGTATAATGAATAATTATGTTTACCTTTATCTACGCAATAAGCTAAGTACCTACCTACTGTAGGTACCTAAGTATCGACGTGATGGTGTATTTTATAACGATATACCTAGGTAAGTATTATCCAAGTCTACAAAATTAATCAACGCCAGAGATGAATGACTGATATGAACGTTTTTTGCTCAATAACTACGAGTATGTAGGAACTCTAATCTTCAACTTAATCAACAGTTTTTAAGTAAGCGAAAAAAAATCTGCGGTAGGTACTACTACTAATCAAATCTAATCTAAATAATTTCATTTTTCAAACAAAATGATGACAGACGAGAAGGTTCATCTATACTGCATCTGAATTCAAGCCACATTCAATTTTTCCATTGCTAGCTCATTAGTGAAGTAGGTGAAACATAACTTCGACGCCAAGTTTTTCTAAACTTTGCATGAACTCATTATACATTCAGATAACTCGCCAACAAACCATTGCATGGATTTCAGTTAGCATCCGGACAGCGGAGCGCTACTAACGAATCAACTTCTGGAACTTGATCGGCTGGAACAGCGTGGAACTCATTGAATAAAATCGGTCAAGTATAGTAAGTTTTGCTTTAGGTACTTACAAAAAAGATTAGGTAATATACCGGGTGTAAGGGACGCGTAACGAAAACTTTGTGAAGTTTACACTGAATGCCTTTAACAACTTTATAAAAATCAATTACCTATTCAGAAGTCATGGGTTACACATATCGCTATTTCTAAGCGCGCAATGTACGTTACAGCAACGCCATCACACACAACACGTGCAGTCTTATGTCTAAAAAAATAAACTGCAGTTTTATGTCTAAATTAGTAGTTATAATTGATTTACATCCGGTATGTATTACTTGTAGGTACATAATTATCATCATTAGTATTTTTCATCTAGGTTTTGAATACGACAATATGAGATTGAGAACTGAGTGTAAGCTAAAGAGGAAATAACTGCGCCCTTTGTGTGGCACTTCCTGTCAGAGCCACCATCAGACAAGTCAAAATTTGTCACCAAATCTCAGATAGTATTTTATCAGTTTCTGGTTCAAAAGTGGATGAAATCGTTTCTTAGGTACCTAACTCTTCAAGGTAAATGATAGATCGAATGTTGTAATAAAGGTCGCGGGTTCAAATCCTACAATGACCTTGAGCTTTTGTTGAAGGAAAACATCTAGGGCGCTACAGATTCCTCTCCACACGAGTTCAGCTCGCATTTGACCAGTTTTTTTGCCATCGGCAAAGTAAAATACGTCGCCCAAGCGCTTGCTTGCAACCAACTTGCAACTAAACATCGCAGAGTAGAATTAAAATATTACGTGACCTGTGTGTTTCGTTGTATGGTGACATTGATGGATAATAAATCGAAAAAACAATTTTGAACTAGCTCAGAATGTATTTTAATTTCACAATTCTTTAATATGTATACGTGTGTTACTTAATTTAAATATCGTAATGTCAATAATAATAACAAGTCATGCGTTATACATTGAAATCTTTACATAATTAATTACAAAGGTTATAGGTATAATATAGGTATATTTTTCAAGTAGGTCTGGTTGACCTAATACTCAAGTTTAGTAAAGATATTCCCTATACTTTAGGATTTGGCCAACCCGGCCATCTTGAAATATTCAGCCTGTATGGCTATTTCAACGATAAGCAATATTCGCTATGATTACCGAAAACGAATGAGTATACGGTAAGCTTAACGTTTGGAATTCTCCGTTCCCTACAGCGGTAGCGAACATCGCCTATTTCTGACTTATAATAGGTTCTGCGATAATAACTATAATATAAACACACGATAGGAAAACTTTTCAAAAGTCTCAATGGTTCTGTCTCATTTTGAGAGCACGCTCCTTGTAATGTAGTCATCAGCCGCGCCATCCGGTGAATGACGGAGACCTGATAAATTAAAAGGAAATAAATGAAATATGCTAATACAGGGGTACTGAATACAAATATTTTTTATCATGGAACGAAACTATTGCATACGTTAAATCCCTACTCAATAATGGATTTTTGAGCTTGAGAAAAACTAAATATAATTTTAGTTAAAAAAGATTTTTTGTTACAAGAAATTTTCGTTATTTAAGGTAAGAAATGTATACTAACGTGTTGAAGGTAGGTGCCTGCTGTTGCTGCTGCTGCTGCGGCGACTGCTGCGCCAGGTTGCCGAATGTGAGCGTGTTCTGAGTCGCCAGGCTCTCGAACATGGCGTTAGACTGCGTTGGGGAGCCGAAATCTGTGCATATGCGCCACATTAATAGGGTATTTGAACAGTTTTAAAATGATTTCAATGAAACTTGGCATAATTATAGATTGTGATCAAACACAGGCCTGTATACTGGTATAGTAATAAAATATAAGTCAAAATACTACTAACTAGGAGCAGCAGTGCCACCGCCAAAAACTTTCCCAGGAGATGTATTGCCGAATCCTGTTCCGCCGAAAGTGGCACCTCCGCCGAATGCTGCAGGAGCGCCGAAGCCGGAACTAGGGCTCTTATTGAAGCCGCCAAAAGATCCAAAGCCACTGGTACTAGGTGGAGAACCAAAACTGTAGATTTAATCAAGCTCTTAATCATACATGGAAAACGCTATGTTAGGTGTAGCAGCTACACAGTTCAGAAACTCATGGATGAGATGGCGCTGCAGTATTTACATACAACCTACATCGCGCTTGTGGCGTTTATTTGCGCATTCACATATATACAGCCACGATGATCCAGGCTGGAAGATCTTCCCTTTTCATGAATATGGAGGAATCATCCACCTTGTTCCTCCATATTAGGCATTATTTTAGTACCCAGGTTAGTCTCACCCTGGGCACTTCATAAAAGTGAACTAATTTAATTACTTATGCCTGTGATCTTACGCACACGCTGCAAGCGGTGAGCCCGTTGGTCCATGGGTGGGGGCAATACTATCAAGAGTACTGTTATTCTATTACGATGCAGGCGACAACGGTGGGTTATGAGTGCCTCTTCTTTACGTAGTAATAAATAGTATTCTATGCTCTTGTCAGTCAACAGAAAAAAGTTCGAGAATACGCATGCATGGAGGTTTCCATGTTCAGTTATGATGAATCACGTACTGAAAATTATAGGATTTTTAATAATAACAACAAACCTTGATGTTTGTCCAAAAGCAGGCTTCGAACCAAACACCGATGAACCACCAAAAGCGGGGGCTAAAACAGTATGAAAACGATAACCTTAAATATTAACACCTTTGCAAAATTATTTTTTATAGTTTTCATTGTGAAAGAAAAGTAATTTATTGCCGTAAGAGAACCAAGTTTTAAGCTTAAGTACCAACTTATTGTATATTGTAGTATGTTCAGCGATAGCTGTTACCAATAACTGCGCTGTTAAGCTTACCGCTGTACTTAGACTATGTTGTTTGCCGATACACTTTTGCGAGGACTAAAAAAACTAGTCATAAACGAAAAAGAACAAGGAAAGACTTGTGATTATACCAGCTTGCTGTTGTGGCGAGCCGAATACCGATGGCTTGTTTTCAGTGGTGCCGAAAGCCGTGGCTTGTGGGCTGCCGAATGCCGAACCACCAGCTGACGGCGCACTGAAACTACCTCCAGAACCACCGCCGAAGATCGACGAAGCTTGTGTTGTTGCTGGTTGACCTAATATATAAAATTTGATTTTTTTTTTCAATTATACAATGACATACAATATAGACAAATTTAATTGGATATTGTTTAAATATACTTGTAATGACTATTTTAGAGATTGAGAAGTGAATTAATAAATAACCTTGGGATAAATTAAATCTATCGCCAGTTACTATCTCTATTCTAGGACAAGTCACTCACTATGACAAGATTGTGATAAAATAACAAATATAATTAATTAGTAATAAGCCGTAGTGGTAATGAAAGGGTAACAGAAAACACGTATACACGTTTGGCCTAAGAGGTGTGCTTGTATATACCAACCAGCTCTGATCCATCATAGGTTCAAATAATTTAACCATTTATAGAAAACTTTATCATCAAATGTGATAAAGATTAATGTACATGAGCAGATTTGAAAAATAAAAAGAATTATTTATCTTACCAAATCCAGATCCAAACCCGCCACTGGTAGCATTACCGCCACCGGACCAGAAGTTAGCGGCAGGCTTTGGCGCGAAAGCTGCTCCACCGCCGAATATGGTAGCGGCCGAAGTATTTGACTGACCGAACGCTGACTTTCCACCGAAAACGTTCGTGTTGCTGCCACCGAACACTGAGCCTGATGAACTGTAAGCAAATTTTTTTTTAAATATTCCCATATAAAAGAGTTTCCAATAAAATATCAGATACACGACGCCGATCAGTAATTAGTAGGAAATTAGTTGCTAAGTATTAGTTATAGCTATATAAATATGTCTTACCCTCCACTGAATATATTGCCACTTGACTGAGATGGTGCACTAGTAGTAGAAATGCTAGCAGAAGCAAACAAGTTTGCTTCAGCATTACCAAACAGCGATCCACTTTGAGCAGTTGTTGCGGGCGGGGTTCCAAACACAGATGCCTGGGTTGTTTGTGTCGGTGTACCGAATACTGATGCTTGGGTTGTTTGTGTTGGGGTTCCAAATACAGAAGCTGGAGTTGTCTGAGTCGGAGTACCGAAAACAGAAGCTTGAGTTGAAGGTGTTGGTGTGCCAAAGGCTTGTGTTGACGCTCCGCCAAAAACTGATGCCGGAGACGCTGAAGGTGTTCCAAACACTGAAGCAGGAGTCGACGACGGAATTCCAAATACAGATGCTTGAGTTGTAGTTGTTGATGTCCCGAATAAACTTTGAGAGGTGGTAGCGGTAGCAGCAAATATAGATGCCGATGTTGTTGGTGGAGTAAAAGCGCTCGGTGTTGTAGTAGCTGGAGTACTACCGAATACAGACGGTTGGGATGTGGTTTTAGCTATACCAAATACACTAGGTGACGCCGTAGTACCACCAAATACTGACGCTTGAGTATTTGGCGAGGAACCAAAAACTGAAGCTGTTGTGGACGATCCGAACACAGAAGATTGAGTGGTGGTTGTGTTAGCGAATACTGAAGCTGCAGCACCGAATAGGTTTGAAGGAGACTGTGTTGTTGCTGTTCCAAATACAGACGATGGCGAAGCGGGAGTCGGTGTACTAAATACTGATGGTTTGGAAACATCATGTGAAGTCGACGACGAAAATATTGAACTTTGTGTGCTCGGTGCAGTTCCAAATAGAGATCCTTGAGATGCTGATCCAAAAACACTTGATGGAGACGTTGTGGGAGAAGTATTGAAAATAGACCCGGTGGATGATGTAGTTTTCGCCTCTGAAACGACTGCCGCTCCGAATACTGAAGATACAGACGAACTTGAAGCTGTTCCGATTGCCGTTGGTTTTTCGTTTGAATCAGGCGTTTCAGCTTGTAATGTGGGTGTCGATGAAGTCGATACAAAGACGCCTGGTTCTGGTTTTGGAGCTGTGAAAAATAATTATAAATAGTAGTAAAAATGGAAAATGCTTTTTAAAAAATTAAAATCATATAGCAGATGCAAAAATTATACTGGCAACAGTAAAAATGGACGCTGCACCTGAAGAAGCAGATGCAGTAGTCTCCAATTTATTTGTTGCTTTAGGAGCTTCACCTTTAGTTTCTACTTTTACTTCAGCAACAATTTGTGCTTCATCTTTGAGCTCATTTTTTGCTGCTGTAGTTTCTTCATCTGCAATCATAAAACATTCAATTAATTAAACATGGTCATGTTTTTTTTAAATACATATTCATATTTGAGATCACAAAAAATACAAACTTGATATTTTAGCAGCACTCAAGCTCGTAACAACTGGTTGTGGTGACGCTGAGCTAAATAAGGATTGTTTATTCGTAACTTGCAGACTTAAGGGCTTAGTCGGTTCTTTTTTATCATCAATAACTTTTGAAAGTCCCTTTACAACATTTTCAATAGATTTCTCTGGGACATTTTCTTTAGTCTTTTCGACAACTTTTTCTACTTGCTTCACCGTTTTATTTTCAGGCTTTAAGGCAGTATCTTGTGTTTGAGTTTTCAATACATCAGGAATATTAGATAGTGGAGTACTTGTGGCAAATGGCGTGCTTGTTTTCATTCCGAATAAGTTAGTTATAGGCTTATTATTATCTGTTTTTATTTTATTTGCTACAGCAGCTGCTTCTTGTTCACCGGTTTCATTAGATTTACTCTTTTGTGGTTTAGTTTCTGGTACAAAGGGCTGCGGTTGGAATTTACTGAACATATTATTAATATCAGAAATTGGCTTCGACGTAAATACAGCACTAGGTGCAGCGGTTGCGGGTGGAACCCCTGAAACTGCAAATGTGATCATATAAATACTAAATGACTGCCCAGAAACTGGGCAAGGCCCCGTTTCTAAAAATAATGTAGAATTATACAAAGATTTTCACTCACAAGCAAAAGTGGATGGCGAGCATATATTCTGACCCATGAAAGTGTTAGAATCATTCTTAGCGTCTAAATTAGCCTGCGATTTGGTTTGAAGTAAATCTTTGAGTACGCTTCGAGTGTTTAGTGCAGGTGGTGGAATTGTTGCGGGAACAAAAGCAGTTTGCGAAGGTTTGGCTGGAGGTTGTAACGGTAGAGATTGTTGGACTTGATTTCTTTTATCTTGTTTAATTTCTGCAAAAGAGAAAAAGTTCATCATGTTAAACCAAGTTTCAGGTATCCTTGACATTTGTAACTTCGATTGTCTTTTTTTTCAAATGAAGATTATTTGAAAGTAAATTTAAGTGAATTGATATGACAAATTGATATTGATTTCTGTTTCAGCAATGAGAACATTATATAAGTTGACGGTGCTGATAGAAATGTTGCTGTTAAGTTTTACTGATAAAAATTCGATCTAACCGTCGGTAAATAATGTCCTGGCGACGTTTCCCAGTCCCAGCGTAGGCTTCAGGTTATTTACTGGTGTAAATGAAGGTATAGATATTGGTAATTGTTTGATTGGCTCAGATTTAAGTTCAGTCTTAATAGCGAAAGGTGGCGCTGAAATAAAAAAACCAAATATAATTTTATTTATTTACATATTTATGACAAAGTTATGATTGTTGTCATTAGAACTTACCTATTTTAAATTGTGGCTTATTATCAGGCTCTACTTTAACAGCAACTTTTTCTGTCGTCTGCTGAGCACTTAATGCCTTATCTTTCATACTCTTTTCGTAGTTCATTTTCATTGCAGCTAAATGTTGACGCAATTCAACGTTCACAGGCTTGATTTTAACAGTTTTATGGTTAGACAGCATGTCTCTCAATGCATCTAGCTTTTGAGCGGTGAGTAATGGATCTTTCACCTTTTTCTGAGGCTCAATACTCATGTTCAGAATGTTCTTGGTCAATTTTGATAGGGGATCTCTATGGATGTAATAAAAGATATTCAGAATACGCATTAGATGTGAATTTCGAGACAAAAGTACAGAGGGATATGAAATCTGAGAGAGTGAATTTGTCCTTCATTTACACAGCAATCAAGCAACGGGTCGACTTGATTTTTAGCATAGAGATAGGTTATGGGCCAGAGAGTAACATAGGTTTATCCTGGGACCACGGGGTAGTAGCTAGTAAATAAATAAAGATTGTTGTTAACTCACTTGTTTCTAAATGGCGTATTCCTCAACAGTGACGTAGATTTGAACATCGGCGATATATCACACTCTTTGAGTGTGCTTCTAAGAGTTCTCAATACTGCTTGTTGGCGACTCAGAATCTCTTGTTGTTTCACCAGAGGTTGGTAAACGTCGTCAAGTAATGGACGTATCATTCGCTGCCCTGGTCTGGTAAATAGGAATAGATTTATACAACCGGTAATGTCGAGTATCTATATTATGGTTCTAGCTTGACCGTTGCAGCTGTCCCTTACCTACTAAGGTACTACTAATAAAATTTAACTGTATTTGCTTAAATATGGTATACAGGATGTGATTTTGCATTGCTGCCATATTTACGGAGGTTGATATTTACTTTGTATAAAACACGATTAAATATATAAAATCATACTCGTGAAATGACATATTATTTTTTCAGTTTTGTATAAATAAAAATGATGTGAAGCTTTATTCTGACGTTAATCACAAATCATCAATTATCGTTTACTAATTAATCAACTTGTCTATTTGTACAACATTGATATGTCAGTGACAGGTATACCATTACTGTCTAACGTTGATCATGATTATGGAAACTGGAAACAAGAAAATCAACACTAACTTGTTGGATTGCAGATCTTTACTAGAAAGTTCGTTCCATTTGCAATTTAAGGCCTGCTCAAGCTGCGTTTGTACATAATAAGCAAGTTTCTTCACTGAGGCGACACGCTTGGTAGTCAGCGGGTCCGCTTGAGTCCACTGGTGAAGCTCTTTAGCCCTGAAATCACGAAGCTGGTTTAAACTGTTGTATAAGTTTTCTTCTACTAAAGTCGCCACAGTTTAATAGGCCCGTTTTGTTACAGCATAGTATAGTTTTACAACAGCCACAAAACCAGTATTTCTGATTTGTTTGTGGGACAATATGGGTCGCTCGGTCACGACTTTGGTATAAGGATTTCGATAGTCACCTAACGTTGAATAGCGTTGTTGTTTTAGGACTGCTTAGTATTATTTTATGCTGATTAATGTAGCATCCATATTTGCAGATGACCAATTATCTATTATTTGACATAATATTTTATTATTAGAAACTCAATGAAACCAATTTCAAAGAATGATTAATAGCAGTCCTAATGATTACTTACTCTGAATAAGTGCGGGCTTCGGCAACAACGGCGCATGCTCGAACCAATTCAAGTTTCAGCTGAACAATAGCCGCCCTCAATTCTTCAAGCGAACAGTCTTTCTTCAGCTGCGCTGTGTCCGTCGAACTAAAGTTGAAATTCGAAATCATCGTGTCTATGTCCCGTTGGAGCTGTTATATTGAAATTTATTATTACAAAAAGGAAACATTATATTTTGCTTTGATATATGCAAATACAATAAATAAAATTAAAATAAATTAGTTGTATTGGATATAACTGGCGCCTTCCGGTGTGTTCTGACAGCTGCACTTTAGAGCCAGTTCCCTTCCAGGCGTTGTATGCTTACCATTGGCCACATCATCACTGACCACGGTCCGATTGTGGTCAAATACAGGCCTGTATATAGTAAAAAAAAAACTTGCAAGACTTACCCGAGCCTGAGTCTCCCGAGTTTTCACAGTAAACTTGTAAAGTTCTTGCTGAAACTCATTTACTTCTCTAACGAGCATGTTCTTCAACTCTTGGTTGGCCTTCATTTTATTTATTTTCTCTTGTTCCGCCTTTAATGCTGCGTTTTCTTGCATTTGAGCAACTGGTTGCGATTTGGGAATTGCTGATGTTGGTTTGGGTTGAACCTATGAAATATATATTTTCTTTAGATTCTAAAGATTAAGTCTTTGATTAAGATCTGTCCCAGAAATATGTATATGTAGATTACATGTGCAAAACAGGATCTGTCAATTTAATGTCTGATGTTTATTTATGTTATAATTAATTTAATGTTTGGGACAGTCTCATGGATTATATTATTAATTTATGATACAATCTTAAACCTTATATTTTTACAATAAAGTTTATCTGTTGTCTGATTCAAGGCGAACCTTATTAATATTTATAACTTATTAGCTTCCACCCCGCGGTTTGACCAGCGTTCGCGAGGATCTTGTTTTCCCGGGATAAAAATTAGCCTATATGTTATTCCAGGGTATGATCTATCTATGTGCCAAGATTCATCCAAATTCTTTCAGTAGTTTTTACGTGAAAGACTAGGATTCACTGACACAAATTAAAATACAAAATATAAGTTACCACAACTGGTTGAGGTTGAGATGTAGCAGCAGGCCTTACTTCTAAAGGTTTTTGTTCAACTTGTTGAATTGAAGCTGAAATAAAATAAACAGATATAGGTAATTGGTGTAATTTTTTTATTCAATGAAGTCTGTAACCACCTAGTGGGAAGCGGTTACAGTACTCTTGCGCGTTACTAGTCTCCCCTTCCGCAATTATTATTTGGCTGCAGTATTCTGTACTAGATTCCGACCCGCGGTTTCACCCGCGTTCCCGAGGGATCTTATGTTTTCCCGGGATAAAAAGTATCCTGTGTTAATCTAGGTTATAAACTATCTGTGTTCTAAATTTCATCCAAAACCGTTCAGTAGTTTTTGCGTGAAAGAATAACAAACAACCATTCATCCATCCATACTCACAAACATTCGCATTTATAATATTAGTAGGATATTTCCCCAGTCGAGCTGTTCTTTGAGTGAAAAATCTCTATGCTGAATCTATCTTGTACACATAAATATACAAACCTGCACCAAACCCTTGAGTGAGTTGCGGGGCAAACGCCTGTGGTTTGGTAGCCATAGGTGTTGGCTGAAACTGACTTGCGGGCGGCACTGCGTATACTTGCGCAGGCGCTACTGGCGCTGGCTGCGCAGGTAGAGGCTATAACAGCAAAGATACATTACTTACTACATTACTTTTAACAAATGGTTATCTTCAATACCACTAAAAAGTTTAAAATAATAACTATGTAATCTGACAGTTTTGATGTCAGCGAAAGTGTTGCTCGAGTTAGTTAGAAAATATTATAGTATCTCAGATTTTTATCGCTAACTTCTTTTTGTTAAGGTGGAGGCTTCGGTGGAACTTACGACCTATAACTGAGCTGCAATTTGCAAAAAACATGATAAAAATTGAATTTCGCGCTCCAACCGAAGGTTTACCCTTAAAAGTAACTTAGTAAGTAGTTTATTTCAAACGTTTTGAGCTTTGGAGAGGCGCGCCATGTTATCGTGGTTAATCTCTATCATTATATTGTTTCTTTGAAATATTATCGTAGTAAGTATATATTTACCTTTGGTTGTAAAACGACGGGAGCTTCAGATGGCAATGGTGCGACAGGTTGAGACGGAGCAAAATCAGGTATGGCACTGATGAATTTTAAATTAATATTAGCTACATACTTATTTTTCATTTTTTTGCATTGCATTTATCTCACTGGGTAAGTTGATACTCTATTTTTTTTATTTAGGATAAGGTTGTAAATATATTGTACATTTCAAAATCTTAATAGGTCTACTTACACGCTAAAAAGTCAATAGTCAATCTGTTTTTTACGGGTATTTCTTTAGTTTTTAAATAGAATGGTCGTACCTAGACAAAGCAGCAGCTGGTAATGCTAACTGTTGTGGAGGACTGCATATCTGAATAGCTTCCTTCTTCAAGTTGATAACATTGAACACAGTGAGGAGACCCGTCTGAGAGACAACTAGCAACAGAGGCATGTGTGGAAGTACTTGATTCTCTCCTGTTGGATCAAATTATACTTATAAATATATGTCAGTGGTAGCAGTTTCTAATTATATATTAGTTATATATGTATAGGGTGGTTTCCTGGCATATCAAATAAGCACCTTTTTATAAATGTCAAAACGATAGTTTATATAGAATTTTGAATGAAATATTACACTATGACGTCATAGTTTCACAGCATCAAATCATCTATTCTTAGTGGTTCCACTGGTAATTAAAATTCATAAAAAGCATTAAATGTACAACATATTTGTTGTTTCCACGTGTTTTTAGATGTTTTATGCATTGGTCAGTGTTTGATTTATTTTTAATAGTGTCAACTACCCTATTATAGTATGGTTACTAGTACCATAGCAAAATTGTGGTTAATACATGAAACTTAGTAAAGTGATATTAGTTTTTTTTATTTCTTTCTTACAATTACAATTTCATTTTCTTTTAGGAAACAATGTTTTAAAATAAAACAATTACTTACCCCAGGGCAACTGATGTATGGCACTTGTGTCAAAACATATCCCAACTGGGTAGTTCTCTTGTTTTTTGTCTGTTAGCGGTAGTTCAAGCCTGGCTTCATCTGGCTGTAAAAACAACAATATTTTCATTCGATTTGTATTTGACAGATAAGATCGAACCATCTGTTCATCTGAGAGTCATCCTATTTAAGTGGTAAGATAAAACCGTGGGAGACAAATTGTAAAAATTAACAAAGGAATAGGTAATGCACCTGACACCATTGGATCCAATTAGCTCCATCTGCTGACCCTATTGTACCCATTTCCATACTGTTTGAAGATGACGACAGTATTATATTCCTGTAATAAACAATTTTATGTAATTTAATAACCTTCATGTACATACATATATTAATCTATACTAAATATTATAGAGCTTGCTTATTATTGACATGTATTTTTGTATGTTTTAACACACTAATCTCAGGAACAACCAAAGAATATTTTTGTGCCACTTCCATATTTATGGTAAACTTTTGTTGAGTAACCAGTTTGTTTATAACAAGAGTTTACCGTGAATATGGGGCTTTAGATAGCTCAATTATCATTGCTAGATAACATCACAAATCTATATTCCAATTTTAACGACGTTAAACCGCACACACTTGTATAGTTTAGATATTAATAAGTGAATAACTATGTTATCATACCATTGCGCAATGCCGTGCAAGTAATAATACCAGGGCCTGTTAGATCCCATACTATAGCAAATATCTTCATAATTGATGCAGGTCGGCTGACCCGCTTTTGGTGTATTGATGATGGTTACAGCTGTAAGGAAACAAAATATTTTTTTATATTCAATTTCATCTAGCTAAGGTTAAAGTCAACTCAACCCATCCCTCTTTGAGTCCGTATTGGAAATAAATAACCAGGAATAGCTAAGATCTCTATTAAAATTTACCTGGTCGACTACTATCAGTTGCATTTTTATAAACCACAGCAAACTGGAAGGTTGATATCCAGTATATTGCTAGTGCTTCAACAGGTGCTCCTTCAAACAAATTTGGTGCAGGAACTGTCTTTGCTGGGGTGAGGTCCGGTTTGTACTGGCACAGGGTACCATCAATGTTGCCCGTCACAAGCTGCTTGCCTTTTGGACTCCAGCAGATGCACCTTTAGAAAGAATACAGACTTATTTTTATGAGAAAATTCATTAGTATACTTTGGGTTGCTAAAAAAAATCGACGAAAAATCCTCCTCATTGAGCTATGTATGGCGACCTTACTCATGCACAGGAGCACAACATTGCCTGCAGTATACTTATTGTAAGATAGAAATAAATCCCGAGTCAAGCTACTCTTTGTGTGAAAAAACATTAAGCTACCTCTCATATTTGTATAAAAAACTCTAAAACATAAACAAATATTTTTGAAACTATGTATACCTAGCTTTAGATGGAACTTTCTTCACTTGGCTGGTGCTGACCTGGCATGCTAAGAGAGTCCCATCATAGAATGCTATGGCGATGGAGTCAGGTATGCAAGGGTTCCATTGTAATGCAGATACAAATGCAGATGGGTTGACATCACTTTTTATTGTTACAACAGGGGATGCATTCTGTAAAATAAATTAAATAGCAAATTGAGAGAATCAACATGGATGTTGAACACTATTACATTGCTATCTAGTGGCAGCATTATGCAGTTGATTGATGATGTTTGTCAACATTCATAAAATCCTAGCGGTTCCACCCATGTTCTCGGAATAGAACCCATGTTCTCCATAATATAGACTATCTGCATATCATATGATAATTATATTCATCTGAAATTCCAATAAATATTATTCTCAAAGCTGACAATGAGTTTTTAGTTTCTAAAAGTAATTTTTAATATACATATGGAATATGCAATTTTGTGATAATCTACAAGAATATCTTATTAAAATTAGAACAGCCATTAGAAAGTAAGGTTGTCTGCCAATTACCTGATTCTGAAAGTCAGTAATCTTGTAAATGCAAAGCAGTTGGCCACCAGTGACAGCTAATAGTTCTTGGTCACAGCTCACAGCAACATGTGAGGGTTTCTCCTGAAGATTCACTCTTAGGTTTTGGGGCTCACACTCCTTGTCAATTAATTGGGTCAAATAATATACTGCAAAGGTAAAAGGATAGACAAATGCTTTATTATTTTCTTCTATTTTTCAGAACACTTTGAGAAACACTGATTTTAGGTACACTCTAGTGCAAAGCCCTCTCATTTCTTACATGACACAAATGATAAACAATAATTACCTGATAAAATACCGTCCGGAGAAGCCACAAAGACAAGTCCATATTTACTGCTGCTGGCAACTAAATTGTACCCACGATTGGGCAATGTATTGACTGTGTTGAATACTTTGATCTTGTGTTGCAATTTATAAAGGAGGTTCTGAAATAGAAATTTATAAAAATGTTACTTTATATATTTTTCTTATGTATGTACAAAAGGTTTTTTATTGTATATTTACTGATATTATATAGATAATATTTTTAAACCACATTGTATTTAAGGAATGTAATCAAGCCTTCAATTAAAAATATAACTTAGCAGGAGTACATGTTTGGCGACAGGTTTTATAGCAATATAAATTTGAAGTAAATCTATACCTGATACAGAGTTATTACACACAAATACCAAATAGTATCAAGTAGATAATATAGATATATTACCTATTACATATAAAGTATGCAGAATTTTCAGAAAATATAAAATTATACATATAAATGCTTAGGCTAAACTGCTGGATCTACAGAATTGAAATTTGGAGGGTATATTCCTTGAGAACTGTAGTCATCTACCAAGAAAGAATATACATAGAAAATCAACTCCTAATACAAAAAAGGATCACAGGTGAAATCGTGGGGAAAACTAATTGCAGATAAAACAGTATAGGTGATGTGATAAAGGTATGATTTTGAATCATATAATGAGCTTGAGTTTGAGTAAAGGAAAGAGGAAACAATGGTAGTGGAGTAATGGAAGAAGTAGGGTGATTTGTAGGACTTGCTTGACTGCCTCACTCAATTTAAAAAATGTATGTCTTATTGTGTTTGATAAGTACTGATATTTTCCAGCAGCTACATTTCAGAACCAATTTCTTGAAAGGAAATGATATGACTAAAGGTGAATCATCTATTCTGTGGTCAGATCGTAGTTACACAGAGGTCAACACAAAGTACATAACCTTTTAAAACTATATCAATTGGAATTAAGAAATTATTTAAAATGGATATTGTTACCGGTTCATCCACAGAATTAGGACCAAACTGGACTTCCATTGCAAAACTATTGAATTTATGAAACACAAATTTTCTTTAACACAAACGCTAAATAAAGCAAACGTAATTAATATTTCAAATTAAATGTTATTTCAGTAATTATAGATCACAATCAGTTTAATAGTAATCTTTGATCACAATTTATTTCAGATTTCAGAATCGTTCAGTCAAGTCAAATCAATCAATTGAAGGGACGCTGTCAGTTTGACAATGTCAGTGATTTGTGGTTTATTTATTAAATTCGCCAAAAGGCAAGCAAAGGTACAGAGGCATACAGCCTCAAAGTCAGTGAGTGAGTGACAGAGAGACAATCTGACTGTCGCAGTCAGTATAGTAACCACAGAACACAAGGGTATACCTTCGGTTGGAGCGCGAAATTCAAATTTTATCACGTTTTTTGCAAATTGCAGCTCAGTTATCGGTCGTAAGTTATCAACATGTTATTTGCGAGAAGATTGGTAGTATATTTACTGATTAATAACAAAATAAATCATCAACATATTCCTCCAAGGTATATTAGTAACATTTTCATGAAATAGTCGTATATCAGTATATGTCGTATAGTCGTATGTACAAAGTCGGTATTATAAATGCAATTTTCGAAAATCCATCATTTTAGCAAATCCTAAGTACACGGAATCGAGTACTTTCCAAAAACTTGGCTTCAAATTCATTTATTAGGTTCGTAGGTTTATACCCTAAGTAAAGTCTGAGCCTTGTCTAAGCACACTCTATAGATCTCAGCCTAAGACTACTCCGTCACAGATTATGTCCTACTGTTTATTTACTCAAGTGACTCCGTTGTCCATCCGTCCGTCCGTAGGTCAACACCTAGATAGATAGATAGTCGAATGTGTTTTTTCTATTGCCACTATAACACCAAAAAAAATTAATAAAATAAAGATAAACTTTAATTTTTGGTCGATCTTAATAATAACTGTATCTTTTGAACCGTAATAGTAGACAGTTTAAATTTCCACAGAGTAAGTACTACTAAGTATGTCTCTATAACAACAAATACCTAATAAAAATAAAATAAAATAATAAAATTAGAGGATCCCAGATAGTAGAAGCCATCTGCGCTAGCATCATCTAAATACGAGTATATAAAGTAGAAACAATAAAAGAATTACAGGTACTAAGTAGGTATATATTGTTTTAAACATCAGGGAAGTTAACAAACTTTTTTATCAACCAATGATGGTAGGCTTCTGGGATTGGAAGTTTTAATAAATTATAATAAAACTTATATCTCCACGATTCTACTTTGTACAGTTCCTTTGGATCATCATCAGTCAAAGCTTGCATGAAGGTTTCAATAATATATTCATCTTTTAAAGAATCGTACTGAGCGTCGTGAGCGGTGGCTGCTTGAAGATAATTGTTCAGAGTTGTGATTCTGGTTGCGTACAAATATTTTTGTTCTTCATCCAGATGGTTTATCATATCTTCTCCGTGTGCTGCTTGACTTGTGATTATACTGCTTGAAGTTACAAAACCACCTGTAACAATATATTGGTTTTACTGACTTTGATGAGCTGTCTTTCATACATTATGTACCTAGACCTACTCATGAAGGAAGAGTAACAGGGGCATAGCTACCGCCGTATCTGCCGTATCAATTATACGGGGCCCCGGGTCACAGAGGGCCCCGACGTGCGTCATAGAGGCAAAAGCATTAGAAAAACCAAAGTCATCATCAGCTATAAATGATTTAATAAATCAGTTTGCCGAAAAAAAGGCAAGGAGAGTGTATATTTAATTTGAATTGTTTGTAAAAAAAAAAACTTTAATTTTATGCAAACATTTTTTTTTTCTTAATAATCTTTACCATTCATAAGGGCCCCCAAACATTTTTTTATACGGGGCCCCGCAGGGCCACGCTACGCCACTGAAGAGTAAGTTAGTTACCTGCTCCCGACTCGCAGTATTACCTACGTTCCCGAGGGACCTTATGTTATCCTAAGATAAAAGTATCCTATGTCTTATTCCAGGGATCTATGAGCTAAGTCTCAACTAAATGCGTTCAGTCGTTACGGAGCCGAGTGGGAACAAATACACCTGACATAATTAGTAGGATAATATAATTATTAAGGACATACCTATATGTATAAGTGTCTGGTCTATAGGCCTCTCTAAAGTTCCAGCCGGTCAACACTTTTCCTACCCTATTTCACATACCATACCCTTAGAATCAGAAATCTAATCGATTCATATAGGTCTGTTTGCTACCTTAGTACTTAGTAGATTTAGTTAAAAAAAAACTATAATTTATTCACCTGGTACAAAAGCAACAGCACTTAAGCCATCGACACGATGTTCAAGCCTCAAAGCCTTCGTCCACGCTAGGAGGCCAGCTTTACTTGCGCTGTACGCGCTGAAGCTCGGCAACGGCTGCAAGCCGCAGTGGCTCGCCACATTTATTATACGAGGCTTTTCTCTGCTATTCTGTAATAACATATTAGTTATAATATGTTCAGAATACTGAACGCATGGAATTAACGTTGTATGAATTTAATTGGTACCTAATTACATAACTAATAGGTTTTTGAGAAATATAGGAATCTCAGCTCGTATTCCCCTAATTATTCGGGAGCGCAATAAAAGACGTCTTACGTATACCAAGTTTAATCGGGAACAAAAAACATGTTGTTGACCTACCTACTTTTACATTGAGAAAAATATTGACTAACCCACATATATTACACCTTCACCCTTAACTTACAATAGTAGTTTATATTAAAATTAACATAGTATTTAAATTAAATATCAATAAAAAAAACTAACAAGTGATACAAACTTGGTTTAATCAATTACCATCGGGGTACCTTTGAACGGGTTTTCGGATACGCTTGGAAGTTACACTCGGTATTGCAACCTGATCTACGGTTTGTGGCGACTGTGGTAACTCATGTGCTTTTACTTCGGAGGTATTACCCTCTACTGGTTCAGGTGCAGAGTGATTACCGATCTCCACGTCTGCCGTATCGGGAGACGCCCGTGATGGAAAATCAAAAATGGCCCATCTCTTTTTTACTTGATCTACATGCCTTTTTAATGGTGGACCGTCTTTTCTATCCACCACGTACATTTTCGAACCTTCTTTTCCCTGAACCCGACCACTAAGCCACCTATTTTCCCCGGTATAGTTACGAACCCAGACATTCTCCCCTACACTAAAATCTCTAGATACACCACCTGCTTGACTTATTTGTTTAGTTTGTGCTTCTTGCACTCTATCTTGTACTTGACAATCCGCACGTAATAGGTCCAGCCTTGAACGTAAATTTCTACGTTGTAATAACATAGCTGGAGATACTCCCGTGGAACTATGAGCAACGTTCCTGTATGCCATCAAATATGCTTGTAAAGCGGCTTCGCTATCGCAACCGTCCCTTAAGGATTTTTTTAAGGCTCGTTTACACAATTTGACCGCTCCTTCTGCCGCCCCGTTAGACGATGGATGATAAATTGCAGTATATGTGATTTTTATTCCATTATTGCTCATAAATTCAGCGTATTCTCTACTTGTAAAAGGTGGTCCATTATCGGATACTATTTCCTTAGGTAATCCAAAACGAGCGAACGTCTCGCGTAATACTTTAATCACCGCACCGGCCGTAGTTTTTTGCATTTGAAATACTTCTAACCATTTAGTTGTAGAGTCTATAAGAATCAAGTAGCTTTTACCATGAAAAGGGCCTAAAAAATCGAGGTGAAGTCTCGACCACGGGTCAGTTATGTATGGCCACGGTTGCGGCGGCGCTCGCGGAGGCGCGCTGCTCTCAGCCGCGCACGTCGCGCACTCCCCGCACACGCGCTCCACGTCGCTGTCTATACCTGGCCACCACACTACACTCCGAGCTATGCTCTTCACCTTAACAATACCCAAATGCCCAGTATGTAATTCTTTTAACAGGACACCTATCAACGACTGCGGAATTACTAAACGATAGCCCCACACTATACAACCCCTATCTAAATATAATTCATTCCGTCGGATAAAATAAGGTTTTAATCTCTCGTCCTCACAATAAGACGGCCAACCTGTATGTAAAAATAAAATGACCTTATTTAAAATATCGTCCTTCTTGATATGCTCTAAAATAATCTTTCTTGTAATAGGTAAAAAATTTTGCACAAAATTAACATATGTCTTTTCTTCTATCTCGCGCTCCTTACAATCTAACGGTAATCTAGACAGGGCATCTGCTGCATTTTTATCACTGCGAACATACTCTATTTTATAGTCATACCCAGCTAATAAGACTGCCCAGCGTTGCATCCTACTGGCTGCCATTATTGGAATACCCTTTTTATCTCCAAAGATAGCGACCAACGGTTTATGATCTGTTCTTAACGTAAATTGTCTACCATACAGATATTGATGAAATTTCCTGACACCATATATGATAGCTAAAGCTTCCTTTTCTATCTGTGAATAAGATTTTTCAGCTGAATTCAAGACTCGAGACGCGTACGCTATGGGCCTTTCCCCTTCTGGCGTCATATGCGAGATAACCGCACCCACTCCCACACTGCTAGCATCCGTTGTCAACACGAGAGGTAAATCTGGCGAGTAATGTGCTAAAATTTCACTAGAAATTAACATATCTTTAATTGTATCAAAAGCTATGGTACATAATTCAGTCCACTCAAATTTTATTTCTTTTTTTAATAAATTATATAATGGTGCCAATACTTTGCTTATGTTAGGGACAAACTTTGCATAATACATTACAAGACCTAAAAAGGAACGTAACTCCGATACGTTTTGAGGTATTTTAACCTTCTTAATGGCTTCTATCTTTTCCGGACATGTATGTACACCTCTTTTACTTATAACAAATCCTAAGTAGGTCACTGAATCAGCAAAGAAAGTACATTTTTCCTTTTTAATTTTTAAACCATAATTTTTTAATCTTTCAAATACCTCATGAAGTGTTGCCAAATGTGAACGATCATCCGTACCCGTTATTATGACGTCATCAAGAAATACTCCCACTCGTGGCATATCTGCAAAAAGCTGTTCTAATTTTCTCTGAAAAATACCTGGACTCGAAGCTAAACCGTAAATCAACCTATTATACATAAACAAGCCTTTATGTGTATTTATAACGGTATACTTTTTGGATTCGTCAAGTTCAAGTTGTGCGTACGCCTGCGATAAATCTAGCTTGGTGAATTTATTTCCCCCATGCAACTTCGTTAATAAATCCTCTACTCTCGGTAGGGGAAAACGGTCCACCTCAAGGCATTTATTTAAAGTAACTTTAAAATCTCCACATACCCGTATGGTGCCATCTTTTTTCATCACCGGTACAATAGGCGTAGCCCAGTCAGACGTGGTTACCGGTGAGATTACTCCGTCCCTTACCAGCTGATCAAGCGCTCGCTCGACCGGTTCACGCAGCGCATACGCCAGAGGGCGCGCGCGTAGAAACGCCGGTTGTGCATCCGCACGCAACCGGAACCCCACAGTACCACCGGTGAATCTTCCAAGCCCATCCGAAAACACTTCACAATATCTGGAACTGAATTCATCAATACTAAATTTCACATCCGAATTATTTATATTGTTTATAGTTACTATGGGAATTTCCATATCTAATTCGCTTAACCATTGTCTACCTAAAAGACTCGTCTTTCCACATTCAATAACAAACAAATCGAGATATTTAGACTTGTCTTTATATTTCACAAAAAGATTAAGTTTACCAATCGGTCTAACAGTCTCCCCCGTATAATATCGTAACATCACATTACATGTTTGCAGCTTACAATCATAAAATAATTTAGAGTAACAATCCTTACTTATGCATGATATAGCACTACCAGTATCAATTTCCATAGTTAACTTTTTATTATTTACACAAACATCAACGGTGTATGGTCCAAACTTGTGAACATTATTACTGAACATAATTGAAAAGTTATTTACCTCCTCACTTCCAAAACTGTCACTGCTTACGTCTGTCACTTCTATTTCTGTCAAGTTATGCATGGATGTCAAACCCCGCAGTTTAGGGCACATCCTTTTTAAATGCCCCTCTCGATTACAAACCCTGCATACATATTTCCTGTATTTACATATTTCCGTCTTATGATGGTTGCCGCATACCCCACATTCAACTGTGTATTTATTGTCAGGTTTCATTTTTCTTCCAAACTGATGGTTCCCGATGCTCGCTCCGCCTGTAACCTTTGAGCCGCCGGCGCCGCTTAATGAATCATGCGACGACGTCGTAGGTATGATTCGCCGCTCTCTGATGCCGCTGTTTGACTCCATCGACTCTCTTTTTAAGCGAGTATTATTTTGAGTCCGTCTATCTACTGGTACCATCTGATGCACTGCCGCTGTCGCCTTAGGTATACCGTCACCTCGTCCCCGAGTACGGTCCTCCACCAATGCCGCATCTGCCTCTGCTGCTTCGACAGTCACTGCCAGCTTGAAAGCTGCATCGAAAGTTAAATTATCTTCTGCAAATAGTCTTTGTCTGATGTAATCGCTCATTAGGCCGCATACAAACTGATCCCGCAAGTTTTCTTTTAAATTTGTAGCCGAAAATCCACAATTTATTGTTAATCTTTTTAATTCAGCTGCATATTCCGCCACTTTTTCCTCACATTGCTGTACTCTGCGTCTAAATTTGAACCGTTCCGCCAACAAACTGGGCTTTGGTTGTAAATGACCTTTCATTACACTAACAAGGTCACTGAAGGTCTTGGTAGATGGTTTGTCCGGTGTACACAAATTAACCAATAGCTCATAAGCATCACTTCCAATCACCGTAATCAACGTAGCCACTTGCATTGCCGGTTTCACATCGTTCACGATAAAATACTGTTCTAATCTGTCTATGTAAAGACTCCAGTCGTCCTTGCTAAGGTCAAACGCACTTATTTTACCCAGTGTCATTTTACCAGTCATACAAGATTAGTATTTTTTTTTTTTAAACTTTAATACACACACACGCGTAGTAACTAAATATCTCGTCGCCAATGAGAAATATAGGAATCTCAGCTCGTATTCCCCTAATTATTCGGGAGCGCAATAAAAGACGTCTTACGTATACCAAGTTTAATCGGGAACAAAAAACATGTTGTTGACCTACCTACTTTTACATTGAGAAAAATAATGACTAACCCACATATATTACAGTTTTAAGGACGATAACTGTCACAAGCATCATAGTTGTGAAAAGGTGCTCCTTGTCGGGCTTGGTCGTGCACAGTGCCGGGTTTGCCCTAAGGCCCGATATGCCTGGGCTTAGGGCGGCCAGATATTAGGGGCGCTCAATTATGTAAAAATAAAAATAGTAAAAATAATTGGATTCAGGCTAAATAAGTATGTCTATATTTCTATGTACACTACAGATCAGGCTACACATTTTTGTTGCAAAATAGCGCATATTACAACCGCATAAGGTGCCGCAGTGTGTAGCTTGATCTGTGGCCGTGTGTACCTAAATAAGTATCTATTTAATTAATTAAATACAATCAATCAATGTATGAAACTCTATTTTTTCATTTTATTATTAATAAACTAAAACCTACCAGATTCATAACGACAAGTTTAGTATGATATATAGTAACTTCTAAATACGTATTTAGGTACCTACCTACTTAACAACATTTTTTACATAATTAACATCGCTAAATACATTTTCGGTAAGTATCGCTCTTAGAAATTGTAAGCTTTTATAAAAAAAAATGTCGATGAATAAATATTGGCCTCGGATTTTAATTAGAATATCGCTTGATGTTTTTCCCTATCTAGTGAAATAATTTCGCGAGATTATGATGTACCTACTCTACTCCGAAAATATATTATGTACGAAGTCAATTTAATTTTCTACGGAGAATCTCATTTCATTGTTTACTGGGATTTGACACGATTCTTTTAACGGGAAAAAAAGTCCTAGGATTTTTTTTCCCGTTATCAATAATAATATTTCGTCGACAATATTATTTTGCTTGTATCGATATTCTAGTAGCAAAACCTGGTATTCTTTGCTAGCAAAATATACCTGACTCCAGTGCCTGATACCTTAATATATCTAATACGAGTATAGGCTGGCTAAATGTCGAACATAATGTTGGAATAATTTAAACTTATGGAGAAATAAATATTCAAACGCCACTCACATTGTCGTAATTTTACAGTTCGATTGTATTTATGGGATATGAGCTTCTCAAGTATATGCCGTGCATTAGTCAAACAATTCATAAGTGCCTGTAAGGTCTATTTTTAATAAATAATATTTTATTTCATATAAGACGCTCCTAAATTTTATGTAGCCTTTCAGTATATGGTTCTCAGGATTTTATTTTCTAATTTGCGTACCTTTGCAGCATTTTTTCTTAGGTCTGGTAAAAATGCGGATACCACTCTCATAGCCCCAAGCAAGTTGACGTTTATTGTGTTTTCTATCATCTTCTGTGTCAACCACTCGTAATTGCCTATTGTCATTACGCCAGCGTTATTTACCACTGCGTGAAGTTCTAGAAATTTGTTGAATAAAGAAAATAAATAATCACAAATCAACTTTATATCTGCCAGTAAGAAGCACTTTGGTATGGTAAAATTAGTTAGATGAGTTGGGACATGCATTTAAGTTAGGTAGATACAACAAATCTAGCTAGAAGTCCAATTACTAAGTATGAGATATAATATGAATCGGGTCGGGAATCCATATCGTAGGTATGCATTTATTTCCACGTAAGATCTCATTTTACTTAGTTCGAGATTCCTTGAGTTACATAGATAACCAATAGAAAATTTGATGTCAACTCACTGTAATTAGGATTGTCCTCCAACAGACAGTTTACATACTCTCTAAATCCGGCAATACTTTCAGGATTAGTGACATCAAGTGAATAGGGGTGTGCACAAAGTTTGCGTAGGGCCAGCGCTGCCTTTGTGTCCGTTCCTTGGTACATCCCTGCCACTGTGATGAGGCCTTCGCGGGCAGCTCGGGCAGCTATGGCCCAGCCTAGGCCGCTATCGCATCCAGTTATTGCTACTACGCGCGTTAATGACATTTTTGGTTATTCTGTGAATGAACATTATAGCCGAAATTTTATAAAATATTAATATAATATTTTCTATAATTTTTACCTATTATTGGTAAGTATGTAGGTATCATGAAAAAAATATAATATAGGCAGGTACCTCTCCTAAAATCTTGGTAATTTATATTTCACCCCGCTGTTTATTTGCGACCCATGGGTTCAGTGTTTTATAGGGCTAAAAAGAACTAATATGTTTTATTCCTGTGAATGAACATAATTTGTACAAAATGATAATAATATAACCACTATCCGTTTAGCCATTAAATAAGGCGTAATTGTGCAGGTGTAGATACCTAACACTCATCCACACAAACAGGATGGATTTAAAGGAAGGATTATAAGTTAACCAGACTCTACAAACTAATAAACTGTAAGTAGGTACCTACCAACTTATTTATGTAATCACATGACAGTATCAATAAAATTATGGATATTTACTTACAACTCCCTCACAAATAAACGAAACGACACTATATCACAAACAATTAATTTAGAAACGTTAGTCCGATAAGCGCAAAGATCGTCGATGGCGCAAAGTCAGTAAGAAACTGACGCCAGCGAATGGGACCCTTGTCGACTTGTTGCATATGAAACGGGTTTCCGATTTCGTTGCATATTTACAATGAATTTCATGTTTTTCATTTTTACTTCGGTTACGGTCAAGAGCGTCGCTTTTTATAAAATTGAAATAACCTATGACAGTAGGTACAGTAAAATTAAAGCAATATTAACAAACGAAAATAAATATACTTAAATTGTCTAATTTTGCATGTCTAACTAAAAAATAGTTGGATTTGATTTAGCTAAACTTTGTCTTACATTACTTTATAAAATACTTATAGGAAAAACATAATATGGAGTTATAGAGAAAGTTAATAAAGGGAACTTACTCTTCTATTTTCTGATCTTGTGGCATGTTATGTATTCCAATAAATTCGGGACAAAACTAAAATTGGTCCAGTATCAGATGAATATGTCGAATACTTCGACAAAGAGACGCCAATAAAAGAGGATCGTTTCAGCACGAATACCCATCTGAGAGATTAGACCTATTGAACGGAAACAATCTTGTATTTCTGGTTGACTTAATTCACGGACGGATCTATCGGCCTATTTAACAGTTCCAATACACCACAAATAACATTAAAACCCTTTACGAATGTTCCCAATTTAAAATGTTACCTTATATTACATACCTACCTTCCTACGGTACCTATATACCTATAGTTACCTACTAGGTATGATTTGATGTACGTATTTATTTACTTGTGATGTGTTGTAACATTAATCCTTTCGTTAAATGAAAACTGAATCGTTGATGTGAAAAACATCAATTATACACACATTGCTCACTGAACATGCCGTTGATAAAGTCATCGTAAAAACACATTTAATTTGGGCACATTATTTTTTCATGTGTTTTGACAAGAATTTTCTACGATTTATATTTTTTACGTTGAAGGGTATTGGCGAATAGAGGCAAATAACAAAATGTATCTGCCCCAGCGGGATGTCCGCTAATTGTGACGTGGTGCGGATATTTACCGCCGTCGTTCTTTTTTTGTTACATTGATTTTGTATAAATTACCCACGTGATGGGAGGGCCAAACATGATAGCGAATGTACCTTGATGTTGGGATTCATTCAGGGATCAACGACTGAAGCGTTGATAAATTATTATTCGTTCTTTTTTGTGAGGTTGGCCCATCAGATAAAATGTTAATGTATTAAATGTTTATCTTCGACATTTACAAAAAAATTGTGTAGGTTTTAATTATTTTAAAGTCTGGAAATAACTAATAAATAAAAAAAGATATAATTATTAATTTATTTTCCATATAGGAAACGAAACTTAAAAACTTCAGGTGGAAATCACTGCTGGATCGTGATAGTAGAATAATATTTTGGCTAATTATTTTTAGACAATAATTTACAACAAATATATAAACTACATAAAAAAAAACCTCGAGGCGGCCGCTACCTTACATTGTTTAATATGTACTTTCTTTCTTCTTTCTAATCAATCTCCGGAACCAAGGGTGTACCTACTCAGCCTTTGATCCAGCTTTATGTAAGGCATGACAAATCCAGGGTGGAGCAGCTGCTCTACCTGCCCCCACCTGGGTGCGCCCATATCCGGAACCACGATTTGAATATACTAAGTTAGATACCTAGCTCGTTTCTTGAGAAAGGTCGTGGGCTTAAAAGCGCATGGCACACCTACTGTGATATAAGTACATTCTGAGATGTTTAGGTCTAAATAAATAATAATTCATGAAAAATTACTTGTTTCTTACTTTAATGGACGGTTCAGAAGGTAGCATTGCAATATAGTTAGCCTATTTAGTTTGTAGCGTGGTATGAAGCTGCTAAGGTAATAAAGGTTTTTATCTTTACCTTGATGGCCCTTCCAAGAGTCCAGATAGCTACAATTATTTTAATTTTATAAAAGAAATATTTTATATTTAATTCTCCAGCTAACTCATGAATGGGACACACTATAATAGGTAAAAGGTTCACTGTAAGTAAAAGTAGTGAAACTTTTATGAATTTGTCTTTCCTGTCACAT
Source organism: Tethea ocularis (assembly GCA_963555595.1). NCBI lineage: Eukaryota > Metazoa > Arthropoda > Insecta > Lepidoptera > Drepanidae > Tethea > Tethea ocularis. Next base: position 6,873,994 of record OY741966.1, read on the forward strand.
CTTTTTTAAGGAAAAATCCGGCTCGTGCAGGGAATAGCGGTCATTCGACCGACACTTTTAAGGAGAAGGGCACTCTTGGGAAATCTGCACGCCCTCGGCCCACTGCTGATAATAGTGTTTGTTCATTTGAGTGTTCTTCTACCGGATTGTATTCCATGACGCTTAATGGCATGGGGAAAGCGAAGTCTGCTTTTAAGAGGTTCATATACGTAGTGGCTCAATGGTACTGCGTGTGTACCTATTGGTAGAGATTTAACTTTGATCCTATTCTTTTATTATTTTTAGGATGCCATATGAGATCTACATACCTACTATGTAAGATTTCGTCGTATGTGCCTAAAGGTAGATATTTATATAGGTACCTATTTAGTTTGTATCGTTTTTCTATTTAGCACTTTCTTGTAGGTATAGTTTGTGTAATAACTACGGCCCGCCTACACATTTTCCCACAATCTATCATCATTCGTCAAGCGCGCGACTTGCCGCAAAAGTGCCTAAATACATACTTGGATAATAATTAAGGCTTCCAATTTATTGCTTGTAGCTTATCTTACTATAGAGAAATTGTGTATGTATATTGCTACAATACATAAATCATATTGTTGCAAGAATCCACAGTCTACGTCTTTTACCTACCTGTTTTTAAATTCCTTTAGGCCAAATAAATATACATTTATTCGATTATCTACTACCTACCTGGAATATGTTGGAACTATTTATGAACACAAAAAGAACATATGGCAAACAATTTTGAACAGTAGGTAATAGATTTCCAATAAAATCAATTCTTCCCCATCGGTGCACATTCTGCAGTTGGCGCCACTGAATGCGCAGGCAATTTACCCGCCAACAAAGCAGGCCTGCCAACACCCCTTTGGAAAACTGCTACAAAATATCGCAACCTCGATATTCAGAAGCTATATTTTTCATTTCATAAAAGTTTATTTCCGCTTTCGGTTGCACGCAAAGAATAAAGCTCTTATAACATGCAGTGGAAAATATGTTATCACTGCATAAACATTGGAATATTCTTTAGAATGATAGAGTTGTGCAATAAAGTAGAGTAGAAATGAATAAAAAGATTTAAAGAAAGAATTTATTATCCAAGAAAAAAACAGAAGTAGTTAAAAAACAAGAAAAAAACAGAAGTAGCTACTTCAACATTAATACTATTCTTTAATGCTACTCCTTATCCAGTCTAAATAATGGTACACATTTGTATAGAGAGACGGTATTGAGGTCCCGCAGGGTGTATCCGCACGCTTTCCACTCACCACACCTGCGACAAAGTACTTCCCTTTGTAGACTGCCATTAAAGGGCCACCGGAATCGCCTTTGCAAGTATCCTGTCCCGTATATCCGGCAGCGCAAAGATGGCGTCTCGATAAACTCGGGTACGACTTTGTACAGTCCTGATGTGGCACCAAGTTGACGACAGTCGATTGTTTGATGTCAGACTTCGAGGACCCATTGCGTCCCCAACCGGCAACCGCGAGGCGAATGTTTGAGTAGGTTGGATTGTCGATGTCGATTGGTGGTAGGCATATTGGTCTAATGAAGTCTGAAAATAGCATATTATGGTTTTGTTTAACATCATGGTAATTTAATAATCATTATACTGAACCTAAAATGATCGATCTTCTGAGAGAAGGTCGAGAAAAATCTAGAAGATAATTTCGTCCTATTTATTACCCGTGATAATATAAGTAAGTACCTTCCTGGTATGGTATGGGTAATAATTGCTTTTGGTAAAGGTAGTAATACCTAACTATCAACCATCAGTAGTTCATGAACTATTGTAATGGATGTCATAATAAAATTATGGCTAATTTTGTGGCTCGTGAGTTGAGGCACCTGTGGCCCATAAAGTTGCTAGTGCTTAACGTATAATTGTGTAAATTCATTATCTTCTCGTAGTTCAGTACCTAATTTAGGTAAGTTAAATGAATATAAAACATAACATTGGGAAATGAATATTCATTTCAAACAGAAATATACATTTTAGTTGCCGGTTTTAAATTAAATGTTATAATAAAACGATGAGGTAACTACGCTCTCATAAATATCTGTGGATGTTAAAACATTTAATAGCATATGGAATTAATTCCCGCAAATTTAAACACTCTTGGACCTTTATTTGAAAAACTTTGGGCTGAGGGAAACACAGAAAATAGGTTCAGAGTTGATCTCGAAAGAGTTTATAAAACGAGAAATTTGCACCGAACATTAAGATATGAAGGTATGTGAGAGCTCTTAGAAGATCATGCGATAGCTTACCGGTATAAGGTGCGTCGCTTCGGAGTCTTATCATAGCAATGTCGTTGATAAGTCTATTGTCATCGTATTCGGGATGTCGTATAATGTCGTCAGCGTACATCACTTTGTTTTCGATGCATTTCTGACCTTCTCCTAGTACTTTTTTACAGTCTTTAGGGAATGTGCGCTTGTCATATTCCGCTAAGTATAATTCGACGCTGAAAGAATTGTAAAGTTATAACTAAATAAAACTTTCTCACTACCGTCATTTTAAATAATAATAATTATTATACATAAGTGCTTAAACCGAATAAATGAGTTTTATGAGTTGACTTTATTTCGCCTTGACATGGATTTAGCCACAGGAGTGTCTGTAAGGACATAAAGCTCCGCTCATCGCATCGCACTGTTTGTCCATATCTAGATTATATTAAAAAAAAAAATTGAATTTTGTACAACTTTCATATTATTGCATAACATTATACCTGATGTTTCAACAATATTGATCTATTGATTATTGTTTTATTTTATGGAGCACAAATTATGTGTGAATTTATGAAGTGGCATATTTTTGCACCTATTGATAAATATAAAAAATATGAAAAATATTTTCCATCATTCAGAGGTGCACGGTCAGATGAAAAGATGTAATTTTTTGTTTAGAAACTCAACAACATACCTAAGATTTGAAAGCTTTTCTAGTTTTTGATTGATACTAATAAGGTACTTACTCAATAACCTTGCCATCTTCGTCATAAACACAATGTCCAGCTGTGAGCACGTAGCGTGAACTGATCAGGGAACCGCCGCACGAGAATGCTGCTTGCTTGTCTCCATAATCAAATGTCACCTTTAATAGTACCGTCCATGGAAATTGGTACAATTCTGTTTCTGTGCCACCTTATCAACAAAACAACAATACATATACCTTTTACATTTTGTATCTCTGTGTCAATAATAATTTTATATTGGTAATGTATCCAGGGTTCGTGAAAGAGTTATAAATAGAGTACAAACAAATTTGTGTCACTACCTACATGAAAAACAACAGCATAAATAAAAATTAAGTTTACTTCTGCGTATTTTTGCCTGAATAATCTTTAATACCAATAATATGTAAGAAAATATCGAAAAATTAAAATATAAATTCTGATAATATTAGGATTATTTGTTCTGCCCTGCGGCTCCCAAGGAATAAAAAGTAGCCTATGTGTTAATCCAAGATGTCAGCTACCTCCATACCAAATTTTGAGCGTGAAGAAGAAAAAAAATCACAAACATCGCATTTATAATATTAGTAGGATAGTAGGATTATCCAAAGATGATTGCGTTTTGCCTCGAATCCTCAGATACACTCTAAAAAATGCACTGATGAACGATAATCCAACAAATTACTACAGAATAATGTAAGTATTACCTACTTACCTATTGATAGAGATCGGAAAAATATTTTTTTACCGTTATTAATCATTACCTGTAATACGTGAGTCCAAAGTTATTTTAACGTCATCATCAGATAGCCGTTCTACGCTTTGTTCATATTCAGGATCAGTGTCTTTTAGCATCCTTAATGGCCTATTATTATTTCCACGTGGACCCTGGTACCTGTTGTCGCGTGGTCCCCAATTATTTTGAGAGTGTGGACGGTTTATATATGAATTCTGTCCGCCTGTGCAAAGGATAAAAAATTTATGTTTAATTCTTGAATGGTTAATTGATGAACGGATATTTATTTTTACTAATTACCTAGTTTGTGACAGAAACACATGAATTTGAAATTAAAGTAGAAACAAACAAATACCTATTACGACATAATACTAAAATCGATACCTGCATAAGTTTTTTAATGGAAATTTTGTAAGGTTGTCTAAAATAATAGTAGGTAATAATCCCAGCATTTTACCGTGAATTTCTGACTGTAACGTTAGCGCAATACCGTGTATCCGACAAGCTGACGTTATAAAACAGGACTTTTGTTCGTTGTTTCACGTTAGAGCTAAAATGAAGAATAGGTACCGTCCGTTAACTTACCGGTAATCCTGTCAAGTTCAGACGCCTCACGACCGCAACACCCTGATTCTAGCGGCGGTGGGAAGCTTGTTACAGCCGAACATTGACCACGTGGATCTACGTTACCAAAGTTCCCAGTACCACGCCCGTTTCCTGAGTAGTAAGGATTTTGGTTCGTAGCTGCAGGATTATAATTTCTCGGCGGTACAGTACCCGTGACCCCTTGATTGTTGACTCCGTAGGGATTAGGCGTTTGATTTGAATCATAAGGGCCATAACCGTTATTACCACGTCTGTTCCCGGAATTTTCAGTTGGGTAGTTATAATTATTTGGAGAATCAGGTAACCAATTATTTGGATTGTTCATATTATTATTTTGTGGTCTTGGATTATAGTAATCTGGACGATTTTGTCTATAATATCTGTTGTTATTGCCCGTATCTCGTCTGCCGTTGCGGGCAGGTTGATCATAGTTATGCGGAGAATTGCCGTATTCACCAATTCTGGAATTGAAGGTTAGTTTTTGGTCTGTGATATCCGGATCTGGTTTTTTAGTAGTTTTAGTAGCACTTTCTTCTACACCCCATACAGAATTAGAGCAGCATACCTGTAATCGTTCAAATGTTAAACTTGAAAAATGATAGATTCCGAAATACTGCAGATGTAGTTCAGATTTTTGTAAGTTTAGCTTGTCTTTTTGTACTTATAGGTACATCAATGTTTTATTAATGACAAATAATAATGATTAAACTCATTTATTGACTCCAAAAACAACCGGATCTGATAGTCAGGTAATTACATAGTTATTTATGAAAGCATTTATCGTGTTAAATATTGCTCATAATATTTAATAATGACGTGATTAATAGCTGTGAGCCTATTGGGATATAGTTACAATTTTAAACTGTAATCTCTTTTGATTCAAACTACCGTTATTAACATACAATTGTTATTTGAATATCTACGATAACATAAAATTCTTCTCCTTTAAAGTTCTAGACACTTCTACTCTTTTATAAACTCGAAAGATGATAGTGACAAGAAATTTTCAAATTTAAAGTATGTGTATGTAATTAGGTACTCGTCTCGGTAACCAAACCAAATAACTTTAATGTGGAATTATTTATTAGGTATAAATATTTTTTTTACTTTATCTCCTTTTGCGACGCTGGAGAATCCATAAACGGAACTCTCTGCCTTGGGTCCATTGTCGCAAGGGTATTTTTGTATCCATGTCTTCTGCTGATACTCATTCATATTTTGAAACATTGCACATTCTTCTTGTGGGACACATGATTCACAAGCTTCTGTAAAGAAAATAAAGGTCACAATAATTATAATCTAAATATATAAAAGAAAAATGAGGCTGATTGACTGATTTATCAACGCACTGCTCAGCTACTGGACGGATCAGGTTGAAAATTGGCATACTATATCGCTATGAAAGGATTTTTAAAATTAAACCATTAAAGGGGTTATATAGGAATCTAAGTAAAAACAATATAATTACCCTTTTCTGGCACTGCGGCAATCCAGCCGAGCGATATCGTTATCAAACAGACACGTAAACAGTACTCGATCATTGTTGTTCGTTTATAGAACTGTCCCAACACTAACAGGCTGTTATACAGTACAATGTCTTCTCATCATCGCACCCTAATGAATGTGACTGAACTACAATAAACAAAGTATACAAATGCCTTACTAATTATCAGGCAATCGAGGAAATCTGGTTGTGGGTATTTCTTCTAATTACATGTCGCATCAATGATTAAGTTAATAGTCTCGTTGAATACTTTGATGAATAGATGGCAATTACAATATTATACATTTCTCGGAAAGACACCAATACTTTCGATGGCTTTTTGAATTATATTGAAAAACACTTGGAAAGTTTTTAAGGAAAATTACGTCAACTGTTAAATGAAAATAGTTTTACAAAGTAAGAAAGTATCCGTAACATAAATGAAATAGTTGTAAAGTACATTGTGCAAAGTTATTCGTTTCATTCATTCAAGTTCATAAACCAAGAATGTTTTATATAAAATGTTGCTACTAACTATAGCACCACCAACTAATACGATTGACATAGCTTTCAAAGCACTGCTAGTTCCGTAGTTGTGAACTCGTGCATATAAATTATGCTTTGAAACAAGTGTGTATTTGAAATTGCGACAGAACGTCGAAATTTCTGAAACTCGCAAAGTGAATTGAAAAGCAATGGTAATTGGTCAGTCGGAGCTGACAAGGAAAACGGAATCGGCGACGCGCAGCTTCCGCGCTGTCTGAAATTCAATTAGCAGTGAAACGCGCGCTCTTAGGTTAACATACAAACTGAAACGTTCACATACACATTAACCTTTTGAGAGGCTTCCAGCGCAGGTGCACTAGTGTATTTATACTTTATTTATTTGCTTATAAGTAGAAACCAACTCAAAATAAATCTATATTTTTTGAGAAAATAATCGTCGCAATTTATCTTGGCAATAATGAAAAATGAACCGGTTGTATCTTGAAAAACTGCACACGGGAAATAACAGTACTTAACAATTTTCTACACATTAAATCTATTGTTTGAATATGAATAAAATTGTTGTCATTGACTTCAAGAATCTTTATTACATCAATTAACTTCATTCTATTATCTTGCTCGTTAAAGTTCCATTATACAAATGTACCTACCTATAAGGCGACATAAATTATAAGTATCGTATATTAAAAATACATATATAATTTAGTACAGAGCAGGCTGTCCTTAGCTGTTTCATTGTTCGACCGGGACACGACGAGCCAATTTAATTTAGGTAGTTTTTAAACATCCTGGCTGGGTTCCAAATGCTGTGGTATTATGAAACGTGGACTGTGTAATAATTAAAGATGTTACATCGGAAGGGATTTCCAATTATTTACATTGTTAATCGTTAGAATGTCACATCTGATAATGTACTATTGTGATTTTATATTAACGAACGAGTCTCAACCAAAATATAAAACACAAAAAAAATATAATATTTTTTTTTTTCATGAAACCTTAGTACTTAAACAAACAGATACCTATAAATAATAATATTTACAACGTACTAATATATACTCAAACAAAAAGATACGAGTAACATGTAACCTACTAGAAGTTACTTAACCGGCTCAAATTGAAGTTTATTTCATTTCTAGAATGTTAACTTTTCATAAAGTAGCACTGTACCGCTCCAGCAGTTTTCAAACGTTGTAACTAGCTATCTCTATTTATATTAAGTTAAACTTCTTCTAGCCTCGCCCCAAGATTATTTTTCGAGTGTTAGAAGTTTGAAGGCTCTCAGCAAATATCTGGTTTCAATTTTCTCTCAATTAACTTCAGGTTACGTCCAATTCGACAAGTGGCACTTAGTTCTAATGGGTCGTTGTAGTGAGGGAGTTTTCTGGAGGGTGCCATGTGCCGTGTGCTTGCCGAGATATCGGAAGGGTTGTATTTTTTGTATTGAGTCACTTTATAACGTCTATTACGTATTGTAGACTAAGATAGTTGTTGTCTCTCTAATTATATCTTTATTTCTATTTTCTGAGTTCCTTATCATAGTGTTACAGTGCATAAGTTTATGTTTCAATAACTCTTTTTCTCTCGTAAGTGCAATTTTGTTATTTATAGTTGATATAAGCTGTGATTATATGCACATAAATCATAGAAGAAACTTGTACCAACATATTTTTAACATGAGACCATTGATCGGGGCAAGTAGGTAAACACGGCCGGATCAAGATACAATTTTGTTGCAAAATAGCGCCTATTACAACCACATAAGGTGCCGCAGTGTGTAGCTTGATCTGTGGCCGTGTGTACCTACAAAATTGTATACCGCTTACAATGGATTAATTATTCCGTGCCTAACACTATAAAGCTTAAACTCATTATAGGACTTAAATCCATGACCTTTGCATTGGCATTAGAGACTATACTATCACATAATCGCTCCTCACACTTATAAAACTAATTGTTTTGAAAAAAAAAAAGCGATTGAGTTAGATCAAACTTCGAGCTATCGCAATATCGAAAAAATAAAATCGTTAAGGTTATTTATGGATGTGATTTCTGTACAAGTATATCGAATTTAAGTATCAAGAGATGTTACCAAAATACGAGTTTTCTTTTTACTGAAAGCAAAAGTTAATAAATGACTTACAACGCCCCCATCGCACGTGTCTAAACATCGATCATAGCTCTTAAACGCACCAAAAACAGGGGTTGTTACCCTACTATCAATCCATCTATTTTTACTCCTATTATTTCCTGCACCTATTCTGTTTTGATACAAGTTTCATATTATAAAGAAAATGGAAAAAATAAAATAATCCAGAGAAAATGGAAAAAATACGTTATGTGTACGAGACACACTCTCTCACACTCTTTCGCTCGATTTTAATACTTACCTAATGATTTTGCGATTATAATTTTATATAATTTTGAAGCAAACTTTAAAACTGAGTTTATTGTTTATAAATATAATAATTAACTGACTGAGTGGAACGCTGTGAAGTGGTCTGAGTAAAGAGTTTCAAGACAAAAAAGGTAAGACGAGGAAAATATTCGTGAATTCATAAAGACAAGGGAAAAGAGCGTCCATCCGCAAAATTTAGTTCACCGAGGAATCATAATATTAAAGGTTTTTTCCGAGAATTTTCCGTTTATCGAAGAAATACCGGCATTACATGACTATATACGTAGGTCCTGTAATGTTCAATAGTGGGGAAAACAATGTTTCCATTAGCATATTTTGTTTTTGACTAACTATATAAAATCAGAATTCCTAATATGATTAGGAAAATATAAACAGATATTCAACGTCATATCCACCTCATAACCTTTGAAACTAAAGAAACTGCGGGTTAAAATAAAGACTAAGAAAGAAAGTATAGATGTTAACGGAAAAGTATCTAATCCGTCATTGGATACATTTCCTAGGAAATCCATACATTTCCTACATATTTATCGGAGTATTACATTCGGGATTTTGGTAAGGATAGCGGTATTTGGGGGGTTGTAAGTGAAATTTATTTTTGTGCGAATACTTTCAAATTTATGCAAAATAAAAAAAAACTATTTTAACCTATTTTTATCTAATAAATAATATATATATAAATCTATTTTTACCTAATCATATTTTTTTCAATAGAATTTATATATTTCCTAGTATCATTATTGAAATAAAATTTCCTAGGAGAAATAAAAATGAATTGTGTACAATTCCTATGTTTCATACATTTCCGGTGACATAGACATTTTCTGGGCAAGTGTACTTTGTCCTCGGCCTCATCATAAAGTCTTCTTGGGGCTGAGGTAAGTTCAATTTACATTTAAAAAAATTGCCATATAAGGCTTTGAACATAACCAACCTAAGAAATCAAATTTACAAAATAAAGACTAAGTGATTTTCGTGGAATACCAACCACCTATTAATTATCCCTACATAGATACATCCCTATATACATTAAGTATCGCTCGTTGTCTACAGTAAGTGCCTACCTACCAATAAGCTTCAGCTAAGACACCATACTAAAGGTTAAAGCGTTATGATGATAAACCAATTTGTCTTAATACGGAAACAGACTTACATTCATTTCCGGGTAAAAACTCCATTTTCTTTGCAACGAATTTTGAGTGATTGCCGCTTTAGAAGTTATACAGCTTTAGCTGAAGATTTGAAGTGATTCTTTATCATGACAGACAAATTGCTGATTTTATGCGTTTTTCTTGTCCTTTTTGCACTTGCCTTTTCGTTATTTTGTATTCTTATTACGCTTAGGCGTGTCTTTTTTAAATTCTTGAATTATAATGATAAGTAGGAACTTACCTATTCTGTTTTAAGAGGATTAATATAGTGAATAACAAATCTAAAATACTCTTGTTTTATATGCATAACGTGAAAAGAAAGTTATTCTTGGACCTAATTCTTCTTCTCAACATGTAATACAGAAAGCTTGTAAAATAAAGTTATGTTAAAATTAGGTCGCAATTCATAAGCAAGAATATTAATGAAATCAAATTTGATCCTTTTATGCGCATATTTATGGAGAGAATTTAAAATATAAATTCTGCAGCACTCGGCGGCAGCTGGAGGTTGGATATGTCGACAACATATTGCGCCCAACGAATGACATGAGCAAAAAATGACCGGACTAAAAAAGATACTCTTATTCACACGGATTTTAGGTTTGCTTCCATTTCAGTGGAATATACACATGTAGTTTAGACGTATTCCTTTTATCTATTGCTTTATATTAAATCTAGCTGTGGCAGCTGTGCTCCGCTGTTACATTCGCGATTATATATATAATTCAAGCCACTGTCCCACTGCTACGCACGTGTGCCTAGCTTCGCTTTGTAAGGAAATGTATGTGATAACGTCTACTGCTACCCACAAACAACAGGCTACGTACGAATACAAGATTAATGACGTCATTGCTACACACATGGCTTGCTCGAATGTGGCGACCAAGCATGTTCAACGCTGTCAGCGCTATGCACGCGGCACATGAAAACGTGCGTAACTTCACTGCAGGAGGTGGATGGGACCATATAGATACATCGTCTGACAAACTGTCTAGCAAAGCCAATGCCATTCTTTTAGTAGGTACAATATTTACGAGAAACACAAAACGCGTCTGTTCCACGAGGCGTATGATTAAAATCCAAATGTATTTTATGTTCAAAACTCTGCTGCGCTACAATTAAATAGTTGTGGGTTAATATTCATGTCTAATCTGTGCTGCAGTGAAAACATAGACTCACGGTGTCAAACAAAGGAACCCATGCAGCTAAAGCACGCAAAAGTGCGCCGCGTGCCCGTGTACAGCTTGTATCGCGGTGGGACAGCGCCTTTATCTCAATGCCTGATATTATTATCTAACACATTTTTTTCAAACCGTTCGTAATGGGACTAATATTAGTGCGTTCTCATACATTTTTATATTCTGATTTGATTAGTGGGTACGAGTCACACTCTTATAAATTTTGTACACTAGGTATTGTTGATAATTTATGATGCTGAATGAGACAAAAAGTTTCAAAACTCAAAGGTGTTTGTAATTTTGTCTAGCTAGACTAAGTAATTCGAAGTCTCTCATGTTCCCGAAATCTTATTCTAACTGCTACTTTAGCAGATCTTATTAATCATTTAAATTTTCCTTACATCCTAAAATCTTTACTTTCCCACGCCATAAAATGCGGGTCGTAATTTTGAAACACTCTGCGCTTTCATCTCTGTCTGAAAGGCCCCCTTGACTACGTCATGTTTTTGCACTTTTGCAAGTCGTTGCTTTCTCGTTTTGAAAACGTTTGTGACAGCCGTCAGCAGGTAACAATGATCTTTTGACTGGCACCAGGTGACTGCCAGGTGAGAACTTGAAAACTATGCGAGAGCTTTAAAGTGCTCGTTTAAAAAGTGCAGAAAATTAGACGACGAAATAATGGGGTGTCGAGAAAATGTACCCTTTTCAGTTTACCTGTAGGTACCTTTGCGTGTTAAGCAAATATGTAAGTATGTTAACATAGAGCAGTCTGTGGAGTAACGAGGAAGCAGGGAGGTATTACGAGATTATGAAAGTTGAACTTAGGTATACTTTCCTTGTGCAACGATGCCTGCTAAGAATTTTCTATTAACACTTAGTTTACTAAGTAAATTGAATCAACACGTGTATTATAAAATATTATAATTAATTATATTATGAAAAAGAAATTTCCGGATCATACTTAACCAGTTTAAATTCCACTCTCTTCAGTAAATAAAGGAGATTACATTCTTCTTGCGGTTATAAAATGGGTATAATAAAACATTATGCGTCCCTGCCGTCGGAGTCGGTGTTATTTGTGGTTGCACTTCAGCCGAGGGCGGTGCGGTATAGCAATAAGGCAAGAACACACTACTGGTGTCGCAATAATGTTGCTAAAAGCAACAGTGTGACAGATACTTTATGCCTGCGGTTATATCGCAGACGCTGCAACATACAATGTGGCTTGTTAGCTCGATAACACGAATAGAAATGTACTTACCTATGGTGTATACTAGACTTTACAGAGGGGTGCGCAAATGAACTCTCTATGTAATCGTTGGCTATGATATTTGCAAATCTTAAATAATAAATGCGTCGGTGTTGGGGTTGGGGACTTTCGCAATACCTACCGTGTTATCAGTGTTTCACAGCCTAGTATTAATGTTTGCTATGTTATGTTTACTGCTGCTTAGGAATGATTTAATAAGATAAAAATTCGTAATTTATAGGTGGCAATTTAATAAACTGTATAATTTTCAAGTTTAAACAAATCTGCCTAGTCTTAGCACCGTCATAATTTCGATGCTAAGCTGAAGGTTCTGATGCTAAGAATCTGTATAGTTTGTATAATCCTACTATCCTACTAATATTATAAATGCGAAAGTTGGTGAATGAGTATGTTTGTTACATATTCACGTGTCTGAACCAATTTTAATGAAACTGCCACCCTGGGTTAACACATAGGCATTATATCCCTCAGGAACGCAGGTGAAACCGCGGGGCGGAAGCTAGTAATAATATTATAGAGAACACATGTCAACGACGACATGGTATTTATCCATCTGGCCTGAGAGTGATTACATTTAAGAAAACGCTCTAATTACGTCGCGTCGTTATCCGGGAAAGTTGGTCGGTTTACGAGCGCGACCGGCGGTTCACCGCAATCAAAATGTTGCCACAGTTGCTTACACGAATGTAGAAATATTGGAATTATTAAGATATTTTTTGTATCTCTGGAAAATGTGATAACGCGTAAATTTTCTCAAGTAGGTTCTTTTATTAAAATGAATATTTATGTGCGTGTAACTCTGCCTATGTAAATCAAGATAAAACAAAGATTTTGTTTTCATATTAGCCATTCACCTATCGTATTTTAAACAGAAAATATTTCACTTCCAGAATGACTACATCATTGTTTATGAAACATTTTCACTAGTAAGTTTGCAGAGATGGATGGATCCATTTCAAAGTACACGCCTAATTGTAAGTTTAGGGGAGTCATGGCAAGCGGAAGGGTAACCTATGTTTTGTGTTATTGAAACTACCAAGTTTCGGGATTGTGTAATTTTCGTTGCACCAAATGGTGTAAGTTACATAGAACCTTTTGTTTTTATTATTTGTTTTAAAATAAGATCTATTGTCTTAAATTTGGATAGTATTTCCTACTAATATGGATTTAAAAAGCAATAGGTATACCTATGAAGTATATATGAGTTAGGTACCAACGTATCCGGTTTCCGTAGAAGTTACAAGCTCTGCTTACTTGCTGCGGGTCTTGGGAGCAAATAACCGTGTGTAAAGAAGTCCCAGGGTATTATAATTATGTTATTAATATTAACTAGCTGTCCCCGCAGTTTCACCCGCGTTCCCGGGGTAAAAAGTACCCTATATGTTATTTCAGGGTATGATCTATCTATGTGCCAAGTTTCATCCAAATCCGTTCAGTAGTTTTTGCGTGAAAGAGCAACAAACAAACATACATACATACAAACTTTTACTTTTATAATATTAAGTAGGATATATCTACCTATCATCCTAGTATTATTTTTAAGTGAGCATGTAGGTATCTAAGTAATTACCTGATTAAAGATGCTGTGATCCCCCGTATGTAAGCGACGTAACTTATAAATTAGTAAGACAGTTCATTTGGGAGATCCCGAGGTTGATATGAATACAATTAAATTACGATTAGGAAAAATTAAGGTAATTATGTAAGCATCGATATGCGGAATTCTATCTTACATAGAGATGATAGTACATAATGTAGATGAAGACGATTGTAGCAATATACCTATGTTGTATCATTTTGTATTGATTTTATCCTACTAATATTATAAATGCGAAAGTTTGTGAGGACTGAGGATGTACGTATGGATGTATGGTTGCTTGTTACTCTTTCACGTAAAAACTACTGAACGGATTTGGATGAAACGTAGTGCATAGATCATACCTTGAAATAACATATAGGCTACTTTATATTCTAGGAAAACTTAAGATCATCGGGAAAGCGGGTGAAACCGTGGGTTGGAAGCTAGTTAGTTCATAAAAGATGAGATTGATTTTGCAAGTTTATACGAATACTATCACTTAACTCGTCATGTTTGCTTGCAAAGACGGAGGTAGACATGAATAATCGAGTTTCCCTGTCTTCAACTCGCGGGAGAATACTTTTATAAATCGGTTCTGGAAATCTGAGAAATGGAGACAAGTCATTGCTATCGAAGATTTACACAAAGTTTTCTTTTCGAATGTAATGTAGCAGGTTGTCAGAATAGAAATGTTTGAACAGAGATTACAGAATCAGTTTTGTTTACGAATAAAAAAGTTCTATATTTAGGTAAGTACGTACATATTGTTTTCTATTCGTTTAATATTACAACCATGAATCTTATTGTTAGACTAATAATCTTGACAGTAAAGCAGACATTCAAAACATCTAGCAGAAATTCTAGCATTCAGAACGCAGGTTCTGTACGCGTTAGTTATTAGGTAGGTATGTGTGAAAATAAATTATCACTCATCATAATTTATGTGTTACTAGGTTTCTGTCCCTTGGATTTACCACCACGTATGTTCGGTATAAAAAGCCTTAGTTTTTATTCTCCGGCCCTAACTCGTGGAACGTTGCTTCACTGAACAAGGAGGACCGTAACAAATGCATTTAGGTATAATATTAGGATTTTGAACATCGGACATAGGTACTTAGTTGTTGGACCTGACTTCTGTTGTAATTTAACACATAAACAAAACATTATTTTATCTTCTATTATATAAAAGAGTAGCGGTTTTTTGGGTAAACATCCTCCTGCCCACACCGCTGAACCGATTAATGTGAAATTTGGCATGTGCATAGATTTTGTCACGTAGACCCCATTTAAGAAGCGATTTTTCGAAATTCCTTTCCGCAGTGGTGGAAACGGGCCCTTTGTGCGATTTTAAGAATCTTAATATCTCTGGAACCATAAGGTCTAGGAGTCTGAAATTTTTAATAGCTAGCTTTTTCAGTAAAAAATATTACATATGGGTGCGAGCGTTTCTCAAACTTTTGTCTATGGGAGGAAAATTTAAAAAAATAAGGGATTTGCTTTGTTTCCGTTAAACCTTGATAACTTTGTGAGTTTGAATGTTACAAACTCAAAATTTATATTGTAGGTAGTTTAATAATACTGCTAAAATATATTTTCGGCGTTTCTCAAACTTTTTTTCTTCGAGGAAGATATTACCGATGGAAATTATGCATTTTTCAAACTCTTATATCTCTGCAACGGCTGAAGATAGGCAAATGAAATTTCGTATACGCGTTATGCTATACAAATACTACAAATTTCAACTTGGTGTTTGTCAAAGTTTTGCCCATAGACAAAGTAAAAATGACGAAAATATACTTTTAGCATCCTGGTTTTCTCAGTTAATATTCATAGTAGAAGCTTGATTTTTGGAATATAAGCTTTCTACAGTATTTGTTTTGAAATTTACTATCAAGTTTCTCAAACTTTTCATGCGGCATAAAGTTATAAAGGGTGAAATATCCAATTTTTGCACTTTAATATTTTTGTAATGGCTCAAGCTAGGGACCTTACATTTGGAATATAAACTATTCAATACAATTGGAATAATATTCAAACCAGTGTTTCTCAAATTTTTCATAGTTGTCAATTTTATGACACCTTAAATTATTTTCTATCAACCTGTATAACGGAAGTACTATACAACTGAGAAGCATGATTTTTTGGAAATAAGCTACTCTTAGCAAGCACTATAAGAATCCTAAAGCATTTTGCAATACTATTTAGCAATGAAATGTTAAATGGAAAATTTTATTTTTGACTTTTAGTATTTTTGCAATTACTTAAGCTAGGGTTCCAAAATTTTAAATGTAGACCATGTAACATAAATGTAACAACATGCAAATCAATAATTAAAAAGAAAATGATCATAGACAATTTTATGACCTTTTTAGTTTTTTTTTATCAACCTGTATAACGCAAGAACTATTTAACTAAGAAGCATGATTTTTTGGAAATAAGCAACCTATAATATAATAACCTACCTATAGCAAGCACTATAAGAATCCTAAATCATTTTGCAATACTATTTAGCAATGAAATGTTATAGAGGGCGGAAAATTGTATTTTGGTCCCTTAATATATTTGCAATTACTGTAGCTAGGGATCTAAAATTTTGGTTGTAGACCATGTAACATAATTGTAACAACATGCGCATCAATAATTTCAAACTTTTTAATCATAGACAATTTTATGACATTTTTAATTTTTTTTTCATCAACCTGTATAACGCTTTTCCTATTCATTTAACAACCACGAATTTCTGGTTATAAGCTACCCATAGCAATCACTATAAGAATCCTAAAGCATTTTGTAATACTATTTAGCAATAAAATGTTATAGAGGGTGAAATATTTCATTTTTGCCCTTTAATATTTTTGCAATTACTTGAGCAAAAGATCCAAAATTTTGAATATAGACTAATTAACACAAATGTAACAACATAGAAATCAAAATTATTCTAAATTTTAGTCATAGATATTAATATGAATTTTTTAAAAAGTTTATCAGACTGTATAAAGCTACTCTATTCATATAAGTACCATATTTTATGAATTTAAGCTATCATATAGCATGCATTGTTTATAGCACACTAAGAACCCTTCCACTCACAGTATTGTTCAACTTTCATGCCAAAATAAAGTAATAAAGCTTATAGGTATTTTTCTTCAATATTTCAAACAAGTGATCTAAAATTTCTAAAATTGTAGCATTTAGTCTATATAAAATAACTAGCTGTGCCCTCACGTTCCCGGGATTAAAAGTAGCTTAAAAAGAGTATTTGTTTCTATGAAATCCGTAATAGGTGTCTACAACAATTCAACTTAAAAATATTAAACGCAGAAAAGCAGTTTATCATCAAACTAATTACGTATAAGACTTCACCCGTATTTCAGGTGAAGTCGTGCATAGTTCGGTTCTTTTCGGTATTGCTCGGGTTACATCGGGCGATCGCTGTCATCCATTACCATACCGCGCTATACATGATTCCCGCTTAGCGTTTTTTTTATTATTGCTCGGCTCTGAAGGATCGTAGCGTGATTTAGCTTATAACCATTCTTAATATTTGGGCTTTCAATTGCAAAAAGATTTTTCCAAATCCGAATGGTAGATCCAGTGATTAGCGCTTTCAAACAAACAAACTCTTCAGCTTTATTATTAGTATAGATAGATATCTATATCTATATCATGGATAGGTTTATGTTGGTAGTTCTTGACATCTGTATCAATCTGTATTGTATGAGACAATCATTTTAGAAACTGTCCTTAGTTTCTCACAAGTCCTGAAATAAAAATACCTATTTTACCTACTTATCTCCGGGTTTACCGCTCTGCCAATTTTCATTAAACACTGTTTCAACGTTTAGAAAGAAAGAAGAAAGAAAAAAACTATCTCTTTCATGCCATCCGAAGCTTATAAAAAAGAAACAATATCGAACACATAATGCATTCAATATACCTACAAATTTAATAAAAAAATATAAGAAGGCTGTATGGTTCTGAACCTTTGACTGTTTTTTTTTTACATAACAAATACTTAGGTAAGCTACATCATGGATTGTAATTTTTAACCAGTGTTTAGACGTGAAAACTGAACTCCACATGCAAAATATATTTAGGTATGTAGCATTCAATCGTCACAGAACAACTATACCTACATGTCCCTGGATATTTACTAGCCTAAATGTTTCCTCTAGAAACCTGAACCTAAGAGGATACCTATCTTTGAAAAGCGCTTCATAATCTGTACTGTGGTTCTCAAGGTATGAGAATATACTAACGGACAAATTGACCTACATATTATTTGGTTGGGTAAATTGAGAACGGGGTGTTCATGAACTCTAATGCGGGTGAAACCGCTGGGCGAAAGCTAGTTAAATATAAACACAAACACGCAGGTCAACATTTGACCCACATTTATCTCTATAACGCGACTGTTTTGGAATATGTTCGAGGGTCCGTCAGGACCTCTGCTTAAAGTCTCCTAAAGATTTATGCTTTGACCCCGGCAATAAAACAACGCCCTCTCAGAATCTTTTGTGTAGCGAGAACTACAGATTGTCCCAGCATCGCATGCATTTAAGGTTACTTTATAGCGCGTTTACCCTGAGGTGTAAATCTTAAGTCTGAATGATTTAAGAGGTCTATAAAATAAAATCTTTAATTTAAGTATTTCATTACTGTAATTATTTCTTACTGATGCAGATATCTAGGATGAAAAGATAGGTAGTTTTTTACTGCCTTTTACCTAATTTAGGTACCTAAAAGGATTCCTTGAAAATATCTATCAAAATCTTTTCGGTTTTAATGGAATTATTTGATGCCTTTTCATATGTTTGTATCTATTACATAAATCCATATTAGAACTTGCCAATATAAGTAATTGTAAATTTTAATGGACAACCATGTAGGCATCATGATTATTTTTTTTTAATTCATATTAATTCGTTTTTACAAAACAAATAACACCAAACATTACCTCGTATTTGAAGTATTTCAACAAATCTATATTGGACACCATACGAATTCAAATATCACGAGTTAGGTACGATACGTGACAGCCAACATTTGTTTTCGATTCTCGCGGGAATTTTACCGACGCTTTATAAAACATTTCAGAACTGCCTCATATCGGCTTCATTCAGTATTTAGCAAAATATATAATGTTTATCATAGAGGATCGTTTTCGTATATAATTTAGAATAATAGTACCTACCTACTACTTTATTATTACAGTTACCTAAACTTTAATGGATAGTACTGATATAACAAATTTCTATCTTCATAGAATTTAGTACTCCGGAGACCAAAGGGCTGGCTCGTACCTCGGCTAGAGAATAAGCCTGGCTAGGCTATACAGCGACGTAAGGTAACGTATAGTGTTTTGGGCACCTTACCCAACCCATAGAGAGAGTGACCTTAATTTTCATAGTTATTTATTTAAGAGCAACACTGAATAAATTGCTGTAATAATAACGACAAATATTACCTTCTCTGTTGTCTAAACATTCTAGATCTAGAAGAATCTAAGTATACCTACAGAAAGCTGCTACCTTAAACACATGTATGTAAGAAAATTTATTAAATAAGACAAAAACATGTTCACATACGTTAATATAAATCATACGCTGCATTTACTTTTACATTTATCTTATCATTTACATTCATTTACAGCCAAGAAGAAATAAAATAAACACCCAAAAATAATAATAACTAGCATTTACTAAATTATTCTAGAAATTTGTGATGAAGATGACAAGTAACTTAATAAAATGAACAGTATCAACTTGGCATCTTACCTTGCGTAGGTCGATTGCATTCCGGCTAGACGGCATAACAGTGTAAATATGCCATTAAATAGGGCCATCACGACAAAGTTGGCGTCTGCGAGGCGGGTGTGAAATCACAAAGTTAGCTCCTCCATCTGTTTCCATCCAGTTTGATCCTTAACTATTCACAACCACGTGCGCTGAATGCACCGCTTCAAATACTTGTATTATATTCCCGAATACCATCGCAACGTTACCATAGTTGTTCCAAATAACGGATGGATTAAAACTTTTGGAATTATGTAGGTAGGTACTGTAAGGACTACTATGGATGCTGGGAACTTGAAATACCTACTCAATTTGTATGTAGTTAACAAGCGTATTTCCAAGTATTTGCACGTTAAACATAGAATTAAGTTACAAGCTTTAGGAAAATTTACAAAATTAGTTCTCTAGTCATTTACTGGAATAAGAAGAGATAGAAACGAGAAAAATATTTTTGTCCCTGAAAGCCTTCACAATCTGCTACTTCAGGCACAAGTATTTAGGTCCCTAACATAAATTTCAGCACTATTCTAAATTATTGTCTCATGAACTGTTTGTCCCTTCAGTGGCGCGTTGGAGTGAAATTTTCATCGTCCGGTAAAGGGTTATAAATGGAGGTACCGTTATGTAACTGGATACTCCTACTCAACATAAACAATGGCTAATACGCCGCAGTAGTAAATTAACCCTGCTTACAGCCTAAGCAGTTAATTTTATGCTCAAAGTGCTAACGTTATTGTCTCTAGGGATAATATTTCCAGATGCTCTTATTCAAAAGCGCATCGCGTTGCAGAGTGGATCGTTTACAAGTCGACACCGGGCATAAATGCACCGGGCGTAACGAGCAGATTGACTCGCGACTTCCGCCCGGTTAATCTTCAGGGAAAATACTCGACTCCCAACATCGCCTCTTTTACTTATAACGTCTGGCTGGCTTATATAATATACATTATGCATTACAACTCTCCGAAAGTTTACGATTTATATGCTGCTATTTAACTAGTTAACAATTTTGTTTTAACCAGTAAGTACTTAGATACTAATTGATTATTCATAACTGTATAGGTGTAGTTTGTTTGGTAATATGGTGTAATGCATAAGTTTAAATAACATAAATAGTATTATAAACAGATAAATTTAATAGTATATTGATTTAGATTGAAGCACATTATTTTATTTATGAACTTGACAAACGCACTGACAAACAGTGACTTTCCAAAAAAGCCAACAGCGGAGTGATATGATTCGTTATATCTAACACAAGCTGATTTCAGAGATTTAATTTACATTCTTGCGATGAACTAAGTAGGTAAGTAGCCTATATCACTCAAACAATATTATAGGTTCCTATTATTGAATGGATATTCAGATTCGGATCAGTAGTTCCAAATATACCTATATCTATCCAAACTAACAAACAAAATACCACTTTCTTTTATAGATTATTTTCAATTAAATAGGTACATGTTCAATTAATTCAATACTTTCAAATATAGTCAGAAAACCTATTACTTTTTCTATTTTTTTTAGTAAAAAGTAGAGACACTACGTAGAGCTAAATTTAATGAATTATTTCATCTCTAAACTATTTCATTCAAGCTTGCATGAATATTATTCAGTCAGTACATAATTTCCCCCGTGATTCGGACGTCGTTAGCGTCTATTCATGCAAAGTGGCGTTGAAAAATACACTTCCACGCGATACTAATGCATTTATCCACTTTATTCTAATATGGAAATTGAAAGAGATAGCTTGAATGGAAAAACAGTCTTATTTAGTTACGCTAATACGAAATGTAGATAGAAATTTTGTTGGAGGCAAGTGTTGGCACACGTTTTTTTTTAAAACATTTTCCCTCGCCGTTTCACCCGCGTTCCTGGGACAATATTTTATTTATTTGTACCTATAGATAAAAATGTTATCAGTAAGACTATGCTTAAGAATTTTTCATTTGGATACCTACTCTTATTGTACATGTAAAGCATTGAAGGTAACGTAAAGTCCGATGTCAAAGGTTTCAATGGAACAACTGAAGGGATATAAAGGGTTTGTATTTCCAAGATTCCGTGGAATCTCTCTGATGTTACACTCAAGCGCGTAGTGTGACTAAAACTATAATATAGAATTCTATCAAGAAATTCTTAACGTCTACGGCACGCTTGCGATGTTGTGTGTGACACCTATAAAGGCGCTTTTTCATGTTGTTACATGTAAAATTCCACCATTTTTGCTTTAGTATCTACAAAATTTTCCGTATTTTATCGTAAATTATATTGATCGATTTGGTAAAAAAATTGATTTCAATTAAATTATCCATATTTCATGACTTAGATCCAAACTTACCATAAAATTAAACAATATTTTGTATTTCAATTTATTTTTCAAAATTTAAAATATAGTGGAAATGGGGGTGCTTGTAGTCGGGAAATTAGCTACGTAATCTCTTTAGCGCATAATTTCCTCTTCCGCATCGCGTAGTGCTTACAGACTAGACACGATTTCCTCTTGATGGCTTTACTTTACGATAAAGTGGCAAAATCTAATTTTTAAGACGGTTCTGAAATCCGGGGTACGTCCCAGGAAATTATTAGTTTCAGCAGTTTATAGCTGAAACATTTTTAAGGAATTTCCTTGGTTTTAGAAGTTGCACTGTCAATTTAAAATTCGGTAACATGAAACACACAATTTTAAATGGCAATGCTGAAATATACGAAATTCCTAGAGAGCGACTGACGATTCATTAGTTCAGTCCACACATCACCAGCACGGAATTAAACGGCGCTTGCTCTGGGCCCGTCCCGTCCTACGGCAATACTCTAATTAGATAACGAATTAACATCTTGCGATTGCGACTAAAGTGAGACACAGCGTGTTTTCCTCATCAGGGAAACCTTTGCATAGCTTGTTTGGCAGCCTTTCGCAAAATGATCTGTCGGGGCGTGTGTTTATGCCATCACTTTAATTACCCTGAAATTGTATCGCAGCTAAGCTATAATGAGATACGTCTTCAAACCGAATATTATTAAACAGATGCTATTTATAATAACGTTGCCAGTTATTGTAATTTTAAACTTCGCGAACGAAAAGGATGACGCGGTATAATATGGAAGAGACGAGTTTAATTTAATTTTGTATTTGTATCATAAATAAAAGGATGTTGAGATTTTAGTCACATTCTAAATATCGACTTTATAAATAAGGTTATTTGTAATTACATTTTCATTACATTTTGATCGAACAAGGTTGATGTTTTGTTCATCATTTTCAGTCCACTAATAATTATGTTGTTGATGTCGATAAGTACTGCGATGCCACCCCTTAATATTTTGCATGTGATTACAAATAACCCGTATAAAATTAAAATATGTGTGCCAATAAAATTGGATTCGATTACTCCTAGTATTCTTCACATGTTATGTTCACATTTCATTAATAGAACGTATTTGAAACTTTCAGTTACATATAAATTGGAATGAAGCCTTTGCGTGTTGGGTAATATATATTTATAATAAATCTCTCGCTAAGCACAGTGTCTAGACGGAGCTGAGGCTCGAGGCACCTCGTGATGGGGATTTGCCGCGTGAACAAGGCTTCTTAGTACCGACAACCAACCACACATCCTGACACTAAGCCTTTACTGCATAAATACATTAATAATTTAACCATTCCCTCGCAATTAATACACTAAAGTTTATATTCAGGTAATATAACGTCATTATGGTTCTCAATACTATTCGATTCAGTATACAGGCAAGCCCTCCTACATTTGACTGTTTCAGCTTTACACAACGCATTTGAATTTAAAGCTATGCAAACAAGTCTAACATTTTATATTTCAAGAAATCCTAAAATTAAAAAGAAAACTATATTTTTGTATTCTGAGTTTAACTCATATTTTGAGAGAAAAAAAGACAATGTAAAATAACACCACCAAAATATGTAGTTAGTTGAATGTATTTAGACACATTGCCTAAGTTCGCCTTACCATAGTTTTATAATAAGTCTCAAAATGTTATGTTTCAATCAAACGAAGGAAAGGCTTATCGAAAGAATTAAATGAATTCATACCACATGTCAGTAAAAGCTATGTTATTTAATAGCAAAACATTTTTATTCAGTCACATAAAGTGAAGTCGTCGGTATTAGAACTTGTTGATACTCCGCCTGAACGTTTTGATATTTTTCATTCTGTCCTCGCCGTCAGGTGTGTCTGACGATGATTTATACTCCCGTTGAAATGGGAGAATTGAATGAGTTTCGGCTTGATTCCATGAAATTTATTTCTTTCGCCGTGTTAATATATTATGACAGACTTTTTCATCTAGACATAAATTATATGTATATCTAAAACTTATTATTGAAAATTCAGGTAGAGCAAAGATACCTGCTTCATTGTGGTGAGAAAATTTTCTTGGAATTTGAGGAATAGTAAATTGGAAATAAAGACGACTTCAATCTTCGAAGAGAAAACATACAAATAAGAAAATAGAATGTTATATCTCATCTGATTTGAGATGCGTGTAATAAAAGCGGAGGGTGCTCCTGCCATGAAATGTGCGCATAATGTACTGAAAGCCATATATTTATTTACATTTAATTTAGTCGTAGAACCTCCAACTCACTGTATTTATTCTATAAATGTCATTTATACGCACAACCAATTTTATTGCTCATTTCGTCAAACTGTTTGGGTATTACTTATAATGTAATTTAATCAAATAAGTTTTACTTTTCATGGTACCTAGTATATTGTAAGTAATCTTGCATACTAATTAAAATATGCGAATATTAAACTCTATTTCTATGGAGTAATAAATTAACATATTATTACATCGGAATGATAAATTAATTTACCAAAATTACAGTGGAGGTCTATCTGTATGAATACTATCCCATTTCATTAATATTACTTCAATAGCAGAACTATGTACATAAAGGAACAGACTGCATTCAAGAGTCGGATTAAAAGAGAAAATGGAATTTTAAAACGTCCTTTTGTGTTAAAGGTCTTGAAAAGCATGTCGTTATAGAGATGTTTAAAATAGCTAATTACGTTTGTGAGAAACCCGGCTATGAAGTAAGCTTAAAACTTCTCAGCGTGCGTTTAACTGTCACCATTTAAACTTATGTAGGTACCCATCCGTGGTATGTATCTTTTCGTTGACGTTTTTTTAGACTGTAATAATTATCTGAGTCATGGTTTTCGTTACGAAAATATTACAAGTTAGAAGCTATAATGTTCGTAAACAAAAATATATTAGTATTAAATATACTTACATATGTCTATAATTATACATATTACCTACTGCCATAGACAATCCAGACGCTGGAAGCAGAAGCACAACTTTATTATTGAAATTGGAGAACTATTCGCAATAGAATAAAATCTACAACCCATGTTTGAATACAAGTTTATATAATAAATTTTACGAGCGATAAACAAATAAATATTCCTGTGAAACCAATCACATTTCCACGGGTTTTCTACTTCGGGCCACAACTCTCCAGATTACGACCTTAGATAATGTCTTTGTCTACTTCCAGAACATTTATTTCTACTAGCCAACATGACCAAATTAACTGGACCTCCGACGTCCTTTCCCACTAGTAATTAATTAAGATACAGGTGAGGTCAAGACGAATGGGCACGATGTATTAGAACTAAGACATCGTGCTTGTGGTTAATGGCCGTACTCTAAATTGTCTCACTGTTGTCTCGAACCTCTCGAGTTACGCAATTACTTTTTATTTTTCTTCGTTATCTTTTGCCATAAACATGAATATAAAAGTGAGTCGTAAAAATATAATTTATATGATAATATATACCCACCCATATCTCGCGTATGCATGATAGGTAATAATGAATGTAGAGTTTACATCTGTAAAATAATGATGCAATATGAACTCATGTCAGAATATTAATTATATCCGGGCGAAGGAGCTTCACTCGGCGTTTTTATTTTATTTAAAATCGCGTTTTTTCGGGAAAGACGCCTACATAAATGGTAAAAAGAAGCAAAATTTTATATAAATACAAAATTTCATTTGAATTGTTAAAACCGTTTCCTAGATACACGAAATATATATACAAGAATTGCGCGTTAAAAGTTATTAGATTTATTGCCATAAAATAGATACTAAAAAGTACAAACAGCAGGTCATGCGAGAGTTTAGTTGAATTTTGGTACCCTAGTAAGTAACTTGTGATTTGGGAATTACTTAAAGACCTTTTTTAAATCTAATACTGTTTAAAAGTATTTGCTTTAAACGAGTATTTTAGGTAACTATGCAAAATACCTATAGTAAAGTCAAATCAATTGTTAGTATTATTATTTATATAATTGTAAATGGACAATCATTGAGTGCAAGTACTTTGTTTGAACCTACATAATTTTATCAAAATAGTTAGGGCATTGTTATCTAAGAGAAGAAGCTCTTATTATATTTTACTACCACCAAGGCGGTTATTCCTGGCCCTTTGGATGTACCTACGGGGTCATAATATATGTCGTAATATTCTAACGTTTGAAAACATACACTTGGTAAATACTTACTAAGAAACAACGAATTTGAATCATACTACTATCATAGGCTACTATTATACCTAAGTATGAAAATTGGATACGATGTATGAATGCTCTTTCACGTGAAAACTATTGCACGGATTCTTGACACAGAAAAATCATGGAATACCATTTACCTATCCTAGGTACTTTTTATCCTCGGAACACGGTAACCTCGCCGGCTGGACTGGCTTAGAATTAGTGATATTAACCGATTAAAAAAATCGTCACCAGTAACTGAAGGTGTTTTTTTGGAATAGCCGGGTTTCTCCTGTTTTAGTCACACCGGTTATCATTACTACTCAGAATTTATTTGCATTTACATAACCTTTTACGGACCGCTTGTCTGTCGGTGCCTGACGTAACGACCTAAGTACCTACGGTGGCCCTGTGTAAATACCTTATTCACATAACTATCTAAGCTATATAAACTTACACTAGGATCCATTCTAAATCTCAGGCTTAATGTAATACGTAAGTACTTTGGAATCCCCTGTAAGATGTTCCACAAACTCTGGCCTGTTCACTTCCAAATCGTTGCCACTGCAATCCTTCGCAAGGAGAACTTACTCGAATATTTATATTATTACATCATGCTGGATGAATTTCCAAACAAGAGACATCATAGGTCTTGGAAAGATTTCAAACACTCTTATAAATATTAGATATGAATAGACGTTGTTCGAAGCATAAGTTCCGTAGTTGGCAAATACGTGAGACAAAGTTATTTGTGAAATAAATAAAATACCTATTCTTTAAAAACATGAGCTTATAAGCAAAATGGTCTTTTTGCGCAGTAGTAGCTTTCATCTTATTTTCATTTTGTTTTGCCGCATATGACGATGATGGGTAATGGATGGGTACGTCGAGAAAAATAAAAAAAAGAACATTATTTTGGTTATCTGATAATTACTTTAGATATTCTCTTCTCATCATACTAAGCAGAAATAACTTTATTAATTCAAATGAATAAACATTGTATGATAAATAAATAATATTCAGTGTAAGCAGTAAAATCACCGTGTGTTATCATATATTTTGCATCAATCGACTTCACCGCAGAGACAACGAGTCCTCAATACGCGAGCACTTTCCCCCTTGAGGGAGTACCTACTTGTACTTTATTGACATTTACTTTCCTAAGGTAAACATAGCGACAGCGGCTGTCTCTCTCTCCTTGACTCGCATAATTCGTCTATTCCACGCTACTACTTTCAAACAAAGGCGTGCTTTACCATTTTTTTTCCTACGGTTTTCTTTGTTGCATAATTATTATGTTACAATGTCAGGTATGCTGGAAAAGTGAACTTTATTTATCTGCTTATTTTAAGTGTTGCTGCTCTCACATTTTATTACAGCTGGTTGTGATTAAATCTTTCAGTTAGCTATTGTTTCGATCCGTGAAGTAAATGAATGCACTTACCATGCTTTAGAGACCGATTAATTTTATGCATCCTCAATAATTTTTATGAGTACTATCTACTGCTAATAAGAAATGTCATAAGTTTTTATAACGTAACCAGGCTTAGGTACTGTTTTCATAATAATATGTTTATTTTTTACATAATATGAACCTGTTTATACTTATGAATCCTGCAAGGAGAATATAATAAAGGTGTAGTAGTTGGCTTATGTCGTGTAATCTAATATATTTTAAGTAAATTGTTTGGCCAGTCTCATCCTTAAGTTATCCTAAATCGATAATAAAGTTTTTGTTGATCTTTCGTGTTTCTCGAGAGGCGTCGAAGATTTTACGTTAAGGCTAAGAAATCCTTCGCAAGAGGGAGCTAAAACAATGTGTAGGGGATTAAACTCGTTCGAGACGGTGGCTAATGCAATATGTATCAGCACTCAAGTGCAGACCGACACTATTCCGGGACCGAACTATTTTTACGTAAAGAACATTTTCTGTTACATTAACAAATAACTAGCTATTGAATTTCATTTGATCGTTGGAACATAAAAATAAATGAGCACTTTTGGAATTGTAACCTTTTTTTTATTCGATATTGCGGATTGCAAAAACATTATGAAACGCTTGGTCTGCTGAGAATTCGGGAAGTAATGATTATATGAATTGATTGAGTTTAGTTGGATCAAATGCTGAGTTTGTTACGAGTAATAAGTATGGTTAGATATTTTAGAGACTTTGTTTTGTATTATATCATTTTCAAGAAACCAACAGCTAACATTACAAATAAATAAAAGAAATAGAGACTGTAATACTGAAGATAAGCAGAGGGTAAAAATGATTTTCAAAAAATCTATAAAATACCTAACAGCTAATAGCGTGTTGGGAAGTAAGAAAATAGTCTAGTGATTGTCTGACTTATACTAGTACATATTAAATTAATCTAACGGTAAGCTACCTAGTATATTTTGAATTGCCTACTAGCTCTGCAAAAGAAATACATAAGTGACAAGACACAATACTTATTCAAAGGAATATAGAATGTGGTTTATAAAGTTTCGCACTTGGCTCGCGCACAAGTAGGACAATAACAAACGGACTTGCCATAAACTGAGTATGTCAATTTAGAGTATTATTCTTTCACTAGTCTAGACATCATTAGCCAAATGACCTAACTTTAAAAAAGGCTAAATCTATTCACTTTGTAGCAGTTTAAAACTATATTTAATTTCCCTGCAGTGCTTTAAGGGGTAGGAGAACTGACCAATTTGAATAAATTTACTATGGGAACAATTCTGATATAAACAAAACATCAACCTTATTTGGTCAAAATGTAGGTATGAAAAGTTTTAATTTTTTTTCGAGATGTGGGAAGGTAATTTAAAAATAACCATGTAGGTACTATATGATGTCATATTTTGGTAACTATGCTTGTGTTTTTTTAAATATTTTGGAATGGGTAACTAGTTTTTTAGCAAAGTTTGATTACCTTTCCTTGTGTGTGTGTGAATACATTGGTGAATCCCTAGTCCAAGATAAAAAATGTGTAACCAACGTGGCGATGAAACTTAATTTTTTTTTCGTGTAGGTTTTACTTTATTTTTTTATTGTTCGCACCTCGTGAGCTTGGCTGTTGTCGGGGTCTTAAAAACTTCTAAAAATAATCTAAACATTTTGGAAATGCCGAGATATAAGTAAAATGTAGAAAATTTAATTTGCATTATTGCTTTTACTATCAAATATTTATTCACACAATCCAATGTATCCGTTTCAATTTTCCCATAACCTACTCAACTGCCCTAGAATACATTTTCAAATCTCTTGAGACTTCACAAAACGAATTGTGCCGACAACTTTTTTGTTACTTTTGCACCAAACTATATTTGGCAGATGGAAATTTATAACACCTTTGAGGGCTGTGTTTGCATTTTTTGTATTGGAGATGTTATGACATCAAGCCGATTTTATTTGACATTTCTTCGCCGCATGCCGCTTATCGATGCTGGTTCTGTAATACCTATATTATGCTAGTTTTAGTTTATGCTACTCGAGTCAGAGTGCTTATATTGTGACAATTTTGGCAAATAGCTGCCATAAAACATTAAGGCCGTGAAATTTCATCTAGTCTTTACATAGAGCGCTAACAAGGACGTTCATTACGCTAACATTTAACATAAATTGGGACAACGAAACTAAAATTGCGGTCTATGTTGCGTGCAGAGGTCTGTGTGGGTTGGCATCGAATTGTGATAGAGACCTCGCCTCGTTGCCAAATTGCCCTGTTCGCTTATCATCTGGATTACGTAAAGCGTAGCGCCGGTTACTACTAGCTCTGCGCCACTAAGGATATAATACCACGTCATGGGAATATTCACATTTTAAATTTGAATACAAACAAGATTTTCTAGCCTTTAGCTTTATTTGTAGAAGTCATATTTTACCTTGCTAAACTTTTTCTTTAATTTTTTTAGTCTACATTGTAATGAGAGCAACACTTTGGACTGATGCGACTGTTAACATGACAGTAAAGTGAAATTGATAGAAGATTATAAAATCGTCTAATATAACATATTAAATAAATTGTACTTATCCAAAAAAGCTTACTAATTGTGATCTTTATATATTTTGTTTGTTAGGTAATACCATCAAAGCATATTCAATGAAGAGGATACTTCGTTATTGATATTTTAGTAGGTACGTGACCATAGTTACTTCTCCTCAGTCCCAACTAAGGTTAGTATCTGGTGAGCTGAAAGTTATTAGCCCTCATTATTATTTAGGTTCCCAAATCCAAGCGTCTAACCTATTAGTCGCCTGTAGATAAGCTCTGGCACTGGTTGTGAAAACGATTATAAAAGATAACAATTACATTATGTAAATTTTATGATGCAAGGGAAATGGATGAAGATATTTTGTAGAAAGAGTTTACGTCTGATACTAGTGAAAAAAAAAAATACAAAAACAAGCAGTCAAAGTTGTTTTAAAACCTATAATTGTGTCATTATCAACAGCAAACTAAGAAAGAGCTACAAATAAGTTTTGTAACAATATTTTATCTTTGTTACCTAAAAATATTTTTCAGTAGAATAGTATCAAAATGAAATCCCAGTTTGCGGTGCAACGAGGACGCGTGATCCATCTACATACAATGCATTTAAAAAAGCAGCATATTTTTATACAAATTGTGGATTTTTCCAGGCCAAAGCGCTTAAGAGAACCGATGACTTGGAAAGCATCGGTCTCTTCGCTCGATTTGCACTGCAAATTGATTTTTATGTGGACCGAGGGTGAGCTTCTCGGCTGTTTGTTTGTCCTTGCACTCGCATTATGTTGATACATTTTGTTGTTATTGCCAGAAAATACATTGAATTTGTAGATTAAATTCATTTTACTTACCTTAGAAACTTCCATAAAGGTAAATAAACGTAAGTTATACCTACACACGTTGACAAAGACATCGTTGACTGTAAAGCCTGGATTGCTGCGCTCCTTTTGACTCGGCAAAGGCGCAGATCGGTCTTCCTGCCGGGCTCGGCATATAATCGTAGCTCTTTTTGCGCCCCGCTACCTACACTACTCGCTTTACAAAGAAAAACCCCAGCTAAGGGTATTTTCCGTGTCAAATAGGTTGGCGTTTATGTGCTCTACTCTGTTGAAATATAAAAGTAATATATGGCGATTTACAGTACCTACCTACAGACATTAAAATAGTTATTTCAAGAAGGTAAGCTGGATATTGAAATCACGAAATGAGTAGGTAGTACTTAATCAAAAAAAAACTGGTGAAAAAAGACGGATATCCTTTGATCTCGGTGCTTTTTAGATTTCACTGTTATACTTTTTAAATCATGTAATTAAAATGATAAATGTCTACAACAAGATGAAGGCTTAATTAATTAAAAAAAAATTAACGTTTAACGTCAATCAATAGGGATTGTGATCTCTTTTATAAATAACATGAAGTAACTTATTATAGCCGGGGTTCTAGTCGAGACAGTGTCGCGTCACTTCCGGTCTCGGAACCCCACAGACGGAAATGTTATAAATCATCGGCTGTTGTCGCGTGAGGCCAATTGACGTTGATTTTTCTTCTATATCGACCTCGTTTCTTTCATTCGATTGTGTATTTAACATTGAATTAACTTTAGTTTTATTGTATCATTCAATGATTCTATTATAGTTTTAGGTAAGTACACTTACTAGATTTCTTTATTTATATTTACAGTACACCCTAACATTTCAATGCAAGCGAACTAATCTAATTACTCTAATACGTTAACTACCTATGTTCATAGGCACATTCAGCGAGGTATGAGGCCATTGGATGACGAGCAGGGCAATATAGGGAATACCTACTTACTATGCATGAATATTTTTTATCGCATTTCTTAACAAAATTTGAAAATACCAGAATTTGTATAGAGAATCTGTCAAAATGCCATATTTACCCCGTGGAAGATACGAGTATGGTAAAATTGGGCCTTAGAGTATTTATTAGGTACGTTGTGAACCTTTTTTACGTAGGTAGTAATAATTACCTAGTAGGAGTTAAGTAAAGAGATGAGCTTCAGTGAAGTAAACATTGTCCGGAAACCATAGTCGGGTAGTTGGTACATTGCTGCCTGGCTTAGAACCTGGCGACCCTAGACCCTCTTGTTGAAAATTGGTCATCAAGTAGGTACCTACCGGTGCGTGTTCTAGCAGCTGTAGGTACTAAAGAGCCAATTTCATTGAATACTTTGTATTCTTATCACCTTCCGCACAACAACCACTTGTCATGGTGAGATTGTGTTGGCTTTGGAATTGTTTTTATAAGGTATCTATTTTTCAAAGCTATGATTTGATTATGTAATTTGTGTGAGATATTGGCTTCTGAATAGTATAGCGGATATTTTAAAGATGTGTGTCGCTAAATACATACTTACTTGTAAATAAATTAAAATAACTTATTGCTTAATTAGTACACTCTATTATGCAAAAAATAATAGATAATTAAAACAAATATTTGATTATTGTAAAAATTGTGATATAATTCTTTGTTAAACTATGAATATTTAACTGTACAAAATACATGGTGTTTCTAATTTACATTTAATATTATATAACAAAATAATAATAATATATGTATAAAACATTATTCAATGGCTGGCGACGATCTATCATTTGTAAGCGCCTTCCTTAGCTTTACTGTCGCGAACTGTTGTGGCCTGCGAACATAGAATAAATATTTAAAAGATATGAATATTTAAACCATAGTGAATTCAAGAGGTAGGTACACAAAATATTTTGCATGAGTCTGGAAGTGTCTGGATATTAAAACCTACTCGAAACATTTCGTTATAAACTGGCAGTTTATCAAAACAAAGGAAAAAAGATAAACTTTTAATGTTAAACTGGTGACAGTAATAGGCTAGTTTACTGTGTCAAAAATAAATTACCAAACACTAACCAATGCATAAAACATCTAAAAACATGTGGAAACATCAAATATGTTGTACATTTAATGCTTTTTATGATTTTTAATTACCAGTAGAACCACTAAGAGTAGATAATTTGATGCTGTGCAACTATGACGTCATTAGGTTAGTATTTCATACAAAATTCCATATAAACTATCGTTTTGACATTTATTAAAAAGTAGCTGATTTGATATGTCAGTAAACTACCCTATTGTAGGTGGTTAATTAAAGCTCTTTAGTTTAAGTATTAGTTGGTACTCCAATTACTCTGCAGTTTAGTATTATACCCGAGTGAAGTCAGTATGAAGTTTAAAACTTTGTTCTAACTTATTTTATTATAGGTAACTTGTTAGCATAATACTAATAATAAAGCTGAATAGTTTGTTTGTTTGTATGATCGTATGGAGGTCTATACCCAATATTATTTCTAGTAAAAAAGCAACTTTATCACACATAATCTACAAAAAAGCAAGACAAATACATAGAAAATCTACAGCTCAACAAACCTTAAGACTTTACTTGTAGACAGCTGTTTCACGACCCCACAAATCATACCAAGGTCCAAAAGTATGGCCTTCTTCTGGTAACTCATTACCATCTGCAGTCCTCTTCAATAGTTTTGTACGGGGAAGTAATTGTGGTCTTTGTTGTTTTAATGCCTCGTTAAATTTCTGGTCATCAGACTCGCTGTATGGACCCTCGCTTCGGCGGTCAACGAAGCGTCTAGCTTCTAACCTCGCTTCTTCCTGACGAATTTTGGTTTTCTCGGCCTTTTTCGAATCAGTTTCGTAATCGTAACGAGATACACGACGCTCCTGGTCACTAAAGTACGATATATTAGACTCGTAAAATCTTTCATCTCTACGCCCATTATATGGTAGAGAACTGTCATCGTAACTTCTATTGGACCTATTCCTCATCCTCGGATCTCTATTCTTTGGATCTGTAAAATCTTTCCTCATCTGACGTCTGTCCAATGAATAATCAATTCTTGGTTCACGGGTCTCATATGGCCTGCTTTCTTTTTTTTGTGTCCTCACTTCGGCTAGTGGATAATCATTCTTGTGATTCTTTCCATTTTGTTCAAAGTTATTCTGTGATCTGGCTTTTTCATCGCTACTTGAACGTTTTTTGTACTTCAAAGTGCCTTCATCATGTCCATTGTAACCATCCTCATTTCTAATGTCATTGTTATTCCTTTCTGTAGGAATACCATATCGATCAGTGTGTTGTTCATTGTCTTTGTACTTCAGTGTTTCAGATGACGCAGAGAACGTTTTGATTTCCTTCGGATTATCTTTAAATGTTTTAAATTCCATAGGTTTGGGTGGGCTTCGCTCATGTGAAGTCTTTTTCACTTTTTCCGAAGATAAAGTGGCACGAACGTGAGGTTTGATTGGAGTAACTTCAATTTCTTCAAATTCTGGCATATAAGTATTCTCTTTGCGATTTTTAACCTCATCATCTAACATTTGAGCTTGTCGACGTCTATCAAGTTCTTGTTGCTTCCTTGATGTCATATGATCGTCTACTATAATACAATCATATGGATCTGTACTTGAAGCAACAGAATTAACATCGGAGCTACTGTCATTATCGTATCTTTGTAATATTTCCCTGCGCTTCACTGTTTTCATGACAAAACCTTCTCCATTTTCATCATTGTAAAAACTGTTTTCAAAATTAGTTTTGATTGTACTTGTATTTGTTAAATCTGAATGTCGGGACTCGTTTCGTGGAATAAAATCTTCATGTTTTTCTTCAGCAATTGATTTCTCGGACATACTCTTTTTGTTCATAGTTTGTTGATAGCCATCAACACCTTTGCGACCTTTTTCAACTCTTTCTTCGTTTTGTATTGAACCTAAACTTTTAGCTTGACGTATTCCATTAACAACTTTCATTTCTTTTCTGTCAATTGTTTCTTTTGGATGTGCTTGACCGTTCTCAATCACAGGTGATTTTTCCGGGCTTGTTGGCTTTCTTATATCGGGTACATCTGGAGCAGGTCTTAATTCTTTCTTGATTTTCACAAAAAGTTTCTTTTTAAATTCAGGTACAGTATCTACAATATCTCGGTGCTGCCAAAGGGACATACCTTCCATGATTTCTTCAGTAGTAGTACGTCCGAACTTCCAAAATGATTTGGTTCTTTTAATTTTTTGCGAGTCTTTGTCCATATCTAACATATTACGTAGCATTAGTTGCTGATCATCTGTCAAATATCCATTGGTAGTATTGTTAGTCTTAGGACCACGTTTCAAGCTCTGAGTTTTGAGCAAATAGGATTTATTTTCGTTGTTTTGATGAGCAGTTTTACTATAAATAAAATAAAAAGAAAATAAATAGAACGAGCACAACTACAAAGGAGCAACAAAAAATAATAAGCACAAATTGAAATCCCGTTTCTTATTCATATTTATACCTGATGGGTACGCGCAGTCTTTGAGCTTCTTCATCACTGTAATCGACATCAGGTTGTGGTGGAGGTTCGTTAGAGAATCCAGAATCATTGGAACTATGCAGTGAAACATTACCAACTGCACCTACAGCCGTTACCACTGTCTTTGCTGGTCCCGCCTTATTTTGCATTACCTGTGGAATATTGAAGAAAATGATCGTCAAACAATATTTGAAACCAAACATGATAAAAAATTGTTAGTAATCAATTAGATTCTCACAAGTATTCAATAGAAGCAAGAGACTTAATTCACCTGTGAACGCATAGGCAGAGTTTGTGGCCCAAAGCTTCTAGTTTCAATGACAGCATGAGTTGTAAAGCTAGCAGCTGATGTTGAGTTCTTTATTGCACCAGGACCTGCAGATGCAGGAGTTGAAGCGTGGAACGTGGCGCTAGCTGAGGAGCTGAGAGCGCTTGGTGAAGGCGCGGGCAAGGTTGGAGGTAGACCTGGTGAACCACTTCCAAGTCGACCCTGGTGATATTGTTATATTAACAGCTTTATTTATATGAAATTATTGTGTTAATTATGAGAATAATGTGGCCGTTGTTGTAATTTGATGACATGATAGAACTACATACCTACCCATAAGAAATATTTATCATTGTTAGATTTTACAACCCCATAGATTTGATTCCAAAGATTTGGTTGAAACCTGCATGTCATTATAGACTAATTACCTTGGTGACATGATGAGCGGTAACAGTATCACCAAACATACGAGCCGGCGGATGTGAGTGTGTGTGTGCGGGTGCAACAGTGGGTACTGTCTGTGCGTGCGCAACTGGCGCTGGCGGTGGAGTCTCGCTTGGTGTCTGTGCGGTACTCCATCGTGCTGGTGAGCTGCTGCCAAAACAAATATAATAAATATTGTCGGTCTGTAGCAAAAGCTCTAAGATTCTACGATACGACAACGTTAAACCTACGGGTTTAACGGTGTTGTTTGGCCCAAATTGAAAACAAGTTGTTATGCTTTTTATGACATGAGATTCATTCATATGATACATCCCCAAGATTGCTTTGTAGAATTGTAAAGTTAAGATAAAAATGAACAAAGAAAGCAAACTACATTAAATATCTTTGTAAACATTGGGATTATGGAATGGCGAAATTATGGGTGCGGTTTACAAATATTTAGTTCATATAAACAAATAAGGTATAGACTGATCATAAAAATAACGATTCCGATTTTATGAGGTTTTAAAGACGCAAAGGAATGAGAGTGCTTCGTATTACATACCTCGCTGTGGCCCTGATTTCATCTATGTGCTTGTGCATATATTAATGCCAACGAGAGCAATTGAGGACAATACACGCATGTACGTACCCACAAATAAATACCAAGTCATGGTACATATAGCATACAACTTACCCATTTTCATCGTTAGGTATTGGCTCAGTATATGCCAAAGGGAACCAGCCAGCGTGATGGGTGCGCAAGTTCTCTCCATACTGCCATCCTTTAGTTCTTTCTCCGAGTAGAGCCAGAACATCTCCTTGTTGAAAGCTGAGTTGATTGTCTCCAGCTGCCGCATACGCATATAGCGCTCTTGCGAGTGGCGGTTCTCTAGTTGTGCAAGTAGGTGGCGCTAGTGATGATGGACGGGTTGCTGTGCGGGAATCAGGTTCTGGGACAATGTATATTAGAATAAAACTTTTTGATTTCAAATAAAATTAAGCAAACTAAAACTATACATAGATCAAATTACATATTAATACATAAATACTAATCTAATACCTAAAATAAGACTAACTACTTATAAATGTAAATAAAAGTACATAACTAAACTACATAATAAATAAAAAACATGTCCGGAATACTTCCGCTGCCAAGCAGAAGCGTGCCAAGAAGGATGGCAGCATTGCCACGTTGATAAGCAATGCTAATTCTTTGTGCAAAGTAAATGCTAGTCCCCTTGTCACGAGAGGCCTAAATTAGTCAATAGGAGACCTAGAATAAAACTTGGTTGCTACCTAATTTGGACCGAGGGGTTCTACACCGAAAAAAGACACGTGATAGTACGACCATCGTTTTGAAATGTAGTACATATTAACCAATACAATTGCACGAATATTGTGTCACGCACGTCAGATTTTCTTAAATTCTATTGGTTAAATTTTTTATAATCGTGTATTGTTTTTCGGAGTAGGCCCTCAGCTATTTGAGCTATTTTAAACAAAACGATAAAATTTGTGAAAGGCTTCGTAAATACGAATAAAATATTGTATAGCTGTTTTAAAAGTTGAGGATTTCAAATAATATTCGGTGCCTTGAAATTATTACTATTTCACGAGTGATTGCATTCAATATTGGTAATTGGAAAATACAAAAGATCAGGAAACAATTGAAAATGGTTCTATTTACCTTGTTCCCCGGTGTGTAAGCTTGCTTGAAGGTTGAAGTCCGACTTGGCTCTCGACATTCCCTGAGCAGGTGATCCCAGATCACCGATAGACCTAACGTCGAGACATGAGGCGTCTACTGATCGTGTTTTTCGTAAAGCTGAACCGACAGAAGCTCGGTCGTCGTCATCACCAATTCGAGGACTGGCATATACATCTTCATCAGCCCAAAACGAGACTTGCTATAAAGTAACAAAATCACATCATAACAAGTATTACTGATTTTTTCCAAAGAGTTAAACATATTCCGCCACTTACAGATGTCGTAGTGGCGGGTCATTTGATGTAATATAAGATTAAATGGGCAATAAACGACGTAAAAGTCCATAAAATTATTTTACGTTAGTGGAAACATATTTTATAGCGTAACACGGCTGATACGGAATACGATACTTTATACAGTTCAGGAAACATATTGACTGTAATATGTAACATTTATTTTTTTATATTTCTAATACTAATGACTATAAAATTATTTTCATCTATTTTTCACAAATGTCAGTACTTGGAAATTTTAGTTAATTAAATTATCATACTTACTCTCATCCTACTGACAAACATAGCTTCTACGTTAGGGGGAAGGTACTCCCTAGTTCGGGAAACCTCGAGCCACTCTTCCAAGCCAGAATTATAAGTGGCTGCACCGGCAGTGTGATATGCCAGCCAATGCTTAGCGAGAGAGCATTGTCGCTCGAGCACGAAGCCGTACCGACGTCGCTCTTGCGTCATTGCCTACCGAAAAGATTTCACATAAATGAATATTTATTTTTACTTATTTGTTTGCTTTCATTTTTAATTAAGAATTTGTATTAAGTCATGTCTATCAATATTTGCCGACCTGTCAAATTATTATACATCTCTATTAAAATTCTCATTTACATATTCATAACATCATTCTTTGACCTTCCCTTTTAAGGCAGCAAGACTTGGGTAAGATTTTTGTTCTACTATTATTGCACAACCATTATTAACCTTATTTTGTTTTTAGAGATAAATAACCAGTGGCTTAGGTTGTGTTGTATGAAAATAAACTTTCAAGTTACCTACATAAATTAGTAGCCTGTGTTTCAAGGAACTGTGCTAAACTTTAGCACTTAAGAGATTACCATGTTTCTATTAATTTCAGCTACGTGAAACAACTAAGAGGAATACCTATATAACTTGTAAAAGGTCAGTGGGTACACGGTTCTTTAACGAGTGTTTTCTTTTATCTCATAAATATTTACCAAAAAATCAAGTCAACTAAACTGTCTATAAAATAAAATGGCTATCCCTGCATATCCACCTGCTTCAGAGTTTTATATCCCTGAATCTCTTTTTAATGTACTAACATGGTCAGAAGAACATGTTACAAGTTTCTCGTCTCTAGGCCTTAAGCTGTCTAGGCTAGGTGCTAGGCTCTATATATTATTTAATCTATGGCATTGTCCATACTATGCCATAAATAAATAATATTGTAAACAACCTGTAGGTTGATTGTTACTCAGTTACTGAATTAGCCAAGATTTAGCTATAGCTATATGATTAATCGATACCGACATGAAATATTTATATGAGGTAACGTAATAAAGTAACGTTTATACTCACATTTTTTAAGCTCTGCTCACAGAACGCATCCAACTTTGTTTTTTCCTCTTCTAATATTTGCATGTTCTGTAATAAAATATCATATACTATTAAGGAACGTGATCTATGCTTGTTTTATATCTATCAACATTGAATACTGGTTGGATTGGTTTAGCTCGGACCTTGGATTGTCGTGACATAATTTCATAAATGAATGCATAATGCTATGCAAAATGCATCACACACAATACAACCCACAAAATTTTAACCTTACTGTGGGTTGTTAGACTTTATAATATTAGGATTGCTAAATTATACCGAATATCAATTAAGAATTCTAAGAATTCTGCCATTTATGAAATTCGTTTCGCAATCAATTAAGTCTAAATAAATAAACCGCATAATGAACATTTTAGACGATTCTAAAAATACTTACTTTTAAAAGTTATCACTACTAAACATACTCGGTTGTAAGACAACATATTTTAAATCCTTTGTTCTATAGATACCAAGTAAAGTTACCTTCATTTCTTTATCCATAGCAGAGCCTACTTTGGTGACATTTGTCTTCTTCTTACGTTGTTTCTTAATTGTAGCAGCCGCCTTACTGTAGCTTTCTGACCTTAGCTTGTGTTGCTGGAGAAATCTTTTTTGTTCAGACTGTAAGATAAAAATAACTTATGAATTTGAAAAAAGTATCATTTAGTTTTGATATTTAGCAAATTTCAGTTGAAAAATTTTATATTACTATTTTCCACCCGCTCGTTACCTGTAACCTCTGTAATGAAATATTATTTTATTCAAATATACCTTCACAGGCACTTATGAATTATCAGAATCTAATGTTAAAAATATTTCTTAAGTGCTACCCCGGCATCAATAGTTGAACGACCTTTTGTAAGCCCATTCTGCTCATTATGTAAAAGTTTATTCAAATTAAAGTGAGCAAGTAGGTAATTGTGTTAAGATAATCTTTTCAAATACTTTGCTCGGAGCTGGCAAAATGGAAACCGGCCTATAATTTGAAGGATCGCTAGGGTCACCGGCATTGAATCAAGTAATGACTTTGCTATGTTTCATTAAATCTGGAAATTGTCCACTATCTACACATTTGTTAAACAATAATAAATTAAAGGCATGTGCAATATTAAGTACTATCTTCAGAAATAATAAGTACTATCACTTCCTCTGTGCTATCAGCTTATCCCAGACTAAGTCTGAAAACAAACGCGAGGTCATTTTAATAAGGAAATATAAGCAATATATCAAGCTTTACTTTATAAATGAATATTTTTTTTATTCTGAAAGCTCCAAATAAAAGTAGCCAGTCTGCAGGACCATAAACTTGTTTTTCAATTGTTTTTATGTACCCTCTATAAAATGCCAATATATGAAATGTGTTTTTTTACGTCGTCATATTTCTGAATGTATTACCCATTCTAAGAAGAAAAATATACCTACTAATACTACGCATAACATCGACAAAACAAAAACATTTGGGCTGTAGGTTATAATTTGATGTCGCACAGCAAAGAAAAGTTTATCTATTTATCTTTCATTCAACATACTTGGTCAATTGGAAACAAGAGTACCCAACAACATAGTCACGAGTACCAACATGTAAGGGTCGTTCACATGTGCAGAAACTTTTTTAATAGAAATTCTTATTTCACCGGTAAACGTGATATACTAAGCTTATTTGAACTCAAACCCTATTTTCTCTATCCAGTAAACAATCCCAGGAAACTCGGGACTATTCACATAAAAGATTATGAAAGGAAAAAATCTTATTGACTGACCTGTACTACTTTTGTATCTTTCTCCAGATTAGTTTCCAAAGGGACCAACAAATCTACGTAGAATGCTTTCAGCTGAAACAAACAAATAAGTTGTGGATTATTTTGGTAGGGGTAGTCAACAAAAGTTCCGCCCAATTGCAACTGGGACAAAAATATGTACACAATACGGCGTTATTCGTTTCTTCGGCAATTTATTGGCAGATCTTATTACATTGAATAAATACGAAGGTATTTCAGAATATAAAACTCACAATATTCATCTGTTGATCTTGAATTTCCCGATACACTTCAACGACTTTCATAAGGGCGGTTCCTGGAAAAAGAATTAGAAATTACAAGAGCTCACATTTAATTGCTTTCTTTTGCTACTTAAGTACACAAAAGATTGTTTGAAAATGGCCCGAATGTCTACGTAGGTACTTGTAGAAAGAGGGCAATAACATTAAAAATATTGTTAAAGGGAACGGCTAAAATATTATATAGGTAAAGACATACCAATATCTGCGCATCCTCCCCATGTCCCTTGTTGTGCTTGCCTGCCAAGTTTCCCGACTGCATCTACGTAGAGTCGTGACGCCGCCGCCGCACCTACGACGCAACATACTTGTCATTACGAATATTGCAACATATCAGTTATATTGCAAATGACAGCCTCAGCAGCAACAGTTATTCGTTATTACCTCAGTGAAAGTGACTACATGGAGACAAGAAAATAGGTAACTATCTTCAACTTAAACATAATCTAAAACATCAGCTACTTGTCAGTCGTTGATATTAACGCTACTGCAAACAAATTGAGTATTCATAAACGAGCATTTTTTGTAGCTCAGAACATTATGGTCAAAACCACATTTACAAATTCGCTAATTCGTGTCACACAGTATGTAGGTAAACTTAAACAAGACGGCATTCCTCGTATATTTAAAATGTTTGTAGATCAGTTAAGATTGAATTACAAGTATTTACGTATGCCTATATATTGGTGTTAAATATTCAGGTCATAGTTTATTTAATTAATGTCATGATTTTTCTTGTCATCCTGAGATTCTATAACGTTAAAATGAAAAGTAAACCTGCTTAAGAAAGCTAGGAAATACTACAATTTGAAAAGTATTTTTTATATCCTATAGGATAAAAAATTAAAGACCTATAAAAGAGGAAAATTTAGGAGTTACAAAAAGGCTTTTCAGGTACAAATCTGTATTTACTAAATTCCAATAAATACTTTTTGTAAATTGAGATTAAAGTCTGTTTATCAGACTAAATGCCATTTTTTTTTCATAAAAGAACCTTACAAGCTTATACGCTGCAATATAATAGTTGATGATATGTAGGTACCTATATACCTAAGAAAGAAATAAAGAATGAAAGACATATATTTTGATATTGGTACTAGTTACTAGTAGTGCTAGTTTTCTTCAGTTCCAATAACTTTGCAAGGAACAGAAATAGAGACGAGACTACTATTCTTCAAGATATTATTGTATAATTAAAATGTCATAAGCGTCATTTAAGTGTTGTAAAATAAAAAGTAAATTAACCGCCGAGTAGAGGGCGAGGTTCAAGAGCCATACATCGCGCACAATGCCCAAGTTTATTGCTGCCAGAGCGTTGGCTATAATACTCTAGATAAGCCAACAGAGACAATTTGGCACAAACTACGTCCTAGTTCCGTAGCCAAGCAGCGCGGTACCCTGAGGTTTTGCATATAGATGCGCACATTTGGCTTACACTACATAAATTAATTGTCTCCGTTTCACTGAATACGCATCACTCAGATTTATGAATGTCACGACAGGGATTTCACTTTCTGAGTGGGATTATAATTTTCATTTTAAGACAGTGTAGGCTGTAGAATGTAGAATGAAACGAGTCAACGTTGGATTAAGTCCTTGTGCTTAAATTCTCTGCATAAAAGATCGGTATTTAGTTCGCAGTTATTTATCATTAATTATCTACATACTGTTTTAATCGTATTCTTAGTAAAAATCAGCCTTAATAATTAATTAATTAATGTTAATATGTTATACATACCGTGTAAAGCCTTTAAATAGGCCTTACCAGCCGTTATCATCTGTCGAGCGCCTGGATTGAATTTATCCAGTATATTCTGAAACAAACAAAAACGTATTAATTTATTATTTTGCAATTTATTAGTCTCTTGTGGTCAGTATTAATTGAATATCTTATACGATACGTAAGATATTATTATGCTCTAGAATATAATTGTAATGATTGCCGAATACAATCATTCAATCAATCACCTTATGCAAGGGACAGGCCACAAATGCTAGCGTTTTCTTAGAAATGATAACGTTGCGAAACAAAGTAATTTGTGATATTGATAGATAAGGCACCATTCACAATGCAATCGCCTTAGAAAATGAGGACTTAGACCGTAAATAAACTTTGATGGTGGAATGCGGCCTTTCAAGGATGCTGCACCGCGGAGTGGTGGCCTCGTTGGCGAGGTGTGGCCGACTTGCCGGCGCTCAGCACCGACAGCATTCCTTTACAAATTTTACATCAAGTAGCGTCTTCAACGAAAGGAGCACTAAACGTCTATAAAATCGCTGGTACGACTGCATACATAAGTAAAGCGCAACTCAGAATGAATACAAAGTGCTCATTCAATGTAAGCTCAAATACATAACGTAAACAAAGGGTATAACTCCCGTACCTACATGATTTACAAAATAAAAACACAGTTTGTGCTTGTTTGGATTTGGATAAAAATGGCTTTATTTTCTATTTCAATGTGGAGCCACTACACGTTTTTGTTTTAGGTAGTTAGCATTGTGGCAATATTGAAAAGGAATCAAATTCGATCCTATGTCGAATAACGTATTTTCATTAAGTATTTAATTGAATTTTTAGCCTATCTGAATGAAAATATTTATATTTGAATAATATTTGAGTACATGAGTTTAATATCTTTTCACATAATCGATATTTAGAAATACGCAGAGAAATGTTTGAAGTGTAAAATGCGAAGGGAAAGTTTGTAGGCTGATAATTGGCTATGCACGAAGAAAAACATGTCTATAAAACTGTTATGATGTTATAACTATTTATGTACCTATAAGTACATGAAGGATCGTGACCCCAACGCTAAAGATTGTTCAGCGTAAGCACGTTAGGGTATAGTGAGCGAGTAGAACAGAAAATGGGTGAATATTCGCCCCGACACCGACCATCCTAATCCCCAGGTTATAGCCACATTACTAAAAGCCAATGCAT
Organism: Tethea ocularis; assembly: GCA_963555595.1. Taxonomy (NCBI): domain Eukaryota; kingdom Metazoa; phylum Arthropoda; class Insecta; order Lepidoptera; family Drepanidae; genus Tethea; species Tethea ocularis. Next base: position 6,918,582 of record OY741966.1, read on the forward strand.
TTTCCCTTATACCCCAATATCGTCAGGGATCCGACGGCGTGTATGTGGCTGAACTACGTGCTAATGTGTTTTACGATCTTGCCAACTCAAAATTTTTACGCTCCATATTTGTATAACGACCGTTAATGTTTAATTCATAATGTGCTCATACTTGCTTGCGAGGGGAGACTTGTTAATGACTGCCATTTTTTTTATTTTAAGCTCATCGAATATAAAATGACATGAATTACCCATATTTATAAGCAATTTTTTTTATAGTTTTTGTTAGTTGTTAGATCATTTATAAAATCAATTTAAGTATATTTATAATGGTATCGATCTTTTTACAACCTATAAAATAATATATTTACACTAACAAGGAAAATATACATAAATTAAAAATAAAACTAATATTTTTTTTGCATCATAAATTTGTAATATACACAATATAATATTAACTGATACTGTTACTGTTGTATAATACTGTAACTGATACTGATACTGTTGCATAATAGGGGTTATTAAATACGAGTGTGAGTTTAAGAACTGAGCCGTAGGCGAGGAAAATTATAATTGTTTAGTCCTGATGTCTGGCCACTTACCTATAATGTTTTTTTCTTTATTATTTCGTTTGACAAGTTGACAGACAGTCATTGAAGTATTAAAACCCAAAAAACATTATTAGTGCGGGTGTGCATAAAGTGGGTCATTAACGTACTGTTTTTGATTTCATAATTAGAACTTTACGATATGAGAGTAGATAAAATATACTTTATCTACTCTCATATCGTAAAGTTCTAATTATGAAATCAAAAACAGTACTTTAATGACCCACTTTAGGCACACCCGTCTATAATGAAATTAAAAAAATATATTATAGTACAGTTTTCTTCGCAAGATAATGCTATAAAATAACTTTTTTTCATTAAAGTACAAGTATTTGGTCATGTCTGGCCACTTATAATGATTTTTGGGTTTTAATACCTCAATTACTGTCAGTCAACTTGTCAAACAAAATAATAAAGAAAAAAACATTATAAGTGGCCAGACATCAGGACTAAACAATAGGCTAGTTTACAATGTCAAAAATAAATGACCAAACACTAACCAATGCATAAAACATCTAAAAACACGCGGAAACATCAAATATGTTGTACATTTAATGCTTTTTATGATTTTTAATTACCAGTAGAACCACTAAGAGTAGATCATTTGATGCTGTGAAAATATGACGTCATTAGGTTAGTATTTCATACAAAATTCCATATAAACTATCGTTTTGACATTTATTAAAAAGTAGCTGATTTGATATGTCAGTAAACTACCCCATTATAATTTTAGATGCAAATTTACTTTGTCTGTGGTTGCGTATGCGGTAGAGATCTCAACATAGGAGATTTTCCCCACACGGATTTGGGCGCCATGATGATTAATGTTTGTTTATTTTATTGAATTTGTGCATACATATTTTACTTTGGCCAAAAATGATAGAAATATAGCAGAAATACTAAGGTGAAATAAACTTGGTTCTGAAATTGTATAGGCGGCAGTGGAAATGACGAATAATCGATACCCGTAAGTCATGAAAACCTATGACAAACTTTTACTTTTAAATTACATTATTTATATGAGTTTAGATAAAGTACTGTATGATACTGCACATAATTAGGTATTAAAAACTCGTGTGATACTATTAAGAACCTCGCCTACGGCTCGGTACTTAAACTCACACTCGTATTTAATAACCCCTATTATGCAACAGTATCATAAACTACTATTACTTGCAGCATTTAAATTTATTATTTTTAAAAATCTTTGATAATCCATTAGGTACATGTTCATATTTTAATAAGATTGTGGTTTATACAGAGTAATTTCAATCGTGCTAAGTGAATCGTGCAATTACGTAATAGGTTTCATCATAAGCAAATACTGATTTGCTTTAGGTACCTACTCCACAGGAAGGCACATTAATCATGAAACTATGACGTTTAATTTCTGTCTAAAATGTGCTGATATCCTTCATAGTTAAATAAATAATCTGAAGAAGAAGCATTTTAAGAGTACACCAAAACTTTTAACACCAAATTATTTTATCAATAAGCCAGCCCCATCATGTTAAAAACTTCCTTAAGCACATGTTACCTTCAATTTTACATCTTCAAAATATGTTGATCAACACTCAAAGCCACGTTTTAAATAAGTTATCTGTCCCCGTCTCAGGGTTCCGTTCAATACACGACGATGACTAAAATATATGGCTTCACAGTCGGGGGTGGGTGGAAAGCAATTTTTTACCGGATTCAGACGTACCTTTTTAAAATACTGAACAGGCTGTTGGTACTCGTGGGCCCGGCGCTTATTGCACGCGTCGAGAGCGTAAATCTTATGGAGGGGGATTCGTACAGCCGTCGAGGGTGGTGAAAATAGATTCACACTTATAAAAATTAAGTAACTAAAGTCAGCGTTGATGGAAACGTTGTGAGATAACAATTGTGCACAAATTAATCTTATTACTTAAGGTTTTAGTCCGTTGTCATTCAACATTTCTCAATGGGTTATTCATTATGTACACACGGCCACAGATCAAGCTACACACTGCGGCACCTTATGCGGTTGTAATAGGCGCTATTTTGCAACAAAAATGTGTAGCTTGATCTGTGGCCGTGTGTACCTAATGTAGAAAAAATATATAACTTGTTTCTAAACTGTAAAGTAATAAAATTACCCATTAAGGACTTGAAGAAGAAATAGTTTTTTGAGTAAGATAGTCATAAATGAATCAAAAACTGCTTGATTGGCAGTATTTGAATGGCAAAAATACTCATATCAACACGGTGATTTTTGAAGAGTATTTTAGCCCGAATTTCAAGAAAATATGTAGAAAACAACGCAATGTTATTTGAATAAAATTGAGAAAAACGATGATTGTTTTCTATTTTTTTTTTTAATGACCAGTATAAGGTATAAATAAATACTTTAATGCCTATTATTTTTTGGTTTACTATACCAATATCACCTAGTGGTATACAAAGAAAAACATTCCTAAAGAAATCTATAAGAAACTTGAAACTCTTCAAATCAAGGTTAGCAAGATCATGGAACAACCTTATTTTTCATAAATTAAAATATTTTAATACAATTAGCATTTACATTGCTTTGCACTTAAAATATTTTATCCTTATCCCATCTTTAATAAGTAGCTAACGCGAAGTAAAAACTATAAACCAATTTTCCGAGTCGACAAGTTTATTCCGGGAACGCAATAATAACGCTATGATCGACCACAAAACTTCCAAAACATTAAAACTTTCATCTGAATCGTTGCCTCAGTCTACATGTTTTACAAACTTTTTTATATTTGTCCTGAAACTTTTATGTGCATTGGTTAAAAAGAAAATAGCATTCGGATCGGTATCGGTGAAAATTGCAAGTAACATTGTATTCAAAGCTAACTATTCATAATGTAATACATGCGAGCTTATCCTATCCTCTTTATTTGTAAGGCACGTACTGCATGACATTTGGTACAAAATTGCCTCAGGCAGACTTCGTGACGCTCCCGACACCCGTCCTTACCCTTTTCGAGCCTAATGTCCTACGCACACGTACGACATTTTTGTATAGTCAGAATATCGGCTATCGAAATTCATATAAAACTACGATAGTTCAGTTTTTAATCAAGATTTTGAATAAAGATACTGAAAGTTTAGTTAATAATATTTTTTTCCTTTAGATATGCATGTATGATTGTTCGAATATTAGTAGTTAAATTACGTAGTAGAGTTCGGCAAGTGCTTACTTATAAATTTATATAGATAAAAGAGGCTTTCCCTGAAATATCATGGGGTTTTTTGTCACAATAGTCCAAGATGCAAGACTATTCTAATTTCTCCTTACATTAAAACTGAGACGCTTATCTTAACCAGTGGCGAATCATGACAAGAATAAAATCCAAAAGTGCACGCCGCAACAAGAAACAACCCAAGTAAATATTAATAAAATTACATTGTATGGTATAAGTGCTTTCCTTCTACCTGAATGATAGGAGGTGAGAAAAGGACGGCTGGTACTACGCTGCCAAGACTGCAAATCCGCCACTGATTTTAACTCAAATAACAAAAACTATTTCAAATAATGATTAATTGGTTTGTATTCAATAATAACGAGACAAAAGTACACCCACTAAAACAAAATTCAATTTCACTGTTTTCCCGTGCTCGTCGTTCCGGCAACTGGCGTTGTAAATTTAATTAAAGCATTAATGACGTATGTTGACGAATGAATACGCAATTATTTAATTGGTATATCTTCTCTAAGAGTATGAGATTTATATAATATATAAGGCAGTAAACAGTTGCTGAAGCTAAAAGCGAGCAGACTGCAGTGTTTGCTCGGAGCACTTGTTGCCCGCCTCTCTACGACACAGACATGTTGTTTACAAGATGCAAGCAAACTTTACACACAAAATGAAAAAAATAACGATTATGTTGTCATGCATATAAAAGCGCTGTAAAACAACATTTTAGAACATCCTGCAGTACTATGTTGCATACCAATATTAGTAATTTCTCTACTAATAATAGTAAATAAAGAACGACATTAACTCTACATTTATAAAAAAGATATCAATCGTGCATTCATCATCAATTTTCTTCATTAGTAATACAAAAATGGCTGTCGAAGAGAGGGGGAGATAACTGTTAAATTCCAATCTAAGCTCTACCTTTAGCAGACGGTAGAGTTCTTAACGTAATCACGGCGTGCAATTTGTTACGGATTCAACAATGCACCTCTTAAGTTCTTTGCTGGGGCAAAATAAAAGAGTCTCCTATAAGTTCGCTAAATGAAGTCGACTACAAAAGGCGGAGCGAGACGTAATTCAAATGAACACGGGCGGCGTCGACCGCTTCTGGCTTTGATTCTATACTTTCAAAAGTTTAATTTTTGCAAAGTTTCACTGGTAGGACTTTACAAATACTCTTAACTCGCCGTCGAACTTTACCAACTCCGATGATTTCACTTATAAAATCCGCTAGTGTGCGAGCTTAATGAATCACAGAAAAATGTTCTATTTCATGGAAATCTACCTATGAACTGAGCCTATAAAGTACTCTGAGTTAAATGCTGAGTATCACATAACAAGGCCAACATCTGTTTATATTTGTTATTGATGTATGTATGCGTGTTGTATACGTTGACTAATAGGCATTTGTGTTTATTGTTTCTCGTTAATATTACCTACGTTGTTCTGTTTGTTACCTTTCACTGCCGTTTATTATGACAATTAGAACCAACGACAAGGTCGAGTTATTCACTAAATTGCCTGTAATGGGGTTTACGCTGTTTATTTGACTTCGTCTTGTCACGATATTTTGAGGGTATATAAATTGACTGTGTGACTCAAAGCGCTAAATTCAGTTAAGGTTACGCTATGCTAATACATGTTACTACTATGAATTAGGTCCACAATGGCCACCTCATTAAATTCTTAAACGATTTATTTATTAACATATCAATGTATTTGACATTATATTATTTATAGTTCATTATAATAATGTTCATGTCTCCAGTACATGTTCATGTCTACAGTATTCTGAACGCTTATTCTACCTATTGAATACTAAATTATAAATAAAAGACAAACGACACAACATAACGTAACTCTAAAAAAGTGACGAAATAATTATTTGAACTCAGTGACATTTACACCAGCCTTTCATTTGTAGAGGCTCAGTAACTATTACGAGTATAATTCAAACAGGCTTTTATTAAATAATATATTTCTATGCAGGGTTTTAATCTGTGCCTATGCACTGTTCACTTACATAGCAAGCATTGTCGTAGGAGTATTTGTATTCACAACTCATATATCCCTGAATATTTTTTATATATATTACAGGCATACTGGAGCTTAGAGTATAATATGCCGTGTGTTTATTGGTGTAATATTCTGACTGCGTAAATGCGACTGTCATGCCATTGAGTATAAAAAAAACCTATTTACATCGTGACACTATAGGGCAATAAACCCTGATCCGGCAGATTAGTGAGTCAATAGCTAGCAAGCTATTGGTGCCGATTCTGTTGTTTAAATTCAATGCATGTTAAGAAATTAATTTATTTTATCGGGTTACTTATTAAATAATGAAGGTAACGAAACTGATGTGAAGGTAAAAATGATTCTTAACGAGAGTATTATTATGTATCTTATACTAGTACTTCACGTAGGTAAAACTAATGTGGAGAGATTATATCTGTAAATAATGGTCGTAGCTAGCATCTAAATATATAAAATATAAACATATAGTAAAACGTGACTGACTGACTGATTCAGTCAACGCACAACTCAGAATCGGGCTGAAATTTAGTATTAAATATATATATAAACTGTATAATAACCTGAAGTAAACTACTGTACTCGTTTACTGGCCAGACGAAGATAAACTACTTGTTAATCGTTAAATCTCAACGTATTCATCATCCATGTCGTCATTAGCAAGGCTGAACAAGTATTACTACCGCATTCCTTGCGATAAAATATTGCGTTCATAACTGATCTAATATAAGATAGAATCGTTATGTTATATAAATTATGTTTCATTAAACGTAGTATAAAATTACCGGGTAATACGTGTAACGGGGACAGAAAATATGACCTAGTTGGATGGTCAATGGGTAGTTATATAACACAAATGAAAATTATCTTACCAAAATACAATAAATGAAACATTATAATGCCAAATAAAATACGTCCGTGATGGGGTCACTTAACTAATTGCATCGCAGTTCCAGAAATTAATTTGTTTCTTGTTCCAAATTGTAGCTATATCCTCGACCACTAGATTCGGAGAAAATAAGCTAAACCACACCTGATAGATAGACGAAATGAAAAAGATCTTTTAAGGATACATTTTTTTTCATTGGATAAACGTAGCCCTAGAATGAGTAATAAAAAATATACGAACCTAATCTCGTCGTCATTATCTCGGAGCAGCAAACTGAAAACTTGTGATGTTAAAATAAATTTTCCAACTGTTAGTTAGCAGATAAAGTCAATAATTAAAGAAAAAGTTCCTTTATTTAAATAATCTGTATATTTATTACTTTTCGCGTATTCCCAATATTGCTCATCAGCAATATTTAATTCTGAGTAATTCTGAGCCAATTTATAATTTGTGGTTTTTAATTAAACAACCGCACCGAGTTTGTTGTGGTCTGATGTAATTTGTGGTTATTCTACCGGAATTTATGGCATTTTTTACTGCAACTGTAGTTTCAAAATGTTTGGGGAGGTGAGACATGCACGGGAATAGTATTTTTTTTTAAATAGTTTATAGCTCAGAAATAGGTACGCCGAATGCTGGGAAGAAGGTTGTATAGGATCGAATCCTACAGTGAGCTTGAGCTTGAGCTTTTGGTAAAGGTTAATATCGTGAAGAAACAATAGCTCGGTAGCAAAGTACTTTGTAGTACCCGCCTAGCTAGCTCGAGTTAAAAATCTGTAGTCAGGCACATACCGGTGCACTTGAGAGTCAGTAGGTTTTGTGTATTTTATACATACTGCTTCTTTTATTATTTAATATAATCGACGAATAATTCTTAACCAATTAATTTTATGTGGGAGATAACTGAGTAGCCTCAGCTGAGAATTACGTAGGCTAATCTATGAGCACAGCTAGCAGTCACGAATTTATCTAAGCCAACGCAGCCGCATTCCACGTTCTTTGTTCCGAGGTGCCGCAACATTTACACTTACGTCATTTTAAACCAAAGTACATCAATATCAGATTTCAAAGCAAAAATTAATCTGCAAATTAAGATCGACTACAACTACTAACTTTGTGTAAACTCTTATTGTCTGCAATATCTTTTACATTATGAAAAAATAATAACGGAAGTTTTCTTATACAAAAACTTCAATATAACGTCAAGTGGGGTTTTAGTCAGTGCGTTTGAAACGAAATGAATTCCAACGCCGCTCTAGGAAGAACTTTACCATAATGAAATTCTTCAAATACTCTCGCAACCCATGAAGATTAAAATTCATGTAATTACGTGCGGTTTCACATGCAGTCGACATACGATTCCAAAGAATTTTGTGTTTGTAAAATAATACAAGTGGATAATACCTAAAATAACTTGCCTAGTAGGTAGGTATTCATTAAAAAAACTCCTTTGAATTACGAATAACTTGTAACTGTGCTGCTGATCGTATTTAGTAAAACGATATCAAAATAACAAATTATGGTATCTAGTAGTTTAAAATAACAAATTTAATTTCACGGGACGCTAAATGTATGTAAAGTTTATTGAAATTTCAAACATACAGAGTACGGTCGAGTAACTGTGTCCCGGCTATTAGTCGTCCGAAGCACGTACGGTTTACAACCTGTCGTGCAAATATTTATCCACATTGGATCTACGTGTTAACCGTCCGGAATCGTAATCAGCTTTGATTGGGAACGCGCCGGCGAATCCAATGCTAGTGATGCTAATGATTGGTCTATGTATACCTATAATTCACGACTATCTTCTAGGGATACAGCACTAGTTGTAATATGCTGTAAAATACCTTTATAGTTTTTAAAATAAAATGTTTGTATATATAGGTACCTCGATTGGTTCAAAATTTCAAGAGACAAGGTGGTGCTACGAAATGCTACGAACTGCTACGATTAAGTAATTTTAGATTATTTCAATCATTGCATGAATTCCTGCGAAATGCGATAGGTTCTTGCAATTTCAATTATTTTTAGGTATTTCAATAATAATATAAAGTTCAAGAATTTGTTTGATGGACCAATATTTTGCGTTAGTTATCCCATTTAATTAAAGCAAGCGTGTTTAGAAATAGCGACTATAAAGCTGGTATCACAAATGTGGATAACTAGGTATCACAGTAATTTAATATCACCAATGAAGATTTGGTGAGAGTAACCGTAACATTTCGAAAATGGAACTGACAGTGTGACTTCCAGCCTACAAGTAACAATGCATTTTTTTTTATTTCCCCAAATATCTCGCGTTAAGATTTCCATAAGCAATAAAAAGTGTCGTGGAATTTGGACTGTGGCATTCAGGCATTTGTCACGGCAACCGCGAGAGACGCACGCTGCTTTTGAACAGAATTAAATTCGCGCTGCGACGAAACGACATAAGGCAAAGTGACATGCCACAGTACTGTTTTGTATAATTCCAATTTTGCGGCAATCACAAGGTATCGCCTATTTCACTTGAGAAAGTCCAAGTAGACAATGGGCTAAGTGTGTAATTGTTTCACAAGTGGTCATTGATATTCGTGGACACTACTGAAACACTCTTTACTAACTTCCGTATTTGGGTATATTGACCTGATAGATCCGTTTTAACGTTCGTTTTAGAATAGCAATACATGTATATGTCGTAGGAATATGATGATACCAGGGATCCCGAAATCTCTAGGGGTATCGCAAAATCATGGTAGATGTTGAACTAGGACTTTTTATAAAAAAATAATTAAAATTATTTTCATTATTTTTAAATTATTTAAATTAGTTTGTGTAATGATATCTACGTATATCATTACCCTTAAGAAAAATTAATTAACCAAGTAAGTACCTAATTCCTAAATAAATATTTACTGATAGCGACGGCAAGTCTCGTTTGTTGAACAGACGATGACGAAATCTTCTTTAACGAAATACGCCGTTCTGTTTTGTTTCTCGGCGTGTAATTAAGAAAATATTTCGCGCACAGTAACTAATTTCTGATGGTTTGAGACGAGTCAAGGCACAAACCGTGATGGTACAGAATGTAGGCAATTACATAAACGACAATCAACGCCGGTACAAAGACGTCAGAAAGGGAAAGTCGGGTAATATAATTATACAGATATGCCGAGTTAAACTGTACAGTATGACGATTGACACGCTGCGGTTTAAACGCTGCATTACCATTGTATTGTAATAGGTACATAACACCGATAAAATCCCGTTCTATATTTGAAAATTATGTAAAAAATATAATTTATAAACCAAAAACTACTAATTAAACTTAATACTTATTTAACATTTTAATTAAGTTTGCTTTCTACATTATAAATAAACAGATTTAATGTTTTTAATTTGCATGTCAGAGTTAGTAAAGAGAAACTCAGTATACTTAAAAAATAAGTAAATATTTTTTTTCTATCGTTAATACATTACATAAATTATAAATCTTAGATTCTTCAATAAACAATCATTATTAAATTTGGTTAGTTGAGTAATCTTTATTGCTAAACATTACAAAAATACATAGTAAAATGCAATATAAATATAAGGTCGTGTTTAAAGGCATTCGATAGTTTCTCACTTCTCTCCAATATCCTTTGGGTATTCATGCAATATAAAACTAATTACATATTCGGGCGCTTAAACCGCTTATCTGTGCAGATTGTAACATCTCTCGGAGCAGAGCAATAAGCATTAATGTAATTTGTGCAAATATGAAAATGGCTGAATTTGCCCTTATTAGTTCAGCGTCACAGTTGCGCGGAGACGCGCCCTATGTCGTCGCCCTAAATATACAGATATAATCACATTGTATTTCGATGGCAGCCATTCCCTCTCATTTAGAATTTCGCTATCCTTTATAACCAATTAAAACATTTTAATTACATGATCCGAAGCAATTTCGAGATTATGTTATAACATTTGGAATAAAATTAACACGATAACAACCAAATGCCCAAAAATAAATTCCTTTGATTGTTCATTCATAATAGCGGCGAAATTTTTTAACAAGATTAAAAAGGCTTGAGTCGAAAGTTAAGCGGATTGAGACACAAAATTTACGTCTGTTTACAGGCGGGGACAGACAGGGCATGACAAAATAAAAAAGGAATCTGACGTTGTATCATTAGGCTTATTAATTAAAAAGCAGGCCCTTTAAATGACTGACTTCCAACTTATGTTTTCATTTAGGAGATACGTTGACAATGACAGTTGACTTTAAAAAAAAAAAAAAATTATAAATTTTCTGCAAAAAATTATGAACGGATTTTGATGAAATTTGTCACATAGACAGACCATACCCTAGAATAACATATAGGCTACTTTTTAAGCCGGAAACGTGTGATACCGCGGGGCACAGCTAGTAATTTATATTATTGTATTAAGATTATGTAATTTATTATTTTACAACGATATACGATAACTGTAAAAAATTTGCAACTCGTACAATTGTTTCACTTTTTGTTCACCAATTCCCGTCGAAGCAAGGTGTGTTTTCACCTCCGGGAAACGAACAACAATGTTTATTTTTATACAATAAAAGGGAAAGCTTGCTTCGAGTTAGGCTGGCGTTTATAAAATAAATTTTCGTCGTGTTTTTGTTAAGGGTGAGGGGTGTAGTAACCTCTGAGCGTTTTCTCATCCATTGTTGTTTAATCTTCCAAGCAATCATGAATACTCCTTGCACATCTGTTCGATTCTCGTCTTTGAGTCTACCAATACCTACTTTTAGACACACGACAATATTTTTAGAATTTATAGTATTACTGAGCACATATTCTGTATCATGTATTTAATGTATGAAACTATTAGCATCAATGGCAGCTTATCACTGTTTATTACTGAGTAATATTGGTACTGTGCCAATGTAGGCAAGCCTATTTTGGTATTGCTTACATTCCTGGTGATGTTGTTGACCTACCTGGCTATCGGCCGACCTATTCACCTTTTAAATGTTGTCACTATTGCTAAAATGTTTATTTCACTAGTGAAAAAACTAATCCAAATACTCACACAAAAGCTGCAACCGTAATACACGTTCCCGTTACTAGTTAAAATTTTTGTCAACGAAATATCATCTCATTTCATTTTGAATTCTTTTTGTAGCGGAGTCAGGGAATGGCACTCCGCAGTCCTAATAACTGTCATCCAGATTTAATATCACATCTTGCATTTTGTACGGGTTCTACGGGGAGGCAATTTCCTTGCTAAAATTGTATTTGGACGTATACGCGTAAACTTAATACATATGCGACCCGAAAGACAAATTTTATTTATATTCTCTCTCTGTGCCATAGATCTGTGATGTGCTTCTGTGTTTTACGACATGTTTTATATTGATGATTTTATGTCGGTATTTTTTGCCAGATCAGATCGCATAAAAATGTGTGTATACCTACGTAAAACCAAATGGAATGAAGACTCAACATTTATGAATATTTTCTTAAATTAAAGAGTTCACAAAGAAATCGCTGATAAATAAATTCAGCTCATGTAATCATGTTACTTTATTAAATGCTGTCATAGTATAAAGAAATTTAATTCAATAATATGTAACTACATATATCTGCTATTATTAAAAATATATTACTTGAAACAAGTTTAAAATGCTATTTTGTAATACGCGTACGCGACTACATATTTACAAGACGGTTGGATATCGCATCTCTGCTAAGTACAATTTAGTTTTGTTTTTATCCGACTTTCAAGCTCGCAATGCATTAGGAACTCATAAATCGTACCTATGGATGTTCAGTTTACTTTGACATAGCTTCAGTGATTACAGTAATTATAAAACAGTTTGTTAAATAGAAAATGTATACAAATCAGGAAATGCAGGAGTCAGTATCCTGCGGCAAGTCCACTACGACTATTTATATTGATGTGATGTGATAACCTGTGACAAAATTTAGCTTAAGGCCCCATTTTATATTCTACCAAAATATAGTGTGATGTACGTCCTTAATACAAGATGCGGCGTAAGATGTAAGTTATTTGAATATCCGACCATCACCATGAGCCGTAGCGTGATCGTTCCAGCTAACAAATCGACCTTCTCGCCAGAGAGGGCGCCCGCCGTTACTCAATCTAACTTCCTTCAGTTATGTAAAGTCCTTGAATGTATTACTGAATATGTGAAAGGGTTAATAAACGTTTAAGTGGTTACGCTGCCATATCAGAATATTAATTTAGTAGACGTTACAAATAAGTTTGTATTTGATGAGGTACGTCATCATAGACGACAACTACATTGTTTTGGAATACAACATTTTCTATTGGTCATATATGCAAGAGACAATAAACAGAACTACCAGGAGGTTAATTAATATAGTGGCCACATCAACTACACGACAGTGAAGTCGGGCGACTGCCGCCGTCACACGGGATTGCGGACCTGGCCATTCTTATTCAAATAAGTGAGGGCAGCGATTCGCCCTCGGGAGCCGTGACAGTGCAATGCGGTCTCCCTGAAATAGACTTCTACGACCACTCCAAGAATAATAAACTAAACATAGATACTGTTTTTAACCAATTCATCTAGATTGCTCGAAGCTTCATCTGTTTAATTAAAATACAGCGATAATCAGCTATAAAAAGTTGCATTTTAATTAAGCTGTTTTGCAATGCCTAATTGATCTTTAGTTCTGTTATTTGCTAGCGTTAAATGGATTTTGAACGAATGTAACGGTACAATTACAGTTTCTGGACATATTTTTTTCCAAGCCTGGATGCGTTTAACGATTTAAAATGTGAAGGTACCTTTGTTCTGGTACATTATACGAAAAAGTACATAATTAAAGTTTAGGTGAATTAAATTACTTTGCCATCAATTATTATTTACATTAAGTATTTTTAAACCATGAAATTAAGTTATTAGTTTACACTTGTAAGTATAATAGTTTGGTAAGTTAATGGGCTCTACTTGGTAGTATTAATATTGCAGAAAAGATATCAAAAAAAGGAGCACGAATGAGTACTGATATCCTTATATTATATTTCATAAATAATGGTCCTCTAGAATGAGTGACACAAATGCCTTAAATAGGTTATATCTTAGAAATGACCGAAGGATATCACGCAAACATAATTATGAACAAACAGACAACGCCGAAATTTACATTGGGCGGTTTAATGTCGCGAAGTAATCTCATTCAGGGGAGGAAACACCCGACCAAAGAACTAAGACCTCCATAAAATCAAATTGTCCTTTACCCCGGGAGGAGAAACACGGGTCTAGATCCATTAGATCAGTTGTTACTTACGATGCGTCACGAGATATCGCAACAAAGACAAATGTGTCGCATATCTCGAAGGTGTCTGGTACAGCCTTGACTTTCTTATTTTCTTGAGAGACAGTTTATGGAAAAAGTGTAACCGAGGAATGGGCGAAGCTTATAAATAGACTTCCGTTTATAGCTATATTATTTATTCACAAGGTCTTGCAAATGGTATTTCCTTCCAATTTTAACTTGTTAATTGAAATGATCGATTTTATATGAACCAATTACCTACTAATTTTCGTGTCCAAAACCCACACTTGAGATCTTTACTCCTACATCTCAGTAGGTAAAAGAAAGTTCCAAAATAATCATAGATATCAAAATTTGTACGCCTAAAACATAATTAACGAAGCAGAACCTCCTAAATATAGGCATTAGCGTTCCAAAGCAAATTACAACAGACAAACAAGAATGTTCTGCTTCATTGGCACTGATTTGTGAATTAATCGATTACGTGCTATGATAAATATTTAGGTAGGATATTTTAATTTCTTTAACTTTGATCATTTCTTCAGCTCAGTTAGGACCCTTTTATAATCGGTGAACTTTGACCTTAGCGGGAAGGAAATACGAATGCAAAAACAGCACGAGCAAGAGACCGATTAAATATTTTGTCTACCTTAAAGCAACATCAAAGTGAATATTCAATAACCATATTATTTTTATAACATGTTAGAGTTTATTTTTGATTTTTATTAAAGAATAAAAATTCTTTAAAAAAAAAACATGAATCTCACTCATACTTCACTGTGGCTTAATGAGAAAGTTTCTGAACGTTGTTGGTATTCAATTTCAGCAAAAATGAACAAAGGCTGGCTATTAACTGGGTGCTTTCAGCGAACGAGGCGGCAGGTGAGACCATTTATGTTTCAAAGTAAAATGTTAAACGCACATAAGTCTTAACAAATACCAAATGGTTCTCGTTGAAAATTATGAGAGGCTCTTTTTTCACAGTAAACGCCACTCAGTGCGATTCAGAGACCACGTAATTGTGCTGATGAATTAAAAAGTCCTAATTTTTCCCCCTCGGATTTTCATTTAAGTGACAACGAAGTTAAAAGTGGATAAATCTATAACAACCACGTCAACCGTTATCATTATTTATTTCCTCCAAAATTCTCTATATAATAAATGTATCATTATAATAGGTAATTCTTAATCAGGAATGTTGGAAAATACTTGATTGTTCAACACCTTTATGTTTATCTGCCTACGCACCTTTTCAACCTTCACCACGCTTTACAAATTAATTGTTTTATAATATTATCTACAATTACTTAGGTACTTATGTTAAATAACAGTATAAAGGAGGTATGTACCAAAAGGTACATAAATGATAAATTCATCCAAACCAACCCGAGCCAGAAATATCGTTGAAATAATACACCTAATAAAATTAAAAGATCTTAGAAACTCCGACAGGCAATATTTCAGCAGGCAGCGAAAGGTTTCTACAATAATAATATTTTAGAGTGATTTACCGAAGGAAGATCATAATGAATTTTATATTACGTAAAATAATATATCTCATTTACGGATATTAATTAAAACTGAGAAAATTAATATCGTAAAGCAACAAGGTCTTATATAACGTTTTTGTGTTAAAAATTACGATTTTATTTCAAAATTAACAGAAAAAACATCAAACACTTTCACTCGTATCATTAAAAACTGACATAATATTCAAATTAACGTTGATATTATTCAAATTAATCAGTGTAATAGGTACACGGCGTTTTTAACGTGATTTATTTTATTGATATTTGGAGATCGAAGATATAATTATAAAATATAAATAACAACTGCCAGTCGATTATATAAAGCTTGATAGCCTCATAAATATTGTTTGGAGAAATTAGAACTTCTATCTAACGAGCTGTTTTTAAAAGCAGTAGTCAAAATTAAGAGTGATAATCTAGAATACGGAATCAACAATAATTAATGTAAAATAATGTAACTAGGTAAGTACCTACATAAAATTATTCAAATTAAGACTTCGAAAATGATATAGAATATTGACCTTTAGGTATCTTTCGAAAATCAATAATTTATTAAGGAAGCCGGACACCGCATCAAACCTTTTGCCAGAATTTGAATCATAATGAACAGAGCATCACAAAGCAACAAAACGAAAGTCGAGTTTACCAACTATGGAATGCGATAAATATACATATTTATACAATAAAGCCGATAGAGAAATCGACTTGGAATGCTATCATCGACATTTAAGCGGGTCGGTCGACCGTTTGACCTTGACATTTTATAAAGGCAGGTGTACACCGCAAACATCCTTGTAAGTAGGTATATGAATTTAATGAATTGTATTTCTGCTATTGTTAGTTTTTTGTAATACCTAATATTAATACATTTCGACCAAAATCGGTGACCATGAAATATTTCCACCAAGTCACGTTCAGCTTAAATTTGATTAGAATCTATCTACGGAACTTGTTTTATAATTGAATTCACTTTAAATATAATATAAGTAGTAAGAAGGTTTTAATATAGATAAGTATGCATAAATTACTAATACAGTTAATAATCATATATTATAATAATTTAATAATACCTTGTATATGCCATCGACAAGCTTCGTCAACTCCTCTGTCTCCATAGTGAAAGCTTTTCAGTAACCGATTGTGAGAACTGTCGTTATTACACGTGAAACTTCATCGAGATGTAAACAATAACACACGAACTATGTTCGACTTTAACACCAATAGCACTAAATTCACATTTCAGTGCACAGTTTTCCGAGCACGATACCCTTTTGATAGTTAAATCACTCAAGCGAACAAACTCACTTTCGAAGACATCTGAAACAAAAGAGGAACACAATTAACTTTTCACGTTTAAAAACAAAAGTGACTCGCGAATTTGAAAAGAAACTTTTTCAGTATTTTCCGGCTTAAAACAAAAGTAATTTACTTTATAACTGGCCACCGGGCTTTTTGAAACAAAAGTGTTCTAATTTCAATAAGTTTTTGTTCTTAAAACTTTTTATATGCACCTGTTATTCGAGATAATAATCAATGTGGCGAAGCGTGCGCCCGGAGTGAGGCTTGCCTGTAGAGTCGCCTATCGCCTCGGTCGGTAGGTATCTCATGAATGCCGATGTTTAGAAATACGAAGTAAACGAACTAGCAGTAGGTAAGCAAGATCACTATGGACCGTTGATGTCTAAACTGCCTCGTGTTTACTGTTATAGGTACCTACTTCGTATGTTTAGGCGGACTTTTGTGTGGTCATTTTGAAATAACCTAAAGTTCGATGACATTGTGCTAAGAAATAAATTGCTAAAGGCGATGTTAGTATGTTAATTGCTCATTGAACACAATTAACATATTGTTGTGAATATTGATTAATTGTTCTAACAGAGATAATTTTAATTAATAATTTGGCTCTTATGTAAGCTTTGAGATAATCTACCTACTTCCTACGTATAAGTGCGAACTATATTCCAATTAATTCCAATTTGTTGTTCAAATTAATAACATAATATAGGTAAATATCAGTTATATAAACTAATTAACTATTACCAAACTTAATATAGGTATCAGTTAACCTCATAACAATAACGCCAAATACAAAGATAATATCTGGCAGAAATCGTGCTAAAAATATGATGGCATGTTTCGAAACAATTTTAATTTTCAATGCCACAAGCAGCATGTATAATTTGCGTGGCAGGTGTTACCTGCATTGGTACTGCGAATACAATAGGTACGTGGGTAGATATAATAGTTATGCATATATTTTGGAAACTTTCATTTTTATCACTGCCCACGTTACTAGAGCAGCCGTGATGGAGTCGCCCACGGCAGCAGGCGCAGCGGTGGAAATAAGCGAGTTAATAGTGACTCTCGAAAAAGCGCAGTTTTCCATATTGGCGTGCCCAAACTTTTACTTTTTTAATTTATATCATCTTCATTTTAAACGATTAATGAGAGATGCTGGTGTTACCTCTGATATTGTGCAAGAATTATGCTGCCTATATTATTCGTAATCGTAAGCGCAACGTATCATTATTTATCCTGATCAGGATTTCTGATATAACATTTATATTGTTATCAAGTGTAGGTAGTTTATCGTGTACAAATAATTGATACATGGACATCGATTGTCATTGCATTTGCACATTACGACTTTATTGTGATAGAAATAATTACAATAAATACCGTTAAATAATTCGCAATCAATTTAGGTAGGTATGTACTTAATCTCCGGGATTGTATGTATGAACTGACTGTATGACTTTATCTAAATATTTAATCTAACATATATCCAGATTCATAGCGTATAGTTTTATTATAACATGAATTTAATAATATCTACACTGTCAGGGACTTTGAAACAATGAAACTATATTCACGAATATTACAAAAGAGTGGACAGACCCGACCGCTAAAGGGAAAAGGTCTGAAACTATATGAAAGTTTTTCTCCGCATCACATGCCGAGGAAAAATATAAAACACAATTTCTGAGCGGATCCGTAACTTCATTTTGAATAAGAGAGATTTGCGCCCTGACCCCCGCCACCCGCCGCCGCCGTCCGCGCACCGCGCCGCCCATGCATATGCACCCGTATGTGAAAACTGAGAGCGAGCTTTCCACTTTTCTTTCTTTTGTCGTGTCCCTGAGGCGTAAGGAAACAACTATGCGACGGGTGCTTATTTCAGTTGGAACTTGTTTAGCTGGGATTGCCCTTGTTGGATTCGGATTTGGGAGTTGCAAACCACGTAAGTAACGACTCACGAGGGCTTTACGTGGAAGTGGAAATCAGTTAGGATACCCTACTTCGAAGAGGTTATTCGCTTAAACAAGGTTCTACTCGTAAGCGTAGACCATTTCTCAGAGTCTTGGCTTGTCTAAAGTTCGGTGTAAACGTTGGCTTTGAATAAAGTCGCCGTTGCACTAACGAATCAGCGAAATTTGATTTCCATGTGAGACGTAATGCGATTGTGCAATTATGGTCGTGTGCCAAGACAAGGAACGGTATGAAATAGTAGGATATAGTTGAGTTAGCAGAAATCGGTCGCATGCGACGACGCGAGCGAGGCGGCGGTTTTGCTGACGAACCTTGTTATCTTACATATAATATGGGACTGCACTTTGCAGCTGAATATTCATATTTGTATTCTTGTCTACGGCAAGACTCTTCAAGATAAATCGGATTTACGATTTATCTTTTACGATTTATCTTGAAGAGCCGTGGCGTGTTCGATTTCTCAGTACGTCTACGAAAAGGAGATTAAAATGAAAATATCAAATCGCACCTAATGTATGTATGTAAAATGGAAATACAATGTTTCCTGGTCTAATTTTTCAATCGCTTATCTCGCGAATATCTTTTAATTCTATACAAAAACTGTTATAATAACATTTAAACTGATGGCGATTATCTTGAAAAATGGTTATCAACTAAAACTTTGGTATGATTATACCTAGTTGAGATATTTTCTTTTATTGTATTACAAGTTTTCAACCCGCGGTTAGATCCGAGGATAACTAATGTTATTCCATTCAGTTGTTAATGTGTGATTGAGACAAACATCAAAACATCTCACTCATCCTAAATGTCATATTTATAAATGTGTGAGATTCTAGAATCGTCAAAGTGTCTGATTGAAAACATTTATCCGCCATAAGTTAACTCTGGAAAAGCAATAACCACGTCCAAGTAGTGCAAATGTACGAAATCATTCATCTGTCAAGCACACATGTGGACTTATACGGTAATGAGATTCCCATCCACTCTTGGGAAATTTGCCATAATGTACTTTGCACATTCGCCGTCAAAGCGACATGACTTCGGTTCAATCATTCACGAGTTTTGTGTGTCAAATATTGATGGGTGAATATTTAATCATCTATTACGGTAACGTATAGTGTCAATTAACGTATTGATACATTAAGATATTAATATAGTTCCTTTGCTACTCCAAACATAAGATACTTATACAGTGCCGTTTGTAATTCACCTGCAGCCCTTTATGAGCTGAAAGTATTATAAAAAACTTTTAGTATGAACTTTTAGTATAAACTTACATAAAGCGTAAATTTAAAGCTCTGCAGAACTATGCGTACATTATTTAAATTTGCAGCATTTAGTTGAAAGTACTTACTTAGATACGTGATTGTTGCCGTTTTGTATTACTCGCTCCCGTCCAAAGAGGCCGTTTATAAATGCGTGCACTTGACAACTCGCAAATTGAATGGCTACATACGTCCCAGATAGTTATCGCTTTTAATATACGAGAGCATGTGTATTGTGCTTTCAACACTGATTTACCTCGACAAGTTACTCAATTTAACTGCATGCAGTGTATAATATATTCATATCTCTCTATATATGAAAATATCACCGTGTTTCACTGATTTCTTATACTCGATAGGTAGGTAGGTAGAAGACTCAAAATACCACTAGCCTTAAATGAAATGAACTCTAAGATACTGCATCTCAAGGTTTGTAAATATCGTGAATACGATCAAGGCATTGACTACATAGGGCACAGTGCCTCTGCCGGTCAAGTATGAGAATCAGTGGAGACATCTTGTCCGATCAAGAACCCTGAACCCCTGACTCCTCGTGGTCACATTCTTTAGACATGAAGAAGCCACATTACAAAGATAAATGATTTCCAAAATGTACACAATTTACAATATGGTAAATGGATGTAATTTGGAAAAAGCCACTCTTTGTTTTTGTTTTTTAAATTAAAAAGCACCAATCATGTCCTATTAAATTTCACGAACCATTGAACTACGAGGGAAAATCTCTTTGTTTGATATTTGTCGAGAAAAAACAACAATTTAATTCCTTACATAGTAACTTTCTCGTCTTCCCTAATGTTTTGATTATATGAATTTAGTAGGGGAGCTTCTATAGAAAAGTAATCTACGTGAATTCTAACGCTATTATTGGCAAGGTAACAAAGCCTCACATTGTGTGGGCACCCCATACACGTTTCAAATACAATTTTACTTTTAAAAGAAGACAGGAGACGGACAAAGCTTCTTTGCTCAATGTCTGCGTTACTAAAAACAATGTAGATAAATAATTCTATGTATTGAATAGATACGTAGAGAAAACTTACTGTACGTATTTAATAAAAAAAACAAGAAATTACCTTGTAATAGACATCACCTTGACATATTCGTCGGCACATGATAGACCAGATTTTTTCTAGAACTATTATAATTAAACATGGACCTTGGTATAACAAGTTTAAAAATCAATTGGTTGCACATGAATACCTAAAGCTAGAAATTCCAGCGTGATATTAGCTATATTCAAAATACGCATTGATCTACGGAAGCTATTTTTATAATCTTTTCAGTTGTCCAATAACACCTCGCATTTTTTTAAATTTTAAAGTAGCTACACTGTGCAGAACATGGATTTGGTAGATTATCTACAAGTATAGGTAACATACGAGAATGTGTAAAATCCCCATGAAGTAAATGACGATGTCGAACGAGACGTTGAGCAATTCTGTATAAACGTTTTTTAGATGAAGCGACAGTTAATACAGTTTGAAGGCACCAACACGCCCCGTTGCGATGCGATTGTTCAATTGGCGAGAAATTGCGACGCGACTAAGCTTGCGGAAAATTGGCGATATCGTTAATATTCACCCGAAACCGGCGGTTCACGTGGCGACTACAAATAACGAGCAAGCCACCCTATAGATTTATGCTCTGTCGTTTTTAGTGATATATAGGCCTCAGCGATCCCGCCCGTCCCGAAGATCCGTCGAGGAATATCTCAAGTAACTGTTTATAGTCGCAATCCGACGCGATAGATCCCAATTTGAATCCGGGTCCCTTAAAGCGTCCGACTGTTTGCTACGCAGAAACTATTAGATATAAATATATTTAGTACTTACCTATATTGTGATAAATGGTTATAGAGTCAAATGTAATTTAAAATACACTACTAAACCACTGTCATTATCATCATAATAAATATTGCAAGCGTTGTAGCAACACTAATAAAATATACGATATCTTGACAGGGCTGAAAGAGCCTCAGGTAAGTCTAAGTAACTTTTTCCGGGCGTTAAGCCGTTCGCCTGAGGAAATTGGTGACAAAAATATTCCAGTCATGTAGAGGCCTCTTGTTAGCGCACCCAAAAAATACAAGAAAATTCCCTTTACTGACACGGCTCGTTTTGAAGGCTCGTTGATCTCCACTAAGTTTTTATGACGCGCGCAAAAATTGGCAAACTCTTAAATTTTATGTCAATAGATGCAGTTGGGTGCGCGTACGGCTTCTTTATATCGCCATGTAAACAAGTAATATTCACATGAGACGTTTCACGTTTGCTACAACATGTTGATACATAATACTCGCAAAATTTTACGGTTGTTAACCTACACTCGATGTATTTGGAAATTGAGTTGTGGAAAATATCAACTTTGCACGCCATCCGCCGATAATATTTACAAATAGTTAGTAGGTATGTGGCAAAAAGTGGATATATTTTTTTAAACGTGTAAAAGCTTGTTAAGTTTTGCTTGCTAGTCGGATAACCCAATTCAGGGTAAGCCGTGCATAAATCGGATTGGATGACCGCCGGCGAAAGCTTCAATGTACTTGCCAGACATTACTGTACAGTTTTTTCATGTGAACGGGTAATGTGTAAATGTGAACGTCCACCTAAGGTTTACACATTGTGGAACGCAATTAAATAAATAAATAATATTGGTCCTTTTTATTTGCGTCGATTTGTAACTTCTCTTTTTTATACAATGAAGTCGATAATCAAGCTTCAGCCCGCCTGGTGGTAAGCGGTTACCACTATAAATGCTTTCGACACCCAGGTTACTCTTTCAGCTATTTACGTTCAAATTCTATAACAAAGGCATTATCTATTAGTATATCTATAAATTATATTCTATGTTTGTAACTTCGGAGCTAGGAGGTAATAATAGTACACTGATCCTATTCTATAAAAATCTTTTACTAATACGAAGCTACATTATCCTCGAGTGCTATAAGCTACTTTTATCCTAGGAATGAGTGTGAAACCGTAGGGAACAGCTAGATACTTATATACTAGTAGGTAGGTATAGGGCGTTGTTTATGACTGTTTATATTTGTCTGTGTGTCGCATCTGTATGTCACTTCTGTAATGAATGTTTATAGCTCATATCACGTCCGCGTCAGGACCAACAGCTCCAAATGTACCTACACTACGAGTATTTAATGTATTCTATATAAATGGAATTAAGTTTTATCACTTTATTCGAAACTTTTTTGTATTCGAAAAAGCAAGTAAAGTACGGCACAAAGTTACGTAAAAGTATTTCACTTTCTAGCATGGTAATTTTGGTGAATTATGAAAATTAAGAGTAATCAACAAGTTTTTCAAGTTATTTTCATATATCAAAACTAATTAGTTCACAAAAAGTAACCGACAGTAAATATCATCTGTTACATGTCTAGCTCGCCTTCAAAGGCCATGAATCACGTAAAATCGAGAGTATCAAGCTAGTTAATTGCGCGCGAAACTTGCTCTCATGCTACAGAAGTTCGTGTTACACCCCAGTATCATTGCGAGGAACGTTTTTCCTCATTAGAAGCTCTCCTAACCCTTAATAACATCGCCTAACGAACGATGCATTGCCACAACAGAAATATGCTTTTAGCTTTGGCGCATTTAAAAAAAATTACGGATTAAATCCGCAGTAGAGGTTTTACAGAGAACATACATCTACGTGTATAACTAAATACCTTTTCTCTGTTCTGAATAAAGTCACGAAAAGCATTTCAAAGGAATCTTAAGTAAGTGGGTAGGTACTAGGTACCTGTCTGATATAATATATCGTACATATTTTAGACACAATTTAAGTATTTAGTTTTTCTACTTGCATTTGGCCACTATCTTCACTGTGATAGGTGATTATAAGTTGTGGCTGAATGCGATGAGTATTTACACGAAACCTGGAAACCCTTTTAAACTGGCTAATAGCGGTAATAGAATACTCTGCGGATAGGTGCTCCTAATTCGTAAAATATAAAAATCAGCATTCGTACTTGAAACGATACCTAAATTCACTCTCATAAAAATGTTTGTCTCCGTAAGTAAGTACCTCGTTCATAAGCTTGAAACAAATTCAACCCGAGGGGCGACAACAATTACTATCGCACCAATTTGTATACGATCAAGCCTATAACATGACCAAATAATATACTTACAATTGAGCAATACAAAGGCGAGTACAAAAACCCGCCTGCTATTTACCGGCCGGTTAAATACGACGTTTATATCCATTAAGGGCACTTCCGACACGTAACGGGTAATCATATTCCGAGCAGGCGCAGCATAAATCATGAGAGGATAACCGGGGGCAAAAAACAACGTGGCTGGACTCACGCACTCGCCCTAACCACTGTTTATTGTAGGTTTTACATTCACTTTATTGCAACTCGTATCAGATGTAGATTACACGCCTATTTGGATTGTTTAGAGGGTAATTCTTGATATTAGGCATTGCGGTCTAGACGACCTTCGTCCAGAATATACCTCGTAAAGGAGACACGTTTTTGTTACATAATGTTTGGTACGCTGTAACACCGCCGTTATCTTTAACTTTATGAGGTTTTGAAGTGTGCTCTTTAGGTAATTTTGATACTTTAAAACTGGTTTATGTATTATGAAATTTAGAAAATAGCATACCAGCAGGTTTTAGAAGAATCATTTAACACGTAAAGTGTTTTAAAGAACGTCGTTACTTCATTTAAAAAGCATGTTGTTTGTTGTTACTACTTAGTTACGACACACTTTTAACTAGGTAGCTGGCAACATTACAACAACTTGAGGTAATTTTGAAATCTAAATATTTCTAGTCCTAGTTACATAACATTCAAAGCTGGTACATTGCCAGAACTCCTCTGGTACAGCACCACTATCAAAATGGTGTTAAAGCCAAATTACACTGTAGATGCAGCCTCTGCTGTTAATGGAAAAGTTTAAGTATTTTCAGAAGTAAGGCAAAGTTTACAAAATTACTATGCGTTATTCTATACATAAAAGATAAATATTTGCCCCACTATTTTTGTAACAGAAGATTTTTTACTTTTTAATTTTTAAAAATATTATTTCTTATGTCAACTCCTTTTATTTTGTTTAGTTGCAAAAATTTTGTTAGCAGTTGTGTTATTTTTTTAACTGTTAGAATAAAGATAGCCTATTAATTGATTTTCCATCCCGTTCTTTGAGACTGAAACTCCATATTTTCCAATTAATTTTCATAAATATTTATTTAAATTAATAAATAACAAGTACTTGCTCAAGTAGAGGCAGCAAGTAAAACATGGAGGCAGTAACGCTAAAAGCATAGAGAATAACGATGTACCAAACTAAAAGCTGAGATTACGTGTCGGTGTCAGAACATTGCATACTCTTACGTGTTACAAATATGATGGAAAGGCGCGGCGCCCCCTCGACTGATTTTATTATTAGCTTGCTTTTAATATACAATTGTATTTACGCTTTTAAATGTATTCATTTCAATTGGTTTCAGTTTTAATAATGCTGAGATTGTATTTATTTTCAGTAAGTGCAATATACTACGCCATTTTTAGAATATTTTTTTAGCTTTGTTAAACTTAAAATTTCGACTATGGCGAGACAATAAGATTGATAATAATCAGACTGTATGAGTCATTATTTATTTCATCCAAAGCTCATGTAGTTAAAGCATAATCGTTATATTGGATAGAAACGGAATAATTCCAAAAATATGCGTTAGCTAAAATAGACACTAAACAAAAAACAGAAATAGAATTTCAACAAAACCTATTCCAGTTATTTACTACATCGCAGTGCATACGGCGAGTGAGGTAGAGGGCGCGCACTCTTCACCTGTCTACTTTCACCACCTGCCGAGTTAAACCGCTTACACTGAAAATAAACGTTGTTTAACGTTTATGTGGCAGAATGTGAAAAATATTTTACTATTTCAGCGCTCATTGCCGAGCTTAGCACACTGCCTTGCCGTATCACGGCTCTAATGGTTAAAAATGAAATGGACTAGTCTGGACACTAACTGTGACAGAGCTACTACGTGCATTTATTTTAAATCGACTGCAAAGTTTATTTGATAAAACTTCTGGATTTATGCATCTTATATAACATTCGCGATCCTATTAAAACACCCTTTATATGTTTTCTATCTACTTATAAAACGGGTCCAACGTTTTGATGAAAATTTATACTGTTTCAATACTTTTTTTAAACTCTACAAGGTATACCTAAGTAGGTAGAAAACATAATATTAGATGGATAGATAGACTCTTTATTGTACACCAGAAAGAAAATGAAAATCTAACAATATAAAATCTAGAAACTAATAAGCATTATTAGTAGTAGTATTGGTAGTAGAGTCTAAAAATTGTAACTGTTGACATTCATAAGTGCCTTATTAGGGCCTAAACTGAATAAATGAGATTTTGATTTTGATTTTGATTTTGATTAGACACAATTGGTGGTTTATCGCTAAGAAGCGATCACTTCCAGATAACTTTGGATGAAAATCCAGTGCCTAAAAAATCCTTTTTTTTTTTTCAGTATAAAAGAAGTTTTTTTTTGTTTTATTGTGTGACTGTGTGTGTCAGGGTGTAAATTTCTATACAAATATATTTTTAAAAGCTCGAAAATAAATATTTAAAGTTATGGTAGGTAATGATCCGAGGTACCAAACTAAGTTATAGTTTGAGATAAGATTACCGTGTGTGAAGAATTTTTTTAGATTTTAAATTTATTTTAACAAAATTGCCTTCAGGTAACTATTTGTCAATAAGAACACGAACACACACATCATAAGCATCTAAATAATCTAAAATATAAATATAAAAGTTTAAATTATTTATAATCATTTCGGAAATTATCCAAATCGAATATATTAAATACCTACAGAATGAATTTCACATTATTTTGCTGTTTGTCAGTGTACATTACCTATATGTAGGTATCCTGGGTACAGTGATTGTTTAATGCTGATGCCTACTAATCGGATTGCTACTCGACGCATCGCAACGCGACAGTGCCGCGAAGCACGCAGCGCCGATCGAGCACAAATACTAATGGAATTAAACACAATGCAATTACAGACAATAGTGTGCGCGCTAACATTATTATTTGATACCTATTACTCCCGTATCAGTTCCGACTACAGGTTCAGAGAGCGCTCGTTGTATTTACTTTTTGTTTCTCATTTACGAATAAAACATCGATAGGATATTATAGAGATAGCGTTCTATTTTATTTATTGCTGGGTATTTCACGCAGCGCTTTTGTTTTGTTCTTGAACATTTTTTACAGAGACTCGATTGAATGATCTCTAAAAAAATGTTCTAGAACTTTTTTTAAAAAATTGTTGTGGATAGATTAAATGTTTGTACCATTTAGCTTTTTAATTACCTATACCAACGAAATAGCGTTAACGCAATTTAAATTTAAAACTCGGCTCCCGTAATACTTGTTTGTAACTGTATTTTCACTGCGGGTGGCTGTAATCGGTTTAGGAGGCAACCAGTAGACGTGCCAGGCCTACCAGTTACAGGAGACGCTACGTACCACGTATTTGAGTGACTACTATGTTTTGTCGAATCGTCTGCTTGATTAAGCATGATCTTTTATCTCGTGTTAGATTAAGAAATGTTTTTGCCAAAACATTTTTTGGAGCAGACTGATCATAAAATAGATGGCCCATCAGGCAGCCGACTGGTTTTATATGGATTTTATGCGAATAATAAAACAAAAAGGCGTTTAAATATAATCCTACTTTTGTACCAGACGGCGGCGGCGATATGCGGAGATATCGAAAATTGTGTAATAAATTAACGAAATAAACCCTCGAGCGAAACCACTTAGATTACGTGTTATCTTCTGGTTGTATTTGCGTAAAACTGGTAACATAAACTAGTTTTAGCTCGGAATTTTATCTAAACTACATGAAAATTCATCTTTTATCCACCAAAGTAGATTTAATATATTTTACGCAAATAAATTACCAAAAAAAATTAAAGCCAGTTTTCTTACTTATTTTATAAATCTTTTAGGTCAAGGTAAAGTGAAAAGTAAATGTCCTTAAATTATCAAGTAAATAATACTATACATGTAGTCTAGTTAACCGTGTTAGGGGAACTCTGCCGCATCACAAATTCCGGACATCAAGTCGGTTCACACGGACAGCATTGTAATACCGGTGACCTGCCCAGCTCGCACGCACAGGCATTTTGTCCATATTATTATTTACCTCTGATAAATAATACTTCTATTATAGATACTATTCCATTCTTATTTATTATTCTTCCGCAAGTATACCTACTAAGAATTGTTTGAATATCCCTAAAAGGAGAGTTTTGACACAAGGAATACACCATCTATTCTAAAGGACAATATAATATACCTACCTAATAATTATGGTGCAAGTACCATATTTGTTGGTTCTGGGGCCATTTTCCACTATGTTCTCTATCTATCAATAGTGGTAGAGGTTTTACGTTGATGTGTTACAACGTACCCTGAAACTCAAAGCTCAATTTATTCAGTTTACAAGCCTTGAACTTCATAAGTCACAATTAACTTTATCACCGGTTTGGTAGAGTTTTGCGAAAATAATCATATGCATTGCAAAAAAATATTCTATACTTTGAAAGATCTATGTAAATCTTGCATGATCATATTCTATGATAATGTAATAGTCGCGTTACTGAGTAATACGTCGTCAACTGGCATAGATATAACGATATAAAGTTATTCATAGAGTTTGCTTACCTATTTCCCTCTGTAATAATATGGTACAATATGAAAGTACAAAAGAAGGGCCCGTGTATGGCTGTGCGGTTATCACTCACCTTTATAGGCACTAATATTGAGTTACGATCGCGTTTTTCGTGCCCCGTCCCGAGATTCTAATGATAATTGACGACGGCGCAGTTAAAAAGATGGGTTGCCAAACTTAGATCTTATCGAAAGGAGAAACGAGGCCGATCGGAACCCTACTTCGGCACTTTTTTATTCGACCGTTTTGAATAGGAAATTTTTCACTTGCTCATTTTTTTCAGATTGCTTTTACGAAGTTCTTTATTTTAACCGGGAGCCGTTTCTTTCATAGATCTTTCCCTTATGAAAAACTTGTAAAACTTTTAAATTTTAAAAACGTTTTCCAAATATCTGCAAATAAAACGTTTTTTTCACGATAAAATGAGAGCTGGCGGAGGACTTTTGACCAAAACGACACAGAAAGGAAATGGCATTGCCGGTGAAGACCAATGCAAATACCAAGCATAACGTTCAAAAATGTGACTTTATTTATTTATTTAACCTGCTGCATGGAACTGCTATTTGCCAGGTATTAATTTTATTTAAACTGTATAGTTTATAAATGTAGGTACAAAACAATTTTATCAACTAGATTTTTATTAATTCAATTCTGAATTCAGCAGGCTATTAGCAAGTAAAAGAAAACCTCCACATGTACGGATGCTTTTAGACGTCGACGTTTAAACAATATTTTTAAAACATGATGAATACAAATTATTCTGTCAATCTTTCAGTCATCAATCTATCTATGGATCAAAACGACGTTCTGTTTTCATATTTATGGTAATTTTTCATCGGTAAACAATTTATGCGGTAACACAATCGACATATTGCCAAGCTGACAAAACTTAGCTTGATTAATCCGGTGTTGGATTTATTGCGTAAATAAATCAGTATGGGTGCGACAAACAAGCCGGTCGGTCGACCCGTTCAATGTCTACCGCTTTTTTTGTCTTCCCTATAGAATTTATGGCCCCATGCCGAACTCCTTAACTTGCAAATTAAATATCGATTTTTTTTCATTATTTTTTTTTTACATCAAAAGATTTAAATTTAGGCATACAAGAGGCATACTGTCCACCCTGTCGCCGCCATAGAAACATAAAGTTCATAAAAAAGTACCTATATCATCAAAGAATAGGTACTTTAACATTCCTTTTTGGGACCGACAAAGTTTCCCCAAGCTTATTTCACCAAAATCATTTGAATTGCTAACATGTCCCTTTTCACAAAAATTGACTTTCCTAATATACATTACGCGAGAAGTTGATTTAGGAGAACTCTTATATTTGCATTTCGACCGACATCTAGTTGACAAATATACCTAGGTTCATACTTCGTTACTTGATTACATTTCCAAATTAAATACACACAGCAATATATTTAAAAAGTAGGTAAGTTTCTTAGATACGTTTCCCTTTTATAGCCATCATTACAGTATCCACAGAGGAATTTTGTCTAGAAGCCAAATTGTGTAACCGTCCGAAGTACTACCTAACATTTTATTACTTGATAAAAACACCGGTAGAAAATTTTACCCCTTATTCCGGAATTTTATGGCTACTCGTAAGCTAGGTTCAATGCACAGAGCAGTTTCACAATACCTTTTTGCTTTGTCGATTCAAATTAGTACCACAATTTATTTATGTAATAAACATTACATTTATTACTGGGGTTTAAGAAGTGTCTTGGAATTTATTTATCACAAATTAGACAAACCTTTTTTTATTTAATATTTTTAATACAATACGTCTCAAAATAAGTATGTAGATACCTACTCTTTATAACACAAGTCAATGTTGATTTGACGACCTATAATAGTAGGCGAGACCCTAACTTTCCATGAAATAAAGTGCAAATAAGCTGTCACTTTCAGCTGAGGGGTCCGTATACCGCAACACCAACACCTTTCGCGTCAATTGTTCGGTCAACGAAATTGGCAAATAATGTTGTCATATCACTGCTGTTACTGAATGGTTTAAGACATTGGTAACAGAACAATAGGACAATAGATGTGTCACACTTGTCCACTTTATGTGAAATACGGTTTGTTCCATCGCCTACTAATTAAGAAAAGCTTCTAATTGTCATTGCACGGCTGCTAAAAAAGAGCGTAATTATATTCAGGGTTCAAGTACCTATTATGTATGTAAATGTTTTTCCGTTTCTTTATTTCATCAGAACTTCTGAATGCTTGGACTAATTTAGAACTGTATGGTATTGTTAGAATCGTTATATGACATCCCGAGACGCACAAAGGCTACCGAGCATCGAAATACCTACCTAGACTATCAAAATATGAAAAAAGCGATCACAATAATGTAGCTATGTACTTTATATAACGGCAATCGTGTTTTTGTTTTTGTATTAATTCTGACTTGTTATGACAATTATTTTGTTTATCAAAACGTACAACTTAACTCAAAATTAATATTTTTTAAGATGTTCCTTAGCTATGATTGTTGATGAGCACACTTCTTTGAGATACTTCCCTTACGGATACTTTGAGGAAGTTGTAGTAAATATTGTAATTTTTCTGAAATATTTCGGGTAGGAACTACCTAGTTTAAATTCCAAAGCATATTCGGATCCTCTAGGAATAAAATTAGGAACAGCCCAAATTGTATAACTGTTCCTCTTATTCCTCAAATATAATGTCATGAATAATAATTTTGTTTTTTGTATCATGTAGTTTGTGGGCGCTTCCATTTGCAAACCAAATCCATTTTATTAGAACTTATTTTTTACCAATAATCATCCGCCTAAAAGTCAGAATATTATTCCCCAGAATAGTATTTTACTTTACGATAACTTCTTCACTATAAGTAGGTATTATATATTGAATATTATTTTTCATTATAAAATGTATTCATGTACCTAATATCCTGTTTTTATGTTTAAACTCTACGTAACTTTGAAGTTCACCCCAAAAAACAAATTGAACTACATTATTTTACTGTCAATTCTCTCCAAAAAATAAAATCTCTGAATTATCCTTAGGCATAGGCGTTGGGGTAATTTTATAACATTTTCGTTTTAATATACTGCCCGCCCGTCTGATGGTAAGCGGTCACCGTAGTTGTTGTGGTGCTGATAATGATTCGCACTTTAATAAGTACTCCACAGTGACTATTAACTACGTGACGTACAGCTAACATTACAGGGTGTATTTCGGTCCGAGATTAACTCCAGCCAACACTTTTATCTGTCCTAAAACAACACACTGTTACCAGTTTCATGTGCGATTATCTCCGTATGTTCTTTTCCCGGTGTAACGAGAAAATATGAAAATCGCCGTGAAATACTGACAATAATACCAGCTCAGACTTTATTGTGTTTACAACTGTCGGTTCCCATGTTACTTACAGTTTATTAATGAAATTGTAGTTAACTTTTACTGTTTATGGAAAGTGAATTTCCTTCATTTCCAAGAAACGCTTCATCAAGTCGACCTACTTTCTAAAGAAAATGTGACATCGTCGTTAATTTTCCTACTCATCGTAAGACAATGTTATTTACATTTATTTATTACTAACTAACCTATTTAAACAGGAAGCTAAGTAAGTACATTATCCACGAATGTTATAGGCTCCTTTTTATCCCAGGAAAGCGAGTGAAGCCGCGGGGAACAGCTAGTTATTTTATAAAAGCAAGGTCGCAAACCAATATTGATATACCTATACGGTCCACTATTGACATTCATAAATATTAAATGAATGAATCAGGAACTCGGATTAAATCTCGACAACATATCAAATGCATTGTATTATATTTTGACATCGATATGTCATGTCAAACATAAATTAAATAATTTAAAGAATGAGAAGGCCAACTGTAAGAGGGAGGAGTAGGAAATACCTGAGCCAAACTTTCATATGTCATAGGTATTTTAATTTCATAAATAGTGTAGAACAAATAATCAGGAGATAAATATTTCTATATCTGTATCTGGTATAATCATTTAATCTCTTTGATTACCTATAACCAAAGGCATTATTGTTTACCGAACAAGACATTCAATTATATCAATAATAGATTTCAGGTTTACTAATCTACAGTTAACTGTCAATTTGCATCGAGATGCAGACACGACGTTCGATCTGGATATACCTAGATACTTATTATCGTATTGGATAATATGCATATGGCAATACAATTGGTTACAACATCTGCCGGGACAATGCATGCTAATATAGGCAGTGTTTCGTACGTAGATTGAATAGTGTTTGCAGCACTAGACAATATAATTTCTGTCAGTGGCACACAGTTAGGTTGGGTTGGTTGGGTAGTTCAGGTCCTACACACCTTGACGCTTTGATTAGAGCATGTTCCTGTAGTATTGTAGGAGCATGAACTAAACACGGCTTCGAGCGCCCTGACGTCCCAGACAAAAGCGTGCTAATGAGGAAATCGTGTCAGTACACACCGCTCTGAGACTCGATTGAGAACCAAACGTAGTATATACTGATTGAGTGAAAGTAAGCATAACAATTTGTTCTGACGGTAAAACAAGTAATAAGGCATGTACAATATTGCGCAGTAAACACTGTGAACTTGAGAAAACTGGAACACGTCTGTTATGACATGTCTTCGATGAGTATTTAAGTTAACTTGTGAAGTTTGACAGCTCCAGAGTCTTGTTTGAGCTAAGCATCGCTGGCAATAATGTTTTATTAAAATTTAGCTTTCCCCCACGGTTCCATCTGCAAACCCCTATGTATTTTCAAAAAATCCACTCCTAGGTACAACCTACCCTTAGAAGTGGATTTTTTGAAAATCTTATTTTAGTGGATGCCTAAACTCACATGTCAGTAGGACTAGCGCCACGGGCTTAGATTTTACTTTGATACATTAGTCAGTGTTTAGTCAGGAACATTGAATTTTATATATAAAAATATACTGTTATAACATCACTTCAGAATGGCTGGACCGATTTTGATGATCTATAGGTAGGTCCCAGTTTTTTTTATTCTCCAGGCAGGACAACGGCTACCGGATAAACTGATATTTTAGATATTTTTTACTATAGGCCACAATCTTACCGTGTTAGGTGATGATGTAGACGAAGGTGGTAGCCATAGAAGGGATGTAGTCTCACATGTTTCTTTTACCTATGTATGTTATGTTTCTATCATGTCTTACAATTCGTAAAACATCTATACTTATAATAAATCTGTAGAGAGGTCAATTCTGTACATGAAATATATTTTCAAAATAAGTATCAGGGGGTGATTAGTGATCGATACTGATGCTAAAAATGCAATCAGTAAAATTTTTGTCTGTCTGTCTGTCTGTATGTTCCTTATAGAAACAAAAACTACTCGACGGATTTTAACGAAACTTGGTACTATTATTCTTCATACTCCTGGGCAGGTTATAGTATACTTTTCATCACGTTACAATCAATAGGAGCAGAGTAGTGAAGGGAAATGTTGGGAAAACGGGAGAAGTTACTCCATTTTTTAAGCTTCCGTCGCGTGTGCAGCCTTAATGGTTAAAGTTACATAGAAATCATGTATGACGGAAATATTCTACATAAAATTGTCTAAAAAATATCCCGCAACAGCATATGTCTATCTTTTATGGTTGACTCACAATAACACGTGTAACTCCTGATAGCTTAGCAATTCGGAGCATTCTGATTATATTTGTTTACTCTTACGTTTATAATACTCTCACTCATCCCTAATTTTAAAAAGTTAACATTATTACCTAAAAGAATCATAGAAATCGGTATAGAAACACCAAAATTATGCATGAAATAAGCCATCGCGCCGTCGCACGTGAATACTGAATCATGCTATAAGGATTATTTTTGTGTAACGGTTGCCGCGCTCGACACGGTCGCGGCGGCGGTATGGCCGACGCGACGGCGGTATGAGAGCGAGCTTCATTCAATATTTGGCTTTTGATGCGTTCAGAGCGTTCGACCTTATTGACAGACAATAATTGATATTGAAAAACCGTACTTATCAGCGCGACTTTTAGCCTTTAAATAGTTTATTTGAATTTCTTTTGTTGTTATTTTGTAAAATAGGTATTAGTTGTTTTGGTAGTGTTTAAATATTCGTTCAAATTAAAAATTATTAAGCGTAGGTACTTTTATTAATTAAAGTAGTTATAAGTATTTATTTTTAAGTGAAGTAGGTATAGGTAGATAGTATTGCACAGGCGTTTCAGCTTTATTTTCATTTCATTTTTATTGTGAGTTGTATAATTCTATTAGAATATTTTAGTGTAAATAGTCATTAAGATTTTAAGTGTAAGGTAGCTAAAGTCAGGACCTCTAACGTAGGTTATTTTGTTAGGTAACTGACAGCCTTTTCGTTACCGTAGATTATTACACAATGCCACCTAAAAAACCATTATCTTTATCTCGAACTTCGAGTAAAGCTAAGAGAATGAGAATTACGCGATCTCAAGAATCGGCAGAGGTAAGAGCAAATCGGTTAAACTCTATGAGAGTTAGAGCCTCAACTTCTCGAGCCAATGAAAACTCTCCAGAGAGAGAGAGAGATGTGATTAGCAGCTGACAGAGCAAGACGAGCTACATCATGGACGTCTCAAAGCTCTTCTCAACGAGAGCTAAGGCGTACCATTGACCGAGAACAACATGCGTTATCCCGAGAAGCTGAAACTGCTGCACAACGAGAATTCTATATGTACTTAAGCCTCATGTGAAAGTGATCTAAACAATATTACCAAAACATTAACTTAATAACATACAAGGAGTTACACGCTGATGGTCTCGGGGCACAGCTATTAATAATAATATTCTGCGGTTCCTTATTGCGATATTTTTTAACAGTATTGTGGATTGACATATTATATTTCCCTACTAAAATCCGAAAGTTAATCTGTCTGTCACATCAAAACCACTGAAACCTGAGGAAGGACATATGCTACTTTTTTACGAAAAACGACGAAAACGCGGACGAAGTCGCGGGCAAAAGCTAGTAATATGATAAAATTAAACAATATAACAACGCAAACAGAAATAAAGGCATACAACAAGAAAACAGTCCAATAGGTCTCAACTTCACCTCTACATTAACTTGCTCAATACTAAAGAGTTAGCACATCGTCAAACAACAAATATTTAGCTAACAAACCACACGTTGGCAACTATTGAATGAAAACCAATTCCTGTGATTACGCTGCGAAGATCGTAAAGCTCAGGAGTTTAGTTTCTCATGCAAATATCACTTGCGATGGATGAATGCGCTGGTTGCAAGATGCATGCAACCCCAGTAATTGCCTCACGTACAGCGTTGACTTATCGACTTACGACATACGAATTTGCAAGTAAATATTTCATACCTACCACTTACATATAAAATATAATAAAGTATCGTACAATATTATGTAGACTCAATTACTGAGTGTAAAAGTTAATTGGTTTCTCTGGGAAAAGCGTTGGCGTATAAATTTTATGTACCTACGTATATTATAATATACCTAGGTACCTATGTAATAATTTCTATTGTCACCATATATAAAATAGTAAACAATTTTAATAGAAAAAGTTAAGGCACTACGCCTATCTGTAGGTCTACTAATCCATACTAATATTTTAAAGAGATAAAGTTTGTAAGTTCGGCCTCAATCTCGGGAGGTTTTGGTCCGATTTAAAAAAAACACTAATTGGGACATTATTGCGTTATCGCAGATGAAACCGCGGGGTACATCTAGTTTTTATAAAGAAATTAGAACATATTCACAACATGTTGTTCTATAAAAACACCGAAATAACTCAGCTATTAAACTCTATGTCATGTTTAGTTAAAGGAGAAAATTGCTTAAACTATTTCCAATTCGTTCACTGTTCACAACTATCATAGCATTATTGCTTAGGAAAACTTAATTGTTTTCTTGTTACGCATGCACTGTGTTCACACGACTTTGGTATTAATTTTAAATGCCATTGCGCACATTTACATAACACATTACTTTATGTTCAATATCTTGATCTACCTAGTCATTGTTTCCTAACAAAAACATTATTAAAAAAAAAACAAAGTAAAAATCTACGGTGGAAAAATAATCAAGTATCGAATATCGCTAGTCATTATTATTTAGTCTTAATAATTATTATTTCAATTTAGGTAAACTTGTATTAAAGAAATAATATATTTTTGGATCATTATCATCATCATGTCAGCCGAAAGACGTCCACTGCTGGACAAAGACTCCCCCATGGATCTCCACTTTTTAAAAGTACCGGAATTATTACAATGCATGCGTAATTTAATGTTAAACAAGTTATTTAATATTATACCTACTTACCGATTGGTAAATATAAACGAAAACTGATCTTGGGGGTTGACGAGGTCTAAAAATCGACCCCTATTAATTAACACAAGTTCTTATTTTAACTTTCAAGCTTTACTGTAAGTTGTGTTACTTTTACGATTTTACTGTTATTGTTTTTCAACAAATAATTACCTACTTATGTGTTTTTACATTAATTAGACATGATTTAAAAATTTACTGAATTTGATGTCTATTTATTTTGTTAAATTTTGACGAGAAAATGATGTTAAATTCACTTACTTGTCTTGAAAACCAACCGCAAAGTTTTTGAGATGGTAAGTATTTTGTATCATCAATGGAAAAAAACAGAGAGAAAGGATATTTAAAGTAATTTGGCTATGGGAGTCTGAAGTATCAGATCATTTTGGAAAAGGGGTCTCTTACCCAAAATTATTTGGGAATCTCTGCTTTAAAATATTCCGCATAAAATTACAATAGCAGTATTTAACTCTTCACTGGAAATTGAAGACTTCCATTTCAGTAGAACATGTCTGCAAATTCTATTAACAATTTATGTTATGTAGGTACCTTACCTACAATTATCAGCATAAATAAAATTTGAGCTCCTGTAGCTAGACGAAATAGATAATTCAGTTTTATAATGTAAACCGCAAGGTTCAAAGAAACATGATGTAACGCAGAGCTTGAGGGCTTTATAATTATGTACAAATGACGTTGATTACAAGCACAAAAACATTATATAGTATACAGGATCGTAAAAAAATACAAGGACATTTTATGCGTAGCGAGAGCCGTTGTTATCGGAAGATAAAATTCGCTGCTTCGCTGTCGTAACTGCCGATGATAACTTATTCGAAAAGCCCATTTTGGGGTAAATTTATGGTTGATTTAACTCGTTTATTCCAAAGAACTTTACATTCTTAACGTCAAGATAGGGTACGTGAAATAATAGCAAAGCAATTTAATATACACGTTTGTTTATTAAAGATAGATATTATTGTTACTCAGAATTTAATTTGCTACAAATTCTTGAAAGGAAAATAATTGATACTTGAAGAATTTAAAGTAGTCATCTCCTTAGCTTTTTAGCAACCGCTCTGGACTGCAATGCGTAGGTATGCAGTACCTGAATTATCTACCTACACACGAATGTTGGGAGATATAGGAATGTTATACTTACTTACATGACGTATAAATAAAATAAATAAATATCCTGGGACATTCTTCACACACGGTTATCTGAACTCAAACTAAGCAGAGCATTATGCAGGCTCTAAACAATATTGTGTTTTTAAAAAGAGAAAATTACGTTTCGATTTAATCATTTTGAAAAATCATCAATCAAAACTATATTATAAATTATAAAAATGCACAATTTTGCACAAAATAAAATTATTCGGTAACTTAACATAAATCATAATAGTGAAGATCAATGACATGGTAAAGTTATACCTAAGTCAATAATTTGATTTCGCGGATGTGATAACGATAATGTATTGAGTATCTGGAACGTTGCAGGCAAACACGTACAGTGTCCCGGACAACTCGTCTACGTGATGCGAATGTTGCAAACTCGATCCGTTACAATTACCAATGCGATCAATAGCCAAATTCTGGGCGTCTCAAAGATATCACAATCACTTTGGTATAAACCGAAATGTAAGCGAATCAGATTTACATCATCACAAATATTAAATAACTCTCAACAGAATCTATGTTACGTTTTAATTATGATAAGAACTATTTAGATATTAGATGGCGCAAGCATGTTTGGTGAGCAGACGAGTCGTAAAATTGTATTAAACAATATTGAAATTAATTCATTTGAACACTAAGTGTAAGTACCATACAATTTGTCTACTTTTACCGTACCGTATTGTACAATACCTGTATTCACTATCGACCCAGTTCGTATTGTATTTTTTCAGGATGCTTTCCAACTCTGAAAACCAGATTGACAAAACTGATATAGTGGAAAATCCAAATGTAATTTCAGTAACTCAACTCAACTCTTAGGGCGCATCTCCACAAGGCTCACAGTTAGCGGCATGATTAAATAATTAATTACCTACTTACTCCAAAAAGGTGCATAACGGTGCATTAAATCCTGCTTATCCGATCAGACTGCATAGAACATCGGCTTAATTGCAAAGAGCTGCGTCAGCTAAGATTCACCAATTAAGGGAATCGGAAGCGGAACCACTTGCCCACTCAGCGCAGCTCAGTGAGCTCAGCGGAGCACAAACTCAGTGGAATTAAAACCCATGTGAATACATACTTCTGTTCAGGACCGCCAAAAACTCCACAAAAGAGCACGCACAAAAAGCAAATATAAATGTTCAGTACGTTTATTTATTTTTTTCAAAGTAGGTACAAGCTTATTATAACAAAAATATTATGGATGTTTGGATTAACGGCCAAAAATGGACTATTACCTATAAATAACATAATTTTAGTGAAAAATATGATTTAGATAGTCCAATGAGCTATTTATATTTTTTTATCAGTGAAACGCAAGTGTCTAAACAAGCATAATAGCTGTAGACATTATAAAGGATTCAATAATAATTGTACTTCATATATTTTCGATAGGTACTTTTGTAACCCCCATATAGTAACTGTACAGTTTTATTAGCTCCTGTCTATGTCCTGTTGATTTAATTTTTTTCTTAAATTATGTTTTACTCCAATGGCAAAACAATAAATTCCGGTTTATCATTTCCGAATCAAACAATATTAATAATCCAACAATTTTCAACAAAAATACTACGCAGCAAAAAGTAATTCGCTCCTATCTACCGACGCTGACTTGGAATTTACCAATAATAATGTCCTCCTGATCCAAACTGGGTCAGAGTTCTTTGCACAATAATGAGATTAAAGGAAGCGTTTCTTTTTAACTTATCTATATTACGGGTTACTGAACCGCCCGGTATGCAATAAAAAGACAAAGGGACGGAAACAAAGCAAAGGTAAATTAAACAACAAAAATAAATAGGCAACACGTTTAAACGTGATTCTTTAAGTTCCCGGAGAAAACGAGCCCCATCTTTCTTTCTTATTTTATTACAGTGGGTACCCAGTGGATCAAGTAACAAATTATACATCTTCATTGCTTTATCAGACTCACAAAACGAGATAAATCTGCAGGGAATAAATCCAATTAAAACTTGAATAACCTATCAGAAAAGATTGCCTACTGTACCATAGAAAATAAAACTAATTACGTGAACAAAATGTCACCAAAATCGATATGTTTTTAATTAAAAAAATATCTTGCATTATACCGCAAACCAAATCTTATTATATTAGCGCTAAGGAAAACGCTAAAGTTGTGTCTTGGTTCGAACCCATCTACATAGACATTAAAATTTAATTCAAAAGTTAATCCTAATTTGAGTACGACGTCGGCAAGTAAAATTGTCAAGGGAACTTTGTAAAGTAAATGTATTGTAGTTTAATTTTTAGGGTTCCGTACTCAAAGGGTCCAAACGGAGCCCTATTGCTGTCAATCACGTCTCTGTATGTCGCCTGTCGACGTAAAATTTTCACAGTTATGCATCTTGTTGACTCAAAGCCTACAGATTTTAAATGCAATTTTTATCTAACCCCATTGAATGAGGTATCGTTGTTTGTAAATAAATAATGTATTATTTATTTATTTTTTAAATATTGGAAAACAAAGGAATGAGAATATAGTACCTCCATTTATTCTACCATATATATTTATACAAATATACTTAGCTTTTTTATAAAATTTTGTTTCGAAGATTTTTAAGTTCTCATTGAAATTTGGTGATAATGTTTATTTTTGATAAATCTGATTTTTTTCATTGAAATTCCCTCATGTTTCCTATTACAACCAACTTATATTCTTATATTTGGTACGGAACCCTAAATGTGCGAAGTCCGACAAGTACTTTTTTGGAATAATGCCAAATATCATATTACCTATTTGCGGAAAACCTGATATACCTATCCCTTGATGAAAATCCGAGCAACCTTCCTGAAATTTTATATTTTTCATAACAAACTTAATTAAAACATGCAGATAAGGTTGTTGTATTATTATCTTTATTGAGGTCACTCTATTATTGATTATCTATTTTTTTTCTCATTTTAGGGTTTTGATGAGTTTCCACCACGTTTCCATTACGAGATATTTATCTCATACAAAATATAATAGGTACAATTGAAACTAGCCTATAATAGTCAACAAGGTGGACCGACGATCTTATGAGGGTTGTGGGAAACCGCTGGATGCGGGTAGCGCAAGACCGGCAATCGTGGAGATCCTTGCCGGCCTATGTCCTCCACCAGTGGACGTCTTTCGGCTGATATAATGAAACTAGCCTATAGGATGTGATGTTTCAAATCATGTAAAAATGAGTCATGTAAGCTTAGCTACTCAATTGAACAAATAACTAAAAACAATACAACATAAATAACGTTAGCAAATCATTTTTTTACATTGGTTTGTTTCTTCGTTCCTTATTTATTATACGAACTGCAAAGGAGTGGAATTCACTCCCGGGGTCTGTGTTTCCTGACACTTATAACCTTCATCTCTTCAAGGCCAGAGTGAATATGCTTTTTCTGGGCAAGTGTGCTATATCCTTGGCCTCGTCATAACTCCTCCTTGGGGTCAGACGACGGTCAAAAGCTCATTTTCCAAAAAAAAAAGGTATGTGTTACGAAATGACGTAGAGTAACATTCTAAAAAGTTGCAATATTACGTGAAGTTTACTGAGGAAAACGGAGACTGATTATGAGAAAAAATAAAAAATACATTATAAAGGAAATGATAACTATAAAAAACATTGTAGGTGCATTTATCGTGAGCCCAGTTTTTATATCGCAGCAAAGGGTGCATTCTATCAGACTAAAGCAAGCCAAGTGTAGCTCCGCCTTAACAATTCTATGCCTATTTAGAATTCAGTGTGTTCGGAAGCGATAAACTGGCCGGACCTAATAACTGGCAATAATATCCACTCAGCGGGCCTGTTATTGCGAGCACAGCTATTCAGCCTCGTTGCTACAATACTCCTTTAATTGAATGTCCATTGTTTATTTTATGTTATGACATCAACTTGTATAAATTGCTATTACTTAGACCTCTAAGGATTCGTTATATTGCCAAGTTTATTGTTCAACTATTGTTTAATGTGTCGTAGTGCAAGGATTGTCACTAAATTTATATTTGGCTATTTATTTATAGCAAATAAAAAGCTATAAACATAAATTAATTTTTAAATAACTACCAGTTTCACTAGATAATTTCTTCTATAGATACTACAAGGCTTCGTTACACATCGAACAATGATTATTTCCCATAGGTAAATATCCAGTATTACACACATATAAAATTTCAATCACTTTCAACTAGAACCCGGTGTTTGAGCTTGTGTGCGTATTTACAATAAAAGTAATATTGTGACGTCGAGGGCGTCCTCTATGGTGTCAAATACAGGATACAGGTGTCGCGATGCGCAAAGCGCAATAACCCTGTGTCAAGCTAGGACCTCGATTTGTCCCAAACTGTTTATGGCCCAAACTTAGTTTGTAGCGTTTATCGAACATTGTTCCCTACAAAATATTGGAGTAGTCTAGTAAGTATCTACGTAATATTAAATCTGCAATTTAACTTATCAAATTCCCCCCTGATTTACTTATATGATGGACTCGGTAACTTCAATTTGACCTTCTACCCAGGGGAACCAATCAATGGGGCAATAAGTGCACTTTACCGTCGACGTGAATTAAATCTACTTAGTCAATACATTCGATCAATGTTATATTTAATTTTAGATACCACAACAAATTATTATAATAAGACCTGAATTAAAATTAATATATCAGCATGGGTATCTTTTATTGTTTAAAAAAAAAACGTTTCAATTAATTATGTGACAATGTTGACATCAGCAGCAACAGCTATAAAAACTATAAGTTTTGCTTTATGACAGCAATAATAGCGAATTTAGTATTTATTTTTCCTTATTATTTATTTATGATTTTGGTATTTTGATGTTTTAATTTATATATCTCATTTACTTTACGTAGATTAATTATGTTGTTATGAAAACAATATATAAATCATAAATAATTTATCTACGCATAGACCAAACACCTATTGTGGAAATGAACTGTCGCCGTCTCTTTGAAGCCACATACAAGCTACACACCGCAAAGTTTGTATGTCCATAATAACAATGTGGTGCTTTCGATGGTTTATGAGATAATATCTTAAAACAGGAGAAACCAAAGGCTCTTAATTTTATCGTGTAGCTACTTATTTTATAACTGAACGTTGTAATAATGATACTTATTGGTTCTGCTTTTGCATTTTACATTGAAATAATACTAATTATAATCTATATTTTATATTAGGTTAAAAAATAGCATACTTTATACCGTTTTTTTTTTTCTATTTCCAAATATTTACATAATTCCATTGTGCGATCGAATAAAAATATTCTTTGCTTCGTTTGACTCAACCATAATAAAAATGTTAGACTAACAATTAAAACCATTTAAAAATTAGAGCGCAGTACTAAGGCAGAATATTTTAGGCAAAGGATTTTTACTTTTATATAGAGTTTTAATTTTTTTGACCAAACTTAAGCATTAAACAAAAATATAGGGAGTTGAACTCAGGACACAAAACGACAAACTATACTGTAACTAAAATTTATATAGAACTATAAATAATTTTATTGAATAATTTTCCTCCAATGTTTGTGAGAACATAGCTATAAATTCGTAGAGTATTTATTTGCCTACATACAGGCAGGTACAGTTAGATTATGTATGTTCGTAGTTACAGGTACGGTCGCGGTGGTTGAATTGAGCTTTAAATTGCCAGCTAGCTGTTTCGATGGCATTCCACTTTTTAGATTATGTACCCAAGTTAAAAGGCGGAAATAGGGAGTCGAGTAACGGTTTTATTAGTGAACATTAAGTGACTGCTATTAAAGTGCTAAATTAAAAGTACCTAAACCTACGAGTATTTAAGGTAAATTAATTTTAAGCTACAATTATAAACAATAGTATCGCAATTAATTTATAATATTTTGCGTGGTTTAAGAGATTTACTTTACCTATTCAATAAATTAAAATACTTTATATAATTTGTTACAGAAATCAAATAATTAGACCTATGGTGGGAATCGAGTTTAATAGAGCATGAGCTGGGGCTTTCGGATTATGAAACAATAGGTACCTACTACGTGACAATTGGCTGGCAAATAAAAAAAGGTTTAACTCGCTCAAAATCAGGCAAGTATTGGATAAAAGTATACCCCAAGTTACAGTGCCTGCCGCACTGAATTCACAAGCCTTTATAGTTGGTAGTTTGATTCGTTTTATTTGTTGCCGGGTATTTTC
The DNA here is from genome assembly GCA_963555595.1 of Tethea ocularis. Classification (NCBI taxonomy): domain Eukaryota; kingdom Metazoa; phylum Arthropoda; class Insecta; order Lepidoptera; family Drepanidae; genus Tethea; species Tethea ocularis. The sequence continues at coordinate 6,963,094 of OY741966.1, forward strand.
CGTTCCCCATTCGCATGAATCAAACCGAACGGAGTCATTTATTTGATACTGGCCGACAAGATATACCCTTATCTACTATAATCTAGTATACGTTGACAAACTGACAAAGTGGATTGGAAATGTAATAATTAATACCATTTTTGGGTTTATTAAAACATTATCTATATAAGTATGTATTTACAAAAAAAAGTAGTATATGTAGTATATCAGTTGTCTGGTTTTCATAGTACAAGCTCTGCTTAGTTTGGGATCAGATAACCGTGTGTGAAAGAATGTCCTTGGATTTTATTATTATTATTTTATTATTTATAATTCATAATTATGGATAAAGACTATGAAAAAGAAACATAATCTAAGTAAAAGTATCCAAGTCACAAAAGAGATTATTATGAGACTTACTTATAATAATATTTTAAAACAATAGAGATAGATTTGAGCATTAACCAAAATGGTTTTTGCATGAACCATTTTGACGTAACAAAACGTAAATGTTAGTGAATTTTGAATCAGAAATATTTAATTTATACAGCTTGAATATTTCGTCCTCTTTTATTATTTATATATCTTTGTATGATAGACAGTGCACTTGATACATACAATTAAATAAAAATGTAATAACACTGATGTATTTTCTATTAAAAAAATGGCTTACGTTAACGCGGCAATTTTTTTTGAGGTTTCAACCATTTTGAAACGTCATAATGGTTCGTCCTCAGAGCACAGACATAACAATTATTCGTCCGTAAAATAATTTAGAGAAGAATACAGCGAGAGCCTAAAACCCATTTGAATTTTAATTTCGAGCACTACCTACAAATAAATTAGAAACAAATTGGGTTGGCTCATTTACAAAAGCTCTACGATACGAACCCGACCGGGACAGCTATTTTCTTCATTTTCCTATTTAAGTATCCCGTTTGATAAAAGCTATCTTATTTCATTAACTTAATGAAGGGTGTACCAGTAATCCAATCTTGTTTTTAATTAGCACCGCAGAACCTTTTGCATAGATAAATTAGACTTGGAACCTCAATAAGTACCTACAGGAAGTTTTGCTTTGACTTCTGCTCTTCGACATAATTAACTCGATAGGTATACAAATTTTAATATTGATACCTGATACGATTAAAGTTTATAGGCTTCTTTATACAATTTATCCCTTGATATAAATTAATATTGAAGTTATTTTGGGAGAAAAAATGTGCAAAGCTCCTACCAGTTTCGGACGTGATTAGCGATAGAGCTTTTTCGAAAATTAATTAAAGTCACCGTAGAGTCCGGGCCTGGGGCAGTTCACGAGGGTGGACGTGCTCAAAATACTTTTAAACTTCCTCTTTGTTCTACTATTTTTGTCTGGACAACGGTAGATAATTCTAAAAAATATCAAGCCTACATTTTTTTTACTTCAATCCAATATATACAATTATTGCATTCTACAGAAATAGTTCAAATAAAAAAGAAATATTTTGCGCTAGCTATTTTAACAAAAACAAATTAAAAATTAATTTGGCCTTGGTTTTTTTTTCAGAATTTTTTAATTGCCTACTTTTTACTAATATAAATTATGATGCTAAAGCTTGTATAGATGTTGTTTTCTAAATGGATCTAGACGAAACTTGAAACACAGATAGATAACCTGAATTCGTATTCCGGGAAATCATAATTTTCCTTTAAAATGATGAAATTCAATTTTGCCATCCAAGACATTAGAGATCAAAAGGAATTTTACTCATTACAGTCGAATGACTAAATAAATAGTTAGACAACTTTTATATAACATACGAGTATATATTATGATACCTTTCATCCCGGGAAAATCATACATATTTGAAACATGGGGATGACACTATGGGGTAAAATGTAACCATACCTACTCACTAGATTAAATTTATCATGGAATTAGTTAGGAAATATATATATTTTTTTAAAGAAATAAGTACATGACTTTCTTATTTGTTACAATTTTATCAGCGTCTCTAATAAAAAATAATATTTAATAGATCATCAGTTGGTATAATTCTTTTTATCCTGGAAAACTTTATATTCTCGTTGGAAACAGGTGGGTACTCAATTACGCTATAATTGGTGGTTATAATATAGCTATCATGTTCTTGAATTTCTTTAAACAAAAAGCTGCGGCAATAATCTAGTTTTCAGAAATATTATAAATTGGTTAATAACTTTGTAATATATTCTTTGAGAGTTTAATGATATTTATCTCATTTATAAAGTAAGCCAGTGGCGGACCATGACGCGTCATGCTCTACTGAATCCAGACGGACGACCGTTCAACTAATAAGTCCCAGTGGCATATACAATGCAAACTCACGCAATTAACACTGTGTCTGTACATAATGATTTATTTACTTACATTAATTATCCACAGTAATTCACTTCTTGTAATTCAGCAAGATTGTGATATACCTGTAATGAAAATAAAATAAATATTAATAGATTGTTTAAAAAATTATATAAAATTAGCTTTTCAATCGCAGTTTCGCCTCCTCTGGAGTGGATTTTTGTCCGTTTGTCTTTCTTAGTGTATGCTTATAGTTCTCACCGACCACACCCTCCAAAATTTCTTATCTCTAGGACCAGCAGCGTTTAGGCTGTAGACAGTGAAGTCACAGATTATCATTTATCAAAAATATATTGTGAAAATGATCAAGGACAGTAATGGAGACAACTAATTCTACCAACATACCTAACCATAATATTCATGCAAGAAAGAGACTATAGATTAGATAGAAAAGGTGTAATAGAATAAATCTTCGGCATCCATAACCATTCATAAATATCATGAATATACATATATATCGTAGTGAGGCTGTAGCTTAACCCGAGGCCAAGCCCAAATAGGCTTTACAAATTGCTTGGTCAACAATATTTGTTGCTCTAATCAACAATGAATATAGTAAAGTGGTAGATTTTAGTGTTGGAGCTAACAATAACATTACTCGGAAATTTATCCCCTAATGACTTTTGTTTACAGTTAACACAAATTTGATGATTGCAAATCAACTGGCTCAAGTACGAATCAACGTCCGAAACAAAATCGAATTTCCCAACAGATAATCAGTTTAAAGCCATAATTACAACCCTTCATATCACAGTTTTCATTGAGTCGCCATTCAAAAATATATTTCGTTTAAAATGTTATATACAATTTTTAATTACGTTGACGTAGTTTCAACGTTACAATTAATTTTTCGGTACGTGGATAAAACAGTCATTTTAAAATGGTGTTTTATTAATAGATAATTCAAAAATGATTGGACGTGTTAAAAGCTTAACCATTACATCCCCTATCTAGTTATCATAACAACAACTAAGATTACTTTTTCGTGTCTTGTCTTTGTCCACAACGACTTTCTTTACATTCATAATAAAAAAGCAATCGACCAAAAAACTTTCCAGTTCTACCTCATTCCAGGAAAGATTTAAACCTCCACCACAACTTGCATTTATAACGAGATAATCGGTCAGTAGTCCATTAATATCAATAAAACATGGTCGGTGTCCGAAGCTCAACGTTTTAATTTTGCTAAAAGCGTCCATCTCATTGTGGTTGGACCGATGATTCGGAATTACTGTGTGCAACTGTGCACACATCTACATCTATGCTGTAGATGGATTGAAAACTCCCGGAAGGTTCTTAACGACTATTGTGGCTTGAAACGAGAGTCATTCTACCTGATCTAACCAATCCTTTTGTAGTCGTACAGCCTTCACGTGAAAGTTTTATATGGCTGGATTCAGAACATGGCTGTAGTTTCCCTTTTTTTATTTCAATCTATAAACTAGGATAATAAAAGGACATTTTGTTCGTATATCAGTATAAGCTCTCTATAACTAAACAGATTAGGTACTAATGGAGTACCTAAGTTAGGCCACATTAATTAAAGTTAGTGCAAAAGTTATCAGTCAGGATAGTTCAAGCTTATTTAGGTAATGTAATAGAAATTATAGTACCTATTTTTATAATATTGGTATAAGATAAGTTGTTAGTTTAATATTAGGAACTGGTAGGTAGGTGTATTTTAAATCTTACGCCAGTTCCCGCTTAGTACTTGTGGACGTAGGGAACACGGGATAAAATTAACAAATACGATTTCATGTAGAATACCGAACACAAATAAACGTGTTCCTCGTAGTTTTTTAATCTAAACCATTTTTGCACCTAGAAATGTTGGAACCTAGAAATTAATATGTTGTATACGAAACTAATATTCTCATGTCATCTCACAAAAGGACTGTGTAAACTTTCGGCCAACGTTACGAGGAGCTCAGTTAATTTTAACAAGGGAAAACGAGTCCACATAAATTACACTATACTTCACAAGACAATGTTTAACTTACTCCCTCCCCACTTTATATTACTTATACTACCTACTGCCCCGCGGTTTGACTTGAGTTCCCGAGGGATGGAAAGTTTTACCTGGATAGAAAATAGCCGTGCTATATTCTAGTATATCATATGTTCCATATTTCATATAAATACGTTAAATTATTACGGCATGAATAAATACAAACATCTAGTCATTTATAATTATAGGATTCTTTGTCCATATCTTCTCTAAATAGTATAAAATAAACCATATGTCTCCTTCTATTTATTTCTCCGCTAACTTTTTTAAACCATACAATGGATTTTTATACGGTTTTCACTAATAGAAAGAACAATACACGATAGGAAGTGTTTGTTAATAAATTACACCCGTGCGAAGCTAGGACGGCTCGGTTGTCTATACTTCTATACTAATATTATAAAGAGGAAAGATTTTATTGTATGTTTGTATGATTGCATTGAATTGGCTCCGAAACTACAGAACCGATTTGAAAAATTCTTTCACTAATAGTACATTATTCCCGAAGGTTATAGGCTAGTTTTTATCCCGGGAACGCGAGTGAAACCGCGCGGAACAGCTAGTTCATTATAAAATACTGATAGGTTACTATTATACCTACCCATTCTAATGATTCCATGCCATAAATATGGCTGTCGTAGACTAAATTCATTTTTCATACGACATTTAGCTATCCTAAAATAATTTTAATTACAGCTTTTAATACGTGAAACAATAACATTTTAATCTTTCCCGTAATCAACATTAAATATTTGATATTTTATAGTGTCTTTAATATTTTATGTAGTGTAAATTATACGAATTAGTATATTATCCTACATTTTTTGAATTAAGTATACTTAGTTGAAACTAAAGTTTTGCAGGTGTTAGTGGAATGTTTAAGTTATTGCAAATGTATTCAAATTTACAACAGATGGGATCCCCGTGGCGGAAATAGGCATTTATTAGGCCGTAATAATAATATGATAATGTTCAACTACATTATCATATGCTGTTCATTTGGGAATTGTTGTCTCAATCTGTTCAAATATACGAGTAGTACTTACAACAATATTTACCTGTACTGCATAATGCGAAGGTATTGCCCTGCTTTATGGGGTGATAGTACTCATAGTTTTTGAACTACTTTTACTATTGTTCTATTGAATAAAAAATCAAGCTTCCACATCAAAGTTATTGGATCAAAATGTATAAAAAATAAATTGAGATTTGGGACATACAAAATGTGTTGCCAATGAAGAATATCAACGCAATCGTAAAATCACTTAAAAATACTACACTTTGTTCGACCAAGGTTAAATAATGTAATCTATGGAAAGCTTAATATTTCTTTTTTCGCGATTTCAATTAGGGTATTTTCACCCCTGATAACATCGAATGACTATTAAAAACTTCACCATACTATCGTTACGCCAAAATAAAATTATGCAACATACGATGTAACATAATTAAGTGCATCATTATTTAAGTGAGAGCTAGGGTATCGTGGTAGCGGTTATAAAGTATAATAATGTTACACAATAATCGTGTAATTAAACCTTTATTCTCTTAATAAAGATGAAGAAATAATCCAATATGCAAGTTTTAATTTAATTATACGCTTAATAGGCAAACGTTAGCTGAGAGGCTCAGCGTATGCGGCAAGCGTTCCAAATGGGAAAACAATTAAACGAGCAGAACTTCTGAAACAACCACACTTGCGTTTGTGCTTGTGCTTCAAACGATAGACTTGCTCTATTTTTATAAGCAAAGTGAATGTTGAATATGCTTCCTTTGTTTACTCTCCACTTATTTGAAAAAAGCTTTTTGACCTGTTCAAAAGCCCGAAGTATTTCATTACTCCATTTCGTTTTGCTTGTACATAATGCGATCCTACTAAACTTAGATAAAATAAAATCAAAATAGAAAGATACGGTTCGGATTATCAAACATTCATTAAGTACGCATTTGCGTTGCAGTCTGAGTAAGTCTTGCCATTTCTTTTACGGTAAGTAGTTTGTACCCATACTCAATAAATAGATAGGTTATTGCCAACTACGCGATGTATAAAAAATACTATCCCGTCATGAAAATAATCTTTGCATGGGTACACTAGTATTTGAATTTATGAAAAATTACATAGTCAAGCAAGAAACATAGGCAGTCATACTTTTTTTTCAAAGCAACTCACTTTTAAGCCCCCTGTATCTTCGTTGTGGGTTCATTTTATGACTTCAATGAGCCTAGGGTATAATAGAGCCTATAAAAATAATTGAAATCCTAAAATTCGACAGAAAACTACTAAACCCAATATCTTAAATTCTCCATCTGTAGCATTCGTAGGAGATATCAATAATTTATTCTAGGGTGGCTGCTATCAAACTATCACTGTTTAAAGGCTTAGCAGCATATAGATATGCAAACTTATAGTCACGGGGTCAGTTCCCAATATTGCGTTAGGTCAGACAAATTGGGATCAGCTAGTGAATATATTACGGTCCCCTGTACCAGGCATCGGTTTGTTAATCGTTTACAGTTATTTATGGACGTTTTAACTGTTTATCTTGGGGTGCGTTTAATATAAATCGTGTTGTGATGTAATATCATAGTTCGATTGTTTTTGAGTACGTCCATCTGTAGATCATTGTATTTAATAACGTATGCTTATGATACGGAATTTTATTCGACTTATGTGATCATCAAAAAGACATTAAGGTCTCGCACATCGTACATATTGATTGTATGGTCTTTATAAAGTATTTGAATTCGTACATTAAATTATGGTTATGTAACTACAAGCTGAATCCTCCCTGCATGTAGGCCTTGCGGTTTTAAATAGCAAACCAAATTATAAATTGTATTGGGCTAACAAATTGGTTTTGGTTCATGGAAATGACAAATGATCCCAATAACATAATAAACTTCATGTCGGCATTTCATTTACTTTAATTAAAGTTATTGTGTCAAAAAATATACTTTAAAACGCAACAGATTTTTATGTATTTAATATTATTTTCCAAAGTTTTGGAAATTTATCAACAAATTTATCACAGACAGTACCTTACTTGTCTGCTAATTTAAAGTTATTGTAGGTATTTCACACAAAAATTGAGGGATATGTATAAAAAGTAAAATCAAAGGGCGACTGCAAATAAATTAACTCGACTGACAAAATCTTAAATAACCAACAAATGTGAATATTTTTTTATAGCGAGCCGAACTCGTTTGAATTCATTAGGAGATGAAGAGAAACTTTTATCCTTTTTTGTCACTTTCTTTGCATAAAGTAGGTTGCAGACATAAATTGTAGAGTCGGAACAAATTGCGTTCCGCCAGTAATGTATTCCGAACAGTATTGCCGCCGCACATTCGTATATGTCAGCTGAGTTTGCTAAATGAAACTTTTGCTGTGCTTTTCACTTGCGTTACTTTTAATCAGCTTAAATTAAGACGCGATATATCACAGGTGCTGGCAATCAAGTAGAACTCAGTGCGTTGAAATTTACGATTCTAGCTTGCTGACATTCAATACATAGAAGACAAGAAATACATGGTTGTAGTAGCTTCTCTCTGCACTTGCAGCCTGGCCAAGTGTTAATTGTATGAAATTTATGTATATTTACAACAAAAACTGTAATTATATAAATTCAAAAGAAAAATCAACAAAAAAAGAAGCCTTGCTTAGTTTCTTGTTGGAGTCTTCTCAGTTTAAGTGTATTCCGAACCGGTGGCAGAGTCTATTGTAAAAATTGTAACTATTGACATTCATAAGTGCCTTATTAGGGCCTAAACTAATTATGAGTTTTTTAGTTCGAGTATGAAAAAAATCACATTCGCCCTAATATTTTGTAACCGCGAATCATCGGATTTAAATAGAATAGAAAATAGAAGGGAAAATATTATACCTACTGCGTGTGGGACAATAAAATTGCGTCTAGCTTACGTATTTTTTTTTTTTAATTTTGGCACCCCACTTCGTATATTTTGCCAGTGTCAAGTTGAGCAATGTAGGTATTTTTAAATTCTTCATGTATTAAATTCTCGTCGATCGTCAAGTTTCAAAGTTCAAGTCATGTTAAATCTTCTTCGAGTCATAGTCAGTCAGTTTAGTTAGGTTTTAGTACGATGGTAGCCGTTCTACTAAAACTTTTCATGGACTTCTTGAGACAACTTGAAAAGCCACTATGCACGTAATCATTTCATTTCACTTCACTGGTGCACTTGTATTGATCTTTATTGGACAAAATACCACCGATAATATTCAATAAAACTCAAAATACACGATTTTATGAAAATAAAACGAAAACGCAACGTCACTTCGCAAGTTCCCGCCAAAAAGTCTTACGTACTTTTAAAGAAGGAACGAAAAATGAAAAAAAAGATACCTATTTGAATTACTTCGAATAAATGTGTCAATTTGATAGATTCTTCATACAAGTTTTGTCATAAACTACATTTAGGTACTCCGTGGATTTGTGCAATACCAGTGCGAAAAGGGCTTAAAGTTAATAATTTAAACAGTCAGATAGGACATGCACATAAGACGACAGCTCTGCTACAACTAAGTAAAAATAAGTGTGTCAATCAGGAATAGTTTTTTTTTTATAATTCCCCACAAAGTTAAAAACTTACAGAGGCTTTCTTTACAGCTCTTTTCACACTTTACCTATGTCAATTTCCAAATAGGATATTGACTTACTTTTAGGTTTAGTTTTAAGGGTACTTAAACAGTCCATAAATCAAAGCGATATGTCGGGGAAGTGCCCTGTTTCATCGGGAGCTTTAGTTCTGTGAAATATTACCAGGATTATACCTTCTTGCCAACGCGGTTTGGTGTGCTATAATAATTTTATCGCTTCGTCTCTTCGGACTTATCGGATTTACCAATTTCAAATTTTCTTTTACAAATTCCTTTTAAGATTCAATACAATTCGGAAGTTATATATCAAAAAGTTACTGAAAGATTTATCCTTTTACTTTGTACCTAATATAAAAAAATATATTATCTGTTTTTTATCTTTCGCCTTTGATCTTGTAGGTACTTCCTCAATTTGATACTATGATGAGTTCGAAAAAATAAAAAAAATGAATATTTTTCCATTATTTTAGAAGTACCAGTACAGTAAAGTACTTTCTATGTGCCCCAGTGTACTTCGGTAAAAATATAGCTTCAAGAAAACATTTTAGTTAAATCATTTAGGTAAAATAAGACATTATTAGTCAGGTTAAATATAATTATGCAAGTCTAACATAAAATAATAAAAAAACGTATATAAGGACTTGTTAATGAAACAGAAAAAACTATTAACCATTCAAAGTGAATGGGTTTTATTGTTCGGCGGGAAGGCCCCCGCGTGGACTTTTAATTAAAGGCCCCTCTACATTCTCTATTATACAGGACTTTTTTACAACCCCTATTTTACACCACTTCTACATAAATACAATTTTACATATTATATTTAAGTGTGAGGTGAAAATAAAACGGTTGTACAATTTATTTTATCATAAAATCTCCTTCGCAGACGTTGCCCATGTCGACAAGGTCCTGTCGAATTAATTTATCGGTGATTTATTCACAAATGTCCCTTATCGATTCTATGTTAATTTTGAATAATTTCCATTTTATTTTACTCACGCTAAATTCCGAATTAGGTATAGAGTAAATTAATTAAGTATTATTAGCTACTTTTAAGGTACGTTTCTATTGCTTCGTCCAGTCTGTCTCATTACTTTGAGACACCCTTTGACGAGTCAATTAGCGTTGGCTTGGATGATAGATGCCCTAACTACAAAAGCAAAGTGCGCCGATTCAACTCCCAGATAGGACAATATGTCCGTTTTGCTTAAAGTTTGAGTCTGGGTATAAATATCTAGACATAATCTGATCTCAGTTATCAGTTTTGGAACGCACAAATGAAGACCTTTCATTATGATTCCATTTGAACTTGTCTACTCTGAAAATCCTGTCCCCCATTTCGGATCCTTTTGCAAAGAAAATAAACATTCCTTTTCAATTGCATTTGGGTCAGCTACTTATATTTAAAACTATTCCAAATTTCAAATCAATAGCATTAGTGGTTGCTGAAATCTATACCGCTGTGACGGATGGAAAAACGCACGAAGTGGCACCTTATGCGTTTTATTTTTGTTTCGGAAAACTATTAACGCAAACATTTTATTTATATATTATTATTATAACATATGTTCTTCAATATCATAATTAGAAATGCGCATAGGAAGTAAGTAAGTACCTACATTAAAAGTTTTAACGACAATTAGTACCCGCTACATGGTGCTGACAGCCGTTGTCTATCACCCCACGCAACTCAGTTACGCTTTGATTGAATGAATTTTGATTGGAAAAACTTCCGCACGTCAAATGCAATGTGGAGCTCTATTCAATATTCATTAGGTAGGTAGGTACTTACGTGTGTACTAAGCTAATATCACTGAATTTGACACGCTATTCCTAAAAAGAAAGTAATAAGAATTTCCGAGCTTTAATATTTTAAGGTGTAGATTAAACCTAATAAAATAGACCTTGTCCTTCAGACTTTTATGAGATATCTTAACAATATTTAAAAAGTATCTTATTCATGACTTCAACGTGCTAAATAAAGACCTTTTTTTTACTTAAATTGAGAAAGAATTATATAACATAAATAGGAGTTAGTTTTTGTTACACATTTTTTGTTGATTTTATTGGTCGTCAAACAAAAACCACTAAACGGATTTTAATTCCATTTTGATTGTTCCAAAAGCTTCGGGCAAAATAAAAACTAAAATTATTATTTCAAACATCAGCAAATAAGCTGTTCTTCAAATACAGCCTCAACTGGGGAAGGCCACGCCACACAATGTAGGTACATTATTTGTAATCAATACACAAAAAATATAGAGAACACTAATTATAATATTTAGGTACAAAAAACCCAACAATGACTATAGAAAAAATAACAAAACGTAATTGATAATAATATGTCAAGAAGGACCGAGAAAGTTATATACAATTGGGATAAATAAATTGTCTAGAAAGGAAAAAAAATCTCATTCGTTACAATCTCAAGGAATTCACTGAGTCAGGATTAGTATAAATTGAGTAAGGTTAGGGAGACCTGATGCAAGGACTCTGAGAGCTTGCCTACCCTTTTTAGTCATTACTATCTACTATCTACACGCCCCGATGCTCGACTTCGGAAAATAGTTGGGTTTGAGACAATCGAAAGGGTTGTAGAGCTGACTATCACACATTTTCAACTATCAATGATAGAAATCCCTCACAGACTATAAATTCTCTCAATTTTCTTGATACAATTTTCTCAATAACAGGGAAAAACCCACAGCACCGAATCGATTTTACACAAAGCATTGTTATATATATTTTCTTTCAATAAATTAAAAAAAAAAGAAAAACCATTGACTGTAACAATTTTTATTACTATCGCTGAACTTGCACATTCGTCTCGTTAATTTTTAAAAAGTGTTAATTAAAAAATAATAACTGTACTCTTACACAAGAAAATATTTCGATTTAATCAAGAAAAATTCTATCGGAACCATAAAGTTCTGAAATAATAAAACAACGAAATATTTTTAAACAGTATTTTCTGTAGATATTATTGTTATCACCGCGGGAAGCCAGGAGAGCACTCCTTAGTCCCTTCGAGTAAATTGAGCATTACGCCAAATGCCTCCGGTAATTTCGAGCTTTACTCCAAATTTAGTATCTAAGCTGCCAAGAAATTTAATCTTGGAATTATTTCGCCTTTTTCTTGATACAAATACTGAAATGTCGGATATAAATCAACAAAGTTAAGAGCAAAGGGATAAGGATAAAGTTAAAGAACATAATTATTCTGATTATAAAATTTCGACTTTGTACGAACGATAACCACAAAAACTTGAATCAACACAAAAGCTTCAATTAAAACAAGCAATGAAAATCTTTTATATAAAATGAATCCCTATTTCCCTTAGTCACGAGATCACACGTAAAAAGCTGGACCGATTTCGCCCACGACCTGTGAATCGGTACTGGCCTGTCAAAATAATAGAAACTATGAAATAACATTATTTGAAGATCATTTTTGCGAGCTTTCATTATTACGAAAGAAATTTGTTTAAATTGTTTACAAAATTTTAAACCTATGTTTTTATCCAAATTGATTACAAAATCATCCGATGTATTTTGATTCCATATGGACACACAGTTAGCAATAATCAGTGAGGAAATTTAATAACGCCGAGCGGTCATTGCTGCAAATATCTAACCCCGGTAATTTGGGGTATAGACGGAATTTGCGGTCAAGCGTTTTAATGAGCTTTAGTCGGTTTATTAGTGTTGATAAATATATGTACCTAGTTGCGACTAGTTTGTTTTCCCTTAGAGTATTAACTTACTGACGAAGCTATCACAAAATATAATCGAAATAAGAGTAAGTATATAACAGTTAATAACTCTATGTATTATTTATCGCAGATGTTTAAGCAGATTTTTAAATATTCTTTGCAGGGAAAATGCGATAAAGCTATCGGGAAAAAGAACCTCAAACTTTGTACTTCACTTTATACCTATTCATAGTTACTCAACCCCTCTAAACTTCATATACTTTAGTGCATCGTTGGATAATTTGAAATTTCACTTAACTCTCGTCGATGGAACAGCGATTTTATGAAAAGGAAAAGTTTCATAATGTGTTAGTGTGGGAACTTTAAAGTTTATTGCCGCTTATAAGTATAGTTAAGGATAATATCAATGTTTTTTAATAGCTTATAAAGTACAATATGTGACAAATGTTCTAAAGAATCTTAATAACAAAACAAATATATAGATTATTAATTATGATAAAGGATAATACCCCTTAAACTCCATAAATTTGAAAACTCCAACAATAATATTATTTCAGTACTGAAATCTGTTTTAGTTGTCAGAATTGGATACTTCAAATCCCAATTGATATTCAGCAACCTCGATAGAGTTACACTCGAAGTGTAACTCCAGCAGCCTTATAATTTAATTCACGGTTTACTTACCTACTACAGAGGCATTGCTTAGATTGCCTACATAACTAAGTTGCGTTCAAATATTTCGATCAGAAAACGTTTTCCACTCGAATACCTACTTAAATTAAAGATACTATTCAGTGCGATCATGTTCTATCCAATACAGGAATTAAAAAGTAGTATTCAATATTTAGGTAGGTACTTAGGTTCCTCTGGAGGTGATATACCTGTGAGTATCTGTAATTTAAATAAGGAGTGTACAAATTAAAATCGGCACTAACTTTAAATGCCATACCAATAAGTTTAATACGCGAAATTCAACGCACTGTAATTTCGTTATTTTTTGTTTTCGGAACCAAAGAAATAATATGTGTCCAATATTTTTTGGTAATCTAAATGATGGAATTTTTTTTTTTTATTCATCATCCCTATTGTAGAACCTACACTAAAAAACGTTATTCAGTATCGAGTGAGCCCGTACAATACTTAAAGAGACATAAAGAAAAGCTTTATTATTAACTACTTACTTTGGTATAATATCAGTGTAGATGTTGCAAAAAAAAAACACAAATAGTGTGGTCGAATCAATTTTTGTATCCGTTACTAATACGAAAATGTGCGCAAACATCGCCACATAAAAGTACATAGACACAGCAACTTGTCGAAGGCTAACTTGTTCTGCTACAATCTCTTTGATAAACTTGTTCCAGGAAACTTGGCTAGCTCCTCGCACGGTTGTTTGCAAACTTGCACTTAACGTGCAGCTTAATTGAATTGTCCAGAAGTCAATTTGATTCTTCATTGCGGCGCTTCCAGGCGAGTTTCAAAATTCCGTACAGACACGCAATTCCGACGTAGGTACTAAATATTTGCAGGTTTCTCAAGTATGTTACCCATTTTCAAATTATTTTGTATCTAAAAACAGGTATATACTGGTGGGTATTTTTTTCCATCTTGAAATTTTTAGGGATTTTTGTACACATTATTATGAACAACTTTTACTATGGGACCAACCCTGAAATAACAAAAAATCTTCATAAAAACATCTACATATATTGATCGGTCAAAATGTATCTACTTTATTACCTACTTAGCACCTATTCAAAGTACCTTATTAAACTTGTATGAGCTATTTCAAATATGATACTTCGAGCTATAAATCTGAAACTAATGATTTAACCTCTATATTACAGGCATAGTACAAATACAAAAGCCTTCATTATATTCTAACAAAGGAGATTACTTCCAGTTCATTAAGTGGTACTCATAACTTATTTGAAAAAGCAGCATTTAGTATTGTGAGTACAAACATGTCGTGATCTACCTCAATTACGTTTGAAATCATCATAACATCAAAATGGATGTAATTAACGAGTGCCTTCAAATTACTTGATAACAATCGCTAGATGACGCTTCTTCAAAGCTCTAACACGCAAAAAAGGTGTTTGTTTTAATAAATGGTTTAAGGTATGCTCTATCATTTATTTACACGCAATTGCAAAAAAAAAATAAGAAACTTCCAATTAATTAAATATGCTGTTTGTATCTGAAAGGCTTGTTTCGGAATATTTTATTTTATAAATAAATTGTAATTTTTCAAACTTACTCGCCTAGCTTTTAACTTTTAAAGGTCACATACAAACTTTATAAACAAATTAACTTTGCAGTCATAAAGCAAACTAACTAGTTTACGTGAGGCAAAAGCAGAGTAGGTACTTATAGTTAAACTACCACCAATAGTTTTAGTGGCTTTAAACTTGTTCGTAGTAGATGACCAATTTGCACAATGCGATCCTCAAATTATGGTTTATACTTACTTCCACATAAGTGGCCATAATCTAAGCTTGCCAGTTGCCTACTTACCTAAATATTAAAGTAGATATTGGAAACTATCAAACTGAGTGTAAACTTTCAATGCTGAAATATAATTGAATTGCGTTTATATCGGACAGAGATAGAGTCAAAGAACAAATTAGCGCTTGTATTTTTTCAATACCAAAAGCATCATCATGATCATCATCAACATAATCATAGACAACTATTTTACTAGTCTGAAATTCTGATTGTGTAGCATAGTTTTTTTTTTACCTTATTTGGTCAATTACATTTTTTCACAACTGGTAAATCAATAGTCAGTATCAATGCTAGCGCTCAAATAATTTGAGAGACTTAATGGATCATTGAAAACATAGTTTTTTTCATATAAATGAATATTAATGATACTAACAAAATGTATTTAATAATGACGCAAAAACAGTCGTCAATATACAGTTGTTTACTATTCGCCACGAAATTGCTATTGGCAGCATTTCAACCGCCATCCGCGGGCTAATACATATCGTTTCAATAATATTCACAGCTTCTGCCAAAGGCGGGTGAGTCAACGTTGAATATCATATAATCGATCAGCGACACTCATCATAACAATACTTGTGAAGAATTTTATTAAGAGCTATAACATAACACACTATACTTTGAGCATGAGTGATCAGAGATTTTGCGGCTGCATCACGTTTGACGAAGTGCGCCTTTTGGTGGTTGTTTCGTTGCTGTATCGTGTTTTGGCAATTTGCTACGATTTATCATGGCATCAAAATTTTCTGTTACTTTCCCTATACCAATAACTAGCGATCCGCCCCGGCTTCGCAAGCATTTTTTAAATAAATATAAACATACCTTCCTCGTTTATCACTCTTTTTTGTGAAAACCACATTGTGGTTTAGAAGAAGTAAGCAAAGAAACATACAGAGGCAGACAGCTACTTTGACAATAATAATCAAGGAATAGGTCAAATTTTCCTGGCACCATGTATAAATTTGCTACGTTCTTCAAAAATACGTGCATTTGTCTTGCAAATGTTGTGAAGTCACGATTCAATGCACAATTGCAAACAAATGTCACATTAAAAGGGCTCTAAATGCATGAATGTTACTTTTGCCACATAAATAGGTCATGTTACTGCCATTTTAATAATATTGTTGTATGCAAAATCTAGTTAAGATGTTCCTTAGTTTTGTTTAAACTCTTTTCTAAAAACAAAATTATTGGAAAGATTTATGGTATTGTTATGCTCCCAGAAGGTTTATTTTCTTTTAGAAAATTGTAGTAGTACGTACAACGCATTTCCATGTTTGAAGGATTGTTATTTTACGTGTATATTTAACACTAGGTATTTCAAAACTTATATTATATGTAAAAGTTCGTTTGTTTGCATGTTTGTTTTCCTTTGAAGCCTCAAAGGCGCACAAAAATTGTGACGAATTTGCACGCACGTAGCCTATAGCATGGAGGGAGACATACATTTTTTTATGTCAGAACGCAGGTGAAACCGCAGGGCAGAAACTAGTTATAAATAAGTAGTTCATGACGATTTATCAAAAAACTGCATTCTAAAACGCAACTGGTCACCAGAAAAGGCGTGTCCACGACTTCATAACTCACTCAATTTGAATGAAACTAGACAAGACAAATCTTATTATCGAGATCACGATCCTATCCCAACAAAATCGTTGGCTTTTATTTTAAGATAGTAAGATCTTTTTTCTATAGCTCTATGTATCCCTTCGGACATTTATAGCATCGTTTGTTTATCGGGCAATGAAGATTGTTAATAAAAACTGAATCCCTACTATTCATTGTACACTGGAGAACAATGTAAAAAGTCTCGAAAACCAATTTGGCTAAGCTTTGTAGATGTAGTGGCAATCATGCGCTCCTGTTCAATACATTCCGCTCATATTGAAGTTTTTATATTCAGGAGGTAAAAGGGGATTGGAAAATAGTTTCGGTATTCTTTTATATCCAATATTACGATAATTTTTCTTGTTCACATTATTTACCAATGTTTTGAACATCTTTTTTAATATTCTCAAATAATTTTACTCATAAGTACTTACAATATAAATTGGCCTGTTTACAATATTTAGGTAGATAGCTAATCTTAGTGAACCGATTAACGTAACAGTGCCACTTATAATACGTAAGTTATACGGTTATACATTGTATTACAATCAGACAGCTTTGTATCAAAGCAGATAACAAACATTTTCTGAGCTCGGTAAATTGATCTAATTATTTAACCGTAGAAAACGTGTTAAAGTAAATCTCGTCGACATTCTTGGTGACATTCCTGCTCACGTAACGTTCGTTCGCTATAAATCTTTACACGGCTAATCCAAACAGTCCTTTGAAGAAAAAGCACTCGGGAAAGTGTATCACGTACCAGGGTTTTTTTATAAACTGCAAACGTTTGCGTTTAATGGTGTATGTTGGGGAACGCGGATTTGGGACTTACGGGATTCCGCAAGATGGAAAGTAATGCTGGGATGCTGGGACATAGACGACGTTATTGGACTCTAATTCACCAATGTAGGTCGTAATATATATAAATAGTATTTACATACAATCCTTTGGTTTAGGTTGATTTATTTACCAATGTATTTTACGTAATAATTATGTAGCAGGTAAAATAAATATTATTAGGTTTGTACCACTGAGGTATATTACTACGCATAGAGAAGTCGCCACATTCAACCACTATGTTCCGTTGAACTGCAGCCATCTGGCTGCACTTCACTTAGTTGCTGTCTCAATATAGAGAAAATTCAAAAATTATCTGTTTAACATGACTACACCTTAAAAGCGTTCTAGCGTTACGAGTTTTAACTGTCTGATTAGACGACTAATTATTGTTTCAGTGCTGCAGTAAATATTAACAGAATGGAGCATGAACTTTGCTTACGATAGCTTCTCTATACGTAGTAATATACCTCAGTGTTATGTACCCACTATGTATGCCTGTATTATTTCTTATTTTCAGGTCACTACACTATCCGAAACTGATGTTTATACTGGTCTTCGAATCAATTTTTATCCGATACCTAGTTCTAAATAGATAAATTGGTTAAAACTAGCTAATAAATACATATACCCGTACTTCAACAGCAACCCGACCCAAGTCCAAGTAGCTTTTTAATGGGGGTACTAACTCTTGCTAAATGTATCAAATAGAGTCCCTTTGGATAAAGATAAACCGCTGGAAGACGGAGGATTTTGTAGGGATTGCGGATCTAAATTGTTTTCTTTTTTAGGTCACAGTCCTCACGGTACGGAATGAATGCAAAAATATGCCAGATATTTTTTAACCTCAGTCACGTAAAATATAATGTTTTACATTCTTATTATTTGTAGTTTTTTGTTAAAAAGAAATAAAATACCATAAACTAAACAATATTATTTGTACATAGGTACCACTTACTTACTGTCTTTATTTATAGACTAGTTGTTACCCGCGGTTTTGTGCGCGTTTCTAGGATTAAAATAGCCTATACTTTCGGGGATAAAGTAGCCTATTTAGGATCGGACTAGTAACTCCGGAGATTAACTTCTACATCCGAACTTACAAATTAACAAACTATATCTCTTTATAATATTAGTGTAAATTAGTCTAGCTAGACAAATACATAGATATTAGTTTAGACCTCGAATTTGGTTTTTTCGCAAAACATTGCATTCCTTTTATTGCCTTATATTTTCATTACATTACTATTCTAATGAGCGCGTGTCATTATTTTGTGTTGCTTTTATTATTAGTTCTTGGTTTTGTAAGAACGAAGCGACTATGAATTACGTTTTTGGTATGGTAATTGCAAAGCACCTGCCTGCGCGTACGCAAGCTGCGCAACATTTTATTACGCAATGCATACTTATACCATTTAAATTGATATTTCATTACGTCTTATCTTACCTTGATATTTCAAAAGTTTTTTTTACTCCAAGAAATCTTATCACAAATTTTACACAAAGTACATACAACCAACAAATTATTTTATTTAAGTCAAAGAATACTAAAGTGCTGATAGTATCAGTACCTAATGGTATGAATATATTCCATTGTATAGAGTACTAGGGGGCTGTTAATGTCAAGCATTATTAGCAATTTCGACCTTCAAACTTACTTGCGTAGTTAACTAAGATAAATTACCTTCATTTTTGGCAGACATTTTAATATCCTATGACCATACGCGTAGTTAAATGAATAACGAAATTTTAATGATGAAATGTATATAATGGTACATTTCAATACAGCTATTCACCTTACCTAATGTGAATTTCACGCTTCTTCTTCAACACAATGTAGGCTTGTTTATTTTTAATTTAAAATTTACTCATTGCAATGAGATACTTGTATGCAAGTCAGTCCGGTCGCCCTTGACATATACTTGGAGCGCTCCACCTTTAGTCTGCATATCCGACAATGTTACTCATTGGACTTGCGTTGTTTGATATATGCCTTATAACGTAGGAAATAAAAGTCATAATAGAAGGCAAAAATAATTAGTTGGCTCTCTGTCCTCTCAGCAAGCGTTAACAGGTACTTAAAAACACTGCCACGCTCCATCAAATATGCATAAGGCCGCCCGCATCACTTATGAAAAACGCCTTGCGCTCGCGTGCTTGTAACTCGTTAATGAACTTGACAACTTGCAATTTATTGTACTAAGTGCTGGCTTTGGTTTATGGACTAGTAAATTGTGTTGATTTGTTACGATTTAAGCCACATTCAGATATCATACTTACTTGCCTGGACGGTAGGGTCGCTACGATACCCAAATGGCGTCATAATAAAAAATACTTAGGTATTTATGACAAGTTTGCATTTAAGCGAAATAAAGTCACGACGACGCTGACAAATGCAATATGACTACATAGTATTTTCTTATCTATATCTGTCTTTTCATATTCATATTTAGGCAAATAAATAACACACACACAACTAAAATATTATGATTTTATAAGTACTTGAAAATTATGGACTGTTATTAAATTACAACGCAATACTTACAATGAGGGTCAGAATAACTTTCATGAGTCAAGGTTGGAGTCACGTCAAAAGAACTTCGTGAGTCGAAGATGGGATCTTTAATGCATATAACGAGTTGCAATTTAAAACGTCTTGCCATCGGCAAAAGTAAAATCAGCAATTTGCGAAATTGCAGTAGCGTGGGGTCCGTGGTAATTGTACCCTCTTGCGAAAACCATCGAAAGCGATAAATAAATGTAGGTACAGACCAACTCTCTCGCGAATGTTAATGATCCTTCAGCAGAGCTGTGGTTAGATACTTTGGATACCTTGATCCTAGTTTTCATAGAATTTAATCGTTAATTTAAAAGTTTCGTAAGTCAAATCTTAGGTACTGAATGATTGCGAGAAACTCATATTTAATTCGCAATAGTAATTAAACTTTACTAAGCTTTGAAATTTTAGAGATAGAAACTCAAAAAGGATCTTTCGAGACATACCTAAGTGCCTATATTGTTTTGAGGCAATTTCATTTATCAAGTGATTAGACAGGATTAGACATTTTGGCAAGAGGTATATCTATGCTTTCTGTAATGAGTATAACGTCAATTCTCTCAAAGAGCAGGAGCTGGGGAAGTACTTCCTCCTTAGAGAATACCGCATCGTCAAATAACGTTCCTGTGCATGAGAAAGGTAGCCAGACTTCGGGCCTTATGATTTATGAATGTTTGCCGACTAAAAAATACATCGTAGTAGATAGACAACATCGATTTAAAAACTAAATCAATTGAGTAAGCAGGTTTAGGAGTGAGTATTTATTCATATTTAATAACAATTCCATTGCTTATAATAAAGTAGCCAAATTCTCAGATTTAAGTAGTTTTCGACGGCGAAATGTTAATACACGGAACGTCTGTTTACATATTAATTACTGCAAGGTGAAGTCCAGAAGTTTAAATGGCGTTAAACCGCAACACCTGTGTATGACATCTGAAAGCGAGGGTCTCGGTCCCCGCAATATTACCAACCAGTGTAGGGTCACCACATGGTTATTTTGCAAACATATTCCTATCACGTAAACAAACCGATATAACCTCTTTTTGTACATGCCTTCTATTCAGCCACGACATTTGTCGAGATTATATATATCCTTACAGGATTCTATGATAGTTTAATAAAATCGGCATTCACTTAATATTCGTGCTAATAACACATAAAGTTAACTTACTTAATAGGGTTAGTAATGATATCCTTGATTCACTTTTATATAACCCTGTTTTTAAAAATGGTAGCCCTAGACTACGCGAATTCTCAAAATTTAGACAACAATAAGGTGTTGGGATAATCCAATTTGGTGACACAGTAAAGTAAGTTAACCAAGGGTCCTCCTTCGATTACGTGAAGGAGTGTTAAGCTCTGTGGTAAATCTGTACCTACCTAAATCTACAAAATAGGTAAAATATACATTGAGGTTCTGAAAACAGAGTTAAATTAACTATTTAATTTCAGATTGTCGTAGCCATTTTAACGTGTGTAGCCAGTGTTAGTAGGTATCTTATTATTTATTTCTTAACATGCTCTTATCAACTTACTAATTTCACCCCGCGGTTTCACGCAAGTTTCCGAGTGATCTTGTGTTTTTCCGGTATAAAAATATCCTATAATGTTAATCCGATTATCTATGTGCCAAGTTTCATCCAAATCTATTTAGTCCAAATATTCACCAATAAAGGATTAATGCATTTTTACATGAAACCTTTTATAATATTCTTGTAATATGCACTTCTGACAAAGGTAGTAAAATATTCACTACACAATTAACTTCCCATTTGTGATAAATTATGCAAATAGCCTACATAGCCAATTGAATGAAATATTTATATAATTATTGTATTTCGCCGGGAAACATCAAAACAAGCACTAAATTCGATTCAAATAATATTTCAAGTTTAATTAATTTTGAGTAGAATAACGTTAAAATTCCCGTCACACATGATGGGTTTCATCAAGTAAATATAAGATTATATTGCGTTTACGATCAACAATGTGACAATAATTGGATCCCGGAAATTGATGTTGGCTTCAACAAATTTCAGCTCATCAACCTCTCTTTGTTGCGGCTTCCACAGAAACCTTATTACCAGAGCTCCATAAATATGGGTAACTTACAATATTTACGCGCAACTCTTAGTTTGCTATCTATTTGTTAAATATTATAGAAAATAAATCATAATTATACTCAAACGAATTCATCTTACAGAAATACGTTTTAGCGCGTATTTATGGTATCGTACCCAAAGTATGCCTGATAGGAAAATCACTGGGCTGTTTTACAACCGTGTAGGTAGGCTTTTTAAAATTTAAACAGAACATTAATTAATTACCAAGAAGACGTTGACCCCATATTTCCCCCGTACTCTATTCATTAGAACCACAAATATAAAAAAAATATGATAATAAATATACAAATTATAAAATTTATCGAGATTACCCAGAAATATTGAGTACATACAAGCCATAAAAATAAGTTAGTGATAAAATTGACTTATCTTCATTATTTGTACGGAACCCGAATCGTGCACGAATCCAATGATATTTTACTTATTGATTAGTGAGATCTGACTTCAGCAAAATTTAAATTATAAAACATTCCGAAAATCCTTTTTTGCACGCAGCTTTTCAAAATATTATTCAACACATTTAACCTTTAGAGGGGATTAGTTGATGTATAAGCGGGAACAACCTCAACTTTACTCGTAAGTTTGACTGTAGGTACTCCTCACAGTTACCCAAAGTTGGTCAAGTGAACTGAAACGACCAAACGACTTAGTAATTTGATATAAAATATTACCTCAATTTTATTTCCCTTGTTATTTTCCCATACCCACAGTTGGTAGAGAAATCATAAAAATACATTTTACAGGTTCGCTACACTTCATATAATGTTCGATAAGGAGTTAACATATATTGTATGTCAAAAAAACAAATATTTTGTTAAATTTTGTCTAATAAATGTAACATACATACGATTATACGTAATGCATAAGTAACTTGCCATAGAGGATAAAAATCTTATTCAGAAGTATCAACATTTCAATGATGAAACTTTATGTAGGTAGTTTTACCTACAAATAGTAAATAAATTGTCAGACAAAAGTCCAGTAAATTCCTGTTTGCGTCAAGTAACTATTGCATAATAAAAGTGGCTGTTTGGCGTTAATTACGTCGTAACCAACAGTCAGTTTGTACACCGGATATACCCGATTTTATTACGCGTATACTGTAACTGCTGATTAACGAGCCATAAATGCCTTTTAAAATCTTAAATGTACAGTGAAATTTTCAATGTGAAATCTGTTCTAATTATAAATATTTTATGAGTTACAAATTTACCGAGTAGGCTATTTGAAATTAAAAATCTAGAACATTTATATTATGGCGAGAGGGTTTTTTTCAAAAAAGCTGTATTTATGACCTAGACGAATATAGTTTATTTGAAACCAAGTGCGCTAAAAAAACTTTCCATATTCTGAGCTTCTTCTAAAGATACATATGTTTCAACCTGGCCTTTTGAGTTTGTAAAGTTAGGTACGTACAATAAATCATTTTGAAACTATCCCAAGATAGAACTCAAAGGATCGAAGGAGATAAAAAAACATCTGAATTTTTTGGGGTTGAAACAACTTCTGAATAAAACATTAACCATTTTCGGTGTTAACAATTTAAAAGGTTATGAATATTTGATTTTAACAGAGTAGGTAGGCAATCAATTTTGTGTCAACCTGGTAATTTATTTCACGGTTTGTAATAGATCATTGCGTTTTATAGAAATTGATATTTAGTAGGGAAGAACTTATACTCTGAAAGAAAATATTCTTTCAGAGTATAAGTTCCCTGCTCATTGACGTAACAGAAAGTCTGTTGCTAATCATTGTTTCATAATCTTTTCCTTTTGACGCCCATATTTTTCTTGGAGAGCTAGTGGGTGCATCGTAGGCGGGAGCGGCGCGGGCGACCACATCCTCTCGCTCGCTTAGCTTACCTGAATATATTCAATGACTAGCCTATCAACACTAGTTACACTATCATTTGCGAATTCTACGTTCCATGTAAAAAAAGATTTTATTATTATCTCCTTGAAAGACCGTTCGCTGTGGGACCGACACCGAACCTTACCTGAAATCATTTTCTTACCTATAGTAATAGCATTAAACTTCGAACAACACTTAAAAGTTACCAAATCGTTATCTACAAACTTCTAAATCAATAACAAAATTTGAATATCTACTTGAAAGTTAGTTACCTACTTACCAATATTAAATTGGACGCAAATACGACCTGTTTTCCACGGAACAAGTTATTTTAAACATTTATTTTACGTGGTGGTTTTCATAAAATGAATACTGCTGGCGCTTATCAAAAGGGTTTTGAGAATATATTTACGTAAATTTATGCGAAACAGAACAGAGAAATTAAGCATTATTTTGCTATCCTTCCTAACTGAAATTTACATATTTATCGATGCGTAAATTAATTATTCGTGATCTACACGGAAATCCTCAGCGCAGAGCAAGGTGCGTTAAGTTCTTTTCGAAGTTACTTCTGCTCTCTTAATTTCCCTACTTATTCCAACTCGATTATTTTTTGCTCACTTGAAACACCTAACAAACATAATTTATGTAAATAGCTCTTGTAAGTATTTTTAGTAATGAGTTCAAAATTATTATTGATTATAATTAAAATTATGTATAGTCTTATTATAATTATCTTAGTCTTTATGTAGGTATTTACGACGCTTTCACTCATACTCTCTTTTCTAAAAAAAAAAATATATTTTATTATAGTATTAATTTATTTCAAAGAATATTAGCTGAATAAATTAAAGGTCAATCCATCATCGTCATAAATCCAAATAGATCAATCACCTGTACAATTTCAATTCAATTTATTTTTTAATCGGGTGAATGATTTGTATTTCTATAGGTATAATAAATTACTTGACTTAGTTATCTTAATTTTGAATCTCATTCAGATACAAGAAGTTCGACTTTCTTTACGTTTTTACGTTCACGTTTCTATCATCCTTATGGCCCAAAATGATAAGATTTACAGCAAAGAATAAATTTATTTTCTTTCTTTCAATACCTGTATGTTAGATAAAGAAATCAACCCAACTGACTGCATTGCGATGTTAAAACATACCCACATACTTCTAGAAAGATTGTTAGGTACCTATTAATTAGCATATACTTGAGGGATCATTATTTGCTTGCTAAATTGAAATATCTAGTATGTACCTAATGGTCTTCACAAGCCTGTATAGCAGTCATTATAGACTTTCTATCACCGTTCATACACACAGCTTTCATAACAAAAATATCACTTTAATAACATTACAATCAGAAAGTTAAAGTTTCATGAGACAAGTCTCCGGCCAGATGTTGGATGTTTTTGTGGTCTCCAGCCATTAGCATAGTTATTCGAGCATAAAATCGTTTATTGACTCTCGCCATGCCGCCGACGATAGGCTTCAACAAACAGAAGTGACTGCATCTATCAAATTTCAGATAAATTTGATGTACGTTTGTATGCATACATTAACAAGATTTATTACAATATTAATGTCTGT
Source organism: Tethea ocularis (assembly GCA_963555595.1). Classification (NCBI taxonomy): domain Eukaryota; kingdom Metazoa; phylum Arthropoda; class Insecta; order Lepidoptera; family Drepanidae; genus Tethea; species Tethea ocularis. The sequence goes on from OY741966.1 coordinate 6,988,874, forward strand.
CTTATAAATAAATCGTTGTGAGTGTAAAGGGAGATACTATACAGAAGAAAAGATTAATACAATTAATGGAGATTAATATTTAATAACATTTATAGTGAATGAGTCATCATTGATTCTAACCGGAAAATAAGTTCATAATATAAACGTTAAAAATGATCTTGTCAAAAAACTACCAGATATTTTTACAACTTAGCTTCCGGTGATAAATTACAGTTAGGTGTTCGTGCAAGCAAAGTCCATGAACAGATTTACTACTTTATCTAACCATCACAACTTTTTACAATTATCTACCAGTGCCTAACACCTGTAGCTAACTTAAAATAATGTTTGTTCAAGGAATGTAACGTTGTTCCGTTACAATAATATTTCATTTGTTATTTATGAGGCCTTCAGCTTCGAGATTAAATTTACGATGTCTTTTGTTTTAATCAAATTACTTGAATGAGACCTCAACTTATTTACTTGTACCGATAACAAGGGACACGTCTCAAGCAAAGTTATCTCCTCACAAAACTAGATAAACTTTTACAATAAAACGTAGCACATTTTTAATTTCCGCTTCAAGTTCGTACCGCTTTACGAGATTTAAATGAAATCTGGCAACAAGTTCGCGAAACATTTAATTAGTGGTGCCAAGAGTTGAGCGGAAATGAAACATCCTACGAGCAGTGTCAGCCGTAACACCTCCCGTGCGTGACTCTCTTCACTCACAATACGCTTTCACGCCTCTATTTTATTCCCCGAACAGATTTCCTTTATTAAATTTGAGCAAGGAAAAAAGAAAATCACTGCCTTCCTGTTTGGCAACGCTGGCAAGTTAGTTGGGAGACAAGACGTGAAAAATAAAAGAGCACTTTAGATTCAGAAAAGGAAAACTTTAACAAAACGGTGCTTTCTCTATGCAAACGAGACGCCATACGCCACCAGCGCACAACGGACGGCTGGCGGAGCGTCCTTCGGGCGAAAGTTTCCGAGTCCAAGATGATGCCCGCGCCCGCGCCGTCGCCACGCCGCCTCGGTATCAACTGTTACACCACTAGCCTCACCACGTAAGCTCTTCACCTCACGTACTCAACTTTAAGACATTAACGTAACACAAAAAGGTAGGTACCTACGCAGATCTCTAGACTCCTTACACGTACCTTTTTATATTACGTATTTAATAGGCTTACATTATATATTTTTATCCTGAAACACTTGAGTACACCACTATATTTTTAAAACCATAAATAGATTTTTTTAAATTGCATCCAATAAAAAAAGAAATAAGTATTGTCATAAAAAAAGAAATGTCCAAAATAATCAATATTTATTCGAGTTAGGTATGTAACAGAAACAATTGAAAAAATGCAATCTGAAATTTAAAATGTAACCATCAATTTATCAAGACCGCATTGCGACAATTGGAAAATATCTACAAAGCTAGCAATGGTAGCTATACGAGTGAAGCATTGTTTAAAACTATTGGCATTCTATCAAGCCAGAAATCATTTACACTGTCAAGTGCTGTGTTGTGATTATATTTTTTATTAAATAATCATTGAAAGAAGAGAGTATAGAGATTTATAAAGTAAGTATAAAAATCCCTCTCCATTAAAAAGCTGTTTCTATTTTAATCATTCGTAGATTTCAGTTTGATACACATGATCGTCATGACGAAAAATAAAAAATATTGTATAAAAAAAGAGATTCCTAAAGTCATAAAATTAATCCCGAAATACAAGTAGAATAGAAAACGCATCACAATCGAATGGCGCAGAATTTTCTCGAGAGCGTACATTTTTCGCGAAAACGATTTAATAAAGCTCAGCCCTCGCGTTAGTTATAACATGATTTATATCTCAAAATGAAATGCCTTACACATATGTTCAGGAGAAAAGTTTATTAAACGGAGAATTGGTGCAATATTCCATGAGATAATTCCTTGGAACGGATTAATTTATGCCGGTACACAAATTGGAATGTATGTTTTTGCACTAGAATTAAATTGCAACACAATATGACAGGATGTACGAGTAGTCCGGTATCAATCAGGGGCAGGAAGCAATCAATAAATTGAAAAAAAACATTATTCAAGCATGTAAATAATATTTTCTACCTATGTATACATTTCTATGTATGTGTTTTTGACCCAATCAAAAGCTTTAGCAAAATGAGAACTACTTAGCTTACTTAGCGTAATCAATTTAAGCTAACTTAGTACTCGAAATAAACAAACAAAATACTTTCAAAGGTAGATAGGTAAAATTACGCTGTCCCTAAATGAACTTTTTCAAACAAACATTTGAATGCACAAAAGTAAACTGAAGAACTCTACACATCAGATGTTACTTCGTGTGCGCGGTGGAAGCTAAGCTCACATTGATAACCTACCCGTGGCCGGAATATTAACATTAGGTAACAGGCACTGAAGGATCTATCTGCATTTAATAATTCACCAGTAACTCCTCTAATCTCGTATTATTCCTCTTATCCTCCACTTAAGGCCAAAACTTCGAAGTCATGTCGTAATAAAGATCCTGAACTGAATTACCCTTAACGTTTCCCCGTGACGGCGTCTGTGTGTTATCACTAGTTCTACTCCCCGGGGAGTTGTATTTACACTTGCTGTGTTATTCATGAACGTCGTTTGAATAAAGATGAACGAACCGTTGCTAACGTTGCACTGCTTTCGAAACCTTAAACATGGAAAGAACTCTTAACAACCGAAGGTAAGTTTCACTTAATACATCGATTTAGTCGGAAGCAAAATATTTTTCCTTTAGATAAAAATTATCTGATGCAATAACCTCGGATTCTTTCCATCGCAAAGTAAAAAAAGCTCTATAATCTCGAGCAAGTACTCCGCGTGAGGTGTGAAATTACTCTCCGGAGGGTACTCCAAGAGAAATGATTACTCTGTGGAATTTAAAGTAAAACAGAAAACAAAACCCTTTTGAGACTTTTCTTCTTCCGATTTTCGAAGCATAACTTTCTTTTTAGTTAAAGAGTTGAGTATAATTTCATGAATGTAGGGAAAAAGCGAAGGCTATTAATTTTCATACAGTTTATCGGTTCAGTCGAACAATAGTGGTGGCACCACTCATGCAGGTATCTCGTAATATTCACGAGGCTTCGAATAAAGATGACGCCATTAAAGTTGGAGAAAAGCCGACAGGCGAACCAGCTTTCTGTGTTGACTTTGAAATGCAGAAAATGATGGAACGGAAAAGTATCTTTGTTTGTGAGAATACATCATATTTGTTTGACAATTTTGTTGTTTAAATACATACCTATGGTTTTAGTTTGCTTACCTACTTACTCGTACAATTTAATGTACAATAATATAGATTTAAAAAATAGGGGTGCAGACGATGTTTTTTATATTTTTATTTTCTATGTAAAAAAAATATTTTAAAAAATCACTCGTATTTTAATTAAAAATGTCTGTCATGGCGTCGTTATGACGTCATGATCCTCTAAACAACAATATCATTATATGAATGCGGGCACTGTTCAATATTTTTTCAAAGCGTAATCTAATTTCAAAATGTTGTTTAGACGGACGTGACGTCACGCGCTGTTTGCGGTATACATATAGTTATAACGAGGATGAAATACTTATTTATTTTATAAAAGCATATAATAAGCATGAAGGTATGATTATCGGTAATTGTAGGTATATTAAACACTAACGGAAATGTATTTATTTTCGTTCAGTGTCTACCCGTAGTGCGTGTATACCAACAGAAATGTCTTCGCTATAAGTACAGTCTATGTTGTCGATATAAACCCTGAAGACGACTGGCGGGCGGGGTCGCAGTATAATGTTGAAACAAGTGAAACCGACTGACTGTTTACGCTCTACCTCTTCCCAACTTAGTAGTATCTTAGTGGAGCGACCGTAACGGGCACGTGGCGCGTACTAAAACTCCGACAACACTCATTTATCAACAGAGATGAGAGGCATAAGTAGCTGTAAAAGTGCTGCCCGTGCGCCCAGTTAAGACTACCGCGTTGTTTTTCTTTTTCATAAACGAGGATTGATGGACCAGGTGGTACATCGAGCGAAATACATATTTCATAAAGGCTCACTTTTTTTATAAAAAAAAAGTTGAAACTTACTTAGTCTTTTAATCAAAGTTATCGATTCTGATATCCTAATTATTTTACTTTTTTATCACAAGCTAATTCGATTTTATCGTTAAAAAAACCTGCAACTTTAAAGTGGGAATATTTGCATTCAAAACTAAATTGGAGCAGTGCTACAAGAGTCATTTAGAATTGAATCCCTGGGCGGGTGTCGAGTCTATGTACTTCGTGAAATATCTAAACGTGATAAAAGTTTTAAACCGCCCGCCCTCGGTTTCCCCGCAGACCCAGCTTTTATACAGCCGGTAACTAATTAGGGCTGTCTCACAATAACATTTTGTTTTTCGATATTTTTAACAAAACAGTCACGTTTCTGGTAACCGTTTTATCCGAATTTAAGTATGTAGCTTTCATATTCAAAACGTATTAAAATTATTTAACTGTTACATATAAATAAGTATCATAAATAATAACTCGAATAATGTTGTTACTGAAAACAAGAAAGTACATGCTAAGTATATTTAAGTAGGCTTTGAGTATATTTACTCTTACACTTAACTAAAATTACATGATCAACATACATATTATTTTTCCATTAATATGTATGACTATTAACCCCCAACCACATTAGCCCCAAGTCGACGTTTTTCGTGGGCTGCTTTAATATTTTCATCTTTATTCAAAGAGGCCTATGAATAAAACAAGGCACACTTGCGGGCGCCCAATACGCCAACGTCGCAAGATGTTCCACTGTCATAACTTTATTCATTTTGTTGTTAAAGTAAATTAAAATATCGTCCCCTTTATAAACGAACCGTCCACATTAATTCTGATTACGTTTAATTACTGAAGGTTGCATGACTTACAAAAATATTTGGTGGTGTGTGCAACATATTATATTACATGGGTATCTGATTGCAGGTTGAACATGTTCATGTAGATGCCGCAAAATAAACAAAAGACATTCTATCTTTCTTCAATATCGTAACTAGATTTAATCCCTATATGTGTACGATAATAGACCCACTTACAATGAAATGCAGTTGCAAATTGGCAGTAGCGATGACAAAGAGCCCATTGACTTCGTTATTAGGTCGACATTGTATTTGCACGTGTGTCGGCCTGAGGCGTCAATACTCCACCCCAATAAATAAGAAGTGGCTGAGTTGCGAACACAATTTAACTTGAAATAAAATTTTGTTACCCTTCGCAATGAATAGGCCGTATATGGTTCGGAAGGGGCGCCTTTTCCTATCGCGAGCTACATCGCTCGGGAACACTTCGGTAAGTTTCCGATTCTCTCACTTCTTTATATTCTGTGTGCTTAATGACATGGCTACACGGATAGATTAAACTTGATATATTATTCACATACCATATCTGTGAACCGCCTTTATTTAGAATAACATTTTTTTTTTTTTTACTTTACAGTTCGTTATCTAACAACACCACTCACCGTTATAATTTTAAGGACAGAACTAATTGTGGTACTATGTTTATGGACTATTACAGACAAAGCTGTATTTTATTTATTTTATCAGCCTAACAAAGATTCGTTTGGTTTGTATTTAAAAAAAGTATATATTTTATGTAACCATATTTTCGTGAACATAGAAAAATAATCTCATTATATACCTATATTTGCTTTAAATAAATTCATTTCCTCGACACACAAATTTAGGTGCCTCCTTATGAAAGTTTTTCTGGAGCATCCTCGCTTACGCTAGAGAGCTTGCGTGTAAAAAAATAAATCATTTTCCCGTCTAGTTCGAGATCCCATCACGATTGTAATAACGATTCACTATGAGCAAACACAGGCTCGTGTGTAAAGAGCCTGATATCAATTTCACGCAACTTATGCGATATGTGTTGAACAAACACGGTTGAAGCTTGCGGGTTGGTATGGGACCCGAAGAGAAGCGACGCAACGCTCGCTTCGTGTGAACCGTAACGTCTGCTCCAACATTGTTTTGCTTACACCCTTGTCTATCTAATATCGATATGTAATTGTTGACATTATACAGGAGAAGACTTTGCTTTGCTTGCTTTCTGACATTCTTAAATACTTTATCACTCTCGTATTACAACTATCCATGGGTGACGGGAAAGTACTAGTACTATCAGATCGTCTCGCCTGTCGGCTTAAAAAATACTGATAAAAACATTAATAATAAGTATTTAAGGGATGTCCTTATGATATACTGCCACAGCGTTAATAATATAGTACATACAATCAACCTGACGCAATTATTTTGGGTATTAGCTTCCTCTTTTTTTCCTTGCTCCCCGCGGTTTTATTTATATTCTCGAAAGATTTTAAATTTTTCCGGGATACAATTTTATTTTCTTTTTCCAGACTATAATCTATGTACAAATATGATTCAAATCTTTACTACTACTACGATTCAACTCATTAACATCTTCTGCATTATTCATGTAAAATACATTAGTAGGAGTAAGATTGTATAGTATAGCAAAAAAATAAACCAATCTACTGATCTATTTAGAAAAAGTAGCGGCTAATTAACCGTTGTAATTACGAATTATTAAAGACATACATTTAAACAAGTTACACTTTAATTAAGTGAATAAGTTAGTAATCGTTACGTTAATTCTGTCAATCATAAGCAGAAGATATGACACATAAATTTCAATCATTAAACTTGTAATCATAAAAAACACTATTAACGAGGCATCTAGATTAATGACTTGATAAACCGACACGTAGTTTTATTGTAGCCATTGAACCATATTTAATGATTTCGCATTTAATGCAGACGATTAAACAATTAGGGCTAATGGGGATGCTTCAAGGTAGCCCGTGAAATTCAATTTTTATTACGTTTTTTGATAATGGCAGCTCAGTTATAGGTCTTAAGTTTGTCAACATGTGATTTGCGACAAAAATGGTAACATATTTAATTTCAAAAGAAATCATCGAACACAAAATAAGTAAGTGTAGCTCGTGTTCCATTGAAAATATCATGTCACGGTACCACAGATATTTTCACTGACTTCAAAACAGGGTCAGATTAAAGTTTCTACATAGTTTTTATACTTTTTAGTGGTTCTGCAGGAGGTTCTCTTTTTTGAAATAAAATTATCAATTTTACTCTAATGAAAATTAACTTAGGTACCTATATGAATACGTATTCTACAACTTTATATCAATATCTGAAAGAGAACCGCGTGATCTCATACGTTCTATTTTATACCAGCTCTCTCATAAGTTAAACAAAAGATATCGTATCCATTGAATTTTTATATCGAATCGATAACGAGTTCAGCACTTCCGTCGATTGGATAAGGGATGCCGCATCGTTTTAGGACTTACATATCGTTTTGCAAATAAATAAATACTTACAGCTTACAGCGTGCATTTGATTTCGAAAGTTCCTCAGAAAAAACGTACGCAATTTGCATCGTAAATAAATAAAATAATTTCCTGAGGCTATTCATTTCCCTGCGCGCACGGTTAGCGGACAACATGCTTACATTTTGAACGCTATGCCTAATGAAGTGAGAGGGAATGATGGATGAGATGAGAACAGCCCGGACAGCGGTATTATACACCATATTTCTATAGAAAAGCCTTCTGCGTTGATCAATAGGTTTCACTAGAGAAAACATATTTTTACAAGGACGCATAAATAGCCAGAAACCGTACCAGTAGTATAGATCCGGCTTGTAATTTACGATTCACATAATAAGGAAACAAGATGATTTTTAGATTTACTACCTCGCCAAGCCAATAATATATTTATTTGGACGGGGAATGTAAATTAAATGTAAGTGGAGCAAATTTTTGCTTTTCATTGTCCATTCGATTCGGTTCAGATTTCGAACTATACTCAGTTGTGTTGTGCCAAATGCAATTTATTTGTTATCCTTTGTTTTCGTCTTGGAAAACCATAATCGCTGTACGCCATCTACTCAGCCAAAATGGCTCCACAGATATTAACCTACATTGTTGTATCTCATATTCCGTATTCTTTATTCCGAAATTTATTACTCCTTTGAATTTAAACCAAAAAATATATTTGCAGATGGTGCTTGCTTCAGGCTTTCGTACAAAATATCTATCAATTTTTTTCCTCAGAGCTAAAGAGTGCAGTTTCTAGTAATAGTAACATTTTCTCGCTTTAAAGTCACGTAAAACCGGGTCCATTTGTTCCATGATTTACAATACGAGACAAAACCTCATCCACGTACTCGCTCATGTGACCACATATAGCTCATGAACGATTGCACTGAAACAGTTGTCTCTCGTCATTTGCATGTTTAACTCCAGTCTGTGCCAAAAAATAAATTAGCTTTAAAAAGAATAATATGCTGATTGTTATTAATCTTATCCAATTGATTCACTATGCTTCTTATTAAAACTTGTTTTCCTACCGATAAGGATTCCTTGGTGCATATGAATGTTACACAGATGCGCGTAAGCATAGCGTACCTATGTAGAGATAATCTACTCTAACATGGCGCTCCCCTCCAAATTACTGTTTCAATTGTATGTGTGTGTAGTCCCATCCTTACGAAAGAGTTTGTATGTAGCAATAAGTATTCATCCAGTAGCAGGACGCGTCTTCAGTATCACACTTATTACCAGATTTGTTGGTCAACTAATTATAACTAGCCGACCGCGCAAGACAACGGACGTGTCATTGTCATAATGAGCGATTAATGACGCCGCTAGTAGAGCAAAAAATCATTGCATTTGTTTATGTTTGGCGGCCGTACCAATACACGTGAGTCTGTAAATACTTTCACAAATACATTTCAAACGTTGGGACATGCCACGTTATCGTGGTGGATCAATATATTTACCTGTAGGGTTAATTTTGTCACATTTACAGCTTCATATTGTTTCGGATGGCATTTCATTGACCTGTTAACTATCTTTTGTTTCATCTAATTTGACAGATTTGTATCGAGTTTCGTAATAGGTATAGCCCAATTTTAGGCGAAATAGATATATATTGATGAAATGCTATCTGAAATACACTATAAAGATGCAAATATGTCAAAATTAACCATACTGGATTGACAAGTAAATATTTATTTGGGCTATTGTGCTATTTGTGTAAGTATTATACATATTTAATAAAATCCAATTTATTATTTTTCAGATCATAAAGTACCTATGTACCGAATGTATCCTTGGTAATAAAACGTATTATTTTGTATTCTATACACAATACACAGTATACATTTTCCATATTTAATTAGTTTGTATCAGATACAGTGGGCTCAAGTGGCTCAAGTCCTGTCGTTCGGTGAATCGTGTTGGTTTAATTAACGTTTCCTCGAATGTCACCATTAAGTCGGCGTTGTCTGGTCTCAACTGTAACAATGGCAGCAATGAACCTTTGTTTGCGCAACTTGGTTGTTTAGCCGATGCCGGAGCACCTACTCGGCTGACTCAATTTCGCGATGATAATTGGAATCACACCGATATCCCCGCGTGCCATTCGCCTTTTGTTTCCCCGTGAATTATGACTCCATGGCCTATTATGAGTGTAGCGATGCTCTCAATATTACCAATTACCATTACAGTTTATATACGTATGGGTAGTTAACTTACACTTTATGAGTTGATTGTGTCTTTAATGAAACTATTAGAAACAGCTCTGTACTTATAGGTATTAGAATTTAAATAATGAACTAAAGTTGCGTTGCGCATTTCAGCACTTAGGTTTACCACTTAAATCTCCATTTAAGCGTGTGTAGGCCCCTAATAGTATGCACTAAGGAAGTGTGGACATTGTTAATTCCGTGAAGAATAGTTTGCACTTAAGAGAACATGGCTTTGGTGTGGCAATCCCTGTAACCATTGTGTTCGGTTGTTACGTAACAAATGGAACAATAACTTGCATTTGGCGAGCGCGGTCATCTTGGAAACTAACCAATTTGACGTGCATTGTAAACTTGAGTTCAACTTTAGAGTAAACATGATTTATTAGGCGATATAGTCACTCAGCGACAAAGCCTTTCAATAAAAAAAAAGTTTAGATTCAATAATTATTTTTTAAATAAAGTCACTTGAGATTTTTTGTTGTCTCTTCATTTAATACAAAATAAATTGTTAGCATTCACAACGTTTCAGTTAGAAAATCCCTGATATCCACTAAACATAACTTTGAAGCAAATAAACCTTTACCTACCTTTACCACATCGAGTGAGTTTTTTTAAAGAGGTTTTCTCTTCACACACTGCTATCACCCACGGTGATGGCCTGGCTGGCTACCACCCTCAAGTCAAAAATCTATCACCAAGCACCAGCCAGTGTGATTCGACAGCTGAGACACCCTCGGCCACATCATCACTACTCACGGTTAGATTGTGATCAAACAATCTTATACATAGTAAAATAAATTGCGTCATCAGATAAATTAAATAGGTAAACGTTTTTTTATCTGAATTCGTAACTGCCTTTGAACAAAATACCCTTTTAGAAGAAAGTTTTATCAGAATGCAATAAATCATATAGACTACTTTGTTCTTGATCTTGATAAGCTACTGAGACCAAAACTTTTCCTCTATCAATTATAATGTTGAAGGACTTTGAAATAAACGTAATAAGAATAAAATACTGAATCCAATCCAGTAGGTAGGTACTTATGCCCACAGATGAAATAAAATGTAGACATTTATTTTTATTTAATTTTACTTTTCAACTTATTGTGGATATATAAACGCATTAGAATAGCACGCGTTTAGAATATAATAAGACAACCTCGAAACTGGAAAATATTGCGGAAATAAGTGTAATGACCTCAAGTCGCTGTCCTCAAGGCATAAGCTAAACTAATTTTACGGAGGCGACATCAAGAAAAGTAAGAAATGTTTAAAATAAACGAATGGTGTGGGGTGGGTGCTGAAGTGGAGACGAGCTTATCTAGTTGATTGCGGTGGTATCGAGCCCCGGCAAATAGCCTCATTCCGCTTATGAGCTACATAACTAATGCTGGAAGTGTCAAGCTCTAACATTTTATTTATAAGTAACTTGCCGCCCCGCGGTTTTACCCAGGATATAATTATAGTCTATGTTACTCTCTGACTTATCATAACCATCTCAGCTACACTCAGTAACATAGCACATTATTTGCATATATTCCGTTGCACATGAAAGACACCTGAATTATCAAATTATTTTACGTTTGTAAACTAGGGTAGCTAAATAAGATACTTTTGGGCAAGCGTGCTTCTTATTATTTGAACACAATGCTCAAAAGCTCATTTTATATATTTTTTAAAGATGTTTAATGTGCAGTCAATGTATAAATAAAGAGTACATGGATATAAATCTTCTGATTTCCTCGTATACATATTTATTGAAAAATAAAAACACGTGTAAACTTTATACATACTGTCAAACTTTATATTTTAACCAAATTAATCTAAATAAAGGGATTTTGAAGTAAAAGAAAACGAGTTACGGGATTAACTCAGCCACAGAGTAATCGCGATTAAGTGAATCAAATTGAAGTCACAGTGTATCTATCTTGTTGTAGTTGAAACCAAGATGAAATCCGCATAATATCACGCAAGGCTTTCTTGGGAGTTGGTCTTAATTTCCCGTCTGTGGTCTTGGTTAGACTAAATCCCTGCCGACAAGCGGATTACTAAACCGTAAGCTTCAAGAGTTTAGGTTACGAGCGTCACGACCCACATCGCCTAATATACTCAGAAATCAACTCCCTCTAACTTATATCAAAGATTAAGAGCCGCATATCAAGATAGATTAATTGTCGCCAGATAGACCTGAAATAATTTAATTCAAACTCAAAAGGGCATTCATTGGTAATTGGTTATGTGTTTTCAAGAGATTGTTTTAGTTAAATCCTACTAATGTTATAAATATGAAAGTTTGTATGTATGTATGTTTGTTGCGATTTGGTTGAAACTTGGCCCATAGATAGATCATACCCTGGAATAACATATACACTACTTTTTATCGCGGGAACGCGGGTGAAACCGCGGGGAACCGCTAGTATTGTAAAATGGTATTGTTGAAAAGTTTAATTAATTAATTATTCCGGCTTTCTAGTTCAAACTTAATATTAGGTAAAAATGTTTTTGTTTGAGCTATATACAGCTAATATATATATATATTTTTTTCTCTTTATTTTGGCAAACAAACAGTCATTACAGAAAACAAAATACACAAAACATATTACATACAAGATAGACAACGAGTGCCGAAAATACATACATAATTGAGATTAAATGGAGCGTTGGTTTTGTAAAACAATAGGAAAATATTGAGTATAATAAAATATAAAATTTAAGAGAAATTAAATTAAATAAGATACATATAAAAACACAGAGAACAAAATTTTGTGGAACGTAACAATGATGTCACGTAACATACAATCATAATTAAACTATAGATAAAAGTTAAGTCTTAAGTCCCTTTAAGGAGCTGTTAAATAAGTCAATATCAGTAAATTCTTTGTTATATACATTTAGTGAACGACAGATAAAACAGTTACGAGTATAATTTTTGTGAAGAGTTGGGGGTACGAATGTTTGTAATTTACGATTGGGGCGAGCAGGTAGACGAGCTTTACTGATAAAGTTTACTTGTGATAGCAATATGGGGCAATCGACTTTACTATTTTTTTTTTTTTTTTTTTTTTTTTTTTTTTTTTTATACACACGGTTATCTGATCCCAAACTAAGCAGAGCTTGTACTATGGAAACCAGATAACTGATATACTACATATACTACTTTTTTTTTTTTTTTTTTTTGTAAATACATACTTATATAGATAATTACAACCAGACACAGGACAAACAGACATGTTCATGCACACAAATGTTTGTCCTGGATGGGAATCGAACCCATGACCAGCGGCGTGATAGGTGGTGTCTTAACCAACTGAGCCATCTGGCTTGTCAAACAATTAACAATTTTATATAGAAAGGTAATATCAAATTGCTTGCGTCGATCACAGAGACACTTAAAAGTTTGTTTTTAAAAAGAGTTACGCTGTAAGATCTATTATTTTCATTGGAATAACGAAAATTTAGAATTTTAATAAATTTTTTTTGGACCATTTCAATTCTTTCTATATGCTTTTTGTAAAAAGGACACCAAACAACACAGCCAAAATCAAGGATTGACCTAACATACGCAAAGTATAAGATTTTAATAGTAATGGCTTTTTCGAAAGGTTTTGTTATTCTATTGATGAAACCAAGGCTCTTGAAGGCTCTCTGTATGATGGAGTCTATGTGCATGTTAAAGGATAATTCTTCATCCATAATAATTACCTACCTAATTATCCATAGAAATAGAGGACGGAGAAACGAAAACTGACTGAAAATATTTATTAAATGTGTCACAAATTTCTTTACCGTTATTTTATGGGGTATATTAGTGGCTTTGTTTTTTGATTTTACATACGACCAGAAAAATTTATATAATAATAGAATAATATATATACCTATATATACGTTTTTGAAACACGACCTGATTTTTCATGTAGGACAAAAATAAGTCTATGAGGTTATAATAAATATGGAACAGAATACTTTGGTGTTACAGTAGACTCGTATAAATTGCAAGTAATTGGATAAGTTTATGCGAAAGCGAGGTCCTCGTAGCGAGCACAATGGCTCTCTCTCGGAGGCAGGCATTGCGTTATCGCATATATTCGCAATAATTTGGCTCGTCCCCACCTCGAACGGGCCGTAAAGAAACGGGTGACACTCCTACACCGAGCATTCACACAGAAATAAAATGTTGTCGGAACGGACATGGTGAACTTTCATGTCCCGCTTTATGACTTCGATTATGATACAACCTAGACAAGTGACATTTATTCACCGTATGGTAATAAAAACGAAATACAATGTCGCTCTTCGAAGTTTCTTAACAACCTTCAAAACGTGTCACACGTGAGGCGTAAGTACTTACACTCTCACCCGAAGACGAGGAAAGTAAGCCCATTTATCTTTGAGAAACGTGTCGATGTACTTAATGGTACTTGAAGACTTGGTACCTACTGTCGACGCTTGGCCGAAAAAGCAATATACAACATACCTACCATGTAGATAGATACGTGTTTATTTTAATAAGTGAACTCAACATTTTCCTCAATTTGTCTTGGACTACTATATTCTCAGTATTAGCACAGACTACCTTCGAGCGAGGAGAATATCATAAAAATAAAAGTTTAACAATCCCCGAACGTTATCTGAATGATCTTAGTGGATTCATATTTCGCCGAGAGCCCAAAGTTTTTATCTTTAGCTGTTTCTCGTGTAGATAAGGGCTACATTTCCTCAGCCCACAGAATTAGTATCTGCCTTAGTCGTTTCTATATCTACGGCTAAATTGTGTAGGAGCCTAGGCGCTTCCAGTGGCATTAATTCAACTTTGCTGACACTTTCAAAGGCACTCAGTATATTTAGTGGTGTACGCACCTGAGATAAGTTAATATCGCGGAATTACTCGCGACCGCCTCACCGCGCCACGGCTCTACATGCTCGCCCTGTAATATATTTCCGAGTAATTGTTCTAAAATACCCTTCTCTATTATTCGATGATGTGTAAAGGGCGGTAGATTTATAGGACAAGTTGAAACCACTCGAAGGCTTTTACACGCTATAATAGGTGACATTATAATGTTTAATTACTTTTATCAAACAAATTCCCTGCTTCTCTTTTATATATGACTCACCTCACTAGATACCTTACTTGATAAGAGTTTCCAGTTTTCTTACCTGAAAAAGAATAAGTAAAATAAATAAATCTATTTTTTTACGATAGGTACATTCAAATAAAAATATTTTTATGGTGAATTAGCTTTTCTCCGTTCTCGAGGGATAAAAAGTAGCCTATGTATCCAGCCGTTTGAGCGTGAAGAAGTAACAAACATACTCAGTCACAAACTTTCGCATTTATAATATGAGTAAGATATATATAATAGACTTATGTATATGTACCTACTGGCTCTCAACTCCAACTCAAAACTCATTTATTCAATTTAGGCCCTGTTAAGGCACTTATGAATATCAATAGTTACAATTTTTAGAAAAGACTCTACCAACCTGTAAGTCGTTGCTCGCGTGTGAAAAGCCCTTATGACAAAAATATAATCATCGTAATTATAGCGGAAGGCAGGGATAAGGTAAAATACCTACAGTGCAAGCAGATGGCGCTCAATAATGTAGAGGTTTCACAAAATTATCTAGGCAGTTGGGTGGCAATAAAATTAATACAATTTTAAACAAAAGTACCAACTGATAAAACTCTTGCCCTATATTAGTCCCCTGTGCGCCCCGGACCAGCTCATTCCGCAACTTCGTCCCATAAAAGTTAAAGGGCACATTACGCCAAGTAATAAGCGAACAACGAACCCCTAAATTGGACAGACACAGGTCCGACTCCTGATCTATTCACGATTCCTCTATTTGTGCACCCGACCACACAAGTTAATTATCTGCTTCCCAATATAACTACTTGTATCCTATCCCTTTACACAAACACCGACGGATCTTTTGTTTCGTTTCGCGTCGTTACTCTGATAAATATGCACAACAATAACTATAAGTACAGTTACTAAAAAAATCAACAGCTTCTTAAAATGAATAATTCACTTAAGTGGAAAATATTAATCGTGTCAACATTTCTGGCTCTGGCAATTTGTTGTTTTTTTCATACAAGTTAAAGCTAAGTGTTTTTAAAAGGTAGAATATCTAAGCTTAATTGATGATGCACGTAAATTTATCTTTCTTGACTTCGTTAAGTATATAACAAAATAAACTCTTTGTATTATATATATACCTTCTTTGCAAGTGAGATTAGACGCCGAAAAATCACAAGAAAGGGCATCGCAATTTGTCAAGATACCGAAACTCAGCACAAAAATCTAATTATCGTGGAAGCTGGGAAACGAAATGGTTATGATTAAAATTATATAAATCTAATTTAATGAATGACATGCTCTTTGATGTAGAAATAAAGTTACTGTGAGTTTGTATCTAATACACAGTATGAAAAGATATTTCTTTAAACATTTGATATGTTTAAAAATACCTGGGGAGTAAATTAGATCAGATTTGAATTGAATAAAAAATTAAATTCTGCACTGGATAACCTTACGGTTTAACCATAGTATTAACATTTAGGAGTCGATACAAAGCAAAAAAAAATTGGATTCAATACATTCTGCATAAGCGAAATGGCGAGATTAGCCCACGTGTTTTTTTTAACCGGAATTTACATATATTATTGCCACATAAAATCAAACTTTACAGTATTATAATTGGAATCAGATAGAGTGTCACATTTAAAACCAAATAAAATTACATCACGAGATGAGATACCCACGAGTGTCCTATTGTATGGTGTCAATGAATTCTAAATACGCAGCACAGGTACTATGTATGTAGTGTAGGTAGATATCGCGGCCCACCTCCACCGTCTCGTGTGCCACATCGTATTGCACTTTCAATGCAAGTGTCGAAACCAGCCAGTGCAGTTGCGGTTTAGTTAAGGTTTGCCGCAAGACACCGTTATTATTTATAGATTGGCACCCGCATTCCGTGTCACGACACTGATCTATGTCATTCATCTAGTTTTATTTTTAAAAAATATACGTGCCTATTCGATGCCGTTATCATATTTTTGTTGACAGGCAGGCTGACGGTCTTCCTGATGATAAGTGGTCACCGCCGCCTATGACATTTATACCTAAGGCCCTGTCATTTCGTAAAATTTCCGCCATATATATGCGTATTTAAATATAAAAAAATAATAATTTACAAAATACATATACAAAATGTGCGCAAGTCGAAAGGTGTGAGCAGTAGGTATCTACTCCATGTGCGGCCTAATCTGCATGTCAATAGTATAATGTTATAATAATATATTTGAAACTCGAAGTCTTCGAGTTTAGTTGCTTATACATGGTCATTTTAAAAATATAATTATTTTCGTAGAAGCGGATGAAGGCTAGTGACCTATCGGGGGTGTTAAAAGTCTGAACAAAACGGAGGAGAAATACTGAGCAGTGGAATCTGACGAGCGCGGACGATAGAGTGATTTATGAAGATATTGATACTCCCTAGTTACGAAAATCAAATTTCTTGTTACCCATAGAGACATAAACCATTCAAGATAATATATATCTTATTTCATTACCTAAGTACCTTATGCCTACTAAAGCGATTACGTTTGATATCGCAGGTAGTACTTAGATTGTTACGTCATCATGATTATTGAATGATGCGATTAAAATAGAAGTTAAAATTCTTGCTAAATCAACAATTCATAAGAAAATAAGAAACAAGAAGACACCACTAGAGCTTACTATATTATTGTTAAAAGCATAAGCAGAACGCCATAACATTCATTAAGATTACAAATAATTAACATAATATAACGTAACAGAAAGTTGTTTAATGTCAATCTCCTCAGCTATGCTATGATGCTATGCAAACGTTAACTTGATAACATGTGGTAGAATTCGTCATACCTCAAAACCAGTCCAGCACATACGCCTTGTCATAGCGCATAGGAAAGTGAACAGGCTGCATTTTTGTAGTTTAAAATCTCGAGACGCTTTCTAGGCTCCGGGCTGCATCGGACTGGCTACGAAATGTTGCCATATATATATTAGGCACATACTTACGATGATTATTATTATCAGTAATTCATCAGCAGCTAATTAAATATTCTGATACCATAAATTTCATTTAAATGAATTTATTAGTAAAAAATTTGCAAGTTAAATAAGATAGATTTTATTATCATTTCATATTAACTTTCTTCATTAGGTACTATTAAGTATTCTGTGATAAGGTTAATGGTATTCGTTTGAAAGCTAAATTATGAAGCTATTAATTGCGAAAGATGGATATCGAGATTTCAATTCGAAAATGAGTTTTCTATCAACTTAGGCTCATGAAATAGAAGACTCTCATAGTGCGCGATAATTTATCATATTTCAGTTTTTTTTTTATTTATTTACACAAAAGTTACATAGTTTAAGAAAGTCTTCTGCCAAACTGTGAAACGCAGTTTGTGGGCAGTTGTTCTAGGCCATAGCCTAATCTAGAAATTCTTAGAATCGGATTTTCTAATCACCAGTCTGTTTAAGTTACCTAGCAAATAAGCATTTCAGTTTCAAATTTAAAATGACTATGTAGGAACTCTAATCTGACTGTTTCGAAGTACACACAAACGGCAGCAAAACTATATTAATCAATTGTTTAGCTTTAACATAAAAGTTAACAAAAAGATGAGTTGAAAAGTCCTGAAAGCTTTTACTCAAAGTAGGCCGAGCTAATGTTTGGTCCATTATGATCTCACTGCCCGCAATCTAGGGGGAAAGAAAATATAAATTAAAACAACACCACGCTTGCTGAGCCCGCTGTTTCTCCTTCCAAATATTACGAAAACATGGTTGTAAATTTTGTTGCAACCCTCCTATTTCGTACGTTACACTCGCATTGTACTTTAGAACAAACTCCGAATGGGTGTGATTATGTAAATATATTAAATCTCATAGCAAGTACTGTGGGCTATAGTACTCAAAATAAGAGGGCAAAGACGAAGCTATTAACTGTGAGCCAGGCCATGAGGCCGACATTCTGCACCTTATGTTCGCCCGCTATGCCCCATTGCGCACCCCAGGTGATAAAGGCGTTAAATACGATTAAGAGGTCTCTAATGGGACCGCCCCAATAACACCCGATACTCTCTTATCACACTTCGACCCAATTTCCTCAATTACCAGGATCAAGGAGAAATAATGAAATGAGAGTAATCATTATATCGTTCGCTTATTCTTTTCTTTACGCCTTCGTCGCCAGCGGCTCTGTGAAGCATTAAAATACTGCTACGGATTATCACACAATTTATTCAGGTGCTTAATTTGAGCGGCTATCCCACTTTGAGTACAATTTATTTTTATTTCACTTAAATGTGGGCTCTGGGACCGAGGAGATTTGCCTACACTTTTTATTTAAGCTTTCTTTATATAACACGTAACATCGCTTAGTGAATTACTTAGAGCAACACGGGCCAACGACAGACCGGATGAATTAACACGAGATTCCTGTTTTATAAATCTTCATTTATTGAATAAATTTATTCAATGAAATGGAATCGTATGTGCATTTCAAATTAATGAATTCTCACATCAAGAACCTATTCCAACTTCTGAGATGCGCCTACGGAAATCTTATAACGAGCTAGGTAGGTGGGTACATGTAGTTCATGAAGTAGATAGAAACTGGCACCGAAAGCCGCGTTATATAACGCTGAAACTTTCAACAATTATGGAACTGCAAATACGTATTAGATTGAACACACATTACGGGTGCAGTCATTAAAGTACGATCATACATAGTCCGCGTACTGTGAGCTAACGTATGCCACGATTGCACTCGACCGAATGGCTGGCGGTCCAATCGGAACTTTTGATTAAAATCAAGCAAACCAAGAGTACCCACTGTGCATCAATTCAAATCGAATGCGGATATCTTTATTTGAGCTCCATATGTTGTGTTCAAATTGGGGAACTCCAATTGAAACTCGATGTTTATACAATCGATTAACTAACCTCGTCGCATGAACCTCCCGGTCAATTGAACTTTTTCCTTTATTTTTATTTCTCAAAACGATTTTTTGAAATAGGATATTGTCTGTTCTTCTTTTGATGAGTTTTCGTCCAAAGATAAAAATTTTGCGTTTTATAGTGTAACATTTTCTATTTATTATCCTTTTGCTGAAATAAGTCACGTACGAAAATAGAGCAACACGACCCCCCGCAGCCCGAAAGTTGACGTGAAAAAATCGAAGATGTTCTATTCGGTTCGGTTACTAGGTTTTATTTTGTGCCATTTTAGATAGCTTTGGTTTGAATAGTATTTTTTTTAATATGTCACTGGTATGATCATTCTGATAAGAAATCTCATCTACATTTTTGTTCGTTGCACTCTCTTTGTCTTATTTTCTTTATATACATAATTATATATTGATTGAAATAACTGAAGATTTATCATTTTCATTTATTCTTAAAGCAAAAGGTCGTCAATGATTGGGAGGTTTTCTTTACGAGCCAGCCGTTTCTTTCATGCCACTTCATCATTTGTCTAAAGAAAAAAATATTAAACCTGTAAGGAACGAATAAGATTGATCACCGCTTGAATCCGTTCCAAATTATATATTCTACTTTCATTTTCGGCTATGTGTCGACTTCAATTTTATTTATTAATATTCATAGCTCATTGTAAAACGAAATTTAGGGTGCCAATTATTCCCCTCGGGGGCCAAAGGTGTTAGGTTAAGGGGACGTCAGAATGTAACATGCAAAAATAAACAGTGATCCTTTCAGGCGCGATGTGCCTTTTGATTAATCGGATTATATGAGCGATAGGGGTGAAAGGTGAAATTTGTAGGTAGATATTGATGTAACACAAGGTAGCATCGAAAACTCGTGTAGCATTTCTCTTGGCACATTGTGGCATGACGTGGCGTAGGTAGCGTAGTCTAGGTTCTATGTTCCCGCTGGACACAGCCGCGTGAGCCACAGCTCGACGCCGGCCTCTGATGTGGAAATTCCATTAACGGTCACGAATTTACTACACCATGGCGAATTTAGAACGCATCGATTTTAGATGAGAATTACCACCTATATATAAACTCTCAATTAGTAGGTACGGCTGAAAAATTGATAGCATCGTTAATTATAGTATTCCCTTACCAACTCGGTGTTATACTAAGAAGGTACGTTGCTTATTTTGATGAGTATTTTTTACCTCTGACCTGTACAGTGAAAATTTTAACGTGTTCATCATTTATGGACGGCGCTATACATGCTCGTCGATTTGGCCCTTTTATCCGTCGTATCGGAATTCACTCTTTTCTTACTCATATCATCACACAATCTATTCTTCGCTTTTTTCTTTTTCCAATGTTTAATTTTGATAAAGCTGCAAATAATACCTGAAGATTATTGTGACTGATGTAAAAAATTCAAAGCTCGCCGAGTCAACGTCCCATAAATGCTAGTTTAGTGAAAGGCGACTGAACTGAGCACTTGCCGTATTAAGTCATAAACAATCAACTTGTTACGTTGATATCGAAACCGTTTATTTTGCTAATATAAACTGACGTCTAATGAATTGCCATATTGTGGAACGTAGCTCAGTTATAATTCCATTTTTTTAATTTTAATTTTTTATATTATATCACAACACAACAAAAGAAAACGATATTAGTAGGTATTATCAGACGATGTAGGTATATAACCTAATGTCACATAGTCTAGATACGACCGAAAAAAATGATTACAATACTTACTAAAAAAAACACGCAAAATGTTTAGGTACCTATTTATTTTACGAATCATCTAATTGCAAATTATAGTTACATTATAAAGAAATTGAGTAACTTAACCACGCCTAACCTTTGTTTCAATTTGCTTGAATAGGTACTTCGAAATGTTCTGTTCACCAATTTCTAACAATACAGTAAGGTCTGAGTACGCTGCTGCAATGAATATGTATCCAGTCTTGCGATTCATTAGATCCATCACGAGTTAGACCTAAAACAAGGAACCTATACATTGTCTGGCTGGGTATATCATTCAACTACTCCATCTTCATAGTTCAATGTGTTCAGTCTTCAGTGTTCTGGTCCTGACATCATAAAAAGTGCTTCTTTTATAACAAATAAAATCTATCTGATATATGGCATCTATAAATATCTTCATCGTCAGTATTAGTATCTAAATTATACATTATGTAATGCCTAAAAGCTATGTTTCAGTGAAAGTTAACGTTTTGGCGGAGTCTAAAATTACGTTACCACTTAACACTACTCTTGATGTTTACTAATCTAGAGCTTTCACTTTATAAAAGAGCATTATATCAGCAAACTCATTGAAGAGCTATCAATAAATCTGGTAGCATAAAATTTACAAATCGATTTTACTTAGTCCGTAAGAGATTGGTACATAGTCGAGACGTTGGTGCAATAACCTCACATTCTAATATGTTATTATGTTTCATTTTACGCAATATAACCTCTACAACGTATTTGCTTATTATTAGTTATTACATATCGTCACGCGTTCACAAATTTGTCCATCAAATTCATTCATGATAAAGCCAAAAGCATGCGCAAGAGCACGATCCGCGACATGTCCATGGCCTTTTATGGATATACATAGAAGAAGATGCAGGCGTGCGTGCATATTAACAGTTAAGACATTGAGCAATTAACGTGTGAGATTAATATGACATAAATACCTCAAAAACAACAAGTTATTGTTCAATCAATGGTAATTGTCCCCATTAATTGATGTTCAATAGTTAACTTAAAGAAAAATACATTTTAATAGAAAACCATCAATGTTTTCACTTTCAACTTTTACTTTTTTATATAAATACAGTAACATTTATAACTACTTACGTCCCAAAAATGGATGATGTCTATGCACCAACATAATTTATTTACACAGAAGGAAAAAGATATAAAAACTACCTATCTCTGTTTTCCTTATCCAGTTTCATTAATTGTGCAAGCGAAACGAAGAGAAGTAAAAATAAGAGATTTTTACTATTTAAGATTTGGGTACTATTTTTTATATCTGTTAGAGGTGAAGATTAGATTGATTTAGTAAGTCACCACAGAAAAGTAAGTAATCCCAATAATACCTAATAATAATGAATTCATGCAACCATCATCCAAATTATCCGAAGGTTAAAGCTATAAAGACGTTCATGTTCATACTTATACATATTACACTGTACGAGTGAACGTCAATGTCGACCAAAATAGATCCTTAATTGTTTTATTATATCTTGATTAATGTTTCATTCACTCATCTAAATATGAACTGAAGAGTAAAGATGTTAATCAATCGTAATAACTAACTACAACAACAACAAAGATTTCGGCTAAAAAATAATTTCGCTCTTATAAAACTAAGTAACTAACTTACAGTCTAACTGAATACTGGAAATAATAAAAAAGTACTTCTTTTATTTTCGAGAAATTTAGTGAACTCAATCTAAAGATAGAGAAAGTGTAGGTACAATTCTTTAAAACCTAGGTTCGATTTCAATAGAAATTCTACAAAAAAACGAAATTGTATTTGTGTAGTTTGTAACTTGACAAACTTTATTCTAAGCAGTAAATAAATATCTAGATAAGATAAGATATAATAATTAATTGATGTCAAATCTATTTATAATTTTAATAATACCTCTTTTTACACAACTACCCAAAGGAGTGTAATTTTTTTTGTATGTGAGTTTCTATATTCCACGATAACGTTTAAATGCCTGAACAGTAATTTTGGATGCTATCCTTACATCATCCCGCGTGACACTGGCTACAATTAGTTTACGTTTTGTAAAAGGCAGTCGTATTAATTGAGACTCGTGTTATACATAGGTAGAACATTGAATTACGCTGTACATTTAAAATATTTTTTTTTACTACTAGATAGATAAATCAAATTAAACAACCAAATGAGGTTAAATTGTTACTGTGCAGAAGTATAAACTTGTCTATTTCATTGCAGTCGCAGTTGTATCGTTTCACGAAAGAAAGTCACACCTGATTGTACATTGTATTGAGAGTGCTCGTGCGCAGAGAAAACGACAGATTTTCACGGTCAGTTGGTAATGGTATCCGTCATCGTTAGTCTTAATAGCTACAATTTGCGCCTAGCAATGATGCTGTCATCGAGAAATCGATTTAGTGAATGTAAAAAATTACCTATTATGAAAAACCATAGCAATTTTTTCATTATAACCGCAAAATATATGACGAAAAAGAGGGAAATCAATTTTATCTACGGTCAATTATGGGCGAAGTGAATTTTTTCCTCACTAGCTGAAACGTAAATTTATTTTTTCGTTAGTCTGTAGCCGCTACTTGAACCAAAGTTTTGCATAAAGCCTCTATTGAGAGCCTCTATAGAACTATATTGTAACATAACTTAAAATTTAAACTACTACAAGAGCACAGAGCTTTCATGAATAGGAGCCTGGTACTTTAACTACTTCAATTTTCCCACAATTCTGTACTGCAAAGTTCAGGTTTATTATGTTCGGATATGTTTAACAAGGTGCATACAAAAGTATGACAATAAGAATAAAACATCGAGGCCACAAAAATACTTGTTCCTTGGATGAGATCACACATATTTCGGTAGATATTAATTTCACAAAACTTGTTTGGGGTCATAAGGCTAACAACATACATACCAAAAATCACTTAACATTTTGTTTGCGAAGGTTCATCAAGGCCTCAAACATCGATCACCAATCCCCGTCCGCGGTAACGGTACCTATATGTCAAATTCCAACACGTCCACTAACGGTCCACCCTCCTGTCTCCACAGAATACTTGTCATTACATCTCGAAGATCGCTCATCTGACACGCGTCAATAGAATTTAATAAGAAGTTTGATAGCTTCTATAGCTAAATAAAAGAGAATCTATTGTTATTCGACAACATGGTCTTAATTATACTTCTGTAGTTCAGTTATTTAGGTTCCATCATCTTTTGTTATACTATCTCTCGATGTTCGCATGTTTAGTAAAATTTTATTCATTGTGGTCTTTAAACGAGGTGACCTCCTCTGTGGGTTTACTCTTGGTTTTATTTTAGCTATGACCTAAATCAGTTTATTGTGGTTATGATTACCAAATTACGCTACACAGACAATTAATATGTTGTTAAGTTATTTAGTTTACTTAGTTTTTATTTTACCGAGAATAAAAGTAATCAATAGCAAAGATCTTGAATACCTATATGACTTACTGTTTTTTTTTTATCTGGCCAATGAACAACTACTAAAACATTACGCTTTGAGTAGTACATAATACAAATTGCAGTAGCACTAGCACCTCTTAAATATCGCAACCAATCAATCATTTCTATATTACGTATGGCGAAAATTAAACTAGCAGTGTTTCCTAGTTATTTCAAAGTTGGTAATCGTTTTAACTGCAGACCGTGAAATGTTTCTTAACTATTTTAATTACGGTTATATTTACTGTTTGTATTTCTTTTGCAAGAAGAATTTGCCTTTCATAAAAATGCAATCGGCAAACTTCAATGCGCTGTTGCAATATTATTCTATTTATTTCGTCAGTCAATGCTATTTTTGTAGTCAGTTGCTTCTTAGTATAGTGAGATACTATGACTGCTACACCACAGGTCGTGGGTTTGTTCAAACCTAGGACAAACACTGTGTGTTCGTGAACATGGAACGTAGGTATCTGCCTAGGACATGTTTCGGCGAAAATAACTTGTCTGGTTCCATCCAATCACAAGTTCTATATACTTATTTGGAATAATGATAACCGTACGTGAATAACATATTCCAGGATGTCCCCAGGAGTAGTAGGAGTACATATGTGACGATATATACCTATATTACTTCAGGCACTATGTACCAAATAGGTATGAGCCTTGTAATAAAATTAATAATAATTTATCCTGGGACACTCTTCACGCTCAGTCATCTTAATCAGAGCTTATTCTGTGGAAACCAGTTACTGATATAAGTAATGTTATTATTGATTAGAAGGTTTCAGCCTCAGACTGCTTTCATATCCTCACAGTAAATGATTTACTGTGAGGATTTGAAAGCGAGGAATAATATTTATAATGATTATATCCACTCAGAAGAATGATTGATTTTCATGCTCACAAGTGATTGTCCCGGATGAAAACCCAACGCACGTTGTTACGAAGGTTAGATGAGATTTGAGCAGCTCTGTGGAAACTTGTTCTAAAACATCGGGAACTAATGGCGAAAGTTCTGTCCAACCGGTCCAGCGAATGGCATTAGAAATCACCGGAAATCCTCAAAATGAAGTATTCAACTCTCATTTTCCATAAAAGTTCACGAGATCAAGTGGTTTGCCAAAGACGTACTTAACTCGATTCGTGACTAGTTTTCTTCAATAGGAGGTAATCGATAAAAAATTGTTTCGTGCCTAATCGATTACATTATACCTAAATATGAGTCGATTACGAAGGACCAGGCGGTTACAACAGTCACGCCCGTGCCTCCGCCAGACAATTGTTTGTACTTTCAGTTTTTGTGGAGGTATTCGAATTTGTAACCCACACCATGGAATGTTACAAGTCTTTGTAGTTTTATTACTTTAGTTTTTACGTACTTACTCTTGATAAACATTGATAATCAAGCAATTTGGTAACACAATAGGTCTAGCAAATAGCACCAATCAATAGTAAACACTGTTACTTTCTGTTATATCCTATCTACTTTAAAGTTTACCTTACGATACAGTATTTTACACGTTGTTCACAATTTTGTATTATTATAACAGTAAATATTGTTGTTGTTGCCACGTTGAATGGCAAAATCTCATATAAAAAATGTTTTCACGAAGCAGCAAAATTTTCTTTCAAAACTAAACTGTACTACGTAATATATATTTTATTAAATTCAACGTCAAAGACGCGTTCTAAAGAGAATTGAAGTAGATAGACGGCTAAACGATTCCACTCACGGGAAATAAAACAAAGTAATTTTCAAGCTCTTATAGGTATTATACTGAATTTCACACTTGTACAGATTTCTAAGCGTTCTCTCATCTTTTATTAGTTACTGGTGCTTATTATAATAAATGGCTTCACGGACATAATCCAACGTAATTGTCCGTAATATACATGTTATTACTGTGTGTAGTGTATATTATTTGCAACGTATGTAGATGCAATGCATTCATTAATTAGCAATACAATGGCAGCACGCGTCGATTATTCAATATAAAATTAATAGGATACCCAGATTATAATCTATCTTCAACCCCAATGGACTTGCGAGTTTAATTAAAGTAGTTAATTTAAACCAACCAAGGGTTTTCCCAGCTAAAAAATAAAAGGCCAATTTGCTAACTTGAAGGCCACGAAAGAAAATGAAACAAAGCCTAATGAGCTCACATAAATTATGTACCAATTATTGCCCGAAATATAAGCAGAAGAGAACAATTCATGCAATAAATAGATTTTCCGTGTGACTCATTTCTCGAAAAGGAACGGTCGAACAATCGGACTGGGGGTCGGTCGGTTGTAATGTATGCGAGTCAGAGTCCATCGGAACAATCGCAGCGATCGGAAGTCGGATTCGAGAACCGATAAAGTTCGTCGCTCATTACACAGATACGTAACAAAATTTCTTTTGATGCCCACAATTTTTTATGCCGAGAAAGAAAAGTAGTTTCTTGGCATTTAGGAAAAGTTGGTCGTGAGCTTTTTATCGACATTGCGGTTAGAAACACCGGACAGTCACTTCCTATTTAACTGCATTTAGAATGTTAACGGTACAGACCTGCGGACAATTTAATTAACGCATTAAAGTGACAGTGATAGATGACATCTACATATGTACTGCTAATAATGTACCTACCTACCTAATTTGGCCGGATGTGAAGAATGTAATACCGAATATGAATCAAAGATTATATTCAGTTTTATCCTAAACTGTTTATTATCCTAACTGTTTAGATACTTCAGTGTGTGATCCCTAGATTCACTAGTTTGTGATTTTGGTGCATCGGTGTGAGCGCAGGTCGATTAAGGCGTTCCACCCCTGTCATTAATCTCATCTCTTTCGCAAGCCAAGTCACGCCACATTTGGGGGAAGATGCGACAGCAAAACGACTTTCCTCGAAAGGTTGTCCAGTAAATTACACTATGACCCGCCAGCAAATTTCGATATAAAACTGTGTAATACTTAAAATTTTCATTGATTACTTACTTGCTCCCCTCGACAATCGTTTCATTGTGTCACAGTAGGTATTTCCCAATGGAACACTTTGCTAATATTTTTGATTGCGTATTTGTTTATGGACATTTATTGTGATCGATTATATTGGAACTGTGAAATCGTTGGGCCATTCGAAATATTTTTATCGTTTGAAAAAAAAGCAAACGGTAACAAAATATGTTATGTCATTACTTGAAGATAAATGACATTATTAAATTAACTCATCCAACAAGTACCTACACTTTGCAAAATTGCAGTTCTAAAGTTTCTTATAAAAATAACTCATTCATAATTGTACTAACGAAATAGTTTGCATCTATGCTCGTAACAGTTACTTACAGTTTACCTATAGTGATAGATAAATTATGCATTTATCTTCACTATCGATAATGCCCTATTATGTAACTACATGATTCATACAATACCTACTCCCTGTAATTCGATACAAGAGATACCTAACTAGCAGAACAAATATCCAAATGCACGCTCTTAATTAAATATCAATTCGGAAAGGACACACGCTGTGGCGGAAATATATCAAATATTATCTCATCTAATAGTTGCTTCATTATTTGGCATAGTTCATATTGAGCAAAAAGTGAATGAACAAAAAACACACCATCTATTACCACGAGGACAGACATTGCACGGTTCTGGCGAGAGGTCTCGTTTCTAGGAAATATCGAAGTGTCTCCTGTGTGCAGACAATCATCACTTCTTATTATAACAAAAACAAGAACTAATCCGGACAAATTATACCCTATTACTACTAGAAGGTCGTAATATTTTTCTTAGAATAATTGTCGTATATTGTATTGTCTTCAGCTACTTACACATAGTATTATCTATCTTCTAAGTATATAAAAGGAAACCATGACTGACTGACTGTCTATCAACGCACAATTCAAACCACTGGACGGATTGGACTGAAATTTTGCATACCAGATACTATTATGACGTAGGCATTCGCTAAGAAAGGTTGAAAATTCAACCTCTAAATGTATTATTAAATAGAGGATCTCAGGTGAAATCGCGGAGCGGAAAGCTAGTGTAAAATAAAACAGGACAAGTGGGAGTAGAACTCAGCCCTGAGGGTTCTGTATAAACTTATGTTCCAACTGCAAAAATAAATTTGTAATAGCAAAAAATATGTGATGTAACTGCAAATAAACGATTTTCAGATATAGGTATATGTACTTGTGCTGTGAGACTTTGCTCCTAAAGACATCAAAATTCTATACCTATTCTCTAATTTACTTTCTCTTATGTATGTACCGAAATCTGGTCATGTTATCTACTATCGACATCACTTCCAGGGTCTGTGTTTCCTGACACATACATATAACCTTGATTGATGTCTTTAAGGCCAGAGTAAATAGGCTTTTTCTGGGCAAGCGAGGTAGGCCTCGTCATAACTCCTCCTTGGAGTCAGATCTATCTTACATAAAAAAACATGTTTGTATTTGGTGTGTTAGAAACAACGTCTTCGTACAATCAATTCGGAGCATCTGCAACCGTTAGTTTCAATGTTAAAGCGACTTCTGAATAGTACATAACAATTAACAATATAATTTTATCGCACCAGTTATTATACTAGTAACAATTCTGCTGCTCGTAATTAGCTTTATCAGATGGTTCCGTTCTGCATTTCAAGTTGAAGTACACTTTTTCTGTACCGTAAGAAATACTTTGTAAATTACCTACGTGCTTACAATTTTGCACGTTATTTTTAACTTTTATTCATAATTTGATAACATTTGTGTGTTTTTGGGTATTCTTATTTAGTTGGTAATTATTATCTTATTATAAGATGATCCCCTGCAGCAGTTTATCAAACAAATATACTTAAATATACCTATAATGTTCTGACAAAATTTGCGCTAGGTACATATCTAATTATCATGTTAGAAAATATATAACCACACATCTCGAATTTAAGCAGTATTTGCTACTAAAAGTAAGTAATGCTTACCCAAAGCCATAAGTGGGCACTCAGTCTAACCGCATTGGACAACACATTATCATAAATTAATTATGTATACCACGGGCCAGAGACATAACTTTATCATTTTTAGATTTAATTTTCGTGTAAAATGGTTGACGTTTTTTATGACACCCTCTCAGTGACAGTGCTTACATTAAAATTTCCATTTGATTTGAATCAACTACCAAACACATTTCGTTATATAACTACTGGAAAATATATTTAGATTGTTTTTAATACCATATGATTTAAATAGTTTTTCATGTTATTTTATTGATATTATGTTCTTTCATTTGTTTATTATTATTAAATATTATGCGTACGCGCATCGTTTACTGATTGAGATAATATTTATTTATTAGCTATTTTAATATAAACAATACATTTAAGATGAAACAATATACAAGAAAACCATATTTTAATAACAAAACGGGGACGAGGAGAGAGAAAAATAACTTTAATTGAGTGTTTCTAAGGACCTGTGCACAATGGCACAAGCACCTCGACTACCTTACTCGACTAAAAATAGGTTACGTATAAGACCAGTCTATATGAAAAGTAAAAATATCATAACCATATTCGCCTGTGTGTATTTGCATGAATTTTCTTTAGCCAGTTTATTATGATTATTAATTTTTATTAGATTAAAAGTGATAATCTTTATTAAACAAATGTATAAAAGATTTGTCAGCCTCAGAAAATTATCCAAAGTGATATCATATTTATTTTATATTATTGGTACAAACTCACATACTTTTTTTAAATTCCGTATATCTCGTAACAAAAAAAATGGAATTCTTTTGACAGAAATGGTATAATTAAGATGAAATTTTAATAATATTTGTAGTTGTAAAAATGCCTCGCTGCTAGCTTAAACAAACTTATAAAGTAGGTACCTACATCTCAGTGATCTTGAAATTTAACCGGAAACCATTAGTTTCGAACACCGTGTGAAATGATTGCAATATTAAGTAGGTATATTTCCGGCTCATTTCATTCGCAAAAATAACGCAAATTACAATGATACGGAACCCTCTGGAGTTCTATTCGCACTTGACCTCATTTTATGAAATAAATAATGAACAATTTAATTACAAATCAACATCAAAAGCTTGGTAACGTTTGTATTAATATAATTGGAAACGTAAACATTATTGGTTACATGAATATTTGATAAACTAGACTAGGTACATACCTAGTTTACAGAGTTCACCGTCAAAACGTGACAGCCTGTTAGAACCCTATAGAGTATTTCTGAGAGACCCTTTGCCTGAATCGCTGCAAGTAACAAGCCATGCAAGAGTTAAGTAAATTCAATGGTCATGTTTCGATAATGACTCTTATTTGATATCAATCAATACGCACTATTGATCATATTTTTGTAAAAGTGTAAGTATGCTTTGGCAACAAGAACTATCGCAGATGGTCCCTGATACATTGTACTCCTCGAATAGTAAGTATGTTGTTTTTCATAACATGAATGATACTAAAGATAGCCACTAAAATAAATATCAGCAGTTGATAAATCTTTTATGTTCAAAAAATAATTCACCGAATTTTTTTGATACAATATCATTTTTCCATCAATTTTGTTTATCATAATAATATACATCAAATTTATCGTTTTTACCTTAGGAATAATTTCTCAATAAATTTCTCGCTGTAATTCAAACTTAAAATTATAAATTACCATGCCAATTATAGCATTGTAATTTTGTAATTTAATAAATATCTCTTTCCATTACTAAATATTGTATCCATTTATATAAAAAACAAGGCCTGACTGAGTAATCAACATAGAACTAAACTAAAGGTAAATTCATTATAAAAAAAATATTATTCTTTTCATGAAAAAAAATAGGATTATCTATCCATTAGAAAAAAGATATTCCAAAAATATATCTCTCAGTAAAACAGTTAAAACACAGATGCGAAAGTTAGTATTTGGGAGGCACATCATGAGTTACATAAGTAGTCGGCTAGTGACGATGCTATAAAGCACGTCTTTGTATTGTAGGATGCTTACTAACTAAGCATGTCAATAGTTCATGAATTTTATCTCAATGGGACAAAATAACGCTGATTTTATACAAGTACAAGATGCGGTACCTACCTCATTTGATAGAAAAGAGGGAGCTGCTTATGTTGAAACTATAAAGAATCGTAGGTAGGTATGGTATACTGACAGCAAGCTGTGGCAACATAGGGTAAGGCTAGGTATATCCAAAAGTGGATACCTACTATTGGCTAATACTGATCAAGATAATTATGAGAAATATTACTCTCAATTGCAACTGCTGGAACACACCCGTACCTACTTGGCGATAGATTTTCAACATGAGGATGGTAGCCGGCCAAAACAGACTTTAGATAATGGTAGTAAAACGCGACATTGGAAATCACAGCTATCATCAGGTAGGTAACATCCTATATACCTAACTACACATAATATTAATAAGTTAATGATTTTAATGGTGAGAGTAAGGTTAAACCAAATATTAAATTAATCCACCAAAGTTTTATGTTAATGTTTAAATGGTCAAACAATACAATTTAATGCAGTAAAACACCAAAATAAATACATCCCATGTCTATCAACATGCAATAGGTAGGTACTAGGTACCTACTTACATGGCATACGCATATGATCAAAAAACTAACTGCACAAAATGAATTGTAAGTATATGTATATTAATGTTTTTGTAGCTAATATTTTTTGAAGCCGGCTGCAGCGCTGTTGTCTATTCTAATGATATTACATTTTTTACTTCCTTCTTTATGAATACTTGAGATGAGGGGTACCATTATAAGCTATGCTATAGCTTGTTGAAAAAGCAATTTACATTCATCACTTCAAACAACAACCTTTTCACGCCCAGATTCATCATTTAGATAAGTACGTGTACGACCAATATAAAAAGCTACGCTGAATACACAAATCATCTTTTTTGTCATCGAATCAGATGTATGTGTAATGGAAACACGTATCGGTTTTCATATAAAATAAAGTCTCCAAGAATTATGTTTTATTGTTCCAAAAAGTTAAGTATTATAAATATAATTAAGGAATAGGTAAGTACTTACCGTTAATGGAAATTTCAACAGCGCTTCAATAATCAAGACACAGTTTTTAATTCAAAACTGCGCTGATATCGAAACGAGTCCAAAGTTTTTCAAAAATCAGCTTGTTTCACTCAAACCACTCAATTCAACACAAAGTTTTTAAAAAGTCTTACACAATCTGTTATCACGTCTTAGCCATGCGGTTTCACTTTCTATAAAGCGTCCGTGATCTGACACAAGCCGGGAAAGGCCGACACCGCGACCGGTGAAATATTAGAATGCGATCTCCACAAAACTTCTACCGACGCGAGTTTGTCCGCAACGAGAACGCGCACCACCCTGCAGCAAGTACGCCGTCCAACCGCCGAACAGCGACTGTGATAACGACACTTCCTCCGAATGAACCTGCGAGCGAACCTCTCCATAGACAGTAAGCTCGCTGCTCGCCTCTCTCTCACCGCCCGTCAACGCACTTAACTCGTACCCGTGAAATCCGATCTGGACCCTCGCAACGTCACAACAAGAAACAAATTCCAACCATACACCTTCACGAACTCGTCTCGTTCCGAACGCGTAACGAGTTTACGGTACGTAAATCGTAGTGGATTTGTTTTGCAGCTCGGCCATCGTAATCCGGTTCTTTGCTCCGGAGCTCATAGAGCGCTTTTTTCCAAATCATTTCCCGTTTAATAGAGCCTTCTTTTTGTACGATATGCCGCCTAGTAGCCTATGTAGGAAACGCGGAATAACCGCTATGGACAAGATGCCAACTTTCTAAACTAAACCTATAAGACCGCTCAATTCGAATGGTGAATTACGTTATTTTTGTGTGAAATAACTCTACAGGGACGATAACAATAAAGCATTTAGAAGATTGGATTCAGCCCACTGCCACAGTCGGCCGACGCGGAATGTGGCGTAATCACGCAGAGCGATTTTGCATTACGCGGTCGTCACCTAGGTAACATTTTCCGCTTTATAAGTTGCGGTTTTACTTTCGGTGTCAATTACGAGGGTTGCGGTCGAAGCCCCACAATAACAGCGCGGCAAATTGGATATCAGCCCTGTGAACCAGATTAGACCACCTTGTGAAGGTTGTTTGGAATTACGCGACACAATGGTGACTAATCTTTGCAAACTTAAAAATAGGTCGCGAGACTCGTGACCATAAAATTTGTTGTTTACTTCGGAAACTCAATGATATTTGAAACAAACTGCATTACGTAAGATATACGAGTAAAATGTGCTTATATGTAAAGGCTTCCAAATATTGAAACCATAAACCCTTTCGAGTGATCCCGTGACGATCCCGAACTGGGTCAGCAATGCGCTCCCAAATAAGGAGGGATACATAAAGATAAGAAAAATATAAAAATAACATTATATTCAGTTGTTTATCACTGAAAGCAAAATATCTTTTCTACTCACATTTTTCTCATCAATCAACGTAGATGATGAAGATAATGATCAAGGCAACAATAACTGTATAAATTAAATTCTACATCGACAGCGTCTCCATCAATTGCCATTAACGAAAGTGACTTTCTCTAGAAACAACGTTTAGAGATTTAAACAATTAATGACATGCATGTGCCATTTTTATTGAAGGTTTTAACAGAAAGACTTAAAGGTCAGAATTTCCCTCTTCAAAAGAGACCAAACAAGTTTGGATTCAATGGTCCTAGCAAAAAAATAATATTTCAATTCTCTTAGACTTTAATGGATTATTAAGCATGACCATTATCTCATTACAGTAGTGAGTGACGATTTATTGTTATTGATTACACACTTGCAGCAGCTAATAAAGAAAGAGTGCTAATAATTTTCAAACTCAACTTCTCAAATAATAATGGAATGTTTCAAATGATAGCCAGTCTGTACATAGCCGAGAAAGGAAACTATCTCCCTCCCTTCCTTGAGCCATCTCGGCTTCCACAATGTGAATTCGGTTTCCACTTTAGGATGACTGACGGTAATATCACCACCAAGTGCTGTTCTTTACGAAAACCAATAAATTTCGTATGATCCTTGTAATGTTATATGAACGAATCAGTGAATTGATAAAGAATAAACCACATATTGGAATAAGTGCTAGGTACTGTGTACATATGGGAATAAATCAAATCTCATATTCTATCACAATCATGTCATAAAGAGCCTGAAGATGAAACAGCGGTTGAAAGTGAAATTATTAAAATCCCAGAGGCTGCCTAAAGCAATCGTTTCAAATGATAAAAATCAACTTCTTATCTCGATATGAATTATTCCACTAGAGCAGGCATAAAATAAATATGTATTTACTTGATATATGTTACGCCCTTCGTAGATTATCGAATAAATTAAAGTCCTAGGAACTTTTTCAGTAAAGTGTGGATCATATCACTATCCATTGCATCATGGTAAGATATTTACTTAACCCAGAAAATTGACCTCTCCCTCAAGTTGAGAAATTGTCGCCAAGTATACCTGCAATGTATTCCTACTGGCAACTGAACTGAATCTGAAAGTCAGTAGTCTTCTAATACAAATTAATTATTTTCTAAAGAAAAGACTTAAACGACTCTCACCAAAAACCATCTCATACAAAATATAAATATTAATAAAAATCCAATAGATTTGTTTGATTATGGCACTGATAGAGAGTCTGATGTGGAGGGTGGCGGGCGCAGTACGTACACTTTTATGAGCCTGTTATTTTTTATGTTGTCAGCAGTTTGTGAGATTTACACGACAGTTTAATAAGGCTCAAGTTCAGCGCCAGTTTTCAGCAAAAAAGATACCGTATCTCGTCTGCTGCGATTGGAAAATTGAAATATTTAAATTATTTGATTTCAATATTAATATTTATAAGGTAAATAAATGTAGTGTATAAAGTATGTACCTATAGTAGGTATTTTTTATAAAATGTATAGGTCTATAATTTTATTTTGTTTACTGTCCAGTAAGGTATTTTAGATCTTTAAAAAAAATATACTATTCTTCTGATGTTATTTCTAAACAAAATTCAAATTTCAAGTCTTCCTTCCGGCCAATCATATGGCGGGTGGTTAAAGCCCCGACTAATACCTGTAGCTTATTAGCTACACTATTGTGTTAAGATTATTGTCTTTAGATAAACATTTCCCTAACGTAAATCGGGAAATCACATGGAATAGGTAATTGCGATTTCTGAACGAACCGACGGAAATTTCCTGTTTCGCAGGAAATCGAGACCACAAACGGAAAGCCTACGCAGACTTACACAAAAGTTGGGTCTAGACGAAGTATGTATTTCAAAGTCTTCTATTTCAAACAAGTAGGTATAACATTATCAAAACTTATAGCAATTTCCTTCTCAATTTACCTAAGCTAAAGAAACTAGATTACTGATTTTTTACTGGTTTCATTTCATTAATCATATTACATACTAGCTGTTCCCCGCGGTTTCATTCGCGTTCCCTGGATAAAAAGTAGCCTATAACCTTCGGGGATAATGTAGCTTCCTATTAGTGAAATATTTTTTCAAATCGGACCAGGAACTCCGGAGATTAGCGTGTTCAAACAAACACTTCAGCTTTATTATTAGTAATAGGTATAAATATAGATTATGTTTACAGACTTTCCGGTAGATATAGTTGCACTAGCACCCGACCAAAAAATGCAAGCAATAATGTAATGTGGAAATAATAGTTTTTTACGTATACTTTGCACATTTTTTTTTCATTCATCTCATATTTACCCAATCCACTTCAGCGATACTTATGTTATAACATGAACGTTATTGGTGGTATTGAATAGACATCCAACTCTGAGATAAAAGCACAAAAATTAGTTCTCTCTTATCCCTAAGGTTCGTTTATTTTCTTTTGTTTGCCTTCGTTAGTTGATGAGGCATTTTGTCATGCATCGCCAAATCCACTTATTTATTTAGAAAGTACCGTAAGTAAGTTTGTTTGTATTACATTCTTACCTGTTTTGTGTAGCTAGCTACAATTTTATTATATAAGTTTATGTCCTTTTTAGGGTTCCGTACCCGAAAGGTCCAAACGGAGCCCTATTGGTGTCACTCCTGGTCCGTCTGTCCGTCGTCTGTCATAAATAATGTTTTTGATTTTCTTAACATCACATTGACCTATGAAAGTTAGTGATAATTTTTATTATTACGTATATTTTACTAATAAATTCCAATATATTGATAAAATCATCCGGATGACGCCAGACACGATCAGCTAGTTTGAAATATATTTGCAAGTGCGCCGTTTCGCCTACAAAGTCAGATAATTTTCATTTTATTGCAGGCATAAAAGCGGCCTTAATTTGCAGACGCCTGTGGGACAGTGGGACTGTAAGATTATTCTCATACTGAAAAGCGAGATTGCCAATTATCTCGACTGACTGACCACTTTGCTTTGATCTATTGTTGTATTTTCATTCATACAATCAGTTTTTATTCTCATATATAGGATGAACCTACCTGATTTTTTGATAGATGATGTAAGATTTTTAACAAATATAATCTCCTTGAAAGTTTATTATTTTTGAGGAAAAAATCCCATCTACTTAATATTATAACAGATTTCACAGAAGCCCACTCGAGTTCAATGGACGCCATTTCATATGAATTATTCATTGAAAAGAGGAGCAGCTCAGAAAAAATAAATTAAATTTTGCATAACTTATTAGTCATTTTGATAGGACATTCACTCTTCTCATTGATTATTGAAATGGATTTGAATTTATCTGTCGAAAACGGCAGAGCGACCTTATTACTACCTAATATTATAGAAAATAATGAAAGTTTATTTGTGTGCGCGTATATTTATGTTTGTTATCACTCTTCGGTAACGGCTGAACTTTAGATCCACAAACATTAGAGCCTTCGGGAACGCGGGTGCAACCTCAAAACGGAAACTAGTTCATTAAATAATTCTAGCTCTCCCCCTGTGTCTCGCAATAAATGTAGCCTATTTAGACGTGTATCAACATAATGTTTACATTTGATTTTGGCTATATATACACTAATATTATAAAGAGAAAATATTTGTATTTTGATACCTATAGTAATGAAAAAAAACGAACTAAGTACTGGATTGATTTTAAAAAACTCTTCGCCAATAGAATCACCGAGTAAAATAAATAATATTTTATTTAAAAAAATTGGCATCACTACGAAAACCACCAATAATGTAACCCAAGGTGTTAAAAAAGTTACCTATAAAATTCGGAAAGCCTATTTACCTTATATTCTAGACGCCTAGAAGTAATTTATCTGGGAACAAAGCACAATATGTTCAAGACGAACAGCTGGACATTTTGCCAAGTTTAGTACTATGTCTTATCCACCACACACGTCAAACTTATTAAGTTTGACGTGTGTGGTGGATGCTGGTCTATGCAAATTCAGCCTGTCTTCCAAATTAAACAGGTATCATATTAAACAAAACCTACAGTTTGCCTGCGGGTGCGGCTCTGTCTGCTCTCAATTTATTTTAAAATGATCTGTCGCCCACAGTTTCACCTGCGTTCTCAGAATAAAGTAGCCTAAAACACCTAAAGATAATGTAGCTTTCAATCAGTGAAAGAATTTTCAGAATCATATCAGCACTTTCGGAGATTACCCCTACATACTTCATCTAAATAAACAAAGGAAAAGGTGACTGACAAACTGATCTGTCAACGCACAGCTTAAACCAATGGACGGATTGGGCTGAAATGTAGCGCTATTGTGTGCAATTGTAGCGTAGGCACCGCTAAGAAAGGATTTTTGATAACTTAACCCCTAAAGGGGTAAAATAGTTATTTTAGAGGGGGTTAAATTTAATATTTGAAGAGGTTGGTTATGGTTTTGGCCGAATACTGTCAACTAACACTAGTTTACATCTTTATGAATAATCCTACAAATTTCAAAAGTCCATCATTACCTATACGAAGATATTTTATGAAAATTTAAAGTTTAGGGTTAATCTCAGGAAAAAGCCATTTACCTAAAGATTTATTTTAGTACTTGAGTAATCTTGTAGGTTTATACTTACGCTAAAGCGTATTTTTATGCTAAAGTATAATGTGTTGATATTTTTTGAAATTTGTATGAAAATATTCACTATAGTAGTACTAATATATAATAGTGTTTTTTTATACACTCAAAAATATATTTTCAATGCTCTGTATAATAGGTACATCAATAGCCTTTTGGCTTACTTTATCTTCCCAAAATCAGCCTGTATAAATTATTTTCTCTGCTCTGTGATCATTACGAACTTAAGCACTTATGGAGTGTTAATAACCCAACCCTCGCTGGTCGGTGTACCCCTGTATCATATTAAAGAAAGACTTATATCATTATTGCTTGACTTATATGAAGGGGTTCGAAAGGTGGTAGAAAGTTTTAAATTGGATTTCCTATCCTTTTAGAACCAAAGTTTTAGCCATTCATTGAATTAAGAATAGGGTTGCTCGTGAACAGGGCCTTTATATAGTTGAACTGCTGAGAATGTAGCAAATGTATAGTAAGGAATACTTAATTAATAGTAATTTATAGTCACTTTGGAATATCAAATAGCGTAGTGAAATGCAGAGAGATATTGCTTATTTTCCTATAACTTATTCTTTGATATAGAACACGGACATCCCTCGTTCCTGGCATAAAATATATTCCAGAAACCAAAGTTACAGAGCTGAATGGAAACAGTCTGCGAATACTTGTGTGTGTGTTTATTTAATATATACACACAAGTTTTCGCAGACAGTAGGATTCTGTTTAAAATAAATAATATATCACATTCAGTAATATTAAGTAAAAACAAAAAAGTATTTACTTTATTTAAAATGATTTAAGCATATCCACAGAGATAATAATCCATATAAAACTAAAATGATTATGCCTATTTATACTTACTTACATTCATTTTGTGTCACATAACCGTGTTTTTTAAGTCGTTTAAAATTGCCCGATAAAAATGTCATGAAAGCTTTGTGGAACAACGTTCTCGGTAATTCTTTGAAACACCATTTCGAGGCCCTGACCAAGCCTGTACAATAAAATTATCGTTAATAACCCATAAAAGCACTTCAACCAAGAGGAAGCACCAAAGTCAGGCAATTAGGTACTTTTAAATTCATAGCTGGTCTAACGTCAGAAAACTTTAATGGTACCTACTAAACATATTTTACTTGAGACTGAGATTTACTATGGTTTTAAAGCGATTTGTATGTGAATGAATCATAGGTAAGACCTTGGAATCTATGAGACTGAGCGAAAGGATCCGGTCGTCTAGCTAGGCTATAAGCTGCGGTTGGCAGGTACACCAAACACACATGTACCTACAACAAATTTACGTAGATATAAGTATGCATCATGCTGATGTGTTATTTTATTTATTAACTATAGATACATTATGTTTACAATTTTTATCCCCAGAGGTAGACAGAGAGCAGTACTACTTACCTTAATAAAAAGCAAAATTAAAAATTTTGAAAAAACCCACGACGTTTAAAAAGTAATTGAAAAAGGTTAAAATAACTTAAAATCCCCCGACTTAATATAAAACCAAAAATTATTACTACAGCGCCCCCTAGTAAGTTGTCACCGTAACACCTATCTAAGAACATGCACCAATCAAACCCGAACCCATAACTGAAAACTGCATCAAAATCGGACTAGTAGTTTTGGAGAAAAATGGCAACAATGATTTGCACAAACAACCTCTCGCCCCAAACGCATATACCGTCTCCGTTCCGTCGTGGGTAAAAATACAAAATAATCAGAGACTGATTTTGAAAATAAAACGATAAACCTTTAGTACAGGTGTCAGCAACCCGCGGTTCGCAAGCCGCATGCGGCTCTTCAAATTCACCTCAATTTTTTTTTTGTTTCAAATGAGGTCAATATTGTAAATAGTGAGAGCCAAATTATTGTCTACATTTCGCACTCAAACATTATACAGCCTCGCCCGTATCAACTTTTTTCTAATCTCAACTTGCCGCAGACAAAAAATTTCACGAAGGCTAGTATTGTAGAAATTAACCCAAAAGAAAAGTAGGTCTAGAGATTAAGTTGTGATTTCTTCTAGAAAATTTTCTTCTCTGATGAGCTGCTGCAGTTACCTAGTTATTTTATGTTCATATTGTTCATTGTCGTTATTTTGTCCTATTAAAATATGGTAGGTGATAAACCTGAAACGGAAAACTGCGGCTCTTTAAGCTTATATTTTTCCAGCATCTGGCTCTTTGTCTAAACATTTTGCTGACCGCAGGGGTTTAGTAGGTCATTTAGCTAAATCTAAAAGAGTCTACTAAATAAAGCAGGTTTCTCAGTACATCCATCCATACAAATGTGCTTGCTATTATGATATACGCTAAGGAGCTTAGATTCAACGCAATAAATACCAAAATGCAGGTATCTCAGATCCGACACGATCATATTTACCACACAATTTACTCCATATTAATATGTCGGTATGGATTATTGGAAATAAAACCCTTTTTTTAGTTCCAAGCAGAAATCATCAGTCAATTTTAATTTGCGTAAGCCTTTTAGGGTTAATCTAATTAAATTGCTAGAATATTTCACATCACTAGGGCGTTGCTATGGTAACAGTTGGAGGCCTTTCATATACACTGAGGCACGAGGTGAAAAGAATTAAGGAAAACCTGGCGCAGGGTACATACCTACCTATAGTAACAACGTTACGACACGACACACACACCTATTCTCAGATAAATTGGTCGCATGTCAACAAATGAGTAGTAGACAAACGACCGTTATAAGATATTTAAGAATCTCATTATATTGATGAAAATTTAAATTTGCAAACTGGATGACTGCGAGGGAGCCGTAACTAATAATATTGACACGTCTATA
Organism: Tethea ocularis; assembly: GCA_963555595.1. Taxonomy (NCBI): domain Eukaryota; kingdom Metazoa; phylum Arthropoda; class Insecta; order Lepidoptera; family Drepanidae; genus Tethea; species Tethea ocularis. Next base: position 7,030,615 of record OY741966.1, read on the forward strand.
GATGGTATGGGACCGCAGAGATATTTTGATATGTCTAAATAATAATCTCAGCGGCCGCACTTTAATCATATCATACCTACATATCTTGTTATGGTTGGTGTGAAAAGACCCTTACTATCCCCGAGCATTCATTCCAGTTTACCATCGTAATTTTTACGAAAGGGTTTCCGCCGTTAGTTACTAAACAAAAATAGGAGGAAGGAAAGTATTCGGAAATTTCTTTTGTTGATAATAAGGCAACCAGTGCATTGGGCAATTTTCCCCAACACAAAGAGATTTAGGGTGGGCGGGCGTTCCCCTTCTTTTATGCAATTGTTATTTTTGTGCCGTCAGCATGTCGGGTAGTTGTCGCGACATCGCAGATCGATGTCGTGCGAGACGAGACAGCGACGAGGACTAATGTTGCAAACATAGAGCTTGCTCTTGGACTTGTCCTGCGTGAAAGTAAAGAAAAAACAGAAAGCAAACTTGACAACCTAAAAAAAATAATAAATTTACCAAAAATCTGTTATATTAAGAATGATCACAAATCGGTTCTCTAACATACAAGTTACAATGTAGGTAGGTACATATTATAGCCAACAATGCTCTTCCGTTGGATTCGCATTCGAAACTTTACATTACGTATGTACATTTTTAAGTATGCATTAGGAACTGTCAACTAAATTAATACTATACTATACTGTTACTCAATTAAATTAATTTTGGTATTCATTATGACCAAATTAATAACCGTGGTCACCACCGCCTATTATTTGGAAAGTTGCCAATGTTTTGCCGACAAGACCTCTTACGACGCTTTTTTGGAGAGCCCCATGTCGCAATGATGTAACTCTAGTAAATAGCAAGTCATACAGGATAATAATGACGTGATATATCAACATCAGTGTTTTTGTGCGAACTTAATATAAACACACATAGCAATATACTTAAATATAACTGTAAAGCGTAAATACAAAACAACCAATATTAGTAGAATACCTCTAATATTGGTTGATCTCTAATATTGGCTACCGTGAGTGGATAAACACTGCCAAATGTATAGTCAACTAATTTAGTTTTATATGTTGAAATTATCTAATCTGTTTGTTGTGAGGGTTTTCAGTAAATAACGGTCAAATTAATTCACAAAGCTCCCATTGATTGAAAAAAGAGTAAAATTCCCTTCAAAGACAATAAAACATCTTGGAGCTATACTGAACTATAAGAATTATTAAAATCGGTTCATAGGCAAAAAAGTTATAAGTGAACAAACATTAAAATAAAACATACTTACAACCGAATTTAGAACCTCCTCCTTTTTTTAAAGGAGGTTAAAAATCAATTCCCTTCGAGGCATTGAGTGCTTAAATTGATATCATGACATGTATACGCATTATGGTGAGATTATGGTTATCCACAACACAAACCTATAAAATAAACATACAACCATGTCAGTCGCATCCGAACAACTTTATTTTATTTTCATAAGTTACGGATTCATCGGAATAACATGAAGTTTCTTAGAGATGACCTTACTTGGATTTTTCCTTGAGACAATGGAAGCGAAGTTTAAATTCGTTTTCAAATATATTCCGCGGATGAAATACATTTCCATACTTCTGATTTCGCATTCATGTTAAACTAGTGAGTGACCGCGACTGCCTCCACTAGCAATTCAAATTGGCATATCATACAGTAAGTATGTAGATAAAGGGTATTCACCCATCTAGACATAGAAACGTGGATAGGAAAGAGCCTAGTGAAGCCGATACTTTTTACAAACTTAATTTATTAACAAAAAACAAATATAAAAAAGACGTGTGGCACTCGGAGACTGCCGCGGTAAAGCTATTGCATAGCTGATAATGCACAGTACCGCCGATACAACCAATGCCACCTAAAGAGGCAAGCGTGATATTTCAAAAAGTCATTAAAAGTTCTGCTATTCATCGATAGATGGCAAAACTAAAAAGTATCACCGCTGTGCCGGTCGGAGTGGGGGGTGTTAGGTTATTTCCGTTACGGAATTTCTGGATTCGGTCTCCACGCTCAAGGTCCGCGATAGAAGCTATGCAATAGCTTAAAAATTTATTCATCAACGTGAAGTTAGTCGCCTATCTTTATTGGTCACGTCTTTTGGCGAAGACTTAGCTGACAACAGCTTAAAATATTTTCAATCCGTTTCAATAATGTTCTTATGAATGAGAAGAGTTATGTTTGTAAACCAAAGAATCGATACCATTAGAATAACATGTACCGAATTACATAGGTACATGTTATTCTAATAAAGAAGTTACCCCGATTGCGAGCCGATTAAGTAACAAGTATAACAACTTGTCATAATAAATCATCCCCTTCCATTTCGGTTCGCTAATGAAATGGAACATGCTGTTTCCATGAACGCAGAAATGCTGTTTATATTAACAATGTGGAAACAACGAGGAAAACTCCGCTTAGGCTGGTGATTCGATACCTGCCCCTTCCACTTGCAATATTGAATCACGATTAGATATTTATAAAGTTGTATCGGCTGGTCCGTGTATAGGCGCCTTTGGTTTCTTCTACTACCACGTCGGCAAACAAGCATACTTACCTTGGCTGCGGTATCATGCAAGGTGTTCTTCCCCAGTCGAACTGTTCTTTGAGTGAAGAAACGCTATGCTCTACCTCTTTCTCTCTTTACTACAGCGTCAAACCATAAAATCAACATACAAGCTTATTTATTCGTAGCATACAAGTATTAATTTGTTATATATGTCGCTTTACTAAATAGGTACTCTTGTAAAGTCTCTTAGATATACCTATATGTAGGTTATAGCTGCTTGTCACAGCTGTATCACAAATGTAGCCATTTTACTAACGGGTTCAACGATTTGCGAAATCGCACTGTTTTGGATAGCGACTAGACTTAGAAGCAGCCGCCGACCAAGATAATTCGTTACTGCCATTTCTAAAAAATGGTAATCAAAAAACGTCTTATTTCAATAACGGACATAAGACATTCATAGGTTTCAGAATTTTCTTAGTGTATGTAACTGAGAAAATACTGAAATTTCGTAATAATAGTATTCTTCCTATAATGATTAGTCTAGTTATATAAACGAAATAATTATATAACTAGACAAATAAGAAACTAAAAAAGTAATCTATATAACAAATTAAAACTACTAAAATCTAAAAAAGACTAAAAATATAAAAATGACGGGATATTTTCAAAACAATACAATCAACAATCTAGCTGCCACACGCTTGTACCTATTCAATTGCAAACGTCTAACAAATGAAAACAAAGCTATCAAAGTGACTAAACAATCTAGGTAGTAACATGCAAAGCTTCGAAGTTGATTGCAAGGAGTCGATGTTTGTTTAACAAGACAAATACTGAAGTAGATTAAAGCTTTGTTGTGAATAACTAGTAGCCGAATACCAACGTGTTTATTCTCTGTGCATTCAACTACTGAACTCAACATTATAATACATTTGTAGTACAAAGCTACTTTAATTGATTGTAGAAATACTTAACTAACATAAAATACTACTATTTATTGAGTTATTAGGTCCCTACCTACCTATATAGGTTAGTGATCGACGTAAGTCGTGTGCTCAAACCCTACAATGGACCATAATAATACACGTAGTATATTAATTACTCTATGATAATACTATAAAACAAGCGATTAATACACAAATTTTAAAATCACGACAGCAAAAAGTCTACATCAAGCTTGCCTAAAATAGCAAAACCTGAAATAAAATCAGATTTCAATTCAAAGCTAAAACACAACTTCCTATTTAAAAAGGCAGAAATCATTGTATTTACTCGCGCGAAAAAAAATGTTACGTTGGATTCACACCCACTGACTATGGAATGTCAGTAGTTGAAATAGGCTTTGCTAGACACGCCATAATCATCATATTTTAAAAACTGTCCAATTTATCCATATTTCTATAACATTATACCTACATAAACCAGAGGCCAATCGTACAAGATTTATAAACTATAGATTGTTATTTACCTAATTTAAAGATAATACCTCAATTACTCAACATTTTCAAAAACAGTCTACAATTGACGGAGATATCGATGAACACCTACGAGGACATAAAAAATATATTCTCGAACATAGAACCTCCTCCGTTTTTGAAGTCGATTAATAGTGATCATTCATGTGAATTCAGTATAGGTATATCAATGAGTATATACCTATTGGGAATGTTCAGGGTTGCAGATGTGAGTAGCGGGAGAGAATGATTTTTCAAAGTGGTTTCGCAGTTAATTTGCCATCTGAGCCGACATCCCATCACTATTACTTAAGGGCCACTACAACGAACGACGCACATTTTCTTTTTGGCATACAAAATGCTCCAAAACGTATTGGGGACTGTGGATCACTAACCAGTGGCACATGTTTCTTCGGTTCAATGCGCTATGAAATTGAAATGTCGGTGTTCAGGTTTTATTCTATGATTTTTTATTTTATTTTAAACGTAATTTTTGTAAGCATAGAAGTCACTTTTTAAGTTTTATTTACCTGTAAAACTATACAATGTGGAATTACCTGGTACTAATCAATAATATTAACTTTTAATATGGGAACTTCGGAAATTGCGAAAAAAAAACAACCTTTTCATATCTACATTTAGATGGAGCAAAGTTGATTTTTTGTATGAAAAGTTTATTATGACTCAAAAACAAAATGTCGATCGAGAACGTGCGGCGCTTAAGCTGGGCCTTAATGTTAATCCCGGATAGACAATGTAATAACGCTAAAGCCGTATACATACTTTTGAACATGGCGAACACGAACATTGATTACGAATGTTAGGATCGCATTTACCTACTTAAACAATTTGTTCGTAAATACAAATATGCAAACCATTCAACACATCTCGAAACTTTTTCAGTAAAGTAAGTATATAAGTAAACTTGAAAAATAATTTTGGCTCCCCGTAAATTTCCTTTGCCGGTATGCTGGTACTCGTATGTATGATAATATAAAATAAATAAAGAACAATTTGGAAAAACAATAAATGTAGGTGAGCATCTAACCGTTCGTTCCTTCATACTTGTATTTCAGGAAGAATTGAAACCTATTTCTTCACCAGTAGGTACGTAGACTATTTGAATTGAAGTACCTTTTTTTTGTTACTTAGATACCTTCCATAACGTAATCAATCATAATTAGATTTACAGTAATCCTTCGAAAGGCAATTTCAAACTTAGTAAGTATAATAAAATTTACAAGAATCCCAAACTCCTTAATTAAGAATTTTCCTTAGATAGGTATAAATATCTATTCTTTTTAAGTTCTGTAATAAATTCAGTTGTTAGGGACTCAAGAGGGACATTAATGCGCCATGAAATACCATTAATATTCAGTAATCCTTTTAACACTCGGATAATCAAATTTCAATTTGTTGATTAACTAATTGAGTTAGGCAGAATCTGTCAGGTATCTACATATTTGTATATTATCTCGCCTAAATTAAACGTTATTAAGGTCCACAGGTCATTGTTTAACGAATATTTCTTACGCATTTATTAATTACTTTAATTTCATACCTTGTGATTAGGGCATGAGGCATGGCGATAGATGTATAAAATATATTTACTAACTTCTGCCCCGCGGTTTCACCCGCGATCCCGAGGGATCAGTAAGTGTTCTACGTAGCTTTTAACACTTGCAACACAAGCTTCTCATGCACTCTTTTGTTATTTCACAATTACCAGCTATATCATCAATGATCACTGTGAGATTGTGGTCAAACACAGGCCTATACATAGTAAAAAAAAAAAAAAAAAAACGGTTGTTCGTAACGAACGTAAAGTTATTCAATCATCATCATCATCATCAGCCTATATTAGTCCACTGCTGGACATAGGCCTCTCCAATTGCACGCCACTGAGCACGATCCTCGGCTACTCTCGTCCAGCTCTTTCCAGCCGCCTTGCGAAGATCATCGCTCCACCTAGTCTGAGGGCGTCCTACACTACGTTTGCCGATTCGCGGTCTCCACTCAAGAACTCGTTTACCCCAGCGGTTGTCGGTTCTTCGGCTGATATGGCCGGCCCACTGCCACTTCAGTTTGCTAATCCGCTGAGCTATGTCGATGACTTTGGTCCTCTGTCGGATCACCTCATTTCTGATTCGATCCTTCAAAGAGACTCCGAGCATAGCCCTTTCCATAGCTCGCTGAGCGACTTTAAATCTGTGGACCAGCCCAAGCGTGAGTGTCCACGTTTCAGCACCGTATGTCATGACGGGTAGGACGCACTGGTTGAAGACTTTCGTCTTCAGACTTTGTGGAATTGGCGATGTGAAAACTCGACGTAGTTTTCCATATGCTGCCCAGCCCAGCCGTATTCTTCTATTGGCTTCTTTCTCGAAGTTGTTTTTACCCAACTGCAGTATTTGCCCGAGGTAAACATACTCCTTAACAACTTCGAGAATACTGCCCTGTACAGCGATTGGTTCCGGATTAACATGCTCATTGAACATGACCTTGGTCTTATCCAAGTTCATCCGGAGACCAATGCGTTTCGAGGAATCAGCTAGGCCGTTCAACATATGTTGCAAATCTTGCAGCGTTTCTGCTACGATGACGATGTCGTCTGCAAATCGCAAGTGTGAGAGGTACTTGCCGTTGATGTTAATACCGTGTCCATCCCACTCCAACGTCTTGAACATATATTCCATGGCATTTGTGAACAATTTGGGGGATATAACATCCCCTTGTCTCACACCACGATGCATGGGGATAGGTTCAGACTGCCGGTTTTGGACCTGGACGGACATGGTAGCGGCATTGTATAGACCTCTCAGCACTTGAATGTATCGCCAATCGACTTGGCATCGCTGCAAAGATTCCAGAACAGACCAGATTTCAATGGAGTCAAAGGCCTTTTCATAGTCCACAAACGCTAAGCACAGGGGCCGATTATACTCTTCGGTCTTCTGTATAATCTGCCGCACTGTGTGGATGTGGTCTATGGTCCCATATCCCGATCGAAACCCGGCCTGCTCCGGCGGCTGGAACTCGTCGAGTCTTCGCCCAAGACGATTCGTGATGACTCTTGAAAACAGCTTGTAGACGTGGCTTAGGAGAGAAATTGGTCGGTAGTTTTTCAGAAGAGTTTTGTCTCCTTTTTTGAAAAACAACACGACAACACTCCTACTCCACGTCTCTGGAGTTCTCCCATCAAAGAGGACAGTATTGAAGATTTTCTGGAGCTCCTTCATAACAGGTGTACCACCAGACTTCAAGAGCTCAGTAGTAATACCGTCCTCCCCAGGGGCTTTTCCATTTTTAAGCTGTTTAAGAGCCATCTCGATTTCGTCGAGGCTGACTTCTGGCAAGTCTTCGGTAAAGTGGCGCGTCAACGTGGCTCTGCAATCCTCATTTTCAGGATCAGGTTGTGATGCATGCGAAGCGTATAACTGGCTGTAGAAGTTTTCAATTTCCGAAATAACTTCTTGCCTGGAAGCAACGACAACTCCATCCGTGGTGGTCAACTTTGTCAGATGGCTTCTCCCAAGAGATTGGACAAACACTTTGGACCCCCGATTTTGCTCAATTGCTCGTTGTATAGATCGAGTGTTTGAGCATCGGAGGTCGTGTCGTACCAGTTTGCCAATTCTCTTGTTTAGAGTATGCCTGTCTGACGAAGTGACTGGTGGGTTTTCACGTCGGTCCTTCATAAGCTCGAGAGTTTCTTCCGAAAACTTCGACTTCCTGCCTGTACGCTGCATTTCACAAAATCTCACACCTTCCTCCCTGAGGATTTCAACCACATTTTCAAGGGCCTGGTCAATATCAACGCTGTTTGTGGTTTCCACGGCAGCAAATCGGTTCTCCAGATGTGACTGGAACGTTTCAGATCCCACTATGGTTTGGAGCAAGGTAGGTCGGAGCCTGGATTTCATCAAACGGACACGTTCAAGCTTAAAATTGATATTCAGAGAGCCTCGTACAAGTCGGTGATCGCTTCCGGTATTGAACCTGTTGATCACTGAGACGTCTCTAAATATACGCTTCTTGTCCGTTATGATGAAATCAATCTCATTTTTTGTCATAGTGTCGGGGCTCTGCCATGTCCACTTCCTTTGGAGCTTTTTCTTGAAGAATGAGTTCATCAAGAAAAGCCCCTCCTTTTCGAGGAAGTTGATAAGCATTCGCCCCCTATGATTCCTGCAACCATAACCATGGGATCCTACTACCGATTCGCCGCAGTTCTGTACTCCCACTTTGGCGTTGAAGTCCCCCATGACAACGTTGTAGTGGGCCTTGGTGGTGAAGTGTAGGGCTTTTGAAATATCTCCAAACATATCCTCCACTTCATCGTCCGAGTGTGACGAGGTCGGTGCGTAAACCTGCACAACCTTGAGGCTATACCTCTCGGTCAGCTTTATTATGAGATACGCAACCCTGCTCGACACACTCGAAACTTCTACAACGTTGTTACAGAGGGTTCTATTAACCAAGAACCCTACGCCACCCTGGGAAAGTTGGTCTCCCTCTCGGAAGTAAAGAAGGTGGCCTGATTCAAGGGTTACGGTATCCTCCCCCTCTCTTCGGACTTCACATAACCCAAGAATGTGCCACCTAATCTTTCCGAGCTCGATTTCGAGTTGCGCCAGGTGCTCGTCTAGCCGTAACGTGCGTCCATTGTACGTCGCCAAGGTCAGTTGTTTTTGGCAGCCATCCGTAACCCGGGGATTCTTCGCACCCCCTGCCCTACCGTCACCGTGACCGCTGCCGTGATCAGGAATAGCAGGGCGACCGGGAACTGGGGGCCGTGGTTGGTTTTGGCTCGCCATGGAGGGTTTGCTCATAATTGCCACGCTGAGCAGGCGGGTTGGCAATCGCAGTGCGTAGCTCCTTGTACCGGTGTCGCTGCTGCCCTACACCGGCCTTTTGTATTTCAGTAGCTACGCGTGTTGAGATGGATATCCCGCCATCTGTCGGTCGCCGTCGCCTCGTCCGTTATATAGCAGGATGACCACTTGCAGGTGAGGTCGGCTTGGAGCACTAGATGGTGTTGTGCTCCCAATCATCCCAAAGTTATTCAATAGTTATCTACAAATCCTTTGGTTAGACTTTTTTGAAAATGCTTCTTGCAGTGCTCGCTCGGTAAGCTCGGGGCGTGAATCGATTAGCTTGCTAATGAATATATTAGTGAATTCCCAACTAGATATTTTATTAAATCACAAAAAGCGAAATTAAAGCAGTTAAAAGCAGAGCCGCACTGCAGAGAAGGTTCGGAAATTCATTACAATTTAGTGGGTTCAGACAGAATCCGCCTGTTCCGTGTCACGAGACTGGTGCTGGTCAAAGAAAATGTCCTTTGACCTCTATCTTTATAGTAGACGTCATAAAATCTGGAACCATCGACAGGCATAATTGTATAGCAGCTTTAGCACTGCGGTTTCACCCGCATTCAAGTTTATGTTGGCTTATAATAAAACCTTGGCTTGCCTTAATAACCTATTTCCGTATTCTTTTACATACTATAAAAAGAAACGTGTCACTGTCTGTTCGTTAGTGTGCTTCAAACTCGAGAACCACAACATAGATGTTGATGGGGCAGTTAGGTACTTACCTATGGGGTTATCTACTAGAGGAAGGTAGTAAGGTCAGCAAAGCCGACAAGCAAGCATATCGCCCATCTGTAGATGTTACTGTAGGTACCCTAATACTTAACACCTAGTTTTCACGGCTAAACTTTTAAACCGTTTTTATGGAAATTGACAAAAGAGTAGCTTGGATCCGTTGAATAGAAGTAAAATAGATACTCCATCACAACAATAAAATATTATACGGCTTTCTAATCAATAACTAATTTATTAAATGTATTATAATATCTACTAACATTATAAATGCGTAAGTTTGTGAGGATGTATGGATGTTTCCCAGGAAAAAATAAGATCCCTCGGGAACGCGGGTGAAACTGCGGGAAGCAAGGTAGTATTTGAATAAAACAGTACGCCTGTAGATTCATTCATAGCAACAAACTAAATAAACACGTTCGCTAATCTCACATACTTACATATGGTAGTACTATATTATAATCTCTGGGAGTTGTAACAACCTACAGGGTCATGATTATTTACATATTCATTCATGACAGAACTCAGATCTTTTATAATAATAGGTACCTACCTACCATAGTCATGTCATACCAAATAAATACTGACACTGTCCTGTGAACCTGATTTTAAACTGTAGTTTCATTCTATAATCGGTTTATACCACTCCACTTTATCTATTTAAGTTGTTGATGTTACTGTTATTAATTAGTCAAGTTGATGTCGGTCACAAGTACTTAGCAGATAAAATCACTTACAATTAATTAGTAGGTACCTATACATCAACAAACCTCGTCATGTTGTGGTTATATTCGCATTGTCTGCGGCAGTTTTGTTTTCTATTTCCTTACTTTTGAGCAAAGCAGATGTTGCCATAGAATCAAGGAAAACTTACGCTTGTCTTTCAAATCTTTAGTAATTTCACCAAAATTTGAATATTCTGTTTGTTGCTAAATCTAATGTTTTTGTTGGCTATTTCAACCTCACAGCTATACCCAAAGATCGGGTGACGGGAGTACCTAAAGAAAGGACAAAGATACCCACCCAGGCGCGGATCCAGAATTTAGGATTAGGGGCAATATTAGCTAAAGAGCTGAAAAATGAAAAAGCAGGTGAAATGTCACCAGCTTAATCTTCCAGCCTGGATCTCGCCAGATAGCTAATAAATACTTACTTTAAGAATGGTTCTAAAATTCAGCTTAGCATGACTTGGAAAAAATTCTGAGCCTGATTTATAAGGTAGGATGTCCAGTTTCTGTGGCAGAAATCATCAAAAACTTTAAAGAGTGAATAAAATCTATTGATATCGCGAAGGGTCTTTGTGCTCTACCGGGTCAGCTGCGTACAAAAACATTCGCATTTGTGTAAACAAGCACAAAAATACGCGATTATATTCGTAATCGTACCTATATAGCACGTTTTATCCAGATAAAACGGGCCGGTCGGCCGATGAAAGGATGAGAGAAATGGCCGAACCACGTACCTAACATGACCATTATCGCTCACATGACCAATCATTGAGGTTCGTACCTACTGTTTGATATCAGAAGTATTTTATACTCATGACGTCATTAATAGATTGGTGGACTAGATTTTGTTTGCTTTCCCTTTCCAAGGGTCAACGAACAATGAATTTATTTAAACGTTATGTTTACGGTAAATTAAAGATAAGACATATACCTACCTACCTACAGCCACGAATCTAAAATAAGTTTTGTAACTTATTGGTATTTTAAAATCTTGTGAAATTTGTCATCTGTCTTATACCAATAGGTAACTCCACAACAACAGAGGAAACAAATCAATGTACTTAGGTACAGAATAAATTATGGTAGGTATCTAGGTATATGATAGGTACATATAAGAAATTAAAATAAACAGGAAAACTAAATACTAAGTATAGTATGATGCATACGCAAAAATAAATATAATTAAAACGTAACTTATTGTTTCGGTAGCTGCCATAAGTGTCACCCGAAGGTTGCCAACCAATATCCCCAAATTCACACATTTACCATAGATAAACAAATAAGTAATACGAGTGTTAGTTTATTATTAACAGGAGGAGTCAGAAACACAATAGGTACCTATCATACCTAAATTGCAGTAAACCACCTAGCTGGTCTCCTAGAACCTTAAAGTTGTAACGGTACCTGGTGATACTCTCCCCGCTCAAAATATCACGCACGCCCGCTTAGTCGCAGATTGGAATATATTCCAATCAAACTAAGTACCTAATAGGTATACCTATATAAGTATACTATATATGTATATTTGTACAAAAATACGTAAGTACTAAGTTTGATTGCTAAGGTATACGTATACTATACCCTTCGCCCTGGCCAAGTGTCTCGTATTCAATATTCCTACCAGCTATATTTTCATTATTTATTGATAATAGTCAGTCTCCAAAGTAAAATTATAATTCGTAGGCATATACTTGATAGTTAAGCAATGTCTATGTTGTTTAATCGAATTGATGCAGAAGTAATAGAAGCAGCTTGTCCCCGATCCCCAACTAATTATTTCCGACGGGCGCAAAACAAATATTTGCTAATTGCTGTAAAGCGTTCGACCATTATCCCTGCTTGTTCTGTTTTATTAATAGGTGTAGATATAACTCTAACCTTCGACACGCCCGGTCAGGCACTGTCTCGACGTATCGTTTGGTCCGATGCAATTACACGGCGTACGAGCACACGAGTATTGCCGAGTATTACTAGCCGCAACCCCCACTGTTCAGTCAGTCGTCGCGCCACATTCGTTCGAGCTGCGCGTCCATTAATATCCACTCCAGTGTGAGAAAGGAAATAAACAAGTGAAAAATGACTCCTTCGCGTGCGATGTTCGTCGCGCTGCTGTGCTCAATCGCCACCACTGTGGTAGTGGTAGCTGACCAACCGCATATGCTCTCTGACGAGTTTATCAACCTTATCAACACACAACAAAACGTATGGAAAGCTGGCCGGAATTTCCCCTCCAATACTCCATTCGCACATATTAAGATGCTCATGGGAGTTCAAAAAGATGAAAACTTGAAGAAACTACCGACCAAAATGCACGAAGCAGATTTAATAGCGGACCTCCCAGAAAACTTTGACCCGAGAGATAAATGGCCTAACTGTCCTACGTTAAATGAAATCAGAGACCAAGGATCATGCGGCAGCTGCTGGGCTTTTGGAGCCGTTGAAGCTATGACAGACAGAGTTTGCACATACTCAAACGGAACTAAGCATTTTCACTTCTCTGCAGAGGATCTCTTGAGCTGTTGTCCTATCTGCGGTCTCGGGTGCAACGGTGGCATGCCTTCTCTGGCCTGGGAGTACTGGAAGCACATGGGTCTCGTGTCAGGCGGTAATTATAATTCTAGCCAGGGTTGTATGCCGTACGAGGTTCCTCCCTGTGAACATCACGTGCCTGGCAACAGGCTGCCCTGTAACGGCGACACCAAAACTCCGAAATGCCAGAAAACATGTGAGAACAGTTACAACGTGCCCTATAAAAAAGACAAAAAATATGGCAAGCATGTGTACACAGTTAGCGGAGGTGAAGATCATATTAAAGCTGAATTGTTCAAAAACGGTCCCGTTGAAGGCGCATTCACCGTATATGCCGATTTGCTTACTTACAAGAGCGGTGTATACAAACATACAACAGGCGATGCTCTCGGCGGGCACGCTATTAAGATTTTGGGTTGGGGCGTAGAAAATGGTAGTAAATATTGGCTCATTGCAAACTCTTGGAACAGTGACTGGGGTGACAACGGCTTCTTTAAAATCCTTCGTGGCGAAGATCACTGCGGTATAGAGAGCTCCATTGTCGCTGGGGAGCCTATCTTAGTAGATATGTAATTATGGTATTTTATCTAGGATATCATGTAAATAAATCAATGTTATATTTTGTTATGTTAAAGTATCTACTCATCCGAGATTGTTCATTGGCATGTTAATAAGATATGGTCAATTATAGCCCAACAGTTAGCTACAATATACCTAGAACATAATAATAAGATATAATTTTATTTTGATACATTGTTACATAATAATTTTCTTGCTAAAATAGCTATCCAATTTGTACATCAGGGTGTAATATTATGATTTAATATAAAACTATTTAAACTGAAAAATCTTTTCTTTTATTTTTAACCGTCTTCATTTAATATTGTTGAAATTGTGGGACATGCAAAACACGAATGAATCATTAAAATTCCCTCTTTATTTACTGGAAAAAAGTAAATTATTTAAATGAAGCTAAAAAATTTGATTAAAAAAACCTTAGTTGAACAGTGTCCTAATTATAATAATATACCTACCAACTATCTTGTGCCCTACTGGTCCTGCAGTTTCTCCCATATGTAGGAGTATCGAAAAGGAGAGGAAAATCATATAACTAGGTATGAACGTCATTTACATTAGGGTTCCTTGTTGATAGGTATTATGTCAGATAGTCAGGCTCTACATAGCACAATTTCTATTTTTGTGAGTTAATTAACACCTATTGTAAAGGCTGCGTTTGCCTCTGTTTCCCATTACTACATCCTAACCTATGGGAAATAGAGTGGTTAAAGGGTTTACAAGCTCAACATGAGCTGAATTGAAAGCATGCTACGTAATTAATATCTAGAAAGTACGTACCTACCTACTATTATCGTGTAAAATTTACGCTGTAAATTACTATCAGAAATGATTTAACTTTAAAATAGTATCTTTTGTTTTAAGTATTAGGTAATGTAACATACATAAGCTTGAAACACTATCTTACAAAAAATTATGGGAATGCAGCCTTTAAAAAAAACTATTTAATGGATACCTACATGCCTAGATTACCTAATCGGGTCATAAACATCGAAATGCTGTTTTTATAGTATTATTTACATCCACGCATCATCACGCCATATTGTTGTTATCAAAAGTATGCATTACTACCCACAACACATGTTATGTGTTTCAAATTGTTTCGATAAATAAATACATTACGTTGTTTTAATTATGATAAATCAATAAGTATCTGATTACTGGAGCAGGAAAACACTTACATGCGATTTTAGAATATAGGTATCAATATAGGTAACTTACTTCGTTATTCAAGTTTTTAGGCCTATGGATATGGTGGCAAGAATGTAGCATAAAATACCGGTTTCAGACTAAGTAAGTAGCTCTTTTGAGGACTGATGATAACTAAGAAAAAAAACAAACCTTTTTTTATTTTTTATGCAAAATAAAGTCATTTCGTTATTTGTGAAAGAAGTTAAAGGTAACAAACTCACTTTTAATTTATATTAGTTTAGTTAGATAATTAGCAATCTTTAAGCAAATAATGTAGGGTAACAAATATTTTTGGTAACGCGTCAATTTAGGTAGGCCACTCTATACGATAGAAACTCTTATTTTCATAGGTTTATGAAGGTAAAAATGGATTACCATTTGGATAGTTTAATTTATAAAATAATACATATCCTATAGACAATCTTATAAAAATAATACATTTATTTAACTATATACCTACCTATATTAATAAAAAGTATCTAAGTACCTACAGAAGAAAGAGTTCTAGGTACTTGTCAGCGATCGTGGGTCAAACGATAACCAAGCTACGTCATAATAAAGTCTTGTTTTAATTAAGTTACATAAACTCTCATTATTTAATCTAATGGTAACCTACTTAGGTAGATATCTACCTAAAATGTTAATACAAATAACGTTAGGTACATACCCTGTACGCCAGTGAATAACTTTTAGGTTGTTTTTTTTGGTCCGAAGGTTGCCAAGAAAGCAGACGGTCCACCTGATGGTAAGTGGTTACCGTCGCCTATCGCCATTTGCAATACCAGAGGTAATTGCCAATGTGTTGCCGACCTGTTACAATACCGAGAAGACAACTAACTGTCTCTCAAGTGCAATTGCCGGAACACACCGGTAGGTGCTTGGCGACAGATTTTCAACATGAACACGGTGGTAGCAAGCCAGACGAGTACTACAAAGTACCCTACCACCGTGCTATGGTTTTCTAACTATGTTTTCCTTCACCGAAAGCTAAAGCTCATAGTAGGATTCGAACCCACGACCTTTGTCGCGGCATCCGATGTCACTACCACTGAGCTATCATCGCCTTAACTCGAGACGACTGGAGTACCTAATATCAGTACCATTTCTCGCGTATGCTTTTACGATATATCTCGAACAGATAGAAATTGACTCTCCGGCGCCTATCATAGAATACCTACCTAATAGACAAACTACTACCTACATAGAACAAATTTCGAGATAAGTGACACCGTACCGAAAACTGAAACCATGGATTCCAATCTGTACACCATTTTGGTCCCCTCAGCCTTATTTTTATTTTAATCTTGTACCTAAAATTATTGATAAACTAGTTTTCTTCCCCGCGATCCCCTATTTTATCCCTTTAGGGGTAGAGTTTTCAGAAATCCTTTCTTAATACTTAGCACAGTCTTACTAGTATACAGTCGGCAAACGCTCAAAAGCCCCGCCGATGCTCTGCGCAAGTATATTCGTTACCGAACTGTAGGGAATAGTTAAACTGTGGTCCTAGTAGGCTAGGCTACGTCATATGCCAAATTACAGACCAAATGGTTTGGGTCACGCACAATAGCGACCTCCTTATAAAAAGTTATCTGTAGTAAAGTAGGTATATTTATATTATACTAAACTAATAATAAGAGTATAAAGGCATACATAATGTCTGCTGCCACTTTCAATCGAACTATTGTAGAAACCGGGTGTCCAATTGTATTGATATTGAGCACAATGAAAACGAATTGATATAAGGTAGATAACGCCACCTTTGTCCATAATTTCCTACAGCAAACACGGTTGTTTTTTTTTTATTTAGACAAGTATAGGTACCCTACCTTATAGTCGAATATACGGTAAGGTTATATTCTGCACCTAGCTATAAAAAAAAACCGTACCTACCTACCTAGTTAACAAGTTAAAATTACGAGTTACCAAACATCGGCTCATAAGGAATACATTAGTAGGTATCTATAAAATATAAAAGAACAGATTATTCGAAAAAATAACAAAAACGTCATAAAAATAAACTTTACATAAACCGTGCTTAAAATTAAGCAGGGCCAGCGACAGCTGAACCGCGGAAGCTGGCTGAGTAGCCTATTTGAACAGTACTCATGTATTCGTTACACGATTAAAACGACTTAACTCGACCGACGACGCCACTTAAAATGCCTAGACCGCGCTTAGCATTAAATTTTTTACTGAAATGCGAAAACGAATACTTTTAATGTCAAAGTTGAATCGAGTTTCTCCACAGTTGTAACTTTTATAAAACCTTTGATGGCAATCCCATCCTACTAATACATATTATAAATGCTAAAGTTTATGTGTGTGTATGTTTGTTACCACTCAGCTCCGTAATGAATCTCAAACTAAATAGTACAAAACAAAGTCGCATTATCTCTTAATGCACAAACAGACAGAAATAGTTATTTATTTCTTCTCTTTTTTTACAAAGGTATTTCCTGAACTAGTTCACCATTTATAAAAAATCTTCGGGAAGGTTTGTCTAAGCAATTGTCAAATTAGGCTCTAAGTTAAGGATTCTTTTGTGAAGAACCAGGAATAAACTTAACAATGATGAGAAAATAACAGAGTCAAATAGAACAATCCCCGACCCGTAAGCAGCACCTGTTCGCATAGGTAGGTATGACGCATTTGGCAATTACACACTATTCGCCAACGCAAACAAAGGACTACGCGATCGTGATTCAGGACTAACTAGCTTGTTGCAAATAAAAAACTAAAGGAATACGAATTGAAGCCCAAAATATGTCATTACAATGACCATAAACAAGTTTATAACCAGAAGTAAAAAAATGGCAAGCCGGAACTAACCATGCAGTATTGTATATAATGATTTTAAATCTATACTAATAATAAAGCTGAAGAGTTTGTTTGTTTGTTTGTTTGTTTGTTTGTTTGTTTGAACGCGCTAATCTCTGGATCTGCCAGTGGGATATGGAAAAACCTTTTTGCAATTGAAAGCCCATTTATTAAGGAAGGTTATAGGCTATAGAACATCACGCTACGACCCTCAGGAGCTGAGCAATGATAAAAAGAACGTTAAGCGGGAGCATGTATAGCATGGGTGAGCGATGCGACGCGGTTGTCAATGGATGACAGCGGTCGCCTAGGTAACGGTTTTTTGTTATTTTTAACTGTCATCAAGACGAGGTTATCAATTCGTCGGAATCTTTTTTTATGTATGTTCCTCGATTACTCGAAGATGCCTGACCCGATTTGGAAACTATACATACAGGTGGTCACATGGTCATCAAGTCAGGGTCTGATGATGGGATCTTGAAGAAATCGAGGGAACTCTTCAAATTTTATAGGCAATAACAATTTTTTTCATATATTTTCTAAAACTATTCAGATATTTGCGTCTGGTAGTCGTCACATGTTGCTGAGCTGATGATGGAAGGTACAACTCCTTACCGGGTAGGAGTTAGGGGATAAATCTTTAAATATTATAGGAACGATGATGGAAAGTACAACGCTAATATGCTTATCCTAGGTCAGTGACCTTGAGAGTCATTGATTACACATAAGAAACTAAAAAATGAAAAATAAAATACTTTTAACAAAAAAAAAACACAAAGGCACTAATAAGTATAAAATAACTATGTAAGAACTCTAATCTGATAGTTTTGAAGTCAACGAAATTAGCCATTGCTGCTGCATCATCAGATATTTATTGCTGCTACATTATTGACAGGTAGAAGGACGGCTCATTTCACTTCTAAACAGACCCTTACGGTATTTCTTGAAAAAGACAGCGTACGCTCTATACGTAAAAATGGACCATTGGGCAAGGTTTTACAAGATGCAAACCTAATAATATGGGATGAGTGCACATGACTCATAGAGCTCATCTAGAGGCTTTAGATAGAACTCTCAAAATTAGCACAAATAGCCATGGGTGGTCACTTTGATGTTTTCTGGTGATTTCAGATAAACGTTGCCTGTTTGGGAAACTAGAGCAGATATTATTAAATCTTGCTTAAAATCTTCCTCATTATGGAAGTCTGTTGAATTAGTGAAACTGTATACCAAAATGAGGAGTCACTTGGGTAGAGGAAGCACAGATTTCCCAATAAAGCTCCATTTAATCGGGGATGGGAAAGTACCTGAATCAGATAAAAAAATAGCTATTGACAAAGACCTTGGTAAAATCGTGACCAACACTGAAGACCTGATCTGTAGAGTATATCCGGATATAGCCAATATCGACCAAAAAAAACATTAATGGATGTGTGAGAGGGCAATTTAATTTAATTAACTGCCAGAAATATAAGCGTTGACGCCATCAACGACAAAATAATGGCTAAACTACCAGCCGACAGCGTAGTTTTCGAATCGGACCAGTAACTCCGGAGATTCGCGCGTTCAAACAAACAAACAAACTTTTCAGCTTTATTATTTAATGCTAAATAGCTTTCCACCCGCGATGCCACCCGCGATCAGTCAGTCAATTAACCAACTTCAAGCGTAGGTTATCAATTCGTTGAAATCTTTTTTTTTGTATGTTCCCCGAATACTCGAACGCCTGGACCGATTAGGAAAATTATTTTTTGTTTGAAAGGATATACTTCACAAGTAGTCCCATGGTCACCAAGTCAGGATCCTAGACAAATCGAGGGAACTCTTCAAATTTTATAGGCACTTACAATGTTTTTCATAAACTTCTCAGCTTTAATATAGAATGCTAAATAGCTTTCCACCCGCGATATCACACGCGATATCACCCGCGATCAGTCAGTCAGTCAGTCAGTCAATTAACCAACTTCAAGCGGAGGTTATCAATTCGTCGGAATCATTTTTTTTGTATGTTCCCCGAATACTCGAACGCCTGGACCGATTTGGAAAAATATTTTTCGTTTGAAAGTATACTTCACAAGTAGACCCATAGTCACCAAGTCAGGATCTGATGATAGGATCCTGGACAAATCGAGGGAACTCTTTAAATTTTATAGGCACTTACAATGTTTTTCATCATACTTTCTAAAGCTATTCAGATATTTGCGTCTGGTAGTCATCATGTTATGTTGCTGAGCTGATGATGGACGGTACAAATCCTTAATGGTTAGGAGTTAGGGGATAATTCTTTAAATGTTATAGGAACGATGATGGAAACTACAACACTAATATGCTTATCCTAGGTCAGTGACCTTGAGAGTCATTGATTACACATAAGAAATTCAAAATTGAAAAATAAAAAACTAAAAAGCAGAAAATAACTATTAGTAACTCTAATATGATAGTTTTGAAGTAAGCGAAATAAATCTGCGGTTCCATGATATCGGTTCTAATTTTTATTAAAAGTTTTATATATTTAGATTGGCTATTGGACGCCGATCAGTGTTATTATCACCATCGGCATCAGCGTAGGCATCAAAGTGACCATAAGAAAGATCTTGGGAAAAACGTAACCTTTTGATGGGTTGGTCTTCTGTACCAAATTTGGCATACTGGTTTCCATTTCGATATACTTCAAATACAAATGGGTATATTTGACCGGCTGCAACTAACTCGCAGAAATGTAGAATGTATATCTAATTTATACTTTTCTTTTGTCCCATGATTGTTGCCAAGATTGTCATGAGACATAACAGCAAATTCATCCCAATTGTTCGTTATATGCATTGCATTGCACCAAGCTTTTATGTGAGTTCAAAAGCAGTATTGATATCAACTTCGATGCAAATCACCACCAAAATAACTTTCTACAAATCTAAATCTAAATTTGAAGTAGATTGGACCAAGGAATCACGTTGTTCCATACAAACTTTGTCCCAGTTTTTCAACCCCTAAGGATTTCGGAAGATCCTTTCTTATAGGATGCCTACTTCATACGAAGAACACACCCTCTAAGTTTCAGGTCTCTACGATCAGCGGTTTAGGCTATGCGTTGATCCGTCAGACAGTCATTCAGGACAATGCATGTTAAATAGATATTAGACCACCAAATTTATGTAATGGTACCAGACTTCAAGTAAAATTTCCGTCATAGTAGCGATTGGTTTTGACTGGGCCAGCAGTTGGGCAAACAGTACTGATACCTCGCATTCCGATGATACCCACAATATAGATTTAAACGAATAGGTACAATTTCCTGTGAAATTACCTACCTATCGTCTGAAGTCAATATAAATAAAGCACAAGGACAAACTTTTAAGCATGTTGGAATATATTTAAGTGAAAACTGTTTTTCCCATGGACAATTATTATGTTGCCTTATCTAGATCAGGTTGCATAGGCTACTTTTTATTTGGAAACGCGGGTGGAACCGCGGGGGACAGCTAGTAATAGTATAAGCCATTTCTTTTACGCGGCATTATTTATTTTTTCACCAAACTGTAAAGGCTTAGGGATTTTGTTAAAGAAGCATGTAGGTCCTAGAAATTAACCTTCCACCTTTGGGGATCTATAAAAATAAATCACAAGATTACAAATAACTTTTTTCTAGAAAAGGCTGATATTTTGATGAACAATGAATATTACGATCAGTGCCTGAGGGCCTACTCCGAAAAACGATACACGATAGTCCGATCATCGTTGTCAAATTATTAAGAATTGCAGCAAACCGACAAGATGTAAATTGTGACCAATTCTATTGGTTAATAATTTGACACCGATGATCGGACTATCGTGTATCGATTTTCGGAGTAGGCCCTCTGTATGCCAATTTCTCTCAAGTTCTAATAGCGCCTCTAGTGGATTATCTATGGAACCATATAATCCATAAGATTTCCACTAGACAAATTAGTTGTAAGGAGAATACGCTAGAGGCCCCAAATCGGTTTACCCCTTCATTCGAGGTCTTTAGTCATACGAGGACGGACGAAGGAACATTAGGTCCTTAGAATCGACGGTGGGCTCCGTACAATTGTTTGAGCATACGCCAGCAAATGCGATCAAAAAGTATCGTTCTGACGAAATTTCACCGTGAAACCTTATATTATATGATACCTACATGCGTCCTTTTATAAGACTGTATAACCTGTCCATATCAGACACAGCACCAAGTGTTGTGTAGTGTGTTGTGTACTACGAGCGATTGTAACTATGAAACTTGCGCACCTCTTACCTAAATAAAATGGAAGCAGTTTCATATAAAATTTCTTCTTTACCAAGTTTCAGGGGTCTAGTTTGTCCTTTTTAAGAATTTATTGACGTTTAGGTATGTTGGAGAAAAATTAACCTAAATTTTTAACAGTAACACACATTTGTCACACCTTTGGATAATCGTATGATGATACAAGTGAACCTATTTTTGAAACAATTAGGTTTATTTTACTTAAACATTTTTAAATGTTTTTTTCATAATGAGTTAGTATAGAATAGGAAAAGTTAAGTTCGCAGTCATAGAGCACGAACAATACATAGATACACGAACAATAACGAGTGCTTTCGCTGAAATGTGCTTTCATACATATCGAACGCTTTCGTTCGTCACCGTATGTACCTACGTTAATATAATGGTTAATTTATACACACCATAATACTAATAGTAAAATATCTAAACAACCGATGTGCGCTAGTTTAAGATAAATACTTTGTTTTTTTTTCTACTATTTTTTTTATATACTGGATTCGATCACATTCGGACTTTGTTGTTTTTCTAACACAAGATAATTTATTGAAAGAATAATAGTTTTTTTTAAATAACAATTTATTGTAACTAAAAATTAATATTGTATCTTTGCCACAGAAGTGTAAAGCTTATATTATTATTACATATGATATAGGATACATTGTTAGATTTCAAAATCATTAATAAATACGTTACTAAAATTCAAGTCCTGAATCAATATTTTCACTTCTGCGGCAAGATCGAATGTAGATAATACTTAATAAATATATAATAAATCGTATAAGTAGTGCTAATCTGATTAAACCTAATATATCACAAAACATGACTGATCACATCTAAATCCCCATTTTGATAGTCGAGTTCGTAGCACTAATCTATTCATTATTTTAAACATGACGATATAGTTAAATAAATTATTCAATGACACAGGAACATATTACACTACCTTAAAATATGAGTAGGTACCCTAAATTACAGGTATTATTTATAAGTTAATGCATAATATGAATTAAAAGTAGTCTTACAGCAAAGTAAAAAAATATAAGTTTTAAATATAATATTAAACTATATTTCAACATTTTCAAGTAGGTAGTGTGAATTTGCTTAAAACTAACAAATCGTTATTTAAATTAAAGTTATGATATACCTAGATCTTTTTATTTTAAGATAGTGTAATATGACAAAATATAACAATAAATTCACAAACAACAATCCAAGAATATCTTAGTCTATTGAGAAAACCATTCATAATTTATAGTACCTATATAATTTTACTTTAATTTATACAATGTCAAATATTTTTGGTACAAATATTAAAAATACATTTATGATATACGAAAGGACGAGACAAACAGAAAATACCTTATATGCTTCATACTTACACACTTTATTAGGAAAGACTTTTAGGAAAGTGAAGGCAGGTTGTTGCTTATCTTTTCCTAGTATTGTGCTGTCTCATTCAATTTAAGATAAAGTATTATTGTATCTTCGCGATATGTGAGACGCGCTTTATTCAAATTGTAAACAACGATCAACGCTCAATAATCTATACAAATGTTTTTAAAAGATTTTATGAAATATACAACTTTTGAGCACTAAATGCCAGCACTACATGAAATGGTTCTATAATATTGCCCATAGCAATAAACAAAATAGAGCAACTGTGAAGCAAAATCCTGTTTGGGGAATTTAGATTATTATTACTAACTATAATTATTAAGTCTGTGATTCATAGTGATTTCTATTTTAAAATATTTTATATGCAAGTATGTAAATTATTTTCATAACTATAATTCTAACCCACATTTTACTAAAACTACTGCTACTCTAAATGTTACGAATCATTAATTATCTAATACGAAATCAATAAATGTAATAGAACTGGAATGAGCGTCAGGCTAAAACTATTCATAATATAAAACATTAAGTTTTCAAATTGTATGCATCCAAATTAATATTTATTATTTTACATCTATTTTTACCAACAGGAAACATCCAAACTCAGTTTCAGTGCAGTGATAGGAAATCGACAAATTAATTTGCATGCACACGAAGGTATTTTTTTTTTATCGATTATGATATTAATGGACGACGCGCAACGTATTAAATTTGAACATTAAAATATAAATTCAAAAAAGAAAAACGAACATTCTAGGTCCATTTTAAACTCTTAGTAGCCACAAACGTTAGGAATAGCGATACATATATAAAGCATAGCAATTCCGACTAAATTCCCGTATTCGCAAAAATACTTACAAATCTTTAATACTGGAACTGGACGTTTTTACATACACAGAAACTAAATAGATTACAATGTTACCTGTGGCTATAGTAACTCAATGTGTTTCTCTATTTACGTCATCGAATCGTATCTGGTATTTGTTGTAAGGGCTTCAGTGTCGTCGTGATGTCTGAAGTTAAATGCGTTTCGGAAACTGTCTCTTAGTCGCTCCGTAAATGTCTTGTAGTCTAAATGGGCTTGGGCGAATTCAAAATCAGCCACTTCTACTGTATGCCTGTAAATAAATTATAAAAACGTAAACAAAATAATATGTAGGACCAAGAAAGTCTAAAATAAATAAATGGTAGACGTGACTGACTGATTTATCAACGCATAACTCAAACCACTAGACGGATCTGACTGAAATTTAGCATATAGATAGTTATTTAGCCTAATGATTGAATGAATCAATTGTTTGCAGATAGTGTTGGGTACAATCATAATACGAAGCGGTCAGTAGCGTTATTTACATCATAACGTTCGTGGTAATATTTTATCATGTAAATAATATTATATGAATAACGATTTATGTGTTTATTTATGGAAGCTTTTGTTGTTTATGACAATGTTACGTCAGTCAGATGACTGCACTTTAGCTTGAACCATTTCAATGATAAAGAATAAGTTACGGATAAGGCTACTTCGATATTTTCATGTTTTTAACTGAACAATTATAGAAACTTTAAGCCTGTTATGTTGTACTTAGGAAGTGTTACAAATAATTTGTTCACTCTAGAGTAGATACTACATGCGTACGATTCTCATAAGTTCTTTACAGATAAGAGCTTAATACAGAAGAACACACACATATCAGCTCGACATTGGATCGGCAACGTCGGCAACTCGTCAGTTCATTGGCTCGCCGTCAACGAGCCATTATCATTTTTATGTTAGTGACTCATATAATGTTTTTCCTTAACATACATATGTATAATAAACTTCATGGTACAGTACAATTTATAAATACGTACTAAAAGAAGTTACTCTTGTATTAAATACATTAAAATAGTATACCATAAATATGTAGTTTAATTAATTTGGCACTCAATTGATACTATAACAAAGCTATTGTTCCATTCAATAAAAGAGGACATAATATAGTAAATAAACGTTATATAATGGTTCATACTGACGCTCAAAGTCGCCGAGAGGGGCGTAGTATAGAGTTCCTGTACACAGATTAAAATATATGACTTCTAACCTGGTTCTATGCTGGTAATACGCAATACCAAACACTACTAAGATGACGGCCACCAAGCTGAAGAATACTGGCACCACAATTATTGACAACTGTGTTTGGACAGGTGCTGAAAAATAAAATATTTAATACGTTAGAAACCTGTAAAAAACTGACAAGTCGATTTAGCTTCACTGTGCTGCACAGGGAAAACAGGGAAGTTAAAACATTGTTTTAATGTAACATATTGTCAAAAAAATAAATATATAGAATTAATTTACTTTATTTATTAAATCATTACACGATAGATGTGGTAAAAGGTGCGTTTGACACAAGGTATTTATAATTTTGCTAAAACTTGCTTCCGCCCTGCGGTCTCAGCCGTAATATGTGGCCTATGTCACTTTCCATGCCATAGGTTTTGTAAAGAGAAAAAATCAGCCAAGTGCGTGTTCGACTAGCACTACGAAGGGATCCTATTGTGTATTTTTTTTTTGTTATCATTTTCAAGCCAATAATTTTCAGGGAAAAATTATAAACCTTTAGTGACAACCCTGAGTATAAAGTGAAATCGATCGTAACTTTTGAGTCCCAAGGTATAGGTATATATCTTGGTGATTTTTCTAGGATTACACAATGAACAAGCTTTGAAGAATATTACTTGTAAGGGAGGAAAAAAATATAATCAAAAAACCATCAAATCAGTAATTAGTCTAAATTTATTCACTTTTAAAGCCTGAAAATGTATATAGCCTTATTTTCTAGAAAACTATCAGCCTCAGAAAGGTGGTAGTTTTACTCTTGCATTTAAAATGATGAAATCTATCCAATATTTGAATAAAAAGGGCATGTCCCATTTTTGGGTCTTATAAAACACATTAATTATTTGTTGCGGCAACAGTAAAGTAAGTCACAAATTTGAACTGTCTATCTATTAAGGTTTATGAGTATAGCCCGCTGACAAACGGATGGACTGACAACGGACTCTTGGTAATAGGATTTCGGACCCTTTGGGTAAGGAACCCTAAAAATTAATAAACAAAATATTGATCTACTAGGGCGTCGACAAGTGTCACAGCTTTAATAGATTTCCCTTGAGCGTCGACTGCCGTGTGACAGCATTTTAGACGACGCTGTCAAACATTTTGTTTCTGTGAATTTGTTTGAAACTTTCCGGTGAAAAACAAAGCTAGTCTTATTAGTGGCCTCCGTCTTTATAATTTAGGAACGACAACTAACGGAAATCCGCGATCAGCGTGCCGACGCGGCGACGCCCTAGTGGAGTAGTAGAGCTCACCCTTATAAATATTGATTGTGGCCTTGTCTACTATCTTATCAATATCATTTTCGATCACAACCACCACTGTGTGCTGATCACTATCAGAAAAATAGTGTACCAACGGAAACATTTTCAATGTTGTTGTAGTTTTGGAAGTACAAGTTTCGTTGCCAGTTATATTGTATTCGCCAAGTCTATACTGAATGCAGTAGTTAAATGGTGGTGATCCCGTGTATTTGACCAGCAAGTTTAGCAGGTCTCCATGCTGAAGCCAGTTCAATCCCGTAATATTAACAGTGGATATTGGCTCTGAAAAATACAATTTTATGATAAAGGAACAACAAAAAAGGGCTGTAGTTGAGCGAAGTCTTACTAATAAATTACAGATGTTTTTACCTCTTACACTTAGCTTCTCTTCGTAGTGGCCGACAGTGAAATTCTTGCCAGTAGGAAGAGTATAATTGCAAATGTTATCCTGGAGTGCATTATTTCTTTTCAACGAGATTTTGTTTGTTACTGCTCGTTTTGTTATTTTGTGAATTGGCAGATTTACTTTTCCATCTGTTGTTGATGATAATGAATTTGGTGTAGATGTTGATGAAGTTGTTGATAGTGTTGTTGCTGTTTTTGTTGATTGTATTGTCGGTGGTGTTGTAGATAGTGTTGTTGATGGTTTTGTTGATGGTGGTGTTGTTATTGGTGGAGTCGTTGTCGTTGGAGTCGTTGTTGTTGGAGTTGTTGTTGTTGTTGGAGTCGTTGTTGTTGAAGTTGTTGTTGTAATTGGTTGTAATGGCTCATTGTCAGCAACGACAACAGCACCAATGATATGATCAGTCATAGTATCAATATAAGTATAGTTGAAAGAAAAATCTGTTGTTTTATCTATATAATTACAATCAAGGAACCAGTGGGTGATGATTTGAGAAGAATTTTTCTTTAAAAATTGCAGTTCATTATCTGGCAATTTGACATAGTGAAACACTTCTTTATTTACGGCAACAAAATTGTTTAATCTCTCTTCACTATTCTGATTCAATACTAGGTTTCCGTGTAAATCATCTGAAAAATAATAATATTTATGAATTATCATCTGTCTATTTGCAACCATAATTTATAGTAAAATTGCTATAAAATTTTGTGGAAGCAACTAAACAATTGTCACCACTGTATTTCACTATTATTAGTATTTGTTGTTTATGAACAATATAAAGACCAATTTTGGAAGCAAGCTTTGAATACCCAATGATGTGCATGTAGTGAGAAGAGTGGGTACTCAGTTTGGTAAGTAAAGGTAGTTGAATAATTGTGACTGTAAAACTAGCACAATAAATGTTTCATACATTAAATAGTGTTAGTTTTTATAATAAAATCCCATATGAAGTAACTAAGATAACGTACAATAAATTCAATCACTATGTTAAACAAAAATTAATTGACAAGGCCTACTATAAGGTGGCTCATTTAGAACAGGAACTGTAATTACACAAATTTAAAAAAGAAAGATCCACAAAAAAAATTAAGCCTTGCCGAGTTTCTTGCCAGAGTCTTCTCAGTTCATGTGTATTCTGAACCGGTGGTAGAGTCTATTGTAATGATTGTAACTATCATAAGTGCCTTACCAGGGTCTTAACTGAATAAATGAGTTTTTGATTTTTGATTTGAGTCAAATTTAAAGACATACTAAGTCTGCTAACTGGTACTAGCACCTCAATGCTATGGGAGGATAATAAACCGGTAGCATTTGAATTTCCTCATGGCCAATACACATATTATAGTATAACAAAGGTAAATGTCATATACAAATGCACAAACATGTGTGATATGAACAATGAACATGTCAATTTGTTCACAGTGTGGATGTAATAATTACTAGTATAGTATGTACAAGTATTTTAAAATGTACATCTATGTGGTTTCCATAGTACAAGAACAGAATAAGAGGTACTACTACTATACAGAGGGCTTGGCTCACTAAGTTTTGGATCAATTGGGGTTTTGGAACCAAAAAAAAATCCTGAAAAAAATTACAAAATAATAAGTAGTCATGTATTACCTGTTAAGAGAAATTTTGTCTGTGCATCAGAGATGGTGAACCAATCAATTACTATATATTTCTGCAATTGAACTGTAACAGTATACTCGCCTGCCTCATACAAGTCTCTTGTATATTCAACAGTCCAATTTGTTACATTTGTAGATTTTTCAATCTAAAAATACATGAATGAATTTGGACATTTTTATGAATTTTAATGACATAAAACAAACTTTTAACAATTAATAATATCATTACATTGACCATATAAGGTATTTCGTTAAATAATTTCTAGTTAGAAGAAGGAGAAATTGGTATTTCTTTTACTTATTCACCAGTTTGTGCCATATACTTGCAGAAGCATTGAAGTTGAATTCCCTAAAGTTGTTGCATAGTTAATCTGTACACGGAATATAACCTCTAGGTATAATGTAAGTTCCAGGATTTTATGGTTCTATTTATCTGACATGAGTGACTGTCAATGAACTGTACTATGTTTTTTACATAATAAACTATCAATTCTCTTAATAAATAAAAATATTTTTTTATTAAGAGAATTTAACAGATTCAATGGTGAATTATATATTTTAGAGGTAACTTATTGCTAAATAAAAAAATTTAAATTTAATTAATTAAAATAAACACGAACATTACCTTTAAATTATAATAAGGAAAATACCAGCAAAATATGTTTTCCTTTAACAATGTTAACCACATATTACTTGTATAAATAACATCATATTGTATGTGTATTGAATTGAATACAAATAACTCCTTGAATGTTTATAAATCACTAGTTTTAGACCTGCAGTTTCACCCATCACAATAACCTTATTTCAATCCTAGGATTGTGAAATCTATAAAATCCTACTAATGCTACTAATACTGTAAATGCGAAAGTTTATCACATAAGTTACTTCTTATTCCTCGAGAACCCAGATGAAACAGCGGCGCGGAAGCTAGTATTTATATAAAAGAAGAAACTGACTGACTGACACACTACAAATACTAGGAATTTTGCACGCAGTTTAATGTAGTAATTTAATAAGAATATGGGCCTTTCAATATTCAACTTCTAAGAGAATAAAATAGAGGATAGGTAGTTTGAAACTATATTTGTAACTATGTACCTACCTACTTGATTGTTTTTCCCTAAGGCCTAATTATCTTACCATTATTTTGAATCACAATAATGAAAAGTGAGAATAAATACCATGTGGCTGTGATGTGGCTGTGCATTATCATGAAACACGTATCTTAACGTTTGCCCTTCATATCCAGCTACAGTTGCTGTAAATGTAACATTAGATCCGCGCACTGCTGGTCCGTCGCTCTTCACTGACACCACCAGAGCTGATACACCTATAAACAAAAAAAATTTTATTACTTAATTAACTACGCACATCTTAATCATATTTATTTCAACTTACCTGTTTCGATAATAAATGCGACACAGAAAAGGATAACAAAAGGAGCCATATCGACACAATTTTATACCTATACAAAATCAAGGGTAGTTACACTTATCTAGCTAGGTAAAAACAAACGCGCAATTGCCACTCAATATTATTTAAAACAATTCGTGTTAATTTTAGAGTTATATTCCAATTATTAAACAATCACGTAGCGTCTACACGACATTAGTCAAAAATTATTTTATCTATTTTTTAAATGACAATGTAGGGTTGGCAATCTGAGATTGATTATTCGAATAATCGCTTTAAGGTCCTTATAATCGATTTTTTAATAGATGCTAAGCATATAATAAATAAAAATCCACTGTAGTAAACCCTACCTCATAAGGTAACAACATGGGACTAGTTTCTGGTGATGTATAGTAAAAAAATACTCTTAAAAAAACAGGGTTGCGTGGGCGCAACCTGGAGGGTTTTGAGGAATCGGCAGTTAAGCGGTCCCTTTTTTTGGTGCATTTTACCTCATCGAGTAACAACTTGAGACCTAGCCCATTCGATAGAAGTCATCGAAAAACGTATAAAAAAAGTTGGTTGCCTCATCCTATCCTGGCACTTTCTGAAATCGGCCAGATTTTAGGGTGCTGAAAAATGACCGATTTAACCTCATCGAGTAACAACATGCCACTAATGCCATTCGATAGCTTAGATAAGCCCGATGATAAAAATATAAGGTTGCGTGACCTCAGCCTGGAGGATTTCCTAGTCGGCCAGGTTTTATGTCGGATTTACGAAGGCAAAATTTAAGGAAATCGTCTA
Source organism: Tethea ocularis (assembly GCA_963555595.1). Classification (NCBI taxonomy): domain Eukaryota; kingdom Metazoa; phylum Arthropoda; class Insecta; order Lepidoptera; family Drepanidae; genus Tethea; species Tethea ocularis. The sequence continues at coordinate 7,061,322 of OY741966.1, forward strand.
TAAAACAATGAATTTGACATAATTTCAATGGTTTAACTGTATGAGATGGCTATGATACATATTTGAGTTCATACAAAATCGGTCAAGTGTGTGTCGGACCACGCATCCGATAAAATTTCATATTTTACAGATTTTTTAATGCTTTAAAATGAGCGACCCTACCTCTTCGAGTTACAAGATGTGTATAATGCCATCCGATAGCTTAGATAACTCCGATTATAAAAACATAACGTTGTCTGCCCTCACCCTGAAGGATTTCCTAGTCGGCCAGGTTTTATGTCGGATTTACTAAGGCAAAATATATGGAATGAATTTCACATTATTTCAATGGTTTAACTTAATGACGATTGTTTTGATACTTATTTGAGTTTATAAAAATGCTGTCAAGTGTGTGTCGGACCACGGATCCCATAAAATTTCATATTTTACAGATTTTTTAACCCAGGTAGGGTTGCTTATTTTAAATTTTATTTTATTCATCTTATTTTAGCGTTGCTTCGAGTAACAAGATGTCAATAATACCATTCGATAGTTTAGTTAGATTACTCCGATAATAAAAATATAAGGTCGCCTATCCTCAGCTTGGAGAATTTCCTATTCAGCCAGGTTTTAACTCATTTTTACTAAGGCAAAATGTACATTATTTCAATGGTTTAACTTTATGATAATTGTTTTGATACGTATTTGTTCATGTATCAATATTTTTTACCCAAACCACATATAATTTACACATTATAGTTTTAATCAAGAATTCCATAGAGGGGAACTTGTTTCAGAAGTCTAATGCAAACCTTATTATAAATCTTTACCTGTTTGTAGTCGTCATTTAGCCATGCTATGCCATATATTACGGTTAATTTATGCATTGATCGCTACATGATTTAAAACATATGTAAAACGTAAATATGATTAAACTTACTTTTTTAAACAGGGATCCTAATATTTTTTAAGCAATTTAAAAAACGATTGCTAGGGATATCCCTAAAATATTTCTATAATGATCAATCATCTACTAAAACTTTACTAACGTTGAATCTATACTAATAATAAATCTGAAGAGTTTGTTTGTTGGAACGTGCTGGTACTGGTCCGATTCGAAAAAATATTTCATAGGGAGCTACATTATCCCCGAAGGTTCTATTATACATTTAAGCTGAATTAAAATAAAACTTCTATGTCAACGCAATCAAAAGAAACAGCAATACGCATATTTTGAAACTCGCAACTACTCGCAAGGGAATTAAAACCTGAAGGATACTTTCTGTCGACCTAGAGTCTTGAAATTTGGCATGAAGCAACGTTTTATAGCATAAAAAGGAAAAAAAATTAAAACTTTAAATTTTTAGTCACATCACATAATATTTTTTTTTTTAAATAATTATAACCTTTTCCTCATGAACGCGTAGAGATATCAAGTTGAAATGCATATCAAATACTTAGGTGTAATTGCCATTAAGCTGTGAAAAAAAAACTAATTTCTAAGTCAACGCAAAACGCAAAGGTAAAACCATTTAAACCGCATATTTTGCAACTACTTGCAAAGGAATCAAAATTTAACGGCTACTTACCGTTGTCATAGAATTTTGAAATTTGGTAAGAAGCATAACTTGCAGCACAGGTAACAGAAAAATTCAGAAAACCTTAAAATGTTTGGTAGTTACCGCAATGACTGCGACTTATCTCTATGTATGGGGAGGGGACAAAATTGTTCAAACTGCAATAATGACTAACTTAACGTCATCCAATCCGGATGGTTTGGTTGGTGGATGTAGCCCTAAATGCGTTTATTTATATTTCTTATTGTGGGTTTTGTTTATTTTCAGACAGCTTGCTTGTATTGTTCCTACTGGCGAAGTGAGACAAAAGTTTTGCAAACTATTTTCTGTGACATTTATACTTTTATACTAATATTTTTGATTGTTCGTTTGCATTGAATAGGCTCCGAAACTACAAGACCGATTTGAAAAATTCTTTCACTAATAGGAAGCTACAGTATTCTTCAAGGTTATAAGCTACTTTTTACCCCGGGAATGCGAATGGAACCGTGCGGAACAGCTATATCAAATAAAAGGGCTCGTTGTGAGGATCTCAAATATAATATTTCTTTTACAATTTTAAGACGAATAGTTTTTAAGTTATTTAAGAAAATAAGCGAATCTCTCTCTGGAACAAAAATATCATACTGTGGTGACATTAGGTATAAAAAAAATATCACCAAACTTCAAGTTCATAGTGAATGGGGAGGTAAACTTTAGCCCTCTTATTCATAAACGCTGTTTAACTAAATCAGTGTTATAGTGTCCTCCATCTCACTCTTTCGATCACCATACGTCACTTGTCAGATAAATATCCAAAATATCCTACAAAGATAAAGACTACGGAATTTTAACTAATCAACGTTTGGTAACTTTTTTACGAATAAAAAGCCGCAAGTTTATAGCCCCAGTGGTTTAGGCTCTCCGTTAAAAAATCAGTTAGTCTAAAGATATGTAGATATAAAGGTTTGTAAGCCATTTTTTTTTAAAGGACTAAAGTTATATATTATAGATAGCCTCTGATGGCTGCTTCAACCTCACCGGACAAATTTGTAAATTTAATTTAAACTATATTGGGTAAACAAACTGTGATTAAAATACTAAACTCTATGCTATGCTTGGTCGAGAACTCTACAATCTACAATATTTCGAAGATTTTGGAAGTTTATTTTCAGCCAGAATACTATACAAGCTGTTACAGAAAGGGTATATACATATCAAGTCACGGCTTCTTTCGATCATAATAAACTATATTGCAAAGGTTTTTAAATCTTATATCTACATGTTAGGAAGATATGAGGAATGAAACCAAAAACCCAAACATTTCAACTTGAAATTTACACATCACTAGCAACCAAGTCAGCTGATCGGTGTAAGTAGGTAACTCACGATACATTCACCTGTGAAAACAAACCTCGTATGCTCTTACTCCTGGTATTTTTGGATAATGGGTTCCGGATATTTTATTTTGTTACTCACTTTTTCTGACAAAAACTGATTATGTTTGTGAACAAGCTAAAATACAAATCCTTTAAAAATTAACAAATCATCAATCAATCATCAGTAAATCATTTGTTAGCTTGAAAATGATATTGAATTTAGGTAGGTAGTTAATGAAGGGATTAGTAGGGACTAGTAAATAATACTTAGTTACCTATCTACGTAAAACAATCTAATAACAAACATAACGGAGTATGTAATGTGTGGATCTACGTAATCATTGAAATTAAACCACAGACACAGAATTTGAGTATCCAACATTTCTTTTTTATGTAGGTTGACATACATAGGTACTCTACCAGAAATTAATTGCTTAGGTAAATACTGCGAAAGAACCTAATGGAACCTAGAACAGAAAAAGGATTTCGTAACATAATTTATTTTCAAATGAACCCTAAATAACTTTCCTCCGCAACTTATGTGTGTCCTGGTACATAAATAATGCTAAAGGGTTCTGTGTTTAGTTTAAATTAAATAATTAAAAAACTAGGGATTGTTTGTAAACAAGTTCAAATGCAAATGCTTGTTTGCAGCTTGGAAAATTATTTTAAAACTTAGGCTGTAGGTAATAATAATAATACTTAAAGAAAAGTAACAAGAATTACGGAGTAGGTACTAGTTCACGACTTTCGGTGAACGTGTAAATGTAGGTGCCTAATAATTATGCACATAGTAACTTTCTGCCACATTTTTTTTACCTCACAATAACAACAAAACGGGATAAAGGATAACGATACGAACGATCCTTTTAATGTTGATTTTTTTTATTCAACTCAAATAAGTATCAAAACAATCGTCATTAAGTTAAACCATTGAAATAATGTGAAATTAATTGCATTTCTTCCATATATTTTGCCTTAGTAAATCCGACATAAAACCTGGCCGACTAGGAAATCCTTCAGGGTGAGGACAAACAACGTTATATTTTTATAATCAGGGTTATCTAAGCTATAGCATGGCATTATTGACATCTTGTAACTCGAAGAGGTAGGGTCGCTCATTTTAAAGCATTCAAAAATCTGTAAAATATGAAATTTTATGGGATCCGTGGTCCGACACACACTTGACAGCATTTTTATAAACTCAAATAAGTATCAAAACAATCGTCATTAAGTTAAACCATTGAAATAATGTGAAATTCATTCCATATATTTTGCCTTAGTAAATCCGACATAAAACCTGGCCGACTAGGAAATCCTTCAGGGTGAGGGCAGACAACGTTATGTTTTTATAATCGGAGTTATCTAAGCTATCGGATGGCATTATACACATCTTGTAACTCGAAGAGGTAGGGTCGCTCATTTTAAAGCATTAAAAAATCTGTAAAATATGAAATTTTATCGGATGCGTGGTCCGACACACACTTGACCGATTTTGTATGAACTCAAATATGTATCATAGCCATCTCATACAGTTAAACCATTGAAATTATGTCAAATTCATTGTTTTATAGACGATTTCCTTAAATTTTGCCTTCGTAAATCCGACATAAAACCTGGCCGACTAGGAAATCCTCCAGGCTGAGGTCACGCAACCTTATATTTTTATCATCGGGCTTATCTAAGCTATCGAATGGCATTAGTGGCATGTTGTTACTCGATGAGGTTAAATCGGTCATTTTTCAGCACCCTAAAATCTGGCCGATTTCAGAAAGTGCCAGGATAGGATGAGGCAACCAACTTTTTTTATACGTTTTTCGATGACTTCTATCGAATGGGCTAGGTCTCAAGTTGTTACTCGATGAGGTAAAATGCACCAAAAAAAGGGACCGCTTAACTGCCGATTCCTCAAAACCCTCCAGGTTGCGCCCACGCAACCCTGTTTTTTTAAGAGTATTTTTTTACTATACACCACCAGAAACTAGTCCCATGTTGTTACCTTATGAGGTAGGGTTTACTACAGTGCGCTCTCCAACCATAACTGATTGCAATGTATATAGAAAACCATTTTTCTTTTATAATTCTTTTTAAAATTAAAAGTTTTTTTTTTGTATACAGTATACCTCCTCCCCCGGTAAGGCCAGCCAAGGTTCGTACCCCATTCGGGGGTGCCCTCAGGCGTAGTTACCTAAATGTCTGAGCTGAGATCCCTCTGCGCTCGCTGATTTGTCCGGTAAGGTTGCTGCAGCCATGAGAAGCTACCAACAATAGTCCTTTCCAAAAAAAGAAAAGAAAATGTATAAATTGATAAATTCAATAATATAAAATATAGTTTAAAATCCAAACTTTTTAAAATTAATAATAAAGCATAATTATCATTTTGATTATTTTAGATATTAATAAAAAAAACTATAAAATTGATTAGTGTGATTTATTTTCTATTTATATTAAAGCTAACATCATTATCATTAGATTTTGATATTTTGAGAATCTATTCATCAGGGTTCGATTCGAATCGATCATTTTCGGAGAGAATTGTCTACAATGACATTGACAGATACGCGTCAGTTCACGAATAGTGATGCGCTCTCATAAATAAAGGAAGGATTTTATCTGTCTGTTTACGTCAAAGGTACTCTTTGTATTTTGACTTGGCTAGTGTTGCCAAGTCAAAATACAAAGTAAAACACCACTTCTCGTATTCTTTGCAGTTTGCTTGCACCACTTGTTTTTGTTTATGGTTTATCTCTTTGGTTCCAAAGATAGATTTTGTGGCAAACAAACTTGTTTTTCTTCTGTTTGTTTTACATACACTTTTACAGTTCCAATTCGGACAAATAGCGTTATTAAAGTTTGAAACAATTTGTTTATTTCTAGAATATGTTAATGTTGTGAGTTGTGGTAATTTAGGTGGCCTTAAAAGAAATCGCATGAAATATGGCTACCGTGTTTGATAGTCCTTTCATTAGACAACGTTTACATCGACTGCGGCATCGTGATTACGACTTCGATGAAGATCAGAGATTTGGCCGATGTGATTGCACGAGCTATTCCTACTTCGTTCTTTCGATGGTTTTATTTTCTGTCGGAACCGTCATTACCGTGCTAGCCTTGGGAGATGCCGATGGTTATATTCTCAGTAATTTAGGGCACATGTGGCTAGTGGGACCCATTTTTATATGTTCTGGTATGATGGTCGCCGTGAAAAGTATGCTATATTTGCGAAGGAAAAGTGTTATACAAATGCTCCTACATCAGAGAGCTATTATCAGGGTAAGTAATTGGTATAATAATAGGTGGAGTTGATCTTGCAAATTCACTTTATGTTTATTATCCCTAGTAGAAACTACTTATTGAAGTTTAATTAAATATTTAATTATTATTACAGTGTAATTTCTATCAAATGTTTACAAAATCAAGGCCACATATCCTTATTAATGTACCAATTTTACTATTCAAATGGGCTTCTAAGCATTCCTAAAATAGAAGTATGTGCTATTACTTGAATAATTTTAAAATTTTAGTGAACATGTTTGTATCACATGATATGGATATACTGCAACTATCCAGTGTCCAACTTAACTGGCACAGAATTTACAAATAGAATACTAGATAGTCTGTTATTATCCAGTGTTTATTCAATAAAATACACAAATTTACGTGGATATTTGATATAAATGTTCTGAATACAAGCCAGCTGATGGTATTTCCCATAGACTATTTTATATGAATGTAATATCAAAATGTTCCCAAATAGAACATCTACTTGAGATAAATTACTAAATTAACACAAAAATTGTTTACTAATCTGAAATATTATATATCTAAGTACTTGATACATGTCACAATATACCAAATATATTATTCACACAAAATAAAAAGCCTAAATCTACCTGACCTTTCACCTCAATGATCTTGTTCAGATAAATCCATTAGAAACAAACAGCAATACCTATGTTTAATCTCTAGTTTTTTTAGAATTGTTTTTATTTTCAGGATATGGCAGCAGTCCAAGCTGAGCAAGCATATGGCGGTCAAGTACCTCGTACAGCTTCTAGTGCAACTTTGCCACCCTCCTATGATGCTTTAATAGGAAGTGCAGCCACCAGTAAACCACAACCGTCCAGTTCTGAACCACCACCCCCAACATATGACGAAGCTATGTATCTGATTGATGATGAAAAATTACATGTTGGAAACAGAAATGATGACAGTACTAAACAAGAAACTAGCAACCCATCTGAACCTAACACTGACAACAGTAAACCCTAAAAAAGGGACTTTTACTTAATATTTGTTCATTACTTAAATATGTAAGAAAAACTTAATTCTTCCTTTTGTACTTATACTTTTAGGTAGATAGTCATTTACTATTAATATATAGTATTCTCGGATGTGCCTAAAATATTGATTTGTTAGCAATATTGTTATGTATATCAATGTAAAGGGTCACTATAACTTAATAGTTGGTAGGTAGATAGGTGTAAGTTAATTTTAAGACATACTTTTATAGGCTTGCATTTTGACTGCAAGTAAGGTATGGTTTGATTTTAGTATGCTATTGCAGGTACAAATGTTTGTTTAGTTTATCATCAGTAGATAATACAATTAAAACATTATTTGCAGTCAAATAATCAGTTATCTTAGTATGACAATGTTGCTGACCTTGTATCAGTTCCCTAATTGTAATGTGTGTCTAATCCAAAAATGCAAGTTATTTTCTGTATGTACTAATATAAATGATCAATCTTTAGGGACACTACACTCAATGTGTAAATGATTTGACTAGGGAGACAAAATTCTTCCAAAACATTGTTTTTCTGTTCAGAATAAATTTGATAGTTGTTGAGGAGACTGATGCATTTATGATAAATGTTGCCAATTATATCTACTATTCTAAAATCATGTCTAAAATGTTGATCTGATTATAAAATAGAAGTACTTTGCAATGCTGATCTGATAAATGATATTATCATATTGTAGGTACATTATTATTAATGTATGTAAGGTAAATTGTATGTACTTCAAAAATTATACAAAATCAGATTCTCATAAAATAATGAACAGAGAAAATAAATTTAAGTACTACCTGCATGCATTATGAATTAACTGCAAATGCTTATAATCCGGTCTTTATATGTCCTACTTAATATTATAAATGTTTGTGAGTGAGTTTGTTTGTTACTTCTTCATGCTCAAATGGCTGGACCAATTTTGATGAAAATTGGTATGGAGGTAGCCGACAGCCTGGATTAACAAATAGGTTACTTCTTTACCTCAGGAATGGGTGTGAAACCGTGGGGCAGAAGCTAGTAATCAAATATACCTAAGTACTATATTCTAGTACAAAATACTCTAGTAGTTTTCAAACATGAATAAAGGTCACCTTACTTGGTCATTGTTTTACAGTAACATTCATGAAGGTTTATAAATAAATTTCATGTTTTGCTATATGAAGATAATCATGTAGTATTATTTGAATATGTGTGCCTTTTTATGGAGATATTCTCTAGTAAAGTTTGCTAATAGTAATTACCATTGAAATGTAATAAAGAGATTAGATGAATTTGTCATGCAAAAACAACTATATGATAATACATATATTAAAATTCAGTTTTCTAGTCAAACAGATTTGGAAAATAGTTCATAATGTTCGAGCTAAAGTGTGTTTCAACATTTAATTTGTTTATAATCACAATGGTTTTTTAATATTTGAAGAATATCAGCTTATTACATTATTGTAAGAACAAAATGCCTACAACATTCTAAAATATAATAGTGTGAAAATTCTTGATATCTGTATATATTTATATACTTACTGATCTCCCTAGAACTATTAATTATACACATTTTTCGAGTTATTTTTAGTTTTATTTTAAGTATAAAAAAAATATTATGTGAGCCTCCCAAAATATTTGGCTCTGAAACATACATCCCTTAATTGAGGCCATTGCACCACAATAATATCTGCAAAGAATTGAAGAATTTTTCCTGATAATGATAAAGTCCTAACCCTACATATACTTTCTATGAAAACAATTCTACACTCTAATAAGAAAATACACCTCATTAGAAAAGCAACAACACAAACTGGAATGCATGTTCCAGGGCCATTACATATTATAATGTTGGGCTTAAAACTATAGATGATAGGAATTGTGCATAATGTGGCATACGATGTTGTGATAATTGATGACCAGTAGGATTGTTTCACATTTCTACTTCTTGGTATATGGATTAAACTGTAATTGGTTTGTCCATTTTCATTCTTGTGTATTTTTAATTCACTGCTCACATCATTGTTAGCTAATATGTATAATCGAGGCTGATATTTAGAGGAGTTAAAGGTTTTTGTGAGTCGTAATAATTCGGTCGTGTGGCCTCCTGACCCGACACAAAAAATCGTCCGTAGTGAATTCTCTGAAGTAATCAACCCGCTGTCTCCAATAAAAATCTTATAAAGCAAGTATATTACTCGAGTGATAAGCACTGCTTTAAAAATTACTATGAAGTACAATACAATCTCAATGATCTCCATAACTAATCACAGTTATATAGGTTATGTACTTGAATTAAACACTATGCTAGTTAAGTATGTTGAAAATATTCATGCAACAATTGTTTCGCTATGTCGACCAACAAACAAATCAAGTTTATCAAAGAGCTTTGAAGGATACAAACACAAACGATACAAAATACAAATGCAAATGTCAAATACAGTACTACGTACTACTTAAAACCTAACCTAAATGTCAGACGAAACAGTGATACCTAGGTAGGGACACGAAAAAAGTATCGATACTATGTGATATCGAGTACTTTTCCTTTCGATACCGATACTTTTGATAAATTCTCTTCAATACTAATTTAAATTTAAATTAATGTTTACTATTTTTTGACAGGGCTCGTATCGAATAAATCTTAGAAATTGAAATTACCTACATAAAACTTGGCTTTATGGTTCATATTTATGGCAACGCCATTTAGTTCAATCATGTTGAATTTCTGAAACATTAGTTGCGTTTATAATCTTTCATTCATTCCGCACGATCGTGTTTTTTTTTTTGGCATCACACTTCGTGTATTTTGCCAGTGTCAAGTGAGCAATGCAGGCATTTTTATATTCTTCATGTATTAAATTCTCGTCAATCGTCAAGTTTCAAAGTCCAAGTCATGTCAAATCCCCTTCGAGTCACAGTCAGTCAGTTTAGTTAGGTTTTAGTACAATGGTAGCCGTTCTACTAAAACTTTTCATGGACTTCTTGAGACAACTTGAAAAGCCACTATACACGTAATCATTTCATTTCACTTCACTGGTGCACTTGTATTGATCTTTATTGGACAAAATACCACCGATAATATTCAATAAAACTCAAAAAACACGATTTTATGAAAATAAAACGAAAACGCAACGTCACTTCGCAAGTTCCCGCCAAAAAGTCCCGTCATTGTTTTACTTTTCCAATTCAATTCCAATTTCTTGTTTATGGCTCCATCGAGAGATCGATGACTTTGCCAATGTCATGGTTACTTGGTTAGAAAAAACAGTGAAATACAACAATAGTAAATATATATTTTTTTTACTTTTCATTATTCGTCCAGAGGTGCGTCTATTGCCGTACTACGGCAACGGATAAATCTCCGTTGAGCGCTGACGCATTTACTGTATCGCACAGGCGCGCGCGAAAGGGCCGACTGTTCCGATAAATACTGTTATTGCTCCGTATTTAGTGTATGGAGCGCTATAAAAGTACTATCTATGGAATCTACACAATATGACCAATCTAAAAATATAAATTTCGTCTATAATAGTCAAAACATAGAGGTTTGAAATTAATTTCTTTTTTTTTAATTTTTTAGACAATAAGGATGGATAAGTTTACTAAATTGTCTATCGTATGAAGGGTATACCTTCGGTTGGAGCGCGTAATTCAAATTTTATCAAGTTTTTTGCTAATTGCAGCTCAGTTATAGGTCGTAAGTTATCAACATGTTATTTGCGAGAAGAATGGTAGTATATTTACTGATTAATAATAAAAAAAAACATCAACATATTCCTCCAAGGTATATTACTGACATATACGACTATTTCATGAAAATGTTACTAATATACCTTGAAGGCATATGTTGATGATTTCTTTTGTTATTAATCAGTAAATATACTACCATTCTTCTCGCAAATAACATGTTGATAACTTACGACCTATAACTGAGCTGCAATTTGCAAAAAACGTGATAAAATTTGAATTTCGCGCTCCAACCGAACGTTCCCCCTTAATAAAAAAAAATATTGTGTTATCGATCAAAAAGTAGCCAAATCATATCGCTAAAGTTGCTTGACGCGTCGTTCGACATAATGTGACGTCATCCACGCGATTTTTTACTTTAATGTCTGTAAAACGTTATTTTTCTGTCATTTTAATATGAATCTATATTTATTTGAGATTGCAAATTAAATGACAAAGTTTTGACAAAGTGTTCAACACACAATTGTAGGAGAAAAAGTTGTTTGGACGCTAGACCCCTTATGTGTCGCTTGCCGTAGTACGGCAAGAAACGCGCAACGAAAAGTCCATATATACCTATCGACGCGCGACTATAATTCTTTGTCCGCGTACGGGTGCCGTAGCCACCTCTGGCTAGCACCTTTGTGTCCTTTCAAAAAAAAAAAAAATAAAAAAAAAAAAAAAGACTATAATTCATTCAATCTAGTATATTAGTGTTCTGTGGCGCCGACGTGCATTCATTCCAACATTCTCAGATTAAATTCTTTGTTGTTCTGTTTACGTTGTGAGTTGAACAAAAAAGTTACGATTATGCAAAGCGTTGGTAGTGATAGTGAGTCAGATGTTGACAAATCCCCAGAAAGAAAGAAGAAAGCAGTGAGATACGAGCAAAAATTTTATATTTACAGTTTTTTTTGAGAATATCTACAGTTTGGCTCTATGCTGGGGTTGGCAAAACTGCTTTGAAGTATCGATATTGCCTTTTGAATATTACCAGGCAGGATATTTAGTTTTGAGTAGTCCACCTACGAACTATAATTTTGATTTTTGCAGACAGAGATAACTGCTTTTGAACTTTTTCTTATTCTTAAAGAATGAGTTTTTCATTTGAAACCGGTTAAATATAGCGGTTTTCTGATAATTTGTACGTTTTGATCACTGCATAATCAAACATTGCTTAATTGCAAAGATAAATACACTTCTCATCAGAAAATCGAAACACCTTGCATGTTTATGTTTTGTGAGGATTATTAACAGAAAAATGTGTATATTTAGGAATATATGTCCATAAAAATGGAAGTGTTTAGATATTCCTGATGCGATAAACAGCTACAAAAATATATATTGTAAATTATAACACTAATTATCGATTATTATTTATTTTTCTCATCATTAGTGAGAACCAACATGAAGAAAAAAGTTATTATTATCTATGGAATTGGTCATGTCAAGTCGGTGGAACGCTACAATATCTCATGTGATTTTAGTCTCAATTACAATGTCTAAGAGTTTTATTTTGGTGGTGTAATTAATTTGACGTGTGTCAAGCGTTAGCGTTCCTTTGTACTGTATTTTACTTTTGACCACAGATTAATAAATAACATAGTACTACTATTAGGTAGATAAATTGTCAAATTGTCAATTTAAATATAATTTTGTTGGTATTTTAGTGGATATAAACAAATTGTTACTATGAAAATCATAAATTTATTATGTACGACCATTTTCCAGATTCTATCGTTTGTTTTTTTTTTGGGTTATTTGTTTGGTATATTGAATATACATTTTGGTAATAAAATTGACAATTGTATAATGACTTACATGTTTGAATATCCTCAATTTGTGGTGAGTTTTTTGAACCATAATTTGTTTTGTGTAGAATAATGTATGATAAGATTATGTTTATGTCTAATAAAACTTTAAATTTTATTATTTTAGAGGATATCGGTTGATCAAAATGATCGTCATCCGCAATATGCATTATATGCTTATAGTGAAGGCAGACTGACTGAAAAGGCTAGAAAAATGTGGTATGTAAGTGATGTTTCAGCAATATTTCTGTAATATTGTTTTATTGATTTAAATATATTGTTATAGGTTTGATGGTATCCCTGTATTATATTTGCCGGGTAATTCTGGTAGCCACATGCAGGTTCGCTCATTGGCATCAGTTGCTCTTCGAACAGCCTTATCAAATGATTATGACTATCACTTTGACTATTTTACAAGTATGTTATATTTTTTTTTAAATTATGGTTAAATTAACTTGCTGGGGCAGAAGGGTTCTCGAGTGGTGACCACAGACTGGAAAACATGGCATGACCAGGCCCCTCTGGATGCGAGTAGTGCAAGACTGGCCGATCATGGAGATCCTTGGGGGAGGCCTTTGTCCAGCAGTGGATGTCTATCGGTTGTTATGATGATGAAAATTAATTTAATTATGTTTAATAAAATATTACATCAACATTTCTTACCTGAAGTACAGTAGTTTACAATACAATAAATACAAATCTTCATAACATATTTAACTATTTATTGGTATCACTTTTAGTTAGCTACAATGAGGAGCTATCAGGATTGTACGGTGGAGTGCTTGAATATCAAACAGGATTTGCTTCTGTATGTATATCAAGAATATTGAAATTATACAAGAGTAATAGTTACACAAAATCGGTTCCTACCTCTGTAATTCTCATTGGCCATTCTATGGTAAGTATAAATAAAGAAACCCTATAAATGTTTACTTAAATTAAATGAGTCTTTGCTGGTTCTTTGGAAAGTTTTTAATGCAGTTTTGTAGGGGGAAAAGTAAGTGTATGATATAATCTGTAATGGAACCCATATTTGTAATTCTATATCTCAGTTTTTAAACAAAAAGTAAGAGTCTGCATATTCCCCATACATAAGTGTGGACCTTTGTTTTAGGGAGGACTTATTGCCAAGCGCCTGCTGGCCCACCCAGAATCAATTCACAAAGCAAACATTGCAATCACATTGGCTGCACCTTTAGAGGCTCCTGTAATAAATGTTGATACTGCTATGGATAACTACTACAGGGCAATGAATTATGAATGGGATAAATTTGTTGCAACAGACAACGAAATTAACCAGAAGAAGTTGTTAATTAGTTTTGGTGGTGGGCCAAGAGATATTTTGGTGCCATCAGACTTGACATCTTCAAATAAAAGTTTCATTAGTGCTTTGGTAAGAGTAATAACACATATTGAACTATTAACTTATAATATTTTGTGCATGTCTCTCATTATAACATAACACATAATCTCATAAACACACACCCACATGCATACCTACACTGTTTTAGGTGGATGCTTCCTATTTATTTTTTGCCTTGCGGCAATACATGTATCCTTTATTGGTGATTTGTGGATGGGAATTGAACCCACGACCTGGGGCACGATATGTGTCTGGTGGTGTCTTAACCATCTGCACCTACTTTCATACCTTAATTTACCTCCTAATAGAGTAAAATTTTCGAAATTCATTTAGTTCAGCTAGTTTGGAATAATAACTAATGCTTAGTTATCCTTTCCTAATAGGTGATTTGAGAAGAAAGTAACTGCATTTTCATTCAGTTTTAATTTTGAAAAATATTTTAGACCACGGCCATCCCAGGAGTATGGGTATCCCCAAACCATGTAGCCATAGTCTGGTGTAAACAATTTGTTATGTCAATCAACAAATTTTTCTTCTCAATCATTGACTATAATACTGCACAAATCGTGAAAGACTCCAATTTATTGAAGGCAAAGGCAAGACAACATTTTCAGGTAAGAATTTTGATAAAATCTCTGTAGTGTGTGGGGCTCGGCTGATCATGTCATATTATGACGCAAGTCGAACATTCTATATATGTAGGTACCAACAAAATGTGGAATGGCATAGCGGAGACCCTGGATTTGAAGAACTGGACCAGCAAATCACGGCTGGGTGGGTGGGAGAAGGAAAGGAAGGTCTGTGTCTACTTGAGCACAGATGCAGTGTTTTCGTAAAAATAACTAAAGAACCAAATGTTCGAATAAGTCTATCTTGACTTCGTAAATCTACTATAGATACTGTATAGTCTATGTACCTACTGGCATCGGTTGTTAGGTAGGTACTACTTAGAAATTGCAAAACTATTCAAGATAACTTATCGATTTACCACATAGTCATTATCAGTAAAACAATGTATCTAATGTAGGTGCTCTACTTACCTAAACAAACTACCATAAAATAATGCAACCTGCATAACACGTAGTAATGTACCTGTGAATGTACCTCAGTGGTAAAAACCTACATTATTACACAAATATAATGAATCTGAATCCCCATACTCGGTGGCGACTCAGGGTGGAATCAGCCTTCTCTTGATCCCGCTTAGCACCCTCCTGCACCAAAGTGAAAGAGGCTACCTATAAAACATACCTAATCATAAGGACTCGCTACATGCTCCATAAATTAATTATCTCATAATTCTTTTAAATCAGGGCAGCGACAGACGTGAATAACACAATGCCTATGGATTCATATAAAAAGTGTAAAATGTTTTATGCCAATAAATTTATAATGCAATATATTATTATGTATTATGTTTTCTACCATGGTTTTACAATTAAGTAACTTTGCTACCAACTATTAAAATAATTTTCTGTACGAGCCTTAGTAGGTACTATGTCCACTTCAGCTCATAGGTACTCAACGTAAGTTAAGCATTTTATCGCGCTATGTTGATCAGCCGCGATGCTGTATATGCGGTCATGTGGCGTGCATTCATGAAAATAAAAGCTATTTTTCTCATTTTCAGGCCAACCGTTCGATGGAGCTAAGTCCTTATATAACTCGTGCTAACATCACAATGCAGGCAGACGCTTTTTGGTATGAGGATAATAGAAGAATTTACCAAATTTCTCGCCCTGAAATAGATAGGTAACGTTTTTTGGTATGACCTTTTAACTCTAAAACTTTGTAGATTGTTAGTCATTTCAACGTTTCCTCTGACACTTTTTATTGCATATCATGGATTGGCATTTGGCCAGGGATGAGGCAAGTAAGCAGAAGTGATATTTTAAATTTGCGCATATTTTTGTGATCATAATGTTAAAACTTTCAAGACTCCCTCCAACACCCGTGTAAGAAAAAATAAGATACGGTCTACCCCCTCCCCCCTAAATTGTCTTATGTAATAAATGAATACTTAAAAAATAGGTAGCTAAACTATAAGGGTTCCTTGTTGTCTTCGGAACCCTAACAAAAATGGGGCTAGGCAGAATCTATCTTCATACAAAACGCAGTTATGACCTATAATTTCTGTTTCAGAACTACTTATTTGATGATAAGGCTCGTAAAGTTTCCGCAAAATCGTTTTGTTGCTGTTGAAACGGTTAATGTAGAGAATAGTCAATGGATATTCGGATGTAATGCCAAATACACTTACAATACGTATAGATATTGGTAAGTGAAGTAAATTTACATAGCCATTTTGTATAAAGCCCATCACTCGAACAACACATTTTTATTTTCACAACTATAGTAACGTATTTTATGTTATGATATCTTTTGTCATATTATTGGAATACAGAGTTCTGTAAGCGCAATTAGCAAAATTATTATGTTGAGCATCTTCTCTGTACTTACTGTAATATTATTATGACTATAGCGCAATATATTTATCGATAAAATATCAAAGATATCATATTAGTATTACAATGTCAAAGATTGAATTCCACCTAACTGATTGAAATTAACCAGATTGTAATTGCAACTGTCATAGTGTAAATAATTACAAAGCTGTCGTAGTTGATACTCCATTTATAAGTTTATGATGCAACAAATGCATAATAGATTATAATTATTTTGTTGTAGCAAGCACGCGATATCGTTAAATGAACTGAGTCGTTGGACTGGTAGTGCCAAGGATTTTGGTAGGCGAAAATTGGCTACAGTGAATTTACATAGCTTAATACAAGCACATCCCGATTGGACGCACGTTATTGTCAAAGTATTACCTACAAGAAAACCGGTATGCTATCAAATATTATACTGAGCACAAGGTTTACGTCACGTCAGTTTGCTGCAATTCAATTGGTTAATAATTTGAACTATAGTGTATCGTTTTTCGTAGTAGGCCCTCTGTTCCGTATTATTAGGTACAGACTACTAAAGCCATCATAATCTTATTGGCCCTTTCTAACAGAATATAATATATACACCCATGTGTATTCCAAGCCGGTGGTAGAATCACTTGTATGTGGTCAGGGTCTAAAATGAGTTCATGACTTCAAGTACCAAAAAGACAAGCATAGTGAAACACCCTGCTGTCCGGTTTGATATGGATATATTATGAACTATACAAAATTTATACGTTGTATTGTGAGCAGTATGGTACAGTTCACAATGTATCGATGGTTTACAATCTCTCGAGATGGATTGTAAACTATCAGTGTTCGCAATCATACGGTGACATAACCATACATATTTTTTAAAAGATTTTACAATACTTAATACACCGCAAAGAACAGTGATTGTTGTAAACGTAACCATTTTCATTCATTACACTCTTCACAGATAACCTTAAACGTCGATATAAACGACCACGCGTCCAGAAGAATAATGGTTCATGCTCCATCAGAAGTTTCATTTGGAAAGAAAATTATAGTGGCAGAGACCGAAGCAGAAAGTCTGTATTACGAACTTATTATCCTTGACTTTAATAAAATTGATCAAGCGTATCTACTGTATGTGGAGCCTACTGCTAGTTGTAAAGCAACTGAGTATCATGTATCTGCAGAGGTCCATGTACCTTGGGCGCAGAATCACGAGTATTTTCATTATTTCACGTAAGTAATTACACGTATTTTTAAGGCGATAATAGCTCAGTGGTAGTGACGTCGAATGCCGTGAAGAAGGTCGCGAGTTCAAATCCTGCAATGAGCTTGAGTTTTCGGTGATGGAAAACATAGTGAGGAAACCATTGCACGGTGGTAGTGTGCTTTGTAGTACCCGCCTGGCTGGTTACCACCCTCAAGTTGAAAATCTGTCGCCATGCATCTATAGGTGTGTTTCGACAGCTGCACTAGAGAGCCAGTTCCCTTCTAGGCTTTGTGTGATTACCACCATCGCCCACATCATCACTGACACAGTGGGATTGTGGTCAAACAATGGCCTGTACTTGGTAGTAAAAATCAAAATATGTATCTGGCTGGAAGGACCAAGTGACTAATTTTTTTTTTCAATGCTTCCCATGTTGGTATTTAGCACCAAATATTGTTATATCTAAGTAATATCTTAAATGTTAATGATGAATGAAAGAAAAGTATCAGTAGTTCTAACTATCGACCGACAATCATAAGTGCCTTACCAGGGCCTAAACTGAATAAATGAGTTTTGAGTTTGAGTTGGGCCCAAGGCTTTCTATTTTATTAAAAATATGAAATAATAAATTATTGTTAAATATAGATTTATAATTATTGTGTACTTTCTTTTTTCAGACATTTAGAACGCTCGCCAATGAAGTTGTATTTGTTTGCAAGTCTCCCACCTTACAACTTGGAGGAAGTCACCTTGGCAGCTCCCGATGTGGATGGAAATAATTCTGTTAAAATCACATTACTACTAGATCCACAATGCAAATTTACCATTAGGTTTGTATTTATATTATTATCATTAAATAAATGAAAATAGTTAGGTATATTAAAAAAGGCCAAGTATTTATTTATCGAATATTAAATCTTAAACTCTTTGTATTCCATCTCTTTTTTTCAGTATATCAACATCATGGTACAACCGTCTAGCACAGGTAGCTCGCAATTATACTCCGGTACTACTCCCTTACCTAGCGGCTATTGTACTATTAGTTGCAAGGGTCAATATAATTAATTTGCGAGATCGTGGTACTTGTGCGTCCGTACACAGTGCATTAATGAGTGATGGTATTAAGCCTTACCTCAGCCTGGTTTATTCAAGATGTTTCACTTTGTGCTGTATGTAAGTGTTTCTGTAATTATTATTATTTTTTTATACTACTAAGGTAGCAAGCAAGCATACGGCCCACCTGATGGTAAGTGGTAACCATCGCCTATCGCCATTGGCAATACCAGATATATTGCCAATGTGTTGCTGACTTTTCATAGTTTGCCTTCTCGGCATTGTTACAATGCCGCTACCACTGAGCTATCATCGCCTAAAATTATATATACGCCTATTTTTTATAATTTGGACACTATCTATACTAATAATAAAGCTGAAGAGTTTGGTTGAACGTGCTAATCTCCGGAGTTACTGGTCCGATTTGAAAAATTATTTCACTAATAGGAAGCTACATTATCCCCGAAGGTTATAGGCTACTTTTTATCCCGGGAATGCGAGTGAAACCGCGCGGAACAGCTAGTTATTTATACTTTTGGGGGTATTAAAGTAAACAATTTTTCAAGTATAATCTCCAACCTGATCCATATACCTACCTACTTGATATAAAATATAATATACTTTCAAGAGAGGTAGATAGAGCATTGCGGTTTTTTCACTCGAAGAGCAGCTCGACTGGGGAAGTAGGTACTTATTACACCTAAATCACGCAATGGATTTTGATACGGTTTTAACGGATGGAAAGAACGGTAAACAAGGCACGTTAGTGTATATAAATTGCACCCGTGCGAAGCTGGGTGGGTCGCTAGTAATGATCCTGCGATTTGATTTTTTGGAACGGACTAAAGTTCGTAGCCTCTGATGGCTGCATCAACCTTACCGGATAAATTTTCCTTTGATAAGATAGGCTATCTGTGGTTATGTAGTGGTTTAGGAGTGACAATGTAACAAACAAACTCACTTTCGCATTTATAATATTAGTAAAGATAAAAAAGCCTGTCCTGACCGATCTATAATAGGGTAGTTGACTGACTTATCAAATCAGCTACTTTTTAATAAATGTCAAAACGATAGTTTATATGGAATTTTGTATTAAATATTACACTATGACGTCATAGTTTCACAGCATCAAATCATATACTCTTAGTGGCTCCACTGGTAATTAAAAATCATAAAAAGCATTAAATGTACAACATATTTGATGTTTCCACGTGTTTTTAGATTTTTTATGCATTGGTTAATGTTTGGTCATTTATTTTTGATAGTGTCAACTACCCTAATTGCGCAGCGTAACCGTTAGACTTAGAAATTTTGCACACAGTTTTTTAACAAAGGCATCCCATATCAAAACGATTTAGGAGGTAAAATGGCGAAACGTGGGTGAAACCGTGGAGCGAAAAGTTAACTATTAATATAATATACAATTTAATTTTTCAGGTCATTTTATTTTCTAACGATAATGTTTGAGAACGCAAGTTGGAAAAATCTAGAATTACAGTATTTCACTGTCACGTTGTGGGTGGCGCCAATTTACATGACCGCATTGGGTATATTGAATTTATCTGCATTGGCCATACTAGCGGTCATAATATTCTTTTCGCAGATTGTCAATAGGTTTCTATTTAGGTAAGTCATGAGAGTTTGGAGTCAATGATATAAGTGCCTTAGCCTAAAGTGAATAAATGAGGTTTTAGTTTTAAAAGATAAAGATTATTCTTGCTTAATTAAAATAATGGCCGTTCGTTCTGCACGGTAACCCGCCTCCCTTTACAGTGCAGATGGCAACCGCTTTCCCCATAGGGTAGTTGGGTATCCTATGAAGATTTCCCCACGGAAATTTGTTATAAGTAGGGGCTGACAAATTAGCCGCGAAAGCGTGGTGCTAGTTTAGGTGACTTAGATCGTGGCTGGGTCAAAGTCTGTCATATATAGATACTGGTAGGGGCGTCAGCCACGAACAGCTTTTATAATATAACATTGCCTTAACCACACTAGATAAAGCTCTGGCCATAATATTTTTCCTTCCATACAGATATTTTATCTGAGGGTGCATTTTATTTTTTTGGGAATTATCAGGCAACCACTGGTCATATCCTTCTCCACTTATTGGGAATAAATGGGAACTACTATTTATAGAAAGTAGAAGAATATGGATAGATAACGATCGAAAAACTTTTATAGACTTGTATGGCGGGGTGGCAGTGGGCTGGCTGAACAAGTGGGATCTGGCCTTCAGAGCGTGCCATTGATTGTGAGTGCACTGCTAGTGCTCATGTCGCTGGTGTGTGGCGCCGCCGCACTCGTTGTTGGTGCTGCTTTCTATGCTTATAGGGTAGGTCATGAAAACTTTATTCTCAACTAGCTGTTGCACGCGACTTCATTCGAATTTAGTACTGGTACTATCTTGCTAGAAATTTTATGTAATCTTGTAGTAATTTTCTTATGTTCACAAATTATCTAACTAATAGTGTGAAAGTAAATTCCTAATTTTTCTACAACATCCGATTTTAATATATCAAAGCTTATATTCTGTTCCAATTTGATCTCTGTCTACCTGTAAACTCCATGAAAATCCGTTCAGTAGTTCCGGAGATGTGCACGAACAAACAGAAAAATAATTCTATAAATCGCTGATTTGTGTTCTATTACTCTTGTTTAGTTACCTCCTTTCATTTTATTTTATTACATCGGATTCTACCGTTTTATTATATATAATATGTAAGACTAGCTTTCCGCCCCGCGGTTTCATCCGCGATCCCCTATTTTACTCCTTTAGAGGTTGAATGTTCAAAAATCCTTAGTGGATGCCTACGTTATAATAGCTGTATATATAGTCTGTATGCCAAATTTCAGCCCGATCTGACCGGTGGTGGTTTGAGTTATGCGTTGATGAATCAGTCAGTCACGCTTTCCTTTTATAGATGTAACATCTGAATAGTCACCACTTTCATTTGGTTTAAAATTTCAAGTAAGGAAAATTAGTAATACAAGCATCATAAAACAAGGCGCTCCCCAAGCTTGTTTGCCAACTTCGTTGTTTGAAGAAACAATTTACAAAAATAAGACAATATTCAGCTATATAATCTCTTCAAAATATTTTTAATGTAATTTTTTAATTCCCGAATCTAACAGCTCTCAAAAATGTATGAAGAATATTTGGAAGATTATGTCTACAAGTTAATGGCAAAAGGAGCATCGAAAATTTGCCGCTTTTTCAAACCTAAAAGTAAATCTGACAAAGAAGAGTCTCAAACAAATCTTCTTAATGAATCAAACTCGAATACTGAAGATATAAAATGTACAGATAACAATGATGAAAAGAAAAAAGACAGCGAGCATGTCGATGATGAAGTAGATGATGCCTTCAACAATTTGAATTTCCACATGATGTTGTTTTTAATGTGGCTAGTAGTAACAATTATTAATCTGCCAGCATTGTTTACATGGGCAAGAAACTTCAAGTTAGTATATAAATAATATATTATTATTGCTAGTTTGGGTTTCAGGGAGTTTTATTTGGTGCCATATAATTTTAAACATACAATGCGTCCTGCCATAAGTCGTGAAACTAGGCTTAAAAAATGTACGTAAGTTTCATAGCTCACAGCTAAAAAAACAATCCTATTGAAAAAATATAGGTAACTCTATATTTTTTTTAAATTAATCTGATATTTTAACCGGTACCTGTACCGGTTTGCCTTTTGTTTGTAGAGTTTATGACGGCACCAACTGTAAGCACGTTCAGGAGTTATACTTTTGTCTGTATTTATTTAGACCATAATAACAATTTCAGGTACGATAACTTTTTGAAGTCGGATTCTTCATTAATCTCGGGATTTGTGATGTCACTTTGTTCCGGTGGTTTGTGGCACATTAATAAACCAAGGAAAAATTTGTGAGTATCATAATGATTTTCTCAATAATTAGGACATCATTATGTTCTTTTTTCGCACTCCTTACAGTCCACTAATGAGAATAAACCTCAGGCTCAAAATCCTCCTTCCCATTTATTTCACTTATAAGTTATTTTATTTATTTCCAGGCAACTCTATTCAGGAGTCTCATTAGTATTGTTAATTGTGGAGGTAATAATATTAGCAATGGGTCCATATTCGCTCACGATCGTCAATTATTGGGTTACAATAATGTTCGCAGTTATAGTTGTACAACAGCTCATTGATGATCCAGAATCAAATTCTGATAATACTAACGATGTTACTTTGAATGAAACTAGTGAGAATGAAATGATAGATGAGAAAAATGGAGATAATAAAAATAATGAAACTAGTACCATTGATGATCTTAATAATGACAGTAAACCCGATGCCAGTGGTGATCTGAAAGACAACGAAGCATTAGTTGCGGTAGCTAAGAAACAAAACCCATAATGAAAAACTTATATATCAAAACTGAGGTATATTACTACGTATAGAGCAGCGAGAGCAGCTATCCTAAGCAAAGGTCATGGTCCATTTTATTATGGGTTTGATTTTATATTAGTTGCAGCGCTTAACAATAATTAATCGTCTAACCAACCAGACAGTTTAAACACATATTATAGTGCTAGAGCGCATTTAAGGTGTAGTTTTTTTCGCGACCAAGTCATGAAAATCAGGGCGCTTATGCGTTTCGTTCACTTTTAACTAGCATATCAAGGGGTCATTTAATAGCGAAGAACCTCTCCTACAACCCCTTAACGGTATCTTGCCATATAACCAGTAACCCTGTATATATATAGATGATCGTGGTGGCGTATTTTGTAGTATGGAGAGTATGTTCCCTTTACAGCTTTGTGTACTTATCACATAGCATGGCATGGCCCCGTAGCATGACAAGCGTAGATTTGAGTCTTCGACCAATAAAAATCGCGGATTCATTTCATCACGTCCTATTTATTTGATTTCATTGGCCGATAATTCGAATCTTCTCTAAGTGGGCTGCAGCCACAGGGTTAAACGTCTATCCACATTTTAATAATATTAAATTCAGTATCGATTTTTGTATTTGGTTGCCATATTTAAATTATAAATGCACAATAGATATGTAGGTAGATATATAAATGAATGCACAAATAGTGGGCCTCACATCGTTTCAAAAGCATGAGGTTGACTTAGCCTTTTAAAACTCGATTAAGAAGTATTATAAATTAATTTAATAATATTACCAAATATTAAACACCAATTGCAGGGATATTTTAGTGATTTTAACCAAGTAGGCATGTCTAACTGAATAAGGGGTGCCCCTTGCCTACATCCATGAATTTAATGTGTAACTAGTGAATATTAATTTATGTTGAAAGAAGCTTACAGAGCTTTGTAAATATTACCTGGCATTGACAGTGCCGGTTTTAGCTCTACTAGCACCCTGGGCGAGATGTGATAACCCCCCCCCCCCCCCCTTCTCCCGCCAACAAAAGGGATTTTAAGCGACCGGAAATAAAGGTGGGCTTAGCGCCCCTTTACATCTGGCGCCCTGGGCGATCGCCCTAACGCGCCCTACCCTAACGCCGGTACTGGGCATTGAGAACATCTTTTATCTTTATTAGTAATTAATTCAAACATTTATTTTGATGTGAAATGTGTGTTATTTTAGTTAATAGTACTTATTTTTTACTTTAATTTAATGGTGTACAGGAAACTTGTCAAATTATATAAGACTTTCATGTGCATAAGGAATAACTTGGGGCATATCTATAAATACATTCATATCATCTATAAATAAATACATCGACATAGCCCGAAGAATTGCCAAACTTAAGTGGCAGTGGGCGGGGCACATCGCTCGTAGAACCGACGGCAGAAAGGTTCTCGAGTGGCGACCACGAACCGGAAGACGCAGCGTGGGCAGGCCCCCCACAAGGTGGACCGACGATCTTGTTAGGGTCGCGGGAAACCGCTGGATACGGGTAGCGCAAGACCGGCCATCGTGGAGATCCTTGGGGGAGGCCTTTGTCCAGCAGTGAACGTCTTTCGGCTAATATGATGATATCTATAAAATCTTAAATACATAATACGATATTTGTCTAAGTAACGTAATAATTATATATATATATATATATAGATAGCCATGTTACTCGCAGATAATGTAGCTTTCTAAAGGTGAAATAATTTTTAAAAGCAGTACTATGGTGGTTGAATTTATCCATTACAAACAAACAAACATACATAAAATCAAATCTTTCCTCTTTATAATATTAGTGTAGATGAGTAAGAAATCTGCTTACCTGTGAAATGTTGTCATTATTACTAATTATATTATTTTATTAGTCACTGATCTGGTTGTTACTGGCTGAATGTTAGAGGGTGTGGATTTATGTAAGATCTGTTTGCCTAATGATTTACCTGAAAGTGTTACCCTATACTAGGAGTCTATAGGGTATGAATGAAATTGATGTCTGACACATCTTATAATAGTTTGACAAGGGTTTTGTATATTAGTAATTAACATAGCTACAAACATTCAAATAAATATAATTTTAAAACATTAATAAGTATTTTATATCCAACTCATTTAGTATGCATAACTAGCATAGATATTTAATTTTAAAATAATTAGTTCAACATGTTTTAATATTGAAATAAGTAATATTTATATAGTTGCTACTGGAAAACGAAAATTTGTTCAACAGGCGTTCCACCCCAGCCTATTTAATCGAACTAGAAGTTCATCAGTTGGGAGTAAAACTCAACTAGACCTACCTATAACAATGCCCCCAGAAAAAGAACTAGAAACAACCACACCTAAACCGCCTGATTGGCAAAGAGTCCCTGAAGTGAGGACTAATAAGCGAAAAAAACTGGCACAGACACCATCTCCAGAGGGAGTTAAAACCAACAACCGCTTCAGGGAATTACCTGTAGACCAAAGTGAAACCCCCAGCGAGACGGAGGAGAAGCGACCAAGCAAACCACCACCTATAATATTATATGGAATCGAAGATGTAAACAAACTTAAAGAACTCCTTGAACCCATTGCAGAAAAAACCTGTTTCACTTTTAAGGTAGTCAACAGAAACCAATTGAGAATCATCTCCAAAGATGTTGCCACCTACAAAGATATTATTACCACAGTCAGGAACAAGGGCCTTATAGGCCATACATTTAACCTCAAGGATCAACGCTGCTACAGAGTGGTCATAAAAAATCTGCACCATACAACCCCCCACAACGCAATAGAGGAAGCAATAGAAAATACTGGAAACCAAGTTTATGGTGAAATCATAAATGCGAAATTTGGACCAGACAAAAAACCTACATCGACATTCTTTGTTAATGTTGTTCCTGGTCCCAACAATAAAGATGTCAAAAATATCAAATACATCTACCATCAGTCAATCGTCATCGAAGATCCAAAAAAGAAGACAATGTTACCACAGTGCCAAAGGTGCCAACAATATGGACATTCCAAGAACTATTGCATGCGGCCATATCGCTGTGTAAAATGTGCCCAAGGACATAAAACTGCAGAATGCCCAAAGAAAGATCGCAATACACCAGCACAATGTGCTCTATGCCAAGGTGCACATCCCGCAAATTATAAAGGTTGTGAAGTTTATAAAGAAATTCTATTAAGAAGAACAACAAAACTAAAAAGAACTACTAACTATAAGAAATCTGACCAGGGGAAAACACCAGACAACCCTGAAGCCAGTAATGAGAGAGTTCTATACTCGGATATTCTAAAAAAGAAAGCAGAAGAGAGACCATTCGAATCTAATGCAAATAGAAAGCTAGAGGAATTACTACTAAAACAATCGGAGAAATTCGAAATAATCTTACAACAGATGAGTACTCTAATAAGTCTCATAACCACCCTGGTCACCAAACTGCCAAACTAACTGCACTCAGGGTAGCCACCTGGAACATTAATGGACTCGCTCCAAACAAGCACGAACTTGAACTATTGATGGCTAATCACCAACTTGATATTGTACTCATATCCGAAGCACACTGCACAGAGAGTAGTAAGATAAAGATCACAGGATGCAGCATTTATACCACTAATCATCCTGATGGAACCGGCCATGCTGGAACTGCCATTGTAATACGAGACTCCATCAAGCACCACCTGATGCCTGAATACAAAACAAACCACATCCAGGCGACTACTGTAGTAGTGGAGAGTAGGGGTGGATGCCTTAATGTATCTGCAATTTACTGCCCGCCGAAGTATACAATTGACTGCTCAAAGTTTACCCAATACTTCGTGACACTAGGAGACAGGTTTATTGCGGGTGGAGACTGGAACTCCAAACACATACAGTGGGGTTCCAGACTGACAACAACTAGAGGGAGGCAGCTAAAACAAAGTCTTGATGCGAATAATCTCACCTCAATCTCGACTGGTGAACCGACGTACTGGCCCACAGACCCAAATAAAAAGCCTGATCTCCTGGACTTTTTTATTGTTAAAGGACAATCGAAACACTACCTGATGGCTGAATCTTGTCTTGACAGTAGTTCTGATCATACTCCGGTCCTCTTGACAGTGAGCACAACCATCCTGTCTTATGAGAAGCCAGTTACACTGTCCAACAAATTTACTGACTGGGAAGGCTTTAGAGATTACATAGAGGAAAACATTGAACTCCACATTTCCTTAAAATCCCCTGAAGAGATAGAGGACGCTGCAAAATACATAACAAACCTCGTACAGAGCTCGTGCTGGATTAATACTCCAACTGATGACAAGTACCACACTACTAGAAACCTACCTCTTGACATAAAACGTAAGGTACTGGAGAAAAGAAGGCTACGAAGGATCTGGCACCAGTCCAGGTTAGGGAGTGATAAGAGAGCCTTAAACAAAGCTATCAGAGAACTGAAGATCATGCTGGATGATGCTAACAATGCCACACTTCAGAATAAGCTAGAAAGTCTTACTGCCACAACATCAACAGACTACTCACTCTGGAAATTAACAAGAACTCTAAACAAACCCCAAAAATATAAACCTGCAATAAGAACTGGCACCGGCTGGGCTAAAAATGGTAAAGATAAAGCCAATGCTTTTGCAAACCATCTGGCCAACATTTTCAAACCACACGAGAGCAATTGTATAGATTTCGAAAGAGAAATTGATGAAACACTACATCAAGCCTTCCAACTATCTCCACCACCAAGACCGGTTACAGTACGCGAACTTATGAATAACATAAAAGCGCTACAAAGCAACAAAGCCCCAGGATTTGACCTGGTAACCAAGGAAATCCTTATTCAACTTCCTAGAAAGGCCCTTGTATTCCTTACAACACTGTTCAATGGTGTAATACGAGTGCAATACTTCCCCAGCATATGGAAAGTATCTATTATTACAATGATACAGAAACCAGGCAAACCACCAGAAGATATCGCATCCTATAGACCAATAAGTCTTTTACCGATCCTATCTAAAGTTTTTGAGAAGATTCTCCTCGGTAGAATAGCACCAATACTAGCTAACAATGGAGTGATTCCAGGACACCAGTTTGGTTTTCGATCCCACCACTCAACGGTCGAACAAGTACATCGAGTATGCGAAAAGATAAGAAAGTCTCTTGAAACAAGGGAGTACTGCTCGGCTGTGTTCCTGGACATTCAGCAGGCGTTCGACAGAGTGTGGCATAAAGGCTTACTCTGCAAAATCAGAACATCCCTACCACATAGTTACTACCTGTTGATGGTTTCATACCTTTCCGAGCGTATCTTCCAAGTAAGGGAAGGTGGAGATACCTCCGAAATTAAAAATATTGCAGCAGGGATACCACAGGGTTCTGTCCTCGGACCGGTCTTGTACACCCTGTACACCGCTGATCTCCCAGAAGTAGAAGACGTAACAACTGCAACATTTGCTGATGACACGGCATTACTGGCCAGTAGCACGGACCCCGAAACAGCCTCTAACATCCTACAAACAAGTCTCTGCGAGGTAGAGGAATGGCTCCAAAAATGGCGTATAAAAGCAAGTCCATCCAAATCCATCCATGTCACTTTTACCTTGAGAAAGGGAAACTGCCCACCTGTAACATTAGAAAACAATACTCTCCCCCACAGCGAGTCTGTCCGATATCTTGGCATGCACCTAGACAGACGGCTTACCTGGAAGAAGCACATAAAAACGAAACGTGATGAGTTGAATCTCAGATTCAGGACTGTACACTGGTTGTTGGCTCGCAACTCCAAGCTCTCTACCGACAACAAGCTCCTTATCTACATAGCTCTTCTCAAGCCTGCATGGATGTATGGAATACAACTCTGGGGAAGCGCAGGCAACTCAAGTGTCTCTATCATGCAAAGATTGCAAAATGGTATTCTAAGGACAATATCCGGAGCACCTTGGTTTGTCACAAATGCTGAAATACACAACGCATTAAAAATTAAAACAGTCAAGGAGGAGATAATTCAATCTGCCTCCAACTACAGAGGCCGGCTCCAAAGACACCCCAATAACCTGGCCAACGAACTCACACAAATGTCGTACTGTAAACGCCTTAAGCGCCATGATATCCAAGATTTGGAAGCTCGGTGGCAAAACTAAAAGGGACCTCCCACTGGGGAATTTCCCTTACAAGAGAACAGCGGACATAACACATCTGCTCATAGTCTAGCGACTGATCGCAGATTAGCACAAAAAAAAAAAAAAAAAAAAAAAAAAAAAAAAAAAAAAAAAAAAAAAAAAAAAAAAAATGTAATATAAACCGTCATGTTGCAGTCATAATCCAATAAAACTTAAATCATGGTTCCACCTTGGTAAACAAAAAAAATACTATTATCTCATGGTGATAATTATGAAAATCATAAGGTTACAAATTTATTTTGTTTCTTAAAAATCTGAGGGCCTAATCTGAAAAATGTTGATCAATCTGTCATGTATCATTTTTGGAATAAACCCTCTATTTATAAAATACTGTGTATTTTAAATAGAGTTGGTCCTATTTTCTCACTTGTTATTAAATTTGTTGGGGTATGTAAGGTGTGCTCTTAATTGCAACAAGAATATGACTAAATATGTTGAGGCATTTTGTAATAAGTATCACATATTTTGGAACATATTTTTATAGATTATAGTTCATAAGACGTAACTTTCGAGATTAAACCTACCAATCAAAATATTCTAGTCATTAATTAATTCATTATTATTTGGTTATCTTTTCCACCATCATATGTATTATTGAGAAATAAAACAATAAAAGTCTTACAAGCTATTTTATTTTAAGTTGTAGTGCAACAAGCGAGAGCAAAATGTTAATTGTTACCAACCAATAAAACCGTTTACTTCTTCCCCTTCTTGCCAGAAGGTTTTTCTTCAGTATTTCTTGGGTTCTGCCAATTCAACGGGTTGCGACGGTACATAGGCCATGGAGGTACAGTTAGGATGGCAGCCAAGATAAATCCAGCTCCAAGAATGTAGACAGATTGGGAAAATTGTTGAACGATGTAGCCCCAAACGAAGCCGACAATACTGAAGAGAGTAATTATTGCTCTGTACAATTTTTCAGCTTTAGCTTGACCAACATAATCAATATGTGTTGGAATTGACGTAAAGAAATCCATTGTGTTTCTGTAATAAACGTACAAGAAAATCCTCAATTAATGTGCACAAGCAAAAATACGAGTAAAAGTTGACAACGTCAACAGACTGATTTCAACTGATTTGACACAAAACTGACATTTCGACTCGACTGGACACGTCAGTCGGCGGCGGGTGCATTCCAAGCTGGTTGGTAGCCCCCTAGTATTTTTATTCTCTTTAGTCGTTAGACTCTAGCTAGAGTATGT
Organism: Tethea ocularis; assembly: GCA_963555595.1. Classification (NCBI taxonomy): domain Eukaryota; kingdom Metazoa; phylum Arthropoda; class Insecta; order Lepidoptera; family Drepanidae; genus Tethea; species Tethea ocularis. The sequence continues at coordinate 7,091,861 of OY741966.1, forward strand.
TCCTTGAGAAGACCGGAGAATTTAATACTACTAGACCTTTTTTTTTTAAAAGACTAAAAGGTGGAAGCATGGAGGGCTTTAGCCACAAAACAATTTTACTCTAGGCTTTAGCACCCTTATTCAGTTCAATTCGGCGAGCAGTGGCTCTCGAACATTAACTTTAATATTTATGTCGTCGGCAGATAGTATATTTTGTCTTTTTTTTCTGTCAGAAGGTTGACAAGCAGGCAGGCGGTCCACCTCATAGATAATACACTTTATACTGAGTCTGGTCCACCTGATGGTAAGTGGTAGTAATTGCCAATGTGTTGCCGACCTGTGACAATGCCAAGGAAGGAGGCAATTGGCTCCTAGCGCGTCACAATACGACGTATAAATTTTCGATAGTTCATAATACTAGCTATATCAAACCGTTAAATTGTGAACGGACCTGCACTTATCGATAAGGTATTATAACTAATATGTTGTGAACCGTCCATGAATGGTCGCTCTCTGAGTCAATTAAAAGTTTTTTCACTTTTAGAATCAATCAAGTCAATCATTTTAATTGTTAGCTACCTACTTAAAACCCACAAAAACAGCTGTCTATGGTGACAGCTAAAGCGCGACGGGGCACGTCACGTTCGACCAATTAGTGCGCAAGATGTGTTCCGTCGATGATGGCAGTTCATAATTCAATTACGGTTTGACATGGTTGGACCATGAACTAACGAAAAATAACTTGCCACTTTATGGTACAATTCACAATGCATCGACAGTCTATAAACTCGCGAGATAGATCACAAAAAAACGGCACTCACAATCCTTTCACAATCATACGGTGACTTTTAAATGAGATAGCGATATTTAAAGAAGGGGTTACAGTATGACACAACTTAGATGTAGCATCGGCAAATCGTTTTCGTACACTTCATTTCCGATTTACACAACTAATAAAAATCATTCATTATCGCGTCATTCAACGTTAAACAAGATTATTTACGCCGATCATTTTTTAACACATGAGTAATGTTTTAGGCGCACCCTTTTCGGGAACGATCGATTTTACGAATTTCTTTTTTCATAACCGTCATCCATATCCTACAAATATTATAAATGCGAAAGTTTGTGAATGAGTATGTTTGTTACTTATTCATGCTCAAACGGCTGGACCTATTTTGATGAGTATGGAGTTTAACTGACTTAGTCAGGAACGTGGGTGAAACCGTGGGGCGGAAAGATAGTCTAATATAATATTTGTAGCATTAATAGTACCGACGAATAATATTAAAATTCACTTAGAAGCATTACATAGGTAATACATTACGGTATAGTGAGAGCGGGCCCGTTGCATCACCATCACACGCGATTGGCGTGCTCACGTGAAATATTTTAATAGGTTGAAAATTAAAATAATCGTAACTTCAAAACAACTGGCTCAATTTAAATAAAACAAAAACAGCTGTATTAAGATTCATAAAACAAGTGATTTAACGGACCCAGTAACATTCTTCAATAATGCTATAAAATGTTGAAGTAGGTTGATTTTATAATTCATTTATAGCAACACCACATTGTCATTATCCGTCAGTCAGTCGATTGTCAACATTCAGTACGATCAGACTCATTAGGTTAATTTTAGTTAACAAAGATATTAGTTTATTTTCCAAAAGTACAATATACAAAATTTTATAAACATAATGACAACATTCAAGCAAGTTCCTCTCACATGCGGTGGCCATACTAGACCAGTCGTGCATTTGGATTTTAGTGACGTTACAAAAGACGGATATTATTTGATATCGGCCTGCAAAGGTAAGTTTTGTCGACTAATTTGTATAGGGGGTGCCCTTTCGCCTTGACCTAGATGTGGGTGGAAATCGCGCAAGTGGCTTTCGATGGATTCATTGAGGTTTCGCATGACAGATGTTGGGCGTGATGTGCTTTGGAGACCTTCACTTTTCTTGTTAGTGCTGTCCGCTGAGCCGGCGTGCATTCTATGCATGTTGTGACCTTCTCTTTCCGGACATGCAGGAAGCACCTTGAGTATCCGCTCGTATATTTCCTCGGCGCCTGCTCGCCTTGGTCGTCGTGTCGTGCTGCTATATACGTAACTGCAGCATGACATACAAGTTCCACGCCTTTGTGTGCATATGAAAATGTTTTACTATTGAAATTTTGTTCCTGTGTTGACATTTCACCCATTCTGGGTCACCTTGTACTTCATCAAGGTTCCATGTATCTACTTGACATTAATTTATGTTGTGGTAGGTAAAAACATGTTGCTGTGTTACTTTCATAAGTAAACCTATAAGGAAAATACATCAATAAAATTACTGATATAATGTTGTCTTCCTTCTATTGTTTATCTGATGTGAAGATAATTATCTTCAACATGATTTTTTCTTAGTCTTAGATGACAACCACACTGGCTTGTTTATTTATAGAACTCATTGTATTTATACCTTTATTTTATATATATTGTTTCATAGGATTTATAATATCATTTTCTGTTGTCAACTTCATAACTCATATAATTACAAAATCTCTTTTCATAGATGATCTCTTCTCATGAAATTGAAGTAATAAATGAATATACAAGAAATATTTGTTAAAATTCGAAAAAAGGTGTCTTATACTCATAGATTTAGAATTTTGACTACTAATTTCTCCCTAAAGTAATTCAATTCAAAAGTGTCTTTGTTAAATGTACTCATTGCAAGGATTTTTTATTTATTGTTCTAATACCTAATATAAAAGAAAACCCATAATGTTTCTGTTAGTATTACTCCTTGGTAAGTCCATGGCCAAACAGAATCCAATAAAAATGATTATATTTATTAAATATTAAATTAATCTTACACAATGCTAATTAATGGTAAATAGTTAATATAATTATTGTCAAGGTTGTTTTTGGATAATTTATTAATAAAAAGTGAGGACTTGGAGAGCCGAGGGAGAAAATTGGGGACACCAATATATACCTATGCTTAATGTAACAATCCAAGTGACTGTTTTAGAAAAACAATCTCCAAACAATCTCTTCTCTCAAAAATGTTAAGGAATAATCAAACGGTAACTATTTATTTGCATTGTGTTAAGGTATCCAACTCTGAATAATTATTGAGTCATAGCCATTGTTTTCAATGAATAATTAAGATTGAAAATGTGAATGAATCCTCTTTAGATGCATGCTAATGCACTATACTAGGGGGCTATAATCTATGATCCACAAGCCAACTACAGCCTGCAAACACCACTAATGTGGATAGTATGCCAAAAAAAATTGTATCTCTCCAGCCCTAAAAAAATAATATAATAAGGAAGTAAATCACTCAGTACAAAATATTATATAAGTGCTTGTAATATGTTGGTATGATGAGCTGAGTATATCCAACAATTGTTTTTCCGCACTTGGGCTCCCTATATCGTATCATAATATTGCATACACAATAATGAAAGCCATATTCTAAATTGCAATCTAGTTTGACATCAAAGTCAATGTTTTTATTCTGCTATCCCCGTAGCTTAGGTATTATGCTAAGTAGTTTCTAATATAAATTAATTTCCAGATGGCAAGCCCATGTTGCGGCAAGGTGAGACAGGTGATTGGATAGGGACCTTCGAGGGTCATAAAGGTGCCGTTTGGGGCGTAACTTTGTCTCAAAATGCTAATCTTGCTGCGAGTGGAGCTGCAGACTTCTCAGGTGATTAAATTTGGTTAATGTATGTACTATTCAACAACAATATAGAACAACTAATTATTCACACCATAAATAAAAGTGACCCCTATAAATGAATATTTTCGGAATCTAAAATGCATCCCTACAGATACATTGCTTTACTATATTTAAGATTTTATTAGAGTTAGTTGATATTTTTGGTGGAAATGAGATAGTTTATAACTTCCTTCGTTATTTATAAGACAATGTGCTATATAAGGGCACATATTAAATGTTAACAATTCAACTCAAATCAATCAAGTATGTTGAAAATTAATTTATTCAATAATTCTACCCACTAATAAAAATATTTGTTATATTGTATGTACTGAACGGATTTACTTGAAATTTTGTACAGATATATTATTATCACTGCCTGGAATTTAGAATGAAAATAAATGCTGTGTTAGTATTAGATCTAAGTAATAAATCATTTTATTTGATGTAGGAATATTTAAACCTGCTAATTCAATAAAATAAAAGCATAATTTGTACCTATTTCAAATTACAGTGAAGCATAATTACGTATTTTCTAATTACAGCGAAGCTATGGGATGCAAGGTATGGTGAAGTGGTCCACACATTTGACCATGAACACATAGTAAAGAGTGTTAATTTTAATGCCGAAGATACAATGCTACTTACTGCTAGCAATGAGAAACTTATACGAGTATATGACCTTAACAAACCTGATGCTGGACGTAAGTACCTTACCTTCTTGTTTTTAATTTATTTTAATTTGTGACTTGTCTTTATTTACTTGAATAATAATTATTGTAGCAAGTAGGCTGGTTTTGTGATTAATGTTTGACATGTGTTTGTAAAATTCCTAATCGTAAATAACCTGAGAGGAAATGTAGCCTATGGCACTAGAGGATAATGTAGGATCCTATTAGTGGAAAAAATATCAGGATATTATTTGATACAATATTGTTACTATGACTTCAGCTGTGGAGAAAATAAGTGCACACACAAGTAGTATTCGACACGCTGTGTTCCTGCACAATTCCCGCATCGTCAGCGTCAGCGACGATCTCACCATGCGAGTGTGGGATCGTAATAGTGGACAGGTACTTATATACCTTTTTAACAAATAACTTATGAAAATGATATATGAATTGCAGTGCTGTCTAATTAATCCAATTGTTGGTTATTAATGTAAATTTTATCGCCATCAAAATTGATCACAATGATTATGGCATACATTTATTTGACCGTTTTTAATCATTTCTGTCATCTTCATAATACTATGTATGTAATGAAAAAGAGACGAGATATTAAATCTAGTTTAAAATTTAGTGCCATTTAAAACAAATAAAAAAATAAAATAATAATAATTTCTTTATTATCAGGCTACTTTGGCCATTAGATGTACACTATTACCCTATTACTTTACATACTAAAATGTATACGAAATAATAATAGGTCTCACCGAACCCTGGTATACATATTAATCAAAGGTTCAAGATAAATGTTACAATAAGCATCTTTCGGGCGGCATGCCACTTTCAACCTCGACATCACTCTTTAGGGTGAAGTTGAGGTCAGATACATACCCAGTTTATTTACAACTACAACAGTTAAACATAGATAAATCACCACACATGTTATATATCCTACTTTTATTATAAATGCGAAAGTTTGTGAGTATGGATGGATGGATGTTTGTTACTCTTTCACGCAAAAACTACTGAACGGATTTGGATGAAATTTGGAACACAGATAGTTTATAACCTAGATTGACACATAGGATAATTTTTATTCCGGGAAAACATAAGATCCCTCGGGAACGCGGGTGAAACCGCGGGGCGGAATCTAGTCGTACATAAAATGATATGCGTGAAATATTTATAGTAAAATGTGTTCTTTTTTGTTCTAGGAAGTGAATAAAATAGAATTTACTTCAATTCCCAACAGTTTAGAACTGTCTAGGGATGGAGCCATATTGACTGTGGCACATGGTAAGATATTCTACTCCCTTGTTATGCACTCGTAGGATGTTATTGTATTGAGTTGCCTACATTTTGTTCTGTCATTTATCTATCAAACAGTAATTTGGAGTTGCTTGCATTCTAAATGTTACAATACATTACAATGTTATATGATAAAGCTACTTACCAAGTGGAAATAAGGTGTTATACAATAATTTATTTATTTTCGTAATACAATTGAATTCTTGATTATGCTCATACTTTTTAATATGAAAAATTACGATTTCCCTCTATTAATGTAATTCCGATATATCTAACCTTGATTTAGAAACATACCATACCCTTGGATTTTTTTTTCCGCCTAACATACATCTTCCGCCTTTTGTTCCTCACCATTCTGTTTTATTTTCCTTGGGGGAAGCTTTTGTCCAGCAGTGGACATCTTTCGGCTGACATGATGATGATTCTATTTGAACCTTAATTATTTTTGTTTGTGCGCTAATGGTGCCGATTCTGTTGTTTACGAACTAAACAAATTTAATCTCACTTCATATCTCTTTCTAATAAGAAATATAAGAAAGGGATGCAAGATATTTTAGTCGTGTCAGATTAGTCCAATCACTTATTTCAACGTGAATTTAAGCGCGACCTTTATTGGTCACTACTATTTACCCGTATATTACGACGGCATGGACTAAACTGACAGCATTAAAACTGTTCTATCTTTTTTCAATAAGGTTAACATGAAAGAGAGCTGACTTGACTAGTATTAGTTTAGTTATGTTCGGAAACAACAGAATCAGCACCAATATTTAGGAAGTAATCTACCCCAATAGTGAAATGTACATGTTCCAGGTACAAACGTGTCGTTCTATTCGTCTGACACGATGCGCAAGATGCGCGAGTTCCCCGTCCCCACCAAGTGTTACTCGGCGTCGCTGGCGCCCAGTCGCGCCACCTTCGTCTGTGGCGGGGAAGACTTGAAAGTGTACAAATTTGACTACAACACCGGCACTGAACTTGGTGAGTTAAACAGAAACTTCTATTGACCCAAGACAAACACATTTGAAACTCTATTGATATTCTGAGGCGATGATATTATTAGCTTCGTTAAGGAAAACATTGGTACAGGTAGGCGCGTAAACCGATTATAATTTTGAATCAAGGATCGACAAAATTTTATAGTCAGTGACAAAATTAGTGACAATATAGCGAAGTCTTTTACGGTGATGATAGCTCATTGAAGGACGAATCCCGAGGCGAAGGTCGCGAGTGCTCACACTGAGCTTAGCTTTCGGTGAAGGGAAACATCGTGAAGAAACCATAGCACGGTGGTAGGGTACTTTGTAGTATCCGCACGGCAGGCAGCAATGTCTACTCATCGTCTGTAATTGTCTTTCTGCCAGACTACTCAGGACATCATTCTTAAATGTTCATGCGTAATAAATTACTAGCCGTTCACTTCAAGTTGGCCGTTACCTCCCTTGCTCTAATTCTCCTTTAAAGTCAGACCCTGACTGCAACGCTTGTTATTATTTTGTTTCTTACCTGCCAACTCGTAGTGAACGGGTAGTACATGCAGAGGCGAATTTGCAGTCATAGCCGCCCTAGGCTCGTGTAGTACCAGCCGCCCCTTTAACAAGGACGTCCTCTGAAATCTGCCTCCCCTAGGACGCTGCCGCCCCTAGGCTGCGGCATATACGGCCTATTTACAAATCCAGGACTGATTACATCCTACTAATATTATAAACGTGAAAGTTTGTATGTATGTATGTTTGTTGCTCTTTCACGCAAACATTACTGAACGAATTTGGATGAAACTTGGCACATGGATACATCATACACTGGAATAACATATAGGCTACTTTTTATCCCGGGAACGCGGTTGAAACCGCGGGGGACAGCTAGTGTGTAATATGTGTGTTTGTTTGTTTGTTAGAATCGAACAAGGGTCACTTCGGTCCGGTGCACTGCGTGCGGTGGTCCCCGGACGGCGAGCTGTACGCGACGGGCTCGGAGGACGGCACGGTGCGGCTGTGGCAGGGCGTGCCGGGCCGCGTCTACGGCCTGTGGCGTCGCTCCACCGACCATCCGCCCCTCGCCAACGGGTTCAAGGAGGTCGCCGCCAACTGACTATTACCGACGCAACATATACCGACGCAAACATATACACATATAGGTTATAATACTTTATATTTATCATTATGTTTGTTTATTGGAGCATATCAGTCCACTCGTGACCACGATCAATGTAACTTGATCGAAACGTCGATGTTAGTCAAAATTATATTTTGATAATATTTTATGCGCGAATAGACCCGATACATTACTATAAACATGAATTGTGTTCGCAAGAGTTGAAAAAGTACTATTATGTTTGTTATCACGTACATCTATTGTACGTAACAGAAACAGATTATGAGCGGAACATCTTTACTAATATGCGAAAGTGAGTATGTTTGTTACCTTTTCATGCTTAAACCACTGAACTGATCGCTATAAAATTTGGCACGCAGATAGACAATGATATGAATTTTTTTTATCACGGGAACGCGATTAAAACCGCAGTGGACAGTTAGTTTATTATATTGGTGCCGATTCTGTTTACATATGAAACTAATTTAATCGCAACCTATCTCTTTCTAATAAACAACTTATGAAAAGAATGTAAGAAATAAGGAAGTAAACAAATCGGACAAATTTGGAATACATTTAGTCCTGTCAAATTTGTCCGATTGCTTGTTTCAACGTGAATTTTTTCACCGATCTTTATTGGGCTTGACTGTTTTGCCGTAGGTGACAATGGCATAGACTAATTTAACAGCATCAAATATTTTCAATCCTTTTTGAATTATGTCTCCTCTATTTTCATAATTAGTCAGGAAAATTGTTAAAAAGCCAAATTTTACTATAAAACGTTCGTTCATAAGCTTTCCAATAAGACTTTGTGATATTTGTATGTCTAATATAATTTAAATAGCTCCTTCGAATTTGAAAGAAATAATACAACGTTCGCCGCCTCCTTTCATGTACCTCCCGGGGCCATAGCCCCTGTGCCCCTCCCCAACCTACGTCACTTGTGATATTATAAATGTGAAAGTTTGTGTGAGTGAATCTTTGAAATAAACTTTTTGTTGTTGCTGATAATTATATCAACGTAATTGTGCAACTTTGGTAGAATGTATTTATAAAATGTCACATTTTGCTTGTTACAGGACATTGAGAAGCAGTGAGAGTGCATTCTAAATTGATCGCTTGGTGATATTTACTGTGGGGTGTGGTTGACGCCAGGCTATGTGTTAATGAACTTACGAGGGGGCTAGCCTGATAAATCAAGACTTAAGTATTCGAAACATTTTAAAACTGTGTTTGTGTTGTTGATTTTTTTGCAACACTAAGTTTTTATACTCAAATGCAATGTATTTATTGTAAAAAGGAAACTAAATAGACTTGATATGCAACAAAATAAAGTGATTTGTAAATATTAATGAATTTAATTTCATTTTTGAACTCATTGCCGTGAGATAAGGTTCAAAATTGCACTCGGAACTAATAATTTATTTAAGCATGCAAACATTTAATGAAATATTTTTTATAATTTATGTAAATATTTAATAATTCCCTTATGGAATTAAGTAAAAACGGAATTAACATAAAATAAAACAAATATATTAACACTAAATTCAGTATATTGAATTTAGGTCGCTAGGTGAGATTCGTATTTATAAAACTAAAAAAATACATCTAAAACTATAATTATGCCGATATTTTACAAAATAATTTACATGAATTAAACCTAGGCACATAACTAGGCAGTGAAAATTTATTTTATAAAATCTTATAGTAATATTCATTATCATTTACTTGTATAATGGTAACATTGAAAAGGTATGGATGGATAATGGTAATACTGTTACATTTAGGGCCAGTATACAAAAGCCAGATCAATGTTAATAGGTAATTAAAGATATTTTGTGACACACAGGGTCACAAACGGCAATATGAATAACTACTTTTATGGGGCCAAATGAGAAATCACGACTTTTTAAACTTCATATTTTCGAACTAGCAAGGTTCTTGTTTTGTATGAGTTTGATTTTATTTTCACAATGTTCTTCATATTGATGAGTACTTAGTACTAAGGTGAATTACAAATGGCTTCTGAAACTACCCCAAAATATGATACAGATAAATGTTATATGCCGTGAACGGTATCGCTTTTTATGTTATCCTTAAATTATTTGTCATCATTTCCTCTAAAGCTAATGATGGCCGTAAATGCTTGTTTAACATTGAGTATAATATTGTGATAACTTTGTACAGTTACGATGTTTTATTGAAAGTAAATTAAATTCTAAACAAACATACTTTATGCAAAAACGCTATTTTATCCAACTTATTTACCTTTTTAAACACAGTAATAGGTAATATCGATAGATCGGTACTGTTCATTTTGTTAGATTTTAATAAATAAATAATTTAAATTTCCAATCTAAAAGCTGAATACAATAATTGTAATTCCGGCGAAGAGAAAACTTATGATTTCTTTAAATAATAGTTTTTTAAACATTGTTCAAAATGTGGACACTTACTTGAATTTTTCTATTTTGTTGATAGAAAGTACTTTAAAACACTGGTCCAAGTTCAGTCCATAAACAAATAGACTGTTTATGTAATTCTATGTATTTTGACTATTTTTAGTACTTAATTGAATTATGATAAGTTATGGTAACTGGGTAGGTATTCAATCTTGATGAGTATGATTGGTTTGGTTATTATTATTGAATCAATAATATACTAGCTATTATTCTATAAGTAGAAACCATACCTCTTGAGCGGGTATTGAAAACTACTGTGATGGTCTAGTACCAAATATTTTAATTTCGATGTTTATAAAAATATTTTTAACTATGTATTTGTTACTTACACGCCCCAAAAAGCTTACGATAAAAACGATTAGGTATGTATGACCTTAAGGACTAGTTTACTCAGTTTTATTGGACTTTTTAAACTTTAGTTTGTGACAAATCTTAGAATCAGATGAACACATCATAAGCGCTTACAAAGTTAAACATATTTTTTTTACATAATATTAATAAAAATGGGATTTGAAAAAAATATGGCCCATTCTTTTTCTGTTACAGATTTATCTCATTAATTTGTAACGGGCTTCAGGTCTACCTAGGTAAGGTAGTCCACACGCTACACTATGCATTAGTCCTTCTGTACTAAATTGTTATTTTTTCCCCTATGGCAGACTTCTCTATGAATTAGTTTGAATCACAATTTATTTTCAATACTAGAAATGGTTCTGTTTAAGTAATTTTTAGAAATCTATCCGAAACTATATAAACTTTTACTACGAGTATACCTATACGTATAAATTTTGTGCAATTTTATTGGTTAATAACTTGACAACGATGATCGAACTATCGTGTATAGTTTGTCGTAGTAGGCCCTCAGAGCCGAACAGACTTGATCACTTTAATTAATTAATAATAATACATATAGATAGTATAGATGCCTAATTCAGAACCAATCTAACATTGAAGATAGTAGCAGCAACCCATACGATCTGCCTTATAGAAGAGTTCACTTGGCGATGAAGGGCGACAAGTCTGGGAACTTGAAGTTGAGGGGCGGTCTCCGGGGCGCGCGGGAGGGGGCGGCGGCTCCGCACTGCGCCGCGCACACGTCGTCGCGCACCACCGCCTCGCGCGGCCACTCGCGGAGCAGCTGCGCACAGTCCGTTATGCGGAGGGACGCGCATTGTGCCTGCAACATACAAGTAAATTCAAAATCCTGGCTATCAGTTCCCAAATTAAACAGAACTTGTATTATGGAAACCAGATAACTAGCACGATGGTTCGTGCATAACACGTGATTGACATGTAAATGAACTTTCATTTAATTAAACTTAAAGATTTTATACTTTTGCTACTAGGAATAGAGATTCGATGGTTGCTAAAGTTAAGTAATGACTCACCCCTTCATTAGTACAAATGCACGAAGTACAGGGCGATGGGAAGGCTGAGTCGCCGACAGCGACCGAGCGACCAGCGATGAGGCAGCCTTGAGCGGAGCTCTCCCGCCACGCTGATAGATCAATCTTAGGCAGGGAACCACAGGGGACTCTTGGGTTCCTATATAAAAAAAAACAATAATATCATAAAGCAGATGTTCAATAGTGGGCATCTTGTGGTCGATTTAGGTATGATGTACGCAGATTTATTGATCGTTGTGTAATGATTTATTTTTGCTATCATAACGAACCTAGTTATTTTTGTTCTTTCTTTCTATATTGTAGGTACTTGGTATCTGATTGTTAGCAATCTGTATTGAGTTTTTTCTGATCGACTAATGCAGTTTTGTTATCGTCAACACGTACCTACCCACATCATTATTTTAGGATAGGCTGCTTGACTTATATTACACACATAAAACTCAGGTAATAGGTTTATTAATGTCATATCATAACTTCGTATATTTGTTTCAGCAGTAACATCAATTCGCAGCGTACAACAATGAGTTCCTAGAAACAAATTGCAGAAAAGGTAGGTTAGCTAATTTATAACTTACAAGAAATTGCTGGGTAAGTCGAAAGCGGCTCTCTGGATGTCGCCGGGAACGTCGAAGTTATCGCAAAGGACCTTGGATAGAGTTGATTTACGGATCTCAGACAATTGCTGCTCTGAGAAACGGGCTGCTGGATTATCGTTTTCATACCTGAAAAATATATTATTATTATTAAATCGGTTTTTAAAAGAGTGATTAAAAATCAAACCTTCAAAGGTATTTGATGGCTCGCCAACGTTTCTATAAACATAATTGATGATTCGACTTGTCACAGTTTGTCGCATGTACACACAATTATTATTGTAAGAATAAATTTAAATCAGAAACCTGTTTGTTTGTAAATTGAGCTTTACCCGATCTAGGAATCGAACCCAAACATCTCAAACCCAGCTGGTCGTCCACAGAAGCAATTTATAAGTAATAAATTAATTTCTTAAAAAAATCGTACTACTCCAACCATATAAATCTTACCAGAATCTGTCACACTTCCTCAACTGTCTAAACTGTATGGCGATGATGCATGCAAAGGTGGGTCCTACAAGACCGCCCTGTAGTGGACGCTCGCTCATGCCTCCAGGGAATAGATCAATGTCGTCTACAGTTGCGTATATCCTCTTGAATCTGGAAAAAGGTGATGATATTTCTGATGATACCTTAAAATTACTCGTGAAATACAGGCTTTAGGTCAATGGGACAAAACTACACAGGCTTTAGATAACTTAGGGAAGTTTTGAACCCTGAAATTGATCTCATATTTATAAGTATAGTAAGGTGACAAAATCTTGCCAATAAAATTGGTGTAGTCGTATCACATTAGGGTTCATGTGACCCGTTTAGCACGAGAAAACTACGTCATAGATTGCGCAATGGCAGAGAGAGAGCCATGCAAGATATTGATCGCGGAATTGAGAATAGAAGACATATTTGGAGTCTTTTTGTAGGAGACTATTATAATAAATTCAGAGAGTATGTTAAACAGAGATTAATCGACAAGGTATATTATAAGGTTGCTCATTATGTTGAAGACATTTGACGTTCAAACTGAATAAGTGTGTTTTGAGTTTGAGTTTGATTATCTTACCTTGCAATAACTTCATCAGGAATTTCCCTTGACAAGTCATCGAAAGTTGCTGCTCTCTTCAAATTACAAAGCGCTCTATAGTTGTTATAACTCGGTACTCCATGGTCTCGAGCTCTTTGGATATTAAGGGCAATTAAATCGATTCCAGAAAAGGGAATGCGACGGTCTTCAAAGAGATGGTTGGTGACTTCTCCGGTGATGAATTGATCGAGAGTTTCCATGGGAGTTGAGGCCAGTCCACGCATCAGCTCGTCAACTAATGGGGGGTGCTGTAAATAAAATTGCATATATTTCGTAAACATATTTTAATATGTAGAGACATTAGATATTATGACAAATATAGGAACTCAAAAAAGGTACCAATAATAATGATCTTATTTAGAATTAAAATTCATATAGAACGAAGCAAGTAACTGAATTTAATAAGGCAGATTATAATAAAACTTTCATAGATAACAAATATTCCGATACCAGCATCGGTGATATAAATATGTAAAACAAACTTACGCTCATAAACATGTCGGTCTTGAAGAATCCATCTCTCAATAGAATCGGCGGTTCGACAGGCTGGAATGTGTGGGACAGGCGAGGCAGATGAGGTCTCAGAAGTGAATGACCAATTCTGAAGGCAGCTGCTGCGAATTCTGTCACCATGGCGGGGTTGCAGGTCGGGGAGTATTCCTTGTAGTAACCTGTATTTTATAAAGGTTATTCAAAGTCCATTAATTCAGGTTCTAAGAGGGAAGATACTGAAGTTATTGATTATGTTTTGCTGTTTGTTACTTTTTGTTGGCATTTTCTTAAAAGCCTATTTTTACGGAGCTTGTTATGAATAGTTAGATCGTTCACTGATATTATTAGGTCTTTTCTATGGATTCTTGGCCATCATGCCCTTAATGGTCCTTTATCAAAAAAATATGGTCTAATTTGCAAATCCCAAATGTAGTTATCTTATTTTTGTCTATATTGGCATCTTTTAAAGTTGCAATGCGATCCCTATATTTGGCGAATACATAATATTATGGTGTTGACAAATATCAACTACGAACTAGTAATTAAAGATTCTGGTATTGCTGAGATATAGCACTTTGACCCCGAGTTATTTAGTAGCTATATTTACCTGACGGCAACAACTTCAATCCATACAAGTTAACAGCGTTCCACGATAGCAATCTAGGCAGGAATTCATTGTAGATGATGTGTGTGAACTCAGCTGCCATGATTCGTCGACTGTGCTCGAAAAGTTGTTCCGAATCCCAATGAGGGTTGACTCCACGGAGACCTTCAACCAGACGGTTATGTTCTCGAAGGTAGATCGTGTGTATGGCGGTTAGACCAGGTTGCTCAGAAGCTCTGCCATCACCTAAAAAAATAATTAATTAATATTAATGATTATGCGTAATTATAGCTCCTAATGCTAATTGGATTTTGGGCGTTTTCTAATAACTTACCAGCAATAAAACAGAATCCACTAGCCGCCTTGCACTCGGGGTGACTATCAGATCTAGGTAGCAATTCTTTTCCATTGATAGGACTAGCTGTTGCATTGAGTCTACCATTAAATCCTCGTAACTTGCGGACTATGCACGGATTCTCTCCGTAGACTACTGAAGCATCGATGAAAGCCGTGTTCTGGTTCACTTGTTCACGAGGTCCTGTAAATTAAAGGAAATATTCATTTGTCAGTTGTTGGATTTACATACATGTTTTATATTGCTACTAGTGTATATAATTTTTCAGTATGTGTGTGTTTGTTTCCTAACTCCTAAACGGTTGGACCGATTTGGATGAGATTTTATGTGTATATTTCAATGAGACCTGGTAGGTGGCGCGGTTGTCGGTATACATTTGTTTGGGTAGAACGACGTCTGCCGGGTCCGCTAGTATTAGATAAAATTCTTCCATAATACATAGAATATTCAAATGTTACAGCAGTACAGGCCTTAATTTGTTCTATTTCTATATCATTAAGTCTTCATGTTGTTTTTGACATACCTAACTGCTGCTGTCCCGGCAAACTTCTCATGAACGGGAAGCAGAGCCTCTCGCCTGAAGTGACGTTGACTTCAGGGTAGTAGTGGTCGCCTCTCGGTACCGGGAAGGGGTTGCATTCCGGGTGTACAGTTCTCGGAGAGTCGCACGAACGACAATCAGGAATTGATTCGTGGAAACCTGAATATCGTAAAAGTTTTAGTTAGAGCTTATTGATTTCAAAACATTAAAATCTAAATTTTATTTAAATATACCTTCAGGCACGTATGACTACCGGTTTGTATCGTTCTTTGACCATTATAATTATAAAAGTATACTGACACTATCGAAGAATGCTTTTTCTGCTGTAATTTATGCGAATTTTATAAATTATAGCTACAAGCTTTCTCTCAACCAACCTTTGTGAATAGGAGTCATAGTTAGCTCGTGGTCTACAAACTGCGCGAACTGCATGACCATGAGTGTGTAGCGAGTATGAAGGTTCGATATATCAGGATGTATCACTGTTGATATAACTCTAGGAGATGGTAGTGGTGTTCCGGCTACTGAGTTGATACGAGGACGACTTACACCTGAAACAGTAGGAGTTATTTTAGAATCATAAGTTGTGATTCATTACACAGATTATCTAATAGTACTTGTCGTAGTATAGGTAATTGGTTTGGCTTAAAAACTGATACAATTTGAATTGAAGATACCTATTTTAAATGAATAAATACATTCTTATAATTGGATGAAGTAGAATTTAGTTACAGCATGAAATTCTGTATACATAGAATTTAAATCGGTCTTATTTTTCTGATCCATAATTGATAACATAACTTGAGATTTTTTTATATAGCTTAGTTCTCTAGGCAATACGTGGAAGTCACTTACCATCTTCATATACAGGAGGCAGTAATCTCGCAAAGGTAGTCAAACTTTTTCCCAAGTTAGCGTTTCTCAAATTGTTGCAGTAACCAGTGTAAGTTCTGAAGGGATTGTCAGGATCACAAGTGCCAGTATCATCACATTGAGGCTCGATTGAAGGTCCTAATTGGTCTTGACCGACGAAACCGCTAACGTCAACTGATTGTAAGGAGTCTACGAAGTCGTTGGAGGTACTGAAGCCGAGAGAGTCGTCGAAGATTTGACGCTTGCGACGATGTCTGTGAATAAATTGATGTTGTTTTGAATTAGATCTTTCCATATGAAGAAAATTTACACAATAGATATCCAAACTCTGCAATTGGAAGAAAAATCAACTGTATCAAATACTATTTTCCCAAGAATAATATTAACTTTCAGCATGAAAACATGACACTAATAATTCAGGATCCAATAAAAAAATAGCATAACTATTCTGCGATAAAATTTCGCTTACTTACCCGCTATTAATGGTGTTGAGAAGTTCATTTGTGGCAAATTCAAAGAAAAGAGATGTATTTGCGAGTTTCAGAGCATATTTGTTTGCCTTTGAGAATGAGGCTGCTGTTCCTACAGGGGACTTGGGATCTGCTCCACCACCTGAAAAGATAAAAAATAGCTCGTGTTGTACTGTGAATGATTGTAAGTGGTTCAAACTCCACTGATACACATCGGTTGGTGCTTAGCATTTAAAAGGTAACATACGTGCTTCCCAAAGCATGTATTCCAGTCGTTTCCTAGCAGCCATCTCTTGTTTAGCTTTCTCCAATGCAGTGGTGAGCATGTCCTGCGATAATCTTTCAGCAGCTTTAGCGCCACTTTCATCGCGCCACGCGGTCAATTCCAGGCGGTTGTGTTGAGAACAATGTTGGGCTGCGTTCCTGAAATGGAAGTATAATTTATTATTTACTTAAATTCTAAAAAGTGTGATTAAAAAAATTACAGAAACTCTTATGGGTATCGTTTAAATTTATATCAGAGTATTTCAATAATTCGTTTTTGTATTACCTATTTAAATAACTTACAAATAAGGATCTTCTTTGACGAAGGCTTTAGGTTGAATGTTGACGAGCGTATCTTCAGCGGCACACAAAAGTCCTGCGAGCGATACTTTCCTAATGGCTCCAAGTTGTTCCGGTACAAATGATGAAGGAGGAATGTCGTTCTCATACCAGAATCTGTCACTTTTCTTAAGGTTTGCGAATTGAAGAGCCAAAACACATGCAAGAGTAGATCCAATAACAGCACCAGTTGCTGGTTTCTCCATAGCGCCACCGATCATTAATTCTACATCATCAGCATTTCTGGAATCATACAAATAAATACATGTTACGTTATCTTTTTAACATTAGGTAATCATTATAGTTGATTCATCTTTTGATGTCGTACCTGTACATATCGGCCATCATTTCCTGATGTTTTCTGTCAAAACCCAATTTTTCGAAATCTCCGAAAGATTTGATACTTGAGGTAGGTTCACAGAGTCTCAAGGCACGCAAGTAAGATGGCACTCCATGATCACGTGAACGATTCAAGTCCCATTTAGCTGATGATGCGAAGTGGGAGACACGATGGGCGCTTGTGTGTATCAGGTCTTCAACTGTGACTGTGCTGTTTACCTAGATAATATAATTATTTATTAAATATACATACATACAAAACATAAATAAGTTTTTAAAAATAACTTGCAAGATGATTGATGATTTTCAATGATCTCAAATGAGCATTACTTAGTTCTATATTTCTCGATTTTAAATTTATTAGTATAACTGTTTGAAGCAAATTAGTATACTTAAATAAAATTTGATAACAATTACAATTTTAGATATGTTTTCTTCATTGAAATAAAGTGTATTTAATTTAGCTGCCTGGTAGCGTTTGAGGGGAAATCTTTTTATAATTCTTTAATTTCATAATCATAAATTTATCATAAGAATCTTACCAGTTTCTCGTTCATCATAGCGTTAAAGACAGGCGCGACGGCGACAAGCTCCGTGTAGGCTCCAGCTCGGTTGGCGCTGGAGTATCCACGCCAGAAGCCAAGGGATGTTAACTTCAATTCTGCTTTAGCCATGCCCACCTGGAATAAATATAATTGAAGATTTAGCTATAATGGAACCAGTATCCAGAGATTAGAACGACTACCTTGTGTAAGATTACGATCAATGTTTACTTTAAATACTGCTTAGCATTTCGCTAAGAAGTAAACGATATGGTTAGGTTAACCTATATGGTGCTCTGACGTATGGCAAACGCAGAACGAGATCGAATCACTGAGGATAGTGACTACTTACGCCATGATCGTTATCTGGATAAGGCCATTCGTTCATTATTTCAAAGTGAAAAATAGATAGGTAATATTTTGTGCCTTCTATTAATGTTTAGCTTTCAGTTATTTCAGAGGTAGGTATACTTTCAGTATCTAGTGTTTTAATAGCCTAACTATAAAATTAAGTATGGAAGTATTTATCCCTTACCTCACCCAATAATACAGGCAGGAACTCATTGTAAGTGATATGTTGTATAATAGCGGCAATCGCTCTTCTAGTTTCCAGAAACAGAGTTACGTCATCCCAGAAAGGATTCAGAGCGTACAATTCTCCAGCGATGCGGTTGTGTTCGGATATTAGTGCTTTGTATAGAGGTGCTGTTGGACTGCCGTCGTTGCATCTGAAATAAGAGAACGTAGGTATTGTGAATTATAGAAAATACGAGTAGGTTTTATTCAAGGATTTATGGTAAGTCTTTAGTCGGCACTTTTTCACAAGGGGATAAGCTTCAATGTCCGAACTGAAGCAAAATTTTTCACCATAAAAAAAGTAAAGTTGTTGTAAGGTATGGTATGGACTTCCGACATGAATAGCTAGCTAATTTGTGATCACTCATCGTAGCTAATTCTAATGACTGTTAAACATTTTTATTATAGCACAATTTACGAATTTGAGATGGAAAAGCAGCACAAGTAGGTATAATGCAACAAAAGAGTTAAACATTTCCTTAACACGCTAATGTATTCATTAGTGAGAATGTTTTCGCGCAATAATCGTAACTCTACATGAAAATAAATCTTTAGTAAAAATAAAAAATTTACTTCGTGCATCAGTTGCGTATCATGCACTCATAAAACCAATAAACGGCTGTTGCTAACTTGTAAAGATTAAAATCTCAATGTGAGAACTGAGAATACAAATCATCTCAAGGTTCATTTGACTCTATTTGCATACAATCTGTTTAATACCTACTACTCGTTGGAATTCATATCTTTGTGTCATCGTCTAAAGATTAAAGATGCTCTGTTGACTCTCACACAACAGGATAATGGATTTAAATTTAATTATTCACTATGTCTTCATACATAATTAATTATTATGATCATTTAAATGCGTGTATTTACTTGACAGATGCGCCTGTATCGTCCATATATGTTTAGCTCCTGTTATTTCAGAATAAATAATGATAATATTTGAGATTTATAAATCTTTCAATAACAATTTTTTGAAGTGATCGAACAATTTAATCAATACGCAATGTAATTTCAAGTTGCGTCAACATAAAGAAACTCACTGACATTGCTTTATAGATATACCTAAACATTTTGTTGTAAGTAATGGATTGATAACCTACCTTAATCAATTAACTGATAAATTATAATAAACCACACAAAGTGGGTCAGGGGATATATAGACACAGACGCGGAGGGATAATTTGGAAGGATAAATCTTTACATATTTTGTAATATGTAAAGATTTATCCTTCCAAACTATGTAATAGCTTTTGACATTCCAAACACAAGCAATCATTTTCGTCAAAAGCTTTGATTATTAATAGGTAAATAATTAAAGGTCAAAAGTATCGGTTACCTGAGGGAGAAATCTCTACTTTTTCACAACATTTAAGATTTTAGAGAAGCTCATTTCATAATATGTATTTACAAACACCTCAAGGCGATTCTATAGATAAAAGCTAATTGCATAATGTAAATACAAGTCTTAGTGACGTTCATAAAAAAGTGGGTAATGTTTGTATGCAAAGTAAGTTATGAAACTGGCGTGAATCATCGGTGAGCATCCGTATCCGTTGGAATCAACCACTCGAATCTAATTGAAAACAAGTGGTGTCTGCTCAATCTTTACGGATTTGTGGTTTTATTGCTGTCGATGCATTGACAGCTACATCGATAGGTTCTGTTATAAAGGGAATTTTGTAATTAAATATCATAAAAAAAAATTGCTCCGAGTCATAATAATAATATGCTTTTACAAGATTCGTAAAATTATTGTATACTAGCTTTTTCACTTTCACCTATGTTCCCGAGATGAAAAATAACCTATAGCACTCAGGGATACTGCTTTAGTAGCTTTACATCTTTATAATATTAGTAAAGATAGGTAAGTAACCTTTGCTTTTTTTTTGGGAAAGGACATAAATTGGTGGCCTGATGGCTTCATCAACTTTACGGGACAAATCGGCGAATTCAGAGGGCTCTCTACCGGGCAACTTTTAGGTAACTACGTCTGAGGGAACCTCCGACTGGGGTACGAACCTCAACTCATGGAGATACCGGGAGAAGGGCAGGAATTAATATGAGTTGCGACTAATGGGGGCGGTCGGATTACTGATGACAGCTCGAGCCTCATGAACGGGACAAACCGCCCATTGCTTGTAAACTTATAGTACAGGTAATGGCCACCTTCATATTTCTATGGCGTTGTCCGTTTACTATTTTATTACAGGTAGTAAAAAGCTGCGTCGGTATTCTGTCTGTATAAGTGCCAATTAATAACATTACCTACTGAGTTTCATGGACACATGACTATGGGAACTGTTCACACATAACTCGCCAGTTTCAATAATATCTTCTTATCAGTATTGCTTGTGAATATATTAGCAGACAATTCAATGGTACTACGTCTTCTTCCTCACAAGGTGTGCTTTAGGAAGTGAAATAATTGACAGGTTGTTGATTTCCGCGCTAATTATTTATTGCCTCATATAGCCTTGACTTTTAAATACAAATATTTTATTATATACCAGCTTTCACCACGCGGTTTCACGGATGGATTACTTGGGATCCAAAAGTAATTTCGATTGGTTGTGCCGTTGAGACATCAAGAGATAGCAAACAAACAAACATATTAGTTAGTATTAAGGTAAGAAAGGGTTTTAATTTTTTTTGGGATGAAAGTGTGACATAGTTAGGTAACTAATTTTTTTCGCGTCAACAATTTTTTTTACAATGTCAATGTTGAATAGAGTACAATGATGTCACAAACTAGCATGCATCCCGCCTGTTGGTAAATAGATCATTTACCTACCTACTATGATCAGATACAAATAAGAATAGCCTACTTAATTTCTAAACACTGTTTTTTTTTTAAATCACTGTTACAAAGATGAGAGTAATTACTTGCGACACGAAGATATATCCAACTTCCCAGCATCGTACAATCGAAGTGATCGTAGTTCCTTCTCTGAACTGCCATATAAAGCTGATCCGTCGAGGAATGAAGTAGCGAGGTTCAACTGTTCCCGGAACTCTGTGGAAGATAGTCGAACAGGAGGTTAATCAAGGACTGTTAGCAATGGTACCTAAATATGTTTTTGAAAGTAGGTCGTGACCCGTCGTGAGGTGTTGGTTCAATGGACCACGAGTTGTTCTGCACTAATAGTTTCCTCTCCGCTGTGTTACTGACGTTTACAAGGGCTCTAATGTTTTTCCTGGATAAAAAGTATGCTATATTCCAGGATATGGATCGAATTCGATTATCTATATAAGGTAGCGGTATCCAGATTTTCTCCGATAAGTAGTGAATTTCGTCATAGCCCGAATTTATTGCGAATGGTTGTAGACTATATTATGCCTGAAGCAGGTAATATCGCAGATCAGAGGCTAGTTTAGGTATAAAATGGAAAGTTGTTTACATTTTGTAGACAATTTATAAGCATTTTCTGATTTTTAGCATAACCATGATTTCTTTCAACATGCTAAAAATAAATTTAAATTTTGTAAAAAATAACCTCTATAAACAACATTTACTTAAGTAAACGTATACCATACGTAGATTATAGGTATATATATAACTAATATGTAGGTATATAACGATTATGTCAACATTACAAAATTCGTATAAGAAACGTTCACTTAAACCAGTTGAATGGTCCAAGTGACGCTTCCTAGTGAGTGCAACATTTCAAACAACTTTGCGCCCATTCACCGTGAAATGATCTACGTCTTATTACGGCTGTTCACTCTCAGCCATCATTGTCTGAGAGTTTAAAGCGAGATACTTCTATCAAAAACATGGATCAATATAAATCTGGACTATATTGACAAGTAGGAAAAAGTTCATAAACAAACATCCACTCCTCAAATTTTCAACATAACCAGCCTTAAAATGCACTTGAGCATTCGATGAAGGATAACATCGTGAAGAAACCATAGCACGGTGGTAATGTACTTTGTAGTGCCTACCTGGTTGGCTACCACTCTCAAGTTGAAAATCTGTCGCCAAGCACCTACCGGTGTATTCCGATAGCTGTACTTGAGAGCCTGTTCCTTCTAGGCGTTGTGTGCTTACCACCATCGGCCACATAAATGAACGCACACACTAACAGGCACACTATACATAGTAACATAATATATGTAAGTATGTAAGCTAAAGCTAAAATTGGAGCGTGACTTCAATCTTGCCTCCTTGGCTAGTCTCGAGATGCATCGTCGAGACTCGAGTTAGCTGCCTTTTAATTAATATATGTTATTGGTATGCGATATTTGTATTAAGGTATGAATATTCATTAGTGATTATAACCTTTAGATATTAGATGGAATTTTAAACTCATAATGGCAGCTTTAATTCGATAGTTGATACGATGGTCGTAATTGCTTGGTATTAAATTGAGCATTAAACTTTGGTGTTTATTTGTACTATAATGATGTCAGTAGCTGGGTTTAATCATCATAAAGTCTTAAATAAATAACGCATAAATTATGCATTAATATAATACCTAACTATACTAATAATAAAGCTGAAGAGTTTGCTTGTTTGAACGCGCTAATCTCCGGAGTTACCTACTGGTCCAATCCAACTAATAGGAAGCTATATTATCCCCGGAGGTCGTAGGCTACTTTTTGTCTCGGGAAAGTGGATGGAACCGCGGGGATAGCTAGTGTGTTTATAATAACTTACCAAAACCACAAGTGTCGATATTCCGTGCTGGTGCCGAGCGAACATAATCGCATGACGGTCCCTTACAGTCCTGCAAAAAAATACAATAAATTTACAAAATGTTTACGGGAACCGAATAAAAAAATATTTTGTTCGACAGTTATGTACAATACGTGTTACGCACTGGTACAAATATAATATTATTATTTAAATAGATCGTCATTATTAATATTTTGGCTATTTGTAACTAACATTTCAATTGGACAACATGCGGAACTACCAAATACGGTTTGGTTTTGAATTTTTGCCATATTTATGCAGATATATTCCTAGATTGATATATAGAGCCCACATCAATACAAAACTATAGTAAAATTCAGCATTTTATTTTTAATGTTTGTTAAAAGTATAACGCACGGCAATATTTTTTGTATCAAGCCTAATATTTAAAATGGAATATATTTAAACGTTTTTATCGAACCACTTTATTTACATAGTTAGAACACGCTGTCAAACGTCTAAAAACTACAATAGGTACCAAATCAATTGATCAATATTTCGACATCTTACACAAAATGCCGGATTCGAGTCAGAATTGCATACCTATTATTTGAGAGCTAAATGCGAAAAGTAACCTCACAAACCACGTGGTTCTGAATCCCACTTTGCACATTCACCAATGCGGATCTTGTTTCTACTTTAGTATTATTGGCGTGAATATAGTGTTCTACATTCCGTTTTCGTGGCACTCCCACGCTCCTCTCAATGATACAAAGTTTCATATTAAATATCAAATAAACGGATGGATGGAACAATATTATTTGCCCTGTAATTTTTGACGATTGATTCGTAGTGGAAAATTTTAATACGTATGGAGATTTAAATAAATAGTAGCTTTTCCTGCGTTCCCGGGAAATGTCCTATGTTTTTATGTGTCATCCAGACTCCTTTTTCGGTATTCCAATTCGTTTTCACAATAAAGTTTCATACAAACTATATTTTCTCTTACATCCTTTCAGAGATTGATTTTCGCAATATCCTTTCATAGTTGACGTTTATTCTACATAAATTTAGCTTCATTGGTTCAGTATATTTATATATGAGTAAGTTAAATTAAAAGTGAGCTTTCGTAGCATATAAAGGTATGGCCAAAATTAACTTTTAACAAATAAAAAACTTTCAACAAAAAGTAGAACCGCCTTCAAAGGCACTAAAAAGCATAAAATAACTATGTAGGAACTCTAATCTGACAGTGTTGAAATCTATACCTATACTTAATAAGGCTGGTTCAATCGCGATATTCGTGCTCTTTTCCGTTGAGGTATTCTGTTGTATGTTTTTGTATTCCAAGATTTCCAAGTCCAGACCAGCAAGGCCTTGACCTTAGTTAGATACCATAGAGATTGTCATAAACCTAACAATACCTCAATTACTCTACATTTCCTATTTGATTTTAAGGAGTTCCCTTGTGTATTTTCGAAGTCCAAGGTCCTTTAACAAGAAATTAAAATGGGACTAATTTGGAGCTATACTGGACCCAACGCAAAAAAAACGGTTCATAAACAAAGAAGTTATGGGCAAACAAAAAAAATATACAAACGAATTGAGAACCTAACTGAATATCTCTGTTTAAGAATTGGTGTCATAAACCTAATTGCAAATACGTAAGTTTTGATAGACGGAACAATAGCGAAAATATGATATACAAATAACTTTCACTTTACGCATTAAGAATACGTAATTCATTATATTATTGTAAGTATTTGTAAAATAAAGATAGTATACCTACCTAATATTAATCATCAGAGCCGACAGAGCGACTTTGTCAAAGGTAAATAAACCTTAATTACATGAATAAATTTGAATAGGCTTAAGATGGATTATCTCGCTGCATTATTAGGGGGAAAGTTAATTTGGCATAGTGTAATTCTTAGTGCATTATTTGGTTAGTAATTGAAACTGTAAGCATGGATCCTCTCCGCTCGTGGTGGAAACCCGGCTTAAGATTCATCTTTTATGTATTTTTAATGGAACTCTATCTCTGTGTTTTGTATGTATTCCAAGTTTTAAGTCCTATTTTATGTTTCTTGTACCATTGTTTTTCTGTTAAATAGTGTTGTCTTCTTTAATAAAAATTTTGCACGCTAGCATGTGTAGTGTCATGGTAGACTCGGTCCTACGCACTCCATAAATCCACGCACGCTGCATTTTGCACGCTGTAATCACTCCCAGCGAGCGATAACGCTATTGGTCGATATTAGCGGCAACACTATTGAGTACTTTTACGGTTTTTTGCGTTTACGGTTTTGCTTCCTTACGTAGTAGTATTATTTGTTTGGTAGACTGAAACCATTTTTGATTTAATACGCTTACGAGGAACTAGCTTCTAATCTCGAAACTAATTTAATGTCACCATTTTTAAGTACCTATTAAATACTTCCAACAAAGCTCAAATCAATGAGAGTATTAATATCCGATTACGAAATTCAAGTAGCTGCAAATAATTCGGATAAGCCAATCGAAAGTGACAAATCTCTGACAACAATGGAGTTAGGTAACTTTAATTAGCTTTAATTTTATACAACAAGCTGTATACAATGGGTGTTAGACGTCAAACTACGAGTATCTAATTTCCTGGTTCATAGCGAACTAAATTGTAAGTAAGGGATTGGAGGGAGACAGATGCCTGATATTCAATAAGTTGCTTTCACTGATAACAAGTGAGTGCCATATTTTTATAAGTGCCACGTAACCTTTCTTCGTCTGACCCCGCGAACTATCACGAACATAACCGAACGTCTAGCCTTGTCTATCAGTCGTTGCTTCCATAACTAGTTTTAAACAGGTTTCAGTCTTATTATTAATTTAAAAATCACGTGATTTAGAGACACATGATTAGTATAGGTTATTAAAAATCTAATTTATGTTATCTCATTTTATTAATCAATATAAGAAACCCCTGATCTTAAACAAAGCGTTTCTAAGAGATGAAGTGAATGCCCTAACAGCAACATTGGGTCTTGATAGTCGAGCTAAAGGTCAAGCCAACGTCACGTGTTTCATCGAGAAACAAAAAAATTTTAGGCGTGTATTCAAGATGTTTGATTAAAATGTTGGTAGGTAGATAATTTCGTTTATTGCAATTTTGAATAAAAACGTTAAAAAAAAATCACAAGATTTTTACTAAAAAACATGACGTATTTGTATGTTGGGTCGAAAAAAATATTAATTCATTTGAGCGCTCGAGGAGATTTTTTTAATTAATTTACAAAAATAGATATAATGTTTGATAATGTACATAACAGTTATACCTACCGGTGGCGAAGGGTGAAATTATAGCGAGGGTGAACCGTTGAAAAAACACCTGTAATTTTATAATTACAGTGTATTTGAAGCATGATAAAAGTGGCTTTGAAATGATGAAAATATGGGACTGGGATTCCTAAAAGGTAAGCCGATGGGAATCAGCTTGTATGGACCCTTCGCCACTAATACCTACCTATCTGAGGTTAGTGTTAGTAGTGACTATAACGAATGTACCTATAGAGAGGCTATAATTATCTAAGCATGCAACTCAACCGTGCCCCAGTAAAGTGAGATATTAATAACGTAATAGGTATTTTAATATCTCAGTCAAGTTCAAGAAGACGCTAAAAAACATACCCTCCTTCTGGGTCAGTCGGGTAAAAACGCCAAGTGGACGCATCATTAGTTGGATGATTACGCGGGCATTGAACATTGCGACACCATCCGTTCTTCTTGACAAAAACCATATGTCCGTTGGCCTTCGACCCGTTGACTATTATGTGTGAAACTACCTTACGAACTGTAGGTAAATACTAATATAATACATATAAATTGATATACTGTATGAATCAAGTAGGTAGGTAATCTATGATTGATGTATCTCGTAATTTTTTGGAAATTTTCATTTGAAATATGGTGAGTTAAACGAATTATTGTTGAGCACGTGAGTTTTAATTATAATCGTTTTAGAAGTAGATTATGATAAAGATAAAGGATGGTGATTAATACCACATACCAAAGTTTTTTGGCGAGAAGATAAATTATTATGTATTATAGGTACCTACGTCAAGACGCCATTATAAAGAGCTAACAAATTATCAAGGCATGTATCAAGAAGTCTATGGCGATATAAATATGTTGTATGAAAGTACCTTGTTTCCATTGGCTGTGGCTATTAGGTCATCCATAAGCAGCTGTCCCCAGGCAGCTAGCATGCTGGTCACGTAGTCATGGTTAGCTGGCTGAGTGAGCTGTGCTGCCGCGCGAATGGCTAACGCTGGCTCTGGCAGATGAGGCTCCGAGAGCGGCTGAGATACGCCTGCATGGTTAAAAAAAAAACAAATGGAAAAGTTGTTGTTGGTTTTTTGATCTTCAAATAATGTTTTAAAGGTCCAAGGTCTTAATGTTGCCAAATATTCTCTATGGCTTAGAATTAGATTTATTATCTAGTAGCTAACGGCCAATAAACAGAAGTAATTTAGCACTTTTATCTCCTTGAAAAGTGTAATTCGTCGTAAATATGCTTTGTAACCTTTGATAAATCATTATTGTAGGTGAATGGAGAGTAAGCTTAAGGTTCTACGAATCATGAAAATTTGAGAATATTATTATTGTAATAAAAATACTGATGTTTGAATTTAATGATCGATTGCATCACAAAATATTTTGCACTATGTGTGTGATGCTACTTGATACAAGGTTATTTCATTTAATAGGTACCAGAAAGCTACGACTATAAAATGTTATGATTGTTTTCTAAAACTAAAAGTTGTTGAACATGTCTTTCCAATGAGTCGAGCGAATCTTTTGAGTTTATATTTTATTCTTCCAAACGATCCATAAACTTCTGCGTAAGGCTTAATTATCTAAGTTTAACTGCTTACTTTGTATATTCTTAAGTACCTCATGTAACTTAAATTTTACTAGACGAAGATGGCGTCGCCCATAAAAATAAAAAGAGATAAGAATATCCTGGAACAGTCTTCACTTGTGAGATATATATCTCTCATGACAGGTACAGTTCGATTCCCATTTTAATTTATTATTCCAGTCAATTCAAAAACTCACTAAAGTAGCAGTAATTATCATTTACCAACCGCTCTAATTAATATAGGTCCATCCATGCAAATAATATTTCTTGTGTTTTTACTTTTTTGTGATGCTAGTCAATCAACAATTATGAACCGGTACATCAATTGCTCGTTTTAGTATTTTAATTATACCTATTTGTAACTAATTGCTATATCAGCATCACGTGTTTATGCTTAGTTCCTGTTAGCAGGATGTTCTTGTATTTACATGTTATTACAGAGTGTTCTTAGTTACAATGATGACATAAATGTATGCGTTTGTGTTTAACATAAGGGTACGTATATGCATAGGGTATATTTATGATTGTTTTAGTCATGAAGTAACAAAATCTGTGATCATATCGAAATATAGGTAATATCGCAAAGAAATTTTTTTTTCAATGATTTTATTCCGTTCCCCACGTGTTATATGAGAAATATCCTTCAATTGGGTATATCCTTATATTTTGAAGCTTTTAACTACAGTCCGCTCCATGTAATTAAGATTACTTACGTAACATCTTTAGAGTCTATTTCCATAGTTATCAACAGTCTTATTGCTTATTTTAAGAATCGAACCTCATAACTGTAATATCAATCTATACAGATAATGTTGGAACTACTTAATTTTCTATTGTCTATGCTTCCGCATCATGAGTATGACAAATTACTGACATTTAATGAATACCTATCATACTTGATCGGTGGGTTGGCTCTTTATTTTCTCTAACAAGAGTATAGCTCGTTAAGTGGTCGGGTATAGGTAGGTACCTACCTACCTGTTGCGACATTGTCTCGAGTTCTTATCATACATCTATGTCACTGATTTAAAAAAGAAAGTCACGTTTGACGTCAAGTATGTTTTGAAACGAAGAGTCAAAATCACAGTTCATAATTAGTATTGGTAGCTCACTAAAATTTTAAATAATGTTTTCAATGCGCAGTTGTAATACTTAAAGAAAATGGTAATTTATGCTATGGGCAAAACTGGTGCGGGTAAACCCACTAGATTATTATGAAACACATACTTATTGCGTGATCGAAAGTTTCAAAAGGGCTACTTAAATACCTATATAATATTCCTTATAAGTACGCTGGTTTGGTAACTATTTGCAGAATTGTTTCAATTTTTTTGTATTAATTATGTACCGATAAGCCTGTGTTTGTCCATAATCTCACCGTTAGTCAGAGATGATGTGGCTGAAGGTGGTAAGGTACATGAAGCCTAGAAGGGAATTGGCTCTTAAGTGCAGCTGTCGATCTGGCTAAATTGCAGTTAAATTATTTTAATCAATTTATTGACCAATTATTTTAACTTACAAACATACTAAATTAAGAGAAAGATTTGAAAGTGAATTGAATTAATGAAGTAGGTATCTTTTGATCATGACTGTGACATTTGGCTACCTTTTATCGTGTTCGTGACTTTCAATACCAAAGTGACCTTACTTAGATCTAATTTTGGCCAACAGAACTTATAAAATCCGGTACACATTATTCATAATTATTTAAGTATTTAGCGAAGTAATTTGAAACATATCTTTGAAATCACTTTAAAGGATTATTACCTATATTCAATATTTTTGGGAAACACACATTTCTACCTGTGTATAGAAAGCGATTCCGTACACACGTAAAGCGATGCGTTAAATAACGTAAGGTTGCATAAATTATGTTATCTAAAATTATTTTGTAAATAATACTTAAACATTTCAAATTAAGTATTTTGTGTGGTACAACAGTAAATAAAAAAAAAAGTTATTTTCTTTTATCTTTAAATAAGTTTTGAAATGTTTGATAATACGCTACGTCAACCAAATTAGCCTAGTACATACCTAAATGAATAACTTGACGAATAAGGACAGTCAAATGTTATAATTAATTATGGGTACACAAATCCGACCTTCCATCATTATTTTGACCTTTTAATGTCATATTTAGGATAGCCTGACACACGAAATAAGTGTTGATTCTGTGTCATGGCGGCCGTTAACATGTTGATTGTCATGATGAAGATAATTGCACAATCCCTACAAGATGGTGTAAATACGGGTTGTTTCACACTTGATGGCAATTTAAACGTATCAGGGAAATTACACACTAGCGGAGAACGATTAGTCTATTGCAATGGATTTTTTATGTCAATGGGTTGACGGCCTACCTGATGGTAAGTGCTATAAATATTATTAAGTTATGGTTGATTAAGCTAATTCATGAGGCATTTTAGCAGCAAGAAACTTATTAAGAGAGTAGGTACTATGGGTTAATTTTCGCAATCTTATATGCTGGATATCTCAAATGCTATTTTAGATTGAAGCTCACTGAAGCTGCTAATATCACGAAAGTTACCTCCAGGATGACAAAATGTATTAACTAGGTTTCCTGAGAAAGTATTAACTAGGTTTCGGTTTTTTTTTGTTGACTAATCAAGCTTGTTGTTG
Source organism: Tethea ocularis (assembly GCA_963555595.1). Taxonomy (NCBI): domain Eukaryota; kingdom Metazoa; phylum Arthropoda; class Insecta; order Lepidoptera; family Drepanidae; genus Tethea; species Tethea ocularis. The sequence goes on from OY741966.1 coordinate 7,122,751, forward strand.
GGCATGGCTATGCCAAACTTAACGTTTTTAACAATTCTACTAGCTAATTAAAACTAACTAGCGAATGAAGTAAGTTCTGACCATCAGCATAACTAGGAGGCATTAATCTCAGGAAGACGTCCCCACGTCTCCCCCAGGGTCTATGTCGCACATTGTTGCACTCCCCGCTTGCACTGCGGTACTTGCTGGGAGGACATGGAGTGTTGCTGGCTTCATCTTCTTCTGATGTACAATTTTGCCTGGAAATTTCAAAATATGGTAAATCATTCTCATAATTTTGGCAATCAGACGACCTATTACTGAGCTGCACTTAGCAAAAAACGTAATAAAAATTGAGTTTCGCGGTTTTTTTTAATATTCAGTTAATCACGCATCGACTGAAACGTTTTAGATAAAACTTAGTAAATAGCTAGATCATACCCTGGAATCACAGGTACAATATTTTTATTCCGAGAAAACATAAGATCCATTGGGAACGCGGGGTGGAAATGTCGAATGTCACTTACGCATCGCTAGCGCCTAAAAGAAACCTCCTTTCTAATGCTATTGCTTCACTGACTACTCTTCTTAGGTCACTGGGTACTGCCTGTATGTTGTCTTCTGTTTTGCTCTTCTGTGCAAATGTGTGGACGGCTAGCACAACCGCCAGGAGCGGTAGACTTCGTCGTAACCTGTAACAAAGGATAAATAACATTAGTTCCTATTAGATTTTTATTATAAAGCGTGTAATTCCCTACTTATCTGTAGTCGATACTGATATAAATTCAAAAGTAGGTATGTGTAAGAGTGTACCTATGTTTGTTAGCACTCAGTTCCGTAACGGATTTGATTGAAACATTGAACACAGATAGAACATACCCAGGAATAACATGTAGGCTACCTTTTTATGCTTTTTATACCGAGGACACAAAAAAGTAAAGCTATATTATAAATCCTGCTTCATTTTAGGCCTCCTCATGGCCCTCTAAATGGTGTGTGTGAGTCTGTGGCCTAACGCAAGCCCCTTACAAAAAAGAAATGTTCATTTAGTTCCGCGCTGCAAAGGAACATCGAATTGATGCGATTGTATAGAGTGTATAGACTACATACACCTATTATATTGAACCATAATGTCACTGTGTGACTCTGTGTCACTGATTAATAAAATCCAACTGGTTTACTCGTCATAAGTATTTTTCACTTGACTTTTGAACGATTACCTATGTCATCTCCTTAGAATGTTGAATGAACCTTGTAGTCAATAAATAACTCATAATGAAGTTGTTATTATCTTACAGCTGTTATACAAGAATGCATACTTAAACGAATCACCTGCACAAAGCTATGTAGTATGTATACATATATATTATTGTATATTATACATAATTTTATTGACATATTATGTGTAGGTATAGTATATGGAGCCAATGATCTCAGAAAAGAGGAATCAAAGTTTTTTTATACATCAAAGTCGGCAAACAAGCATAATGGCTCGGCTGATGTTAAGTGGTTACTGGAACCAATGGACGCTTGTAAAACACAGATCCCCCTACCCGGAGTCCGCATATACCTAGTAAGTAATCGGCGCCCTGGTTACCCGCGTAATGCCGATCCTTCTCTCCTCCTCGATGAGCTCTGGGGGTCTAAAACGCCGCTTGAGCAATATTACTACATGCAATTCATTTCTGTACTATTTTTTTTGGACAGTACAAAAATTGGTAGCCTAATGGCTTCATCACCTTTACTGGACAAAGAAGCGAGCGCAGAGGGCTCTCTCGGGCAACAATTATCATTTCTCGAATTTAAAGCAGATTATATACAGTTTGTCAATTTTAGAAATGCTAATTAAATTTTGCTGTAATAGGCACTTCCCAAGTAGACCTACTCTTCGAGCGAAAACAAAAAACACTATGCTCTACTACCTCTCTCATTTCTTATTAACAACATTTTCAATTGACTAATGGATAAATCATGATTGTTTTGGTACATAAATTCTTCAAATATCAATGGTTAATTTTATTAAGCCTAGACCAATATAAAATAAAATCGTGGCGAGTTCCTTGCACGAACGAGAATTTATATTACTCATACACAAATATTTATACCTAGGTTAAGGTTTTGTCGTTCTTATTTATTATAATATTTGGTTCAAAGGTATTTTAAAAGATTGTAAACCGGTTGAACCATGTACATGTATGGGAAAGACTTGATTACTTAGGGCAACTGGATTAATCAGAAATGTCAGAACATTTTATTATAACCGCACATTACAATAGTCAGTGACATAAACGATGAAATGTCTTATGACTCAAAGTTTAAGTGTAAAGAAAAAAACTACTTTATGATTTAGGTACTTAAATATACTTTTCGTTCCTTCATATTTCGTGAAAGTTTCGGGGAAATGATATCAATACAATAATTGAATATGTTTTCAGTTATCACGAAACATAACCTCATAACAAAATATGTTGATGTGGCCGAAGGTGACCAATACACAAAACCTAGAAAAAAGCTCGCTCTCGAGTGCAGCTAGTCGCTACCGGGTTTGGTGAAAGATTTCAATTTGGTACCTAACAAGATGGGAAGGTATTATAAAGTCCAACCGAGCTTTGGTTTTCTCACGGTATTTTTCATCGCCAAAATAAATAAAAGTAGAGTAGGTACTCTAAACATGTAAGAAACCACACTCCAGAGTTAACCACTGTTACTGGAAATACTAAACTGTGATTCTTTATTTTAGTCTTAATACAAAATACGATGCAAGAAAGAGGCATCAAATCGCTTATGTGTATGATTTAAATCCCTTAAAACTAGTACCTACCTACCGAGTTTGATGGTGGCTATAATACTAAGTATCGATCAAATGTAAGAAAGAATAACTATCTCAAAACCGCAAGTTTGCTAGCGACCACAGGTAGATATGCTTTGCTTTCATTTTTATCTGTGATCTCTTATAAGTTGTAACATAGTACCGGTTGCTACACACGTCTTACTTTCTCGCCTTATGTCATTGACATTGTACAAAAAGTTAATCATACGTAACAGTTCAAAGAGTGCTCTGACTAGCTCACTTGTATACGTATATACAAGTAAATAACAATTATAGTTTACTTGCAGTTATGCTTAGATTTGAAACTTAATTTAAAACGTCAACTTTTCTCAAACAAAATGCATGAAAAGTTAGATTTTTTTCTCATAACCATATACCTAAGTAGGTTATAAAGTTCAAAGTTCATTCATTCAAGTCTGCTTCACGCTGAAGCATAGGTATCTATGTTTATGAATTGGGAGTTGAGCATTATCGGTCATTTTAAACATAATTTATTGCAGTGGTCGCAATTCGATATTTTTAGACATAGGTAGGTTTCGAATGATATAAGTTACCTTGATTTATAAAACATACTACAAAAACTACGACAATTTTCGGTATTCACATACCACAGGCGCGGTTAATAAATAGCATAGCAACAATAAAAACAAATAAAACTTTATAATCACTAGGTACTCGTGTAGAAAGTCCGATTTGCTGATTAAGATTTAGTAGATTTTGATTTACTTGAAAATAACGTCTATGTAGGTTAGCCGAGTCACGGTCAAAAATGATAACTTGCACGATAGAAAGTAAGAAGAAAAACAATTAAACCTGGGAAACTATCTAATTTGCACAACAATTCATGTTAAACAAAGTGGTCTCACCGTTCACCTGTAGGTACTTTTTAGACAATGCAAGCATCAATGTGTATATTTTTTACAGCAACTTTTGTATTTTTGTCATACATCAGCTACTTACGATACGATATAAAAGAAAAAATAATGAAAGTTATTTTTTATACCTTAAAGATTCAATTAAAAACATGTTTCTTTATAATATGAATATGAAAGACAACTCTAAATTTAAATTAGTATTACTATTGATTTTTAAGAATTAGGTACCTAATTAGTATTTCAAGGTTTACATGATTTAAACTTTTGTTATTGAAAAAACAGTTGAGCGAGTTTGACAAATTAAATTAAAGCTTGTAGGGTATTTTTTGAAGTGTGACCAATTTTATTCTAAATATTTGATCCTATAAGACAAGATAATGACTAAAAATAAAGTTTAAATCTATTAAAATTAATATTAAAGCTAACCAAAAATATAAAATTTGTGCCAAATCACTGGCAGCATTGTTACGCTGAATGGCATTGGCAATTCTTTGAACAAAGTATGTGCCAACCTTCTTGTCACGAGAGGCCTCGATAAGACGAAATGAGACCTCTTTGAACAATCAATGAGCCTCTCCGGTCTCCAGGGCCCTAGAGTTTCGACCTCAAAATAAAGTCTGATGGACTAATAAAAGATTTATAATAAAACTAGCTTCTGCCCAGCTATTTATTTATTTACTCTACGGTCCATCACCTATGTCTATGCAAAAAATCGCGTCGATTCGTTCTTGTGTGAAAGAAGGATAAACCGAACTATCGCATTTATTAGTAGAGACTACGCCGACACTCAGATAGGGCACCTAAAGGTAGTGTAAGTGGCTATTATCGCCTTGAAAAGGACAGGAACCAGTTAAAGTCAGCTGAGTAACTGACAGTCGCCCGCGCCTTACCGTGTCGTACCGCACCATTCGTAAATGTCAACCTGCTAGCCACTTTCACACTCCTGGTTTTGCGAACACCATTACATAAAGGTATGCATACATTATTATATGCTTATCTACACGTACTAAGTTGTAAGTACTACAAGTAGTACAATATGAACATATGACAAGCAAGTTACATTCACCAATAGCTGCTTATCATTAGATAATGTATATTTATTTGTGTATTTATGTATGAAAGTCGGTATGGGAATAAGTAAGGTGAATATTAATAAATTGAGGAAAACAATACATTACACAAAACAAGAAAAATATCGCAGTGTGATCTTAAGTTTTTCGTCAGTGCTGTGTACTTACGGAATTGCCTAATATGAACAGATGCCATAATTCCAATATTTGGGAAATAAACTAAACGAAAGGATTACCATGAGGCATAGAGCTACCAGTGCCAGTGTGGAAATCTTTATCCCACATGTGACGTTTATTTATTTTTTTGTATTTAAGGTGCTAGTGTATAATTGGATAGTTTTCAATTGCTAGTCTCCATCAATATGTAGGAAGAAGTTTGTGTCTCTTAATGGGTGGTACCACGAAATTGCGCAATATTTCAACGGTGATATACAATTTGAAGGAATCTTTAATTAACATTTAAATAAAATTGTAATATCCGGAATCATTATAAAACTGAAGGATAAATAAACCTTCATGATTAACAAAATAAAGTTGATTCTTGTGTTATTTTCGATGCTTTATTTTCTAAGCTAAAATTCGATGATGCAATTGTGTTGCACTTGTATTTTTGTATGGAATTAACTGCCGGTGATTGTATTTGATATGCATACTTTAGCTCAATTTAGTTGCGCTGGTCAATAATTCAATGTCAAAAACTCGATAAAAAAAACTTGTGTAGCCTCGATCATTTTGACATTAGTTATAAAGCGAAAGTGCGTTCAATTCGCCAACAATACGTGACGTGACCAAAAGTGTGAATACTTAAAATGGATATCACTACTCACTCTCGAGTACGTATATTGGACAAGGTTAAACGTGGCGAAACATGGTTATAACTACTACTGGATGTGACATATGATAAAATTTAATTAATTAATTAAATTCCTATGTTGATTGAAATATTATGAAATTATATTTTGATAGAATCTGATAATATTATATTTGGGGCCAATGATATCTCATTTACATACCTTTATATAATATATTTAAATGTGACTACTACCTACTATATATGTATATGGATAATATGCACTTTATTTAGTAATTACCTATGCGTTTCACAAGATTATTTCAGAGAGTTCAGTTTGAAAGTTTCGAAAACAATTGATCAAATTAAACAGGTAATAAACAGCCCCTCTGTGCCTTCGTACCTGGTTTATCTTTTTTCTTTACATGTCTGTGTCAATAAATAAATAATGCTTCGTTACTGAATGCCTCATCCAAATACACAAGCATCAGTGTCACTGGTCTAGGATTCTCGAGAATTATTCCAACACCCATTGTTCGTTAAAGAAGGTTACGACAATACTCATGTGATTTGCACAGAATAGGCCTGCCACTTGGACTCAGTTTTAATCCGACTTATGAGGTATAAGTAAGTTTAAAAAGCCTTAGCTTTTGTAGGAATAAGTACTTATTATATTTAATCTTTTTACTTGTGATTATTGTTATCTACACTATTGATTGATTGTTTAAAGCCGATTGTAAAGTGATACTTATCTTACTAAGGTTTGACTTACAGAAAGTTAACGTGTTAAATAAAAGAATGACTGAAGATTGACACAAGACTATAGTAATAACACATGAGTAAATAAACAGTGCATAATCTGTGGTAATAATAAATAAACATAAAATAAAAAAGTTACAGATCTGAAGTACATATTGAACTCCAATCCTAAGGGGGTATGAAGCTAGTTAAAAATAAAACTGCTTAAAATTTTTAGATATTAAACTATTACCATACATCTTATATATTTTATGGTAAAATAATACCAATTTACTCGGAAACAAATGTACTCATTGAGAGCTTATATTATACGTTGAAGTTTTAATATCTTTAAAATAATAGTGTATTATTTTCTATTGTGTATAATTATTATTAAGTTGCATTATACGTTAAATAAGTATTTGGTTGTCCTGTTCGATACATTTCAAGATCTCAAATAAATGTAAACTAATCAATATCATAAACCCTATATGGGTTACGTACACGGAACATTTTATATTTTCAATAGAACACAGTCTCGTTAAAAAGACTTCAACGCGTACTCAGTCGACTTGTATAACAAACAACGAATCAGCAGTAGGTAAGCGTGTTTAATGGAATTTTTGCGTTGAATTGTGTATTAATGTTGATAAGTGCTTTCATATGATTAGTAAATCATGTTTTATTTACAGAAATGGGTTAGTATCTGTTTGGTATCTGTATTTTAAAATGTACTTAGGTATAAATTATCATATTTGATTTTATTTTATTATATTTATCTATATAAGTATATATTTACAAAATAAAGTAGTATATGTGGTATATCAGTTATCTGGTTTCCATAGTACAAGCTCTGCTTAGTTTGGGATCAGATTACCGTGTGTGAATAATGTCCCAGGATATTTATTATTATTTTATTATTAAAAATAAAGCTTTATTTCTTGTTAGAGTTACGCCCCACAATAATTGGGGGTAAATTAAAAGTACCTACGGTTTATAAAGAATCGTTGTGCGAAATATAAGTTTCTAGACTCTCCAGTTTGAGCTGAACGTTGACATGTCAGTCAGTTTCTCAAAAATTATCCAAATATTAGTTAACAATCAACACACTAGTAATCCAAAACAACCTCCTGTTATTAGAAGCTATAAATAACCTTTGTTGAATTTTAATTAAAAAATTAGCATATCTCATATTATCATTAATTTTTATTCGACACTTGTAAATTGCAAATCCAATTATCAAACAAATGAATATTAACAAATAAAGGGAAATCAATAGTTTTATTATCAAAGTTGAGTCAATATTTTGTGAAAAAACTATCAAGGTTGGAAATCATGTGATACAAAAACGTTATATGAAAAAAAAAAACTTGTTATTCGATGATCCAATTTTAATAATATACCTACATAAATTGATATGAATTAGGACTAATTTAGCTATGAATGTCTTAAAGTGTTCCATTAAATTGGCGGTAGCAAAGAGAATACTAAAAACAAGTTAACAGGTTAGATACAGAAGCAGGTTAATAACTTACGAAGGTCGTCGGTTTGAATTCTACAGTGAGCTAGATTTTCGGTGAAGGAAAACATCTTGCAGGAACCATATTATTATTATGATTGCAGGGTATCTTCCGGTATTAGCCTGGCTGGCTATAACTTTCATGTTGAAATTTTGTCGTTGAGCACGTGGCAGTGGGTTTGGCCCGCTACACCTAGGTTTGTATGCTTACCGACATCCACCACATCATCGCTAAGAAAGATGGTGAAATTGTGATCGAACACGGGCCTATATGATAAAAAAAATCTTTTGTCTAAACACACCTGTAGTTGTAGTGATGGTCAGTCAAACTTGAAAGTCAGTTAAACGGGTACTATAAAGGATCCTTACTTATTATAGTAATTAAAACGGTACGGTTTTTTTTCAATGGCACAAGTTCAGCAAGGGAGCTGAGAGCTCAACTGTGTAAATTAAGGTGATGTCACTTCATGAAGTCTATTAAAAAGGGGCATTTAAACAGTTCATCTCCTATATAGATACTTTAAAATGAAATAATACGAGTATACGTATGATATTCTCATGACCTTTTTGCAGCCCTTGAAGGAACTCAAAACATATTTGGATATACTTAGACACACTAAAAAAAACCGCTTGATTCACTTTTAACTTCGTTGTCTATTTTATTTGAAATTAAAAATATACTACAAGATTTCAAATTCTAGAACACCTGTTTTTGTGAGTGTTTTAATTAAAAAACATTTTATGAGTTTTTTGTTGTTGAGTTGCGCTAGCTTGATTTCACCTCCAATGTGTGGTAATTTTACGATATTAAGCCGCCTGAGGTGCCCCACAACGAGCTCAGACCTTATAAGCCCCATAAATCCAGTCTATTATAATATAGTACAGGCGGAACAACAAAAAAGTAGCCACGTGAATGTAACGCATGGAGATGACCTCAGCAGCCGGACACCGGGCGACCTTTGCTTCTCTAGACAGACAACATCCTGATTGTTTCTTCCAAATACATTACACATGTGATTCCAATGCATGATAATGCTAATTGTTATATTTTATTCAATCAATGAGTTTGGATTTATAAATATTTAAGAATTTAACTGGTTTTATTAAAATTTATACGCAATTGGAGTACGAGTATAATAAAATTAATAATAGCAGCTTCTTTTTAATTAAATAAATTTTCCTATTAGTGATATTACTTATCCCTTGATATATTGATGATATTGCCTTTCCACGACTATATACGACGGAATATGTTGATGATTTCTTTTGTTATTAATCAGTAAATATAGTACCATTCTTGTCGCAAATAAGATGTTGATAACTTACGACCTATAACTGAGCTGCAATTAGCAAAAAACGTGGTAAAATTTGGATTTCGCGCTTTAACCGAAGGTATACCCTTAAATAAAAAATCCTTATAGTTTTATATACCTCCTACAGCTAAACTTGTAAGTAGTTCTCAAAAAATTGTCTGAAAAATCATGTGTTCCTTAAAACAGTTTACAATCTATAGTTATCTTTTGAAGCATAAAGTAGATGAATTAAATGAACACAACTTTTCAATCGTAATTTCTTTACAGCATGTATGATTCTTATGCACTTGGCGAATTTTATCATTAGCTATACAATAATTTGTAATAGAATTAATATTAAGAAGGTATTTAACGTGAGAACTTCATTGCAGTTTTACAACGGCATTAAGTTTTATAGCTGTGATAAGTGTATACTGATATGTACTCTTTGTTTATAATTAAAGTTTCCTATTAATTATTGCAAACAATGTAAAATGTCTAATTATTCACACATAAACATCGACACGACAAGTAAATAATCATGAACAGGTAATATACTTCTAAAATTATAATCTATTATGAAACGTACATCTATTGATAGGTTTGTTTTTGTTAATATAAAAAGGGGTATTTTTTTTAAAAGTATGGAAATAAAATTCATAACTTCTGATACTATTTTAAAATCTTTTACCAACAGGATTTTGGACTATCATTGAGAGGTTATTTATTCATAAAAATTGAGGTAATAATATAGTTCTGTCTTTACATCTACTCTTTTTTGGTTCTGTGTCTAGCTAGAGGGTATAGACCCTCGGTATTGTATAGAAAAAACCTATATAGTTACCTATATATTTGATGTTGTGGTAGCTTTGTTTTCTGGTGGTGACCATTAATTAATAATAATATTCTGGAGTTTATTTAAAATTACATTATTTTTGCACATAAAATAATATAGCAACTCGCATAGGTTACTAAGAAACTGAAATAGTAGCAATACATTTGTTAAACATTAAGCCATAATAGTAAAAAACGTCATTAATGTCATTACATTTTCACTTAACAATATCTTAGCAAAGACTTCACACCAACATGCAAATATTTGATAACACTTTAATTATCCGGGTGTGAGTAGGTACATTTTACTTGCGCATAAAAAGTGATTTTGCATCAACATTTCCGTGTGCGTTTAAGATGACGTAACGTAACTCGTTTACGTTTATGCGGGTCTTGGGCAATGATGCTAGCAAGCATCACGTGAGTCCCCCTTTTTAAACGCGTTTGTTTTATTAACTATGTAAACTACTGTATGAGATGTCATTAAAAATAAAGGTAAGTTTCATGTTTATTATTAATACGTAATAACGTAAAATCAAAAAAAAAACTCGGTCTATATTTACTTCCGATACGGATATGTATATATTTTTTCCTGGTCTTAGTTCCGATGTTTGAACTTTAAAATAAACGTTTGTACTGCAAATGTGCTAGTAATTATCTTTTACTTTGGTTGACGATGTTAATTGAGTGGTCTTTAGGTGTGACTACCGACTACGAAATGTTCACGAAATCAAAAGGTCAAGTAGGAAAACAAAAGGTTAATATTTACTTCATTTTCCAGCGGAAATTACAATCACTGATCCGCTACGCTCGATCGCCGCCAACTGATGCTATGACCAACTTTGCGCCAAACAAAGATACCTATTTATCACGTGATTGGTGCGCATAACCCTACCAAATTGACTCTGATATCGGCAGAATGGCGTGAATATTGAATAAAGTGCTTTTGCTCACGGCAATTAGCTTGGTGACTCTTGGTGTGGCAATGCGGTTGCGAAAAGCAAGCGGAGCGCGAGGAAAAACGGTTACCTAATCTCGCACAATGCTGCCTATGCCGGCTAGCTACAACGTGTGAGACACGGACACTTTTATCTATACCCTGCCTTGTTCTGAACTCATCATTTTGTGAAGAACCTTTGTTCAAAGTATTCATAAGACGCCCAAATATCTTTATCTTTAGGTACATAGTATAAAACAAAGTCGCTCCAGCTATCTGTACGCATAGATCTTTTAAAGTACGTAACGGATTTTAATGTAGTTTTCAGCAATGAATAGAGTGATTCAAGAGAAAGGTTTAGTTGTTAATATTATAGTACAGTAATGCCGAAAAAGCCGCGCAAAGCCAGGGCGAGTTATATATTAAACACAATTGCAATTGGTGCATAAAATGTCCTGGGTATCGGCAATTATGCTTTAGTTGTAGATCTTCGTTTATTACGACTTTCATTGGATATCACCATAAATTATTATAGCTAATCATCATAAACAGTTGATAAAAACAACTCTACACTGACTCCTCAGTTGATTTCAATATACTAGTGCAAAATTAGGTACTTTGTACGTCAAGGAGTACAATGTTCTACTGTCCATTATTACAAAAAGGTTGTTCCATCCGGGCTTCTTTCTAAGAATAGCGTGATTTAAGCAAGATCTTTCCAGTTAGTCAAGGTCAAGAGTTTATATTGCTAGAATTACCATGTGTCAATGCTCGAATAAATGGAAATTCATGGAATTAAAATATTACTTTATCTTCCTTCAGTTTCATGTTTGTAGTTTATTTTAAATTGTCTTAACTATAGAAGGTCATAAACATCGAAATGTTTTCGCAATTTATTTACGATAATCTATGAAGGGAGAACAAAGTGCACAAACTTCACGTCAATTTTCTGCCTATTAATCGACTTGCTGTTGAGAACACACTTTCTCACGATTACAATGACCGAGCACTTAATAAAAGACGTTAGCACTTAAATAGTAAAAGATTTTTTCAACGATATCTTTCCTAGCTAACCTTTAGTACCTAATTGAAGTGTCAACAATGATTATATAAGGAGTTATCGTTTTTGCGCATATTTAATTGATGCTGACAGTTCAATCACGCGCAGGTGCTTCTGATTATACAAATAACCACTTAACAGTTTGAAGAACCTTTAGAATTTGTATGCAATGTTTGGAATTTGAATGGTGTTCATGATAGTGCACTTTTGCATTGCTTGAATTTTATGGTAGGCACTCGGTATACTTTTTGGGGGAATACCTATGTATTGCCGACCTTAAAGAGTGCTTGTCTCATCTTTTTTGAGGTCCATCATCCATCTTAATAAGTTCATAGTAGACTTAATGAGGCCAACATAATGAAGTTGAAGACATGAATATAATGGTTCCACTTGCATCTCCCAGGTGACAATTGTATGAACTTTATGTATATTTAAAACAAAAATAGTAAAGTAATTACAAAAATTCAAAAGAAAAATCCACAAAAAAAAGAAACTTTGCCGAGGTTCTCGATTAAAAACTGGTGGCAGTCTTTTGTAACTTTCGACGACGTTCATTAATGCCTTATCTGCGCCTAAAATGAGTTTGATTGACATGTTGAAAAAGCTCATTCTACATCCTAGTAGTGCAGATGCAGATATTTTATAAATAAAGAGATATAAATAGTTCGTTAGTAACTGAATAATTATTAACGAAGTACCTACTTGTCAATACATTAACTATCATGTATTACAATTAAAATTTTCATAAAAACGAGCCATTAAGTACGGTATCATTTAAGTTCTTTTATCAATTAAGTTTTTATAAATATTTTTAGAGTAAAGAGCTTACAATTAACTTGTCGATAATAGTTAAGATGGGTTGATTGGCCTTTGATTACTTCCTAACGTGGGTATCGCAGTCGTGACCTTTGGCTGTCGAGCAACTACATGAAACATAGGTACTTACGAGGTTTCTATGTGCAGCCGCCACTTTATACGTAATTATATAGGTAATTTTGGTTATTGATATCGATAGTCGATACTGTACTATATTAATTATCTTGCATTGTAATTTTTATTGAAGTAATAAAAGAAGCCTTTTTCTATTTTATTTATTATTCTAATATTTATTTAACAAGTTCCGTTGATTTCTATCATGGTTATTATTTTCTGTCAATAAATGAACAATTTAATATTTTAATTCTTGCGTCAAATTCTGTGATTCTTTGCAATGTTTATCCTAAAATATGAATGGAGGGATTGCGTAAAAAGACATGCAACCGATGAATACAACGCTCTCATTAGAGTTTCACGTCCGCCCTAGTAACGCACTCTTATCTGCAGCGTGTAATAATGTGTATTATTTGATTGTAACAATATATTTAATGACGACTTCCTAGTATAACTAATGTCTTCCTTATTAACGTTTTAATAGTAGGCAGTATCGTTTGACTTTTGCCACTCGATTGTATCTATTTTTAAAAGATGTAGGAACTTTGATCAAATGTATGTTTTAAGGATCGATTAAGGAACCGGCCCTCAAGAAGTCAGTGACTCTTCATTCCACACAGAAGGCGGATGCGAGAGGTAATAGTCTCAAGGCTAACAAGAAGCAAGATACCGCACAATTTGGTAAAGGTTGTGGCTATACTTCATAAGTATTTACTACGATCATTCATCAAGTAAGAATTAAGCGAAATACAACATAAAATTATCTGCAGTATCGTTTTGATATTTGCTAACCCTCTTGGTTCCTCAATGTTCCTAGACTTTTATACATAGACTAGCGGACCCGTGAGACGTCGTTCTGCCCGGAAAAATCATGCAATTGTGTTTTGAAACCATCCAGAATCCCATTGAAATAATTGCTCCATTCGTTTAGGAGTTAGTTAAAAAACACACGTACAGAAGAGTTATAGATAGATATATTATGATAGATTAAGTATTTATTTCACCTTTACTCTTCTATATAAGGACTACTGAGGAAATGAATCTGTAGGTATATACAGTAATATACTAGTAGTATATCTTTGTCAATATACCTAAATGAAGTCATAATAATGAACTTCAACGTTGATACTTTGGTAAGCCTGATTCTGTAAAATGTGAATTTATAATTTAGCGCTTGATATTAGGATTGGTTTTAGATATGTATCAGTTTATTGTAAATTATCTTGTCAGCCTTCAAAATATAGGGCAGGTAAATATCTAGGGCTAGAATTATTAATACATAATAAATAGTTGCAACACAATTATGCAATTGGTCTACCTTTAATGATTTTACGTTTATAAACCTAATTTCTATTAACCCTGCAGCTGTACCAGGAGCTTACCACAGATAAATAAGGGCCAGTTGTGGAAAATTATCATAGATCACATTCATGGTTTCCATTAGTCCATAGATCACTATGAAATATAAGAGCTCTTTCATGTGTTTTCAATCATTCACAGATGCTACACAGCTTTTATAATAGTTAGGTACCCTAATTGTTTTAAATATAACGTAGAAATATTATTTTGTGTTAGTAAGTAAATAGCGTGTAGTAATATTGTGTAATACGCGAGGAAGGAAGAAAGAAAATCCATTACACCCTGTTGTTTGTTGTGCCGTAATGATGCTCACGCGCACTCTTACCTAAGCCGGCGTAAAGTGACCGTAACTTTGCACTCGGTCATACTCATACGGCCTTCATTACTATGTCTGAATTCGGCATAAAATACGTTAAATGGCCATTTGGCACACATATTCTTGCAAATTTAAAGAGAATGGACATATTTAATTACCTTCTAAGAAGATAGAGTTGCTAAGTACTTTCGATAATTTAGAAACGTTGTAGGTAGTTAAAAAAATATTTATGGTCTAAGTACCTACAAATCTCTATGAAATTTGCAGTTTGTATTGCGTGTGGGATGTAAGAAGTGACGTCACTAATTCAATTCTAGAAATTACTTAGAATTGTGATATTAATTATCTTTTTTCGTTCCACAATCTGAGTGAGATATTTGAACTAAAAACATTATTAGTATAGTATACATATAAATGGACTACGCAGATACAATTTGTGAATTCAAGATAATAGGTAAATTTCTGATTCTCGTTTCATAGGTAGGTACATGATACGGCTTTGATTGTTCATAATGTCAAAATAGTAAAAAAACAACATGATGTGAATAAATTGTGTAGGTGAAACCAGAAATAATAAGTACAGATTAATATCTAAATATAAGATCTAAGATTCTGATCTTTTCCTTGAACGCCAAAAATATATACATTTAAAACTTCCAGACACTTCTATCGACCCACTCTGCAATGCGTTTTACTTTACCTAAGTTCTGACGGTTCCTAGCTAAAAATAAATGTTAAGTTGAGCAAAAAGAATTTATGCAGTTTTGAAGCTGGCACATTTGACATCTTTTAAGTATGTTATTTTTTTAATTTTGAATTCAGAATACTGAAAAAAAAACAATGCCTAAATGCAGGGTGGACCGATAGATGTGTCCAGAAGTGTATAAATAAATAGGTACATCAAAATAGGTACAATTATTGCAAAAAATAAACTAGAGTAGTAAATACCAGACATGCTAAACCACAATAATTTTTGTTAGCCAGTCTCGAATCTCAAGTTACGTAAGTGAAGGAGCTTTATGAATGAGAAACGATTGCTCGGCCCCCGTTGAGATAATCAACATATCTTGTATGTTATAACAACGTATAGTTCCTACGTCACGTAATAATACCGACAAACATTTAAAAAAATATTGTCTACTTATAATTTTTTCACAGAATTGAAATTCAAACTCAATTCATACTCAAAAGTCATTTATTCAGATTAGACCCTGATAAGGCACTTGTGAACGACATAAGTTACAACTCTCAAAAAGTATTTTAATTTTTCAGTAAAACTAGTAAGTAAGTAGTAACTTTAGTAACCTTTTGCCATATTATTATGTAATACCAATATCTATATATCCTAATAATAAAGCTGAAGAGTTTGTTTGGTTTGAACGCGCTAATCTCCGGAGTTACAGGTCAGATTGGAAAAAATCTTTCACTAATAGGAAGCTACATTATTTTATCCCAGAAATACGAGTGAAACCGCGAATAGCTAGGTGGAACTGATATCCTAAAGGAAGGTCTCGTACATAAAAAAAAATACAAATTCCGAATACAGACTATACCTACTATATTTCTATCCATCTTAATATGTTGTATCGAACATAATGTCTGTTGAAGATTTTATGAAAGCACTGTAAACCACAGCATTTACGGTTATTAATAGTTTTATTACACAATGACACTATTTTTATTGTAATATCATGAAAAGTACATCGAAGCATAGATGTTGTTCATGTATCTTCGGTATACGGCGTACAGCGCGCAAGTTGCCCGCGCCTTCAATGAAAGTGAATACGCCCGAGGCTGGATGAAATCGAAAACATGCGCTTACGCAAGCGGAAAGTCAAAGGCTGAGGTCCCATCGAGTTGCGTAAGGTTACGATGTCCGTGTACGGGAGCCCCTCAATTTAGGCACAATAATAAACATATGCAATACAAGAATACAACCTACCAACCTACTGATCATTTTTTGCCTGTTTTATTTAATTCACTGTATTTTTTTTGGGACACCGCCACTACTATCATAGTTGCTGATTTTTGAAATGATAAAGAATAGAAGTTTATTATACTTTGTCTATCTTCAAATAGCAAAAGGCTTTCACTATTTAAATTGGGCATTACTACTTCTTAATTTTGCCATTTAATTCTGATATACTGATACCTTTTAATTGTTCTAACGATAGTATATAACAATGAATATCGTCTTAATGTTGCCGCTTAGATTGGAGTCACGCTTGCGCGTAATCCGGGGGCACCGATTACGCAACCGAACAATTTGACGCATCGAATGGTGCGTCTGCGCGTGCCTTAAGTATCAATTGCGACCTGCATTTATTGTAGTGTCACGGCGAAATTACGCCATCTTTATTTTGATAAGAATGAAATATTTTTTTGTTTTCTATTTGATAATGCATTATCCACTAAACCGACCTCTTTGTATTTTTCTTGTAAGATCAATGACCTGACACTGCCAAGTCTTTTTGGGCAGGATACTTGCTAACTCATATAATATGACTCTTTCATTTTACAAAAAGACGTGAAAATCATCAATAAATCAAAGAGAATATTTTCTAAATCAAATCAAAGGGCATATTGTATAGTAAAATGCAGATATATTCATATTTAACATAAACTTACGTATAATTTTACATATAGTCGTTATTCAAGTTTTTAATATCACGTTACAATAAATCACGGTTATTTTCTTACGTTAGTGTATTTACACTATAAATATGTAACTATTTTAAAGATGTGCTTAGTTTGTCCCGGAAAATCACGGAGTTAAATATTCAACGATGTATCTACTTAGCATTATTGTTATAAATTGATAATAGTTTATTACGTTTGTATGTACTATAATGAATAATAAGTATTTGTGTAAAGAATTATATTTTTAATAGGTATCTATTAAAATATGTATTAATGTTGAACTGGTGAACTCATTGATATTTTTCTCATAAAAGTTTCCCTTTTTTGAGTAGATGTACCTACCCCGTTTCATGTCAAACAATTCTGAAGCAACTTAGGCCACCACTCTGATCTCATTAGAATATTGTATTGACAATAACCTAGTTATAACATCTGAAATATATATTTTTTTCAGACAGTCCACAGAAGTTTAAGGCCAATATTTTAAACTCTCTTGTATCACTCATGCTCGAGTCTGATTCGCTTTTTGTTTAAAAGCTTCAGTTTTTTTAATATTCTCAATTTAAATTTTTATTAATCAATTGTTTGATAATGTTATTTGTTTAATTATTGACTTTTATTAGGTATATCAAATTCAATTATTCAATTAATGATTGTAATTTTCTTTTTTTACTGTGTAACTCTCCTCTTCGCGGGCCGTGGCAGCCTGTAATTAAGGGAGCATTAAGAATTATTATTATTATAGTATATTAAGTAAATGATCCAATGTTTGCCTTGTTTGTTGTCGTAAATAAATATTATATAACATACTTTATTTATATTAAACGTAAAGTATTTCTGTTAATTTTTAATTATAAAATTAACATTATAACTTATATTTCCTACTTCATATAAACCTATACAATGTTACAATGTCAATGCGGTCCAGAATTATGTAGGTACCTGTGTGGGTTTATTATGCAAGAGTATAACGAGGAAGCTTTACCAATAACAGTGTATATAATTAGAGATCATGAATCAAAGAACACATTATTCAAATGGTTTCCAACTAAGACTATCTTTAGGGATCAATAATGAATCTATACATCTTCCTCTAAGTTAATTATAATGCTTATTAAAATATCATGGGAAAATCTGCTTATATAGACATATATTCTAAACTAAACAGTTTAACTAAGATACTAGTAGTATTCAATATTTGTTTAGGTATAATAGTTTTTTTTACTATGAATGGATTTAAAGATAATTTCAATATGATACACATAAAGGCTAGGAAAGAACTGACTCTCAAGTGCAGATGCCGGGACACATCAGTAAGTGATCGGTAATATTATTTCAATTTCAGGTTTGTAGCCAGCCAGGCGGGGACTGCAGAGTAATATCGTGTAATGAGTAAATTGGTATTAAATACCTGAAAGTTCAAAATGTTTTTTATTTATTACCTTAAAAATTACTTGTTTATACTGGAATTTGTATATTCTAACCGGAGGCAAATATGATTGTATTTTCGAAAAATAATGGGATTTTCACTGACTCTATCCTCTTCAAATCAAAATCTAAACCAATCGAGTAAAAACCACTGCTTGCAGTAATTACAATATATCAAAATCTCGGGTATTAATGTCGTAGTTGTGTCAATGTTTACATAAATTATAGTTAGGTACTTACCTGCCTACTGAATAACGAAATCCTTGACACAAATTATTTTCGTAATATTTGTTTTATTTTTAGCGCTTGTTTCAGCTTTGGAGGTGGCAAAAGGCATGTAAAGACATTAACCTGTTTCAGTAGACATGCACTGTCAATACTGATCTTATGTAATATTCAAAATAGTTTCAAGCGATTAAGTCAACTTTTTTAGACTTAAGTACAAAGTGGAGGTTCTTAACGTAAATGGGCTGCATTAGCGTTGAATAGAATTTCCTATTTACGGATTAATTTAGTACCTAAATCAATTTTAAATATCTATTGAAAGGAATTTTGTGGTGAACGCCTGAGAATACATCTCACTAAGTGGAGGTTCTTAACGTGAATGGGCTGCATTAACGTTGAATAGAATTTCCTATTTACGGATTAATTTAGTATCTAAATCAATTTTAAATATCTATTGAAAGGAATTTTTTGGTGAACGCCTGAGATGTATGTCAATTGATTATTCTATGTATTAATTACTAGCTGTCCCCCGCGGTTTAACTCACGTTCCTAGGATAAAAAGTAGCCTATTACCTTTGGAAATAATGTAGCTTACTATTAGCGAAAGAATATTTCAAATCCAGAGATTCAAACAAACTCTTCAACTCTATTATTAGTATACATAGATATAGATGTTTTTATTGAACTATTTAAATCCTTAAATTAGTTCCTTATCAATAAATAACGGTCATTTTTCAGTAAGAAACCAACGACAGTCATCATAACAACAAAATTACAACTCATAGGCGCTTGAAATTGACGTAATAAATTAAAACGCATGAAATATTCGTAAAAAATTCAAACTGCGGACTATCCACCTTAATTCGCATATTTTCGATGTGAAAGTTCTTTGGGTGCGATGGGAGTAAAATCTCAAGGTCAAAGAGTGAATCATTTTATATGTAACGTAGTTGCTAGGTAACATTGTTTTATGTGTCACGACGTTACAGTTTCACATCAGTCACGTGTTCTGAGTTGCACGCTCTCTTTTTTTAAATAGATTTTTGACAAATATGAACCTTTTTTATAAAAACATGGAAATATTTTTTTCCGAGATGATGTTGTTTCAATATAGACTTAGAAGATATGAAGGCACTCTTTATAGACAGCACTAACATCAAGATTATAGCATTTTCTTCATGATTGTTGACTTTTGTTAATGAAATCCTTAAAATACACAAGTATACATATAAGACATTTAAAATTATGAAATTTTGACATTAAATAAAACAATTTTAAATTAAAAAGAATAATCTACTTATTCCATATAAAATATCAAATTCTACTTGCTTTGGTTGCCGGATGTAAATGATTGCTGCGGACTTCCAAATAGTACCTGATTACATGGTCAGATTAAAGAAAGATCTTATTAATATTCTTAAGTGCAAAGCAAATCCTTTTTGTCAGTTTTATTTCTTGTTATAAATGATTAGTTGTCTTTTCAAGTATCCAGTATTTCAATCAATATTCAAATGACGACATTATGATTGAAAATTTACAAATAAAACTTAGATGTTGCATGGCAAATTATAACTTCTTTGTACTCATGAAAAGTAACAAAATATTATTGCATCCATAAGTATTATTTTCAAAGACCTACATTATTGAAATATTGAATTATGTGCAAGAAAAAATTAGCATGAAAATGGTTTTTAGTCAAAGCATGTATATTATTGCTTTTTTTATAAACAAATTCAGCGTGAACACTAAAGAATGAAAGTTTACATAATATACAAATTTAAATACAACGAAACATGAAAGTTTGTTCATGGCTTTGAAGTGGTCTATTCAATTACGTTTTTGTTCGCTAGTAGACATAATTGAATATAGTCTCCCAAATTTCTATGTAAACAGTTGTTTTGTAATCTTTATTGTTGGAGTTTGATTGTTCTTGATTATTGAGAGTAAATACCAGTAGTAGGTACCTAAATAATTCCAGATTTATAGTTATTCAAATATTTTTAAAGAATTTATTTGAAAAGAAATTGCTCAAGTCACGTTAAATGTTTTTTGAAGTCATTGAACATCAACTGATAATCTTGAAGAAATTAAAATATTAAAGCTATGAAAACTTTGTAAGTTTCAGTCTAATTTACGCTATGTAAAATGTTGTTACATGGCCAAATTCCATGGAAAAAATATGACTATGGCAAGTACAAGATTTTGGTCTGAGGTTCTTTTAATTTGTTATTTATCAGAATACACCTATAGCTGACCATAGGTGTATTCATTAATTATTTTGTTTTTATTTGACGGTACTGTTGGCCATGTAGCATGCTGCAGCTTGAAGATTCGATTCTCACCCAGGACAAACATTTGTAATACAAATTTTGTATGCATGAAAATATCTGCTTATACTGAGTCGGGGTGTAATTATCTCAATAAGTATGTATTTATAAATTAATAATATCAGTACTTAATGTATCTGGTTTCCATGGTAGAAGATCTGCTTGGTTTAGGATACTTGTGTGTGTAGAATGTCCTAGGATATTATTATTACAATCTTCTAGTATTGTTGTACAAAATTGGGATAATTTTCAATAAACTAAAAGGCTATATTTATTAAGCGTATACAACTAACTATATATATGTTCCTCAAGTTCCCGGGATATAAAGTAACCTTCGGGGATAATATTAATAATTTTCAAATCGGACAAGTAACTTCGGAGATTAGCGCGATCAGACAAACAAACTCTTCAACTTTATTAGTATAGATTACTTTGCGTGTATATTTATTGCAAGATCAGTTTGATTTAGATAGCATTTATTAGATCAGTATTGAACTTTTTGTTTAACGTTTTTTCTATCAGGAAATAATATGACTTAAGATTAATTGAGCATGCAAGTAGGTCGCATTACAACAATCATTTTTTAATTTAACTGCCCGTTAAAGGCAATAAATAATTAATGTCGAAGAACAACATCAAGTGACAACTTCGACTGTCACTCGTTCGTGTTAAAATAAAGTGATTTTTAAGTTTGCAAGGTTAGTGCATTAAGGTCGATTACATTCCGCAGATAACTACTTATTTCAACAAAGCTAAGGTCTCCGATTATGTTATACATTTTAATGGTAAACATGACCTGAATTCATATGAGAAGGGATTTGCAAAGACACGTCGTTTTGTATGTATACTTATTCAATAGGTGCAATAATGTCAACTGTCATTTTAATGCTCTAAGTTGGTAATCTCGTCTAGCATTGTCCTACATTTTGCAGATGAAAGTTTTTTTTGTTTTTAATTAGTTTATCAATATAAATATCATCATTAACAAAATACTTACTGATGAATAAGACTATTCTTGTCTCTATAGATATCACGGAAATGCGATTAATTAATTAAAAATCCAACTTACGTTTTAAAAGTTCCCATGTTACCAATGACAATAGCCAACAGAGAAAAGTCACTCAAAAAACATTTAATTCTAAATGCAATAAAAAAACACGATAAGTTTGGAACACTTTTTGTTTTCGAACGTTCGAATGTAAATGTTTAAATTTGAAAAACGCGTGTTCGTATGTCAGACCGGGTGCGAGCGCGCGCCGTTCGCCGCGAACGTGCTGGCTCGTCGTTTGTGGCGGAGTGAGGCTGGCTGGCTTCAGCAGCAGGCTCTCGCGGCTTGACGGCATCCAGCGCCACCCGTGAGAGAAAGTTACCAAGTTTGATAACTCGGCGGTTACGTTCGGCGATGACGCTACCTTCCTCGCCGATTGCGTATTCGATGACAAAATAAAATTTTCGCGTACCAGCTACAATTCATGTGCTACTGACACGGTGAACGTTAACGAAGCCCTACTTTTTATTTTTTGTTATTGTTTATGTATGATACATAAGTTATTTAATGTTTATTTAAATTTGCCCCCTATTTTCTTCATCAGGCTGGTTACTACAACTCCTTGCATTGTATCACCAGATAATCTTGACTGTTTCAATTTATTCAATATTTAATTTCAATAAATAGTAACTTGATAGCTACAGTGGTTTATATAAATCTGAAATCTCGAAAAAAAAAATCAAAGTCTTCATACTTTTCACTGAACAAGATTGATGTTTTGTTTGAAGGCACAGCAGGTGAAAATAAAATAAATGGTTGTAGTATTATTTATAAAAAAATAGTAGGTATTACAAGAAGAAAATCTCGTAAACTGAGATAATCTTCAAACGTGGGCGTATATTCGTGAAGTGTTCCTCGACTCTACAAATATGTCTACAGTTGCTTTGTTTTTATTGAACGATGTCATTAAAGCACTGTTGGGTTGTTTTTTGATCACAATTTGAGCAGAATTCATAAACATCGTGTTTCAGAGTAAAAGCGAGTATTATATTGATCGTTTATTACATAATACACGGGTTAATATTTATTCGATTGTAAGAGGCGACCGCACAACTTTCACTTGTGTAAATAGCAGGTAGGTTTGTTAAGAAAAGTCATGTGATAAGCTGTAATCGCGTATTGCGGAGGCTGTGAGAATTTTCCGACCATTTAGGTCGGTTGCAACATTTAATTGTATCGCGGCATTGTCGTTGCTAAGGGTTCAAAATATAATAGTTTATTGTTCTACTGTAACATAAGGTCAAGGATTATGTTTGAAGCAGTTTTTATTCAAATATATTTGTCACACTAAAACGGTTTTAAAAGTGCAAGAAGATGCTTTTAAATATGAATAATTTTTTAATTGAATTAATATAAGTCCTTGCTCGATATTTTCATACTCTATTAAAAGTATTTTATAAAACTAATTCCAAAGAAAGACAAATACCAACGTTGGTCTAAGCGAGACTAAGCGACATTGGTTGACTCGTCTAAACGTTTATAGCAAAATCACGTCTACACCATTTAAGGCATAAAGAATTCGAATGTAAAACACAATCAATATCTCAGCAGGACAAAGCTTGGGCTTGCACAATGGTCAATTTAACCATCACTGAGTGAAAGTCGAGGGAGCTTCCAAACCTGTCCGGTGATGTCACGGCTTATCTGGACCTTAAACAAGTTAAATAATCAATCATCCACTATGAGCAACAAAGTAAGCTATGACGTTAATTAATTGAACAGCCTATACATTATTTGGTAACAAGGGAAAATGCTTTAAACTCAGATGCATCATAATAAAAAAACATTTTCAAAGCTCTCAATTGAAAGCATACCTACATTTTTGTTTTTATTTGCAATCATATCGTAAAGTTTAATTATGAATTCAAAAATGAAATATTATGCACGATCTTTAGTAACTTTATAAAAAAAAGTTCAATTAAATGCAAAATAAATTCAATTTTAGATTCAGCTGCATGTTATCTGTCTATGGCGCATGCGTTTTGTTGGGTTTGGGAGCCATATTTATTCTTTGTTTGCTTTATTTAATGTTCTTTTGTTTGGCTTAATATTTTATTCGAGGCAAAAATGCCTGACAACAGCAGTGATACTTGAGAATTGGCCATCACCACACCACTGACCAAATAATCTTTATAAATTTATATAATAATAAATTTTGTCTGATAATTTAAGCTACTATTCACGATGTCTCATCATCAGTATCATGAAAGAAGGTTTATCTTAAATTTGCTGACTTATTTATAACGTACCTGTCGATTATTTATAGGTCGATTATACTACCCATAATAATGTCATTAACATGCGTATTTTTCAGTGTCAAAGAGACAGCGCTGAAAGTAACTAGAAAACGCTTTGTTTATGTATGGCCTCGACACGAAAGCTTGACGAATCATCTGAATGTATTCGGTTTGTGTTTTAAACCTCTCATTGTCACGTGCCCCCGTCGAAAGTGAAATTTTGGTAAATATTGTCATGAACTAAATACACTGTCGGTTGCGAAATCGTATTTAACGATGTATTAATGTGTTTCTTTGTTTTCATATCAATAGGTGTATATAACTAGTGTAAAGCGACCCGCCCCGGCTCGGATAGTTCAGCCATTTTGTACAAAATATTTACAAATTATATACATAAACCTTCCTCGTTTATTGTTGCTTCTATTAGTAAAAACCGTATCAAAATCTGTTGCACGGTTTAGAAGAAGTAAGTGGGTAACATACCGAGGCAGACAGCAACTTTGTATAATACTATTTACTTATACCTTTCAATACATCAATCAAAACCAAATCAAAATCAAAAACTCATTTATTCAGTTTAGGCCCTGGTAAGGCACTTATGAACGTCGATAGTTACAATCATTACAATAGACTCTAGCACCGGTTCGGAATACACTTGAACTGAGAAGACTCCGGCAAGAAACTCGGCAAGGTTTAAATTTTTTTTGTGGATCATTCTTTTGAATTTATGTAATTACAGTTTTTGTTTTAAATAAACATAAAGTTCATACAATTGTCACTTGGCCAGGGGGCCGCAAGTGCAGAGAGAAGCTACTACATTACATACTATTCTTTTCTTCAACGTAAAGAGCCACCTTATAGTAGGCCTTGTCGAATAATTTCTGTTTAACATACTGTTTGAATTTATTGTAAGACATCTTAGTTACTTCATATTTATTATAAAAACGAATGCAGTTCCCGAGAAAAGACTTATTCACTTTCGTTAGCCTGAATCTAGGTGTAACAATTTTGTCTTTGTTTCTTGTGTTTAGGTTATGGCGATTACTGTTAGTGTCAAATAAATTTATTTTGTTACAATAACAATAAGATCCTTATCGGTGCATAAATAAATTATTAATAGATAAAAATTTTTGGTAAGATGATATATTAGTAATATCATCTTCGTACATATAAATTAAGATATAAAAGAATAAAAATAATACACAATTAATTTAAATAATTTCGTTGTGTTTTAAATATTGCATATTAATTAGCTACTCGAATATATTATGTTGCAGGGATATGATAAAAACAGATATTTTATTTAAAAAAAATGGAGAATAATAATACATTGATTAGTCGTAATGCAACATTGATCTCAACACTTATGAATTAGTTGTAATGAAACTTTGATCTCAAAAATCAACACTTACACATAATAAGTATTTAAAACAAATGAAACCATGATGAAAAACATAATAAATTGGAATTTTCTATATCCTACCAAATAAACCTTCGAAATACGATATAGACAAAGTTATTTTCCAAGACCTGCAGGGCGATTGTGTAACTGTCTCGTAATGGGATTCCGATAGTATGGCTCTCGTAATGATCTTTTATTTTTGGTATTGTCTATATTTTTTTATTCCGATCGCTAACGTCAATTGTTACTAAAAGTAATTACAATGGCAGTTTCGTATTTGCTCACCTAAGATAGACAATACCAAAATTATAAGATGATTACGAGAGTCATCGCTATCGGAATCAAGTTACACAATCGCCCTGCTGATATGTTATTTTCGTCATTTCACTAAACTAGTTTTGGGACTTGATCAAATATCTGTTTTTATCATATCCCTGCGACATATAAAAATGGTTATTTGTTAAAAAAATACGAAGCTTTAAACAGCTGGAGGTATAATATTATTATTATCATACCTAATTGATACTAAAGTATTTCCAAGTACGGATACATTTGGAAAAATTCGCAATCTACCATCTTATTTAGCATTACAACTGATAAAATATCTTAATTAGGTATGAAAACATAATAATATTAAAATACATAAAATTTGCTTAGTTGAAAGGTATATTGCAACCGGATGTAACACATAATTTTGAAAGGTTTAAATAACATTGTACAATTAGTGAACTCTGTAAACCTTTTTTAAGTGCTAGTGGGTTCTAATTTTATGTAGGTTCTGATACTGATGCATTATTTTTGGTATATAACTACATTAGGGGACAAACTAAGTAAGAAGAATGAAAAACTTCCAATACCTCTAAATATTAATATTCAAAATTGGTGATATAACATTATACCTATATACTTCCAAAATCCGGTATAACAAACGTGTAGCTTTAACAAATACATTTATTCATATATTTAATATCAACTAGGAATGCTCTTAGGTAATTAATGTTTTAAACATCACAAAGGCATTAGAACAGTTGCAACGTTATCGATATTCACGTCAAGTAATAACTTGAAGAGGATTATTTCATACTAGCTGTTCCCCGCGGTTTCACCCGCGTTCCAGGGATAAAAAGTAGCCTATAACCTTCAAGGATAGTGTAGCTTCCTACTAGTGAAAGATTTTTTCAAATCGGACTAGTAACTCCGAAGATTAGCGCGTTCAAACAAATAAACAAACTCTTCAGCTTTATTATTAGTATATTAGTATAGATTAATATTTCAAAATTTCGAACCTATAATAAAAAAACAATTAAATAAATAATTTGTGTGTAGAATTATCATTGCGTTATATAAATATAATAAAATAATAATATTGATTCAAATAATTGAATATATTTTTTTATACAACAGTCCTAATTAGCGGAACGTATAAATGTTCAACGAAACTCAGTCTATGATTTAAACATAAAAGTTTTTAAAATATATATTTTATATGTATTATTATTGTGATGAAGTCATGTGACTATCGACTTAAAATATTCTAAACGAACTTGTGATATGTTGTGAACTTGATTGAATCTCGAATCGAGTTTATGTGAAAAATTAATTTCCATTTGATGAGTTGCTTAACCTTCGCCGTATTTCATTGATCTCAATCTCATGTGATTTTTATATTTAGATAGAAAAACATTAAAACTATTTATGTTAACTGGAATAAATTAATCAAACTCATTAATTATTCAATTGTTTTTTAAATTCCCTATTCTGATTTGGATGATCTCATATAATGGGTATGTAAACCGATTAAATTCCACATCTTCTTATTTTACAAAAAACCTATGTTCATTTTCAAGACTTGACGTGATATTTAGTAAGGTAATGATTGTATCTATTAACTTAAAGGTTTTTTTATGGTCAAGCAAATTATTGCAGACTTTTTTAAGGTAAAAACGGACTTAATCAACTATGTTTAATAACAAGATAAAGTTTTTATGTTGGTATGAAAAAATGTATCCATTATGTTGTCTTGACACTTGTAACTGATGGTTTGTGTCCTATCCTTAAAATTAAATACTTAATGTTATGTTGTTAAGTCAGGGTCAGTAACCTACGTGCCAGAGAAGGGACAATCGTTAGTTAACCAAGGATGCGCGTGAGTTTAACTCGTGACCATGCACCATCATTGTTACCCTCCGAATGGTGTTTTACAGATATTCTATACATTAAGGACTATTGCGGTTTGTTTAATATTGCGTATTTTTAATACGAATATAATTCTTTCGGAAAGGTATAGTAGGCCAAATGCTACTAATAGATACCTACTTAAAGGTTTAAGTGCGTTTAAAATATGTTTTTTTTAAATTGTTATTATGGTATATTTATTTGCCCTTTGTCTACAACATGCAATCAAAATCATCCTGTAAAAGATGAAACTAAATTACAGAACCCCAAGTAGCTCACGTCAATCATTTATAGAAAAAATGGCAATCATGATGATTTCTCATTGACTTGGCCCTGAATTTTTATGCAAATTGTTTTTTTTAGCAAGATATTAAAAGTCATATTGCCAATGGTATAGTAATAAACCTACTTATAAAGTTCATTGTTGTTCACATGAATTCCTCACAAGTAAAGTTCATGTTTATGGTAAGCTTTGTAGTAGCAGAATAATGTACACACGAGTATTACATGTCAACAAAAATGGAATGGGAAAATAAATAAAAAATCATAACGAAAACTACTTTTGATATAAAAAGCAATACCTATATAATAGCTTAAAATATGAGTTTAAATAAACAAAAAAGAATATAATATAAAACTAATTATATATAGAAAATTATATTAGGATATCTAGGTAATATTGTTATGAGGAAATTCTTCATTCTTAGTCATAGCTGCAAATGTGTAAAAGCAAATAATGTGTTTGCCCAAATGCCAGGGTTTCATCACAAATTTCCTTATACTTTTTACAATATCAGGAAAGCGTGATTCAGACACAAAAAGCTATTGACGCATCCTTAATCAACTATTAGTATTTAATTATTATTATAGTTCTAAAATGAATTGTGTAAAGGTGATAAAAACCTATATAGGTATACTATATTGGGTAAAATATGGTTAAAATCATTAAAAGACAATATATAGTAAAATGGAATACATACATGGACACACCCATTATATTGTAAGAGTAGAAAAGTTACAATTATATATCAAAACTAGGAAAGGCCCGACGATGAACAAGTGATATTTTTTATTTATATCTCTTAGTTCGTAGACCCGGATAGATGAAGATTCTTGACCCCTAGGTTGTAGTCAAGCCAAAAATGTTCACGGAGACTACTTGAAATTCATATCATTTCCTTTGACATATGAAATATTGGCACACAAACTTGATCTCTATTATGTGCTTATATATTATTTATAGTATAAATACATTTATTTGAACTTGAAGAAATATGATATTGCAATAAATTATATTTATTACAATTATGTGTCGAGTTTTGATTCAAACAAATATAGTATTATGTAGAAAGACAAACTGATATAAAAATCAAACTACTAAACTTGAAATTTGATATCCATTCGCATTTCTTTGATATTTCGTAAAATATTAAAAAAAGCATGATGTCTAACATTCGTTCTAGATGTTGAAGAAATTTATGATGTTTTTATTGTGTTAAAGTTATGTGTCAATTCTTAGAAGTAAAGAGTTGTAGCAATAACATTTCATTTCACTACGGAAGCTAAGTGTCACTTATGCGGAAGTGATTGCTTACCCCAGTGATTGGGAAAAGGTAACATAAGAAGATCATTCATATAAACTATAAGGTTCTCATGATTGTTTATGACGTTGTTTTTAAGTCAGTGTACCAATATTTTGTTCAATTTTTTTTTTATTTTCAGGTTTACGTTTTATTATATTTTTTTATTAAATTACAAATTTAATACAACTAGAAACCATTTTATTTTTCTGTAGGTATTAGTTGATAGGAACAATATGGAATACTGGAGGTTCCAAATCGTTAACCAGAATACGTTTATGGGTTATTACCTATGCGTTAGGGTTGTATCAATCTTATTGGGTAAGGCAAGAAATACCCTAAGGTGTCAACAAAACTTCTACAATTTGGTCATTTCTGTAGGTAGTACACCTATTAAATTTTAATTATCAATATCCATATTTATTTTGATTATTTTTAGTATTTCATAATAGTAAAGATATTAAGGAGACGTTCATCCCTGTAAACACTAAAATAACCCTGTTTATTCGCATTAGGGAACGGTAAAGGCGTTTGATAACCCCGACTAGCCATGTGACTGGTAATATGACATGTAAAATAAACCAACCGGTTCAGCATAGCGATAAAAATGTCTACATTATGTAATTTAGCGGACCTTATACCCAATGCAGAGTTTTAATGGACAGTCACATGAGTCTATGCAAATTGGATCCTACGAAGTTTAGTAATTCACCCACGCTTCGTTTTGTGTGTTTTTAGATTGTTCTGTAGTTGATATACCTATGAGTATTTTAGGTGGCTATAAGGAACGAAATTAATATTCAATACAAATTAAAATAAAATGAAACATTTGAAATAATACTGGTCTGAAAAATTAACCGACCTCAATCCTAATAACTGACAATGCTTAGGAACTGGAAATATATAAGCTATAATTATGTTACTATGAATACTACACAAATATTATAAACGCGTAGTTTTAGATTATTGTGACTCAAATTGGCACACATTTAGAATATACTCTGACCTTTTATCCCTATAAATAGTAGATTATATAGGTAGGTATGCGGGTAAAATCACGAGGCGGAAGATGTTTTAAAGCTGTTGCTACAACTACGAAAACTACAACTTTTATTAAATTATTCCTAGAATTTGTGGACTTGCAATGAGAATCAACGTAAATTATAGTACCTATTTATCAGTCCCTAATTATTACTCATTTGACATAAAATTTTATTCACAGAAAAACAAGATTATCTAACCTTGCATCTCGCTTGGGGTGATTAATTACAAATTAGGACATAAATACGAGATGTTATTTCTGAGAAGTTAGGTGCAACAATAATTATTTTATTGTGTACGATGTTCCTTCATCGGGTAATCCCTATTTATACGTCTCTCGGAAATCCCAAGCTCATATCCAGATGGTATCAGAATAAAATGAAACACCAACAGTGCTAATACCAGTTTTGCATAGAGTGAATATAAATATATTTTTCCCCGTTTATTGGGTTCTGGTCAGTGATATATATAGCTTCTGAAATCAAAATTCATGGAATACAACTATTTAGATGACCAATATGATATCATGGTAGGTAAATTATTTAAAATCGTTTGAGCGTTATATACCGGTTATAATTATTATATTTGCAGTGTGAGCATAGTGGTTTTTCGCTCCAAGAGCAGCTCGACAGCGGAAGTAAACGCTTAACACTAGACAAATCATATGCTTATTTGCCAACATTGTTGTATAAAAAAATATTCTGAGACATTCTTCCCTTCTGTTAAAATAGCGAACTTAAACAGAACCGTGTATGTGGAATGTAGGTACATATATTATGAAAACAAAGCGCTCGCCCTTTGCACGATGGAAGTCTGCAGACTAAAGTGGGGGGCGCATGGCGGGAGAAAGTCAGCGTTCTTCCGCAACTGCAACATCAGCTGTGCAGCAAAGCAGAAGCATGTGACTGCGGAGCATGTGACTGCGGGTGCGGGCGCAGCGCGCAGGGGACGCGTACAATGCATTGCGAAAACTATACGTAAACTGGGCTACGCGCGTTACGTTTGTATTACGTCTTATTTTGTATTACTAACATGTGATTTTATTGACAATATAAAAACGATTACACAATGTTAATTAATGAATTTATATTCTCGATGCTTTGTTTGCGCCCATCGGAATTCGGCGTGGAACTGGAAATTCACCAAGAATTTCCTATAGTTACATTGTTTTATACGTGTAAAATGTCTTGTATCGGAATTGGATAAAGTAAAAGTTTTAGCAAATGTTTCCTTAATTTACATTTGTTTTATTTACTTTTATGAGGTTGCATATTTTATTTTCTTTGGTCCGAGGTCTTGTATCCTTTGAGATTGAAATATCGTGAGAAAACCAACCACTCATCAATTGAAAATTGATCGCCAAACACTTTTTTATCAGCGTGTTCGGGCAGAACTGCACTTGAAAGTCAGTTTCTTTCTAGGTTTTGCGTGCTTCAGTTACTACATTACCATGGTATAATATATTTTATATATGTGTATGTATAATCACACATACACAAATTCATTTAAACAAAACTAATAATTTCACTACAGTTTTTATGTAACTTAGTCATGTCAATATGATTTATATAGGCCCATAATTGAATATTAACAAAAACTAAATAGCCTCTTCATTTGCACAAAAAGTGAATAGGATGTGACGTTTAATGTTTTACATCGAAGTGTAAGTGGTTTGTACGTGGCCAAGCTCACGTCAGCAGTGGAGTCATGTGCTTTTGAATATGCGGACGTGAAACCGGATAAATCTATCATCAAAACATTTATGAACCAGTAGAATCCTAATAATAATTACATGTATGTGTTCTTCTCGTTAATACATGATGTATAAGCAATCATGTTTTTATGATCGATCATGGAAACACCTATTAAACTAGTAACGTGGGTATTTATTTGGTTTCCTTATTGAATTAAAATAGTGGGATTTACTTCGGAAAAATTGATATGGTACTTACTACCTACCTAGTACATTACCTCAATATGAGGACTTAAAGACAGATAGGTTTATTAAGGCAGGCTGAAAACTGGTATGGTCAAAATTGGAAAAATAAAATAAAAAACGTGTCAAGTGTACACGTCAAACTTGTATGATTTGAAGGACAAACTTTGTAGTTGAGAAAATATTTGCCCATGCATCGATATACAAAATGCAAAAACTCAAACTCAAAACTTATTAATTCAGTTTAGGCCTGATAAGGCACTTATGAACGTCGAAAGTTACAATTGACTCTACCTTCGGAATACACTTAAACTGAGAAGACTCCGGCAAGAAACTCAGCGAAGCTTCTTCCTTTTGAATTGAAGTATATAATTAAGGCTTTAATTTTAAATATACATAAATTCATAAAACTGTCGATTGGCCAGGTGGATGCAAGTGCAGAGAGAAGCCACTACAACCATGTATTCTTGTCTTCGATGTAATGAGCCACCTTAAAGTAGTATATAGGCTTTCTCGATTATATAGGTATGTTTAGAGTATTGTTTTTTTAATGCTTTGTTTTGAATAATATTTATTTTAATTAAGCTTCAAATCCTTATTTAATATCTATTTGCATAACTTTAGCTAGCATATAAGCGATATAAATTCTCAAAGAAGAAATTATTTTAAACAGCTGCAGTTGAATTAAAATAAATTATTTAAATATATTCTACATAACTTGTATTCTGAAAATTTCCGCGTTGTATTGGTCTATAATATGCACTTAGTGCGCCCATCTATATTTTAATTGGAAACGGATAAATCAGTCATGACGTCACAGTGCAGTATTTCATACAAAACTCAATTTAAAAGTTTTGTTTGAAATTTTCTTTGATAGCACGTATTATTAGAATTTTTGTGTCAACCCAAGTGACATAGGCTACCTAAGCTGTTAAAATATCAATACAATGGCACGTTTACAATAAACAATCATTTTGAGCTTTTTATTTCATAGTACGTTTTAAAATGTCAAAATACATACTCAAAATACATTTGTTTGTATTTTGAGTGTGACGACATTTTAAAACGTGTTGCTTTTTCATAATATACACTAAGAAACATGTACAGCGAGATGAGAATTTTCCAATAGGTTCAGCAGCTTGTAAAAGTATCCACAATTTATTATTAGATGGACAAAGAGCTTTACATTACAAAATACTTTTTTAAATGCTCACGGAATATAAAAATTTCGATGATTACATTCAGTTATTACCGTGGAGGCTACGGAGGTGTGTGGCCAATTATTGTTGAAACGTCCGTTCGTGGGCAATTTGAGACGAATCCCTCAGCCAATGTGGTCACAGAACACGCTATCAAGCTTATGCCCCACGGCCAACTAATACTTAAGATAAATCGACATATATAGCTATTTATTAAATTAGTCACGCTGTATTTGTGTTTTGTTTACTTGTGTGTTATTTCAATTATTTTGGAATGTGCGTTATTCAATTATTCTGAGGAAGTTACTGTCAATTGTTAGTAGCGTGAGAAGAGACTGAAAGCGATTTCATTAATAACATTTTATATATTAGGAAGAATAAAATCATAAATGCTTATTAAGATTTACAATACAGTGTGATTTTACTACAAGCCAAATACCTACTACAGATAGTTTACATCATTAACAATAATCTTACAAAATTTCAGGAGCCTGAACTTACGAAATTATAAGAATTAAAAGTTTAGCATGAAACCTCTGGTAAGGCTCCTAAGCCATACTCAAAAAGGTAATGATGAGACGAGACAGCATTTTCACTATTAATGTAATCTTTTCCATAGTTAGACTTACATTGAAGTGTATTTTAATGCTAATTTTGTAGGTTTGTTTGGTATGAAATATTCTTATCTTATTTACTTTCTTTATAAATTAATTTTCTTTATAATTTATGTAAGGTATATATACTTCAGCACATTTCAATAAACTATACTCTGACAAAATCATCCTGTATATTATTTAAACTATAGCCGTAATATTTTGAAATTTTGTAAATAAAATTATGCAGTAGGTATCAAAAAAGTATAAACTTAAAATACACATAATACTTAATTTAATATTTGTGAGGCATGAGTTAGGTCATCACTAGGTTAAAGAAGGGCAGATTAATCTAAGTAATTTAAAAACCGATTATATCTCTTACACGTTTAATTTTTACCGGTCTTTTAAGTATGCCCATTGAATAGGGACCTCTTTTTTATAACATAAATTGTAGAGCTCGTATATTGTCATACATTTGTATTAAAAACATGTCTGGCATTGTGATAAGCGAAGCATTTCTAGTTGGAACGACAGCAATACTTTCCTACCTTAGCCTACTTACATCTAATTTAAATGATGTTACAATTTATTGTAGAATTAAATAGAGTCATAAAATTACGAGTAAAAGATAGCTCTTGTGTAAATCTTTAATATTTTTTTTAGGTATTATACATATTACTATTATAATTTAAAAATATATATGTTTACAATATATAAAAACTTACCTAATACCTTTTAGGTATTAGTTAATATTATTCGGTTTCCTCGTCGAGTAAGATATAAGCAATAGAAATGAAGTTAAATTTAAATAAGAGAATTTTTGGTTGGGGATTCTAGTGAGCTCCCTTATATAATAAATGCATAAACTTATAAATCTAAGAAGATATAGAGAGTTTCTGAAAAGCTTTATCATAAGCTACGACTATGTCACTATTAAAGCTTTCAGTTCTATCATTCGCGATGAAATTTGACATGCAGGTAGATTATAGTATAGAGATAAGCTTCTTTATATTCCAAGGTTATAGCTAAAACCGCGGTCAGTTTATTAATTTTACGTTAAAAAAAATATATATTCCATATACCTATATTCATATTATTTCTTTATGTCAGAAAGTTGACAATTAGGCCGGCGGTCCATCTGATGGTAAGTAGTTACCGCCGCCTGGTCCATCTGATGGTAAGTAGTTACCGCCGCCTATGGCCATTAGCAATACCAGAGGCAATATGTTATTTGCGTTCTACAATGAGTATACCTTAGGTGTACGTCGAAGTATAGTTGAAAAAAAATATTAAGTTTATTCTGATTACAATACAATAAAGTCGTGGTTGTAAGCTCGACCGGTTCCCGGTATCGTCCTCATCGGAAAATGTCAAGGCTGTCATTGTGTTAAACATACGGTCACATGACTCTGTTATATGACGTCCGAGTAGCTTTGCTAATATTTATGTTGTTTCGATTATTGAGAATGGGCTCGACGCATTCCACTGATCTAAAATTGTTGGTGACGGATTTGAGACACGATTAGACGATACTATGATGATAATAAAAATAATGCTGCGTGCGTTGGTTAGCACTAAGCATAACACTTGAGAATGGTTGGATTGTTTTGGCTTTTTTTTGTATTAGTCCAAAAAAAGTTTAAGAGACTTTTGATTGAACTTGAAATTCAGACAGGACAACGTCTGTCAGGCAGCTAGTAAATACTTAATAATATTTTTTTATTTCGTTTTTTTTTACATGTATAGGATAGTACGTAAAACAAACCCAATATACATGTTACCATTAAAGAGATGCATCCAAGTTGCAATATCAGGTGAATATAAAACGAATATAACAAGTTGGCCATTGAAAAGACCCATAATTTTACTATGTTCATAGTGCTGTATCAGGGGGTCTATAAAGGCCACTCGAGTAATATTGCTACCAGTAATTTATTTCTCGAATATACGGCAGATTATAATTATGGTATTTAAAAATATGTGTTTGTTGCTAGGGGCACTGAATGTGTCCAAGTCAAGTTATTCAAAATTGATTTGTTAGACATATTCTATTGTGAATAACTAATTGACATGTTAAGGTAATAATAATTAGCATTTCTACTACCTACTAGCGTATTTGAAAACAATAACAACTTTTGTAACCACTTTATTTGGATCACGAACTTATGATGTGATGCCTGATGAGTAGACATTTAAATTAATTAAAACTAAAAGTTGAATTATGTCTGATTTCAAATAAGCTATTAATTTGGAATTAAACTTTTTTTCGGCTGTCATAATATTAATTAATTAGGGAAAGACTTACATAGCGCCATCTACTGCTATTTACAGAAACTATAACTTAGTGGTTCAGTTATACTGGTTATACCATAGTTATACCAAACGAAGCCTTTAAGTTACATTAGCAGGAATGACTGGTGTTCACTTAAACGTTTCTTTAAGTCTCCAGTAGATGGCAGCGAAGTAAAATTTTTTTATTTTAGAATATAAATTCCAATGGTTAATTAGTTACTATAGAAATTTAAAATATGTGTAAAAAAGTACCTGTTCCTTTTGTATTAATATAATAATTTTCTGGGACATTCTTCACACACGGTATTGATTGGACGGACAGATATTCATGAGAGAGGTATAGAGGACATGTCACAAACTTGGGAAATTCAAGATATCCTGTTGGAAAATGACAGCTGGGTCCTGAGTTATGTATGTGCTAATTACATTAATTTGTATAATTTTACTTTACAAAAAACGTGTTTTATTTTGCTTTTAATAATTTAAAAAATTTATTAAGCTTGACAACCCGTTGATGTCTAATGTATCGACAAGTGTTTTGCATACATTTTATGTTTGTTTTCCGAAGTTGATATTATTGATATTCCTGTGAGTTTTTTGCTTTGATATGGAAATGATCTGAATTAATAGCAATAGGCTCATTATTACCTACATGTGGTTGTACTTTAAGAATCATATTATACTATTATACTACTAATACAAATTTGGCATGCAGATAGCTTATGGTATGGAGAAGTACATAAGCTAAGCATGTAAAATATTAGATATATGTTCTTATTTCTGTATAGAAAACATGAATCCATCGTACATACTACATACCTATCAAGAGTGTATGTAATATCAAATCATTGAGACAACTTTACTGTGTCACGATTTTACGATTTCTTTTCCATGTTTGCAAACAATAATTTGAAATTTCATAAATAATTTGCTAACAAACATAAATGAGAGATAGGATCAAAATGCGACGACGTAAATTATTTGAGATTTCACTTTTTTAGAAAGCATACGGAATGAATTGATTTTTTACCACAATAGATGAAGTACAAAGATGTGTATCATTGTCCGTTATGTTTAATGAATGTTAATTTATTGGGTGTCCAACCTCTATACAAAGTGTTTCACATTAAATGGGCGAGACCAAGTCCTTGTGCTGGTTGCGTGGAGGCGCGCGGGCGCAGGCGGAAGTGAGAACGAAAGAAAGTACCCGACGGCAACCGGTCGCGTTTAGTGGGCCACTCGAGTTCAAACCGACCGAAGCGATGCTACGAGTATAAAGCCAGTATATCGATGCGTCGACGGGCCATCTCTACTACTAGGATTTAAGGAACATTACACACTTTTTTCTACTCTCACCATAATTAGAATTTATGATTGCTTAACGTAACTTTATTAATAGAAAAGCTTTAGAAAGGGGAGGTATATAGATAATGATAAATTAAAAGTAATAAACGTCTTTGAGTACAACTATAATTATATAATTACTATAATGTATTGTGTTGTGTTGTCGTTATCTAATTTAGGTAAATGACAAATTTATCTAAATTTTATTTATTAAAATTTATTTATCTTCTAAAAGTTCTTTTATGAATCAAAAAGGAAAAGAACTCTTTTTTTTCAAGAATAAATGATATATTAGATAATATCAAATTGATTTATTTAGGTTAACGTGTAGGCACTGTTCCTTCTAGCTGTAAAAAAGTAGAGTTATTTATTTTGCTAGTAATTCAAAACCTAATTTCTTTGACCTAGAATCATGAAATTTGACCTAAACAAGGTTCTATATCAATCAACATACGGTAATAAATCTGAAAATTGCTTATTTGCAGTTGGTTATATCACACAAATTTGTTTTAATCATATTTTCATTTGCATCTGGGGGATTGACCATGACGTACACACGGCCACAGATCAAGCTACACATTTTTGTTGCAAATTAGCGCCTATTACAACCGCATAAGGTGCCGCAGTGTGTAGCTTGATCTGTGGCCGTGTGTACCTATATCTATGTATGCGAGAATATTTATTCAGTTACAAAGTTAAGTTTTCGGAACCCTCGGTCTGGGTGCGTGAGTCAAACTCGCATTTATTCTTTTTTATTGAAATGATTAGCAAAAATATTTTAGTAAACTTTACTGGACTATTTATGTATGTATTTTGCGAAATCTTGATGCCTATTGGTATATTTTATTAATATACTTCCACATGCGTTCATTATTGCATGAAGCGTATCAGGTATGCGTCAAAATTGAAAATGGTTTTCATTGCCGTAAACACTTTTTCATGAAGCTTACATAAATCTATTTCCGAACAGATACCATGTCTTCTATATATTTTATACATATAATCGCCCGTTTCTACAGACATATTTTAAAAATCAATTAGTCTGCAGATTTAATGTGCTGCATAATTTAAGTAAGAGGTGAAATTTACCGGTAGTATAAATTGTACTTTTGGTTATCGAAAATAATATACACTGTACTTTTGACTAAAATAATAGTTGAAAAATCATCGTGAAACTAGCTTTTAAGCCTGAGGGTAGATATCTTTTTTGCTGCTTATATACTTAATTGACCTAGCTAGCGCGAAGTGTCTCCTTTTTAGCTAGGCCAAAAATGCTTTCATTTGTCTGTCCGGCGGATTTCCGGCTGTTCGCCTCTACAGGGTGGCATTTCTCAACCGATTCTCGTGAAATTTCGTGAGCTGGTTCGATAATTATATAGAATTTTGGTATTGTTTCAGTTTTTGCAAAAAAAAATGGCGTAGATATGGGAGTAGAACAGGTAAAAAAACATTATAATTCAGCCGTTCCAAAAAAAAATAAAAAGTCTGTAAACTTTATTTCTTATTACCTTTAATATGATGTAACTTTTTTTTCCGAACAACTTTTTCATCCCTAACTTTTCAAGGGGTGAGTAGGTGGGAAATAATGAAAAACTCGTGACATCTACAGCTCACGGAGACACTAGTTTTAATAGCTCCTCATAACTTTAATTATGTTTATTAAAATTAATACTTGACTAACTGAGTGTATGAAATTAGTTAATAAACTAAATAAACTACTTAACATAGAACAATAAAAATTGGAAAGATATTTTTTTTGTAACGTTAGGGTACCTACTACGAAATTTTCTACTCCAAAGGGATGAAATAGGGAAGAATGTATGAAAATCTATGATTATTTTATTATAAATCCTTGAATATTTAATCTCACTCTAAAAACTTGATTCAGATGAATTTCCATGATTCATTTGCTTTTACACACTACTAGAAAATCCGAACCAACTCATATTCATAAAAGAAAAGTATTTGGACAGAATCAGTAATAGAAATCGTGTTGTCATAACACATTAACACGTTTCATACATACATTAGACGCTGTTATTGTATGTAACGTAACATAACGAGCGAATGATTGACGGAATCATGCTTTTGGACTCTGAGGGGTTCTGTGACCTTAATATCTGATACAAATAAAGTATATATTCAAGTATATGTTTGTAGCATTTGAACTCGATCACACCTGAGTAGTTAGAATTATATACATAGAATTAATATTGTATGTATGTACACATACGATTTGAAACTAAGGAGAATCTGTACTATCGAAGCCAGATAATAGATTTAATAGGTACGTTTGAAATATTTTTCTATTATAAATAGAAAAATGTTCATTCATATAAGCACACTAATTTCGTATTCTGAGTGGAAATTGAGCACGCGACCTATGGCAACAGAGTATCTAAACCCCAGAAAAAGCATATTAACAATTTTCATTCACAGTTCCATAAAGTATCATATTTTCTTCGAGCTCAAAAATTACCTTAGTTTTCTTAGCAACACGCCCACTGTGGCAATCATACAATACAGATAGTTTCCAATATGCAATAAATTCACAATATACAATAAAAAAATAAACCTAGGAAAGGTATATAGTTGGTGAATAAAATTTTTATAAAATATATGTACAGGAAATAGGAACCCTGATTAGTCCTAAAGGAAAGACTAACACGAACAGCGGAACTGTGTCACAATATATATGCGAATACATTGACCTTACAATACGACGACAAGTGCCGCGATTTGGAAGTGTTTGTATTGGCTGGGCTTGTTTGTATGTGTTGGTGTTGCGGCTGAAGATGAAATACTGACAAAGTAGAAATGTCTAGAACTATCATAAGCAAAACCATGAATATGGCGTTTTTTATTTTCTCATTAAAATGGTTTTTGTGTGTAGATATAATGCTAAGAACTATGAACAATACCTAATGTAAATAATTATTTGGCAACAATAGGAAGCGGTAAGTACCTGTATGTGGTATCTACTATTTCATGATAATTTATTTTCAAAAATCTGGGAAGAAAATGTTATATGCAAACCAAGTTTCAGATATTCACTTATATAGTTAAAACTAGATATTTTCCCAAATAACGCATTTCTCTTTATAATACTAACAACCTATACCTAAATATATAATGTGTGTTTGTGTGAGTGTTAGAGACTCAGTTCGGGCGAGAGAAAGTCCTCGGGGTCCATTCACAAGCCGCATACAAATATTTGTGTAGGTACGCCTACAATTCCAAAAACGTGTTTAGACCTTTCTACGTTTTGGAGCTATGTCGCGATATCAACCTGCATGAGCTTAACGACAGTTTTGTTAATGAGATTTGTGGTAGTGAGCTGAAAAACTTTCCGAAATTGTCAAAAGATAAATATAAATTTTACTATGCAGTTTCACTGCTTTTATGAGATTTTGTTTTAGCTAGAAGAATGTTATTTAAAAATAAAAGGATATAAAAATTTTATTGTACTACTCACTTAGACTCTACGCATTTTAACAACTCTCATATAAGTGAACTAACTTTATTACGTTTTGCTAAATAGTAGATTATGCACAAAGGTGATAAAGCAGTGTCTTATGTCACGGGCGGCATATTGGATCCTGAGCGAACGAGGGACTTTAGAATTAGAATGTAGAGTCCTGAGTGAAGCGAGGAGTTCAAGCCGCCCAAGACGAAGACAGCTTTATCCTTGAGGTGCATACTCTACTTTCCATAAATACTGTGAGACAATAAAATCCCACCA
This sequence comes from Tethea ocularis, assembly GCA_963555595.1. Taxonomy (NCBI): domain Eukaryota; kingdom Metazoa; phylum Arthropoda; class Insecta; order Lepidoptera; family Drepanidae; genus Tethea; species Tethea ocularis. The sequence continues at coordinate 7,164,492 of OY741966.1, forward strand.
AAAACATTTTCATATAAGATGTTGCCAGGCCGAGACCGTATGGCTTGGCTTATTAATCCAGCCTACTAGATTATATTCAAAACACAGTTTCTCATCTGACGATTACAAAAAAAAATCTCAGCCATAGTTCAACTCAAAAAAATATTATAAAACGGTTTCCAAGCATAATATATTACAAAAACAAGTCTAATAATGACTCTCTCATTCACATCCGTTTTTTAATCACTGTTTGAAAAGCTCTAACTATCCAACTTTCAAAAAATGTGGAACAATTAAGGAACCAGTAACATGTTTGATTGATTTTTATGCGTAGTTTTCTTCTTATTTTTTCACTTTTATGTCAGAAAGCTGAACAGCAGGCTGGCGGTGCACCTGATGGCATTGGGCTACCATCGCCTATGGGCGTTAGGAATACCAGATAAATTGCATACCTATGTATTTGACGGGCTCTCAAGTGCAACTGTTAAAATAAACCGGTTAGATGCTTGGCGACAAGTTTTCAACTTGAGGGTTGTAACACTCAATTCTGTCGCTAACCACCACTGTGTGATAAATTTGAACCCAAAACAATAAAAATTAAGAATAAAATTGGTTTATACACGTATAGGCTCATGAATATAAAATGAATGAGATAAAAATCTTATTCAATCAACAACAGTCCACTGATTTTGATTGTCTTTACCAAAATGTATCCTACCAAGTGGACTTCATTGAGGGCCTTGGTGACCCAATTAAATGAACATACCCGTAGGATATGTTCAATACGACCTATTTTTGGCTTTGCAAGTGTACCTATTTCATATTTAAAATTTTAAATAACAAAGAATCCAATCAATAAAATCATCAATCAATTCACATAACACAAAAACCATTTCACTGAATGACTTTGATTTTGAAATAAAAAAGTGAAATAGCTATCTAAAGACACTATATTATATTCGAACGGGTTATTGAATCATTTTAACTGTCGAAATTCGATATCTCTTTATCGGCCCACTTATTTCATTTTACGTCACCTTATCAATTACTTAAAGCGCGTTTATATACATAACCTTAAGTGAAAGTACGGGGCCATTACCCACATACTAATGTTCAAAATGTTTTAAGATTCCAGCACCACACACGCCGTGGTCGCACTTTTCTCCGTTGAGACATGCCGAGTCGGTAAATAAGTTGAATAAATTAATCAATCGAACCCAACCAACCCCTCTTTTATATCATAGAATATAAAATTATGTAGATAGTTGCTTTGAAAATTGTATGCAGCGATAGCTATGTGGTAGTGGCGTCGAATACCGCCGTGACGAAGATGGTGGATCATTCGAATGAGCGTGAGCTTTCGATGAAGGGAAAATATTATAAATTAACCAGAGCACGGTTATAAATTTCACGGTACGGTAATTTGTTGACATGCCTAGTTTCCCAGCACCTATGGTGTTTTTTAGTAGCTGCACTTAAGAACCAGATTTAGTAGGGATGTGGTAAGGTTACATGGAATTAATCAAACTATCAGCTTACCTAATAAGATATTTACTGTGAGATTAGAAAACAGTAAAATTTTATTTTTAATGAGTGAATTATCTAGGTATACGTTTGTATAATTACGTATCTTTGCAATAATATAAATTAATTCCTGAATATTCTATGTAGTTAACTATAGTTTATGCTTTTAAAATATAAAGCATACATATAAGGTCAATGAGATGGAGATGATAAAAAATACCTAGGTTATGAAACTACAAATTCAAGTCTATAGGTAAGTATTAAAGCCTCTCTGTGGTGTCTGTGATCTTTGTTCGCCGTGGCTACCATCACTACTTTCCTTCCCTGCGTGTGTGACGTAACTCTATAAAAGAGTGTGCGGTGAAGACGCCGCCGCTATACCGTTTCCGCTCGCCAGGCTCGGCCATAGCGTCATAAACACCGGCAAAGAAGGACGCGGGCGGAACCTTTTCCGCCAGAGCCCACACGGACTCAACAGTGCCAAAAGTTCAACAAAAGGTGAAGTGTCAAGGACAAAAGTGCACGTGCTCGTGTGTTTGTGATAGTGTTGTGTTATCGTGATAGCAACAGTGTCCCGTGGGAGTGGGGACTGTGGAGTCGCCTCATCGGCACTGTCGCGGTCGCGATCCTCCCAGTGTTGTAATTAAAGACGTGTGTTTGTTTCAGATACGAGATGAGGTCGTTGTTCTTATTAGCGGCTATTTGCTGCTTAGTATTGTCGGCGTGCGGTAGCCCTATTGCGCGGCCGGAGGATGACAAGGAAGTGGGAAGACAGTCTGCGGCTGCTGCGCCCGCGGCTGCTCCAGCTGCCACTGACGATGACGACGACGACGATGACGATGATGAAGATGATGATGTCGATCTCGATGATGCGTTGACAGGTAATATATATTATCATTCAAAATTGCGTGGATTAAAATTAAAAAAGGTTGATTATAATTATCTATAAAAAAACAGTGGGTAATATTTGCAAGTAAACAATTTGGGATAATTTTCCTTGTTTGAATATAATTTGATGTTTTCATTTTAGACCAAAATTGATAGGTAAAAAATAATATATATTTCAAATAATTGTCAGTTGTATATTTGTTATGAGTACCAACCTGTTATATGAACAAACGTTTAGTGTCAGTTAGTTGCTTCACAAGTTGAGTATAGTGACCACACGATGGTTTTACCGTTCAAATGTACAGGGGCTGTAACGGTACATTACATCTCATAACAGCCATATTTCATCTAATACTCTCAGTAATCATTCAAAATGAGTTATATCTGATTGAGATTAAATTATGATTTATAAAATCACGTGAAGCATATTTATTACGTACATGAACACCTGGGCAATTACTTCGTAAATAGAACTTTAATAAGCCTATGATGATTCATTGCAATCATAAAATAACTTTATTGGTATTTCACTGAATGAATAACGAAGTAGGTATGCACTACTTATATTGCGTAATCTAAAAAATATTACACCAAAAATTCAGTTCTTTTTTCAGATTTATAGAGTACAGGACATTCATGTAGGTATTGTATAAAAGCAGTTAAATATTTTAAGCTATAGTGGGTAGAAAGTTGAAATATTTGAGGACCAGATTATTAATTACCGTTTTCCTTTTTGTAAATAATTATTATATTAGAATGTGTATTCTGTTTTGACGAAAAAAGTATTACGTTTCATCAATAAACATTCCTGAGAATCAGGACGCGGCGATCCAACGCGGAATGTGAAGCGAGCAGCGTGACACGCGCTCTCAATAGTTAATTAATTCAAACAGAAAGACTCAATCAGAGAAATTGACGATTCCCTGCTTTCTACTGACGAAAGCCTCGCGGTGCAGGACGTCACGCACTGAGAGTCGCGCGCGCGCTGACTCTGATTAACTGTTTGTTTAACAGTTCATTTGCGTTAGGTGTCGATGATAGTGCTAATAACTAGTAATCATATTGCGAGGGGATGCCAGGTGTGTACGTATGTAGGCCACTAGACAACTTAGATTTTATCCGTTACAATGTTCACGATGCAGAAACATTTTTGAATTACTTAACGCTTCATAATTTCGACCATGATTGTTGATTGTACTTAAAAGTATACGTTGTATGTATTAATGTTTCCTACTTTGCCTACAGATGATGATGACGATGACGACGATGATGATGACGACGAAGATGAAGAAGCTGAAGACGATGATGACGATGATTACCTAGAGAGATTCTTCGATGATATCTTAGGAGGTAAATATAACTGAATATGGAAAAAAAAATCAATGGTAAGTAAAATGGAATAAAAATTTATATTTCTCATTTTTCTCACAGAAGACGATGATGAAGAAGATGATGAGTCATCACCTGTACAGTCAGTCGTAGCCCCGGCTGATACGATCGCTGCCGTCCCTGTGCCTTCTTCCGTTGAAGAAGTCGCTGCTGTCGGAGATGATGTTGAACCAGCAGAAAGTGAAGCGATCGCAGAAGGCGACGAACTTGAAGGTGGACAAAAGGAACCTGCTAGCGCTGAAGTAGAAAGCGCTGCAAGTTCAGAAGTTGCTGCACCTGCAGAAGCAGAAGATGATGACGATGAGGAAGATGACATCGCAGATGCGCTCGACCCTGAAGACGACGATGATGATGATGAAGACGAAGAAGAGGAAGACGATGACGATGACGACGACATCACAGACGCTCTCGGCAGGAACATCTCTGTCAAGCACTCACGTGAGTCCAAAAAGTTGAAGGCGATCGTCGCGGCGCATGCTAAAAAGAACGGGAAAAAAGCAAACTACATGGCTAAAGTAAAGAAAACCAAAGCGACATCCGCCGCGGCAGCCGCCGCTGAACACAAAAAGTTCAGATAGTGATTAGGCGGTGTCAACTCCTGGGCGAGCCAGCCCTCTCATCCACCTGAGAGACCTCCGCGGTCCCCTCCTGTAGCTTAGCTATTTATTGACTATTTATTTATTCTACTAATTTATTTTATTTATTAAGTGAGTGTGTCTGGTGTGTGAAAGTGTAAGTATGGAACCAAGAGAGTTAAATTAATGTCTAGATCATGTCACACTGGTCTCGTGGCAATTTATTTGAAATAAATCTGTTGTTCTAAATTGTGTGAAATTTTTTATATCACCTTCACAAAGATTTGTGCGAGTCATAGACGAAAATCTGGATTATCCGACATATCGGTCAGAAAACTAGTTGACTGTCTTACAATTATTTGTCAACTTATCGAGTGACATTATCTAATGATATTAATTTAATCTTGATTGTAATAATAATAAAAGTATACTAGTCAGCTTCAAGTATTTATGCTCCTCTTACCCTTATCCATCTAAATATTACATTTTGTTCACAGACGTATGATTTATTATGCATATTTATACATATCTACCGCTATATCCGTATTATTTTTATAGTACTTACAGTTAATTAACAGTATTATATATACAAGTTAGATAATAGATATAATTAACTAGCTTTTTGACCGATTTATATATGTAGTCTAACGCACAAACCTATAATCCTACTCCCAGCATCCTCTCTAATGGCAAAACGTAATTTATTTTATATTTGTAATTGTAATAATCGAGATTCCATTAAAAGATACCGGGGATCGATCGTAGAGTAGATAGCGATCTAGAAATTCTATTGATGTCCAGTCGGCAACGGCGCGGGTGCATCGCAGCAGGTTCCAAGGAGGAACTAGTTCGTAGTCGATGTATGTTATGAGGTCGGCCGCAACAACCGCCCGCTTACTTTCCCAACCGGTGCGATGAACCCGCCCGGATTTCTTCTACAACCTTGACACTTTCTTTGACCTTGCTCCAGCCACGCCCGGGAGTATTAGTGACCTTGACTAATTTCTAATCGTATTTCGACACAACCGATAGAAAGTAAATTGCACTAAATGTTTACTCTCACTGAATGACGAAATCCTACCGCAAAATTTGCGTGTCGAGTGTCCGGCTCAGTGAAAACAAGATAATGAGATGCGAAAAGAGAAATTTTAAATGTTTGTCATCGTGAAATGCTGGGAGTGTCGCGAGGAGTCATATTCGACCCGAATAGAACTCGTTTGTTACCGGTAGTGGTCACACGATACCTGCCTGATCTCGGGCAGTCAATTCTTTTCACGGAAATAAAAAATTCTAAAGAATTTGTTATACTGGTACACTTATGGATTCATTTCTGGATAATTATCTAAAAACGATCATAACATTACATAGCTAGCGTATAATTGCGCAATAGTAAATTGGCTAATTAAGAAGGTGTTAATGACTTACCTGTATGTATAAAAATAGGTGTACTATGAATAGTGCGTCCCAAAATTTAATTGGTATGGAATCCTATCTATGTATGCTGTAATTAGATTTCATCGAATGTACGCGGCTTGGAACGCAGTTTCTTTTACGTGTGGAAAATAGAAAATCCACCGTTGAGTGGACGTATTAATTGTAACTAACGATTAGAATTCAAGTGGAGCTCCGTGAGACCGAAACAGTTAAGTTTGCGTGCCGACGCAACGTGGCTAGAATCAGGTGTAGCTATTCTCTTGAATAATTATCAACCGTGTGCTATATATGCGCACTTGCATGATAACATGTAGACAAATTTTAATTGGCATATTTAAATTTAGAGACAATATCGTGTTTATCGAAAGAGAAATTGTATAGTAATGAAGTTTCGCCTTACGGTTTGGTAAACTCTCTATTTGCTAATCGATTACGGATATCGTTTCCGTGAATTATGATGATGAGCTGCATATTTTAATTATGCAGGTACGAATTCGGTTTTATATAATAGAGATATAAATTCTACTGAATACGAATATTCAGCTGAATGTTCTTGTAGTTGTGTTTAGGTATCCCTGACTCAAAATATTTATATTTTACGTGACCTGTTTAAAGCATACTTTAATGCTCTCTGTCTATTATACACAGCCAAAAACAACATACTACGATACTATCTTACTACGATAACAGAGCCAGATCTATAACAAATCCACATTCCCATTTCAAGTAGACAGGAGTATATTAATTTTTAAGGGTCAATTTGAGTGTTTCTGAACTAAATGTATCTCGAATGGAATTGGTTTGTTCCTAACCTTATGGACGAATGCTAATTAAATACAAGCACTTAATGTGTGAATATTTTGACAATGAGTGTAAGTAAAAGATTTAGGAGTTTGACACTCATTGATAAAACTAGCAACGACAATGTTATAACTAAACAAGATTCAATTCGGTAATTATTCGGCATTGGAACCGAATATCCGGTACATATTACACCGACCCCAAATGATTGGGAACAGGGCAGATGATGATAGATCCGAAAATCCGGATTTGAACACGAATATACTGAATATTTAGTTTATATTATGTATAGGTATTTATACATTTCTTTTCTACTACAGTGTAAGCTGAAATATACTTTAGAAAAAAGATTATTGGAATTCACCTCTATATAAATTATGCTTTTGATTAGGTAATTATAAAATCAGTAGAGTATCAATTAAAATATAGAAGTAAACTTAACATTTATTCGAGGAAGTTTTAATTAAAATTAGTGCGTAATTAATAGATCATTATACAATGAGTTAGTAGAAATTAAAGCATATCATACTTTAATCAAAGAGCTTATAACCACTACGTTTACTTTCAATTATATTTGTAGAATATTTTAATAGGTACTTTTACGGCCTACTATACATTACTGGCGAGTATTTTTTTAAAATATATAACCTGCTTGTTGCTGAGAAACCCATAAAAACGTAAGAATTTGTAACAGGCGCTCTCGAAGAGGAGCCAGTCAAGAAACCAGTGCCAGCTATCTACATTGTCAAATACAACCGTTTCGTCGACAATATCCTTGAGAAGATGAATGATATCCTGAGAAGTTCCTACGATCCCGTAAGTGTGAAGCTGCAACCGATTGACGCTAATAAGAAGACCACTAAGCCAAAGAAGAAGAAGAATAAAACCAGCAACAAAAAGTAAGTAATCAATGAATTTTAAAATCTAACTGAATTAGTTCTGCTATAGGGTCGAAGTTCTTCGGTCGAAACTATCCTAAAACATTTTATAAGGTCGACACTCACATCCGAGTAATCCTAGTAGGAGTTAAGTTTTAGGCACCAACATTGCAAATGTACTTATTTATATAAACCTTAATACTTTTTTTTTAGAAAAACATCAACTAAGAAGAAGAACACTGCTCGTGGCGGTACCACAAACAAAGTCGAAACTTCATCCACAGAAATACCAGAGACAGTTAATATTGAAGAAATTCTGTTAAACGAAGTTAGAGTTAATGACTCTATGGTTGCCCAACCAGCTGCTGTTGAATCTAGGGCTTCAAAGGGTACTGAGAATGTTAAAGCTAAACCTACAACAATTAGAACGAAACCACCGACCAAAACTAAGGCTAAGCCTAAGCCACCACCTAAAACTACTACTAAAAAACCCACTACAACAAAAAACAAGGTAAAAACGAGTGCAAAGAGTAAGCCGAGAGCTAAAGGAACTTTATATGGTCTATCATCATTGAAGAGGACAGGAGACGTAGCAGTCAGTATCATGGCTGATCACACTACAGTGAAGAGTAATTTCGCAGTTGGACCTCTAATATTAAGAGTAGAAAAGGAGGTAAGTCAAGAAATACTGATTGAACTATTATTTTCACTACGTAATTCGTACTACGCACAATCCTTAATTCGAATAAAAAGGTAGTTCTGAACTGAGGTACTTGTTATTCTTTTGTTATATAGGTTGGTCGTGGAGCTAAAAAAGAGCTGAAGTCAGCAACAGCGACTACAGCTGAGATGTCTGGTAAACTGAGTTTGAGAGTGAACAATCAAGGAATCGCTACCTTACATTCCATTAAGGTCTTGCAACCGAAACAGGTAATTTATTAAATATGTAAGACAATAGTTATTGCCTTTAGGTTCAGTCTTTGTCATGTGCTTAATTTAAGTTTGAAGATGAGATATTTATATTGATCTGTAGTTAGAAATATTAGTGTCGATAAACACAATAAAGTTAAATTTTCATTGAAACAGGTGCGAGTGGATAGCAATCATGAACGTACCAGAGAGCTAGTTTGGCAGCGCAGTGCAAGGATAGCTCACGTCGTCTCCGAGAAACTACTATCAGCTTCCAAACCCATGTTCCATCATCATCAACACCACCACCAGACTGTAGTAAGACAGTAAAGTAAACCTTATAATACAACAATAAAGACTGTCTCAATTTGGTATTTAGCAAATAGGTACTATGTATTGACAGCACCACAAGTTTTGATAGTTAGTCATATCAGTTCATTTTGGCAATAGTATGCTAGAAATCGTACTTGAAAATGGTATTTAAATTAAGTATGATGTCGAGTAAGTTTGACTGATATTTTGTGGTGGCTTGTTCGTTCGTATCAAGATTTGTTTTAAAGATACTCATTAATTTAATTATGTAGTCAGAAAGTGCATTTATTAATTTGTAACACTAATGGTGCTAAGAATTTTATTGATAAAATAGCTGTATTTACTCTAATAATTTATTGATTTTCATTAAATGTATGTAATTATAACTACGTAGTAAAATTTGTTTTATTCCTCTTTTCAAAATATTTATGTATATAAACAAAAAATTATGTTGCTCGTTGGTAAGCGCATTTACTTGAGAACAGATGGATCAATTTGGCAATTTTTTTCTCTGATAGTTTTTTTTTGATCTGGAAAAAGTGCTTTTTTCTATATAGGATTTTTATATGAAATTTGGACAGGACTATAATAGGGTAAATTGTATTAAAACCACGACATCGTTTTAATTTTTGAACTTTATGTACTTCTTGCAATACAAGTAGGTATCTAGAGAGTGCTTTATATTCATATCAGTTTCCTAGATAAATTAATTGGTAACAACTAAAATAACAAACAGTATATTCTATCTCACGAAGTCTATGTAATAAAACGCATGCACTGTTAGCGTCAAAAGTAGGTGATCAGCATTTACAATGTCACATTATGGAATTCATAGTTCCCATACTAAGTGCGACTAGACTATTATGAAAGGGCAACAATCTGGAAGAGCAGCTACTGTACGACTGGTCACCCAAAGATTTGTGTGGCCAAGGATTCGTAAGCACTGAGTGGGCAAGACATTAACGAGTGTGTGAATCATCTATGTCGCTTGATAGGTATTGCTGCAAGGTACTAGTTACAATATACTTTCGACGCTGACTGTACATGCCATGTCTGTGTGAGGATGCTAAGGAGTGCTGTTACAATCAAGACACCGTATCTCAAAAAACTTGTTCACCTGTATACAGGTGAGCAACTTACCCGGTTTCTAGAACGGACGTAGCATGTCATTATCTCAGATTTAATTAAAAATTCTGTGAATTATATTGTTAATGAAGTTTAAGACGTTTTAGAATTTAACTGTCATGCGCTTTAGAAACTGGATGAAGGAAATAGGATATCAAATATACTTACAAAAGCATAAATTCAAAAATACTAAATAGTACATACGACAGGAAAAATGCACATAGGTTACCGATTGAAAACAAACATATTCAAAGGATATCATAACAACTTGGTTCATGCAAAAAATCAAGTTTACACGTAAAATATACTTGCATATTATCTTTGGTACAAAAAAATTGCATGCCTTAAAGACATCTCTTTGTATTACTGTAAGTATATAAAATTTACATTCTTAATATTCTAACATACAGTGAAAAATCAGTTTGTCTTATCATAATAAACGTATATTACACGGGGCTTCACTTACTTAAGTACATACAATATAATTTGTCCTTACCAATACAGTTTACAAGCACGAAAATACGAATACATACAGAATAATAGAGAACCGATTTAAATTAAAAGCTTTGTATAAGAAAAGGGACAAGACATACAAATATTACAATAGGATGGGTATTACTCATAAACTATATGAATGGTATCACTGAGTCAACCTTGGACTATATCCGCAAAACTGTCATATGTACGGTTCGTCCACTGGTGTTGTATAAATAATTATCAACTCTTAAACAATTATTGTTACATATACCTTATCTCCATACATTTAAGGTCACGTGTCGTTACCATCATTTTTGGAAGATCTTGATACACCATTCTTATTATTTAGTAGGGGGATACTGTTTTGTTCATCGGCAATGACAACTTCTATGACGTCATCGTCAACTTGCTGCAAGGAATCGTATGTTGGTGGCGGTGTCGACGTTTTGTTACCGTTTCGTAATGATAGTGGTATTTGACCAGTTATATCTGCAACGAGGTTTGTCATATTATTATAGTAGTTTATGATACTGTTGCATAATAGGGGTTATTAAATACGAGTGTGAGTTTAATCTCTTCTTAATAGTATCACACGAGTTTTCTCACTCATATAAATAATGTAGTTAAAAAAATCGATACTATTATGCTCCCAACTTTACAAAAAAACATGCTATTTTTGTGTGACATTTTTGGTCAAAATTATATATGTAGACAAAAAGAATAAAATAAACAAATAATAATCATATACCTAATCAAATCCGTGTTGCCAACTCCCAAAAATTCTCACCTCTAAAGTTCAAGTCTAAAAAATTCTTCATACACATGTAACCACAGACAAAGTAAATATGCATCTAAAATTGAATTTATACTGATTGATTATACTATTGATAGGTCCAAAGTGTACTTTAATAGAAAAAAAGTTATATAGCATTATTTTGGGAACAAAACTGTCTACCCGTGTATAATAAATCATTATACACGGGTGTGCATATAGTGGGTCATTAAAGTACTGTTTTTGATTTCATAATTAGCACATTACGATATGAGAGTAGACAAAAGGATATTATGAAACAGTTTTTTAGAAACAATTTCAGTTTTGTAGAATAACAGTTTACTGAAATAAAGTCAAGACAGGTAGATAAATAACTTGAACTTTATAGAAAGACAGTATACCTTGTATTCGAGGAAATAAATACGCCACTGAACAATGTGATTTTAGACTTGGTTATATTAGTATGAATACCACAGATAATGTAGATACATCATACTACTCATATTATAAATGCGAAATTTTGTGTTTGTTACTCTTTCCGTAAAAACTACTGAATGGATTTGGATGAAACTTGCCACGTAGATAGATCATACCCTGGAATAACATGACTATTATTTATCCCTCGGGAATCTTACAAAAATACAGGAGCCTACTTGGTAGTACGTAATGGTTTACGAAATTATAACATTTAGAGGTTTAACGTAAAACCTTTGGTGAAAACATTTGGTAGTCATAAATACCGTAAGTTATTTTACATACTTTGCAAGGTGGAATCCAGTTCACTCGGTGTCAAAACGACTAGAACATTGGACCCGGCACCACTGAACACTGAAGCAACGCTTGCTCGAGGCGACAGGAGTACTAGCGGCTGCCCTCTTGCGGATAGTGAACTAGATAGTGCGCATATGCCCTTAGCTGCTGTGAAATCGGCACCTGTTAGAAAACATTATAAGGGCGATGATAATTATGTACAAAAAAAATGTATGATATAGGTATTACACTCTAGGCACCTCAAGACCAAGAAAATAAAAATCCTCGCCGTGATACCGGAAACTAATACTGAAAATTTCTTTCTTCTACTGGCAATACTAACATTAACAAGGATGCGGTCCAAATCACGATTTTACTTCTCACAATACCGAAGACTATAATTGCTGGTCCGAATTGAAAGTGCTTCACAGCGCTGTCAGTGTGACAATTGGACCTCTTTATGATTGATGATACAACAACAAATTAACATTTTGAAATTAACCACTTGACTAATTTATTGATTGATTGGCGTCACGTCTGTAATGGGCGCGCTCAGTGTAAGCGTGCCCATTCGGGACACATATTTGATCGATATTTCCGCTTTTGGCGTATTAAGTACGGATCGCACCAAGTTTTGCTATTAAAAAAGTATATGAACCAGAGCCAAGACTTTTTTCGGGCAGGCTATAATTCCGTAGCACCGTAGCAAACTTACTACAATAGAGCAATAATAGAGTAGTATTTGTAGCAACAAAAAACTACACGATTTGATCTTTTGATAAAGAAATTATTGTGAGTCAATCGTGTTTCTAACATGTTCAGAATTTCAGATAGAGAAAGTTCAGTTCGGGTTATTATGTTTGTTTTTTTTAACAGATTATAATGTGTTTAAACCTTTTTACTTTAAGATAAAATATTTTTTGGATAGTTTTTTTCAAGCAACAATAATGTGTAAAGTATTAGCTATACTGCTTATGCTTGCGGATTAAATAGATTTTTAAATGACGTAGTGTAACAGCGGAGATAACAATATTTCCTTGACAACTTTATCTATGGTCATAAAATTATTGTAGCACGATGATATGCTAATTACACGTATTTTTGGGACTATAACACTGATCTCGATTGGTTTATCTCAGTAATAAATTTACGTCATTGTTAAGTCAAAAAAGAATGCTGTGTGATTCACATAAAAGGAAGCTCTCCGCGAATAACTCCATCCTGTACTAAACTGACTTACAATTAGTAAAAAAGACGTTTATTTTATATAAAAATACTAATTTTTAAAAATAAAAAATAAATCTTCTATTAGATCTCAGAGTATACTGTTAATATTTTTAAGTTATTTGGATGGACTAAATAAGAGCAAAAAAGCGATTTTAATTCTCAAAAGGAACATCATTCACGATTTTTTTTTTGACGTAACTAATGAACAATTTACAAAATAACTATTTCTAGTCATAAAGAGGGAACGCTGCCAGCCTTCTGGGAACCTTGCCGTTGATTGGCAGCAGCGGCCGCCTCGAGGAAATTTTTTATATATAGTTTGTATATTTGTTGTAAATAATTGTAAATATTGTATATTTAATAAAAAAAAAAAAAACTATTGTGATAAAAAGTATGCTCTAGTTTAACATATATTTTTTACAAATCTCTTGCAACAATGACTGCAGAGAAAACCTTCATTTAGAATCATAATTTATCATATATCACGCTTTAATGTTGTGTTCTTGCGCGTGACTAACGTCACTAGAGATCGTCGGAAAGGAGTAAAGCGTGAGTCACGCCCCGCTCAGAACCGTAAACAGCGTTGGTTATTATTCTGCGTTGTTTTGGATGTCACTGGTCAAGTGTCTTTAAGCTACGGTTACCGCTTACCACCAGGCGGGCCAGATGCATGTTTGCAGACTTAGTAGTAAAAAAAGTCTCTATCACCGCCACGATGGTCCCAGACTTTTCACGCTGATTAGATTAAATCTCATAAAAAACCGTCTCAAAGATCCTATTCATAGAAACATTTTTAATCCCCGACGAAAAAGAGGTGTTATTAGTTTGTAGTGTGTAATTGTGTGTCTGTCTGTGGCACTATAGCTCCTGAACGGATGAACCGATTTTGATTCTGATTTTTTTCATTTGAAAGGTTGTCTTAATCGAGAGTGCCATTTGAAGATCATCACCTCTTTTGTCAAGTGTATCGGGGATTTCTCCCAATTTTTTATTTTATTTATATTACATGAATAGCAAACAACAGGGAGGAATGGAAGGAGATACATCGACAAGAGCCAAACTCTTAAGTATAGAAGAGAAGACATTAATTATAATTAACCTAGTCCATATTGTTATACAGTAGATATTATAAGATAGCTCAAAATCGTAGAATACTGCAAGTAGTTCTTATCTAGGTGAACGTGCTTAGCTTTGCATAGAGCTCTAGATAATTGTACATACATACCTAATACATATCGGCAATCAATAACAACAGGCATGCTGCAGCCACCCTGTTTCTTCGCAACGCGCTCCACATATTGTCTGATATATTCTACCCCAGGAAAGTAAAGACTGTTGCTCACAGTCACCAATAAATATCTGAAGCCTGCTTCGTTCTGGAAATAAAAAATTGCTAAATTTTAATGTTTAATACATGATCAATTTGGTCTACAGATCAAGACTGCAGTTGGCTGAACATAGAGTAGAGAGTTCAAGGATACAGATAATATATTATATTATAAGTAACAGTTTAATTTGATAGTTACAATAATACAATAAATTAATATCAATCAATGGTTATTTATCACTCTTCCATAAATAAGAAACAACGTAATTACCGTAATAATCTCGGCGTCAAGTTGTGGCCTTGCACTGGGGTACAATAATAATATAACGTTGACAGCGACGCCGGCAAGTATGCCAAGTTCTACGCCAACAGTAAGGCACAGGGCAAAAGTAGCAAACGCCGGTACAAGGTCAGCGCGCCGTGATCGCCACATTGGTTTTACTACCTGAAATAAATATGGTTTGTGCAAAACAATATTTAATCTGGAATTGGTTTCCTACTAAAGTAAACTACATATAAACCAGAGCGAGCTGACGATAGAAAGCGGCTCTGTATCTACCAATTCATTAAATTTGACTCCAATTTCCCAATATGGTCTCCATGCGGCTCATAATTCTAATAGGATTAAAAAAAGGGGAGCCATATATGATCATAGTACATGAAAAAGGCGTTCCTATGCTCTAAGAACAGCTCGACTGGGGAAGTCCTTTCACCTCACAGAATACCACAGCCAAATAATGTAGTGTTCCTGCGCGTAAGTAAGGTCGTCATCGGTGGGACACGCGTGTATAAACCCAGGGGTCTATATGCTACGATAACCGCTTACCACCGTGGGCCGTATGCTTGTTTCCCGACTTGAATAAAAAATACTATATTTCAAGTAGAAAGTGTTTGCTGAGAACATTAGATATCGCCACTCGCATAGCCGATCCTATAAATCTATTTTTATCCTATGTAGGTTATAGGATGCTTGTCCCATTCGCGAGGCAACGGGTAAAAGGTCAAGCGTGCATATCTGTATGATTTCCCATTTCAATGAAGTTAATTTTGTTATTGTTTCGGAAGCGTTTATTGTTGTATCTTATTATCACATGACTAACAATTTTGAAGGAAACTTACTATATTCCGTAGCAAACTGATACTCTCAATTGAAAAATATTCGATACAATAAAACTGCTTGCAATTAAACAGCTGTGTTTGTATAATTTGTCAGAGTTTGTAATTTGACTCGGTTGATCACGGGACTGGAAGGTCCTTGAGTATTAAAAAGTTTATTCTATACAAGCAAATGATTTAGCTTTATAGAAGTCAGTAAACGAAAATTCTAGATTATAGACTAACCGATCGACACGTAATACTGGAATGTATACAATTGGTATAAGAGTCAGTTTTGCTTACTTCCGCGAACTTACTATAACATCACTGTGACAATATAATAAACCATATTTCATTAACATATGTAAAGATACATTACATTCGAATTGTATATAGAACAGTTGTATGCCAACCTATTGAATTATGTAAAGAGAGAACTAACTTATACCATATGTATATAAAATAATAAATTACCTCATATTCTATCATAAATAACACAGCACAAATTACGACGGCCGCTAACGAAGCCTTCGGAATGTAATAGAAATACGGGGTTAGAAGACTCAACGCCAACAAAACCAGGACACCTAAAAAGAAAAGCACAATTTTATTCAAAATCCGTAAGTTATATGTATATACTAATATAATAATTTCGAAAGTTTGTTGTCTATTATTGTTACCACTCAGTTAAACTGTTTAAACTTAATATACGAATAGATTATACCTTATACTATCTGTTCCCCTCGGTTTCGGACTCGCGTTCCCGGGATAAAAAGTAGTCTATAATCTTCGGGGATAATGTAGCTTCCTATTAGTGAAAGAATTTTTCGAATCGGACCAGTAATTCCGGAGATTAGCGCGTTGAAACGAACAAACTTCAGCTTTATTATTAGTATGGATAACAATAGCTTTCCTCCCCGCGGTTGCACCTGCGAACTCCTATTTTTCACTCCGATAGTTCGAAGTTTCAGAAATCCTTTGTTAGCGGATGCCTGCCTACGTCATAATAGCTGTATGGCAAATTTCTATAAAATACCATTTTCCTGCATAACAATCAAAAGCTAATTTTTTTAACCGTCTATCTGTACCATTGAATTTAAAATATTTATTGTCAAAATAAACTGCGAAACCGCGTATTGCAGCCACTATCTGCAAGGCAACATCGCGATATTATTCGGGTAAAACCTAAGTAGAAGAAGTCGTCGTCGTCGTTCGTCGAAGTATAGTTGCAAAATACTAAGAGTACCTAGGTAGTAGATTTTGGTAATATCGGAGACATGTAATATAAAGTCTATTTATCCATCCCTATTTCAAATGATTTTATTAAAAGTAAAATTTTGAAGTGAATAATAAAAAAGAAAGTGTCAATATACCTGTATAGATACTCCCAAATTGTGTAGTCACTCCACTGGCATGATTGACAGCACTTCGAGAGAATGATCCAGTTATGGGCATTGCACCAACAAAAGAGCCCAAAATATTCGCAAAAGATAGTGTAAATAACTCTTGTGTCGCATCCACTGAATTGCCACTAGCTAGAAACAGAAAGGATTTATTTTTATGGGCACCTTTATTTTTTATTTCTAATCATAAATATTTTTCCAATATCAATTTCTTCGATAGTATATCTTTATGTGAGAATTAAAAGCATATTAATAATAAAATAAAACCCGCATATGAGTACAATGTTCACTTTTTCTTAATCATTTTATATTTTTATGTTATTATTCACTTATTGAGATCTGTAGGGATATTTTTAATTATCTTACTACCTATATAAATAATTATCTTTTATAATTTGTATATGATTAAGATTAACTGATTGCATTATAACTGGTCAAGATATATCTATCAATAAAGACATAAAAGAATCTTATCTTACCGAAGGCTTTTGCTATTGCTACGTTTCCCAATACAGCTATAATAGGAACTAAAACTATGGAAGATCCGAGTTCAGAACACAGCTCAATGAAAGGCACCTCCCTGTTATCACGATGCATTGTAAACGGTGGCATGTTCCATGATGGTAGACCTTCTCTGGAATTAACAAGTACTATTAATAATGGAATAAAAATGGACGGTAATTTTCAGATGTCAGAAGTTTCCCTTTGAAAAACTAAGTTGAGGTCGTCATGTCAAATAAATAAATAAAATAATAACTTTTAGCATAGGAACATACAGGGTTACTGTTGAGTATTGTACTCATAATTTTGAACAACTTTCAATATGGAACCATCTCTCGAAATCAGGGAAAAACATTTTCATACAAAACGTCAACTTTTCTCAATAAAAATGTGTGAAAATTTGAAGCTTTTTTGAGATGTAGATTCATAGTAGAAGTTGTGTATAATAATAAGTACCACTCAAAGCACTTTAGGTGAATTAAAGATAGCGATTTAGATAGTCGACCACATTTGAATAGACATGATAGCAAGAAAGAAAGACATTTAAAAACATAATTATATACAGTATGCGACCAAAAAAGGCACCATATCAGCATAAGCTGCAACTCTAGATGCTGCATATAGATAACTCTTATCTCAGGAAAAACGTTAATAATTAATTAGTTAAAGGTCAGTCAAGGTAATCTCCAAGTATTTAAGCTGAATAACAGTGGAATTAGTTAAGTCGATAGCTGTTTGGGTGACAAATTCTTAATTGGAGATTACTTATACGCTTATACATTTCTTTGGCCGTGTAATAGTAGTGGTTGTTGTTTCAAGTGCCCTTTATAGATGGTAGAGTGGTCGAAATAATTAATTTAAAAGAAAGAGTAAAACCTCTTTCTAAGACAATTCAATTAATATGGGTCCACCTTGGAGCTATACTAAACCCAACGCAAAAAGAATGATTATCTATGAAATTATATACATATAGATATATATGAAATCAGTTCATAAGCAAAAAGTTATGCGTGAACAATTAAAAAACATACAACCGAATTGAGATCCTCCTCCTTTTTTCAAGGAGGTTAAAAACCAAGGGGTACTGAATGTTGAAGTAAAACGTTGTATGTATTTAGAATATCGAAAATTACCGGGTGGAAATTATTTCGGCGTTTTGTGTTTAAATTAATTGCACAAAAAACGTTACCTCACTGTTCCAGTAAGTTTGAAGGGCTGAATTGAGTATAAGTCTAAGATGAATGCAGCCAATGAGCACATTATAACAATAAACGCATTTCTGGATGTTGATAACAGCCATAGAGTTTTCTTTAAACCTTTTCGACTTTGAGACAGTTTGACATCCTTTAATTTCTGAAAAGGGCGAGAGTTATTTAACTTACATTCAAACATAAAAGAATCCTATTTAAGCAGATGTATCCAATTAACTTACCCGCATAAGAAGTAAAATAATTATACATGATATACCAAGTATAGTATCTCCTACTCTTGCATTTGGTATATTAATAAAAACCTGGAAATAAAATATTTATTTTTTATACATATTTATAAGAACCATACAAGATCTCATTAGATTCTGTATAATCTCCGTTAGATTTTCAAAATATATTTACACACATATTCGAATTTGCATAATTAACAATAACAGACGAACAGACTCCAACAAAAGTAATGACTAGATATTTACTTATTTGTTAAACACAAATATAGAAACGCAATGTCATGATAGAAGATATTGCGAAACGAATGAATTAATGTTTTTATTAAGTGATACCAAAAAGTATAAGTACAAGAATAAGTATAAATTGAAAATACCATACGAACAATTCGTTCAATTTATCAATTAGGTATGCTAATTAATTAAAGTGGCAAAATACTATTTACCTCTTTGTTTATTAACAGATAGTTACCTACAAACAAATGTAAATTTCACCATTGCTTATAAGTACATTGTTATGTGTTATTGTTTTGCGAAAATTTTTTTTAAAGGCATTTCATTTATAATTGACAATATGTTACCTATTAATTAAATAATCAGACATTTTCTTTAGATAGTCTGAACTGAATATCATTGTTATGAGTAATTTTCAGCTAGGTATGTTTATTAAAATTGCTTGTAAATGCTAATAAACTTCATTGAATTTGTCTCCTATTATTTGGAATTCCTTTGGCTTAATTGACTCATTTGACTATTCCATATCCCGTTAATAGAATGGAATTCCAGAAAATGGGAGCTAATTTCAATGTACTTCATTAACATTTTCTTACGTGTTACACAGATGTTATTATACGTACCCAATTAGAAAAAGAGAAATAAGTTTATTTACCTTTTTAACAGTATCCAGGAAGCCACCAGATTTAAATTTAATCCCTAAAAGGCCTTTGAGTTGTGATACAGCTATAATGACTGAAGTCGCCGACGTAAATCCGACTGTGACCGGCACAGATATAAAGTCTATCAGGACACCTGAGAAAATGATTTGTGTAAATTAATTAGTTACATCCATGAGCATAGCAACTTTTTACTTTGAAATGCTAAATTCTAGTTCATTGTTAAGGTGACCGTGAAATTTTGATTATTATACTGTTTGTTATTTCAAAGCAATCACTCTTCCCTAATAATAGTTCTTGGTTGTCGTTACTGGAAATTGGGCTTTATTGGTTGGACCATAGTGTCAGTTTTAAAAACGATGTCACTTATAAGCTTTATACACGGCTTTATACAACAAAATCCCTGAGCACATTTACGAATAATCTCATTATTCGACTAGAAAGGACACAATAGACGAGTTGGAACGTAGTTCATAATGAAAAAGGTTTCCATATTTAGTGGTGGATGAAAATTGGATAATACCAGGATAAGCAACGAGAAACTAAATAAATTGACTATAGAGCACATATTATTATAAACTACAGTAGGGATAATTGCGGGTGCATTGTTGATACAGTGATTACGTATCTAGATTGCCAGTTTGTGTAACGAAGGTTACCAATTTCAATTTTGCGATAACAAAAGAGAAAATTATTGAGTACGTCCAGAGTTAATTCGTACAAACACAATAGAAAATTAGTTTAACATTGGAAACATTTGAAACTATACGCTGGTGGACTGGTAGTTTTGTATAACGAGAGAAAACAGATTTTTAAGTGGATACCACCTAGGCTTACCTATTAAAATCACGGGAAATATATCCCAATATTGAGTTATAAATAATAAATAAATATCCTAAGACTATTCTGCCAAAGTGTATCTCAAGAAAATTTCGACAAGCCAAATTACGTTTAAAATCAACATCCTTGATTTTTTTCCCAAGATATTTTTATTGTTTGTTTTTACATAGTTAGATTATTAATAGCAGAGAAGGTAGTAAAAACTACGTATCGAGAATTTGCAATATCCTTCACATATTTAACTAATAACACATTTATAACAAGAGGTGTTGTAAATAATTATATTTAGAAACGCGGGAAGTGATTTGTTTTTTGTGCCATAAAATTATGATTGCTAATTTATTACTTGTGCATGACTGGGCGGTTGATAATATTTATTTGTGTTCGTCTATTTATAGTATCACTTTGTAATTTTGTAAAAAAGTTTATACTCATTAATAGTTGTTTAATCCAAGATCTTCAATATGCAAAATCTTTAAGTAATTTCGTGGTTTGATTGATCCGTGGTCCATAATATGAAAGGCGGGGAAAGCAAGAAAAATGTCTTTGTGCAGCCAATATAATGAGTATCCAAGATAGTTATCACAAGGGATTTTCACAATTTTATTTTGGTGCTATTTTACTGCATTCGATGTAGATTTTCTCTCCGTGAAACGAAATCACAATATCCTTTGTTTATTGCATTTGATACAGTTGTCAAAGTTTTTCAAGAATTCGACTCTCGATAAACAAAAAAATGATGAATGGATTGATATTACAGGAGAAATATTAAAATAATACTAAAAAACTGAATAGTTACCTAAATGTAATAATCCCATGACAAACTGTACCACTCCGGTAAGGAAACAAAGTAGTATAGCATATTCAGGGCTCCTTCCTTGGATTTGTTCATAAGTCATCAGAGCTAGTAAAGCTGTCGGTCCCAAGGTTATATCTTTGCATGATCCGAATATGATGTAGACAAAGCAACCCATGAACGATGAATAGAGACCATCCTAGAAAAGATGTCATAAATGTTACAGGAATTATTCATCACCAGAATTAACCTAGGATATTCGCTAATGAAAATACAATCCCTCACAGATTTACATAATAAAACTTTAACTATATAAAGAAATCGCCAGAAATATGAATAGTATAGTATAGTTGATAACGACGTAATCAAATCTAATAAATCCGTCGACGTAATAAATCGACGCAGTACTTCGATTGTGAGTACCCAATTAAATCTAGCTAGGTATTAAGATCACCAGCGATCGGGAATAATTAAATTAAGTAGATACTTACTTGCGGTTCTAGTCCAGCCAGTGTTGCATATGCTAAAGCTTGAGGTATAACAGTAAGTCCCACTGTGATTCCAGCTATTAAATCAGCTAAAGCTTTTTCAGAATTGTATTCTGGTAGCCATTTCGTGATAGGTATTCTTTTGTGCATCAGTCGTCTACATTGTATTTGTCTTTTGGAACGATTTTTGGAAGGTGAAGACATTTTTTATAACCTGTTAACAAGGAATAATAAGAATGAGTGACTGTTACAGCAAGGACTCACGCGAACTCCCAATATTGATGTTGTGTATCATTGTTATACTAATATTATTAACGTAAAAGTAACTCTGTCGGTCTGTTTATTATCTTATGACTAATTAACTTATGAACCTATCGTGACGGAATTTAGCACGCAGATAGCCTACGTCACGGAGAGGATATAGGCTTTTTAGCCGTGAAACAGTTATTTTTACGTTCATTTTTGTGTCAATACAAGAAAAAATAGTTTTTACGTTTATTGTAGTCTAAGTCTAGGACTAGTTGTCTTTCGGCTCAAATTCTCTTATGAGATAAATATAGAATGAAAAATTCAGTCGTTTGAAAATGAAACTATTATAGAGGATAAACAATACAAAGTAAAAGAGAACGAGAGCAATGCAGCCAAGCTTACATATTATAACAAGATAATATTGAGAATAGCGAGACAAAGTTGGAGAAAAATATTGTTCGATTCTTGTTTATGTCACAGTTTGCAAGGAATGGATATTTGCTAAGAAATGGACGAGCACATTAGCGAAATAACTTTCTTAGTTGATTTGCTTCAATAAATCCGCTGGTTTAAAACTATCTTGGCAGATTTGCAGCAGATAAAAAACAAAGTTTGAATAAAAACCTTGGTTTGAAATATTACTCGATTTGTGAGTATGTGGACCATGTTCACACAATATGTAGTCAATAGGCGGGCGACCGTTAGAGTAACACGTCCCACCTTCCCTTGACGGTCTACAAAGCTCTCCTGTAGGGAATATTGGGGTAGTTGATTTAATTTAAGGCCCTTTGTGTCGCACACTTCCAATTTCCTAATAAAGGTTCGCCGCTAAACAGTCGTCGAAAAACAAAGGCCCAAAAAGCAGTTCTTACATATGAAAGGGCCAAAATAATCGATGGTCTCTTATTATTGTTTGAAATAACAAATATTACGGTATATTGCAGACGGACGTTAAGTCCACTATTATGCTTTGTGTCGGGAATAATGAAAAGGGTAAAAGGGCAAAACGAGGTTTGTTGGATGTTTCGAGTTTAAATATATTTCTGTCGCCATTAATCAAAAAATTATAGATACGTAAGTAAATATCTACGTCTGAAATCATAGAAATTATCTAAATCCTCAATTCGTGAAATGATCAACAATAATAGATAACCTTTGTTATTAATAAAACATAGCAACATGTGTAGGTATGTACAAATAATAATCAATGATCGGAAGAAAATACGACACAAAATAAATAAGTACGCAATCCTGAAAGTTGTGTTACATGTGTACCTACAAAGATTCTTGAAGCGAGATTCGGGAGAAACAAATCAATTACTGTCAATTCACCACTTAAGTAGCAAGTATTGGAGGAAAATTGCCTATTAAGGTGTAGTGTGTTCGAACAGAAGGCACTGGTCATATTGCCGATAATATTGTGGTCCGTTGTGTTAATTTGCGTTGGGATGTAACATTGGTTGCTAATAAACCCTTGGTGAACAATGTCGCAGGGACGCTTTGTTGTCCAAGCCAGGTGAGTCTAACCAATTATTTGCCAAGATTGGATTGAGTATTCCCATTAAGTCTCGCGGTTGTATTTGAAGTAGAGATAATGCTTGTTTTATTAGTTTACAAATAGCTCCCTACTAATGGGTAATAAGTTATTTAAAAATTGTAGGTATTGGGCATTCTAATTATTTCAAAAAAAGTATATTACTGCGCAAAAGCATCCTTATTACTTATTTTAGAATCGTGATCAACTAACAATAGAATTCCGATATCGACCTTGAAATGCAGTTTCCTGCTATCAAATGTAATACACAAGATTTTTTTGTACCAACGAAATTATCTACGTATCACGCAAATTCTGATATAAATTACCTACTTACTTCATCACGGCTATGACCATGAATCATGAGATAACAACTAAATAAAATTAAAGATAATACAAGATATATAAATAAAAATATAATCAATAAGTTATATATGTTCGGCGAATTTAGTATAAATAACAACTCTTGATAAAAATATTGAAATATTGAGTACATAAGTAACTACCTACAGAAGCATTGTTTCCATTATTCTGCGGGAAATTAAGTGAAGAAGTCAATTCTTAAATTAGTCAATCAATAAATTCTCATATTCAATTATTGTTATTTTTGACAAATTATTTACTTTAATCAATAATTATTACAACAATATCTAAGTATGTAGTATCTATGTAGAGATTAATAGTTCGAGAACCTGGAACGCCTCGCCGGCTCACGGCGGACGGACACTGTCGGCAGTCGGCAGTTGATGATTCGCTGTCGTTAAGTTCGTACGTGTTAACGTCATCGTGATCATCGGCTGATAACATCGATGTTGATTTGTTAATTTCATTAGCAGAAGCACGTCCCGTTCTACGCCGTGTCATGTGCACCGCACCGTGGTGACGTGTTCGAGCCCTATCCTGGCTTGTTGCAGACTCTTTTAAGTCATTGACAATATCAGTAGTTTCGATTTTCATACATCTTAAAGTGACTTTGTGTGTTACAATTTTCGAACGAGGTACACACGCCCACAAATCAAGCTACTCATTTTTGTTGCAAAATAGCGCCTATTACAACCGCGTATGGTGCCGCAGTGTGTAGCTTGATCTGTGGCCGTGTGTACGAGTACGTACGAGTATCAAATATATTTTACTACTAGCTAGATAGTTGTCCTCCACGGTTGCACACGCGTTTTACGGGATCCAATAGAATGAAAGCATAATACACAAGGGTAGTGTAGCCTCTGTGAGTCTAAAACGGCCGCTCGAAAAACATGCATAATCTACTGTAAATTCAAGAAATGAAATTGCACGTAGTCATATTGCTCGAGCGGCCTTTTTGGACTCGCAGATTAGTGCAAGAATTTTCTGAATCGGATCAGTAGTGCCATTCTACATCCAAATTAACAAAAAAACGTTACCTCTTTATAATATCAAATTATAGATTTATAAGTAAACCGCTATTGCATAATAGACTGTGTTGTGTTAGTAGAATTTAGCAAATACCTATTTGCTAAATTTTGCGGTACAGTCTATCTATATCATACGTTTGCAAAAGTCATTCAAATCAAGTATCGAAGCTCAATATGCCTATCGCATAGGAGACAGTTACAATTCCCTATCTAAAGCGACCTATCCATCATTTCGGTGAATGTTAGCCACGTAATTCCCCGATCGATCCGACGATCCGTCTACCGATCCGTCACTGAGGACGTGAAGTGACAAATGTTGTACTGTGGCTCAATCCGATGTAATGATAAATGTCCCCATTCAACCTATGGGGATGGATATAACAATTGGTTAGAATATGAATACTCGAAAGCGATCGTGGAAACGTTTACTATGCTTATCTGCACATTAATAGCTACGTCACGTAAACTAATTTGCCAAGATAATACATTAATGCATGCAAATATTTTTATTGCGATATGGTTTATTATCAATATCAGAGACCCCCAGCTAATTCGTGTAATCGATGAAATGAAATGCTACCTAATCCATTTTAACAATATTATAAATGCGAAAGTGAGTTTTTTGTTTGTTACCTCATGACACCTCAACGCCAAAATAAATTGTTAAAATTGGTAAACACATAGTATAAAGATATGGAGAAAAAAAAAGTTACTTTTTATCCCTGCCACGCCGGTAAAACCACGGGGGACAGACAGCTAGTACTTAAATATCTTAAATGCTAAAGTAACTTTGTTTGTCTGTTTGTTACCTGGCATGCAGATAGCCTATGGTATAGAGATGATAGGGAGAGAGATTTATTATTCATTTTTTTGGTCTAGCTGGGTAGGTTACACGATACCGCGCTCGTTTACACGATGCCTAAGACAAATAACAAGCTGGTGTTATAAAAAAACGGTGATATTTTTTCGGGAACAAATTGCCCGAAATGCGAGTCCGTCGATTACGAGACATCGATTTGTTTCGTACCCCGTCGCAGGCGCGGCACGTAGCCGTCATTAATACAAGCCCAGGAGCTTTTTTGCTAGAGTCCGTCACATAGTTTCCGAGATTCAAGCATTATTATCTTGTTAAGGCAGTCCTCGCAATTCACTTTTTTGATTTCAAGAATATCAGAATAATATGTTGGGAAAAATATATATTTCTGTGATTGGACAAAGACAATATTTTGGTTCATCACATGGCCTCGTCATAAGCAAAACTTCATTTATAACGACAGTCATTTATTTTTCAATATGTGAATTGCCACAGAATATCTTCAGGCCTCAAGATTTTTTTAGAAATGTGAATACCTATGTCCTGAATTTGAAACTTCTTTAGTTACTTTTAAAATTTATGTTAGTCAGCAACTTGATTGTCAAATAAGTAATTTGTAAGCTTGTCGCGTACTGAGTTACAATAGATGATAGTGC
Source organism: Tethea ocularis (assembly GCA_963555595.1). Taxonomy (NCBI): domain Eukaryota; kingdom Metazoa; phylum Arthropoda; class Insecta; order Lepidoptera; family Drepanidae; genus Tethea; species Tethea ocularis. The sequence goes on from OY741966.1 coordinate 7,190,957, forward strand.
ACATCTGCAAGGGTTCCAACCCTGCGAACTTTCCTCTAACAAATTACGGGACCCGTGTTAGTTCAACGATTACAAGTCGCCAATTCATCAAACGGCGCGTTGGATGGCGCAGCACGTACTTCTCTCATCTATTCTACCCGTCCGAAGCTCGATCCGTCAACGCTATCGGGAGTCAGGGCCAAAGGATCGCCCGTCTTCAATGAACAACAAAATTAATATCATCCCAAAAGGTACGTATCGAACCTATAAGTGATTAAGCACCGTTTCGCACCAAGAAACTTATAAAATACGTTTTTATGTCGAAATAGAAATACAAGTAAGCAATCGAAAAGCAATACAATACAATGGAGTATAAATTCGTGGTAGTTTCCCGTGAAATTCTTCGGAGCGCTTGCATCAAGTGCTCTCAGGCGTATTGATACTTTTGTGTATAGATTTTACCGCGTAACTTTTATTGCTGAACTGCCCGACTGGTTTCAGTTGTGTGATACATTTTTACATATAGGTACATAATACTTAAATACTGAAATGGTCAATGCTTTGTAGAATAAATTAAATAGAATACATCGTAAAATCTGCATTATTTAATAAACTTGAATATGCACTGCACACCTATCGAATATATTGATGTTAGCAGCAGCTCTACAATAGATTTGTGTAAACCACAATTCGAAGAGCAAGTATTACATTACAAAGCGTGAAAGCTATTAGTCTTGAGAAACTGACACTAGGTGAGAGTGGTTTCTTTGCTTGAAATAAATTTCCAAGTATCTCGTCGGGTGCTTTATAACAAATGTGTAACAAAATACATCTTTGTTGAAATTTTAAGTAAAAGTATTGCTGAAGCAAATCACGAGTTCCCTCGGTATGTTACCTTCACAACTTGATAAAATGTAAGGTACGGTTATAGTGTTTTGGAACAAGAAGTATGACGTCTATTGCATCACAATTAGGCTGAACTCAATCTAGGAAAGTAAAAGAGAAACAAGACTTTCTATTATGACATACCTACAACGTGTAACACCATCAGAATGAGAAGATGAGATGGGAATATTTAACATCATAGAGATGATAAAAAAAACTTTAAGAACATGTTGATAAAAGACTCGGTAGTAAAGCGAAGATCAGCTTTTAGCACGACATGGTTATCGAAACTCTTAAAGCATTATGGTATCGTATCATTTTATGGGGTATATCAACGACTTCTATAATCTTAAATATTTACTTTCGTGAGGTATACTGTATGACCCATTCCATTTTTGCCATGTACTATTACATAAAAAGATTATGAGTGACTTGGAATATCAACGGTGGTGAAAGTTAAATTACTGCTACATTTAAAACGTTCAGAATGTGACACGTAAGAAAATCTAGAGATAAGAACCAGACAAAAGTAATTATGGTTTCCCATTCAAAATAATTTATTACTTCCTTGCTCTTTTTGTAATTAAATATACAAATAATGTGGTAAACTTTAACTGAAATTGATACCAAAGTACTCAATAATTAATATTATGTTAGTAAGGTAATGGTGCCGATTCTGTTGTTTACGAACTTAACTAATATTAGACAAGTCACCTCTCTTTCATGTTAACCTTAATGAAAAAAGATAGAACATTTTTAATGCTGTCAGTTTAATCCATGCCGTCGTAATGTACAGGTAAATAGTCGTGACCAATAAAGATCGCGCTTAAATTCACGTTGAAATATGTGATCGGACTAAACTGACAGGACTAAAATATCTTGCATCACTTTCTGATATTTACTATTAGAAAGAGATATAGTGCGATAAAATTTATTTAGTTCGGAAACAACAGAATCGGCACCACTGTACAACCATAAAAGTATAGGTACTCTATAAATAAACCAAAGCGGCGCTTTATTGTTTGAGCCAGTTTCCTTATTTCCATATTATTTATTACTGACATAATATAAATGATGCTCATCAAATACGGCTTCAGGCACCTTGAAATTGGCATTGACATAGTGACGAAAAGTATCGATATTTAAAACTGTATTTATTTTACGAGATCTTAAACAGTCCTACCTAAGATTGATTTTTAATATGCTTGAAACTGAGAGACCACAGGGCATCGACTTCACTAGCAGTACAATAGGTAGTAGATAAATATTGGCATACTTAACTATAGCGGGATCGTCAAGTCCAAAATTCCTCACGCGTCATCAAATAACATACGCTGGTGTGTGTATTGTTGAATATTTCCTCAAGCACGTGGTGATTATTTTTTTTGCTCACGTCTCGTTCATTGTAAGTACCAATTTTGTCCATTCATATATTGGAAGCACGCAGTTTTGGAAAATCTAGTGGACATCGTGTTGAAGGTATTCATTAGCAAAAACCATTGTATGAATACGATTAGATATGTAAATAAATAAATTAATAAATGTAGTATTTCTATACTAATCTATATTAATATTATAAAGAGGAGAGATTTGATTGTTTGTTTGCATTGAATAGGCTCCGAAACTACTGAAGCGATTTGAAAAAATCTTTCACTAATAGAAAGCTACATTATCCCCGAAGGTTATAGGCTACTTGTTATCCCGAGAACGCGAGTGAAACCGCGCAGAACCTCTAGTCGTTATAAAATTGATCAGTGTAGGTAATATAAAGAACCAGCTTAACAAATAAAATGAGTCAAGTATTCGCTTAATAATTTTTCTTTTACCACCTTGATTTAACCTACCATTATAAAGGGACATGACCTACAGATATGATAAACATTAAAAAGTTAAATACACTTACAAAAACATTGACGAAAATGTCTACAGAAGATTCCATAGGCAGGCAATAGGACGTGTCTATCAAAAATTTTACCTTTTTTGGTTTCCAAAGTCACTAACTGACTTATTTCATAACATGATATAAGATAGCTCCAGCTCTTTATATTTAAAACATTGATTTTACCAGACATGCTTTAAACAATCTTTTAATATGAGGTTATACTTAGTTTTGTTTTGTCATGTGCGTCCGTCAATTGCAATTTTACATGATGACATTCAGTCAGACATCAACAGCAAATTTACATATTTGAAATATGAACCTCATGAAAAATCGATACCTTTTTTCGTTATTAGGTACCTATCATTGTATTTTTAATTATGAATTTCATTGTTATTGTAAAAAAAATATTAATTAACACTGAATTAGAAAATATTATCGTCAGATGTCTATTTACATCTTTGTATTTATTTATTTTCTTTTAGATACCTACAGGTATGATCGGGCATTCCACTGTAGCTATAAATTTCATTCAATAATCAAACGAAAGTCATTTGTTTGTAATTAATTCCAATTTTTAAACTGATAGCCACAACTTTAGTTCAATAAACGCTAAACATGAACATTTTTAAAATAAAAAAATATACCTACCTAAAATACTTCTAATTACCATACAATTTAACATATTTAAAAGAATACTAACTCGTATTACCACGTAGAGAAGGGGCACTCACACCTTCCTGCAAATGTTTCGCGGCCACCTCTGTCGCCTCCAACTAGTAGCATAACAGTACTTTTAATAGTACTGCCGCAAATATAATGGCCTCAACACTCGTTGCGTGTGCGTATGATCACAACGTAGGTAATTAATTACATATATTAGTCCGCTCCTATGGAGTGCGTATTAGGGACCCTTACTTATTTTGGTAGAGAAGCTAATAACATCACTATACGTATTCTGTTTTTGGGTTAATACCTAACTAACGACCAATAAATACCAAAGAAAAGGTTTTTTTAACCTAATGGTCCTACATCATTTCTTTGACTCTTTTAGAGTAGACAAAGAGGACATTTTTAATTGAACCGGAACTCTAGATTTATTGTTCAGTCGGACTATCTGACTGCGGAAAATTGCAGCGGGTAATTAATTGCTCTGCAAAAGCCATCGCGACGCGGCGACGCGAGCCTTTTTATATGTCAAACAAAATAATGGCTGATTTTTGGTATGGCAATATTTGCGATGTTTTTCGTATTCGAAAGACGAATTTTTAAATAAATAAAAAAAAAATCTCTTTCTTGGCTTTTGAGTATTGTTTAGCCATTCAGCGTTCACTTCATAAGCATACGTTTTTGCCTTTCACTCATAATATATTAACTTCCGTTTACTCATCGTACACCCTGATAGCGAAAAGCTGGAAATGACGTAAATTGACAACGAACTGTTAATTATAGAACCATTTCGGAAGTGGTCACTGACTGACCTCAATAACGGTTTCAGTTCTTCGTTCCACATAATATCTACATAAAACATTAAATCTGTAGGTAAGTTTGTAAATGGTAACGTAACCTCAATGCCTTAAGAATTCACATTCACTGAGCACCATATTCACAGAAACAACATGATATATATAGGTATATATCAAAATTTGATTGAAAGTTCTAATGGTATCAAAGTTTTAAGGCTTTTTTGTAATACATATTTTGAAAAAACCTACTTGTGTTGCCTGTGTTCTCAGTAATGGTTTTCGAAATTCTCTTCTTCAGTGGTCGTTCATTGCTGGTAGTAAACGAGTAATAAGCACAGTCACTCAGCGAGCTAAAGAACAGATTATGCTCTAAATTTCTTAATAAATAGGCAGAGTTCGAAATATAAGACTAGTTACGAATTTAGCTCAAACGGAAAGCGGAAACTAAAGTGGGAACAGACAGGCCAGTACTGGCGCAGTTGAGGTCATGAAATGGTTGTGGAGTGGTGACCACCTACGTTTCCTGAAAGCTCTAAGGTCACAGAATGGAACTGGCTATAACTGGGTTTACTAAGTGAAAGCGAATTCAGATCTTTCATTATAGAAATCATAAGTCCATGTTCAGGAGTGGGTTTAGAGTAGATTTATTATGGCGTTCTAATACGCTAAAGAAGATTTTATTTGATTACGACGAAGTTCGTTACATAGGTAGAGATTGAAAAAGATGATTTGACTTATTTATGTTATACACGTTGACGGTACACCGTTGTTTTTATACAAAACATCTATCTTGTTCTGTCAAAATGTATGAAAAGTTTTTTTTTCGTGATTTCAGGTTTGGTCCCATAGTAAAAGTTATTCACACAGATTTCAAAACAATAGGTTTGTAATCTGAGGTTATTCATAATTATGAGTACAATAATCCCTGTTAATTATCCTAAAAGTCACCTATAGATATACTTAGATATACTACAAAAAATTAAAAGATGTGGTGTTAAGATAGAAAATAGATTTGTTATTTTTGATAATCATAATGATAGTAACAGTCTGACAATGAATTGTTATTACAAAGCAAAATTTGGGCAAACGGTTTCGCAAACACGAACCAAGGCTCTCAATTATAAATTTTCTCTAGCTTGCTATTAGTCTGTTATTGAGCATATACTTATACATATAGGTATGTCATGCCAAACGTCAAAATGTTTATATTTACGTGGTAGTAAGCTCTTAAAAATACTGATAACAACAGCAACTTCTTGAAGAGACGTGCAGGAAAATATAAAAAAAAAACATGAGTATTATTGTGAAAAATAAACATTAAGTTAAACCGACGTAATCAGCTGAATTTAATTACCGACGTTAATTTGTTAACATTTAATACAAAGTAATAATAACTAAATAACACATACCACTCTTTTATAGGTATTACTGTTATTCGACTGGTCTAGAAACTTACGAAGGAATATAATCACAACACTTTTACAATCACGAAACAGTTACTATACTATGAAAGAAAAAAAATATTGCACCCGAAAGTGCGCGCGCGCATAACCCGCGTCTGTGCGCAGACTAGCCAAAACTGCCGGTTGGCCGGCGACGCGTGCCACTTTACATCGTTACTGATCATTCAACGATAAGTAACAATAACCATCTGAAATGAATCCGATTGCATCACATGTACGTGGTTACAATTGACTCGCTTTTTTAGTTGACTATAGCTATTGAGTTTTCAGTGCGTAAAGTAATTTGCAAATTACTTGTATGTAGCTAACAATAATAAATATGTAATAAGCTATGTATAAGGTACCTACACCTTGATTTACGGATAGCGTGTCTTTATTTCCAGACTTTTTCAAACTGTTGTCCTTCACAACTAAAGTGAATATCTAGTAGGTAGGTAGGTAGGTAGGTATTCATTTTCTGGGCATAAATGCACTTTACCTAGGCTGTTTTTTTTTTAGTTTTATTATTGAGAATCGCCTTAATTCTTTTTATTTATTAAGTTGGTCAAGACAATAGTATTCCTACTTAGTTAATCTAATTTAGAATTTATACATATGAACAATATTTTATTTTTTGTCAGTCCACCAATTAATGAATAGATCTTTATCTATAAGTGACTACTTTTATAGATTTTTGTTTTTTTTTTGCTATTTAAATGATCCAATCACAAGTTGATATATCTGCTACAACCCTAACCACAATCTCATGGCAAGTGATGAAGTGGTGCAAAATCATAATTTACCTGATACTATGGGCTGTATCATTTGCTATTCTCTATTTTACCCCATTAGGGTTTAAATTATCAAAAATCCTTTATGATATCCAACTATGTATGTATATGTAGTCCCACAAAAATAGATGTCTCTCTCAATTGATATCATTTATTGGTGTAACATACCTAGGGAGTCTGTAGGTCCTTAAAATAATAAAAGTGTTAACCTTATAATTTCTAGAAGTATCAATGGTTGCGTTACTCTTAGATCCTATGGGCAATAAACCAGAGTTCTCCAAACCTATTATCCTAAGGACCACAGTGAGTCTCCCACTCAGTCCTAAAAGCCAGGATCTAGCTAGCATATCATACCAACATACTGTAGTTTATAATTATATGCAAATTTATGTTTGGGGATTAGCAAGTGAGAAATCAATAGTGCAACATGCAGTGCAATCTATTCTCTTAGCAATTTTAATCGATAATTTGTTAGCACCAACCACCTCAGGTGTTATAAGTGTCTATAGGCTACAGTGGCGAGGGGTGAAATTATGGCCAGGGTAAGTTGTTCAAAAAATACCTGTAATTTTATAATTAGTGTATTTTAAGCATGATAATAGTGGCTTTGAAATTATGAAAAAGTGGCACTGGGATTCTTAAAAGACCTGATGGGAATCGGCTTGTATGGACACTTCACCACTGATAGGCTATGCTTGTTTACCAATGATTTGGTATTAATATTACTATCTACTTGTACACAGTACGGTTTTATTTTGGTTTTAGCTCATATAAAACAGTTTTATGAGTTTAATTAACCTTAAAATGTTGTTATTAAATAATAAAAACAAATGTTTTCTGCCCCAGGGAAGAAGTGTAATTAATAAAGCGCTCCTAAGGCTACTCTCTGACCCAAATATTAGTTCTTTGCAGGTAATAGGATAATTGGTTAATATTTTATTTTCTAGTATTGTTATAATGATTAGGCTCTCATGTTATCTCATGAGAGTTTATTAACATTCAAATTTAGTGTATATGTTGTACAAACATTTTTGTGATTGAAAGTGTTTCAACGAGCTGTAAATTCGCGAATGAAAATAAAAAAATATCCATACCTTTATTGATGTTCGATTCCGTCCAATATTTCTGATTTACACAAATGTTTTATACAAATGCCTAGCCTTTAATATTTTATACATTCTTACGATTTAAACAACTTGCTTTTAATTCAGAAAATGTTTTTTTATGGGTTTAGAAAAATATTGGATCTATCGACCAACTATCATGCACACGCCACCGGTGACATTGATTTGACACTGTTGGTTGGTTGACTTGACACATGATAGCATGACACTGCTGTGACATTGACATAGAGTTGTTGTTGTTTATTAAATTCGCCAAAAGGCAGGCAAAAGTACAGAGCCATACAGCCTATTGACATAGAGTATTCAGTGTTGCCAGCTTCTATAACAAGAATTGGGACAAAAAAGTGCTACATTCCATCATAATGAAAACTGTTGAAAATGAAAAGACTTTTTTCGATTTAATTTACTTTTTACTTGGTATAAGTGCCCAATTTTGTTTTAAGTTATAAGTTATGCTTGTAACAGAACTGTAATTTTATAAAATCTTAAAAAAAATATAGCTGATCGTAAATCAAGGGCTATAGGCTTGAAAATCACTTTTCCAAAACTTCATATTGACATTTCTCCAATCACAAGGCTTTGATGAGATTTCATCATCTGTGATTTCACGTACAATAGAGCATTGTTGATTTTGGCGTATAACGAATCGCAGCAGTTTGCTGTCGGAGGTCCGATTAGTGAGATCCCAGTCACGCCAGACTTACGTCATTTTAGGAAAGATGAAATTTTAACAATAAACCTAGAAAGGAATGGATACTCGCTAAGCTGAAAGCGGGGCCGTTTTGGCCATCTTGGACCATATCATGCTGAGAGCGCCATGAGGGCAGTTTCATTTCGGACTATCAATTTGTAGGTGGGACTTTGAGTACCTACCTACCTACGATTATACCTAATGCTCAAAATGGTCAATTAAAGGATTTTTCGAGTTGAAGATTTTATGAAGTCCCACGAGATGGCAGCATTTATGTATTACGGTTTACGAGATACAGCCCGTTGACAGACGAAACGGACGGGCGGGCGGACAGCGGAGGCTTAGTAATAGGGTTCCGTTGGCATCCTTTGGTTGGGTACGGTAGTACGGACCAAATTAAAAAATGCGAATACGTCATGTGGCTTTCAAGTTGTCTCAAAAAGTCCGTGAAAAGTTTTAGTAGAACGGCTGCCATTTACGCTACGACTACGAGTTGAAGTTATTTTAGCAAGCAAGACTTGAACTTAACTTGATGAGAATGAAATACATGAAGAATATAAAATACATGACTTACTCCACTTGACACTGGCAAAATACACAAAGTGTGATGCCAAAATAAAAAATATAAATAAATATCCTACCTACTAACCTACTCGATAAGTTCTTCACCATAGAAACGACTTATATGTAGGTCGGTAGGTAAGGTACCTATTGTTATATAAATACCTACGTAAATCTTACGTTTCTAAATAGGTACTTACTCCTCAAGCAGTGGTCTGCAATCTGAAACTTGTTTGCACCAATCTACAATGCAGTGTTTACATCTGCAGAGATGCGCAAAAAGTATTTAATAGAAAATGCAAAATACAAAATAGTTTCGATTTTTGAATTTTAAATCCTAAAAACAAACTTAGTACTTTCCAAATCGGTACTTTGTTTAAATAAATAAGTACTTTTTGTCCCCTTCGTTCACCCACAATCTGATGAAACGTAGCCTGTATGTTATTCCATGGTATAATCTATCTATGTGCCAGTTTCATCAAAATCTGTTCAGTCGGTAATTTTTGATTGAAGAAGTAATGAACATCACTTTATATCCATTTTCATCCAAAAATTTCACATTTTTAATACAAGTAGTTTAATAATGATATTTTTATTACATAAATGTTACTATAGTATCAAAGAATTTATGGAGGATAAATGGTCCACTCATACCTAATGTAATTTAATTTTTTTAATAATGGATTTTTTGTTTTTTACTGTATATGACATAGTAGATACATAGATAATATAAAAATACAATTGTCAATGTAAATACCAAATATATAATAAGCTCTCTCTACTCCTTTTTGCCATTAGTTCACTGTATGTGTAACATTGTGTATACATTGTGCATTTTATAAATAAATAATGGTCGTCTAATCTACCTATTGTTGCCTGTTGTCATTAGACATACCTACGCGCAAGGCTTGCAGTGTATAAAAACGCATTTAGTTTTTTTTTGTATGAAACCTGAACAGTAATGTGCGTAAAACTCAAGAGTAAAGTATTTTACAAATAGAAAATAAGTCTCGAAAAGTGTTTCAAATAAAATACAAAATTGTTTTTTTAACAAGGTAGTTATTTAAATATAAAATATGTACCTATTTCATTTTGTAATAAGTTACTTACCTATACAAGTACCTATTTCAAATAAGTCGCATTCGTAGGTACATCTAGAAAAAGAGCAACTTTCAGACTGACTTTTGACGCGAACTTGCAACGTTGCGTGATAGTTTTCATTATCACTACCTACATGTTATGTCTAGGTATAGGTGCGTACGTTACGAACTATGTAGGATACCTATCAACTTTCGTTCTTGTAGTCACGTCCATTATTATGTTAAGAGTAATGTCAATAGTCACGCATCGCTGTTCCTTTTGAATTGTACCTCCCAGTCGGTTGAGCAGTTCCTACCGTCTCACGGTTCACCAAACTTGCTAAACATGTTTCTACTTTGTTATTCATTGAGCCGGACACTCCAGGCACTAACGTAGTTACCTACTTGCTTTATTTTTTTAGCTGACTTGTCTGATATTTCTCATGACCTAACAGGACCTGGTAGGTAGGTAATATACCACTTCATTATACAAAAGTGAGGCCGTCTAGTCTGTCTGCTACGTTTTCACAGCTAAAAATTATCTGATGGAAATACGTAGATATAATATACTTACCTATCTTTGTACCTTTATTATTTTGGCTATGCGATTGAATGTGCGGTTTTCTTTATATTTCCTGAAACTTCGTGATCAATGAGTGAGCGAGTGAGAGAACACTTTGAAGTCGGTGAAACCTGCTCTTTTGACTTCGAAACAGTACCTTATCTACTATTGGGTACAAGACAGTATCAGAATTCACATCTTTATTTCATACTTTTCAGTAATAACCTACTCTGAAGCCGCTGGATGCGGGTAGCGCAAGACCAGCCATCATCGTGGAAATCCTTGGTCCTTTGTCCAGCAGTGGACGTCTTTCGGCTGACATGATGATGACGATGACTATAAAGTTGTTAGATGTTTTTTTACATAATATAATTTATTTTTATTTTTGTTTCTCATATATTATGTACTTACTTACTTATCAAGGTTTATTGCTGACCAAGGATATGCATGCATAATACCTAATAATCTACATCTTTATCTACACTAATTTTATGAAGAGGAAAGATTGTATTTTGTGTATGTTTGATTGTTTGTAATGGATAAACTCAAAAAGTACAGGACCGATATCAAAAAATATTTCACCTAGGTATAGAAAGCTACATTATGTGCAAGTACCAATTAAAAAAAAAATAGATCCCTTCGAAAATTACAATAATGTTGAGCTTTCGGTGAAGGAAAACATCGTGAGGAAACCATAGCACGGTGGTAGGGTACTTTGTAGTACCCGCATGGCTGGCATTTTCAACTTGAGAGTGGTACCTACTCTCAAGTTGAAAATCTGTCGTCAAACACCTACCGGTGTGTTCCGGCAATTGCACTTGAGAGCCAGTAATTGCCTTCTCGGCATTGTAACAGGTCGGCAACACATTGGCAATAGGTACATCTGGTATTGCAAATGGCGATAGGCGACGGTAACCACTTACCATCAGGTGGACCGCCTGCCTGCTTGTCAACCTTCTGACATAAAAAAAAGTAACCCAAGGTATCCAAAATAGCCTGCCTAGAATACGGTATTTGTATTGGAAAGCAGTTATACTTGGTCTCATGTGTAGATAACTATGCAAATTGACATAGCTTACATTGGTACCTACTACAGATAGTTGACTTGTGCGTCAATGCATTACCACGATACAAATTTAATACCAAGAAACGTAACTCTATTAAGCAGTTGAATAGCTTAACTACTAAACATTTCTGTATAATATAGCTATTTAAAAAAGTGCGTCAAAAATATACCGAAACAATGAAAATAAAATACAATACATTCTTTAACGAAATCTTTAATTAATGTCCCTTACATAAGTCAGTGGTGCCCTTCCGCGTCCGCCTTCATTCTGAAAACAAAACAAAAACTTTCACATAAATCCTGAAAATGAAACGGGCACGTGCCCTCTTCAATAGCGGTCGAAAACCGTTTGTTAAAATGTATGTGGCCATACATACATATGTATGTGGACCGAATCTGAAACGAGATAAATCACAGAGCAGGCGTTATGCACATAACTCTTGAGCTTCGGACCACTTGACATTAGCAAGGTCTTGTCCCCTACCGCGGATCTAATATTAACCACTAGATAGACCATTGTCTTTGCTTGCAATGATAGTTATTTTCTGAATACTTGGTAAATGTGACACATTTGCAGCTTCTTAATATATTTTACAAATTACTAGTTTCCGCCCCGCAGTTTCAACTGGGATCCCAAGAGATCTAATGTTTACCGGGATAATCTATATGTGCCAAATTTCATCAAAATACGTTCATTTTTCGACTTGTAAAAGTAGGTTTGATAATAAACCTTATATCCAGGACGCAAATGAAATAGTTTTAATGTCAACTCAAAATTTGTCTGTTTCGAGTCCATTGAAAATCTTCAAAAGTCTGACTTCATTGGATCATGACCGTGAAAGATGACTTCCTTGATTCCTTGACCAGTAACTTGAATACATAATATCAAACTCAAAGACAGCTTATGACATGGTTTTATTAATTCACTTAAAAATTCATAATATTAATTATAATGGTCGGTTAATTCAAGGTTTATTTTTAAATTATAAGTATTCTCTGTTTGTGTTTTTATGACGACAGTCAAGGAAGCTTCGTAGGAGTCATGAATTAATTTGTATCTATTGTTGTATTTTTAGGATTCCGTAGATACATCAAAATGAAAAATCATCCGTCTGTCACAGCCAATTTGCTTCGACACGCCGATTGGATTGAAATTTGGAACACATAATGTAAGTCGGTGACCCAAACAAACGTAACAGTAACGTAAATAAATGAATTTTAAATATGGAGGTCTTTTTTGGGGGGAAAGTTATAAATTAAAACATAATACCACCGATAATATTCAATAAAACTCAAAATACACGATTTTATGAAAATAAAATGAAAACGCAACGTCACTTCGCAAGTTCCCGCCAAAAAGTCGTGTACTTATATCAAAATGAACGGTCTTGTGAAAAAATAAAATTGATTCAGTTTTTTTATAACAATTATAAATGGTTTTGAAGTTATTTCAGCCAGAGTTTTCCGAAATTAGTAGTCGGGTACAAAATACAGAAAATAGTATAATAGTATAAATATTTAATAAGCATAGGAAATTATTATTACGGAACCCTCGGTGCGCTAGTCCGGTTTTTTTAAATGTGCCTGTCATTAGTACGACGTCAAATTTTAGTGATGTTAGGTACTAACCACAAACATAGGTTCTTATACACTTTGTACACATATTCATGGATTACTGTATTTCATTAAAAAAAATACACAACGCTGGTAAGTAACTATGTTCGTATACATTTATATACCTACATATTTATTTTTTATTTTATTTTTTCTAATCATTGACATTTACGAGAAATACACGCAATCGACGTCTCTGTTGTTATTGCCTACCGAACCATGCTTTTATCGACATAATTAATATATACAATAATAATAGGATAGTATCCCTTTTCATTTAATTTTCTTACCAGACAGATGGATATTTCGAATTACATGAGTGGGAATATCCAGTGGTACTTAAGTCTGAGACGGTCCCTATTCTCACAGCCCGAGATTGTGCGGAGAGGTTATCAGTGGAACCTAATTTAATTCATTATGCCAGGCTTGTGTCGACCCTTTCTCGACAACGCGAAAACGTCCCTATGCAAAATTCTTTAACCGGCATTATTAATGTGCTCTGTTTTAACAGGCGTTTATTCCCTTTAATTTTGTAAAGGGCAGATTACCTGCTACCTCTTAATTTGGATAAAAAATATAATCAAGTTAGATATTATCCGCTATGACTAAAGATTAGGTAGGTAGGATTAGGACTAGGTATTTAAATAGGTTTGTATTGTATAGTCAATGAAATTTATAATTAAGAGATTGGTCTCCCTTTTTATAAAATAGGTAGGTAGGTGTAAACGCATGTAATAAATAACATGTAGGTAATTATTAGTAAATATTATAGCGACCTGAATGAGTTATATTTTATTATTTTCTTCAAGCTATTGAATAAATATCAAATGTGATATTTTTGGTGTCCGTCAAATACCTATATAAGTATTTGTATATTGTTCAATCCATTACATAATGATAGAATCTTTAGATAACTCATTCATCAAAGGCTAATTCATCTGTCTAAGATTCAGCTTAGGAATAAAAACATCTATAAGTTACTGAATAAAAATATGTTCGGTTTGCGTACGTTGATCTTTGCAGACACTTTCTATTACGTGCGTAGGTACCTACTTACTTTTATTATCTTATATAATACGACTCTATTTCTATACGAACAAAAAGTTGATTTATCAACATAATTAACTTATAACAAAAAGAGTAAAACCTCCTTCAATTACAATAAAATTAAAATGGAACCATCTTGGAGTTATAGGTCCGAACCCAACACTAGAGTAATTATTAAAATCGGTTCATAAACAAAAAAAGTTAAAAAACATACCTACTACCGAATTAAGAACCACCAACTTTTTTTTAAGTCGGTTAAAAACTAGTTATCTATTCCTATTTCAATGTTACTTATCTACTATAATGTATGACTTTTTGGTAATGGACTTAATACCAGCGTAGAAATACGAAACTTTTTTGTAATCATTTGTTACCAGCTTAAAGTAGAAAACCTATCACCAACCTACCTACTTTTTCCTTTCCCGAAATCCTAAACAATTGGCCCGTAAAATATAAGCAATGATTATTCAGTTGTCAAATAAACTCGAGTGAATAATAGACAGGCATCGATTATTCATACCGGATTCATTATTTGCATACTAATGAAGACAGCTTCGATATAAAATTATATCAGTCGAGTACTAAAACGAAAATGAATATAAGTAAAATACGGTATGTAAAGGTATATTATTCTTGCGATATTTATTCCGTTCATTCGCGACACTGAAATGAGAACAGGATGTTTTGCTGTATATTTGTTTTTTTTTTATATGTTGTTTCAAACTTTAATTACTTAATATAAATATTTTCATAAAGGAAAACAGAGGCTAGTTAATTTAATATTGCTTTAGTCTATTCATTGTTTAAGTTTTAGCAGGTAGGTAGTAAGGAATCTTTATTTCCACAGACCTAGATTATAAGTTACCTACTACCCTACTAGATGGTGTTTACAATTTTTTATGAATTTAAGACGTTTAATTCGAAAATATGCAGTACGTAAACATAGTTTTGAATGGAGTAGCTATGCCGTAAGGTCCTTAAAACTTTATTAATTGTGTTTATTTTATAATGGCTTCGATTTTGGTGTTTACAAACTAAACAAATTGAATCTCACTAAGTATATCTCTTTGTAACAAAAAACAAAGAAAGGGATAAAAAATCTGACAAATTGTATTGCTTATTTCGTACGTAAAAGCTGTCTGTGTTAGTCACAACTAACTACTTACTATTTCCCCCTACATGACAGTGGCATTAAGTACCTATTTGACAGCATTAAATATCTTTTTTCCTTTTTCAATAACTTTTATAAGATAAAAAGGTGACTTGACTATTATTAGTTTAATTTGTAAACAACAGAATCGGCAGCAATATCCATTTAGTTTTTAATACATTTGAAATAATAACTGTAACATGTGACAAAACACTTTATATTAATGTGGCGATAATTTCCCAATTAGTTAATTTGTGCCGCTCTCGTTTGATATTTATTCTCTAATGATCTCATCAAAGGTACATTATAATGTTGTGTCGGATATCAGTGTCGTGTAGAAATGTGTTTACAAACTAACATCAGACTAATTAGCTCGTCAAAGGCTTTTCAAGTTCTATTAAAATTTCACATCGTCTTATTGATTTTAATTCTTAGTGATTCTTAAAATGCTTCTTGTAAATTACAAGAAGCATCTGTTCACTGAGTGTAATAAAATTACATTATTGAACGTAAACATATCACGTTTGAGATTAGGTACTGTAATATTGTATGGAAGAAATTAGTTCCATGAGTATTCCGCGAGAAGCGCTGCGGCGCTGTGCCAGGTCTTAGAGAAAACTGTCGTAAACGCAAACCCGATAGTAATACGTAGTATCTCTACTTAGTTTGTCATAGTAAAAGAATAACGTCACTATACGCTCTCTTACTGAAAATGCGAGATTAAGATTAAGTAGATATTCACTTTCGTAAAGTAGGTATCTAATGTTGACACACGCTCTTCATTTAAGGGACTTTCATTTTCTCTTAAAAAAATAAAAATACTTACATGAGTAATCGTGTTAGTTACCTATATATTTTTATAAGTAAATAAAGAGGGTTAAAAAATAACAGCTTATAAATTTATTCTAAAAGCTAGCAGAAATGTATTATCGGTCAGTAATTGCATTTTTCTGTTTTTATCATGGGCTAATTGCAATGCTACATTTAAAACTAAAGGCAACTTTACCTCAATCACTGGGAACACCTCCTCTTAGTGCTTTCAGTTCTTCATCATTCAAATCACTGAAAGGTTGTATATCAACCGTGTAGGAAAGCCCTTGTTTGTTGATGTTAATTATTTTTGCCAAATTCTTCATGAAGTTCTCATAACGTTGGATATATTCTGCTTCGGTGTTATAATTCTTATTGTAATCGCGGACAAATTTCTTGAATAATTTTGACCCATCCTTCAAATCATAACTGGGTGCTACAATTTCATCCGGAACAGAATCCTCTTCGTAACCCGATCTATCCCAACCGTCATCCTCGTAATCGTCTTTATACTCATATCCACTCACAATAGCTAAATATGATATTGATAAAATAATTAAAACAAGCTTCATAATTAAATAAATACGCGACAAAAACCTACGAGGCTTGAGAGATGTCTGAGATTTGTATGTTTACTCATTTCACATTGTATTTAATTTAACCTCGAAAACAGGTTCTCGGTCGCTTATACACGATCTCAGAATTCTATTGCTAAATGTCATGTTTTTTTATTTTATATCTATGGATTATAAAGAGATGTAGGTAGTAATTATTTAAATAATTAAATATTCAAAGACTTTTTTCTATAAACATTACAGTTAGCTAAACTCAGCCTAGGAAATTTCTACAAGACAGTGGATACATATCTGTTATACTTATAATACGATTAAATATTCGAATAATGTATATCTATATGAAGAGCTATTTAATTTTACATCCTGACACAGAGCATGACATTTTCTTGTACCTACATAATTAATAGTCATGGTTGCATGAGAATTGAACCCAAGAACTAAGATTTATTTATAACCATAATGAAATTTGGAATTTTAATAATATTATTAAAATGTATTACTCTTCAGAAAATTATGTAAACAAAATAGATGAAATAAATTAAATTATAGTAACATAATAATCCTACTAATAAAATAAATGCGAAAGTTTGTGAGTATATAGGTATATGTATCTTTGTTGCTTTTTCACGTAAACTTACAAAACGGATTTGGATGAAACTAGGCACATAGATAGATCATACCCTGGAATAACATATAGGCTACTTTTTATCCCGGAAAATCATGATATACTCCGGGAACGCTGGTGAAACCGCGGGGGACAGCTATTATACACTATTAAAAAAACTGAATAATATAATTTCATAAAGAACACTCGTTTATAGTAGAGGTTTTTTGCATGTTGATTTGTGTTTTTTTTATTCAACTCGATTTGATATTGAACTTTTAATTTTTTTAGTAACCTAAGAATAACAACATCAGTAGGTATCATTTATCGTAAATACAAGAATTCTGAATATAACTTTGCAAGAAAAGATATATTTTATTTAGATCATAATTTTTTATATTTATGTGTTACAACACTTACAACGAAGAAAGCCCAGTGGTAAAGCGAGATAAGCAGGCAACAAAGATCTATCAGTTGGTACCAAGCTGTAGGCACGTAGTGCACAAAGCCGTTGAATTACGTTGCGGTAAGATCTCGACTTGGCTACGGCTTATCTGTCAACAAAACACCTACCTGAGGTAACTACCAAACAAAAGGTAACTGAAAATACTAGGGTAGGATACACAGGATTATTGGTGTGGAGGTCACCTATTGTGACTCGAAAAAAATAGTTTATCAGTTGCTTCTGGGACAAAGGATAAACCTAACCAAGCGTTAAGTCTCCCCACACTACTCATATCGGAGTCGTCTATCTACTAGATATAGGTTTTTTCTCTAAAATATCTTTATTTTATAAAAATATTAAATGGCACCATCAAATTCGTTTAGGTTTATTACATTCATACCTCTGAAACTTGCGTACCTACAGATTCAAAGGAGTTGCCTACCACGGACGGAGACGTTCAAGGATATGAAGATATTTATTAATACAGAGTCTACATAGTTAATGTTGCAAGCGTCTATACCATTAAGCGGCGGTACCTACGTAGGATAAAGAATCTATGGTCCTATCCTCTCCTTTTTTTTGAATCCGTTTGTACTATTAGCACAAGAAACCTACATCTTAAACACTGAAGACACTATTCGGATTTGGGTGGATTGTGTAGGTAGGTAGGTATTATTACATACAAATAATCCTATAATCATGTGTAGAATGTATCACAACAAAATCTCACAAGAACCGCGGAGGATGTAAAGTTCACGTATTTTGCGACTCGCAGTGGTTGTATTGGACAAATGACGCATTGACGTCACAAATTACGATCCCCCAAACTTTAGACAGCTTGGCCTTGTGCAATTGAAACATTTTTGCTTCTTAGCAACTACGTCTCGAGGGGGACGTTTAGTCAGCACAATGTTTAGACATTCAGACGTGACCCTCTGCTATAAACGTGAAAGTTTTATGTAAATGTCGACTCTCCAGTGGCAGGGCATCCGTCCGTATTGCATAAGTTGACTAATAAATTAGTGAGTTGCTCTTGTTGTCCGGAGATAAGTGGAGCGGACAAAGGATTACCTTGTTTCGGGCGTGTCACTGAGGAAACTTCAGAAATAAACTGTGAAGTCGTCGGACTAAAGAACGCGCGGTCACGTCGGTCGCCTGACAGGAGTAAGCTGACTGAAGACGGATAAAAGTAAGACGGATCAAGTCTGAAGCGCTTTAATGATTCACAAAGATTGCCTCAAGAACTCACATCAATTCATTTATGTATCTAGAGTCTACTTTTGTTTCGAATCTATTCGTTTATTTAGCATTGGAAGTTTGGGTATTCTATTTCTATGCCTATTTATTAATAGTGTTACAATTAGTAGGTCTAATTATCTTTTAGAAAAACCAAGCATTTTCAGCACCAAATGTAATTATTAATCGAAGGAGTTTTTTTTATTTCAGAAGGTTGACAAGCAGGCTGGCGGTCCACCTGATGGTATGTGGTTACCGTCGCCTATCGACATTTGCAATACCAGAGGTATTATACCAATGTGTTGCCGACCTGTTACAATACCGAGAAGGCAACTGGCTCTCAAGTGCAATTGCCGGAACACACCGGTAGGTGTTTGGTGACAAATTTAAACAACATGGTGATAGCCAGCCAGACACATACTACAAAGTGGGTACTTTGAGCCATCGTGCCATGGTTTCCTCACGATATTTTCCTTCACCAAAAGCTGAAGCTCATTGTAGTATTCGAACCTCACGACCTTCATCGCGGCATTCGGCGTCACTACCACTGAGCTATCATCGCCTTAAAATCGCCTTAGTTGATTTAGTTTTTAACCTAGGTATTATCTCTGAATTAGATATACAAAGTACCTATTTGTATTATCTATCTCATAAAGTCTCACCTCTATCATTAGGTCACTGCGTATGTATAAACTAGTCTAGCTTTTTTATTTGTCGTATTCACACGGTTAAAGCTTGAAACCTGCTTTGTGACCCTGGTATTTGCATAGCGATCGGATGCTTTAATAAATAGATATAATTTTAATGTCCGTTGGGAGCTTAGGACTAAAAAATATGAACATAAATAAATAAAGATATTTTAGCTACACTATTTTTTTACGAATTTTTTGTTTAATTAACTTTGAAACCAGTTTATTTCGAGACTTTGTATGCTTTATTCCAAAAATATTTTATGTCTATGATTTCTAATTTGGGATGGTAGCACTCTTAATGGCATGAAGCAGCGCTGCGTTCCGCCTTCCATCATCTTCACACAAATCTAAGAAAGATAACACACGTATGCGGTGGCGGATTGCTTACAAGTCCATACATGGTCCATGTATATGAAGCACAATCGAGCAATGATTTACTATCTCTGAACTCGAAGGATGCTCTACTGTACACTGTCAACTACGTAGTGTGATAAATTTGTTAAATTGAGTATCTTCTTTAATTTAAACATTAGAATCCTAAGATTGTGATGAGTTAGTTATTTTTATGAAAACTCAAAAATCATTTATTCAGTTTAGGCCCTGTTAAGGCACTTATGAACTCGATAGTTACAATTCGCCTCCACCGGTTCGGAATACACTTAAACTGAGAAGTTTATGTAATGATAAACACTAATAACAATGGCAATGTTTTATAGACAGTGATGCGACGTAGCTTGTGTAAAAAAAAATTATCTGTAGCCTTTAAAACCCGTGACAGAATTAAAGTAGGACGGACTGAATAAAAAATAAGGTAAGCGTTAATTCGGCCAACTTTCTCAAGATTTAAGGCTTTATTACACCACCTTTTGATAAAGTGCAAATATTACCCACAAACAATAAATCGTGGCGAGTCTCGTGTTTCAAATTTATTTTCTGTGTACCAACTTAAGTGCCGGTTGTATACTTATAATAGGCCGTTAGGGAAATACCATGAAATAGGCAGCTGTATCACGAATAGCGTTTCAACTTCAAGCTAGAGATAGAGAGGTTATTTCTGGGCTTCTCTTTCTCACGTCCGCGAGTAAATAATATACTAAGTGACAAACGTCTCATTCCTTTTTATTTTGGGTCACCCTTGAACCGAATAAATTGCGAGCAATTTTCGGGGTCGTTTACCACGCTCCGGGATGCCAATGATACGCTTCTCAAACTTCTCGTTCGGCTCGTCTAGATATATAACTATAATATATATCTCATAGTGAGGACACCTTTACAAATTGCCAGGCATTACCATTATCACTTTTTTCCGGTACGTTAATTTTATCCGGTGCAATGTATTTTTATAGTTTCAGCTGTTTTAGATAGTACATCTTATTCTAGATTAGACTTATTTTTGATATAAATTCATGGCATATTATTTTATGTTAATAAATATTATTATATCCTGTAAAATAAATGTTTGCTTTATTATGCATGTACCTATAAATGTATGAATATCTGTATAATGGAATACAAATTCACAGGCCAATTTTTATTTTATGGGGTGAACTTTTTTATGTCTACAATACCCAATTTAATAATTTATTTTGTTAACATTATTTATTATAATTGTTAAATAAAGTAATTCGAATATTCATAACGCTTTAACTTATGCTCGATAATTATATGAAGGTACGATTCTTTTTCAATAAAAAATCTGTTTTCGGTTCCATTTTAATGGACATAATTATTTTTAATACTTTATAAATGTTTTCATTTTTATCAATTAGGTAGATGTAACTCTTACTAACACTACTACAGTTACACAAAGTATAAACTGTATCATGTTTTGTTTCAGGATTGTAGGATCTACAATCTCTGAGTTATGTACATTATTATAAAAAATTATGATCCACGTAAAAGCTAGCAGAAAACGTCACCGCAGCAACTAGATAATAAATAAGGATGCTACCTTTTTAACACACTAACTGTTAACATAAAAAAAAATACGAGTTTTTCTTTTATTTTTAACTAAATATTTTTTTCATAAATTTTCAAATAAAATATTTTTATACAAGTTATTTAAATACTTATGTACCTACCTAAATAAAATAAATAAAACAATCTTTTTTTTATTTTTATAAATCTTTTTTCATCTTTCAGTTTCATAGGTAATAAATAACTACATCGTAAGTCCTAAAGCAGAGATTTAAAACTTACGATGTAGTTATTTATTTTTAATGATACCTACAGTGTAGGTCGAGCTGTAGGCTATAGCTATTATGTGGCAGTCCCTTTATGCCTAGTAGGTAGTAGTGCCAACCCTATTACTAACGTTGCATAAAGTGTTGTATTTTTGCTCCCAATCGGGTCGGGGATTGTCTCGGAGCGTGTTTTTGTCAACAGTCACGTTTCGAACGGTTGCTTAATCATGAATGACACGTTTACGTATTCAGGAGGCTCGCACCACCCGCTAACGAGAAGACGAGATAAGTTTACAAACGTCGTAATCTTGAATTCCCGAAGGCGTTCAGACTCAGCGTTGATTATCCAGGATTTGAAATTAACATATTAGGAATGTTCTGTGTTCAACACTGTAGATAAGACTTTAATAGGGAGAATACACTTGCCATCCTACTTATATACAAAAGTAGCTCCTGTATATTTGGTCAGGTTTATCGGGTCCTACTATTTTTAAAACAGTTTACGATTAGGTGAAACGTCTTATTGGATATTATCTAGTATTATCTAGTATGGTAACTCTTAGTTTCCATAACTTTTTTTATGGGTGTCACGGTCTACACTTACATGATTTTTTTGGGGAATCGAGTATGCCAGTTTGTTCTAATAACACCGATATTTGTTATAAATAATGAGAATAAAATTATTGTGAGCTATTAAAGTTTTGAAAGAGAATAAAAAAGACATTTTTAATCATTATTAAAATTAATAATACCTACCCAACCATACACCAATGCTATGGTTTCCTCACGATATTTTCTTTTACCAAAAGCTCAAGCTCATTGTAGGATTCGAACTCGCGACCTTCGTCTCGGTATTTGACGTCAAAATCAGTATGATAGAAATGCCTAATAATACAGAGCTACCATATTTTGCATTGTATGTGAAAATGAAATTAATAATTAGTAAAATAGTAAAAGCCACCGAGTATAGAAGGGCTGTTACAACGGAACGATGTACATGTTTGTTTGAATAGCGGATTGAGCTCTGACGTCGTCCTCTATGGCAGCCTCATAAACAATAGGTGTCTTCTATGCGCCCATGCATGTTATGTTGGAACACTATGAGAACACGTTCTACATAGTTCTAACATATGTAACGTGGTCTTGTTAATTAAATTAAATTTAACACTAGGTACAACGAATTACCATTTTCTATATTTTTATGCGAGTCATACTACTGGGTAATACTCTTTTCGGTACTGTTATGCCAGCCTTGTATCAATTTCTATGTATTTTTTAGCAACTCACCCCCAACTTTTATAGTAGGTACACATTTTTCGTTTGATATTTTATTGATTGTGCTTTCTCATGTAAACGATTTATTTATATTTACTTTGTATCAATTAGTTATTAATCCCATATTTCCAATTGTTCGAATCACAATAAATACTCGAACAATGAGCCCATGAAATCATGTCTGAAGATGAGGCTTCGAAAATATTCCAAAGAGCATTTTATCATTGTAAGCGAAATTGTATAGCCATTGTAGTACGAGTAATTCGAACCGTGGCAAATGAATCATTAGTCCTAAACTAATATTAACCTGTGTTGTACAAACAAAGAGTTTTGGGGTGTAGGTAGGTACCTCTAATATCATCGGAGGCGACGACGATGGCGACGTGCGCGTAATAGTCGTTGTTTCGTTCCAAGCAAATATTCTTTCATTTTCTAATGGATCGGCACTGAAGGAATATTTGTTGGCAAACTTTCACCAGACACAGATATTTACATAACAAAGAAAGGGGTAAAGGATTCGAGTGTCCCAAAAACGTATTCTTGTCAGGAATCCGGATTTTGTAAAGGATTTGTCGGTCAATTTTGCGTCAGTGAGTTTTTGTTGTGGTATATGTTTGTGCATAATCAGAGTTGGGTCTGGCTGTGTGTATAAAACACGTACTTACTTTCATAAACCACTGAATATCTCCCGCACCGGTTAACTTTATCAGGTAAATCTTTATTACACCGGGAGAGTGTTGTGCTTCTTCCGTTTATCAAGTTTGCTTTTGCTGAACATTTACAGAAATGCTTTGTATTTTATAATAAAGTGTCCTTACCGACGATTTGTAGGTTACTTATATTAAAATTTAACACTTTCTTACTTAAATTTTCATTTTTGTAGATTTGATTAAAGTTGGATTTCTTTACTACCTTTTTTAGTTGATAGTAAGTGGCATTCAGGCGCAATCTTCATCATCATATCAGCAAAAGGCCTCCCCCAAGGATCTCCACGATGATCTGTCTTGCGCTACCCGTATCCAGCTGTTTCCCGCAACCCTCACAAGATCGTCGGTCCACCTTGTGGGGGGCCTGCCCACGCTGCGACTTCCAGTTCGTGGTCCCCACTCGAGAATTTCTGCCCCAGCGGCCGTCGGTTCTACGAATGATGTGCCCCGCTCACTGCCACTTCAATTTGGCAATTCTTCCGGCTATGTCTGTTACTTTGGTTCGCTTGTGAATCTCGTCATTTCTGTTTCGATCTCGCAGGGAAACTCCGAGCATATCGATCTCGATTGCTCTTTAGGTAACCTTGAGCCTTTTTATGAGGTCCATCGTAAGCGACCAGGTCTCTGCTCAGTAAGTCATCACTGGCAACAATCACTGGTAGAAGACTTTCGACTTGAGACGCTGCGGAACAGGCGCATATTATGCTCTTTAATTTATGGTAGGTACTTATATTAAATAAAATCACAATACAAATGCAAAAATATTATTCTTATGCGGAGAAATTTGCTTACAAATACCTCAATCGGATTTCGTATACACAGTAAAGTTGTTGTTATTGTATCGACTACAGCACTGTTAGCATCGATATTTCGTGGTTATTATTTGACAGTATCACATTTATTGCAAACCCTTTTAACATTTTTATGGAATCAAGCTCGAGAGTGGTCATGCAATCCATAGGGAGAAGAGAAAGCGTTGAATACCCACGAAAATAGATTATATTTTATTGAACTTTGTTGTCATCATATCTCCGTAAACCCTAAGGGAAAAGGGGATCCTTTGACAATGTTATCGACACGACACAAAAATACTGGATAACAAACAAAGAGAAAATAAAGTTTAAGGCGTTATTCTTGTGTCGCTTTGTCGAGATAACTTTGTTTTAAAGGTAGCTTTTACATTGTACTTGTTTGCTAAAATAAAGTTGAATTGAAAAACGAACAAGTACCTAATATACCTAATGAGAAAGTAAATAATAATTACAATGTCTAATGGATCAAGTCTCAACTGTTAACTTTCTTTTGAAACTAAATATACTTTCTACATTTTATTATTTTATGTTTAATTACTTTTTGTCTTTTTTACCTTTTGTTTTTGCCAAAAACCAAAAAGGTTTTGGTTTAGATTTAAACCTAATCATTTAAACCAAAAAATAAAGTTGAGCTATGTACCCTGTAGGTTAATCTCTAATATCAGGTAAAATTTAATGGATAGGTTGATCTGGCCAGACCGTGGTGTGGGCAGAGGGTATTTCCCATTTTTTTATATAACCACTTCATGAAATAGTCAGCCACATCATGAATTGAAGTGATCAAGATTTGATTACATCTTTTGTTTATTTATTAGGTACTAAAAGTGAGTGAAGTAAAATGAGTAATAAAAGCTTGTTAAAAACCAACAAATCGGTGATAGAACTTGAATGCATTAAGAATCCAAAAGATAATAATAAAGCTTTTACGTATATTAGGAATGTGTCACCACTGCAAAGCTTCCTAGATGGAGGATGAACATTTTTTCTGCTGCAAATTCTATTACATTATCCCATCTACGAGTATCTATAAGACTGTGGGTGCTTATTCCTACATAAATATGTACCCTTACTAACATGTAAAGACATATTAGAAGAAAAGTCTTCTTTAAAGATTTATTAAAATTATGGGGCTTGAAAAGGAGAAAAGGGATAGGTATTTGGTATAAGTAATGGTAGCAATTCAGCTGGTTAAACTATTTCCTCACTCACTCAATACTAAAGATATTTCATTCGTATTAATATACTGTAACAATCCTTTGTCAATAGTTAGCACATCAAGTCTTTAGATTGCAAAAGTTCTCTCGTTTCACGTATCTACTTGCAGTTCGCAGGAAAATAGAACTGTGTCAAAATGACATTCAACTCTCCTCAAGTTGTAAACGCCTGGGGGCTCGCCCCGTGAAAGTTTGCTGATATGATAACATTTTCATATCCACTTCGAGCCGTGTACGTTTGTTTAATGTATTCATTTTATTGTACTCACTTTGGGGTTGTCTTCGTATTGCCACCTTAAAAATAAACGGAAAAAGTTAAAACTGTGTGTGCCTAACTATTTTTTTTAAATGCCAATAAGTATAATACATTTATAACTATTAAAATCATTTAGATTTTTTAGTATTCAAACTTTACATTATATTAGTACAAAACTATGAATAATAACTTAACTAAACTATAGACAATAAAACTACAAATAACTTAAAACTATTACTACTAAATAAAACACAGCATATTTTGTTTATTCTCATAACAATTTAAATTATGTAATTAATTATTACAAATCGAAAATATTAATATTAGGTACATATCATTGTGAATGATATAAATATAAAAAATATATCTGACCTAATAAAAAGCTGTTTATAGTGAGCCTTTTAATTATTTTAGAACTACTTATTTTTTGCAAACGAAATTTGGTAGGTATTTGAGCTATCAATTACTACGAGGAATTAGAATGGTGTTACCTTTACGTTCATTATTTCCAATTAATTTTGTTGTCGAAATAATATCTGAAAAGTTAGCAGCGTTACAATACAATATTCTACTAAGTAATGTAGCAATAAACTACTGATTCTCTATTATATTACAAGCCTTTAATAACGCTCCTTACCCTTTTTCTTGGCTTTTTATTCCAAGGGTAATCCTTCTCGTGCCACTTTATTTCTCGGCGCCCCTAATTAGGGAGCATCTTAAGACGTACATAAATACCTGTGTACCTTCATTACCCTTTTTATTTTCATTCAATTCTTAAAAGACTCCGTTGAAAATTCAATTTATTTTCCTTTTAATGGGTACACGAAAAAGAAATAGGTAAGAAGTATGTACAAAAAAATAATGCCCATTGTTTATCGTTGTAAAATTAGGCTTTGGGACTATATTTGTTAAAAAGATATTTTTTCAAATTCGGTCCAGGTGACTGGCTGATCTATACGGACCCACATCGGAGAAATTTGGCAAAGATAACTATTATTACGTAGACTAAGAAATACTTTTGAAAACTCGCCTAAGTGAGGAAAGCAGCTTAGCAATTTTTTTGTGGATGCGAATAAAAGATCGCGGGTGCAACCGTGGGGCGAAAATCTAGCATAGCCATGCTACGAATAAATAATAAGTCTATTTATTCGTAGTAGCCATGTATTAGAATTTGTAAAATTATTGACCGGTTTATTGTTTCTTAGTTTTGAATTAATTATTTGAGTTTTTTATCATAAATTGAGAATTCTGATTATAATCATATTTCATTCCCAGGTAATTTTGAAAGAAGAATCCATATCCATTAGAAGTTTTAATTAAATAATTCAAGTCCTTACAGTCCTAGCTAGCGTAGGTACGTTTAGTTCAGTAAATTACGTCAACTGAGGTACTTACTTCTAGAAAACTTTGCACAATGAAAAGTTTCCAAATGAATCATTTGTGAACATAAAGCATGTATTTAATTATTGTGAAGATGAATGAATCACGACAAATAGTCTCGAAGCGGGTAACTTTATTATTGTTATGATGGCTTAAATTTCTGTCGTTGAAGGTATGTTCCCTACATAATAATTATAGTTTGTCTTCATTATACCACGACTTAGCTGTTAGTAAGTTTAGTTTTGTTTCTTGCTGATTAAAACCTATTCATGGTAGATTTTTCACCCCATTCCACAAGTTTTAAAATTATGTTATCCTATCAATGTTCATACCTCATGCTTACAGAGCAATAGATGATTTGAATGATAAATTATTCGAAAGTGGTTTGATTAATTTAATCACGATATATGTATTACAGACGTTATTTATCAATTATTATCTATGTGTCCACTTTTCATATGTCCAAGTTTCATCCAAATCCGTTCAGTAGTTTTAAATGTCATCATTTCATGTATCATCCGTACCTACATGTGCCTATATCCTTACAAACATTCGCATTTAGGTATAATATTAGTAGGATTAGCGTTCCTCTATGAGTACGCCTTAGGTGGTAATTAGATTGTACATACATTTATGGACCCTGTCGGGCACAGCAACATTACAAGATGTAGGAGAGATATACCTAGGACTACCTATCAAGGACGTACTTACGATTTTCCAATAAAATTAAATTTACACCTTAAATAATTTTCATCCCACTTATTTTTCATAAATTAACATTGATAAAAATATGCAAAGAACGTAACACTCAATTAACTTCGATCTACTGAGTTCTTTACATAAATTCTTTGAGTAAGTAGGTATCTTGTAGGTATACCTTTACACTTTAGGTGAATAACCCCTTGACTCGTGCCAAACGAAATTCGGAAAATTCTCTGGTAACATTTTTGACGTTTTAAACATTTTCTATATTCTTCGCCTCAGCGTAGATTTGGGTCAGCAAAGAATTTCTCTCTGATACATTAACTCTATGTTAGTTTCACGTATTTCTCGCTATTTTTTTATCAATATACAAATAAGTATCTATCTGTATAATATAAATACAATTTGAATACGAAGGTGAGTTTGTTTGTTACCGCTTGATGCGCCAACGGAACGTCCTATGGTGATGGGCATGATAGGTATCCCATGGAAAAAAACATAGGCTACTTTTATCCCGGGAACGCGGGTAATAAACACAAGATTTGTTATATTACAAAAAAAACAGAAATACTGCTTCGAACCACGGAATTCGATTGATAAAATTCCAAAGACTCTTAACATTATCGGTACAAATCTCATTGTTACAGCAATGGCTCAACGGTTTTCACGATTCATTAAACCATTCACTTACTGAGCCCGTCGCGTCAGCATATTCTGACGACCGCGACCCTCTTACATTATAACTAACAATGGAGACTTTCCGTAATGCAAAAAAATGTGCGTACACTGGGTCACAGATAGTGTAGGTTTTATGTTGAACAGAGTCCTGACACGAAATAATACACGGAGTTTATCAAACGAGCTTAGAGCCGGCGAAGAAAGCGTCGGCGTGCTTCGCGGAAACGTTGAAATTTTGACAAATTACTGTCGTGGATTACTTCGCGTGAATATGAAGAAAACCACGCATTCACACAAATTACTAACTCGTGACAAATGTCCCCGTAGATGACCTGCAATATATTTGGCTCGCAACTAAATCTTCGCAGTTAATACTATACCGCAAGTCCTGAAATATACTAATGTTTGAAGGAAAGCGATACGAGGTTTCACTTCAGAGTTGAAGTTTTGTACGTGCTAAATACGTAACCGTTCTCAAAATGATTTATATTACCTTATATTTACATCGTATAGCAATTAAAATAAAAAGGTAGGTCGGGGAAGGTATCGGTAGGTAGGTAGGTTCCAGTATTTTTAATTCTCAGGGAAGGACAACGTCTGCCGGGCCAACTAGAGTGTCTAATAAATGCCAATCGAAAATGGCGATACTCGATTTAAAATTCGAGTTCCTGTTGAGACACCCTTTTATAAACATTTATTTACAGAACAAAATTGAAAACGTGTTAAGAATAGAAACGTACTAAAGACAATATTGAGAAGTTCATTGTTTCCACGAATTGCAATGCAAAGGGGCTTGTCAATTTATTTTGTTGTATTATAAAATGAGGATTTACTATATTATCATCAAAAAAGAAGCAGACGCGTTACATATCCCCAAAAGGAGATAAATATTTTATGTCATAATTCATCTCGGCTATAAAAAGGGTGAGCGCAGACACCAGAGCGTCTCGAAATGATTTTGCTTCGCTCGCTGGGGACCGGGTAGCAATATCTACAGTACATAAGAATGTTGATCGTTCCTTTAATCTAGGAAATAGATATAAAATATAACTTTTTACAACGAGAAAAGTATTTTCTAATTTCAAACTTTACCACGTGCATTCAAGCACATATCAATTTATAAATTGATAAAGGAATTTTCTCTTAGATATATTTTGTTTTAATACAATATATATAATACATAGTTGCAGTGTCTTAAGTCGAAAGTCTTCGACCAGTGTGTGTTGCCAGTGATGACTTACGGAGCAGAGACGTGGTCGCTTACGATGGGCCTCATAAGAAGGCTCAAGGTCACCCAAAGAGCGATGGAGAGGGCTATGCTCGGAGTTTCCCTGCGAGATCGAATCAGTAATGATGAGATCCGCAGGCGAACCAAAATAACCGACATAGCCCGAAGAATTGCCAAACTGAAGTGGCAGTGGGCGGGGCACATCGCTCGTAGAACCGACGGCCGCTGGGGCAGAAGGGTTCTCGAGTGGCGACCACGAACCGGAAGACGCAGCGTGGGCAGGCCCCCCACAAGGTGGACCGACGATCTTGTGAGGGTCGCGGGAAACCGCTGGATTCGGGTAGCGCAAGACCGGCCATCGTGGAGATCCTTGGGGGAGGCTTTTGTCCAGCAGTGGACGTCTTTCGGCTGATATGATGATGATGATGATGATAAGTCAAGTCTCTTGTCACGTAGATCCACCTTCATAAAACGTGGTGCTTTCACACAAAAGAAAAAGTCTGCACTATTTGGACAGATCGTAAAAATGGAAATATGAAGCTTAAATATACGAGTTGACATAGAAATTGTTGTTAGTGTCGTGTTGCGCTCTATAAAATAAATAAGTGTACAAACAAAAACAAAAGTGAAAGCATTTGTAATGTGTAATTTCTATTAATTCAATAGTATATAATAATTGGAAAAGTTTGAACGACAAAAGAGGGGTGGCCGCAGAAGAACTATAAAATCGCAGTTAACGGAACCAAACGACTTCTCAATATCATTATACTGAAATACGATCTAATTGAGTGTCCTCTTTGCTCGGGGACAATAATGAGTGAACCGTCCTAGGACTGGAAGCAATTAAAGGGTCCTGATTTCTAATTTACTTATTAGAACCTACCAACCTCCTGTTTAATTAACCTTACTTTAGGTGAAAAATAAAAGTAATTCTGGCACGTCTTAATGGTAACCTATTTAGGAGTCTACTTAATTTTATTTCTGGTAATTAATTTAATCTAATAAAATAAATTAGGCTTTAGCACTATAAATATTGAAATATTCTTTCACCCCTCTCATAGATTTTGTCTTTACGAAGGAGGTGCAGTTACAGTATTTATTTAGTGTATGCCTGAATAGTTAACTATAACCACACAAGCCGATAAATTCAAGCACACATAATATGTGATGCGACTGTAAAAATAATATTATAAATCAAACCAAATTAAAAGCTCAAAAAATAAACTATTAACATTTTTTTCTAAATCATTATTACATTGTGCCAGTATTAAAAGACATTTAAGTACCTACCTACAGTTCAATTTAATGGTAGCTCAGGATTGTCTTCATCGTAAATCTGTGTCAGCTGGAGTGCAGACCACAGCGGATCTTTTGTCACTTGTCCACGGACGTTTCCAGTCTTTATGGTATGCGAGGTTCGTTAATCACCAGCTTTCACTACCGATGGCAGTCGCCTTAATAATCGTAATGGTGTTTTAAATTAAAACAAATAAATTAAAATAGTAAACTTTTAATTTTATTATTATTTATGATTCACTTTATTTTTAAATAGTAAGTAGGTAGGTAGATTTAAGTTTAGTTTTAATTTATTTATTCAAAAACTTATAAATATTAGGTATATATATTATTTCTTGTTAATATTTTAGTTGTTAGTTTGAAAAGGAATAATATGGAAATTCACAAAATTGATTTATTTTATAATAAAGATACAGGTAGGTAACTCACGATAATCATCAAGCTAACATATGTATTTTTGTACCCTATGTCTAACCACAGATTTTATCTCCTCATTTCAGCTCCTAGCAGAACCAAATTACACATTATTTTCAAAAAAAATCTTGTCTAAAATTCAACATTTTAGCAGCAGCATAAATTCTCATCCCAGTATAAAAACCTTAAAACGATTTAGATCCTACGAAGTTGAGATTTCGGTAAACTTTATTGCTTATAAGGCTATAATGTTTGAGATTCCGAATCTTAAAATCCTATTATAATGCAAATGGCCGCAATGCATGTTGAAAGTGCGAAGTAGCATAGTGAGCGGTTTTGTTAGTGTGGAGCGTGCTTTTCCAGTGATTTACTCGTAGATAGCAAAAGCTACAGAGAATACGTATCTATAGTAACTACCTGAAAGTTTTTATCTTATGTATGATAAATTATTTATACCTAATATAAGAAATATGAAACTCCTTTGCAAGTCATATCAGTCGTAGCACACTAATAGCACTGCTAAGTTTTTTTTTCATCTTCTTTGCATCTGCGATCAGTATCATGACTATAATCAGATTTGTTGAGTGGTCTTGATGTTTTAGAGTGTTAGGGCTAACACCCTTTACTCTTTAATCCGGGAGAACTTCAGCCCGTTTAAATGTCCGTGTACCCCTTAATAGCAAATCAGTGGCAAGAGGGTTAGGGTGATTTATTAGGAGATTTTGGTGACTATTTTTTATAGGGCACAATTTCTTCTGTAATAGTTGGGATGGCCAAGTAATCATGGATTTCTGTTGCGCGTGTATACATACCAAGGTGCAATAGTGAATTTGACTTACAGGATGTTGATACACAACCTGCAAAGTTATACGGTACCCGCTTACCATCAGGCGGGCAGTATGCTTGTTTAAAACTGATATCAATAAGGGATGAGGGTATTTGTTCAACATGTTGATGTTAAATTTGTGGGATATCACAGTCTACAAAATCTTTCACGCGTCGCGTACCTATAGCATTCACGATTTAAAATATTTGGATATATGCGGTTACGGAAAACATTTTAGAGGTAGTAGGGCTGTGACATAAATTTATATTTTTATTTACATAGGTGCAATCAAAACTCACGTCAAGTTTTGTATAAAAATTTAATTCGAATGCATCCATAATAATATGTGCTATGTGGTGTAAACAATAAATTATTTTGCATTTATTTATTAAGGTTTATATTCTACTTCAGTAGGTACATAACTTATTCTTCTGTGAGTTTACTTACGAGCATACGTTACTTAGAAATATTTAGGTTAATTTTCATAAATCTTGCAGAAACTATTACAACTCATTAACGATATTATAGGTTTGTAGTACCTAGTTCAAAATATCTGTGGTGCCGTTTATTAACTAAATAAAAATAGTGTCTGTGTGTAATATTATTCAGTGCTCATACACCGAATTACCGTAATAAATATTTTTTTAAAGCCATTGCTGTTGGCTTGCCTCCAAAATTTTTATATTTTGAAAGGAATTTAGGTTAAACAGGCCTATTTGTGTTTGGTACACACGAAAACACGTGCACAAAGTACACAAGTACATAAGTAAGATATAAAGTTACAGTTTCACTTCTTTATTTGATAATTCTAGAACCGGGTTATCTATTTTAAGTTCAATATATAAAATGGAAAGTATTTTTTTTTTTTGGGTAAATAAAGAGGTACTAATTTTATCAAAACTTTTCAAAAGGATAATATTATGAATAAAATATGGCTCATAAAATTTGGGTTGATATAAAAGTTTAATTTATCTACTGTGTTTTATTAAGCTTCGCAAAAATTCTGGACATTTCTAGATTTAATGAAAAAATATATTTTTCTCAGACTAAACTTTCTAACACATTTTATTATTATTTACTTTCTATTTTTATATTTTCAAGTTGATAAAAACACATTATAAAACTGAAGCGACAAGTAGAAGTTTGCATTATCAATGGATTATGATGGTGCCATAATAATAAACGATATCGGAATTCTCTCAACACTGATTCCCTTTCAACGGAAGAGTCTACTAGTCATCTTGCTGTTCCATGAAAAAAAACATGTAAGTAAAATCTAGCAATTTGCTTTATTCCAATATACCTTTGTTATGAGTAAAGTCCGTATGGTTTGCAAAATTGGTTTTACTTGGGTAGTATTAATATTAGTGAGCTTTGCTCGTTTTTTTTAAACGACATTTTCTAAAAATGAAACCTAGCTAGATCGATTTATCTTCCCCGAAACTCTCTGCATACTAAATTTCATGAAAATCGTTGGAGCCGATTCCGAGATCCAGATAATATTTATACTAATACAAGAATGGCTCGTTTAAAGGTATTAGATAGATACGCTATAGATTTCGCACAAATCCTCTGGTCAGAAATCTTAAATATTCATTTCCAAAGCTGATCTAATATCACATGTGGAATAATGTCAAATTGTTTTACTATTTGTGAATTTCTGCGGTCTTTTCCCGTAACTTGTAGATTCTTATCAGTTCTCGTAAATAATCTCCGACTGTTTCTATAGGATTACGACGCGAAAGACTTGATGAAACAATAAGCCAATAAAATAATATTTTTATTAAAGTAGAACTATGTAGCATTTGTATTCCATCGATGTATTCCATTAATATTAGATGAATAGATCTACTAATACTAAAATTAAGCAGTGGTTTTATAATATCTTCATAATACTAACACCTACTTACCTACATTAGATAAGCAGTTGTAATTTATAGCACAGAAATTTCTTGACTTAGGTACTTAAGCTTTTATACCTACAACTAATCACTTTTACAAAACTATGGATGTAGAGGTACCTACTTGTAAGCATTGTTGGGATTTCTGCAATTCACGAGCATTTCATTCTCAATGTAAGTTTATAAAGCAGAAAAAGTTTCAGGAGAGCGAAATGTAAGTACCTGCCTGTTAAAAAAAAAATCATAATTTTCAAACTTGTATTGAGGTAACCCTGTAACGAAGTATGTTCGAAATTCGTTAATCAGTGCCGAAGCTGAACGCACGCCAATCAGTACCGCGCACCTTTCAACGCTCCGAACATACTCGTCGTTTTTTGGCACCGAATCTACTTTTGTGTCGAGCTGCGTATTGTGATACTAGGTTAAGAATTGATATCCATATATTGGGTGTAATTCAAAACGTAACAAAATCTGAAACCATGGATTCTCAACGGACTTTGTTCTCAGTTTTTTATGTTATTTCTAAAAGCTTGTAAATGAAGTAGTCATATTTTTGAAAACAAAACTATACAACATTTTAACGCTAAGGGGTCATCCTAAAAGAACATATAGAATCCATGGTTTCCTACCTACTACTGACACATAAGTTATCTCCATGACTTATCATGCCAACTCTCTTTAGTTTACATGGTGTCTATTTTTTAACCACCTACCTAACATAAATATTCTCGAGCAGACTAAATAAAATGACAAGGATTATAACCAATTACCCATATATTATTATCAAGGATTATATTCCGACACTCGTTTATATTATTTTTAGTATCTTACAAGTCGGTCAAACTCATATTATTACCAAAACAATCGAGGCAGAATAACTTCGTAGGTATAGATACAATCTAAGAAAGTTTTACGAAAACCCTCTTGTTTTAGTCTTGTTACATTCTCAATAAGAGCTCTTATTTCAGCGATGAATCAAAGGCGTGAAAGGAATTTTAAGAGGGGAGATATTTTAACGATAAAATGAGGTTTCGAACTTGGGTTATAAATGTGCTAAGTAGTAAAAGTCGGCAGAATTAAATTGTATTATATGAATTACAAAACACGAGATTCAAAATCATTAATTAAAGTACCAAAATTCCTCGGTAATTGCTAACATTGAAATACCAACTGGCTGTGTTAAAGTAACAAACGTTGCTGTCAAAAACAGCAACAAAATTGACCATTGAAATTGACCGCAACAAATTTTGGATGATTTTGTTTGGCGTAATGAATCCGCGGTTGAAACCGCAATCGCATTTGAACGGTCCAACTGTGTAATGAAAAACCGCTCGCTATGTTATACTATAAATGCAAAGAGCAAGTTGTTGGCCCTTTGTTTCTTATTTAAATCTTTACTTAAATAAAAACATTGTGAATTCTTAGGGTCGCATGCATAAAGCGTGGTCATAGTAAGGTTATAGTTAACTTTAACCGCCGAAAGACAGCAAACTGGGTTGCTCGTGTTACTTTAACTAAAATTTTAACCGTAATCATAACCGACCGAAGGAGATCGGTCATAGTCAAAGTGACTCTACAGTTAAAGCATGGTAATAGTTAAGTTAACTTTGATTATAACTTTAACTAAAATGTAAATCTAAAAATCTAAATATTAAATATGGAACAACATGAATAAGTAGTTTTATTGTATCTATCTTAAATGTGCACTCGAGGAAAAGTCATAGTGACATAAAACCCTGGACTGAAAAACTTGTGGTGTTCAACATTCAAAGAAATTCATGTTCTAAACCCGTTATGTGAGTCGATAACAGCAAGACAAAACATAGTGCCAAATAAAAGGCCGAGTACTTAACAAGTGACATAGGATAACGATTTATTACTGTTGAAATAAAAGACCCTTGTTCACAGTATCTCTTAGATATATATCACAAGAATAAACGACATTTTACTGCAATTTAAATTACTCGGGTAACTTCGGCATTGCGTTAGAACCGTACACCATTAAATACCAGTAGGAAGCGTAGAAATATCAAATGTTCCGAACTTTTGGTCGCGGGAAACAGTTTCGCAAATTGCATGTAATTTGCGCGGTTGCCTGAAAAGGAATCTACTAATGGCCGTGTGGAATCCGTCTCTAGTACAACTCGTAAAACAAGCAATTGCAATCAACTAGATGGCACTATTACGCTTGTTTTACCACCCCGTGATGAACGGTCTTCAGAAGATTGATGATATCTTGTTGCTGAGGAGAAAGTAAATACAATTGATTTGTATTGGGCACACAAATACTGAATGAATAAAACAGATAAAATAATTGCTGTTGTGATGACTATGCGTATTAATTATAGTTACTGAGTATAATGAGACCACTACTTTGAGGACATTGAGCGTGATGGATGCTCCAAAAAACATTATTACAGCTATTTTGACAAACATACGACACATTACTGAGCTACAATCAGCAAAAAACGTAATAAACCTTGAATTTCGCGGTTTTTTTGTAATCGGTGGCTTCTAACAAAATCACTACATACATAACAATATAATGACCTGGCACAGGAATTATATTGATACCATTTTTTACTATACCGCGATTTGCACTAGCTTCATTACCTACGTATATTTCGATCAAAATGCTCGGTCATAGTTCAAATAAGTGCCCATATCAACAAATATTATTTGATTTAGAAGATGGTAGTTTAACAACAATAAATTTCCAATATTTATGGTGACCTTTAGGGTCAAAAGACAAATCATGGCATTAAAGAAAATGTCTCGTGTTTTTGTATCCACTCTCGAATTACCATTTGTTTATATTGAGAGCTTCCGTTTCAAATTATATTTTTTAAGCTAATCTTTTGTAAAATAAAAAAAAGATGTAGAGTAGGTTAATAAAATTATACCCGGATAAACCTAAAGGAGAAAAAAAAACGAAGCAACTAATTGGGGATAAACGAGAGGTACTCGACACTGCTCTGGTTCTACATAAAGATCATAAACTGAATAACGTGGCGAGTGAACTGAACAAGTGGTTCAGAGTTAATGGACTGATTCTGAACACAAATAAGACTCATTTTATACACTTCAACCTGTCAGGTCGCGCCTATAGACCACTCGAGGTGAAGGTTGATGGCGCTCCACAGATGAAACAGGTAACAAGTACAATATTTCTAGGTTTTGTGGTAGATAGCAGTCTCTCGTGGGAAGGACACATCGATAGGTTGTGTGAGAAGATCGGACGTGCCTGTTTCGCGTTGTGGCGCATATCCGCTATCCTGCCCCAAAGAATGGTCCGGAACTGCTACTTTGCGTGTGTGCATTCCCTGCTACAATACGGCATAGAGCTCTGGGGACGTGCTGCTGACTGGGAGCGCGTCTTCCGAATGCAAAAGAGAGCAGTTCGAGCAATAGCAAGAGTGTCACAAGATACATCTGCATTACCACTTTTTCGGACCATGAAGATATTAACTGTTCCATCGCTGGTTCGCTTTCAGGCAGCACTGTATGCTAGAGACAACCTTGAGCAATACTCGCGGATCGGTGATAGGAACGGGTGTAGCGCTGGTGCACGGTACAGGCACAGGCTGCGGGCAGTGCCGCGGAGGCTAACAAAAACATCAAAGCTAGTGCACGTAATGGCGCCGGCGGTATACAACAGACTGCCAGATAACGTATTGAATTCTTGCTCCAGGTCCCAATTTAAGGCTAGGTTAAAAAGGTGGCTAGTTGAGCAGGCATTTTATAAATTTGACGAGTTAATTGATTAGCAGTAGGATTTTATTTGTAACACTAGAAATATATAATAACTAATAATATTATATAATTTCTCAGCTTAAGGTTTTTGACACTGTAATATTATTCTAATTGGCATTAATACTTTTTATAATTATTGAATTTGACATATAATCTAATGTATTCTATTATATTGTATTATTGACCTGTAACATACTGTTATCAATAAAGGACATTAAACATTAAACATGAAAAGATCCGTATTCTAGATCCAAGGAAAAGAACCGTGGAGTAAAATATTGTAAGCCAGGAAATGAGATGCTGTGAATTATTAATTGGATAAATAAGACATAGTAGGATCAACGCAATCAGAAGTCCTATCATCGAGAAGATATCGTGACGAAAATTCGAAGGGCTCATTAGTCCTAAAACAACATGAATTTGTGACTTGTTTAAACATGGGTGAACCGAAATCAGGGAGGTCCTTGTCGCATTAGGCAAACCTGAAGTTGACGCCGCCTGACGAAAGCTTTAGCGTGATTCAGCCACCTCCTCCAATGGACGAAGGTATGACATTTTAAAGTTCACTTTCAACACTTCAACATACTATTTACATATTACGCTAATGTTGTTTGTCACCAAAGATATAAGATGATGAAATGGACGGGCCGTTAATATTTACACATGGTCTGGGGGCCATTCATCCGCCGTATGTATTTTTTTAGGTTCAATTTTTCACGAGATGTAAATGCAAAACGCTCAAAGAAGTCGAACTCGGGGAAGATTTTGTGGAAATTGAATGTGCATTATTTACTAGTTGAAAATGCAGCACTTTCATCATCATCATCATCATATCAGCCGAAAGATGTCCACTGCTGGACAAAGGCCTCCCACAAGGATCTCCACGATGGCCGGTCTTGCGCTACCCACATCCATTGGTTTCTCGCAACAAGCACTTTGAATTTGCAAAAAAACAAAAGGTACTGTATTATTTCACTGAAAAATTGCATACAAGTAGTAAAACCTTATAAGAATTATACCTTCTTACATAAAAATAAATATTTCTAATGAAGCGAAACTTAATTAAGTATTAAAGATTTTATCCAAGTTCTTTCACCCTCAACTCCTGAATGTCTTAATAATCTTGCTCTGAAATAAAGAAACCAGCTTAACCTACCGTTTCCCAACAGAGAAGCAACTTAAGACTTCTATTAACTTTTCCGATCCGACATTCGATACCTTAACTTAATTGAAAAGTTAAAAAGGACCTTCACAAAGTTACAAAAGAGACGGTACCTAACAAAATTGTTCTAATTGTAAACTTTAAGGAGTGTATCACTCTAAGTATTTTAAATGAGTAAATTTATCAGTTGTTAGGTGAACGCAATTTTTTATTTTCTTTGTGTGCTGCATTCATGTATAAATTATGCACAAAACTGGGTAAAATTCTTTATGAAAATTAGTTGAAGTGAGAGATAGAGCTCCGCATGCAAATAAATAACGTTGCCCTTCAAACTTTAAATTAGTTTCGCGCGCGGAACTTTCAGAAAACATGCATCATTCTGCAATATTCTAGAAATTAGTTTTATTTATACAACTTACGCTACAGTCAACTTCATTCGGGGACGTCTAGGTACTAATGGGCACTCCATAAACTGCGGGAGAGTGTTGACGTCATTAAACTTTGACGCTATCTAAATGAACAATTTTACCTGAAACATTCAACTTTCTTTCAAATTCGTAAATAAAGTTGAGAAAATTTAAAGCTACGTATAATAGCTGGAGCTGGACAGTTGGCCCGGTCGATTCCCGAGGATTCATCGAAGACAAACATTTATGAGCATGAACTCTTTTATAAGTCTGCGTGTATAAGTATGTATTTACAAAAAAAGTAGTACCTATATATAAGATATTCAAAGAGTTCTTCATTGAGTATCTGAAATTTAAAGGTGAGTAAGTCCGTGGATGTATTTAAACTTTATTTTCTTGAGATGCACCTCACGCAAGTCTAATTCGTTTCTAATAGAACTTAGTGTTAAGGTAACTCCTCAAGAAGTAACTTACACTTTGTTTTAGCTCAATTCACTTAGTGGAACTAACAAAATAGGAACAGTGTAGTACCTAGGTATATGTTTAAAGATACGATACTCTTTGTGTCGATCGCTGTAATGGCAAAATTTATATTAGGTATGCATTAAATTTCTTCTTTTTCTTACCAGTTATTTACAACAAATATACAAACTATATATAAAAAAAATCCTCGAGGCGGCCGCTGCTGCCAATCAACGGCAAGGTTCCCAGAAGGCTGGCAGCGTTCCCTCTTTGTATGGCCAAGCTAACGCGTTGGCGGAAAAAGCTCCCCGCCCGCCGGTCCCGGTGTGACCTCAATTAATTTTGAAGATAATGTTCGAGAAAATCGGCGAGCCTCGGACCCCCAAGGACCCATGGTCTCGACCGCAAAAGGCAAAAATAAATAATTTGGGCCAATAGAAGCGTATTTTTTGGATTCAGAATTTTCCGCACCAGCTGCAGCCGCTCCTGCAACTCTACATGTCGCTGGCAAGTGAGATGGCGCAAGTGTATCAACACATGTGGCATCCCACACCAACGACTTACCGACACTCCATGGGATCAAAGACATACCATCCGGTCTCTTGCCATCGCCACGCATAATACCGACTGGTTCCAGTACAGAAGGCACATTGGCGACAACAAGAGCCCTGCGGATTATGTCATTGAGAGCCGAGTGACGAGAGATTCGGCCGGCACTTAGAGAGCACGACAACTCATGGTGGCCAAGCTCGCCGACAAAATCACCACAGCGGCAGCGATGAGGATGATTGATCCTGGAACCAAGACGAAGACAAATGCACAGGTTCAAAGTCATTCGATCTAACATAGTCCCGATATTTGTGGATGGAATGGCTTGCAACCAGTGACCTGAGTCCCTATCAGAGACAGCTAGCAAGCGTGCGCGATCTGAATCCGTAGAAAAATTTGTGAATAAATTTTGCCAAATTTTTTCGCAAAGGGGCTTGTCCCACTCTCTCTGAGAGCTACTCGAGGTCGGAATATTTGTGCCTGGACAAGCTGTCCGCCAAGCATCTCTGGCATCAGACAGGTAAGAAACCTCAGCAGATCCAATAGAAGGGTTCAAAACAGATCTGACAAGGTCACCCACGCTGTATACCGAGGACAGAAACGCCGGTAATGATGTGCTCGAAATTTTCCGCACTCCTAGGCCGCCATAACGTATGGGAAGGGTGGCCTGAGACCAAATTTTGTTTTCATCAAAACTGCAATTTAGGATTTTAGAACGAGAAATTCTGATCATATCATCCAAAGTATTTAAAATTTGATCAAATTTGAACAAGTGAGTACAACGGAGTAAGTAGGTAAACTTCGGCACAAAAAGACAAAGACGTACAATAAAAAATGCATAATGGGCATTAATCTCATAAAGACGATTGGAAGAGTCGTTAAAATTTTGAATCCTTTTCTCAAAGAAACCGGGAATGGATTCATCTAAGACAGGAGCCCCAAGAAGATGAAGAGACTCCTTTGAAAGTAATTTAATGTTAGGAGCCAAAACATCAAATTTATGAATAATTCACCAGTTTATTTTATTATTGAATATACGGGAAATGTCCCGTGTGAGGAGAAAAAGCGAACGCCAGACACTCCTCATAGGCTCTGTTAGACATATTCTTGTAATTTAATATTAATTAAATTATCAATTCACTTACACGTACAATATTAAATTACGATAGATACGATACGATACGATACGATAGTTTTATTCGCGGGAAACCGAGGAGCGAAATTTGTGGTAAAATAATTAATAAAGAACGATTTTTTTTTTTGTATTTTTACTTTATTTAATTTAGTTGTATGGATACCTCCGCGCGCAAGTCCGAGGTGCACATGGCTGTTTCTTTTTAAAAAAAAGCGGCCAAGTGCTAGTCGGACTCGCCCATGAAGGGTTCCGTATTAAAAACTACTCGTTCAAACTAATATTAATGGAAGTTTGGATGGTAATGTACATCATATATATTTTTTTGTTTTTTCATTCTCTTATTTTAGAAGTTACAGGGGGGGGGGGGGGGACACACATTTTACTACTTTGGAAGTATCTCTCGCGCAAACTATTCAGTTAAGAAAAAAATGATATCAGAAACCTCAATATCATTTTTAAAGACCTATCCATAGATACCCCACACGTTGGGTTTGATGAAAAAAATTTTTTTGTGTTTCAGTTCTAAGAACCCCCAAATTGTTTTGTTTATTTTCTATTTTTGTGTAACAATCTTAATGCGGTTTACAGAAGACATCTACGTACCAAGTTTCAACAGCATAGTTCTTATAGTTTCGGAAAAAAGTGGCTGTGACATACGGACGGACAGACAGACAGACATGATGAATCCATAAGGGTTCCGTTTTTTCCATTTTGGCTTCGGAACCCTAAAAATAGACGTAGTCTCATTTAAAGGCAAGAAATTTTACTTAGTACTCAACTATGCTACACTAGATGAAATGTTTTTAATAGCATTCAACAAAGTGAAAACAAGGGGAATGCACATTATTGAATTTTATCGATTGTCATAATGACGTCTGAACAATTGGTAGGTACTTCTCCGGTGTCCTAGTTTATGAATGGGTTGGAAGCCGATTGCTCTAGTGTCGAAGCTGGAATTCGGTATGAATGACATTTATGCCTGGGCGTCGTACTTATAGATACCACTAAAATTCCATTGATTTATATTTAAACGTCTACGTTGTATTCACTCTTTAGTTTCTTGTCAGCAATGTTCGCAATCGCAAAAAGTAAGTCTTAAAATCTACTCAAATTTTTAATTAATAGAATAGCTGTTCTTAATTGTATCCAGTCGAGAATAAATGAAGAATTTAAGAGGCTAGTCTCCAAGCGTGGGAATTTATCATAGACTACACACATTGACATATTTTACTCACACATTTGCGTCATAATTTTAACAGAGAAATGGGTGGATTGCCACTGTCCGCGTACTACATGTTATTTAGATAACCACGGTACAACCAGTACGTACCAGATCTTACATATAATAATTTTATATTAATTAGCATACACACTTAATTTTGGTAGGAGAGCTAACTGAACTATCCTACTAACTCGTATCCCGCAAAGCTAGTAACAATTTATATGATGTTTTATTTATCATCGGTCAATGAACAATGTACCGTTCTAGCACGGTAATGATTATAATATTACCGTGGTTCTAGGCATCTCGCGGTAGCGTATCATCCCTTATATTTTTGAAAGTGTAAAAAACATTTTCACCTCTCTCGCACGAAAAAAGCACTTTTGACGTGTAAAAACAAAAAAAGCAATTTTGCTGCGAGCGTGAAGAAAAGTGATTCGAACGAACACCGCCTTCTAGAGCACTACCACCATCTAGTC
Organism: Tethea ocularis; assembly: GCA_963555595.1. Classification (NCBI taxonomy): domain Eukaryota; kingdom Metazoa; phylum Arthropoda; class Insecta; order Lepidoptera; family Drepanidae; genus Tethea; species Tethea ocularis. The sequence goes on from OY741966.1 coordinate 7,234,696, forward strand.
TAAAATAAAATGGACGCTGGTTTGATCAGAAAATCATTTTAGCCTAGCGATTTAACACATAGGCACAACATTTTGTGTGTTATTTTTTGAAATTGAAGTTTATGAATTTTACTATTGCCTTTTTAAGGACACGAAATAATATTTAAAATAAATAACTTCATATTTTTATATAAAATTGTATAACTAATTTCCTATAAAAATATCATGTTCAGTTTTGATACAAATGTCAAGCAGTGTAGTTTTCAAACGCAACATCTAAAAAAAAACACTTAAAATCGTAATGGCGGATATCAATTTTTTTCAGCATTACGATGTGCTGGACCGCAATGAAGATAGTTGACTAACTCCAAAAGCGTTAATAGAACAAGTTTCAAATAAAAGACAAAGAATAGAGACGACTTCAAAACACTACAAATCATAAAATAAACATGTTCGCTTTTTACAATTATATATAAAGATCCATTTGTGGTAAATAGTTAATGTGATATGGAAAGATGTTATTTCTTTTTACTACACTATATTTATGTTTATTAAACTTTACTTAATCCAATCTTTGAAATGATTCCCATTGTCTGAACTAGTCGGTGGCCAATCGTATAATTCGCCAAATCATTATATTCCTAACCTAACCTATATCATGATTTGACGAATTATACAGGCTGATTTTTAAATGGTATAGTAGGCCGAAATGGCATTGATGTATACCTTATACAGATCATGAAAAATCAATTTTAGAGTTTATATAATAAATCATAATAATAATTAATATCCTGGGACATTCTTCACACACGGTTAAGAGTGGAAAACAATATTACAATATTTCTATACAAACGAAATATATCAATCAATCAATCAATAAATTAGTTCATCGTTATATATACACTGCAATGTGAGTCTAACTGAGTATCAATTAAATTACTCGAGCGAGTATAATATTGCTATTTTGCCCTGTTAGTACTATTCTGATTGCGAGTAAAGGCTTTTACTAGAGATTTTCGATAAACTTGTAAATCTTGTCATCGTAATGGTAGTGCTCAGGCACCTGACATTTTGTAGGATTACTGATAATGATGTACACTATCCTTAGAATTCGGGATAAAATACCATTTCAAAATCATGCTGTATACATAGAAGAAAGTAAGAAGAAAGCCTGTAGAAAATTCATCTGTAATTGCAAACTTTTTGAGAAAAAAAAGGAAGGAACTAATTGAGCGACACTGAAGACGAATTAATATTTTTAGTGTTGTTGTTTATCTGTATGTTTGTATGCATTAGTTTGAGTTTAAAATATTTATGACTTTCAATAATTTTGAAACATCACAGTTATGTAGGTAGTAACAATATTGACAGTCAGTCATAATGTCTTATTGAGCAGTCGCGACCCAACTTATGCAAAAAACAAAATTCATCGTCGAGCTCAAACTGGCGTGCTCTCACCTTTGATTCTAAAAAGGTACTGAAAATGTTTGATACACGCATTCGAAATAATTCAAATCAATTTCAAATAAATACGGTGACGTTCCGCCATACAAATTACTATGAAAAATGGCGGACGAATTTCATGAATATTTAAACGTAGATTATTGTTATGGTGTTAGTTTGTAAAAAAAACTGAGACGGTGATGGTGGGTTTCATACTTTTAAGTTTTATTTTATACAAAAAGATTTATAATAAATTCATTCGAAATAATGTAAATTTGGAAAACCGCAAAGGTCAATTTTAGGTTTTGAGATAATTTATTATGTTTTTTTTCTGGAAATGAGAAAATATTTCAAAAATATGGCTAGGTGAAGTTGTTGATATACCTGTTTAGATTTTAAAATGTCTTTGAGATGTTATTAAATGTGGGTTTTTTGCCGTTATTTTTGGGAAACCGTAACACATGTTTTAGCGTTTTTCAGGGAGTTGAACAATGAGTTTCATCAACGGTAGACAGAAAAATCACCCGCAATTGTTTTGTGTCCGCCTATCCATGACGCAGTATGGACAGATTATGTTAAATTTATTTAAAATAAAATATAACTCAACTTATAGGTCTGTCGCGCAAAAATAAGGAATATCTTTGGTATTAGCCATAAAAGTAAATAAAAGATTTCGAGTAAACCGTGCCAAATAAATAATATTAATATTTTCAATAATCCTTAGTCAACATACCTACATATTGAATGGCACTTTTTGGAATACAATTTTTTTCATATGTTTTATCGGATTATGAAAAATCAAGGTTCATACAAAATAAGTATAATAGAATAGAAAAGTAAAATAAAAGGTCGATATATAGGTAGTAACTAATATTATTTAAATATACCTAATTGATGGAGAAGCGTGAATTTTATTGATTTACTCAGGTAGGTAAGTAGTAGGTACTCAAATAGGTAGGTATTTAATATATTTCTAATACTTTATTTATTAGAAAAACTGGCCAAGTGCGAGTCGGACTCATGAACGAAGGGTTCCGTGCCATCTATATCTAGGTATACTATTAATAAAGCTGAAGAGATTGTTTGTTTGAACGCGCTTATCTCTGGTGTTACTGGTCCGATTCGAAAAATTATTTCAATAATGAGCTACATTGTCCCTGAAGGTTATAATAGGCTACTTTTTATCACGGGACCGCGAGTGATGCCGTGGGGAACAGCTAGTTATCTATAAAAACGGCAAAATAATCATGTCTGTTGTATGGGAGCCGCACTTAAATATTGAATTTAAAAATAGCCCTCCAAAAATTTTTTTTAATCAATGGTAACAAACAACTAATAATATATGTATGAAATAACGATATCATATATTACATTTATCATCAGAAATAAATAAAAAGGTACATGACTATGCAGAATTTAAGTATACTTACGAGACTCGACACAGATGCACAAAAAATACTTTCACAGTGCGAAAAAAACGAACGTGTATGTCCTATATATATAATATATCGATATATTAACATTATCAAGAGGTGTTGCTCTCACGCTTCTTCGATGCCGATATGGACTTATTCAGTTTTCTGATATGGCCTCTGTGACAACCAACCCGTGAGACAACCAACCCGTGAGACAACCATACCCGGTCTTCCCTACGTAGGTATACCTAACTGGTATAAAAGTAAATAAACATGTTGCGGAACAAAACATTCGTGGATAATGTAAATATACATTCTATTTTGGCGAAGCAAATCGCCCGCACGACAAGATAAAACGTCTAAAGGTAAACAAAAAGATCTTCCGTGTTATGACCCACATTATATTTAAATTAAGGTTATCATTACCTGGCCATTCTGAAAGGCGTGCCATACCATTAGATCCTTAGCTGAGTTGAATTCCCATGAGGAGTGACGGAAGTTGACCCTCTCGCGGACCTCATCGGAGGGCATTTAAGTAAGAGAGTACTATAAAGTCCCATTTGAAGAGTTTTGGGTTTCCTTGTGAATTTAATGTTTGCTGAAAAAATCTAATAGGTATAGTAAATTATGTGGTGAAGAATCAAGAAAAAAAGAACTTCAAAATATAAAGCTTGATAAAATTACCCTGAGAAAATAAATCGAAAGATATATTTCGCTTGATATTTAGTAGTAGGTAACTTTGAGTGACACTTTAATTTGACCCTTTTCAGCGGCCGAGAAGGGAAGATTTTTCGGGTTACGTAGTTGTACGAAGTAAGTATCTATCTGTGATTTAAAAATAGTGCTGTTTTTATTTTGTCCCTTCATTCTTCGATGAAGATAAATTTGATCCACAAATTTTACTGAAGAGAAGCTGTTATTGCCTGTCAATTTTATGCATCATTTTGAATCCACAAAACATGCTGCGGCTCAGGAAAGCAGAGCATAGAGGGTTGCTCTACACGACTCGCCTAGTAGGTTTAAACAAGCGATATACCTACGATATCGTATATTTCTGGCTCTTAGTTTTGACTATTGGTTTTGATAGTAGTATTAGTCTATTAAAATAAAGAAGTCAAAGTAAATGGCACAACGCAAATAAACATACATTTTTAAATTTTTTCATTCATTTTATATTTGTGCGGTTGCAAAGTTGCGGAAACGTAAACTTATTTCGTGTGTTAAAATGCCACAGTAACACTTTTTGCAGCTGCGGGTTCTCTGAATAATGAATTTATTTGCACCAGGGGCACTGTTATTCATTCATTATCTTAATCATTGATGCATAGTCTGGCTCTCGTTAATTGGACCTTATAAATAAAGTCACTGATTGGCTTGACATGCATAAATAAAACTAAGAACATAGCCAGTAGCGTAATGATTATTGTGCACCCATTAATGTGGATTAAAAATTAAATGCTTTGTCGTTTATATCTGTTATAATTCGAAATTATGTTATTTGTCGTGGAAAGTTCGTAGCTTTGGGGCATTTATTTGATATCTACGTAAAATTACGGCCATTTCAATTTCTACGAGTAATTTCAAATATTCCTATTTACAAAATGCTTAGAATGACGGTGACCTTTATATTCTCGATTTGTAAATCAAATATTCTATAAGGAAAGGAATGTTCAATAATTAAAACATAACAATTTCAAATAATAAATTATTTCTTAGTTAGGTAATATTTTTTGAATTGGCTACATTTTATCACTATCTGGGTCACTGTCAAAAATATTTCCCCATTGGTTATCTACTCTTATTTATATATGGTGTATAATAATAGTACCTTGTTTATGAAACAGTTGCAATATTTAACTCATGACCATAATTACAAATACAATATTATAGACGATGTTATATTTTTTTTGTTTTTTACTGAATAACAAATACGTAGAAACGTGACGTGACACATTGCTCCAAATATATCTGGTTTCAGATTTTAACATTTCATTCCGCGCTATATCTTGAATTGTTCATAAAATGGATGCCGACTTGCAACATTAAAAATAGATGCGTAACTTCAGACGCTCTGATATATTATTCAAATACCGCAGAAGAATACGCGATTGACAATATGCGGTGATGTGAAACTATGCGACAAAGAGAGACTAAAGATAGTTGTTAATTTTTAAATACTTTGAGGAAATATCTTCGGCTCGTTTTCAATTAACATTTTCGTAAATAAATATTATTTATTACCTTTTTGTTTGTTACCTTTGCTGTGCTAAGATAGCTCACTTGTTATTTTTTGCAACACAATTAATTAAACAGACATAAACGTTTATCTACTACTCAATTCATATGCAAACATTTTCTACATTAATTTATGTTGAAGATTATTTCAATGAATAAAGAAACCTGTAATTGTTTTATGTGATAATGATAACAATAATGTATGCAATATTATAGGAATATTATGAAATAAAATGGATACTCAATGAACGTCAACAATACGTAGCGCACCGTGTGCGCTTTAAAAACGCCAGGATTGCGCACGGTATCGTTATTAAATTTCAATTTTAAGCTTTATGCTTCTAGGCGATAAGAGGATTTTGATTCCCCGTTCCGTTTTTGCAATATTTCCAGGGCTACCTCTAAGCTCAATGAAATGTAAAAACCTAGCTACATTTTATCTGTCTTAATACTAAAATCGTTGTTGTGACCGAGTTTGTAAATCATTTAGACTTTTTGGATATTACTTTGGTGTATCAAACTCAACATTTTTTTATTTATTCAACTAATATATTTTAGCAGATAAGGCTGAAATCGCGTAAATATTTTCTATATTTTGATCCATTACAGTATTTGTACAGTATACCAAAGGGTATGAAAATTTTAGTTTATTTTCGCAATTACAGCATGATAAACATAAAATAAGATTTAAAAATTTCTTTTTCAAAGTAACCGTTATGGAGCATAAAAGATCAGCTTTCATTGTGTTTTTAAGGCTCTGTTTTTATGTAAACACTTCTATATATTATTATGATAAAGATAACCTAGCTTTGTGAGATCGGTATCATATTTTATGGATATGAGTTGTAATTTGGCGACACCCCTGTATGCTCACATATGTTCAGCATGGCGTAAAAACGTACGCGTTCCATGCTACGCTCTGTGCGGATTACGATGTCAATGTAAACAAGATCAGTAGAAATATTTTTCATATGAGCGACGCAAATGGTAGTCGTTCCATCATTTCTCTCCATCTTCGTTTCTCATGCTTACATTTATTTCATTTCATTGTTTTGCTGTTATTTTACGGTGGGACGAATTCGTGTTTGCATTCCGTTATTGTTGTATTATAAAAGTGCCACTTCTTTTCCTTTGAGCCTTGACTCTTGAATCGGAAGTGCGCACTTATTCTTGAGGTTCGCAACGAAAAGAGGAAGTTATTAATTATAAAATATGACATTGGTATCTGCAAAGATAGATGCATATCAAATAGGTAACAAGCATTGATTGATAATTTAAAATAGTTAATAAGTTGTCTCACGTGAATATCAGCTTCATACGGCTACATAAATACTTTTTATCGAAAAAACGTAATACTCCTCGGGAACACGGGTAAAATCGTGGAGCGGATGCAAGTATTAGGATAAATGTCTACCACCATTTTCCAACACATTTGATGTCAAGTAGTGCCCATTCAAATGGTCATTAAACTTATTAGTTTTGTGTTAAAGCATAACGTTACGATAATTTAGTTAAAAAAACTTTCTTTAATTTCACTCAAAACAAAGTAAAAATATAACACAAATACATAAATTACTGTGTGTTAACAAACATTGCGCAGCGAAAGAGTTTGGAGTAAACTTGTTGAAAATCAACAAATTAATTTGAAACAAGCTGGCGCATTGAAAACATTATGTAAACAGTATAGGGAAATTCCATTACTCATAATACCTACTACAAATTAATAGTTTTGTATTGTACAGTTATGATTAATATTCTTGAAACTAAACATACATTTATTAAAAATAGCATTTAATTGTCTGTAAGTACCGTAGAATTTAAAGTATGTCTTTTTTTATTACTGAAAAATCAAGATGCTTTCAAGTGCAGTAATAGTCGGAACATAGGTTAGTCAGGCGGAAACTACAAAATAGGTGGTAGAGTCACCATGCTGTGGTTTCCTCACGATGTTTTTCTTCACCGAAAGCTCATTGTAGGATTGAACCTTCGTTTGTTCGTTCATTGGTGTCAAATGTACAGCATTTGACATCACTACTACTGAGCTATCATTATCTTTTCAGTCAAGAATATGCGTATCTAGCAGTGCTACTTACTATATTCGTACCATCTTCTCACGATTGATGCGTCATTTTTTGAGACTCGCAAAGAAAATACCTAATAATATCAAGTAGGTAAGTACTTTTACATACCTCTGTGACGAAACATTTTGAAATTGCTGTATCTACCAACTATTTCAAAGATACAAACAAGTACGACAAACTTTTATTTAACTCTATGCACTAAACGGAAATACAAAACGCTTGCCTACTTTTGAACGTGAAGAAACTTTATTCTCAAGTATGGCATAGTTTAAAATGATTTCATGAAATCTCTCTTTAATCCTAATATTATAAACGTGAAAGTTTGTAGTGTGAATTTATTCTTATGCATCAAATACTTGATTTTCGTGTTATCTGGAAAAAAGCTTATGCTTGATTGTTACTAATGACTTATTTAAATTAGGAATGTTTTGACACGTCCTAAAAGCTCTTTAATTCTTAGGCGTCTTGGAAGATTGGAATTCTCATTTAATTAATACTTCTGCTTACTATACCTTGATGGCTTACTTACTACAAACTCAAAGACCTTAGGCTAAGTGACTTCGTCCCTTTAAGTACTACCTAAGTTTGTAGTTAACAATGATTCTCATTATTCTCTAGTGAATCAGTAAGTTGAGAGTTCTCTACAATACCGCCGACAGCGGTGTTATGCAACTGGTAACAAGGAAGTTTACGAAACCTGTTTCATAATGTAGAATTATACGGTATCATAGTTCACTTTGCAGTGTTAATATAATGAGCTACATCTTACTACTTCAATGTTGATGTTGATATTAGGTAATAAGCAAGAAAGTTTATTTCCTTAACTAAAATATTGTTTAGTAAAGTTGTTTTGAAAGTGATAACAATATGGACCTTTGTAATTTACTATAAAAAATATGCAAGATTCTTATTTCTTGACGTGTTGTTATTTCTCTCTATTTTTAGGCGTATAAAAGAGAATAGCAATCACGGAGTCATACTACTAGACAATGTTAGTGCTTTTAAATACATGGGATTTATTTTAAACGAAAATATGATGAAAAAATCAATATTTTTAAAACCTCAATAAACTATAACAAAGCATATAACTCTATATAGTCCTGAGACTTAAAGCAAGTACCTATATCAGCTGTGTTTCAGAACATACCATATCAGTGAATTACATTCTAAATATTTATTTTTGTCATACCTATTATTTTGTTTTGTCAAAAAAAATATTTTCATTTACTTATCAAAACGTTCGTGCCTGCTGATAAAGTTACTTTCAATAATTATTTCTATTTTGGGAGCCAGTGAGGGCTGTTCTATACTTGTGTTTTTAATATGGAAAATATTGAAAACCTTCGCCCTGAAAGCGTTTAGGTAAATGAGATTTTTTTTATCACGCACCTAATTACAAAGTCAATTTTATTTGTGCTGATGAAAAGCTAATAGGCACTTAATTGATTATCACGGTACAAACTTAATTAACATGTCGTTTCCACGTTCACTCGACTAGCTTGTTTTAATTACTTCCGAGTTTGTGGGGTGAAAAAAAGAAAACGCAAATTACTCGGAAGAAAGACATCAAAGGGACGGAAATTTGGTAGATGAATATCATAATTTTATGAATATATACTTTCTGCTTATTTCACAACATTTATTATAGTTTTGAAGACGTTTGTTCAATATCCTGTTATTAAAACAGGCTGTGTTTTTTCCGAATCAACCGGTTAGATTTCCGGCGAGGCAAATTTATTTTTGAAAATCGAAGTATACCTACAGTTCTAGTTTTATCAAAATCCGTCTCTAGAATGTTTTTAATATTTTTCACTATTCCTTATATTTTAGGATTTTGGCCAACCAGGATTTTAACCAGGCTTGAAAAGTTTTCACTAATGACTTTATATGAATAATATGGTTCAACCTAGTGCTACTTTTTAGTTAGGTACCTACATATCGCGATAAAGGAAATATTACATAATATTTACTCACTTCTCGGATTATCAAAATCTAAAACAATGTTATTCCAATACTAATTACTAGTAACATTTATATTGATATCAATTATTATTTATTGCTCAGCTTTACATACCTTCTAATCCGACTAGGAGACAAATAATGCTCTAATTACAACATACACCGAAAAGGTCCGTAATTGAAGCGATAGACCCAAACCCATCCCAGGCTTGCGGCATTTGATATAGGTTAGGTATGTCCTTATTTAGAAGCTCCAACCGCTATAAGTATCGATCATTACCCTTACCAATAAGCATTATAAAATCGAACCTTATCTAAACTAAAAATAAATTAGACACTCTGAGACAAATTCTAAAAATGTTTTAGTGTTACAATTTTTCTCGAATTTTGATTATTTTATCTTGAATAATCAAAAAAACAATCAAATTTTATGTAGTCATTTCTTGTGAGCGTTAGGAAGGTATTCTACTACTTAGATACATTTTATTTTTCACGCTTTCGTAGACTTTAGAGTCGACGCCAGGCGTAGTCACTTCGTTCGATGTGCCCTCGAGGCAGTACATCGGCAAATTAGATCAACACCCTGTTGGTCCCAGGGGTCGAAAAACAGCGGGCGTGTTCCATCAACCCTATTACGCTTATATACTTTTTTATCGACTGCCAATCGACAATTTCCCGATGACGATCTCGTATGAATATCGATAACAAACCCGTAGAGGAAAAAAACAAACAGAAATATTTATAATTCACGGGCGATATTCCGAACAAGCAATTTGTTTAGAGCCCGACGAATCCGCAGTCGTAAGGAAAAACACGACGGCCGTTTGACAATAATCATTTTATCGAAATTCAATTTTGTAGAGTTTACCGAGATTCAATATTTCGATTATGAAAGCGTACACGTTGTTTTATGTTTAAAAATTGGTTACGTGAGCTAGTCTAATAATAATAATATTTTGTTGTATCACTGTAGTTGTACCTAATTGATTGACATAATTTATTTTGTCTCTTCAAAGTATTCGTTTTCAGCTTACCTTTATAAACATTGACTGTATGCAGTAGAAGTAGCAATGCCACCAGAGGACATATAAAACCGTTAAAAATACTTCATATTACCATTTTTATTAGAAAATATACTTACTAAGGGTGTTATATGAGAGACGGGGGCGAATAAATTGTGAGACGTTCACGACAGTATTTGTCACCCTTAGACCCCTTGGCACTTGTGAAATTGTGCTCATATTGTAAGGGCTAATCCTCGACGAGAATTCATCAGGTTCTAACGTCGGCCCTTATCGGTGCGACCCTTGCCTTCAACATCCATCCACATTATTTTTTGTCATACTATAGTTTATGTTATGACATACATAATGCTACTAAGGTGTCAACTTATTACATCGTTCTAGAAAAATAGACGACGATTTATCTTGAGTTTCTTTTTATCTTATTAGCTAGGTACATAGTAAAAAAATATTCTGATTTATATCTAGCCTTATCTTTTTTCTTACCACAATAAATATCTAATAGAAGGTACCTTTAGAACGTTGCCACAATTGTGTGCCAAATTCTGGTCCTATAGTAGTTCACATAGTATAAAAGTAAAGCACAAATTAACCAGGATTTTTAACTTTTCCAAACTTTTTAGTTTTATTTTTTACTCGCCAAAAATGTTGGGAGACGAGATCTTGCAGCAGATTCTTTTTCATCAGGGTTTATCGCTTTACATAGCCGCTGTGGACTCACAAAAAGTAAAGTTATCAAAGGCCGGGTGCTTTCACTTGGAAGTTAATGAGCCGACAGTGTAGTGATAATGCTGCTAGTACGGACTTCCACGGTCTCACTTCGCAGCGTAGAGTTATATATATTTATGGTACCTTATATATATCTACCGCACGTTACATCTTTTTTTCTCAAATTATTATGGTCTTCTAAAGCTTTCTCCATAAAGTGTATTTTTATTGTGTAAATGGGGATATTATTTGGCAATTTTACGCGGCACGTAATTTTTTGTTTACACGGTTTAGGCTGTGCTTTTATACTCTACCTATAATTGATAATGGAGACTGAATTGTGGTTCGAAAGGTAATTAGCCCTTTTAGGCTATAAATCGAAGTTACACGTCACAATAATGAATGAAACCAAATTTCTATTCAATTGTAGGAAAAAAACATATTTTTATTTAATAAAGTCTCTTTACTTCAACTCCCAATTTTAATAATTATAAAATAATTTCTTTCAATTATTAATAATGAATATACATATAGTAATTGTGAGATCCGATACCATTTCAATATAAATTTATAACAATATGCAATATATACTTGTGTATAAGATTGATTACTACTGTCTATATGTATAAATATGAAATAGTTTAATCGGTGAAAATAAACTGCACAGTGTAGCATAATTTTATAGCATTGTATAGTTTTATGAATAAAATTATGATACCATTCGTTTTCCCTAACTACACTTTTATAGTTCTTAAACATAATTACTGTGTCGTAAAAATGTAGTTATTCAAACTATTTCACAACGATAAAAGTATGATGTTGTATTGGTATAATGTAAATTGTATGTATTTATTTATTATATAAAATTGAAGTTCGTATGCAGGAGGAAGTTTTTATTAAGAAAATGGTGACGTAAAGTGATGTGACCTCAAAAAGGCTCGTCTGTACTCCGGCAGTTCACGTTGAATGGGCGTGTGAGAATGATGTTGACAGATTTTTATTCGTACGTGTATTTTCAGTAAAATTTATGTTGTACCTACTTCACGCGAAGCAAATGGGGTTAGATTTTTATGCACATGTGTATGGTATACCTGGTTTTAGATTAATGGTATACTTTATAGCAGTATGTACTCGTAACCTTGTGTATATTTCTGTAATAAATAGTAAATATTATGTATGATTCATAAAAAGTAGATATGCCATTGATCTCTATTATCATTGTCAAATTACAGTGAATCTACTAATCCGTAGCTCTTCGAGTAAGACTTCATAAGATAAACCATATTTTAACTTAATTTTTACCCGACAACAGAGTACAGAGTATAGACAGACAACAGAGTATAAAGGGGTGTTATGATTTTACCCCGGTATGTATGTTCATAACTACTTTATCATAATTTGACAAATGAAGTTCCTTTGGAAGGGTCTTAATCGTCCGCTAGGTATAGGCTATTTGAGGGGCCCTCAGGACATGAAGTAGTCGGGTTTAAGATATTTAACCTTTTTTTAATTATCAGATACTGCTTGATTTTATAGGTATTTCCGAAAGCAAATCAACAAATGTTGAAACAAATAAATGCGCAAAATTCTAATAATACGGATGTAGGTATAATTGTCCCAGAATAAGAATCTGATATAAAGTTTGCGAGTAACCCGACTTTAGTTTCGCTTCGAATCGTTCATGTCTTCGTAAAGATAGCAAAACAAAAGACAAAACGTTAGATTGGTGAGTCTTTCCGTCTATTGATTTTTGGAGGTAGGTACATCACGGTTCGGTGGTCTTGAAGGTAAAGCATGTAAGACGTTATCCCAAGGATATTCTTTAGATAACGCGCGAAGTTTCACCTAAAGATCTTGTAAATGTTCATTCTGCGCAGCTAGAATGCGTAATTCAAGTTCCATTTGGCGAGACCCATAAAAATAATGCCTCAGACAAGTCTGATAAGCTTTTGTCGGCTCTGTGAAGTTGCTGTAAGATGGTTGTTAGAGTTGCTTGCTAATGTTGTGGAGATAATTATAACATTTCTAGAATTGTATTTAAAAACTATTTTTTTGACATAGTTTTCTGAAATAAGACATCTTATATAAAGAGAAATGTCTCCTTCAGAACGATATCGTTCTAGACAATTCGTGTCTTGAATATTACTTTCGTAACAAATTTCTTTCTTTACAGTGACCATTTCACATAGAGTTACATAATATACACGTATACATATGCGCGCTACAAATCTCGACTTGATTCGGGAGGTCAATCTAACTAGCCCTAACTAAATGGGCTTCTATTCGGCATTGACCTTTTACATGAAAAAAAATTAGTAAAAATTGTTTTGACACATAGATGCAATGAAATGAAATCGTTAAAAAGTAATAATAATAAAAGACCATACAACAACACGCACTATCCTACATGAAATAGACTATAGTTGGTATAAATAATAGACTGCAGTCGTTAGTCACTGTCAGTAGACGTTAAATTTTATAGAACCAACACTAGCAATCTACCGACCCGCGTAATCCCAAGTCATGTTTAGAAAAGTCAACAATCCCGTTCCGTTCCTGACGCGGCTGCATAAGAGCAAAATACGAGAAGGTACGTGTGGCAACGCAAAGAGTCGAATTTCCAAGTTTTAAGCTCCATACACGTCTAGGTGACGTCGAGAGTCGCTCTATGCTATCTCAGGTACAAGGAAAGGGACGGACTCACTCGGCCATTAGCTGGTCACTACTCACTGTGACCCGACAAAACTGCACTTAGAAAGCTGTTTCAGCAAGTCGTAAAGTGTAATGCCTTTCAAAAGGTATTTTTCTCAGTATTTTTGGCAGATATGTGAATTTGATTGCATGTTTTTCTTTCGTTCGACGAATTTCGCTTGCGTGGACTTAGTAATTTCTTCTAGCTTTGAAGAATCATGTTTGTTTCAGATAGATCAGATAATACCTATATAATGATGAAACGAACTTTTAAAGTGGAGTTCGATCGATAGGTATTATGCTCTTTAGATATGTTGTAGGTATCCGCGAAGTAAGGATTTTTGAAAATTTCGCCCCTAAGGAGGTTTGAATACTTACTAGTTTATTATATAATATAATAAAAAGTGATCGTAGGTAAGTAACCACTAGTACCTCCATACAGTACAATAGTAAGTATTGAAGATATTGACATAAAATCCCAAAGTACGGTGATACCTACTTATTTTCTTACATGGGTAAATGCACTTACAAATATTCTCATCAACCCTTCTATAATATGTAGGTTCCACATTTGAGTCGGAATTACAAACCCCCAACCGCTTGCCTATTGAGGCTTCCATTGTAGACTGTAAGCCTTCCCCTGTCCCTTAATGTCCCATTAACATAAATATTAATGTCTTATTGCAAAACCCAAACCTCTGTCCTGCATAATAATAATAAAAATATTGAAAAAAGGGTTGTGACTTATGAACAGATGGCTGGAACTTGGAAATAATGGGATAGAAATCCCTTAGGGGTTTATAAATGATCATTGTCTGAGTTTTTTCTAATAATAGAGGAAGGAAATCACCCAAACTGTATAAGTATTATGATAATTATGTAATAATAATATTATACCAACTGATTATTTAAAAAAATATAATGAGGCCCGAAGATACCTTTCTAATCATATTTGTAAAGTTTTTTTATGGGCATACATTAATGATAAATCATAATTAATAAGACATATCCCTGATACTATTTTCCGGAGATGTATTCGGGTCAAAGCAAAGAGTCATCAGTCTGAACGACGACGATACATTTATATCCATTTATTTGGCGAATATCTTGAACTGAGGCAGCGAGACGTCGCACGAAACGGATGGATACGTTTCTATTGCCTTTGATATATTTCATTGGCTTTTACAAATGCGGATGCTTCTATCACCAAGATCTAAGATCGAAGAGTAAATTGAAACCTTGCCCTAGCATCTGATCCATTCAAATGCGATGTCCCACTCTATAGCGGTGCTTTCAAAAAGTTTGAATGTTAGTTATTAGGTACTTTAGTAGATTGGAGGCTCATTGTTAATTATTTGTTAATAGTTATTAAAGTTTTAAAACTAAAAACCAACAAACACACTTTCATATTCAAAATTTTACATTATTTATTTACTTGTAGGTATAATAATACCTATAATATTAGGTACTCGTACATGAAATAGGTGAGAAGAAGGAATTAGTCGGTATAGGGATACTCGTAATATGTCTTTGTGCGTAAATCTTGTGATCGTATGCATTACATGATTTTCATTCTTATTCCTAGTGTTTCCTTTTATATGCTCTATGTTTTAAAACATCAACAAGCTTCAATTGAAATATTTTATAATGACGTAGTTACTGAAGTTCAATAGGCTTCAAGGTTGTTAAAATACGTAGTGGTGACTGCTTAGGTTTTGTGGGCGGGATCAGGTTAGCCCAAGCTGCCCGGCCGGGTGCTGTGACAAGAAAAGGGTCGACCCAACCTGGGGGCGTGTTATCTAAGTAATTATGAAAGAAACTCTAGGATTTATCCGATTTTTTTGTTTTCATTGGAATGAAAATGGAAATATTAGGAATCATTAGTAGTTGGTATATTGATTTGAGTGACATATCGGTATGATTATTGGATTTTTATTTTGAAAAAAAAACCGTATTTACACGTATTTATCGAATTTTAGAGACGAAGGGTCAACCTTCTAAAATAAATTAATAATAAATAATACCACAGACAGAAGTTCAAAAACAAATCCCTTTAATATTTCCATTTCTGTGGCAAAATTATAGTTCTCCATCAAATCTTTTATATAAAAATCACACATTAATCACTGGTACTGGTTGTCAACAAGGTGATCCTCTCGGGCCAGCCATTTTCAGTCTCGCAATCCACCCCATTATACAAAAACTAAATTCTAAATTTAATCTGTGGTACCTCGATGACGGGACCCTTGGAGGTGATGTGAACACAGTTCTTGATGATTTAAAAACTATAGTTACGGAATTTCAAAAAATTGGATTAGATCTAAATTTTTCCAAATGCGAACTTTTTTTATCCGATATTACAGTGGACAAAAAATCTATTATTTCTCAATTTAACTCTTTGGCTCCAAATTTAAAACTTATTGACAAGAGTTCACTTCGTCTTCTTGGCTCACCGATTTTTTATGAATCCTTTAATCCTTTCGTTGATGAGCAAATTCAAAATTTTTATTCAACGTCGGATAGACTCCAAAAAATTAACACTCATATGGCATATTTTATTGTTCGGAGTTGTCTTTTTGTCCCTAAATTCACATACGTTCTTCGAAGCAGTCACCTTTGGAAATATCAGGAAATTTTATTTAAATTAGACAATATCATTAGACAAACTCTCATATCCATTCTAAACATTGATTTGGACGATCGTACATGGACACAGGCTTCTTTACCAATCCGGTTTGGAGGCCTGGGGATCCGAAAAATTTCAAGTGTCGCATTACCAGCTTTTTTATCCTCAGTTCATAGCACATGGGGCCTCATTGGTAAAATCCTTAGTCCGTCACTCAGTGGCTTTGAGGTCTCGTGGCTATTTGAGGCTAAAAATGCTTGGTCCATGGCCTGTCCCAATACAGACGTACCAACCACACCGGAGTCACAAAAGCGGTGGGACGAGCCTCTCTGTAGGCTTATCTTTAATTCCCTTTTTGACTCATCTGGCAACACTGCTGAGCGAGCTCGTCTTCTAGCTTCGACAAAATGGGAGTCAGGGCTCTGGCTTCTGTGTTTACCATCTCATAATACGGGCACGTTACTTGATAACGCAACCTTTAAAATAAGTTGTTGTCTCCGATTGGGGGCAAAATGTATTGTCCCACATCGCTGCCTTTGTGGTGACAGTGTTGAGCATCTCGGGCATCACGGCCTTTCGTGTTGCAGGAGTGCTGGGCGAATGTCGCGGCATGCGGCTATCAACGATCTCATCCGTCGGGCTCTTGTCACCGCTGGTGTACCAGCCGTTCTAGAACCGAATGGTCTGGTGCGCGAGGATGGCAAGAGACCAGACGGAATGACTTTGGTACCCTGGAGGGTGGGACGTCCTTTGGTGTGGGATGCTACTTGTGTCGACACCCTGGCTCCGTCTCACCTTCCAGTTACTTCAGTCACGGCCGGTGCCGCTGCCACCCAGCAAGAATATCTGAAGCGCCATCAGTAATGGGTACATTTTTGCGGCGTTTGGAGTTGAGACGCTGGGGCCGTGGGGGTCGGATGCTCATCATTTGTTTAAAGAGGTCTCACATCGTCTTATTGAGGCCTCACGTGACAAAAGGGCTGGCGTCTATTTAGGACAACGAATTAGCATTGCCATTCAACGTGGCAATGCCGCCAGCCTTCTTGGCACGTTTCCACAGGGCAGTGATCTGGGACAACTTTTCTATTTGTAATTTATTTTTATTATTATTTTATGATTCATTTTATTTTTAAATAGTAAGTAGGTAGTTAGATTTAAGTTTAGTTTTAATTCATTTATTTAAATTTATAAATATTAGGTATATATATTATTTCTTGTCAATATTTTAGTTGATACCACACTAATTTATGTCATCATTTTTTTTACATGATATGTATGACTCTTTATGAAGTCTTATGTAAGAAAATACTAATCAAATGATACACTTGAATTTCATGGAAATTAAATTTTACGCTTAAAATCAATCAATTAAAGCAGACAGTCGATTTTGCGCCATTCAAACTGTTCAAAAGATGCATCGTTATACAGTAATTGCAATCGTTATTTATTTAACAAGCGTAATATCATTATATAAGGGACAAGATATAGAGTATCCATACATTTATAATTTACGAGATGGTCGTATGTTGTACAAACAATTTATTAAGAAATATAATAAAAGTTTTACAAGTAGAGACAATTATGAGGACAAATATGAAAATTATATGAAAACTTTAAGGACAGTAAACAAGATTAATTCTGAACCTGGAAGTCAGAAAATGCGACCGAATCAATATGCTGATATGACATTAGATGAGCGTGCGGAAATGATGGAAGCAACTACAAAGATAGATAAGGATCTGCAGCCTTTATATAGTCGACAAAAAGTACCAAAAGTTGAGTCACTTTTTAAATTTGCCATATAGTACCTAGAATAAAATATTACATTTCTTAGGCCCAATTGCACCAACATCCTATTAGCCCACTGGTTAAATATAGCTATGTGACAGAATCTGTATAGATAATCTGTCCGGGGGTTAGTGCTATACGACGTTGGTGCAATTGGGCCTTGTTGAGTTAATAACAATGGTATTGAAGTTTATTTGATAAGATACCCTGTTGATCCCCGTTGGCGTGATTGGTATAAGATATCCTGTCACACTACAGAACGTGGATTTGATTTCAGCCTAGGACAAAACTGTATTCATGAACATATCTCTCCATCCTGAGTCTGCAGTTATAAATATAAATAGGTAATACAAAATGAAGTAGCTATAGTATATCAACTATATAATTTTTATAGTACAAGCTCTTCTAAATTTGAATCAGATAGAGGTGTGTGAAGAATAATATGAATGAAGTGTTATTATTTAGGTATCTCATAACTTTACGTTCCATTTTGATTTTAAGATGTAGCTATACCTATTGCAACATTAGCGTTTGAAAAAACGGTCAAGAAATGTAAAAGAACTTAAGTTAAAATTTAATATTGTATAAAAAAAAAATTGCATACAAGGATACCTTTAAGAGGTAAGAACTTAAATTATTTTTTGGAGACGTCTCACCAATACTAAAACAGAACTATTCAATTCTACCAAATTGTTCAGATTTCCGTTGCGATGAGAATTCTCCCAAAGGGTTAAGCTAGTTCTGAACTTTATGTTTGTATTCAAGCGGGGAAGTTGTCATAAATATTGGAGCCTCTGCTTGTCTAACTCGAACGAACTACATCAAACTGCTTTGTTGACGCAAAAGTTAAGCGAGCTCAATATCCTGTTCGTCGTATAGTGAGCGATTATTATCAACTATCGAGTAATTGTTTATGGTCGATAATGAGATTTTGTATTCTTGTAAGCATATTAAACTCCTTGCAGAATTTATCTAAAATATTTTGGCAAACATGAACGCTTAAAAAAGGAATCAAATCACAAGCTCAAGTACAAAAAGTAAGTTAAAAAACCTGATGGGAACTAACTTTGAGGTACTATAGTTATACTAATGTAATGTACCAAATTTTACTAATTATTGCATAGGTAGGTAAAGTTCAATGCAATTATATGGCTCGGTTTGATGAGAGATAGGAAACTCCTTGTGGTTACCACAGCTCTATTGATTTCTGATCGTAGAGTTTCGGTTGTACCCAACACCTGCATAGCAAACTGTTTGTTAGTTTTGTTACGAGTAACATTGTAGGTAAGTTTCGTTCACTATAAGGAGCTTATTGATATTGAAATTAGCATAGTTTTCGTTTATGTAACTCAAACTCAAAACTCATATTTTATTCAGTTTAGGCTTAGAATATGAATATTAGAAGTTACAATTTATTCTACCACCGTTTCAGAATATACTTTAAAACATAATATATTCTAAGTACCGGGTGATTTTGTGAGTTATAGTAGGCGTAGCATTGACGCATACCTTAAACAGGTCATAAAAATAATATTTTGGAGTGGAAAACAACACAAAAATATAATAGCCGAGGCTCGTACCCCACACGACACCCCCGAGTGAGGTACGAGCCCCTCACCCTTACGAAACCCCAGGCGTGGTTACCAAAATGTTGCCTGGCTGAGAGCCCTCTGCGCTCGCCGATTTGTCCGATAAGGTTGATGCAGCCATCAGAGGCTACCAACTTAATCCTTTAAAAAAACATGGTAGGGGCCAGGTAGGAACCTGATTTTTTTTAGGCTTACTGATAACGATGTACACTATCCATTAGTATTCGGCTTAAAATACCATCCCGAAATCACTCTGTATAAGCTATATGTTAAAATGTAGCTTAATTATTATATACATTTAATATACCTAACGTAAGAGTTAAAAAAATGTATACCTATTAATTCATAATGAAAGACAAATGAAAAATTTGAAATAATAGAGAGATTAATAATATAATAATTTCTAACGATTGATCGTTTTCTATTTTCAAATGCAATAAAATAAAGTATTCTTTGTACGGTGTATTGGGTTACCATCACTGTCCATTGTACGTGACTTTTACCATGGACTGAAACCACCAGTCAGATTTTTTACAGGAATAAATTTTGTCCGGAGAAAAATTGCAAATTTCTGCAAGGATGCAAGTTGTCACGATTTCTCGATAAATTTTCCATTGCATTTTTCATTTTTGTAACGAGCGATCATTATCATCTACTATTAAAAAATTATATTTATTGGTTGTCTTGAAAATATAATTTGAACTAACCGCTTATCTTACTTGTAGACTGACAAAGTAGTATAAAAAAAAATCTGCTGGTTTAAATTTCCAGAGAACAAAAAGTACTCAAAATAATATACATAACTTTATTTCTTAGTAAAAAAATCCTATATCATGGAAAATGTTTTATATTATGTAGAGTTTATATACATGAGTACTGGAGATTTGATTAGCATTATGAAATTCAGTGGTACGTCAAGTTTAAAATAAGAAGCAAAGCAAGCGTAATGTGGGACGGCCTCCAGCACGATGAACTGACGAGCTGAAAAAGGTAGTCGGACTGGGCTGAAAGCAGGTGGAAAAAAATCAAAAGGAGTGGCGCGCTCTAGGAGAGGCCTATGTCAGCAGTGGATGCAAAATGGCTGATGATGATGATGATGACTTAGATTTCCTGTGATAGAAGTACCTAAAACAATGAGAACTGATATCAGTGTAGATAATTAGTAATTTAGTACTACCTACAATAAATTGTATTGGATTAAATTGAATTGTAATAAGATTTTGTTAGGATTTCTATTAAACCGTTCCAAAATGCAACACTATCAAACATTTTATTCCAATCAAAACAAGTTTGTAACATTTACGCGATAATTATAATTGAACGAATTAAATTAATTCCGCATGCCCGGTACATTTGCCGATAATCTCGCGTCGAACCATAAAACGCTTTTAAAGCGCAATTTCGACTCAATTCATTTGCAATGAGTGTTCAGTAAAGTTCAATGTTGTATGAATGAATGCGCCGACATGGGTGTATAAAGAGGTATGGGACTCACAAAGAGGAATTCCTCCCGGTACACATTAGGCGGTTTCCTGCAGAGTCGAATAAATGTGGGCAATTTGCGAGAACGTTTATCACCTAAAGAAAAGTTCTGGCGACGTTTGAAACTGGTGTAATTCCACGCCGAAAATTCGAGGGTTAATCACGTTGGTAATATATCAACGCTTAATTTAATACGGGCAACTTTGTTTGGGATTTAGTTTTTTTTATCCTGGGACATTCTTCACACACAGTTATCTGATCCCAAAGTATGTAGAGCTTGTGTTATGGAAACCAGATAGCTGATATTAGTTCACAATCGCATGTCCGAGCGTACTGTTAGTTATCTTTTTATGACTTTTGATATATTCGCCGATGTCTATCTTTAGTTATGACCCAGTCTGTTAAATTGGGACAAACGCCTATTTTAGAAATTTTCACAGATGATGTACCTATTTCTGTTGCCACTATAACAATAAATACTAAAAAACAGAATATAGTAAATATTTAAGAGGGCTCCCATACAACAAACGTGATTATTTTGTCGTTTTTATAGATACGGAACACATCTTGCGCGAGTCCGACTCGCACTAAGCCGGCTTTTAAAATATTTTTAAAGATTTTTTTATTATCGAAAGGATTTTTGTTAACATTTATCTCTATTTTAAGTGATTTCATTGACCAAAGATTCGAGTTTTCTCTAGTCTGCGCTTGCCATGCTAAGGGATCTAGCTGTTAGTAATGGGTTAATCACAGAAACGGCTAATCTAATTTTGATAGTAGGTACTTTTACTAGACTAGGTATGCCTAAGAAAATACTGAAATTTGTCATGAAAGATCCATCAAAATAAAAAAAAAGCGTTTCTCAGAATATACAGATAAAAAAACGCAATCTCTAAATCACCGGCCGCACTATACCTACATAAAAAATGATAAATGTTCACAAGTGTTGACATGAGTACACAGTAATATTATACGTACCTAATAGATAGTACCTATGAGCTACTATATGTATATTTTACCATTACATTTCGCCCAGTTTACATTGACGTTTCGCTGACGTCGATCTCATCGCGCCGTGCTACAAAATTTACAATATTTCCCGTACAAAATCAATTTACCTCCATAGTGTGTTAGTCGAGAGCGTGTCTTTTCATCTATGAAAAAAGTCACGTATTATGTACGCTGAACGGCTTATAAAACAATATTAGTAATGTGAGATGCGATCTTATGTCGTATTAAAAGTGTGGGTGTTCCCTTAGATTACAAAGCGTAACTTTTTTAGTACAAAAAATACATATAAATAAATTATGTGTACTTGTCAGTTGTATTTTGTTTGACATGCCAAATTAAGACAAAGCTATATTTATCTCATTTTGACAATAGAATACGAGATATTTTTATCAAAAATGTTGAAGAAATCTTTTTTCGTATGTACCTACTTACAGAAGATAGATTCACCTGGAAGGGTGAAAGAAATAATAAATTTTTACGATGTGATCTACTCTGAAATAGCGAAAAAAAAACCGCTACTATATATATTGCTTGATGGGTCGAATAGGTTCCTGGTCCCCAATTACTATAATGGCTATGAATAACAACTATAAAACGTTTTTTTTTCAAATGCATTAGTTTGAATAGACTGTTGACATAAGTGCCTTATTAGGGCCTAAACTGAATAAATGAGTTTTGAGTTTATATTGTATGTATACCACCTATTTATTAGGTGTATTATTATATGTACAGGAAGATAATGTGTGTACATACTCCCAGTTCAATCAATTTTAAAATGGTTTTCATTTTCTCGTTTATTCACACAGTTCAAAAATTTCCGATGACCAAAGGGATTTCAATAACGGTTGGACCTTTGCAATTACGCAGAGGTTCGCTAATCTCTAATAATTATGATGACGTCATTCGTCCCGCAAACCGCCTGTTTTTAAACCCAATGTGAGTCCGGTCTTTCATTTGAGTTATATGCGAAAATTTATGTCGCGTGTGTTAAAATTTTAGCCAATTTATACTTCTGATTTGTGGCGAATTCGTTCTTGATATTTTAACTATCAATTTGCAATAAGGTGAGATTTGGTAAGAAATTACATGAAGAGTAGGTATTAATTTAAAATCTTGATCGTTTGTGAAGCTTTCTTAGGAGCAGGAAATTTCAAAGGATGAAATGTCCTAAACTTTCGTTACACAGACGGTTATAGAAATAACCGTCTCTATTCCTACAAAATGTTAAGGATCGTGACTGAATTAAATTCTTCGAAGATAAAAGCTAGCCCACGGACGATTACTATCTATGGGTGATCCTTAAAGGCGAGGAAAGATAACAAGTCTAGACATGTGATTTGTAAGTACCTACGCGTTTATCTGATCCTATTGGTTCTGCCATTACCTTCGTGAAAATGGACGTTGGAATATGACTCCGTAGATTATTGTCAATCCTTGCTGGTGTTGATGCTTTAGTAATTACAATGTGATAAGAATGTAGGAGGTAGCAAGTTTTAGGTTTCTTATGAATGTTTCTGATAGTTTGGTATAGGAACTAAGCATTAAACTATTTGTTTTTGCCTTTTGCTATCAAGAACTTGAGTCAGTGTGGGTCTGAGTCTCGCCGATTTGCTCGGATATTATCATCCAAACTTATCGAACTATCGGGACTGGCGGGCGGGGAACTTTTCTTTTTTCCGCCAATAACTTGGCCATCCAAAGAGGAAACGCTGCCAGCCTTCTGGGGATCATGTCGTTGATCGGCAGCAGTGGCCGTTTCAAGTTTTTGTATGATTGCATTTTGTATATTTGTTATAAATAATTGTATATAATAAATACTATCACTACATTTAACCTGTTATGGATTTCATGTATCATCGTCAACATAATCACTATCATGTTTGGATAATATAACAACATAATACGTAATTTGTTATATCAGTTAATTGCTGTACTTTTTGCATTATGATCCTAAACCGAATGAAGATAATTATTGTAAATTGAAATAATTATTAAATTTTGTTTTCTTTATGTCAGAAGGTTGACAAGCAGGCAGGCGGTCCACCTGATGGTATGTGGTTACCGTCGCCTACCGCCATTTACAATAGGTACAAGCCGAGGTATTGCCAATGTGTTGACGACCTGTTACTATGCCAAGAAGGCACCATACTCACTATACTAATATGTACTTATGTATGTACTTAATCCTTACTAATATCTATAGGTACCTATCTATACTGATAGGTAATAAAGATATAAGGAGTTTGTTTTTTTGAACGCGCTATTCTCTGGAGTTACTAGTCCGATTTGAAAAATTCTTTCTCTAATAGGATGCCACAGTGTCCCTGACAGTTATAGGCTACTTCTTATCCCAGGAGTGAAACTGCGGGAGAGAGCTAGTGTATTATAAATGTGATTGTGTGTTTGTTGGTTTAACATTTTATCACACAGCACGGAACAGATTGACGTAAAAACATGACACGGGTCGGTCGGAGAGTAACAGGCAAAACCTAATTATTTTATAAAAACAATAAAATATTCAATTTTATTTCCCAAGCAAAAAGTAATATAAAGATGGAATAAAGCAATGAAATAGCCTTTGAAAATGTTGCGGATTCATCTGTAGCGAATAAATTGAGCATAATAATTAATCAGACGCAATCCAAACGAATAGGTAGTATTCCTAATGAGGGAAAATTTTAATCACTCAGCTCAGATGGAGCATGGAGAGATTATCGATGGGCCTAACGCATTTAAAGTTCATGCCGGAATATTATATTAGATCAAAGGGCCAAAATTAAATTTGTGCCCTCTGTTGTGATAGCACGGGAGCTAGTTTACGCATGAATATTAAATTTAATTAACCGCGTTTTAGTACTGGGTCTGGTATCGTAAAAAAGTAGGAGATATATAAAAATATTTTTCTCGTTTAAGTCTATTAAAGGAAAAAATATATTCCCTGGAGTAAAATTCAGTATGTAAGAAATTAATAATTTAGGTAAAGACAGATTTAATTCCGCCCTGCGGTTTCACCCGCGTTCCCGAGGGATAAAACATAGCCTATGTGTTAATCCAGAGTGTCAGCTACCTCCATAACAAATTTTATAAAAGTTGGTCCAGGCTCTTTGAGCGTGAAGAAGCAACAAATACAAAATCATAAACTTTCGTATTTTTAATAGATATCTATACTAATATTATAAATGCGATAGTAGCTCTGTTTGTACGTTTGTTTTTTTGTTACCTTTTCACGCCTAAACCACTGAACCGATCGCGATGAAATTTGGTATGCAGATTGTCAATGATATGGAGAATAGGCTTAACCACGGGGTTACTTTCGCATTTATAATATTAGTATGGATATTGAAGAAGTAGGATTTACATGTCCGTAAAGTTGCTTTTAGCTAAAATTTACTTTGTGACGAATAAAAATATCCTTATTGAAGGAAAAACGGCAAATAGGTGTGAGAGTGATAAATATAGCTCCCATTTGAAGTGTTCGATTGGTTTTCGAAGGTTATATTACTTCGCTTGCCGCATCAACCGAACCATGCTCTGATCCCTACGGTTGTAATTTCACGTCTGGGATGTTCCCTTTCTCCTTTTGTTTGTAATGTAAATTTTCCTCGTTCTTACAAGAACTTTGCCGAAATCTCTCCTTTTGTCCCGACGGAATGTTGGATAACGGAAGATTTAATATAGAGAACTGTAAATTCCATGCTACTTATACCGTGTCGGATTCCAATTCGGCTATTTCACGGTAGATTAGATGATCACACGCACAACGTTTTGAGCATTCGATATATTTGCGGGAGGAGATGAGTTTTATAGATACAGAGAAAAACCATAAATTCAATGGAGGAAAAGTTTATTGTTGATAAAGCGTAGAAGATTGATTATGTGGTGAAATTGTTAATTAATAATCATGTTAAGCAAAAATTGCACAACTGAATAAACGTGAAATAAGGTGTAGGAAAATATGTTTTTTTTATTGCCACTGATTTTTTTCCCCGATTTGATTAGTTCAGATTTATATGATGTCATAAGTGCAAAAACAAAGTTTGATTATTATAAAGAGAAATTTTATAGAACGTATGCAACCGATGACAAAGAGCAAATTGCTTTGCAGAACTTTGTTAACAATTTTAACAAAATTACAGAACTTAATGACAATTCCAACAGTAGTGATATATTGCTTGTACCAAATAAGTATGCAGATCAAAACCCTGAGGAAATGAGCGAAATTTATGCTTTAGAAATAACACCTTGTAAGTTACATGTATGAGATGTATTAACTAATAAGTTATTATGATATTTTTAATCCAATATTATTAAAATTATATTTATTATTATCCACAGATGATAATTTATCAAACATTGATCCTTTACATAGAATACAAAGTTACAAAATAGGTAAAGACGTGGAAGCGACAAAGCTCTACGATTTAAGAAAAGTGGATAAACTCTATGAATCCTTCAAGAAAAAATTTAACAAAAACTATACAAGAAAACTTGATAAAACGATACACTATTACAGATTTCTGAAAACTCTCATTGATATTAACAGAAACAATTTCAATGGATTAGAAAATAAGATGCTTGATGTTGACGCTGACATTGTTAAGGAACCAAATGAGTTTTTCTTTTAAGCTCGTAGGCTTTATGTATTACAGAATTTTATTATTTATTAATTTTAACAGTTTATTATTTACATACATTTTGTGTCCATGAAATCAAAACAATCAGATTCAATTATTTTGAAACAAATAAAAAAACATTGAATTGTTGTATTTTTACTTCTCGAGTATATTTATTTTTTCGAGTATATTTTTTTCAGCTTTGCAATGGCTGAACGAATTTGGATGAAACTTGGCTCAGAGATACATCATACTTAAAAATATAGAAAATACAAGACCTTTTGTGAAACGCGGGCAAAACTGCGAGGCGGTACTTACCTAGTGGAACACTCTAAACAAAATTCTTTAAATAAAATAACCTACCTACCTATTTGTTTTATGATACAGAAAAAACAAGAACCTATTGACATTATGCTTCTGTTGGGTAGTTAACAAAACAGATCACCCTCAAAGGTGCTTACCAATCCCGTACAAATCGCATTGTAAGATTAATCGTCCAATGCGGGCAAAATAAGGTTTCTCCACTTATGTACGACTATATAGGTCGGTTTGAATGACTGAACTATTTAGTAATCAATTTAAGGTGGGTTAGAACACTGACCTCGCTGAATATACAAATTCAGAAAAGCAACATATTGAAGCACAGTTCGTAGTGGCTTTTTACAATAGACAAAGTACCTTTGAAAATCTCATTTCATAGATAGATAACACTTTATTGTACACCATAATATATAAATCAACATCTAAAAATAAAATAGAAGCTTTACTATGATTGTACAATGAGCGGTCTTATCGCTAAAAAGCGATCTCTTCCAGACAACCTTTGGATGGATAGAAATTTACATACGTTATAGACGGTGGTGTATTTTTAACAAGTGCATCTTCTATATTTATCATTTCATCATCTCCCTGCGAACCATTCCGAAATGATGCCACGTACGCCGACTCTCAAGTCAGCATCTTCTTTCATTCCGTCTTTTTATCTGTCATATCGACATTCATGCTTTTCTTACTCATTACTTACATATTTTAAAAACTCACAAAACATGAAAGAATCACTCAAGATTTAGACTGAGCGTAAGCCGAGACGCAAGTGACACAGTGTATCACAGGACAGATATTGCAGGGCAGGGCAGTCGAAGCAGGCATAAACCACGAGCGCATGCTGAGACGCAAGCTAAACAGACACGTCTTAACTAGTAGGTACGAAGAATAGACGTAGTTATAGAGCAAATTGATGAATAAAACAATATAAAAAAGGGTTTATGCTAAACTTACATCAGATTTTGGACCCAAAACTAGAAAATATCTAGGTAATATGCTAATCAAATATCAACAATTCTTCTAGTCGTACGTTTCTGGTAGGCAGCACCAACAACATCAGGAGGGAGGAGTTGGAGCCTGACATTTTTTAGCATTATTGTAAATATGTTGATGATATATCTTGTTAATCAGTAAATATACTACCATTACTGTCGTGAATCACATGTTGACAAATATACGACCTGTTACTGAAAAAACGTAGCATATACCTTAATAACAATACATGTTACTACGTCACGCGCTGCGCAGAAATCTATGCCGGCTCTACAACGAGCCGCAGGGCTGAACAGACACCGTCTGCGTTACACGTGCCTACACCCCAGCGTACGCACCTCAAGGACATTAAATGCATTACAAAATCAGATCTGCCCAGCTTTAGACAACCACAACACCATATTTCACAAAACATAGTCATACAATAAAATGCAGAGACAACTGTTCAAAGTAATCACATACACATACTCTTTTATGGAAGGTGAAAATGTAAATAAGCCCAATGTGCCTGCAAAACAATTTCTACTCCATGTTTCCTTTAAAACTGACTAAAATGGAAACAACCAACGTACGATATGTCTACTTCCATTTGCTTCGGTTGCGGATTTAAAGGGGTATACGAGTGAACACTACCGGCTCTGCGGACTTTTTAAAAACATAGAGAGGCACGTAAACGTAGATTATTGCTCCCAAGGCTTTCCGACTACCTATTCATTATTTAAGTCAAAAGCGCATTAACCGCAGTAATATAAAGTAGATTAACGAGTAGGTGTAGACATTGACCGTCCTTCCGCAATTAATGTACCTATTGCACTAATCTATATAAAACGAACTAACATGAGATTTTGTCATCTTTACTGTAACTTTTTTCAAAATCCCTAATATTTATATCTCATACGAGTTGTTCTCCGTGGTTCTATGTGTAAAAAATGATACGGCTATAAAAACTGCGATAAATAATCAAAGTGGTAAATTTTGGAAAACTGTTATAATCGTAATAATTTTTAGCAGAACATCATACTATACCGAAAAGATTTTCAAGAAAATTCACATTTTACGTTTTTAATTTTGTTTTGTATATTTTATTTATAGGTACAGCATTTTTGATTTAAGACTGACAAGTTACCTGCACTTTGTCCGTATGAATTATTTAAGAGTTGAAATATAACTTGGTATTCTCTATGTGCTCTCATATTTAGGTTAGGACTGAGCTCAAGTAGGCTTATCGTATGTTTAGTACTTTATTACACAGCCTCTATGGTTTTGGTCTGATACGTTGATAGCCACTCATGTAGCGTACAGTCCTTTTGTAGTTAGTATGAATGTAGAAACATACCTATTATGCATAACCAGAAACAATAATGTCCATTCAAATAATATATAAATATATTTTATTATGAAACGAGGTATAATTTAACTACGGATATATTATTGAAGCACTTATTAGTTTAAATTTTCGTAAAACAGTGAAAAATAAGTAAGAAAATAAAATGGTCTTGCACTGTGTGGTTCGATGGAGCTTCCTACCGCTACGCTGTGGTAGTACTACATACAACATGGGATTCTTTAAGAAAGGTGTGAAAAGATTTTTGAAGGATCGGCAACGCACGAATTATATAAGTATACCTACCATCATGTAAGCGTGCATATTGCTTACTTTCAGGTGGGCTGTATGCATGTTTTAAGTATGAAACAAGTTTAGAAGGAGGGTCCAATAAGAAAGTGTAATTGAAATGCCGAATAGTACATTCTCAAGAGTAGCAGTCAATCGGAGAGTTCAGGAATAATAGATTATCTATAAAAAGTGTGTACAGATAGCTGCAACGGTTATTCGTGATCCCATTCAAGTGAGCGCCGGATTGAAAGCTTTACATAGAACGTTATTCTGCCACTACGGAATTTCTCTTGGGATGAATCTATGCCGAAGTAGATGGTTTGAACAACGTACAAACGTCGTTACGTTTAGTCTCATAACCACTTCTCTGTTCGATTCTAACGAAATATCTAACAGTCGTGCTTTGAGTTCATGTAGGTATGTAGGTACCCGTGTGAAGGAAATTTTGAATATTAAATGCGACATGTATTGTTACTAGTCCATGCATATTTGGGTAGATACGCCTTTTATTGTATAGGTTTTTTTTTTTATATATAAATATAATAAAATATAGGTCAATATCTATCTCAATATATAGGTATACATAATAACGTATGTATGTTGGAAATAGTTGGAATGATAATACATACCAATGCGTATGACACATACAAGTCCAAGCTATATAGATAAAACTAGTTTATCGGCAATTTCACGTCATTTCGTCGTGTCATATAACCAGAAACCACGTTATGAGGATAAATAACGTAGTTTACGGCATCATCTTTTCAACGGAACGCAGTAAAATCGTGCAGAAGTGTACGCTATAGCTATATCGATGAGTTTTTGACCGTTCGTAGCGTTGCAAATAATTGGATCGTATCTGTACGAACACTTTGATGGCCAATAAAATAACACTGTGCAAAGGGATGTTCACTTTCGATACGTCTAGTTACATTCGGTTTAACCCTGGATTTTGGAGCTCTACCCGCCAGAATATACCCTTTACTTTACTTTTTACCGCTCTCCATTTCAAAACAAAAACAAGGTTCTATATCCGAACGTGTTTCAAAGGGAAATTTGATAATATAGACATCGGAGAAGCGAAATTTATATAGAGAAGACAAAAAAATATTTAAAACAGTTTTAGATAGTAGATGCCTAATGGCAAAGGAGAAATTATTCTACGCACACTTTGGATCATAGTAAAAATAAACATTTTAATTAGGTATTAAACAATCATCAAGGATTAAGAACACTGGTAACATAGAAGAAAAGATAGAAATAAAGTCTGAAATAAATATAATGCAATAGCAGCAACAGAAATTGCAATACAGGTATTCTATCACAGTTTGTGCTTTATTGAAATAGTTAAAATGTTTAAAGAACATAAAATTAAGGGAAATACTGTAGCATATTGCCATAAACATATTTTATATCTGCCACGTCTAGATTACTAGCAGGTGGTGAATCTTTAAAAAAAATTGCTCGACAGTACTTGGCATTTTACGGGGCATTCGTGCACAGCGTATTATAGTAAACCAACGTTATCTGAACAAACTGCTTTATATCCTTCACAGAAACCCTATTTCCACGCACCTATATAGGAAAATCACAGTACCTACAAACTTTTTTTCATTTGACACATATAATATTTCAGTAATATATATAGGTGCGTAAAATACACAAAGTTTTATGACGGCCCTGGGGGTGCAAAGATGACGTACTGGGAATAAATTACTATTTGCCCGGGTGTTGTTTGTTTAAGTGAAAGTTCAACAGCCGAGTTTTATCTAGGCTTACCTACTTAAACGAGGAATTGTGAATATGTAGGTATGTGTTCAGTTATAGAAATGAAATAGTTAAAAATATTCGAATTGATGAAATATTTATTGATAGTTTTAATGAACTTGATCTAGCCTTACATTGTCATAGTTAATCGATTTTATGTCAATTAGAAATTGTGTTGATCAATCTGTTCCGGCAATGTTATAACGGGCATACATAGCGACTAGGTACAATTGAATAGATAACATTAAGAACAGCAAGAATGCAAAAGAATGATCATTATATTTAAAATCTATGATTAAAATAGAATACCTATACTACATTGAATATAGGTACCTAACATACGATAGAAGAGCATAACAAACAAAGAAAGAAAAAGACAACAATATAGGTTTGTTAAGAATTACGTAATAGTCTGTAGTATTACTAATTTAACTATTATAATGCGTGCCGATAATATACCTAGTTGTATAACTGCGAATGGAATTGTGACCAAAAGGAAGTGTAAAATGAAATGGCCACTTATCGCGAGACTAGTGTCTATTTCCGCTCCGAGTTTGCGCCACCGCGCCCGGGCTCTCGCAATCCTTTAATACCCACCCTGTCTATAAATCGGAATAAAACGCGGTAACTAACGTTACATTAACGACGTTGATATGCAGTATTAATCAACAGTACCACTGAGCATGAAAGAGTACCAACAATATTTTATTTATTGAATCTAATAAAGATTGAAGTTAATTATTGACATTCCATCGATCATAACAGAATTACAGAGTGTCACAAGATTGAGTTTGTTTCTTAGATTGAGACGTCTATAATAAATCTTGATAATATTTCAAAAAAGCTACATTAGATGTCGAGTCTTCTGATAATAATTTTAAACTACATATTATTTAATACATGTGTAGTTACAATGAAGTTACAAAGAAAATCTGTAATTTTCAACTTTTCACTTAACGATTTTCGTCTAAACAAACTCGATCTCATTTTATCAATTGTCAAAGTTTAAAAACTTAATCCACTTAAGGACCCTTTAGAGGGAGTCCACACTGCGCATGACTTTACCCTAGCGGGAAAAACCAAGGACATTAGGCGGTCGGCCCGCGAGCGGGTAACACGCTTCGCTCCAGCGTGACATTCAATTATGGAATACGAACGCGTTCGGCACAACGTTCGGTGACTTGTAAACAACTGGCCCCTAATAACTTGGTAGACTATTCCAAAAATTAAACAATTGTATTTGGACTGTTCTAAAAAATTGTGACTTTTTTTTCGCTCGAGGAAATGTTGGATTGTGCCACTGTGACGTAATTAATAAAATGTACTAAAATACGCTTTATTTGTGCTGAGTTGATAAGTTTATAATGTGACTAAAGTATTTAAAAAATATATCGTGAATGTTACGGACAACTAAATTATGTAATTTATGCCGAAATCTAATTCGAATTTTATGCTGAAAGCGTAATCATGAAGCTATTATCGCTAATTGCACTTTGTGGTAAGTAAAATAAATTACATTTTCGTTAAGAATAAAAACAATATTTACATACTGTTCTGCATAATTCTTTCGTTTTTAATATCAATGAATATGTATTTGCTTTAATGTCACTGACCCTTTGTCTATAATAAAATGCAGCGATGAAAATATTCCCTCCCTAGGCTGTTTCAAAGCAGTGTGCATTTCCCCTAAGTATCGTAATTATCCATCCGGCTAACCACCCGCCCCTTTCCAATAATATGGCGTCAGATTTATGAGCGAACATGTCTACGATAAATGACCCAAACTTTTAGTAGGGCTGCCATAGCCGACTGTTAACTTAACACCACTATTTCCTTTATCTACTAATTTGTCAATGAATATTTCTTTGAAGTGAATAAAAGGAAACCGTTATTTATAAAGCATGATTAGGTTTATAGGATTATTCAAAGTTCTTTGTACGGAAAATCTGAAAGTATTTTTATTTTACTGTCTGTGTTTTTTTTGGGTAACTAAATAAATAAATATCCTGGGTCGTTTTATATCCTGGGTCATTTTTCACACACGTTTATCTGATCCCAAATGGTACTATGGAAATCAGATAAAATGTATGTAAACCTACTACTAACTTTAGTTTTTTGGAAATAGATAGTTTTTCCCAGAAAAAAAAGGAAAAACACAATGTTCATGCACACAAATGTTTGTCCTGGAAGGGAATCGATTCTACGACTTGCGGAATTATAGGCAGCTTGTAGTCTGTGTACTATGACAAAATCATTAACTCTATTTTTTAAGTTGGTTTAAATTTTACCGGAGACTTCTAGTTTGGTGCTAGAGAAATTTGATACATTCGTATGTGGCTTAACAGCTTAGGGCCTAAGCTGACTAAATGAGTTTTAGTTTGGTTTCAAAATAGGTACATAAAACAATTATCTGCTCCGATAATAGTATTTTTTACACTTTATATCATTACGGATGATCTTTACCCTTTACTCCAATCAGAGTTAGGAAAGAGGAGTACCTAAGAATATAAAAAGATAATGATATCCCATTGGGTCTATTCGATTATCTATGAAAAATAGCAGTAATTGGCAAATTGACTTAGAAAAAAACATTTGTTGAATTGGACAAAATGAACTATATTGTTTTACTCACCTTATGAGTGTATTTTGGTATGATACTCATTGCTGTATTTTATCTGATGTCGTCGTTCCTGGCTTCCATTGGATGGTATTTTTTTGCCTACAGTAGTTCTTACCTTAACGAAATAACTGCACAATTAAGGTAAGATACTTAGAAAATTTGGGCGTTCTGTTTTATGTAATACCAGTTAACATCTATAATAATAATAAAGCTGAAGAGTTTGTTTATTTGTTTGTTTGAACGCGCAAATTTCTGGATCTACCTGTCAGATTCTAAGAAATCTTTCACTAGTTGGAAGCTACATTATCTAATGGACTTTTAACTCAGGAACGTGGGTGAAACCCTGGGGGACAGCTAGTTAAATATACATTTTATAATAAAAATAGAAACACATTTATTTGTATACTAAATTTTTAATTTAATTTGACTTAGAGCCTCCATCCCAGTCCCTCTTCCGGTTGCCGCGGTTTTCCACATTTTTGGGGCAATTTGATTTCGGTTTTGTATACCGTTATTAAAATTTATTACATCACATACAAATAACCTCCAAATAACCTAGTGTTTTATAGTGCCAGCTCTTTTAAAAATACCCAGAAATAGTAATAACCTAGAAATATGTTTTTTTATTTTAAGAATATTATCGAGTTATAATTCTGTAAAACTTCTGTATTAATTTAAAATATCTAGCTACATGCACTCGTGTTTCGGGTATGCAGCAGTATTTTTGATATGCAGACGTAAAAGTTGTAATGGTTTTATGAAAAAGTTCGGAGGTTTTCCAACATTCTGGTTTTACAACACAGAAGCGGAACGAAATATTATCCCTGGGTTAACAGGAAGCGACAATAATCACTAACTTTCGAGTTTTTAAATTGATACCTTTTTGTTTTGCTTAATTAGAGACTAAATGTGTTGATTGACAATGATTATTAGCTCCTAATTTTGTATAAAAATTGAAATGATTTCGTATTTTTTATTTTCATTTTTCAGTTTTTCATTATACCTAATGTTCATTCTAAATACTAATAACAGAGTAACTACGAGTTTTTCTCAAGAATGCTCTTAAAGTTAGTAGATTTTATAGATGAAAATGTTGTATGGTGATTCTTTGTCGCAAGATATTTGATAAAAATATAGATAGGTATGTTAAACTAGAGAATATAAGACGAGGAATAGTTTTTATATTGTTTATTAGTAACGTCAGAAAAAAATCTTGAATATGTCCGCTTTTAAAATAAAAAATGTTTTTCTCTCCTAATTGGTCCATCCAAATAACTTAAAAATATTAAAAGACATTCTCAGATCTAATATAATAGTTTTCTTACGTAAAGAAAAGGAACAAGTTTTTTTATAAAATATAAACTTCTTTTTTATAAGAGTGCCCTTCGCTTGTCTCGTTGTCCCCGTCAGCTTAGTAAAGGACGGAATCATTCACGGAAGGCATCCTCGCACCCGTAGCATGGCCAGCGTAGACTAGAGAAGACTCGAGCCTTCGACCAATAATAATCGTGGATTAATTTCACCACGTCATGTTTATCAAACTCATCATCATGTTACTCAAATCATAGGCCAATGAAATCATTCATTGGCCTAAGATTTGAGTCTACTCTACAGTGAATTTCAAATAACCTTGTCTAACTTACCCAATTAGGGTTCATTGAATAAATTCGAGTTTAGTAGGTACTACTTGACCGTCGTTAACTAACACCGTTACGTGATCGCCCCTTCACATATTTTCCTTAAACGCATTCTGCCGTTAATAAATCAAATGTTTTATTAATGTAAAAGGATAATAGAAACATTAGGTGATCTATTAATAGAATATAAAGTTTGGTAAAACAATATTATTTTCGGCGGCCGAGGTTCCCGGCATGCGAACAACATGTGTTCATATTTAATGAGCTTGCCTATTTCATGTAACTCAAACTGAGTGAGGTGAACGATAGTGAACTCAAACTTAAGTTTATTATTTAACTTTGTGTGTTCAAATGTTATAATAGACTTACAGGAATAAGTTTTGTGTGCTAAGGAACTTTGATATGAACGAACACTCAACAGAGATATATACCTAACGCATGGTTTGTTTATAGTTGCATATACTCCGTTATTATATTGCGGTTTCTGATAAGCTGTATCAGTTTATTACTTATTTTTGTTAAGATAACTTACTAGAAGTTAATAATGAGAGCATAAATAAGTATTTGTTTTGTCTAGTATTGAGTCTGCAATGGTTGCTTAACTAAACTAATAAATATTTGTGTGAGACACTACAACATCAGTAGACTCTTCCATTTTAAACGTAGGTACTCATATTTTTTAAAAATGACTATAGTAAGTATTTTCGAGATAAACCATTACATAACACACGTCAGTAACGCTTTCTCTCAAAGTCTTACTTTTAGTTGCCTTATTTAATTATTAAACTTTTATATTAAGTAGGTACATAAACAGTTCAAAACACAAAAATGATGATAACATTTTTAGTACGGTATCCTTTACAACCAGTATAAATAAATATGTCACCTGTGTACCTTCATGTATTTAGGTCAAAACTGTGTAACTATCGTAAAACCTGTAGGAACCTCCTTCCTAAAATATAGTACCTATGTTTAATACGGGGCGGCTCAAATTGCGCAGACGAATCGACATAATCTTGGTGTAGTCAAGTGAATAACAAGATAAAGCTTACCAAATAAAAAATATATGGAAGCAAAATCACGAACAATTCATCACAGCCCACTTTCCTTTGAGGTTTCAGTCGGATTAGATATTGTAAGGAGGGTTAATAGATGTAATTACAAAGGCGTGGTATTTTAATCCCGTCAAAGCCTAAAACTTGAAACAACATTCGCTGACAAGTTCGTTAACGTCTTAAATTAATTTTCATTTAAAACTTGTCAATTGTCAAGAGAAATTATACGAAGTTTGTCTTTACTTGACAACGTGAAGCTGGCTTAAAGCCAAGCATCATATTATCTCAAGGCTACTTCTATATGTGTAGCAAGAAGCAGGTGTCTATATGGTAAGTAGGTAATCGTTAATTTGGAGATTATAATGTATTTTTATGAGAGATTTGGCTGTGTTCTGTATCTGTTGGTAACACAATATAAACAATTCACTACTTACTTACCTATAGATGTTTAAATTCCAGCGAAATAAAATTGTCAAAAATAT
This sequence comes from Tethea ocularis, assembly GCA_963555595.1. NCBI lineage: Eukaryota > Metazoa > Arthropoda > Insecta > Lepidoptera > Drepanidae > Tethea > Tethea ocularis. The sequence goes on from OY741966.1 coordinate 7,271,831, forward strand.
AAACACCTTTTATGAGCGGATACTATAATACAAAAATCACAGCCCTCAGCTAAAATGCTCACAATAAATGTTTCATCGAAAAAGTATTTTGTCAAAGCATTCTTTCGGTGCGTGTGGGTGGAAATCGTTTGTATCTAGCTATAAATATTTTTGATAAGCTTTTACAATGTATGCTATCGGTAACAATTGCATAGAGGATTGTTAATTCTATTGAAGCGTATCACATAGGAAGCCCAGAACTGCCGTATACGACGGTTTGGCATCCTTCCAGTCAACGACTGTGCTTTACTATGGCGATTATTTTCACTGGCACACTATTCAAACTGCTTCGAAATCTAACGGGTGAGTAGACATGAAAGAATTTTCGTGTGCATCGACCGACAGTAATGACCTTTTATTCTTTTGCCGATGCGCTTATTCAAATTCGGCAGTGACACACGATTTCAAAGTATTGACAGGCTAGTTGGCGCAGTTGGCCGCAGGTCGTGGGTTCGATTCATATTCAGGACTAACATATTTTAAATTTAAATAAAAATGAATTTATTTAGGTTACACGACCATGTTTGGATCTCCGACTTACCTACATATTATGTGTACCAAATTTCAACTCAATCGATCCAGTAGTTTCGGAGAAAATTAGCTGTACAGTCGAACGGACAGACAGACGAGTGATCTTATAAGGGTTACATTTTTCCTTTTGAGGTATAGATCCCTAAAATAGTTCAAAATGAAAATCCTATTTAATATTATAAATGCGAAAGTTTGTGAGTATGGATGTATGGATGGATGGATGTTTGTTATTCTTTCACGCAAAAACTACTGAACGGATTTGGATGAAATTTGGAACACAGATAGTTTATAACATAGATTAACACATAGAATATTTTTTACTCCGGGAAAACATAAGATCCCTCAGGAACGCGGGTGAAATCGCGGGGCGGAATCTAGTAAAATATATTTGTGTGATTACAAATCATCACACGAGATTGTAGTCAAACAAAAGCCATTGAAAAATTGTACTACGATTAGAATTGTATATGCAGAGATTTATATTCGCAATTTGTCACTGTCGCTATATCCTATCAGCTCTAAGCACTGCGATATCGAATTATTTATACTTCTATACTATAATAATATATAATAATATTATAAAGAGGAAAGATTTGATTGTTTGTTTGTTTGCATTGAATAGGATTTGAAAAATTCTTTCACTAAAAGGAAGCTACATTATTCCCGAAGGTTATAGGCTACTTTTTATCCCAGGAACGCGAGTGAAACCGCGTGGAACAGCTAGTAATAAATATTTCGACGAAAATAAAAGTACCTATCCTACCAATATTATAAATGCGAAAGTTTGTGAGTACCTACTATGGATATATGGATCAATGTTTGTTACTCTTTCACGTAAAAACTACTGAACGGATTTGGATAAAACGTGCCACATAAATAGATCATACCCTGAAATAACATATAGGCTACTTTTTATTCCGGGAAAACATAAGATACCTCAAACTGAGAAACAAAATATATATTGGGACATGGTCATTTTCCCTCGGAAGATTGGCAGAATCACAATAAAGCATTGTAATTCACACTTATGTTCATCTGAAATATGTACCTTTATATAAACGTATAAATATGTCAATGTTTCATGGCTTACAAGTATTGTAAAGTCTGCAGGAAACATACAGAACATTATTGTTACTCTTCTTTTGGTTTAATGATTACACTGGACTTTAAAGAAGGCGGGTTGGTAACAAAAGCTATAATTTTTTCTTTATGGTTTTTAAACAAAAAGAAATAATAGTAGTTTATGATACTGTTGCATAATAGGGGTTATTAAATACGAGTGTGAGTTTAAGTACCGAGCCGTAGGCGAGGTTCTTAATAGTATCACACGAGTTTTTAATACCTAATTATGTGCAGTATCATACAGTACTTTATCTAAACTCATAAAAATAATGTAAAAAAAAAAATGCTATTTTTGTGACATTTTTGGTCAAAATCATATATGTATATAAGCAAAAACAATAAAATAAACAGACATAATAATCATATACCTAATCAAATCCGTGTTGCCAACTCCCAAAAATTCTTACCTCTAAAGTTCAAGTCAACAAATTTGTCACATTGTCATCGTCATCGTCAAATTGAATTGATATTGATTGATTATACTATTGATAGGACCAAAGTGTAGTTTAATAGAAAAAAAGTTATTTTATAGCATTATCTTGGGAACACAACTGTACTATAATGAATCATTATACACGGGTGTGCCTAAAGTGGGTCATTAAAGTACTGATTTTGATTTCATAATAAGAACATTACGATATGAGAGTAGATAAAAAGGTTTTACTTATTCCTATATTTTGTAAGTAATTTATCAAAAATAACTAATAGACACTTTATCGTATAGTTGTGTAGGAATGTTTAATGACATTGTTTCTCTATCGTAACATTTTTCCTAACATTCTGATGTTCCTTGACACTAAAACAATTCGGTTCTGTCCGAGTTGGATTACAATAAAAATTGTAATACAGTCCCTGTTCATTCTTTTGTAAGTTTAAAAATTATGAAACATGTTTCATACATTTTACTTGCCTGCGCAAAGTTTCGTTTTATCCAGTGCACGCCATCCAAATAATGTAACTCGTGAATTTATTATTTCTCTTGTTTCAAGTTCTACTTTAGTGATAAATCTATATTACCTTTTTTGTTAGTAAAGACAAATATTATAAGAAAGATGGCGAATTATTTGTATTATTGTAAAATGTACTTACTTATACATTACCTATAGGTATTTAGTTAAAATCATCATACTACCATACTATACTAAAGAAAGTTAGTGTATACTATGTGTATGTACCATTCAGCTCCATAACGGCTGAACTGGTTTGAATGAAATTTGAAACATATATAGATCACACTCTGGAATAACATATAATAGAATAACTACTTTTTAACCCGGGATCGCGAGTGAAACCGCGTAGAGCAAGTTATTTAATAAAATACATACATTATTAAAATAATCACCAATAATACCTAATTGGTATAAAACTACAATAACATTGTTATCACTTTTCTCATATGTAGCATTATCATAATAGGTACATCGTACAAATAATAATGATATCATTTTTAGCTAGAGTCTAAAGTGCGTAATCATGTTTATATAATAATGTACGTGCAATAAATAATGTACTTAAGTATCTAGAAGTACATGGGCAGAGTAACGTTAAATCATTCACACAAAGACGCGTGTGGATGGCAACTATGAACTGCTTTGTGCCACAAAAACCAACAATGATGGATAGCGTTTGTAACACAATAATGTTATATAGCCTACCTACCTATAAATAATGCTTACCTATATGAAAGCGCTGAGCACTTAATATTATGTCTTGCTCCTATTTTTATAAAAAAATAGATAAATATGCTGTAAGTAACGTCTACTCAAATTGATAAAATATTCAAAATGTTCTTAATCAAATACGAGTTTTATTTTTTAGTATTCATTTTATGCTTTTGATATAAACAGTAATGAAGGTACTTCAAAATATACCTAATTTTAATTTATTATTCTACAGTTTTTATTTTATTTTTCAAATAAGGCACTAAATGCTAATTGCTACTTATATCTTATTTTACTCGAGTACAAAACTGATGATGTACGGAAGTACTGAGATCTTATTCGGTACTGTATGAGGTGAATGTTTCAAAATAGTTTTTTGCTAATATTGCTATGCAATTCATATCTCGAATTTACAGCAGAGCCAAACGATTTTCAAATATTTTTTTTGGCGAAAATGTTAATAATTTTAGTCAATTAATTTCCAATTTAGTCACATTACACCATAATCTGCTGTAAATTCCAGAAATGAATTGCTTTAGCAATATTGCACGAGTGGCCGTTTTAGCCCCCCTGGAGTCAAAGGTAAATGATCAAGGTACTTCTCTTTTTACCATATCACAAATACATTATGACTAAATAATTATTAAAGAGCCTGGGCGATTGTCAAGTGTCAACTTGCTGTTTGTTTGAGTCTATTTATTCTTATTTATTAATGCTGTCAAAAGGTAAATAAATTCATAAGATATTTACTGGTTATAAAAGGATAGTAAAGCTTGGAAGTAGGCATTGAAAACGTCGTATGTCGTGCGTAAACCGTAACACTGAGGGTGGCAGTTACGTGTTCCCTTCTAGGCATATAAATATGCTTTGACTAACATCACTTTATGATAGTGTAACGTGACGTTACGAACCAGTCCCAACGGAAGATCAGCGCTGGTTGGTGTATAAGGAGTAAGTGACTTCTTTGCCAAAAACACAATCAAAAGCTTGGCCGTAAAAACGTAGTTTTACCCCTAACTTAGGCACAATTTTTTTAAATATTTTATAACAGCTGCTTGCACTCGTTAAATACCTATATCCTACAATCATCCAGTATAATATTTTTCTGTATAATAAACAAGTTTTCTGCCCCGCGGTTTCACCCGCGTTCCCTTTTATCCTTAACGGATGTCTAATAATCTGTCTTACAATGAACTTTATCAAAACTGTAAGAGAAAAATAATTCTCACTTAGTAACCAACGAACATGTCTTAATGACCCGACATTCTAATATAACTTGAATCCTCTATCCCTGCGTAATGTAACCACACATTCTTCAACAACCACATTGGTAACGTCAATCTATTTCCATTTGAAACCCTTCATGATCATCCCGTCCATTAAGCTGTCGTAATTACTCGGGCCCTTATAAAATACTGCTACTGCTATTCCGTTGACGAGGTGGGTAACCATGCCGCATAGGAATTGTCTATTTTACCTAATGGAACGATAAGTGCGAGCCAATAGCCGTAACTTTTTGTTTACTTATGTCTGATTGGTTGTTGCATAATTAATTTGGGTGCTGAGGTTCTTTGTTTGCGGAATTTTGATTGATACTTTTGTCAACAGATGACTAGCCAATTTATTCAAAAGAAGGCTTCATTTTAATTATAATAACTTTTACGTAAGTAATTTACTGAAATGTTTATTTTTCAATGAGAGATAAATCTCAGTTTTAAATGTTAATTATCATTTCCAATCTATTTACTACACTAATATTATAAATTGGAAACATTTGATTTTTTGTATGTTTGTTATAGATAAACTCAAAAATTACTGAACCGATTTTATTTTTGTTTTTTTTACTTATAGAAAGCTACGTTATCTGCGGGTAACACGAACAAAATGAGCATGCAGCCTATGACATGAAATGAAATGAAATATTATTTATTCAAATAGACCTTCACAGGCACTTATGAATAGTCAGACTCTAATGCACGGTTCGGAAGGTAGCTTTTGCTGAGAAGAGCCGGCAATAAACTCAGCAATTACTCTTTTCAAAATAAACTTCATAATTTAGGTACATAAAATATATCCTGCAAAAGCGAGCGCTACACCCAAGCCTTTTTGTCATTTAAATATTCGTTAATATTGTAATAAGCCTTTTTTACTAAAACGGTCTTAATATGTTCCTTAAATTTATGTGAAGGCAAATTTAAAAGTGAAAGAGGTATCATATTATAAAAGCGTGTACACAGACCTAAAAACGAACCATACACTTTTTGGAGTCTATAAGCAGAATTTACAAGTTTATGCTTATTTCTAGTATTGATACAATGCACGTCGCTTTTTTTTACAAAAAGACCAATATTTTTATGAACAAATAATATGTTTGCATAAACATACTGTGACGCTACAGTGAGGATACCGATTTGTTTAAATTTATCTCTTATTCTCTTACACCATATCACTCATGATATGGTGAAGGATATACTCGTAGGTTACTATTTATCTAACACTACTTTAGCAACGCGGAAGATACCGCGGGCGAGCTAGTAAACAATTATATGGACAAAGCGTCTTTCATATACAGATGTTGATAAACAAAGGTTTAAATAATAATAATTTTGAAAATTTAATAACATCATTCAAATAACACTTACGCAATTACTCTTTGTGCCAACCCAAAAGAAAGTAATAATTAACTAAACGAACGCTCGTATTTCAAGATGGTCTCATTCATAAAGAAATTATTGCTCTTGGGATGGCAATTGTCTTGGGGTTATTTCATGTCTTATTACGACCAATTATTTTGTCTTATGTCTAATTATTGACAATCCTAGCTCAGCTTTTACGGCTCGGTACTTAATTTTTTATTGTACATACAATGCATATTATGGGTGTTGGCTTTCTTTTATTTATTATATTATGTACCATTATATAAGTTATAATATCTTGTATTACATACACGTATAGAAAACGAGTAAATAGTTCATCACTTTGACTTACATATTATACAAATACCCTATTTAGGTATATAATACTAACAATGTTGAGATATGTACGGTTTTTGCACCTCTTTTAGCTTGTTTTTTATTTGCGTGGAATCTCAATCTTGAAATAATTTATTTTTATGCATAATATAGGGTAGGTACTGCGTAACTATTTAAAGTCTAATCAAGTATCAAAATAATTGGCTGGTGTCAATATAGCATCGTCATCAACGTAATTGTTTTAAAGCTCATGTTTACGCTTCGTCACTCTATAATAGGTAGTCTTCATTACACGTACTGTATGACAGAGTACGTAATGATAGTATCAAATTGTGACTATCACTAACCAACTATTTATTTTCACGTCCTTCAGACTGTGGATACCAGAGTAGAAGAAACAAGGACGACATATATAAATGTACGAGCTATGACAGTTAGATGGTATGCTGGCTCGCAGCCAATATTGGCGACAAAGCTTCTATCTTTTTGCTGTCGATACTATTTGATATAGCTATAAAAAATTCATCCACCAAACGTTGCGATTGTAAAAAGAAAAGTCAGACGGGAAAATGGTACCAAAATCTGCGTAAAATATGACATTTTAGTTTTTATTATTATGACGATTTAATAAATTTGATGGTTATTGTCATTTTATCAATTTAAGACTTTAAGTAATAGAGAATACTTCGCGTGTGCCTTTGACAAATTGAGACAGGTCTGCCTGCAGTCACGTGTTGAGGATAAGTATCACCACCTTACTTGCATTCCATGTGATATTAGAAATAGTCTTGGTACATTATACCTAATAGTTACGCCAAAAATAATATGCACTTAGAATAAAGCTAAGACCAACCAAAGATTTTTTTTTATGTTGGATCACGTTATTTAATTTGCGATACGTGATTATGAATTACACGCAGACATTCGATTATCTCAGTCAATTGAATAATTCTAATGATTCATTCGAAAAATTCCTCAGTTTAGTAAAGTATGAAAAAGCTTGCAAAGTAATAAATAAGCATGCTTATAGCTAGAAAAACCGATAACCGGGGCAGCAGATAAGCGATAGTCAACTCTACCGCTCTAAAGTACAGTTTTGCTTGCAGAGCGAATTAGTATTACTAATTAGTAATACGTATTCCATTATTTACGTAAGTATATTCCTTATTCGATTTTTGAGATTAGTGTATTCGATTATTGAAGTCATTCACATTCGCGCATCGCTAAATTGAATATAAATTATAACTACCTACTTTCCAAAAAGCACCTACCTACCTGCTTTTAATGAATACTCAAAATTAACCTAAAAAAATTAAAACATTAATTTTTTAAAGTCTCACGTTCATATTTAATTTACAACATCGCAAAATTAAAGCGATAAATTGCAATGTCTGATGGGAATTCTAACCTAATGTAATTAGGTTAATACTAAACAAATTGCATTGAAATAGTGTAAAATATGTACCAATAGGTATGTTAGTCGACGAGTTGTCGCCAAATTAGTTTATCTACCTATATGCCCTTTGGGATATTGTCGGGGTAGAGCTACACGCGAACGCTACGACCCGCACTACCTTTTCTAGGAAATTTCATCGTGACCTTATAAACTAATATGACGTCAACCCAAAGTTTTATTTTAGATTTAGGTAAAAAAAATGGACTTTAATTTCAGTTTAGGTTACCTGTCATTCACGTTAATGATGTTTTTAAGACAAAATCATGTTTTACATGAAGGTCAATATTATGAAATGATTTGAGAGGGCGTTGAAAATATATAAGTAGTGCGCGCGTTGAGAACGTAAAGATTTTGTTATGAATATTTCTAACAGAATGCACATCCAATATTCTTACTATCGATAGATCTTTTCAATTCTAAAAAAATATTTCTCTAATAGGAAGCTGCATCGTTTTTATATTCCTAAAGTAGCCTATACCTACCAATTAACAAGGTTGAATAATTTTACAATGACAGAAATTCTTAAAGGGCAATGGCGAAAATTTAATGTAATGATTGTCTCTCCGGATTAATAAAAACGTTAGTCAAACTAATGAAACAGATAATAGGTACAATGAATATTCAAGAGAGTCGAGTTGGTTCACAACTTTTGATATTTTGGATGCCAACGGCCGTCGCGTCGCCGGTCAGGAGCCTCGATTCACTGAATCGTTCCTAGCAAAGCAACTTAAGTAAATTACTCTGTGGATCCCCCCTTTCCCCCGCCATAATTATTATTCAACCTTTATCCAAGGCAGATCGAGTAAATTTGTTCCAAAATTACTTTTATTAAAAGCATTTCTTTCCCTTCACCGAACCAAAGTGCTCAGTAGAGTAAATGGACTGGAATTTCCGTTTCACGAATAAATTATATTGAAATATAAGAGTAAATAACTCTTTTCAAAAGCGATGAAGTATACTATTGTGTAAATAAAGTTTTGATATAGTTGTTTCGTGTTGTTTTTTTTATTGTCTCCGTCGTGATATGAGGTTTAGTTATGGTAGGTTACTTACTCATACATATATAATTCCTTGTCTTGACTGACAGATGATTCATCAACGTAGAGCATAACTAACAAAATTGAAATTGGGAGGGTGTGTTCCTTATGAGATGTTCATAGGCATTAGGCTTCCACTAAGAAAGGGTTTTTTTTTAAATCGCCTCCTAGGAGGTAATAAGGATCAAAGGGATCGCGGGTGAAACCGTGTGGCGGAAAACTATTATATATTAGTTTCAATAATAATTAAAATCTGTCGCCAAGCACCTACCAGTGTGTTCCGGAAAATGCACTTGAGCGTCACGGTACGGTAAACACTTACCATTAGGTGAACCACCTACCAGCTTGTCAACCTTCTGACATAAAAAAAAATGTTACCTTGTGTATTTTTGATCAATGTATAAAAAAATATTTAGATGAGTAATAATAATTATCGCAGGCGGACATTCACGAAGCAGGAGTAGTGTTATTATATATTCATGCTTTTACAAAAATATTATTCAAGTATAAATTATATAATTAGAACCTTTGATATTCCTTTCTATAAGATAAGGATAACAAAAAGAATCCCTAAATAATCGTTTATGGAAATTGTCATAATTTACGTTGAAGGTTCGTTTCAAACTGAAAGCAATAATTAGGTTGAATCGCCATTATTTAGCCAAGTAGGCTTGTCACTCAAGTTGAAAACTTCCTCGAGCCCTTTGCAACTTAGCTGCTTTATATGGACTTAGAAAAACTTTATGTTCAACTAAGAGTTTTGGTTGACTTTAATTTGGAAAGTAATTCACTGTTTCTTGGATATTAAATTTATTAATAAAACTTAATTTTATATCTTCATGTTTCTTTGTGTTAAACGACTGGCAGAATGTTTTCGTGAGCAACCTGTCTAATGAAATTTAATTTACAAACAAAACGTTACGGTGAAATGAGAATATTAAATGAGTAGACATGAATATTTAGGTAATTGGTATTCTTTAAAAACAAATGTATTTTAGATATTTTTGATGGTTTCTCACCTCCACTTTTAGATTTTATCTGTTGTGTACGAAATAATCATAAATAATTATATTCAAATTTAATTGTTTCTTCATTAGATTTTAAACTAAAGTCAGTCTCACGAAAGAAGTCCCAGAAGGCCACCTCTTTTAAGACGAAATAAGATTTTAATTCATTCCATGAGACTTCTTTTATGAAACGAATATTATATAACTTGCATCCTGTATTATCCGCGGAGTTGTAATGTTTTCGTGGGATAAAAATCATCCAATACAATTCAATTTTTTTCAATTACATTGAAATTTCAACATTTGTAAAAAAAATACGACAGTAGTACAGTAGGTATATTTAGTCCGCTCAATATGCTTTAGCAAAATAAAATGCGATAAAAGTTGATGGAAGTGAGGTGTTGGATGAATTAACAGCATGTTTACAACGACCAAGCCCTTGGCCTCTGCAAACATTTATTTTTTGCGTTTGTTTTGTGTATTTACCACACATTTTGTTATAATTTATTACAGTTCCACCACTCTCTCAATATTTGTCATTGTTTAGCATTAGACTATTAGACATGGTATTTACAAAATTATACTTAGACAATATAAAATTTGTTTTTAGGGTATCTTTGTTTCTAGTGTTGTTAAGTACTTGGTGAATATTTAGTAGGTATTCTATTTACAGTGTGTTTCTCACGCTACCGTAAAATATAATTTATAAGGAAAGCTGTTTTTTTCTCATAATGGCCGTTTTAATGGGTATTGAATAATCGATACATGAATTATTTATAAAGTAGGTATAATTAATTATCCGCTCGTTCGATATATTACTTTAAAGCTATTATTAATTTATTACAAAGATATTATTAATTTAAAGCTATTTAGTACCTATTTTATTTATTTCGATAAATATAATATATTATTTATATGAATAAACTTATTTGAACTAAATCAGTATAAGCTTCTGAACTTTTTTTTAAACTACAAAGTCGGCAAATAAAAATATCGCCCGACTAGTGGAAAGATTTTACCGTAGCCTATGGACGTCTGTAACAAATAACCAATGCTAATTAGTTACTGTTGTAAACGGAGCATAATTCACGGGTTACCGACTTTTCCTCCCTAATATAATTAATGTTAAAGGTTTTGTTTTTAAATAAATACCTAACGAAAATACAATCCTTTATCAACATCAACAAAGAAATTGTAGCATAAATTATATTTTTATTGTTTAAACACGATTTATTAACCTATATTATTACAATTTAAGTAATTAAATAATCAGATAATAATAATAATTTTGATACTTGTAAACTGATATCTCGCAAATTAATCAAATGTTTCCACGTAGAAGTGCCTACGCTCCGTAGCGCTTCTCTACGAATTCTGCTACGAAAATTAGACAGCTAATCTTCGGTAAAAGGAATTTATTTTATTTACTCACAATCTCTACCCTGCGGTTTCTACTGCGTTTCCGGGATAGAAATTGCATATACCTAAATATAATGTTTAAGTAGAAATATTAAAATTGCGGGGTGAAATATATATAGGTTTCTGGGAACCTACAATTAACCATTTGTAAGATACTTTTACACAGCATAAGTAATAATATCATGGAAAAATAGTCATGATAAAAAATACAAAATTAAAAACAGTCTTCCAAGTAGGATATTTTTATATTAGTTGTATTACAGAAGTTGTAACGAGCTCCATGCCTGACACCTCACAACATTTGGCTAATATTTTTAAGTAATGAATACGCAATGACATCGCAATTTCGCAATAAATATAACGTTATCAACGTTTTATTAAATTGGAAAATTTATAAAATTAAATACTAATAAGTTCCATTAATATTGATTAATATTAATTAGGTACTTACTAAGAATCCATACAATTAATTCTGAAATATTTATTTTCAAAAAATTATGAAAGGATTTTAGGATTTGTCTGTCATGGTTTCCTTAATCCAAGTTCTTCTATTATTATCAAACAAAACAAAAATATTTTTATTGGATTTTCACGTCCAAACCGCTATAACCTAACTGAAAGGTATTTATATAAAATTAAGTAGGTACTTATAACCTCGGGAATACGGATAAAACCGTGGGGACAGCAAGTAATTTTGTAGAATACGAATCTTCGAGATTACGAGATTTTCCTAGCAATCATTTACCTACAGTAATGTATAGATGAATGTTGAATAGTCACATGAGCCGGAATCAAGGCATGGAAAATTTACAAAAACAGAAATTCAAATTATCTATTTTAAATGTTAAGCGTTTGGAAATTTAATTGTACGAGTATGTCAATATAGTGAAATATTTAAGCCCTAATTATTTCTTCCCAAATGAATTGGAAAATGTTGTATACGTAACACATGTGTGAAAATTGATATTTACAAACTCGCCACTATAGTAAGCCTTCGACATCGTCTACTCGTTTGTAAAAACTAACTTACCGCACTAATATCATCAATAACTATTTCTGGAAATAACTCATTTTCATATTTTGTAAAATGCTCTATTTCATTGTTTGAAAAGGTATATTTTTGCTTGCAGCAATAACATCAGCGCACGACATCACACAACTCAAGGTGCCGCTGTACGCCGACCCTCGGCGCGCGGCTGAACTCAGTTGCCACTTCCAGATGGATGATCAAAAACTCCATTCTGTCAAGTGGTACAGAGATATGAACGAAATATTTAGATATAATCCGTCACAGAAGGTACGATATTTATTACTAAACTAGCTGCCTCTCCCCGGTTTCATCCATTTTCTCGAGGGGTCTTATGCTTTTCCCAAATAAAAAGTATCCTACGTGTTGTCCCAGGTATGATCTATCCTTTGCCATGTTTCATTCAAATTCGTTTAGTCGTCAGGGAATTGACGGGTAACAAGAAACGTATGTGTACACGCAAGCACACACTCGTACCTATACGAGTTGTATAGGTACTTCATACTATCCCAACTACCATTACCATGCCATTTCTCATTATCATTAGGCGAGCCTGATGGTAAGCAAAACAGGATGGAAGTCATAACTAAGTCAATGTCAAATCTATTTATTCAGTATGTTCACATGGTCACTAGAGGCTCGTATGAAAGTTGTCGTTTCGGAAGTCATCCTTAATGAGAATAATCGGCAAGAATCTCAGCAAGGTTACATTTTGATGTTCATTTTAGATTCATTTTGGACTTTTAAATTTAAACTAATAAAAATTAATTATTTAGAATTTGGAATTTCCGTGTAATATTAAAACAATAGTTTGGGATTTGAATACACGCATGAAGTTATAATGAGAATTAGTTTTGTTCCGTTATGTCATGGCGCTACACTAAATTATTATGTGAATAATAGTAAAATAACACTCTTTACTGACATTTAGGCAAAATACCACTATATATATTCCAGTTTATTTTTGAAAATATTATCAACGTAGAACAAAACTTTGAAATCAAGCAACTTACATAGTAAACGTAAATCTTGGATGTTGAAGTATTAAACTTGGTGGTAATTCTAAGAACTATTTCTATTAAACTATGAATTCGAGTCAACAAGCAAACTCTAGTTAGAGTTAGAGTTTATAGAAGTTTTATTACAGAAAACGTTTATGCTGATGAATTGAAATATAAATATTTGTATGACAGCAATAAAACTATATTTATACGAAGAAATCTGTTTGTGAAAATTTTGCAAATTACCTCACGTAAATTTTCTTTTATTTTACTAACACCTGAATACAGAGACATTTATAGTATATAGACAGGACAAAGTGAGTGAAATCGTTTTCCATGAATAATTACCTATTGGTAAGAAGTCGAACTAGTGAACTCATATATTTGAAACTGCATTGTAAGCACGAGATGATAACTTCTTTATGAAAATATCTCTATTGCCTGCTAATGATTTAATCTCTTTGCCTCAATACCACGCTAAATAAGGTATATTTTTCCTTAGCCATCCATACGTCTGTTCAATATAACAGACATTATGGTGCAAGGTGGCGAATGTCAGGCGGATTCCTGCATGGTGAGGGTAATGCCCTATCCCGTAGCAACCAGGGCCGCATATACCTGCGAGGTTTCCACTGAGGGACCGAAATTCCATATTGCCAGAAAGACGAAGCATATGACTGTTGTTGGTGAGCCTTGATTGTGTAACTTATAGCCTTAAAAAAATCAATTCACTTCTTCATATTTACTGCCATGTGATTGGATCTAAAACATTGCTTTAATGCACATTTATTTAACTTTGTTACCATCTTGATACGTATTTAGACAATAGAAACGATGTATTTGACTTTATATAAAAAAGCACTGAAAAATAAAAGTTTATAAAATAACTAAACATACAAATATAAACGTTTTTTTTATTATCAGTGTTGGAGGCAAATATTTTAGCCATAATAATGTGCTTATTCCAATTTAAATTAACTAGAATAGTCTATATAACAACAAACTAAATGTAAAACAGAAATGTCGGGTTAGTTTAGTGTAAGACAAATCATGCTTCTATCTAAATGTAAATGTATGTAAATACCTGTGGTTGATACTATTTAAATGGTAATGTATTCTATCACTATTTCAAAATAAAAATAAAAAAAAAACGAAACTCAGTTTATAGGTAAACAAATAGTAGAATACACGATTTTTGGTCGGTATTCAAATAAAGCTTTAGGACCTAGAGAAAAAAAATCTAACATTTCATACAAAACATATCTCGTTTGATCAAAATGTATGAAAAGTTGATGAGAACAACAATCCCTGAAAATTTGGACAGTGATTAAAAAATCACTCATTATAATAACATCTCACATTATAAACAACATAACTCTATAAGTACATATAATAGAACCGACTATCAAGCAACGAGCAAGTGAGGGAGTCCTAGGACTAGGTTTGACTAGCAGTGCGAGCAAAATAAACTAGATTATAATAAATAATGCATGTCTAATTCGTGCAGATTATTTATATGCACTTATATTCAGCGTAGTTTCTTATGTAGGTCTGACTTCAAAGTCTGTTAGCAAAATAAATCCAACTATATTTTTCTGATATTCACCAAAACTTATTAAAACTCAATTTTCCACCAATGTATTCTAAATTTACGTAAATTTAAATTAATAAATGACGATATATTGGTACTTAGTTTTAAAATTAATTGTAAAGTCAAACTGAGGGTATATTACTGGCAGGACGGCGCTTGCATTCAACATTGCTAAAAACCGCTGAAACCACGTCCACGTCGCGGCTTTATAACCACAAATTTTATCGGCGCAATTATCTCGGAAGCAAGCTAGCAACTGTGCCGTAGTGCCGTCGGCTTCGATGTGGCCTCAGCCCAACAATAGCTGTCGTAACTCAACACCAATTTAAAGCTTTTAATTAACTTTAGTATTCCCATTCCACAATCGTACCACCAAATCCCTTTAGATTCATCCTTATCTAAAATTTAACTTGTATAAGTTTATAATAAACTTATGACACCTAGCTAGGCTATTGTATTCGTTATGTATTCAAATCTATTTTGCCTTTAGCCATGCCGGACGTGGACCCTGTTATAATTGGGGCGCCGAAAGTGTTGAAGCCAGGGGAGCAAATATTCCTCAACTGCACATCCGACTATTCTCTGCCACCTTCAGACATAAATTGGTACATCGACGATGAATTACAAAAGGTTCGTATACGTTTCAATGAGAAGTCAACTCATTTCATTTGGTTATTGCGAACGCAACTGAGTATCAGCTTAATTTCAGTCATGAAAGCGTTTGCGATGTGATTTTAGTTTTAGTGCTTCATTGTTTCATACCAAATGCTGGGTTTTGTCGGTCGTTAGTCGTAAACGCGGAATTCAGTCACGTATATGACTATGAGTTAGTGAAGCATATATTTTAACTTCGATACCAACTGTTACAGTTGCATTTAAATCAGTAGCAATACTATGAGTTTTTTTTACGGCATCTGTATATCGCAATAAAAATAAAACCTAAAATAGTCTTATGAAATCTTTGTCCAGTGAAATCCCGGCTTTATACAAGAGCCACACAATGCACTCAGAAGATAGCTTGAGTCGATTCTGTTTGCTCTCATGGTATACAGGAATCCAATTTGCGAGGATTAGGTACTCTATTCACTGATGTGATTGGAAACGATAAATTGAGATCAGCACATATAACTATCAATTGTCTATTGATGTAAAAATACAATTTTTATTTTGGATCCAGAGAAAACATAAGTTAGTGGAAAAAATACTATTTGAGTCTCGTTGCTGTAAATGATAAAAATATTTTTTTCTACAGTGAACTTTTGAATTTTTTGTGAACTGTTTGTTTTGCTTTTATTATCTTGCAAATAGAAACTAGTCCTGCGAATATTGCAGGTAAAATAATTTATCTTTGCATAATTATTATGAGTGTACTTACCATGCATCTCAGTTTGCTACCTGACTCTTTGTATGGTGTACGTTTGCTTTGTTTGCCATTACGTAGCTCATTGTTAAGCGGCTCTAAGCTGTCGAGATACTCTTTAAATCTTCACTAATGGCCTTTTAAAACGACCAGTATATTTCACCAAAATGCTCTTCCTTTATTCTCCGCAGTGAACCTTAAAATGTTTATAATTAGAGCTGGGTTAATATACAGAAATAACGTGTTTAATGTAAGCAGAAACAATTTTACAGCCGAAACCTCTGTGATGGTTTTGGAAAGTATTTATTGGTCTATTTATTGATTTCTGTATTTATGTTTTTTATGTTTATCATTTTCATTGACACATTTATATCAAATTAAATAAATGATGATCGATATCGTTTTCACCAGAATAATGTATGCTACTTATTTTGTTTTAGCCATTACTGGCCATTTACTCTACCGCGCTGGGGACGTTGTTTCGAATATTTTTTGCATACATTATCAACCATAACAATTAAAATTCACAACGTACCTACTGTGCAACAAAGTTCAAATTTAATTAGCATAGACTTTAAATTTTCAGCCCGAAGCATGGCAGCGTACTGAGCTTAGCGCATCTCAGCCTGGAGGACTCCGCCGGTCGTGGCGAGTTTTCCGCTTGCGTGTACCGCCCGCGGCTAGTGGCTCGCTGCGGGTGCGCTGCGAAGCTATACTACTCGTCGAACCACCAGTAGTACGGGACACCGCTGCAATCATCACAATACATTCACGTACTCAGTTGTCGAAATATGTGTCTAATAATAGAGGTAAGTTATTAAATACTTTCTATATTAGGTATAATGTTCAATTTAAAAAAAGGGTTTATAATAATTAAATGAAAGAACACCAATCTTCACGCATCATTACCGACTTCAAGAAATTTAACGAAAATATTATCTCGTAAGTACATTATAAGATTAGGTATGTGTAAAGCATTAAATATGCAAATTCCTTGTCAAATTTATATTCTCCTTATGAAGAACTTGGAAACAGATGTTAACACTCGGATTATTATCCAATTTTCAAGTGTAAAAAGCAAGAGAGAATATGAAATGCATGAAATATTTCATTTCTCTGTAATCTTCTGGATCATACATACGTGTTGGAACATTTAAATAAATACTGTGGTTACATACACAGTCTAAGCACGTTTTGTATTCTATATGATGTAATTTATATAGTGCCCAATGTACGTAATTACAAGTCATTCAGTACACGTTCTTATTTTCTTCGTCGTTACCGAACTTCCACAAAGTAATTACGACCTGAATGTCGAGTGATGAGGCATAATATCTTCAGACATGGATCATTACTTGAAGTACCTGCTTACGGTCTATTATTTATTTTCGAATTTATCACATTTTTAAAGATCCTCTTCAACATTACTGTTTGGCAGCAGAATACTTTTTGCCAAAACTATTTTGTTGATTTAGTGAAATTACGAGTTACCTACCTACTCGATTTTTACCTAATTTGATTCGAAAAATCTACTTATATACTTTATTAATATACTTATTTAAATTATGGATAGTTCACATAATTTAAGCATTTGTAATGATATAAAATGACACTAGCTTTAAAAAAGTGTAACTCACAAAATCTAATATGTATTAGCTAAGAAATAAATCAAACTATATTTAGTATTTCTAGTATACGAAATATGATACTAGACTAACGTTGACGTCAAAGTTAATGTCGCCAACCTATGACCACCGAAAATACACTAAGTCGGTCACCCATATAAACCTCAGGCCAAAAATAGGTATCGCGGAAATGGCGAGGGTATGAAATAGTCGCATATTTCCTGTGACCGAATGCTCGCTCTTTCATTGGCCATCACAGATTTTTGTGATTTGTGACCAATGCCCAGAGCAATGGTTTTATGATTTACGCTTTGCCACAGTACACGTATTTATAGGCAGTAGGGCTACAACAAACTAGTCAAAGCTCGGCTCGGCTCTCGGTTCTAAAAAAAATTTTCACTGTCAACATTTTCATATCCGTGTATACACCTACCCATATTTTCTTCGCAATCAGATGAATGGTATACGAAAGTATACATTATAAACATACAACAAAATTTTCATATGTTTTGGTTACAAAATGAATAATTATATAAAAATATTTTCATACTTATCTTTTGTTACAGGTACAATGATAGACGTAAATACGACCTTGTTATTAATTGCTATATTATGGACATTCAATGAAATATCAAAGTTAACGAGCTTATGAGGATTGGTATTTAATAATGTCTGGTGATATTAGTTGTAAGAGTAGATATTCTCAATCGGCCTGCATTGAAATCACTAAGGTGAGTATAACTACAAGATAAATGTATGTCCGTAGAATTACTATAAATTAGTTTATGGTGCAGTGACAGTGTATCATCGTATTGGCTTTTCTCATCACACAGGAGCTTCTTGTAAGGTTATCTAACATTCCTAAATAAGATCTAATAACCAACAAGGAAAGTGTAAATGTGCGATTAGGATTCCCGCAAAGATGTACCTATAGAAAATTATCAATAAGATTTCAACCTTTGTACTACTTCTACTTTGTACTTTGTATTTTATTCTATGTCGCTAAATTCAATAATTTAGCTTATTTACCTGTTATTGGAAAGTAATACGATGATATTCTGGTAGTCCCTAATTACAAAACATGAATTTATGATAAAATAACCTATAATAATAAAATATCAATAGAACCTCATATAAATACCTATGTTGGTTATCAAGAAGGAATCGTTATTTTAATGTACATTCTGAAATGTTATTTAAAATCATTAAAAATGTATAAAGTGATTTATTTGTTAGTCAAATTATAATAAAGAGGTATGTAGAAATGTACTTCATATAAAAATGTAGATAAAAATCACAATCATTTATTTCAAACAAGATGTCACATTTTGTAGCTTCTCTGAACGTTAATTAGTTTTACATTAAAATTACCTTAATTAATAATAAATAGGCATTAATCTATGGCTGTGTTTTCACTTAAGGTAATGTCAATTCTTTGCACGACATCATCTTTTTAACTTTAATGTACAGTTACACGAAATTGTTGTTTTCTTTGATTTTTTAAATGTATTTTATTGTATTTAAATGGAATACGTAAATAAAGTTATAATACAAAATTAAATGTAATCGTTTCTTTTATAATTTGTCTCTGTATCACTCTCCGATCGATTTCCATAACGAACGGTCTTCAGTTACCTGTCCAGCCGCTACTGATTGAACATTGTATGCCTAAAATAAAGTTTTTTTTATACTAGCAAACAAGCATACGGCCCACCTAATGGGATGCGGTTACCATAGCCTATATAGACGTTTGCAACAACAGAGGTTGCGTTGTTCTTGAAGAACCCTATGTTATACTCCCTAGGCGAAAAAACTATTTAATTTATACCAAAATTAAAATAAAATTACAAAGGATCTGGAACAGTTAGGTATCACAATCAATTAGTACATTGAAATAAAGATATTTCATTCTTATTACCCATTGTATTTTATAGTATAATAATAGATATTGTATACATATCTTAAAAAGAAAGCAATTATATTATGACGTAGGTGGATATCCAAATTCAATTGAAATTAGCTAAATTGAAGTAGGCGGCCTAAATATAGACTATAATAAAAGCTGCCACTATCAAAACTCATTTCTCATATTATTTATCTAACCTTTCGTTATTGTCTTAGATACCTAATATTCTTTATAGTTATGAAGTGTTAGAAATTTAGCTAGTTATATACATTTATCACTGTTTAAAATATTCAATGCCTTAAGGAAAATTTATATATTATTACCTATTAAATTCAGCTATTTTTGCCCCGTAATCCAATGATAAAACGCGATTGTATGGCGAGCTTCTATCAAATGACATAATGGCGGAGGTATAGGAAGTTATCTTCAGTCTCCAGAGTTACTGGTCCAATTCTAAAAGTTCTTTCACTAATAGGAAGCTACATTATCCCAGAGTTCTCTAGGCTACTTTTAATCACAAGAACGTGGGTAATATATGAAGATAGCATTTTATATGTAGATACTCGTAGGTACTATTATTGAATATCTTATGTAGATATGAATATTATTTTACATCACTTTATTTAATGGGTTAGTAATATCGTAATATACAAGCTTTGATTTATTTGTTTTTTTTTTAATAATCCATCTGTTTTGCAAAAATAAGTTATTTTAGTAAAGTAGTTATGCCTCTCGCTTGGGAGTTGCAACGTGATCTGAATTAAGCAGATAGATATCTAAAATCTAAAGAACTTAGGTAAGTATAGAACCTATTAATAATGAATTTGAATATTTATTGCGAAACGAATTCCATGAACTTACATACCTACTTTAGTTATTCTACGAGTACATCAGTTCTTTATTCATAAATCGTTTATAAAGTTATCTTTAGTAGCTAACTCTATATTAAAATATACATTATTGAAAAGTCAAAAGGCTAATGGCATCAAATTGATTGAAAAAACATGATAATGATTTCTGATTTAAGAGCTGATGAATAACTAAGTATGTCGGTAAGAATGTATGAACATTGAATATATCTCTTCATGACAAAATGTTGAGGCAAATAAGGCCCGTCTAGGCTTTATGTGTTTACTACCTTCGATCACATCATCGCTAACCTCGGTAACTTGTGGTCAAGTACTGGCCTATACCTACATGGTAAAAAAAGCCTATAAACGTCGATTTTTTTATCGTATCAATGGGACCTATTGGCCAGTAACGAACGTAATAAGTCTCTCTACTGAATATATTCCTTAGATTGATTTACCATAGACATCCATATTCAGGAATCGGCCTGCTTTAATGTGACTCAATGGAATGAAGGGAACAGCTCGCAATGCCTATCTTATTTGAACTTGGCTAAAGATATGCTAACAAGAGGAGCTCGTAAAGTCCTGGTAGTAGCAGAGGAACTAGGTACCAATTCAAATTGTTCAATGTTTGTTGTTTAAATTAATTCGTCACTACTTTGACGAATATCATAGATTATGGGCGAAATGGTGTCACACGCTAAATGCAACAACATTTGGAATGAGTCCATACTGTATAGTATAATAATATTCATTTCATTATTCTATCATACTACTACTAAATGTTAGAACCGATTTTTAAGTGCGTCGTTGGTCATCCTAGGTTATATCTTGATTTGTTAGGTATATAATTTTGTAATGTAAGAACTAACTTTTTGTAACGGCAGACGTGTCAGTGATAATCTAGTGTTTAGTATGCATAGGTATAATAAGATAGGATGAATACAAAAATCCAGCTTATTTCGAAAATAAGCAACTGAAACATTTTGAAGAGATTAAAAATAACTACCTTCATTTGGCAACATAAATTAGCAATTCAAATTTTAATACCTAATATGCTTCTTTAATCTGCATAGAGGTTAAAACTAAATAATATTATTTCACTTCATTAAAATTGTTAATTATATTTTTTTTATACCAAAAAGTCGGTAATCAAGCATAAGGCCTACTAGGTGGTAAAAGCTTGACTTATGGACTTACTTGGCTTATACTTGCAGCGTCCGGGGAATCACTAACGCGTTATCGACCCATTCCTCCCCGACGAGAGTCTGTCTGACGACCTTACACTTACTCACATAATTGTTATGTTTATCTAATTAATAATTTGATGTTTCAGTATTATTTTTTAAAAAAACCCTTGTATTTCTTTTATTTTGAAAGTCTCATTAATTATAAAAAAAGAAAACAACAATAAATATTTTTATTTTATACGAAATAATCAACTCTTGACGTCAGGAACTCAACCATTTTACGCATACAATGAAGTAGTTATATATCACGGCGTCAATGCTATTTTTCAATTTTATTTTTCACTAAATAAAGAAATATGTTTGCAAAAATATAAAATCTGATTTTGGCATATTTTAGTCGGTATAAAAAATAATAAAGTTTGAGTAAAATGTTCATATTTCAATAAAGTTATGTTGAATAAGAATCGTGAGAGTGAGACCATCAAAAAACTACACCGTAATTGAGTGATAGCGTCCAATCTGTCCTAAAAAAATAATTAGGACCATGATTGATCGTAACTTAATTAAGATTAATGAATTCAACATAATTTCGTATTGATAAAGGTCAAGAGTATGTTGTTAAAGTAATTTTTGAAAGAACTCATCATACTTATAGATATAGATTTCTATAAATGGTAATTTATTATCTCAAAGTAAAGAAAAATCTGAGTCAGATACTACAGCGGAGGTCATTAGTTCGTATTCTATAATAAACTTGAGCTTTCAGTTTAGAAAGATCGCGAGGAAACCACAGCTAAGTGTTATCGTAATTCATTTTATAGTGTCTTCCGTATCGTACATACTGTAGTTTCTTGATACTAACTCAATATGAAAATCAATCGCCAATAAATATCGGTGTTTGTTTTATTATTGAGTGTCAATAGAATTAAACTCAAACTCATTTATTCAGTTTAGGCTCTGATAAGGCACTTATCAACGGCGACAGTTACAAATGACTACCACTGGTTCGTAATATATATTATAACTGAGAAGACTTCGGCAAGAAACTCAGCATCTTTCTTTTGAATTTATAAACAGTTTTTTGTTTGAAATATAACATCAACTTCATACAATTGTCACTTGACCAGGGCGAATGCAGGTGCAGAAAGAAGTTACTACAACCATGTATTTTATTCTTTTACGTAATGAGCCACCTTATAGTATTGTCGATTAGTTTTTCTTTAGTGTTAAACGACGTTGGTGCAATTGGGCCTAAGTTATACTTAATTTTAACCCCCGACGCAAAAACGACGGGGTGTTATGAGTTTGGCGTGTCTGTCTGTGTGTGTGTGTGTCTATGGCCTCATAGCTCCTGAATGGATGTACCGATTGTGACTTAGTTTTTTTTATTTAAAACATGTCTTAATCGAAAGTGTTCCTAGCTACGTTTCAAGAATTTTCTAGTGAGTTTCGGGGGTTTCTTTAAATTTTTAATTTTAGTTATAAATTAGCAGTAACGGTGTTTGTACTAGCCAGCCATAAAAGTGAAATCGGTATCTGGGTCTTTGTCTTTGGTCACATTTTGACAAATGTCCGTAATTTAATTTCGTCAATCAGTAACCAAAGGTATTTTGTGAGTGAACTGTGGTTTTAATTCAATCCGGGTTAGTCTCGGTGAAACAGATTAATTTTAAACTTACTCAGTGAGCTCAGTCAATTATTACTTGGATAAGTAATAAAAGCGTCTTCACCTTTCTTTTGTGTTTAAGCCTTTACAACACAAGGAATTACTCAAAGGTTTTTCATTTCTGTTATTCTAAAGAATCGGTCCCTGAAAAGTTCTCATTGTTTTAACTGAGCAAGGGATCGCTTTTCTGTTTACTTAATGCTAACTTATATTCATATAAAACTTTAGAATTTGTTATGAGAGAATTTTCAGATTTTTTAAATAATAAAATGATTTTTGGGAAATACGTTTTGAAGAACGCCTGAAATATTTATTTTTCAGTTAATTCTTACAATTATTCTAAAATAATAGTAGGTGATATTTATCTCGTAAAAGTTATTGCGAATAAATTAGTTTTCTAAGTAAAATTTAATGTGTAGATACTTACAAAACTTTATAATGTAATTGGGTTTTGTGAGAGAAAGTTAAATTAAAATATACCTACATAATCTACCCATTAAGTTAACTTAGGCTTGTAAGTAAATTTGGTATTATATTTTAAAATTATGGACGGATTACTAATGCTATTTATTTGCAAAAAAAAACTTTATTTTCTTATACATCAGGTACACAGTCATAAGGCTATATTTGATTACTGTAGCTACAACTTACGGTCCCGTCATAAGTTTACCTACACCTTTTTATTTATGACAAATTGTATAGAAAATAATTCAGTAGTTTAGGTATAAAACATAACTAACAGATACTGAGACTCCTCTATAATAGGTATTATAATATATAAATAATAATTTGTTATATAATTACCTACTATAAAAGAATACTTAAGGATTAGAATGGATTTCAGTCTCTCAACTTCAGGCTTGTAACAATAGTCTACAAGTTCAATGTTTAATCTTGGATGCCAAAACAACAAACTATTAACAATAAAAGCACGGACAGGCTATGAGAAACAACTACAACATACCTACGAGTTAACCGCAAAGAAATATAAACTGAAGCTAAGTATAAGCCAGAATTGGCATCGTACAAGGTTTATTTTCGTTTTATGCAGCATGGCGAAGTAACAACTCGATTTGCGGATAGAATCGTTATTTACAATTTCGACCTCTGCTTTGTTGAGTGAAAAAAGAAGTTTAAACGGGAAACAACGGCACCGGTACGATCCTGCTCTGCCTTTCCGTCAAAAGCAATCCAATCGTTCTCTTTTATTGGAACAGCTCTAGCGTCTTTGTTGCGGGAATTCCCCTGAATCCAATTTATGCAAAGTATTTACGAGTGACAAGAATTTATTTGACGTGCCAATTTTGCACCCCTATGTCCCGGGTGCAAGCCGCATTTTAAAAGCGCTCCGGCATGTTAGTGATTGAACGGTTTACATGATATTTCGTTTTCATACAGAAAGTTTACATTTAGTTCCTATTGAAAAATATATGGTTTGTTGGACTATGCTATGCTATCGACTGTAAAATTTTATTTTATTTTTATACTATTCAAAGTAAAATAATCAGTGGAGTGAATTGAGGTTTGCTAGACTGTGACAAATGTTGATGGGATGTCATTGTGGTAGTCCGTAGAGTCGCGGCAGCAATATGGCTGGCAGCGGACAACCCGACCACCCGGCATCATGTCGCCTCGCCTCAGATACAAACCTATAAACATTAGATTTATAGCATTTAGTAGCGTGCAGACGAAGACAGATGACTTTATTACGTAACTGGTTGTCAGGCATGTTACCGCATCTTTATATCTGCATCGCAGTTAAGCTTAATTTAGTGCAATATGAATCAAGATCTTATGAAAAAAGTACGCAAACATGCATATCCTTAAGTAACCGTAGCCTTTCTGGCATACCAAGGCACTTCATACAAGCGATATGCTGTATATATTATACATAAGCAGCGAGACCATTGGTTTATTTCCGAGGCGATGCTATCATGAGTAGTTACTAGTTTTTATATATTATAGAGGAGAAAGCGAGCATGTGGGTCATCTGAGGGAAAATGATCACCGTCACCCATGAGTGCCTGCGACACCAAGTGAGTCACAAGTATATTGCCCACCTTTTATAGTAGGTAAGTAGTCTTGTTTCTTGACCGAATGGAGTGGTGTGAAATACTGTCTCGCCTTATTGAGCACACGGAGCTGTTACGCTATTACCTTGTTAGCGACAACTGTGGCCGACGATACATTCACAGAGGGTCAGAGTGCCCCTTCTTTATATAGTAATAGTTAGTATTCTTTGGTCCTGGTCGGTAACTCAAGCGTCACCGATCCTTCTTTCTTCTCACCCCGATGAGCTCTGGCGACCTTATTTTCGCACAGAAACACAAAATTATGTTATTTAGCTACGGTATTATGTAAGTCTTGTACTTATTGTAGTAGAAATCTAAACAAAACTATTGTTCATCAAATTTGTATGCTTCATCATATCTAAGTAGGAAGGTTAGGTATCGCAAATTGTGAAGGCTAATTTAAAAAAAATATCGTCCAGAGCATTGCTCATCGTTCAACGCTTAGAGAGCATTTGATTAACGATCCATATTAATTTCGTCCAAAATCCTCGTAACGAGGCGAGCGGAGGTATGGACGGCGTAGAAATATCGCCATACCTATCCATAATACTCGTTATTAATGCTAGTCATTCACTGAGTAAGATGGCTATCAGCAATCTTTGGAGGGTTTCGCTTTTATGCGCTATTATTACTCCAGGAAATTATAGGTATTCATGTTGTAAATTTTAAATATACGCCATCGATATTTATTGGAAATGTCGGTTTTAAATTTAAGGCGTATTAAAAATGTTTAATTGTATCGCACAAACTGCCATGAAACATGGATAAAAGGCTTATTAGTGAACCGCTGAAATTCGTGACTGAGGTACGTGTAAATGAATAACAGTGGGCTTGGTGCGGTTTAATTGTGAAGGATGTAATCCAGGATTCGATAGAGTGACGTTTCGCGAATAATTATGGGTGGTAGGTATAATCCCATCTTAGTCTCTCTGGTGTCGTTCACCCTCCGCGCGTGTCCTCGCCCTGTGTCCTGATTGATGGCGCCGGAGATTGCATGTCAGGATTACATCTGCGGAGGATGTACGGATTATTTAGTTGCTGCCAGCGGGTAAATAGAGCAAGCAATATTCTGGAAAAAAAACTTATAGTAACACGACGTCGGATAGACGGGTGGGACGGGTCGGTAATCTCGTTTGTGTCTTTGGTGAAAATTTCATCTCACACATTTTCATCACAAAACTGTGAGTAAACTAAAATTATGTAATTTGGCGGGACTGGATAATATTTACATATAGACATGAATTCATATTATAAATAGATACTTTTACAAAAATCTTTCTTAAAAATCGAAAGAAGTGTTATCAAGGAAATCATAAATTTTTCTCTTAGTGTTTTTACACTATAGTAGCATTTGAAAAAAAATGCGGGACCTTAACACAAAGCAACTGAAATGTACTGTCGAACTCTTACAAAATCATTTTACTTGGCTTTGCAGAAGTAAACTAGTTTTTGTATGTATTGTTTTTCATCGTAATATAAACTTAAATGAAAGGGCCTCGACAAAGACAAAGCTCGTCTGTGTAGAAAAGCAAAGTAAAACGGCGGCGGCGGTGGCGGCGACACAATTTAATTTCACTTCTGCTTGCTTACGCGCCGTCAAAGAAATAAAACTCAAATATTCCTCAAATCTGATTGCGGTTCCGTACAAAGCCCCGTATACCTTCATCCACTCTCACTTCACACGACCGCAAGAAATCTTTTCACTTGAAATCAATTCGTTCGGACATGAAAATCACATAAATTTGCAATTCAGCATCATAGAGTGGAGCGTCAATGGTTATACAGAAAGGAATTTTTCAATTATTTACTTGATTTAGCATAGAAAAGATGCCTTTGTGATAAGATCAGACGGTCTTTGTCTCATCCCTATGAGAATTCCATTCATATGTCCAATATTATTTCCATCTGAATGGAAATATTTCCAATAAGCATCCATCTCGCATTTTGCATTGTGTCGCGAAGATTTTCTTTTGAATATCACTTTTGGAAATGTTAGTATATCCTATGAACTATTACTGTATTCGACTGCTGTCGATAGAAACAATTTAATTATTTTCTGTAGCAGGTAATATCTACTACTGGTGGAATGTCTAGTATTTTTATTACCTATAGGTATCTGTATTGGAATGTTATTTTCTTATTTTTCTCAAAACATGGTAAGGCATTTACTATTATATTCTTCTGCGTATTATTCTTTTGAACAAAGAAGGAATTATTATGAGTTATGACAAAAAAAATCTATTCCTCACCCCAAAACATTGAAGTGTAGGTACAGTACATTTTGGGTACGTTAGGCCAAATATGAGGATAGGAGGTAGGTATACATCATTATCAATAATCCTATAAAATTTCAGGATCCTCAGCATTAGGTACCAATACTACTAATACAAACAAGACAATTTGAAGTTTTGCGTAAATATCTGTTAAAAGCCTTTAACACTCTGAAACGTAGTGTTTTAAAGAATATATTTTTTTTTGTCTTAATGTTTCCACACCTTTGAAAAAATTCGTACTGCAGGGACCAACACGAACCGGAATACACAAATGATTAATCTAACACTTACTCAATCAGACTATACATTGCGGCGTATTTTAACGCTAAACGTTGATATTTTTTTAGAGTATAGAAATATTTTAGTGTTGTCCACTCTAAAATATTTTTTCTTCATGATGGGTATAAGGTGTATATATATCAATACCCTTTCAGGCTTCTATATTATACCTACCCTTTCTCCCGGTATAATTTTACAATTCATTAAATGAGAAAAGAAATATTTACTGGTCGACCTTTTCCTTTTGTTCAGATTTAGCTCATAATTAATGAAATAATCCTCATAATTATTTTTTTGATTACGTTTTTTTGTATACTCACCACCATAATTATTTGAGGACTACTTTATTTTTTTTTAAGTTTAATTTTGTTTGGCATTTGACTCTCCTCCTTTTTGCCTTCATAGAATAAAATGTACATTTTTATACATAACATTTTCGTCCATTGAGTATAAAAGTCAGTATCTGGATACCTAATGAGCGGAAAAGTAGGCCCACGCTATCCCTTCAATTCAAATGCAATGAATCTACACGACTATTATGGACTCCGTCGGCCTTCAATTCCCATTTCCACATCAATGAGAAAGACCACCTCTGGAGAAAGTACCTATTCCTAGTAATAGAAAAGCCAGATAAAACATGATTCTACGTGAATTTAATTCCGTTTACACTCATGGAAAATTTTAATCTGCAACCAAAAGTAAAAGGATGTAAATAATTTCAATTTAGATATCATCTCATAAAAGTGGGCAACAATAACTCCGATGTTCAAAAGTGGCTAATAAAGGCTTTTCTATTTAATAAATATACCATTATCCACGCTCGCCCTCACTAGAGTAAATAGAGAAATGGGCGATCATTCGCTTGAGAGCGACGGTAGCAGCTGGCGTTTGCCGGATTATGTTGGTAAAATTCAATAATCTTTAGAGAGCCAACTGAGGATGTCCATTGCAACTTTTTTGGTAGTTGAAGGAGTTCTGACGACTTCAGTAATCAACTTTGCGTATGTAGCGGCCTCCGTCAATTGAGTTCGGTCCGACTTGTTGGACTTGTTGCCGGACGTCTTTTGCATCCTAAGTAAATAGTGCTAAGCAAATCACTTTGTACGTATCCACTTTGGCTGTGGCTTGAATTTATAATGGTGACTGTAGTCTTTCAAAATATCAAGCTATGTCCTTAATTTCAATTATTAAACTTATATTGCATTTGGTACATTATGTATAAAATGTGTTTCTTAGTTTGTCCTTCTTTTACGCAGCAATAAAGCCATGGATCATCTTTTTGTCGCGGGGCAAAACCTATATAGTATGTCAATAAAGTTGGTATTTGAACTATACTTAATATTAACATTATTTTGAGAGACTAAGTATGAATGATATCTAATGACCAAGACAGTTGATACATACCTACTTACTTCAGATAAAGTATTTGTCGAGCATCGACCGTCTGAAGGGTAAAGTGAACAAGATGTCTATGTACTTATTAAGTACTTTAGTTTGACGAGGTGCGTTCATTTTATATTACATGAAATAGGTCAAATTGCTACTTTTCGGTTTATACGTATACCTACGGTTTAATAACGAGGCTATCGCAATATTGATAGCTTCGGCGTCTTAAGTGTCAATTATTTTTTATGAGTCAGTAACTTTTTTGATGGAAAGCGAGATATGAAGTTTAAATTATAATATATACGTAAATCTCATCCCTATTCCTTGTTAACTGTATATTTTTCCTTATATATTGAGACCCTTCTAATCACAATCAAAGCTTCGTTGATGTTATTTCATCGGAAGCTTTTTTATAACCTTATAATGAGGATATTTTCTGAATAGGTATATGTTTGACAATAACTTCATTATAGGTGATGTGATAAAATATAACAGTAAACAAAATAAAAAAATTCAAGTCAAAAATAATGGTGCAGTTGTCACACAAGTAGATTTTCAAGTTGTTGACCGTAAAATTGAATCATGAAACCTATATAACCAACTCAAACTCAAAACTAAAAATAGGGCACTTATGAATGAATGTCAATAGTTTTACAATAAACTCTACCACCTGTTCGGGATACACTTGAACTGAGAAGACTCCGTCCGGCAAGAAAAAATGTACATAAACTTCATACAATTGTCAAGTGTAGAGAGCTACTATGACCATATATTCTTGATTTCTATGTAATGCCACCTTATAATAAGCCTTCAACAAAATACCAACAACAATATACAAAATGAATGAAATAAAAAACATAACACAAAAATGTTTATCCTGAGTGGGAATCGAACTCAACACCTGTAACGTGGCAGTCAGTATAACCCCAATACATTGGCCTTAATCGGTAATGATAGCCCTTAATACGCCCATGGCATTCCATTATCCAATTCCCGATATTGAAGCAACATGTTCCCATGCGAGTTCATCTACAGCCGGTTTCAGGAGTTCCCTCGAAATTGACGTAGCATGTATCAAAGCGACCACCGCATGGAGTATTGGAGCTTGATTGACAGTTTAATTAATGTCTCTGATATATTCACCTTTGCTGGCAACAACGTTACATTAGACCCATTCGTGTGTTTTTAATAGCTTTTACTAAATTCAAAATACGTCATCGAGTTGTAATGATTTGTCGATTATGATCCCTATGATTACCATTTTGGTTATATAGATCAATTGCGAGACAGTTTAGAATAATCATCTATTACTAGTTTAAGATTAACCTACAATCCTACAAATCCTCTTACTATCTTCCTATTATAATTGCGAATGTTTGATTTTTTAGATGTTTGCGACTCAATGGGCATAAACGATTGAACGGTTTTGCATGAAACTTGGTACATACATAGGTACTCTGAAAATAATGTAAATAATAATATTTATCTCGGACATAAGATCCTCGGAAACTCAAGTGAAGACGGAGGATGAAAATTTGTTATTGTAGAAGAAATACAATACTTTTCTCTATACTCTAATCATAATAATTAATTTACATCAAAGGTTTAATTTATAATGAATTTGTTACGTGTAACGTTAAAAGGAAATGTTATACAAATAGTCGCCATCTTAATATCAGAAAACCCTCGCTTAGGCAGACTGTCGCTTCTATTAACAGGGACCTGCCATCCTAGTTAATCGTTTTAATATTCCGGAGATTGATCTGTTGAGCCTTTACATTTTAATTTACTCGGGTGTACCTACGCATGTAATTATTCCGAGCGATTTGAAGCTGAGATAGGTTGCGACGGGTAATCAGTAGGTAGGTACTTACTTATTTACAGACTTGTACGGTATGAGAGGCTGTTTGCATCATTATGTTGTGGTTTTTTGCTCGCGATATGTATTATCATTCAATTTATATCGGTAGGTAAGGTAATAGGTAAGTACTAGGACTACCAACTTTAGACTCAAAATAAAATAATTTGATTTTCCTGGGGCTATTAGATACGTTAATTTGTTCATTGAAATCGATTGAATATAGCAATTTTCTGATTAATTTCCTACGTTTTAGTAACTACTTACATATGCAATCAGTGCTTCATTGCAAATGGAAAGATTATAGATATTATTGTAAAATTTCCATCGATTTAAAGTTCATTTAGAAATTGAATTCAACAATGTTCATGTACTACTACTTATAAAATTGGAAGATACTTGTAATATTGGTTTAAAACTATAGTATTTCAAAATTTGAAACTGCGAACAACATAATATATATATATTTATTTATTACCATATAAAACATTCAATAAAATTTACTTTACAGTATTTGTAAACCACAATGGTTTGTGACAATGCTGAACATTAGTCTATCTATATCCAAGTTAACATTTTTAATTACATAATCATGCATGATTAGATTAGTTACAATAGCAATCTTGTTACATAGTAATTGAAGATTTTAAGATAAAAAAAACACATACAATATATCTAAATAGTACCTACCTATACCTATAGCGTACGTACCTAAATATCTTAATTTTCCGAGGTATATAATTATTGCTGTATACTTATTATAAACACCGATAAACATTAAACTGTAATGGTTTATGTTTAATTTAACATTCAAGTCAGAAGCGTTGCAAACTGCGGTGTTCCATTTTGAATCTCGAAAACTAAGGAGTGTTTGCTGTAAATTGTAGTTTTCGTTTCATTGCAAAGCTGGTGGTTTATCTTCAAGTGACGCGTGATGTCTTGAATATGTGATGTGATATATTATCATGGAATTATACTAACACGTTGCATACGCATTAAATTATTTAAATAGCTTTAATAAAGACGTGCTTTAAAAAAAATATTATTATTTTTTGTGTTTGTGATTTTTCTGCATTTGCATAAAAGAAGATTGATGTACCTATATAGTGCATATATAGCAATTCAATAGGTAATCTTAATTTTTTTTCTCGAAAATGTAATTGATATTCAATTTAAAAGTAAAAAAATGCAAGATTATTTAGTAGGTACCTACCGTGTAACATTACGCAACCCACAATTTTCATACAAAATGTCAAGACAATAATACATTGACGTCACGTATATAATACTTTTATAACCAAATCATTTTTTTGACATATAAATCGAATGTAGGTATTAAATACTGAAACTGAATAGAAGTTAACACTTCAAAGGAAAACAATAACATTCGTAGATTCTGCAACATTTTCAAAGCGCTTTTCAGTTTAAGCTGCTGTTTAAAAATAGTTTACAATCGTTCTGAGGACTCGAAATGGGACTCGTAATAGGTACGGGCGTTTTGTTACTTCTTAGCTGAATCGATACAACAATGGATATTGTATGTTATTCTTTTGAAATATTGTGAGAATATATTTTTAAACATGTATGTCATGTATATGATATACATTTTAGATAAAAGTAGGAATCCAGTAATATTTTATAATTTTGTCTAGAACCAACATAGCTTCTAGCTTATATTCCGCTCTCAATAAAAATAAAAAAACTTCACATAAAACACTTTGTGAAAAAAAAATTGTGGCCAAGCAGAAGCGTGCTAAATATCGGCAGTATTCATTAATTACCACACTGAATGATCATTAACAATTATCTATTTCTCTTAAAGTAGATAATGGAAACTATTTGAACAAACTTTGCGCAGTGTCGTGACTAGTAATACGAGAGGCTCTCAACAATCAATGAGCCTCCAGTCTCTAAAATCCCAGAGTTCTAAGCCTAATCCTCAAAAAAAAATATCTTTAGACCAGTAGTAGTAGCAGTTAACGTATTTAAATATATTTGGTATGATATGTGAACAAAATACAAGTGTTCATATTTATATACAAACTTGACGTTAACATAACGTTACGGTATTTAAAGTTAATGCCAATAAAATTAATTTCAGAGCAATGAGAAATATCTACCAATAGAAGGCTGATGATAGCTCAGTGGTAGTGACGTCGGATGCCGAGACGAAGGTCCCGGGTTCGTATCCTACAATGAGCTTGAGCTTTCGGTGAAGGAAAACATCGTCAGGAAACCATAGCACGGTGGTACCACCCTCAAGTTGAAAATCTGTCGCCAAGCACCTTTCGGTGTGTTCCGACAGCTGCACTTGAGTGCCAGTTCCTTTCAAGGCTTTGTGTGCTTACCATCATCGGCCACATCATTACTGAGATTGTGGTCAAACATTGAAATTGGAATCGAATTTTTGAAATTCTTCTATCGGTATGTATAGGTAATCTTTGTGGCTTTAAAGTAGAGTCAGAAAGTTGCCTTGATTCTATGCTGACCGCTACAAAGTGTTGATACCCAAGTTCCACCGCATCTCAACTCTATAGTGCCATCTATTGATGGATATCAAACATTTACTAGTAAAATTTGTCACAACCAAAATGATGGAGTAGTTGCTTATGTAAAGACTAGTATTACTGTATCATGTGTCGAACCTAAAATAATAGATGGTAATTGTCTGCTTCTTAATGTTTTCAACGACTTTTATGTTATATGTACATACCGTCCACCTGCTTTTAATAACCCCTCGAACTATATAAATTCCCTCAACGTTTTACTACAGACTATCAACTCTAGAAATATTGTCTTGACGGGTGATGTCAACATTAATATTTTACCGGGAAATGTTTCAAGGGCTACTAATGACTATCTTAATGTTATGTCCTTTTACGGACTCCAGCAAGGGATTGACAAGCCCACCAGACAAAATTCCTGCTTGGATCATTTCATGGTAAAATGCCAATATAATTGCCAAACATTTGTTTTTGACGAGTTTACAGACCATTCGCCAATCTTACTATTAGTTAATAAATCAATAGTTACAAAATATGAATCACCCAAAACCAAAACCATAGTTGATTATGACTCTGTTAGAATAGATTTGATTAACCTTGACTGGATTAGTTTCTTTTCAACGGATGATGTGAATGTAGCTGCTAATTTTCTAGTTACAAATATCCAGGATATCATTGGAAAAAATTCAACTACTACTATCATACCCAAAATAATTAAACCCCTAAAACCTTGGATTACGGTTAGCTTGGTCAGGTCTATGCGCAAAAGGGACAAACTTTTCAAAAAAACTAAAAGAAACCCAAATGACTTAAATTTACATCAGGAATATACAAACTATAGAAATACTTGTAATAAAATCATAAAAAATGCTAAAAAGATGTACTATAGAAACTTACTAGAAAAATCTGCAGGTAATAACAAAGAAACGTGGCGGATAGTAAAAGATCTGTGTAATTTTGCTAAAACTAAGGAGTCAAGTGAAGCTCTGCTAAAATTAAAAGATGATCCGGTAACAGCTTTGAATGAGGTAAATAATTACTTCACTTCAGTAGGGTCTGATTTAGCGGCAAGTACTTTAGCGAAAATGGGTCTCAGTGATATAGATTTAGCCACAAAAGCTAAGGACACGTCATCTCCACTTAAGTCAATGTCGTTTGCTTTGACTGATTCTGTGGAAGTTAAAAAAATCATACAAATGTTAAACAGTAACAGCGCACCTGGAGATGACAAAATTTCCCCTCGTCTGTTAAAGCAATTCCATGATTTATTGGCTGAACCTATTGCTTTTATGTGCAACCTTAGCTTTTCCAGTGGAGTCTTTCCTAAATTATTTAAAACTGCTTCTGTCTGTCCTATTTACAAATCAGGAGAACGCGAGAAACCTTCAAATTATAGACCAATCTCACTCTTGTCCACCATATCAAAGATATTAGAAAAACTGGCCAATAAGAGATTAATGGATTACCTAGAAAAGTTAAATATAATTGCCAATAATCAATTCGGTTTCAGGTCTGGCATATCTACAGAAGATGCCGTTCTCAAATTCACTTCTCTGGTTACTAATTACTTAGATAAGGGTGAGTGCTGTGTCGGAGTCTTTCTGGATCTCCAGAAAGCTTTCGACACAGTATCAATACCCATTCTTTTAACAAGACTAGAAAATCTAGGTATTAGAGGAGTTGTTCACTCCTGGTTTCAGAATTACCTAATGGATAGACAGCAGTTTGTGAAGCTAGAAAATCACCGTAGTACAAGCCTAAATTATTCCTTTGGCGTCCCACAGGGCAGCACGTTGGGGCCGTCGCTGTTCCTTATATACATCAACAACTTGTGCAAACTACCTATACCTGGAGCCGATTTGTTGATGTTTGCGGATGACACTGTAGTTCTTTTTCACAAAAAAACGTGGACAGAAGTTAGAAAGTCGGCTGAACTGGGAATGGCTGAAGTTACCTCCTGGCTAGAAGACAGTCTACTCACAATAAACACTTCCAAAACAAAATACCTCTGTTTTAGTAAGTCTGAAGCTAATAGTCCAGATGATACCTTCTATATAAAAATTCATACCTATCCCTGTAACAGAATCCCTGACAATAACAATAGTATCTGTATCTGTCCCGTGCTTTGCCGCGTTCCTATAATAAAGTATCTGGGAGTTCACCTTGATGACAAATTACGTTGGAACCATCACATATCTACCCTATCAGTGAGAGCTCGTAAGTTAATTTATATCTTTAAAAACCTCAGGACAGTTGCGGATAAAAAATTGCTTAGTACAACTTACAAGGCCCTCTGCCAATGTCTTTTAACATATTGTATAGGTGCTTGGGGTGGTGCAACTAAGAGCTGTCTAATTGAGCTGGAACGCGCGCAACGTGCAGTCCTAAAAGTAACTTTTAGTCTCCCCTACAGGTTTCCCACTTCTTCTCTTTATAATGTCGCTAACGTTTTACCCATTCGAAAACTCTTTATACTACATATTCTATGTAAATTTCACTGTAATGTTGTGCCCAATTTTTCCCCCACTATTAGAAGAATTATACGTTACCCAATTCCATTTGTCAATTCTACTTTTGCCAAAAGACATCAAGACTATATATCCCCACGACTTTATAATATGATTCTACGTAAGGATAAGGAACTTGTGAAACATAATCGTACAGTTTTCAAAAAAATTGTACTAGAATGGCTTATCTCCTTGGACTATAATTCAACCGAAGAGCTGTTTGTAGCTGTCACATAATACAACTCCGAATCGTGCCATAGTTGTAAGTAGTCTAATTCCTATTCCTTACTTAATTGCAAAAAAAAAAAAAAAAAAATTACAACACCTAATTATAATTACTTAATATATATATAATTATAATGACCTATATATAAACCTTATCATATCTACAGTATTCAATCGCCACGGTAAACACCCACACTAACATTTGCACACATCACACCCACACCTCACACACACCTCACTCACTCCCCACTCACACCTCACTTACTCTCCACACACACCACGCACACGCCTCACACACACCCCACCCCACACACAACCCACCCATATCTCAAACAAACCTCACGCACGTTTTCACAATCAAATTTTGTTTAATTTAAAAAAAAAAAAAAACACTTTTTTATTATTTTCATTATTTCCATCATTGTAATAGTCATAGGAAGAGCGTGTCTCCCACAACACAGGGTAACCTAATGTGGGAGCGCAGCCAATTAATTAATGTTGCCATATTTATTTGGAATAAACATATTTTCATTTTCATTCATTTTCATCTTTATCTCGGCCGTTTATCAAAGAAATGCAGAGACCGAGTGAAATTTATTAGTTTTCGAATGGCCACCTTTGCGACTATGTGACTTAGCGCTTTATTACGCCGCACCCAAAGATCGGTTTACGAATTATTTTGGGATTATGTTCTACGCTATTTGGATATGGTGATGTCGCAGGATCACAACTTATAGTAAAAGTTAAAAACAATGAACGTGTTTTCGCTAAAAAATAAAAACATTGTTATAAACCCCATTCCATTGCAAATGTGACCAAATTAACCCTGCTGGTATATTCTACAGCTAATTCTATTTTTTTTTTCAGCCAGTAGGTACGTAAGTACAATTGGTATAATTTAATTAACACATTAGGAAAAAAGAGGCTGAAATTTAAATACTAAAATGTCTGGTTAAAATTTATACTAAAGATATCGTCATTACCCATTCTGATAATGTATATGTACCTAAATAAAATACATACCTACCTACTTTATGTAAACTTATATTTTTCATACCAATAAATGTATAACTAATCTTCCTAGGTGCTTCTATGCAATCAATATTCCTCAGTCAACCCTGAACAAATTTCAGCGTAGTTGGTTCTTATTAAATATTTATTGGAATAAATCATATCCAATATTCTCAGAAGGTAGTTTCTAGAGTCGTTAAATTTATTATCTCTTGTGATTGGTACAACTTTTATTTTACCTGACAACTTAAACCCACATCATTTATTTATTTGTTATTATTTTCAATTTTGTTTCCTGATGTATGTAATTATTCTGATTATATTTTAGTAATTATTAATTAAGAAAACTAGTGGATTCAAAATATGTCTATTGATCTGATATTTAAATGTCACACATGTGACAGTGGATAACAAACTGTGATCCTGGAGTAATATAACAATACGACACCTAATGGCTAGGAACATAAAGGTGGATGCAAATAACCTCTGGCGTCGAGACGTGCCGCGCGAAGTTTCCAAGCACGAGTTGAATACGAAAGTTCGACACCCCTGCACAGGGATAACTGGCGCAAGTAACTACAATATACTTTAAAGTCAGTGTAAGCCGGGGGAAGCGGTGGCCCTTATCGCACACGTGATTTGAATGCCACCCAGACTTTTATTCGACCAATATGACAAAAATGTTTGCGACGACTGCGTTTTGAATACATAAACACTCTGATTTTAAATTTCCTTTTTATTATATTCTTCTACGACTACGAGATATGAGACGTCATAATATTCTAACTTGAATGCCGCTTGAAGTGAAGCCGCGGCAGAGCAGGGTTTGGAAACACAGAGGCACTTACAAAGAAATTCTTACATAAAGTGACACGAGTAGGTATATGTAGTAAATATTTCATATTTATTATTGTAATTGCAAGCATACTAACCGCCGAAAAATTACACAAGCTTTAATTTTGAAACATTCTAAGCCTAATTTATGAACGAGTATAGAGAAAAAATATCCCCTTGTGTTGTTGAATGCAAACTTCATACGATTCACAGCCGTACCCACGTTACGTACGTAGCGACTGTCAGCGCCATAGGGGAGCGCGTTTGAACACAATGCTGTGAGATCCCTCGGGCGACATGGGAGTGCCCACAGCCACGCTATTCGGATACGCGAGAATGAAACGGAACCCCGGGATGTTACTTTATGTAACTGCTCAGAGATATGAGTATTACAAGATAAAGAAAATGTGGCAATTGGATTTTAAAAACTTTTGTTTGAGAATCTACTCGTTCTTTTTATTTCATTGCACCAGCATTGTTTATGTCTCGTTGGAAATTTCTTTCGATTTGGTTTTTTAGTATTTGTTTTGAGTGTTGAAGAATGTTGAATTATTTATTTATTTCATGCTCAGATAGTATAAATTAGACTAGACATGTTGTACCTAAGTATTAAAATTAAATAGTAAATGTATTATGATACATTAGTGTGATAAGTTGGTCATTACACTAAGTGTGAGTAATTTATCAATACACAAGCGTTTCATACGACGTTTTTCAACACACTTGCGAAACAATAAATTTAAATGTCATGTAAAAAAAATAAGGGCAAGCTGTTTTTTATTCATCTCCATCATCAGACCAGCTCAATGACCTCATAATTATTGTATTGTCAATGGACTTATTACATAATGTGTACCAAATTTCACATCAATTGAGCACCGAGAAGTGAAACATCGTGAGGAAACCATACAACGGTGGTAGGGCACTTTGTAGTACCTGCTGGCTACTAGCGTAAAGATGAAAATCTGTCGCCAAGCACCAGCCGGTGTGTTCCAGCAGTTGCAATTAAGAGCCTTCTCGGAATTGTAACAGGTCGGCACCACATTGGCAATACCTCTGCTATTGCAAATGGCGATAGGCGACGGTAACCAATTACCATCAGGTGGACAGACTGCCTGTTTGTCAACCAACTCACATAAAAAAAAACAACTTTACCAAATTTTGATGATTGATTAATCAATGTGAAGTAAAAAGGTTTATTAATTCACAAAAAAAAACACATTGTTTTAAAACATAAACAATTTACTGTTTCGTCGATTGAATTTTGAAATTTTGTCGATTGAAAAAAAAATGTAAAGCACGCTGCAAAAAGCTGTATTATGAACCTAAAAGCGGTGTGATAAGAGTAACAAGCAAGTATGTTGAAAAAACTATTTACTAAACTACCCATTACTAAAACACTCATTAGCGTCAAAATGTTAAAACTCTGTAATACTTAATTCAGTCCACGAAAAATATTTGCAAGAAAAATGCCTATTCCTTCTTAATAGACAGGAATAATGGATGAAATAGGTCAAAGGCTGAAGATAATTACTGAATACTAAAGGAATGAGAATTAGAAGATATTTTTTTACAAGGATGGTGAAAAAATCTTACGTGAAATTATAGTGGACTAGATCAGTAAATAGAGTAGTTGGGCTTAGTAGAAAACAAATAAAATATGTGGTACTGTTTAAACCTGGGGTAACATTCATCTAATAGTCTAAGCAAAAACTGTTTTAATTACAAAATAATACGTAGTACGTAGATTTATCTGGGCATTAAAAAATCTGATCTAATAGAAATAAAAGGTTTCACGATTCACATACCTAAAGAGTGATATATATACCTAAGACCACAGTTGCATGAAAACCTCTAAAACCACAGTTTGTTAAACGAAAACACATCAAGAGAGAGATGTTTTGAATTGAGACAATGAAGAAGGCTCAGAGACAGTCTCGACGACTTTCGACGTATGGGGAGTAAAGTCACGAACTCTTAGAAATCTGAATAAAAGAACTGGCTATCTACTCACATTTTAAAACAATTATCAGATGCAGTTACTCTGGTAATTTAAGATCATGAGAGACATTCTCGGTTGAACATTAGATAGGTATCTAAATAATGAAATGAATTAACACTCTAAGGTTCGATGTTCACCGACAAGAAAACGGTCCGATAATTATAATTTAAAATTTACGATATTTTCTAGTTGATGAACATCGACCTTAGCCAATAGGAGGAGATGCAAAATACCGCTATATGACCGTGCTATGCAATGCAAGCAATGTACTACTTCTTTATATATTTACTAGGTTCACTATAATATAATTTAACTTTTGAATAAAAATTATTAAACCCCTATTAAAATCTCTCTTCAATAAATAATTATGTACCATCCAAATTCGCTCAGCCATTGATGCATGATTGAGTCACACAACAACGAAAACTTCTCATTTGTAATATTGCTGAGATGAGATTTAGATTTCTATGTACACCCATATGATAACAAGAGGTGTTCAGGGAAAATGTAAAGGTACATTTTTAGGGAAATTCTCTTGAGAAGGGAGATATCATAACAATGCTTTTGTTTACTTTCATCAAGCTTTGTGTGATGTTTGAGAATTTGACTTATGAATTTTGCTCAGGAGATTCAACAAAGTAAGAGTGGTTTTGAGTCCCTAGACGGGTGAAATGAGTGCTTACTCTTGTGTTATCGTTGTTTGAACTTTATGTCTATTGGGGCTCGCCTTTACCGTATGCTTTACATTTTGTTAGGATTGGGCAAAATAATAAAACTTCAGATGGTTCGAGCTACAAAAAAAATTAAGGAATGAGAATAAACGTCCTTTTGTGTGGTTAGATTTTATTAATTTATAGTTTCATTTATGGAGACCCTTGGCTGACTTGATGATGATGATGATGTTTTAACAGCTATTAAATTTATCGTTCTTAAACACCGTGAAAGTAATTCGCAAGTAATGTTCCTCAGTAAAATGTTCTCAAATGTTTCATATAATTTCTACAAAAGCTCATTAAATTATCATCCTAATTGTGTAACATAATTTTAAGTACTTTAATATAATAACAGAAGATTAAATTAAGTAAATGGCTGTATTAATGTTGGCAGGTAAAATTAATCAAACAAATTATTCTACATAAAAAATCTTGATCGTTAAAATACTTAGTAGATACGTAGTTAGATTTCTTGTCTTATTATAAGGATATGGAAAAGTATTTGATCGAATTATCATCACGCAACCCATAGATAAAAGTGACATGTTTGCGGAATTGGGGAGAAAGCTTTTCTGTTGTCGGACCCTTTTCAAGGGCGCGAGAATTCTCCACGGACGACTTTGTCGAGCCCTATCTATAAGTTACACATCCCAGTTGTTATTGGAATATAAATCTAGTCCCCATGTGTTAAGGCTTAATGTTATTTTCGTCAAAGAAAAAGCAATCGACAATCTTTTCAAAAATACTAGATAAAGTGATATTCACGGAATTATGTTTCATTTTTTTCCGAACCGAAAGAAATAAAGGTTCTTTGTTGACCTTTTGCTGACCCGTATATTGGTTGTTTTTATTCACTTCATAAACATTTGTGAGATAAAAATGGATCATCTCTTATATTTATTAGGCAATTATACATTCATTTCCACAAATATAATAAATTAGAATCTGTATATAGGTTTGTGGTGATGTTAGGTACTTAATTATACAAAACGGTATAATAATATCCTGAATGGATGTGGAAGAGATTTGATTTGATACAGTTCCCTGATATACCTAAAATAAAACATAGAATACTTTTAATTCCCATTAAATATTAGATACACTAATAATAAAGCTGAAGATTTTGTTTGTTTGAACGCGTTACTTACTAGTCTGTTCCGAAAAAAACTAAAAATTCTTTCACTTTAAAAAAAATCTTTCTTTTTTTAAGATGAGTTATAAATTATTTTATTAATTTATTTATGATCTGTTTACACATTTCATTTACTGTTGGACCTCTATGTTGTTTAGTATTAGTTATAAAAGAGGAAAGAGAAGCTCGACTGGGGAATCCCTCCACTTTACAGAATACCGCAGCTAAATAACTCATTGGGGAGGAGAGAAAAGTCAGTAATGCGTGAGTGATATCTGGGGCGTGATTATTTACTACGTTGACTCCGGGGAGTGAGTGGTCTATACCCTGACTGTTAGCATCTATAGGCTACGATAACCACTTACCACCAGGCGGGCCGTATGCTTGTTTACCAACTTCTGATAAATACTATAATGCACCTATACGTTATGTAGCAGGTGAAATACACAATTTCGGCCAGTTGCCTACGGACAACACATAAATCCAACAGAGAAGTCTCGCCTTGCAAAGTTATAGCGCATGACATCCCATGGGTCATGCATTTCCAATATTCTTCGGTAGTAGTGGGTAGTTATATTACTTGAAACCCCTTACTGTATTTTACACAGATTTTTTTAATAGTGTCTCAAGACTTTAGTAAAAAAAGTACCTTTTAATTATTTTTTTTTGTAGTACACTATGCGTGAGTTACCTAAAATATATAGGTTAAATACCTATATATGTTATTTTTTCTTTATTTTTATTGGTTTATGTGACAAATCTCATAAGGACTTCAAATATCAAAATGTAATCTTCGAAGACATCTTGAAATTGAAAATTAAACATTATTTTAAATCTATAAATTATAATTAACATGCTGCCACTATTAAATGGATAAATTACGAAGATGTAATGCTAATTTTAGGTACCTACCTAAATAAAAAATAAATAAAAGCGCAGCATCTAAACAACACCGCATTGTTTCAATTACAGTAATAATACTTCTACGTCGTAGCAGTCGTAGCGAGTTACCATCGTAGAACTTAAACTCGTATTAGGGGCACGAGGATTTCGTGACGACTCACTACTCTTTACTTTAGTA
The DNA here is from genome assembly GCA_963555595.1 of Tethea ocularis. Taxonomy (NCBI): domain Eukaryota; kingdom Metazoa; phylum Arthropoda; class Insecta; order Lepidoptera; family Drepanidae; genus Tethea; species Tethea ocularis. The sequence continues at coordinate 7,315,169 of OY741966.1, forward strand.
TATCTATACACTGTCTAGTCTACAGTGAGAAAAGAAAAAGATAAAGCTTCTTCAGGAAATGGGCCATTCGGTGCCCTTTCCCAGAGCTATCGGGTATTAGCAATTTGCTTTGTGTTAGACACTCCGCTTCTAAAAGTATTGAGGGAAGATAAGGAAAAGGGGACTTTGATAATTAACCCTTAAAAGCGTTTAGGGTAAATGTGAATTGAACGAGTGCGATGGCACAATTAGCTGTACTTCTTTTGGACTCTGCCGACAATTGATTGCTTTAGTTTAACCCTTTAGGTGCCGCAATAGCTTTGAGTACTTTTCCTGGTAAAAATGTATGTTGGTAATATGTTTATCCGCAGCGTATATTAGCACTGGAAAATAACTAAAAGTTTCTTATCTGCCAGACCCGTATCAAAATACGAGCTACCTCTCTTGACCCTATCTTATCTCGACGGATTTACACAGAACTGTGGCTTTGGCTGATTTTAGGTGAAACTAAGCAGTAAACTATAAAGAAAACGTTTTATACGAGAAATAACGATTTTTAACAGTGCAGTGATGATCACATGTACGATAACTATTTTAGATTACTTAGTAATAAAAAAAAACAATACTAGATAAAAAGTGGCCTATGGCACTTGAGGATAATTTAATTAGTGAATTTTTTTTTCCAGAAATTTGCGCATTCAAACAAACAAATTCTTTAGCTTTATTATTAGTAGTATATAATAGATGTGTCTGAGTTTTATGTTGGCTGTTTAATCAAATACGTCATGTAAAAAATCTTGAAATGTAATGGTGAAAAAACATTTTTTTTTAGTTTATTTTAAATGCAGCGATAGTTGAGAGAACTAATGAAAAATCACCGTTTAAATATTTCCCAATCATAAGAAATAGAAATCAATATTTTAGCAAAAGTACACCAACAACGTACATACAAAACAATTACGTTAGAACATACATAAAGTTACTAAATCTAGTACATACATTAATAAAAGGTGTACACAAAATTTAAGGGAATTATACAAAAAACATATTATGGAGTGTAAAAATCACACAGCCTTTGATTGAATATACCTACTTATTTCTTAAATATTAATAGTCCTTACCTAAAATATTTGTTTACACAAATTGAAGCTCAAAGAAAACCATTTTCCGATACGTTTGTAGTTAGGTTTCCTTCAACAGTAAAGGGTTTTATTTTTGTAATACGTGTGTAATTTATTATGTTAAACCAATGTTATACTTAAAATAAAAAGATCTTGTGACTGGTTTGTGGTCGTATGGCTGCTTAGGCCACATAGAAACTATTAATGGGTTATCCGCATCCAGGGGTTTCCCGCAACCCCCACAAGATTGTGGGGACCTGTCAACGAACCATTAGTAATAGTAAATATTAGTTTCATTTTGAAGTTAGTTATTCAAAAAAAAGTTAAAGTTATAGTCAAAGTTAACTTAACTATTACCATGCTTTGACCGTAGAGTCACTTTGACGATGACCGATCTCCCTCGGTCGGTTATGGTTACGGTTAAAATTTTAGTTAATGTGACACGAGCAACCCAGTTTTCTTTCTTTCGGCGGTTAAAGATAACTATAACCGTAATCTAACTATAACCTTATTATGACCGCGCTTTATGCAACCGACCCTTAGTAATAAATATATAATTTATAACTATTACCACCTATTATTACACGTATGTCAATGTCAGTCTATACAACTGTACCTTAATGATCCACCTTCATAATTATATTGTCAAGAAATGTAAGTACCTATTTTAGCGTCCGTAAAAAGCTATAGACATTTTGATTTATTTCAGTTGGTGTAATCTGTCATCGAAGTTTCTTGCTTGCCGCAAAGCTGCGATCTCGATCAATCTGTTACGGTTTCGGGGCTTGTTTCAGTTTTATTTGCGTCTCTTATTTCAATTGCCACAGCGTCTATCAATTTTGGTATCTTTGTGAACCACACTCAGCAATTTGAGCGGTATACTAAAATTTTGAATTTTAAGTATTGTTAAGTCTATTTAGTTATTTACAACAAATATACAAAATACAGACAGACTAGATATAGAAAATTTCCTAGAGGCGGCCGCTGCTGCCGATCATCAGCAAGTTTCCCAAATGGTAGCGTTTCGTTTTTATAGTTAATTTATATTCCTGGAATTTAATATTTTTTATAACTCAATCAGTTATTTTTGCCAAACAAATTAGACAACGGTAGTTTATTTTCGACATCAAACTTAATAAAATGTCAAAAAACAAAATCTATCATCGTCAAAGATTAAAAAAGTGTCGTATTAAATTCTCTTGGCAGTATTACGGCACAACCTAGTCTGTCGTCCTGAAATGAAATTCGGCACCCTGTCTTGTGTACTAAATTGGATTTTACTTGAGAGCGATTTCTTCACTTTACATTGCCTGTATCGTACTTGAGTAAAAACATTTCACTAATCCCAGTGCGCAATGTAGTACCACGTATTCTGTCTCTGCATGTTAGAGCTCTATCTTGGTTGTTCTAAGCTTAGAGATATTTCAGTACAATTTCGTGTTGTCCTGTCAGCGTTTATGTAGGAGCTAAATAGTGTAGGCGAAGCGTAGCATGATGGATCTTGAAACCCATTAAGGAGATTGTACTACATACAGAACTTAGATACATTACAGGAATGAGATGAGATTAAATTTCGGTAAATGATGTAAAAGGGGCTTTGATATTTAAATCTAACTATATAAATACATAATTAAAATAAGTGTATTTATCATAATTAGCCAAGGAAATCTCACCTAGGCACGATCTTTTTGACAGCTAAAAGATTATAACGAATACGAAATAATATAGGTTACCTACCCGTTTCCTGTAGTTTTGATAGCATTTACAGATGTGGTTTTACAAAGAATGTGCCGTATACTGTGTACACCCTTGATATATACAACGTAGTTAACAAATTGTACAGAACCCGTAAATAAATAAAATTAATGACAACTTTTACAAACTAGGGGACCGCTAATTATCGGGTACCGGAAAAATATGAAAAACATAGCTTTGATACAATTCCCAACATCAGTCAAGTCACAAACAAGATTACAATGTAATCAATCAGGAATGGGGGACGAAGACGTCGTCGGCAATTAATCAAGTGATGTCATGGCAGGCACTGACGGCGCAGACGCCGGGACCCAGTTCTACCACCGTTAAAAATGTAAGAGTCTAAAATGCCCGGCGGCATATGAGTTGTGACGTCATTGCACTTATTTCAGAGCACGCTACGACACCTCGTCACTAGTTTGGAAAATGCAATTTTTCAGTTTATAAATTTGAAATAACGAGATTTGTTCGTTAACTTTTTTGTTACTTTCTTTTCTACGCAAACTATGCTCATTTATTTATGTACCTAATTTGTTACCAACTTTAACTATATGGATTTAAACAATGGCAGTAGGTGCTTGATTCTATTTGATAAAATATTTAAAACATTGCACCGTAACTGGATTACTGCTGAACAAGCACTGCTAATTAAACTTTGCTAGTGACCTAAAATTTCATTTTAATAGGCTCTATTTTACTTTAACTGCCTTTAAATTACCTGCAGCAACAAACACAATACTTAATGTTATTGAAGTTGAAAAAAACCTCTTCTGTTGAATTCTTTGAAACCAAATTAAGGACCCACTTTCGAGTGAGGGCTAATGGTCCCATTCAGCCTGAATCCAAGCAATTTGACTGAAACAAACCAAATTACTTACTTTTATTCCAGCTAAAGAGATAATACTTGTAGCAAATAGAGCAAAATTACCACTTTAGGTTCTAGTCCTAACCTAATATAACCAAATAATGTTACCTACGTTCATTTATTGAAAATGAAAATATAGCCAGCCAGTTTGAATTTAATATTCATACGTCCAAAGTCTACCGCCAGATATTACAAACTAATTAAAAAATAAGCTCAAAATATGTGTAAAGATTAAATTGTGTTATATAGATATTTGCATCATCATCATGTCAGCCGAAAGACGTCCACTGCTGGACAAAAGCCTCCCTCAAGGATGGCCGATCTTGCGCTACCCGCATCCAGCGGTTTTCCGCGACCCTCACAAGTCGTCGGTCCACCTTGGGGGCCTGCCCACGCTGCATCTTCCGGTTCATGGTCATCACTCGAGAACCTTTCTGCCCCAGCAGCCGTCGGTTCTACGTGCGATGTACCCCGCCCACTGCCACTTCAGTTTGCCAATTCTTCGAGCTATGTCAGTTGTTTTGATTCGCCTGCAGATCTCATCATTTGGAAACTCCGAGCATAATTAATAAAATTATTTACGATATCTATCCTCTTGACTGGGTCGGAATCGCACGTTAACTTTGAAGCGGCATTTTGTCGTCATCACACTCCCTTTACGTCACCGCATAATCTCAGTACCTACCTACCATTCACATGACTCACTGTATGGAAATACACAATGTCATCCCAAACTAGGATTACCTGAAACAACAAGGACACAATGGTCCTAAGTACCAGGTCCCAAAATAAACATACTTATTTAACCGAGAATCGAACCCGCCCGGAACCTTTTTATACATTACTCTAAGTACCGTAAAACGGTTTTATAAAATGAGTACCTACTTAATAAAAGTGCTCAAAGCAATGAACTACAAATATAGGATTTTGGTCTTTGCAAATTAGAGCAATAAAGTTCTTGAAAATATCCGTATTTTTGTTTTCAATTGTAATTATATTCGCAAAAATATACATTGAATATAATTGAAAAAACGCGTGAGACTAATCAACACACAACTCAAACTACTGGACAGATTGGGTTAAAATTTAGGCATAAAGGGAGCCATTATGGCGTAGGGATGCCTACGCTACGAAAGAATTTTAAAAATTCAACCCTAATAATAAAATAATTATCAATCAATGAATAATTTATAGGTATATCAATAATTTCTAATTCATACATTAATTTCATTGTTGGGTTAATACTTTAAGTTGTTAGAAAAAAATCACAAGATCCGGTTCAATCAAAAAATCTTTTGATTGCTTATTTTGCTTATTCTATTTCATACAATTTTATTATCTGTGTTTGTACAATGAACGAAGTTTATTATAATTATAAAAAATGTGTGCAAAGTCCATAACAGCATCCGTTACATCGCATTAGGGGCTCAAAATTGGATAAGTAATAAAACCGACAGTGCATACCGACCATACTAATTACCCATGCTTTAAAAATAAACATGCGCAAGCTTTTTTTTTAATAGCTTCGGAGTAAATAACAAGGAAAAACGGGCGGGTTTGTTTTTGTTCAACATTTTTCGAACGTCAGTCTTAAAGAGACCGTAGCTGGGACCCTCATTATCCTATTTTGTTCATTTTCGAAACCAGCTGGCGCTCAGACGGCAGTTCCCGACCGCCTTGCATCGGTGAACCGACCGAAGTAACGAACTTAAGAGAAGTTAATGACTTCCAACTTTGCTGCTCCGCTTTCCGTTGGAAGAAGGCGCCGATACGGAATTGGTCTGTAACTAACATTAACTTGACCCGCAATCGGGATAGAATGGTGAAAATTGTTCTCTTTTCTAAATTTCACTCGTTAGTGTTTTGTTTCTCTTTAAGGAAACTTGTTTCTGTATACGGTCAATTGCTTTTATATTCCATTCTGTTTGCAACTCACTGTTCTTCCTTTTCCGTTCCGAACAAAACATTTATGAAAATGAAAACCTAATAAACAAACTCTTTCATTTTTATCCCGACTCTTACAAAAGCCAAATTGTTATGATGTTAATCAACCTGAGCTGCATTTCTACATTAAGTTTTATTTATGCTTGCAAACTATGGCAGCTAAGAAAAGTTTGACTTTAGATTTATGTTGTTTCCGTTTAGGTAGACGCAAGAAGTTTTAGTATTGGAAGTGAATGTATTTTTCTTTACTTGACTTGATTATTCTTAGGAAGGTTGTGTGTTTAATGTAATAGATAAGTAAGTACATATAAGTAATACGTACATTAAGTATAATATAATGTGTAATGGGAATATCTTTCTTTAAGTTATCATTTTAATTCAAGTTAATTTGCAATAGCATATCAACTTTTTTAAAGACAATGAATGGTCATTGAGTTACCGTCAGTGTTGTCACTATTTCAAACAATCCTTCTACCATGATAATAAACTGAGCCAACCAAGTCGGACCTTCCGAGAACCCGATCTTTATAATAAATAACATGCTTTTCAATATTAAGTATTCAGAAAAGTCAACATTATGTGAATCAAATATGATGCTAAACTTATTCTTAAGCAAACGTTTTTATCTCACATTGAAAATTCACTGAAGTCTCTTCGATGTTGGGAAACTTCTAAAATATTTAATTTTGTCTGTGAATACATCTTGAGACGAGTCCGAGCCATTTTACTAACCGTCCCTTGCTAAGTTTATGGTCCTTTGACATCCAAAAGCATTAATATAACTCTGCTATCACTCGAAACTGACGTATACAACCAATAAGCTAAGCATTATGTAGCGATGATGGTAGGAATACCTCTTCATCCAGACTCACTTTTCGCGTACTTAGTAGTAAAGTTTTCACTTTGAAGACGGCAAAGTTAGCGCCGGGGCGGCATTTCCTTGCTAATTAACGAGTTGCCAGTAGCTGCATTGTTACGTGCATCTTTCGCTCGGTTAAGCGAAATAAACTTTGTTTCTGTAGACTCTGTCGTAGTAGAAGTCTGTAGACGTTCGTGTTCATTGATATGAGACAAATAGTTTTGGATCTCAAGAAATAGCATTTCCATTACGTTAATTAATGTAGGTAGGTACGGTACGTACCTTACCTTTTTAAATGTAAACTAAAACCTAGTTTAAATTCATCTCACGGTTTTATGCGCGTCTCCGGAATAAATAATGGCCTATATGTTACTCTCCGGCTTATAGTCTATCTCAATGCAAAAAATACACCGATCCGTTGCTTCATTACTGCGTGAAACGACAAACAAAAAATACACACTTCCAATTTATAATATTAGTGGAGTAACAACAATTACCAAACTAAAGTGGCAATGGGCGGGGCACATCGCTTGTAGAACCGACGGCTGGTGGAGCAGAAAGGTTCTCGATTGGCGACCACGAATTAACCGAAATACGCAGCGTGGGCAGGCCTTGTGGGCAAGGTAGACCGACGATCTGGCGAGGGTTGTGAGAAACCGCTGGATGCGTGTAGCCCAAGACCGGCCATCGTGGAGATCCTTGGAGGGAGGCCTTTGTCCAGCAATGGACGTCTTTCGGCTGATATAATGATGATGAAAAATAATAGAAGTAATACCTGCATAATCATAAATTGATAATATAATGTTTATGATGTTATAACTTTAAACATATAACTTAAAGTGATATTCAATTTAACAGTAAACATAAAATTTCCAGTTTTTATTCGTGATTAAAGGACATAAAGTCCTGTAAACATTATTACCCCAATATGAAATGTATATTGATGTAAGGAGCAATAAAATAAGGCACTTTCATTGCACGAGAAACTATAACATGCTACAAACTTCTCTAAGATATAAATTCTATGAAAATGTCACGAAGAACCCAAAATGTATTCACGAATGTCGTTTTATCGGCGAATATATCATTTTTTCGACGTAAATGTTGATTTATATCTTGAACGAAATAACAATTCAATTCAACACAAGTTCCTGCTAAAATATTAGGTGTTATGATATTTGTAGTGTAATGTTTGCCGTATTTGGGCCACCAATTCAACATACAGCTGAATTTCTGGAGTCCCTTTTGTTTGTCTGTTCAATTCTGTGATGTTTGTTTTACAATTTAAATGCAGGTTACGTCTCGCTCTGGAACTTTGTACAAATTACACCTCTGTGATAGTTGACCTAGATTTTAATCAATTTACGGTGAAATAGAAGATAACGTTATCCTACCTCTGTAACATGCTTTTATAAGAATATCAAGCTGAAAGGGCTGTTGCCAAGCAGCTATTTGTGTGTAATTTAAGAATATTTTAAGGGTGCTGTCCCACGGACTATAATCTCTACAGGTAGCGATTTGACATGAGGTGGACCGCCTGCCATTAAAAAATCTAAAGATTACTTTCCCCAGAAATAGATCGGCTAAAATAATGTTTACCATAAACTTTTTTATATGATGACGATGTAATGATAAATACCATAATAATTATAGTTAATGCAAGCAATCTTCGAAGCATTTTTGTTCTAATATTAATTTATTAATCATTTGGCGTACAGATTATTAACAGAATAATTTACTGTGGTTACCTACAATAGGATAGGAATAGCGGGATGATCGAACGTTGTGTCACCACCCAAAATATTTGGTTGTGAATATTTAAAATACATACTAATAAGGTACACACGGCCACAGATCAAGCTACACACTGCGGCACCTTATGCGGTTGTAATAGGCGCTATTTTACAACAAAAATGTGTAGCTTGATCTGTGGCCGTGTGTACATACAAGAGCCTACATTATGATTTTCATTAACCTTTCAAAAGGCGTTTTACTTGCACTCCTCGATCACCTAGGAAACTGAAACATTTTTTATTAAGTGCCGGAGACTATATAATTGGAGAACAAAAATAAAGTCTCTGAAACTCTCCGAGAATAGTCAAACCATATCGTGATGTAGAAATTAAACGCCATCTAGTTTGGACTTACTACAACAAATATTTCTACGAACAACTTTATTATATACTAGCTGTTGCCCGCGGTTTCTCCCGCATTCCCGTGATAAAAAAGTTGCCTATATGTTATTCCAGGGTATGATATATCTATGTGCCAAGTTTCATCCAAATCTGTACAGTAGTTTTTGGGTGAAAGAGCAACAAACGTAGGTACAAACTTTCTCGTTTATAATATTAAGTAGGATTTAGACAATCTTTATTCCCATTTATTCAGATTTTATGATTCGTTAAATTATTATAATTTTAACGTATACATATCTTTTGATATTCATATTATCTCATAAATTAATTATATTAAAATCATTTTCGTATACCTACCAGTAAGCAGTTGTATGTAACTTAAAATTAATGTATTTTTTATATGATCTCCGTTCTAACCGGGTGTCCGTCCGTAAGAAACCTCTAATTTTTTTTTGTAGTTCGATATAAAAACCAATCCCCAAGTTCTGTTTCTACCAAAAATAAAATTTAATCAAAATATATTTTTAATTACTTTAAAGTTTTATTGATAGCGTAATCTTAAAATATTACAGTAAAATATAATAAAGTTCTCATACAATTTATTGAACTTGTAATTTGGTCAATTTGTACCATCATTTGAAATATTGTGTTTGTGATAGTCGTTGAAGTGGTCAAAATATTAAAATATTCTGTTTTAATCAAGAGTAGTCGGCAATCAATCACCAACTATCCAAACCAATACAGAATTTACAATGGATACACAAGAGCCATAGAATAGGAAGCCTTTGTGTTCCATTTTGAACTTTATATTTTATCTCTCATGGGTATTCGCAGGAACGTGTATGCTCGTATACCGGTCTTGTATTCCCAAATGTGGTATTAGAATATGGTTATGTACTATAAGTTAGGAATCTTCAAGCACTTGGGAAATTTTTACTGTGGGACCACTGAGGTATATTACTACGTATCTAGAGAAGACGCCACATTTAACCACTATGTTTCGTTCAAATCAAATCAATAGTGTGTGGGACAAACACTAATATTGAGAAAAAATATCAAGCTTTTCATACATTTCGTTCAAGCAAGGGTCATCCTTTAGTTGAAAAGTTTGAAATATATTGTCGTTTTAAGAGTTGGTCCGATATTAAAAATGTTCAGCATGACTGGCCCAACATAGGATTCAAAACTATTATTTATAATATCCATCAGGTATTTTTTTATTTTTAGTATCGTATGGCAACTGCCAACTAGCTAGGTGATACGTTTTCGACAGACTATAATCACAAACCGTATATTTTTTTTGTGTAAACCAATAAAAATAAACTCTTTATTTCCCATACATCACAAAAAATGCAGTGATGAAAAAACATTGCCACTTTTCAACGTCTCGGTAATGTAAATAAGGCCAAATAAATTCCTAAAACCTTGTTTCCAGCATTATCATGTCTTGAGGGATATACGTTTACAACACACTTAAAAGGGAAATAATATCCATTTACACATTTATCACGCATACAGATTAACTACTTATTTCTGTCGGCTCATGTGTTATGCAGTTGGTTTCACCTTTCAGAGACGCTCACAAAGAGTAATTTAAAAATAATATTTTTATCATTCTAACTTTTATTTATGCGTTTTGTGAGTATTTATTTCTTTTTGCGTAAGAAATTATTGCTGAAATTTGTAATGCAGATTAGTAGGTAAATGTAACATAGAAAGAGTCTGAACCAAAATGATCAAAACAATATACCAAGAAAAGACGAAGCTGTATATAATAAATGCGAAGTAACGAAACTGAAAAGATGTTTACATCTAGAATCATGTTCATCACGATGTTTTTTTCATCTTAGTTGTATGCGTATAAACTCTTTTGCTTTATAGCATAGACTTTGAAATTAAGAAAAACATCTACTGTCAAAAAACGATACAAAATCAATGTCCTAATTTTATCAATTCAGAAAATAAAATGTAAATCTATATAAAATAAACACGATATAACTAAATAAAGTCTTTTAAAAAACTATACCCAACATTAAGTGGTCCTTCGAGCCGGATCCTAGTAACAGCGACGGATTACATTCAGAAAAAATATCGGAGAAAAATTTCAACAAAATTTAAATTCAAAATTCTACAACCATGTCTACAGGCACGGCTGAAGATTTAACGAAACTCATCAAGCAGAGAAGTGCAATCAAAGGTCGGATTTCAAGAATTTATAATTTTGCACATGAAAAACAAAATGCAGATGATGTTGTCATTGACGATTTTAAGGTACGACTGGTAGATCTTGATAACTTATTTGAAAAGTATAATAATATACAACTAACAATAGAAATGGAGGATGAAACATTGAATCATGATGATGAAAGGTCTGCAGTAGAGGAAAAATATTACGCTACAAAAGCATCACTACAGAAACACACTCAAGCGACATTTCCGCTATCCAACAACTCACTTCCCTACAACAATTCAGCAAGAAATAATGATTTGCAACATGTAAAATTACCTCGTCTACAACTTCCTACATTCGATGGCAAGCTAAAGGAATGGCCTAACTTCAAGAATTTATTTTCATCGGCAATTGACCACGGCACTGTACCAGATGTTCTGAAGCTACAGTATTTGAAATCTGCTCTTAAGGGAGATGCTGCTGGATTAATTAGCTCTCTACTCATCACTAACGAAAATTACTCTAAAGCTATGCAAATTCTTAACAACAGGTATGAAAACAAAGTAATAATTGTGAACCATCATATTAAGTCATTTGTAAACTACCAACTAATTACTAGAAATAACCTAAAAGATTATCTTACAGTATTTCAACAAAGTTTAGATTCCCTAAAAGCACTTAACATATGTACTGACAGTTGGGATGTATTATTAGTGTTCCTAATTACACAGAAAATGGACAATTCATTGCGAACTTCTTGGGAAATTGGCAGAAAAGATACCACTTTACCTACACTCAAGGAACTTTTAGATTTTCTTAACTTAAGAATGACTGCTTTTGAGTTAATTAATGAAAAAGGTGTGGACTGTCAATCACAAATGTCTATGAAGTCTAAGGTATCATGTAACGCTATAGTAGAAAATACTGATTCCGTTTGTGTAATGTGTAATGCTCAACACTTCATATTTAGGTGCCCTGACTTTCTTAAGATGTCTATACAACAGCGAGTTGATTTTGTTAAGCTCAATTTCCTTTGTTTCAACTGCCTTAAGCCATATAAGCCTAATCACAAATGTTCTAAACATAAATGTTTCACTTGTCATGGTCGTCATCATACTCTATTACATTTGGAACGATCTGATCTTAATAAAAATTCATTGCACTCATCGCTTTCATCAACACCCATTGAGAATATGCAAGTACTGCCTTCTACGTCTCAAACACCACTACTAACTGCACCTACACAGATGTGTGCGCCTACAAGGTCTACATCTGATAGCAGTCCAAAACATTTACAGCAACAAATTGCTCACGCTGACAGCAGCTATCCTGTTGTTCATACAGCTATGACAAAACATAGTAACAGTGTTCATGTATTACTTTCCACAGCTATTATACTAATCCAAGATGCGACTGGACAGTGGCACACCACTCGAGCCCTTCTGGATTCTGGCAGTGAGGTAAACTTGATCACAAGCAGGTTAGCGCTCAAACTTAAATGTAAGTCAAACATAAATTATTGCTCTATCAAAGGAATTGGTTCTTCCAACTTTCATTCAAACGTATGTATGTCTACAAACATAGCATCACCCTCAAGTGAATATAAATCCAGTCTCTCATGCTTAGTGATGGATAATATTACGGTGAACCTACCACATTTCTACATCCACACTAACAACTGGAACATACCTTCAAATGCAGCTCGCTCACTTGCGGATCCCACATTTAACATTCCCAGTGAGATAGATTTACTCATAGGAGCTCAATTATTTTATTCTATTTTAACACAAGGCCACATGAGCCTAGGTACTAACTTACCACACTTAATTAATTCAGTATTTGGATGGATTATTTCAGGTTCATTAGTTCTTGATACACAAGTACTAGAAAGCACTACTCATACGCTTACTACATTGCATCTTACCAATGACGAAAGTAGTGACAAGCTACTATCTAGGTTATTTGAACAGGAAGAGCTTAGTTACAAGTCAGTACTCACACCTGAACAAGTTTATTGTGAACAATCATTTAAGGATACTACTACACATGATGACAGTGATCAATACACAAACAATTTACCAATGTATAAAAATGTAATTGAAAAGTTAAGTGACATCCAACATGTGACATCTAAACCACCTAATAAAAGAACAACAACTTCTTATAAATTTCCTCCAGAAAGTTTAAAAAAGACATTAGGTATTAAATGGAAATTAAAAAAGGATATTTTATAGTTTCGGAGTGGTTACATTTTTATAAAAGTTTACAAACAATTGCAGTAGGAATACAGATAAAAAATATTATTTTCTTTCAGTTTCAGAATTGGAACATGCACACAACTTTATTATTCTCACTGTTCAAAATAGGAATTTTGATAGAGAAATAAAATAATTAAAGTCATTACAATGTACCTATAGCAACAATAAAAGCTACACATTTAAATCTAGCCCTATTAAAAAACTTAATCCATTTTTAGATAGCAGTGGCATTCTTCGTGTTGGGGGGAGAATTAAACACTCAAATGTTCAGTATAACCATGCACATCCCGTCATCTTGCCTAGTCACACACACATAACAACACTCATAATAGAACAATACCATCTCAGACTACTTCACTCGGGCATACAAAACACGCTTGCCAATTTAAGACTAAGATATTGGCCTATCAGAGGTAGAGTTGAAGTGAAGAAGGTAATTCACCGGTGTGTTCGATGCATTAGGTTTAGAGCGCTAACATGTGAACAGCAAATGGCTGCCCTGCCAAGTCCGAGAGTGTCTCTTGTACGTGCGTTCACTCAAGTCGGCATCGATTTTAGTGGTTCTATCAATATTAGAAATAATATGCAACGTAACTGTAGATACACAAAAGGTTACATTTGTTTGATATTTTGTCTAGCCACACGCGCTATTCATTTAGAATTTTATTATTCAATGACTCATCTTGTCATTCATTTATAAATGCATTGAAGCGTTTTATATCTAGTAGTATATGTAGTAATACTTACTCTGACAATGCTACCAATTTTAAAGGAGCTTACAATTAACTTAATGATTTATATAAAACTTTATTAAAGAGCTAACTATGTAACAGTAAGTTAACATCTGAATTTTCGAATACTATACACATTCAAATTTACTAGGTCCTTCGAGTTATAAGTTATTTTATGTTACACTAAGAATTTATTTTATTTAACGTTATGTTTGCTTTGTTCATTTCTTATATGAATATCCTTATGTACCTTTTACTAATCATTTTAATTATTAGTCCTTGTTGGCCGGGGAATATGTATGCGTATAAACTCTTTTGCTTTATAGCATAGACTTTGAAATTAAGAAAAACATCTACTGTCAAAAAACGATACAAAATCAATGTCCTAATTTTATCAATTCAGAAAATAAAATGTAAATCTATATAAAATAAACACGATATAACTAAATAAAGTCTTTTAAAAAACTATACCCAACATTAGTTAATAAAAAGAAACCTATATTTAGATAAAGGGGCGCATTCATTTTATGATAGTATTATAGTAGATATATAGAAATATAACACATTATTAAATAAATTAGAGTATTCATATAAAAAACTTAAATAAATAAAGAAGGCGTTACAAAGACACCTCTACGTACGTATTTAATTAAAAATTTGTATTATAAATAATAATTATAGATATACTCGTACCTAAATCATTAAATTGGCAGCAATTACTGTTGCAGTATTGACAGTAGGTAACAGATAAATCGAACAAGGCTGCAATTGAAAATCAAATATTAATGACCTCCGATTTGTTCGCTCAGTTCAACCAATGAAATAGTTTAATGGTTATTTGAAACGGCCGATAAATAATTTAATTTGCGTTCTGGTTTGACTATTTATGCGTGCAGTAATAGTTATTTTGTAGCTTACCTACTAGATACAGTCATTTTGGACAAATTACATAATGTAGAATGTATTTATATTGTTAGATATGATAATTATATTAATTTAACTAAGGCTTTTGACCTATTTAGAATCAGATTTTGTTTTCGGTGGAAAATGGAGCTCGAACATCTTAATGCAAGAGTACAAGATGATAGGGCGATTACTGACAAATTCAGTAAGTATATCTTATCTTTGAAATGAAAAATCTAAAAGCGTTTGATTGGGTACTATATTTGAATTATTACCCTCTTGTCGAGATATGCAAGATGCATTCCAGTATCCCAGACAAATGACTGCAGCGGTTAAAGAATGTTATCATATTTTATGACCAACATTTAGGTGCAGAGCACCTAGACAGCTTGCTTCTTGAATACGGACAAACTCAGTGTTATAGGTACGTACCTACTATAATTTGCATTTATGGTAGATATTGTATTTGAGGTATTGCAAGCAAGCATTACTGATCAAAATTCTGCCTATATGGCGTAAAATGTTGAGTAGACTATTTTGCCTTTGTTAGAACCCCTCCATGTAAAGCTATAGTGATGTCCGTGAACATACATAGAGTTTCAACTTATTTTATTTTTTTATTTATTCATAAGACACACCAACAGTTAACATATTATTACATTAAGAGGGAACGTTGCCAGCCTTCTGGGAACCTTGCCGTTGATTGGCAGCAGCGGCCGCCTCGAGGATTTTTTTTATATATACCTAGTTTGTATATTTGTTGTAAATAATTGTAAATATAATAAAACTTGTATGACATTAATA
This sequence comes from Tethea ocularis, assembly GCA_963555595.1. Taxonomy (NCBI): domain Eukaryota; kingdom Metazoa; phylum Arthropoda; class Insecta; order Lepidoptera; family Drepanidae; genus Tethea; species Tethea ocularis. Next base: position 7,330,693 of record OY741966.1, read on the forward strand.
AACTTTAGGAAGGCATTAAAAAAAACTATAGCAAGAAGTATACATTTCACGTAATAATGAACATCAAAGCATAAAACACAATGTCGCACTGTCGACAACAATAATTGCAAACATGAACTTACGGAAAATGGGTTTGTCTGGAACAGTCTTGTTGCTGAAGGAAAGCAAAGTTTATGATCGGCGAATTATATTTCAATTAAAGTTTATTGTAAGGTAACGACTGGAATCTCGTAAGAACATTTAATTAAAATCAACTTTAGTTTAGTTCGCGTACCATCTGCAATGGATTAACCAACTAGGTTTAATTAAAAGTAAGTCATGAGTGTTTTGATCTCTGACATTGCAAAGATTAACTACGCGATGGCTTTACACGACTTTAGGCTCGTACTTTATTAGTTTCTGGAAGTTATTGTTCCGCGTCTAGTAACTTTTCACCGTCAAATTAATTGTTGATGAACATTATCGCTATACATATATACTGGAGAAAATATTCTGTTATTACATGCAATGATTTAAAGCCTTTTGTTGCCGCAGGTTTTATGTTAGTCCCGGCACTTTCTCTGATATGATTTAAGAAGGTGACGGATGTATTTAAAACCAATGTTATAATTATAAGGTTGTTGGTTAAAGTAATTTATGGAGAAGGTTATAAATAATTCAAGTTTTAAAGTTCTGACGCTTCTATAAGACTATCATATCAAATTCAGATATAAAATGGAATCGTATCCCAGTCGAAGCCAGGTAAAACAGCAGTCCCATAATACAATACACAATAACGTCGAACTCTCTCGATAATAGTTATTGGAATGAATAGCTGTACATTACGGACAGATGAAAAGAAAATATTTATATTATTATAGACGGAACTGAAATGATATATAATCAGGTAGCTTTTTTCTACAAATACCATGTAGTAATAATAATAATCCTTTAATAATATAATTTATTTATGATTTTTAGGACTCCGTACCATTATACCTAATTTGCTGTAAAAAATGTATATATTTTTAGGAAAAACAACACTGTCCTTAATAAGAGTGTAACATAAGCCTAATTAACCAGATTAGAGAACTTTGATGGACATCTCATGTTCTGTCAAGTTAATGATATTACATGTGATAATGTCGTAGATATATTTCCTGTGTGTATTGTCTGTTTATATTTTGTCAGGCTAGTTGTCGGAACAATCAAGACAATAGTTTTGTTAATGTAATGAGAGCCACCTCGCAATTAACAGAGAGGTGGTTAGGCGTCAGCCATAGGGGGTATTATCAAAGAATATCTTTACAGACAGTATCATCAACAACAATGGTTAGGTAATTCTGCTTATTTGTTCAATTACCGGATTTTCAGTTTACTATGACTTCCTTTGTCTATAGGTACATTCATTTAACGTCCAAGAGGTGCACGTTTCTTCGACAAACAAACTTATAAAGGAATATAAATTTGAAAAAGAAAAACATAATACAAAAAATGAATATAAGTAAATTACAGAAACAGCACAATCTGAATTGAATATATAGGTAGGTATATCTGCCTATCTTCTACAGCTTATATTTTAATCTATGAGGAAGTGCCACGTACAGTAGGGTGAGTGAGGGATGTTAAATTAAACCAAACCACTACAAAAACGAGGCAGCAGGCCTCGTTTTGTAAACAACAACATCGTAAATGTGGCTGCTGCAAATTTTATCAACGGACATAATAACATTAAAATGAAATTATATTTTGAATCGTGTGTTTGTACGAAATGTAGCTTAACCTGACTGATGACTGTAGTGCTACAATACCTTTTCGGAACATAGTATGTGCATCTCTTGTGACACCTTCGTTTATAAAGGGCTAGTAGAGTAGGTAAGAGTCGAAATATGCATAAAAATATAATTGAAAATACATTGCTGTTTATTACTGTTTTTATGATTGACTGGAATAATTTTTCTTTTATTTTTAGATGCGTTTTGCAAATTGCTTTTCATAGCAGTAATAAATTTCATCAGCGTACTTTGAGCCCATAGGGAAAATCTAATACGAGATGAGGAAAAATATTAACTTGCCGAGTAATTAAGAACAAATCAAAAGTAGGTACCTATCCCTGCATGCCCTAATCCCCATGGGATGGTATGCTGATAACTTGTACACTTGTTCTCCTGTACCTTCCGTCTCCGTTCTTGCTAATGGAAAAGATATAATTATAAACTTTGCTTGTTCAAAAGATATTCTCATGTTAATACTCGCAAGGAAGTGAACACCTACTAATTTTGTATGTTATGTAAGTAGATAATCTTGTTCATTATATTACGTTATGTTCGTGTCTTCAAATCATGGCTAAATTACTGGAACTTCTTGGTATTTTGAGCATTATTTATTATATATGTATTACTACACGCACTGGCTGGCTACCACCCTCAAGTTGAAAATTTATCGCCAAGCACCTACCGGTGTGTTTCGGCAATTGCACTTGTGAGCCAGTTTGCCTTCTCGGCATTGTAACAGGTCAGCAACACATTGGCAATATCTCTGGTATTGCAAATGGCGATAGGCGACGGTACACTTACCATCAGGTGGGCCGTATGCTTGCTTACTACCTTAGTAGTATAAAAAAAAAATACTATCTCTCCCCCGCAGTTAGATTTTCCCAGGATAAAAAGTAGCCTATAACCTTCGGGGATAATTATCTTATTGGTGAAAACATTTTTCAAATCTGACTGGTGGATTCAGAGATTCAAACAAACCAGCTCTTCAGCTTTATTAAGTACTAGCTGTCCCCACGGTTTCACTCGCGTTCCTGGGATGAAAATAGCCTATAACCGTCGGGGATAACATAGCTTCCTATTAGTGAAAGAATTTTTCAAATCGGGCCAGTAACTCCGGAGATTAGCGCGCGTTCAAACAAACAAACTCTTCAGCTTTATTATTAGTACAGATAGATGTATGTGTTTTTTTTAATTAATTTGGTTAATAAATGTGGAATAAGCACTAGGACAAAGGAATGACCGGAAATACGCATAACTTACACACTATAACTGACCTTTGTTAGTACTTCATCAGTTTCTGGAAGCTTCTATTGTCACATCCAAGTAAATGCACCAGTACCTAACACACTTGCGCTCCTTCGATAATTAGTACACGAAATCGGTAGCCATAGCGAAACACTTATGTAACGAGTGTGGGATCCGACGAAGATCACCAACACAGATTATATAATTAGTAAGTATACGTAAGATACCACAACCAACTGCAGCGGCGACGACAGTCGGTCATAGACTGCTAGTAAACAAATGAGCTTGAAAGAGATGAGGTGGTGATAAATATGAGAAAAGAAGAGGGTAGTGAGGACAGAAATTGGAGGTAGGATAGAACAATAGTACAAAGCCAATTTACTGGTGCAAACATTGCATATAGGGAAAGGTATATATAAAGTACTTAAATATAAGTAGGTAGGTACCTTGTTATTCAAAACAAGTAATTGTTTAGGCCATATGAAGACTCCATGAATCAATTACATTTTATTAGCTAGTATACACATTTACAATTATAAAGTAGCCTATGTCGGTCTCTATATCATAGGGTAGTCAGAAGAAACTCCAAAAATACCTATAACTCAAGTATTGTTTTCACTACGTTTGTATAGGCCTGTGTTTGACGACAATCTCACTATGGTCAGTGATGATGTGGCCGATGTAAGCACACAAAGCCTAGAAGGGAACTGCCTCTCAAGTGCAGTTGTTGGAACACACCAAGGTGCTTGGCAAACTTTCAACTTGAGGGTGGTAGCCAGCCAGGCGGATACTACAAAGTACCCTACCACTGTGCAATGGTTTCCTCACTATGTTCTCCTTCACCGAAAACATCGTGAAATTGAGACAATATTACATCATAACAATTTAATAAACAGATAAATGAACATAGAATTATTATTGATATAGAAACTCTCACAATACTTTATAAAATAGGTGTACATATCTACTGTTCTAGACAAAAACAATATAGGTTTTCCCACGGGCTACGTATTTATCTGACAGAGACTAATTACCTACCAAGTGAGAAAAAATCTGAATTAAATTTCGGTATTGGATGATATCTAAGATAAAATCTATATATATGGTATTTCATTCTTTGCTTTAGGCTAGAATCTTTATTATTTTTGTACCAACTAAAGGACTATTTATTTATGGAACCTAATATAGTTAGTAGAATTGTAGTAGCGTAATTGATTTTATCTACTCTCATATCGTAATGTTCTTATTATGAAATCAAAATCAGTACTTTAATGACCCACTTTAGGCACACCCGTCTATAATGAAATTAAAAAAATATATTATAGCACAGTTTTCTTCCCAAGATAATGCTATAAAATAACTTTTTTTCATTAAAGTACAAGTATATGGACATGTCTGGCCATTCACAATGTTGTTTGGGTTTTAATACTTCAATTACTGTCAGTGAACTTGTCAAACGAAATAATAAAGAAAAAAACATTATAAGTGGCCAGAAATGACTAAACAATTAAACTTAGTATTATATTCTCTTTGTTAACAATTAGGAATCAATCAGTATCAATTCAATTTTAGATGCAAATTTACTCTGTGGTCGCGTATGCGGTAGGGAGTTTTTCCCAACACGGATTAGGGCGCCATGATGATTAAATGTTTGTTTATTTTATTGATTTTTTTGCATACATATTTTATTTTGGCCAAAAATGACAGTAAAATGGCAGTGATAGTAAGGTAAAATAAACTTGGATCTGAAATTGTGGAGGCGGCAGTGGCAATGACGAATAATCGATACCCGTGAGTCATGAAAACTTATGACAAAATATTATCGATTTTTTTACCTTTAAATTACATTATTAGATGAGTTTAGATAAAGTACTGTATGATACTGCACATAATTAGGTATTAAAAACTCGTGTGATACTATTAAACTTAGTACTTAAACTCACACTCGTGTTTAATAACCCCTATTATGCAACAGTATCATAAACTACTATTTTATGATTGAATCATAATCACATGAAGTGATTTCCTTCCAGAAACTGATGAACTCCTAACATAGGTCAGTTGCAGTGTGTTTGAGCCTACAAAAGTATTTTTAAGTTTTATATTTGTGATTGAGACACCCTCGCTTTAATGGAAGCAAATCGGCATCTGATCTGCACATCTCTATTATTGATACACATCTCTATGTGACGGATGTCAAGTCAGTCTGTTTGATGGCTGGAAGAAAAATATTATTTTAATGAAAGACGCACCGCTTTATTTTAATTCATTGAACTAGCCTAATGTGCAGTTAATATCACATTTGGAGATCCTGGAAAGCTGAAGTAAGGTGAGTGGCTATCAATTACATCTATAATACTTTAATTTGCTTTTGTCTGGGTATAACATCTCACCGCCGCCGCGCCGCAATATTTTTCATTGGAATAGAAACTGAGACGTGAGAGGCACCAAAGATCCTATAAAATACAGTCCACTCTTGCCCCATCATTTTTGGTCCTTCGAGCCGCACGTTTTGCAGTTCTTTTTCACTGTTTAAAAATAACATTTATTTTCCATATTTTCCGCATAGTCAAATTGCAACCGCCATTTTTTCCATATGTATTTAAATTAATATTTTTCGCAATTTTCCGCAAATACCGCTTTTGATTTTACCTATAGGCTATTGAGGCTTGGGTTTTACCGCAAAATATTGGGTTTTAACGCAAAAGAACCTATTTTCAATAAGATTTCAAACATATTTTGAATTCTAACATAATAATTTTGTTATTTTGCTTGGATTCCTGTGTACGATATTTTAGCCGCATTAAATATTATTTTATCTCGCTCGCACTTAGGGCCATATTGTATTTCTTGTTTCTTGACGCGTTTTTATTCTGCATTTGCGTTACTTTGTCTTTTGGTTGGGTTCTGGAGTATTTCATATTTGCAAGATGTCGACTGAAATAAAACTTTTAATAAGTAAACGCGAGTCGTATTTCATTCGTATTCAAAACATATATCAATCAATACCTAAAGATAAACGCGAAAAGAATCCCTTGTTTGAGTTACAAGCAGAAAATATAAATAATTTACGTCTAGAATTTATTCAAATAATTGACCAAATAAATACAAAGAGTTCGAAGCTAGATGAGACCTATGTGCCTAGTTTTGACACTTTATGGGCCTTTGATGATATGTATTACGCTATAAAAAATGCTCATAGTAGTAATTCTTGTAGCACCGCTAGTGTTGGAAATACTTCGACTAATGTAAAGTTGCCGCGTATAGAAATTCCCGAATTTCATGGGGACATTCAAAAGTTTCCTTTATTTATCGAATCATTTCGAACAATCGTGCATTATAACACTAACATAACCGATGCAGAACGCATTCAATATCTCATTTCAAAATTGAAAGGCAAAGCCCAAAGTATTTGTATTGGCATTGCGCCTTCTCCTGAGAATTATAAGGTATTATACGACACTTTAATAACTAAATATGAAGATACGCGTGCTATCGCAATTTCGTACTTAGAAACTATACTGAACTTAAAACCTTTACCAGGCAAAGCGTCGCCTATCAGTTTAGAACAATTCATTGATCAATTTTCAACTTCGATTTCCGCTTTACGCCAACTAAAAATAGAAGATTTAGCCGATTTCATTTTTGTACATATTGGATTACGCAAATTGGACTCAGAAACTTCCCGTGCATTTGAAATGTCTTTGACAAATAAAAATTCCTTTCCACAATATAATGATTTTGTATTGTTTATTCGTGAACAAACTAAGATTTTACAGCGAACGACACCCGCGTCAGCTGTTTCTTCTACTCGATCGGGACAAATGCATAGGAGTGAAATGGTCAAATCGAATCGCTCGCCTCAGACATTCTTATTGAATAATACTAATCCAGTTTGTAGTTACTGTAATAGTAACAAACATTTAAATTTGTACCAGTGCGAGTCATTTTTAAGATTATCGCCTATCGAGAAATATAATTTAATTAAAAAGTATAATGGCTGTGTCAATTGTTTAAGTGTCCGCCATACTCTCGTGTCATGTAAATCTGCATGGAGTTGTAGGTTTTGCGATAGACGTCATCATAGCCAACTATGTCGATTTTCCACTGATGAACCTCCGCATTATAATAATCGTCAAAATTATAACTACGGTCAGGTACATTCATCAGCTATCGCTACACCATCTTCGCTATCACCACATCGCGCCGCTACTGCAGCCGCGTCTTCGCAGTCTACCGCACCCGCGATCGCATCGCAGAACATCGCTTCCGCTTCCGCTTCCGCTCCCGCTCCGCACATCAACGCGTTCGCACCACAACCGCCGCGTGCTAGTGGTCAACGTAACCCCACCGCGCCTTTGTTTACGGGCACTGCTACAAGTAAACAAGATTCGCATAAAACTGTATTACTTGGAACCGCTGTTGCACCGATTTTAGATTATTTCGGTAATCGCCGCAATATTAGAATATTGATTGATATGGGATCACAAAGGCACTTTGTGACGTCACGTTGTTTACGTACGTTAGGTATAAAGATATATCCTGATAATAAAAACACGTTAGTTCATGGTATTGGAGAAAACACTCAGACTGTTAAGGGTGTTTCAAACTTAACTTTATTTTCAAATTATGATAGACATTTTTCGTTTGATTTGCAAGCTTTAGTCATTGATAAAATTTCTGGTAATCTTCCTGAAAGTCAGATAGACACCGCATGTCTTGATTATTTAGGAAATGCACCGCTTAGTGACCAGCATTGGTATTTACCTGGTAGAGTCGATCTACTGTTAGGCGCTGAAGATTTTGTGAAACGAATTTTAAAGACTAACCGCATTATTGGACCATCCGGTCTTCCTGACGCAATTGATACCGTTTTTGGATACATTGTTTCTGGTACCGCATTTACGGCTAACCCTAAACTACCGTCGGTAAAAAACTTCTTTGTTGCGACTGAAAATGTTGACAATCTTCTGTCAAAATTTTGGGATATTGAAGAAGTTCCTTTGCGCAAACATTTATCTACTGATGATAAAAAGTGTGAGGAAATATATTTACAAAATACAACCCGAGATAGTTCTGGTCGCTACGTTGTTCCTTTACCATTTCGTCGCGATCCTAAAGAGTTAGGTGATTCGCTAACGACAGCGACGCGTAGATACAACGCATTGGAAAGACGATTCAAACAAAATAATCCGCTTCATAAACAATATGATGATATCATTCGCGACTATTTAGATAAGGAGTATATATCCTTAGTTTCAGAATTGCAAAATAATTCAACTTTTTATGTTATACCGCATCACCCTGTTATCCGCGATGACAAACTTACGACTAAAGTTCGCCTCGTATTGGATGCTAGTGCCGCTACTTCAACGAATCTATCGTTAAATGACTGCTTATATACAGGTCCTAATTTACAAGCTGATCTACTTACAATAATTTTTCATTTTCGTTTATTTCCCATCGCAATCACCGCAGACATCCGTCAGATGTATTTACGAATTTTAGTCTCACCTGAATTTCATCGCTATCTTCGCATTATATACCGCTTTTCAGATGAACTTAAACCGCAAATTTATGAATTTAACCGCGTTTGTTTCGGACTAAAATGCAGTCCCTATCTCGCAATGCGCACTATTAAAAAACTTATAGAGGATGAAGGCGCTGCCTATCCTGACGCTTCCGCTATTATTTCTCGTACCATGTATATGGATGATTTAGGAACTTCTGTTATGGACGAAAATACCGCTATTAATCTTTCTCGCGATTTAATTAATTTGTTTCTCAAAGCAGATTTAGAATTGGTTAAATTCTCAAGCAACTCGCGAAAGCTACTCGAGCATTTGCCTGAGCAAAATCGGTTGTCTGCTTCTGTACATATTTCGGATAGTGACGAATTAAAAATATTGGGTTTACGTTGGTGCCCTCTAGATGATCAATTTTCTATTACAGTTAAGTTGGACCCGCATAACATTATTACCAAACGAACTATCTTGTCAACAATCGCCAAGCTTTGGGATTTAGTAGGTATTGCAGCACCTATAATTTTGTACGCAAAATTATTAATCAAAACACTTTGGCTAATGAAACTGGATTGGGATGAACAACCACCCGCAGATGTGTGTAAGCAATGGTTGCGTTTTAAATCTGAATTGCCGCTTTTGGAGAAACTTAAATTTCCGCGTCATCTAGGTAAAAATTCCACTGATTGCGAATTGGTTCTGTTAGGTTGCGCCGACGCAAGTACTTCTGCTTATGGAGCTGTGGTTTATTCATGCGTGATACATCCTAGCTTTCCAAAAAATATTGTCAATATTGTTTGTGCAAAATCCAAGGTGGCTCCAGTTAAGGTTCTTACTTTGGCTCAATTAAAGCTTTGCGCATCTTTATTATTAGCTAAACTTCTGCGATATGTTTCTGATAATATATTAGACAAATGCAATATTTCAAAAATATATGCATTTACTGATTCCAGTGTTACGCTACATTGGATTCATTCATCACCGCACCGCTTTAATGTTTTTGTCAGCAATCGTATTGCTCAAATAAATGAATATTTACCCGCTTCTAATTTTTTCCACGTTTCTGGTAAGGAGAATCCGTGTGACTGCTTATCGCGAGGACTCACTCCTAGTCAATTGCTTGACCACCCATTGTGGCTTCATGGTCCTTCTTGGACTCATTTACCAATCTCCGAATGGCCTCTCAATAATTTCACTTTTTATGAGGAATCGACCTTACCTGAAGTTAAATCAAAGGCTCAGACCTTTTTATTAACTGACCGCAAGAAGCCTTTTTTATATGATGTAGCTTCTCGTTTTTTCTTCTTGGAGTAAACTCATCCGCATAGTAGTATATATCTTTCGATTTTTGAAAAGATTACCGCGAGCCAGTAGTGTTACGACTACAGATTTAAAGGTAGCTGAAGAGGCTATTCTGTCAGCAGTTCAATCAGTCCATTTTGGTACTGAAATCATAGAAATTGGCAAAAATAACCTACCATCAAAACAATTACGCCCGCTTTGTCCATTTTTAAATAATGATTTATTACTTGTCGGTGGTCGGTTAAATAAATCGAATCTTGATTTTTCCGCTAAACATCCTATTTTGTTGCCTAACAATGATCATGTAATAAATTTAATAATTGACGCTTACCACAATAAATATTTACATCCTGGACCTAATTTGTTTATGTCTTTATTACGCCGAAAATATTGGATAATTTTGTTCCGCAAAATAGTTCGTAAACGTTTTCGACTTTGCAATCGCTGTTTTAAAGTCAATCCAAAAATTTATTGTCCTTTAATGGCAGATTTGAAACGTTGGAGAACAAAATATCTGCATACATTTCAAAATCGTCAAAAATGGAATACTCCAACCGCATCGATTACAAAGGGTACAGTAGTTTTGGTACATAATGACAATGTTCCTCCTTTGAAATGGCCATTAGGTGTAATCGAAGATGTTTTTCCGGGTAAAGACGGAATAATCCGCATTGTGTCTGTACGCACGAATTCTGGCACTTATCAAAGGCCAGTGGTAAAAGTAGCACCTTTACCACTTCAGTAAATCTCATTATTATCGTATAATTATGCCACATATTTCAAGTGGTATCTTATTTCCCATTGTGGATATTGTTCTTAATTCTTATATTTAACATTAGTTCTTTCTCTTCATTTTTTGTGCTATCTCATGCTCTTTGTTCGTTAGAAGAACAAGGAGATCTTTGTCCTTCTAGGCGGGGGGAATGTTTGAGCCTACAAAAGTATTTTTAAGTTTTATATTTGTGATTGAGACACCCTCGCTTTAATGGAAGCAAATCGGCATCTGATCTGCACATCTCTATTATTGATACACATCTCTATGTGACGGATGTCAAGTCAGTCTGTTTGATGGCTGGAAGAAAAATATTATTTTAATGAAAGACGCACCGCTTTATTTTAATTCATTGAACTAGCCTAATGTGCAGTTAATATCACATTTGGAGATCCTGGAAAGCTGAAGTAAGGTGAGTGGCTATCAATTACATCTATAATACTTTAATTTGCTTTTGTCTGGGTATAACATCTCACCGCCGCCGCGCCGCAATATTTTTCATTGGAATAGAAACTGAGACGTGAGAGGCACCAAAGATCCTATAAAATACAGTCCACTCTTGCCCCATCACAGTGTGTAAAATATGCGAATCCTTTTTTACTTCGTATAAGCCTATGTTTGTCCACAATGATGTTAGTAAAGATGGTAAGCACACAAAACCTAGAACTGTTCGAGTTCATTCTTAGCAGCTAGTATTTTCTTTCTTAAAATATATTGCATTCCTGCGTAGCTAATTTTTCTTAAACAAATGTACAGGAAAAGTTTTTTTTCTATTTGTGACATTTCTAATACCCTAACCTAACTCGGGTTCAATGTTTGTTCAACGGCGCAGAAGTAATAGTTTCTTAATTTTATCAAGTTTATAAATATTATAAGGCACTACCTAGTCGTTTATGTGAAAATCAAGACGCGTTTGCCTTTAGGGTAAACCTTTTGGGACCAATTATTCCATCAGAAAAAGCCGCTTTATATACCTAAACAAGCAAATACAAAATAATCCTAATAATAAATGTGTTTCGTAATCATTTGACAGATAAGCAGCACTAAGTTGTAATGTTATGGTATTAATGCTTTTCAGGAAAATCAAGAGAGTTAAAACTACTTGAATTAAACTCATAGGTAATACAAAGATTTTTTAATATCAAGTAGGTACGCATCTTTAGAAAATCGGTTAAGTTTCCAAGTATATTATCCCATGTAAATGCCTGGATATGTATACCTACCGGTAATTCCTTATCTTAATTTATGAGTAAACTTTTTAGTCCAATCTGTATTCAAGGTTATTTTTTCTTTATACTAAAGTCTATACACCCTAGAAAATTTTGATTAAAAAAAGCTTTAATAAATAAAGGAGATTCGATAAGTTGCTGGTTTTGGCAGCTATGATTTTTTCTTGCTTAAGCATAGTTTTACACATAAAATAAGTTTAAATAAAACAATAACTTTTTAGGTTTTAATAAATATACTTGAAATAACCATAAAGAAGCCGATATTTTAATATTTTTCTACGGTAAAAAGCTGAGGATAGATAGAGTACCCAATATTTTAATCTTCATTGAATTTCTGTTCCTTTACCTCAAGACACTGGAAAGCAGCTGCTATTTTTATCACCAGAAACAATAGACCCACATATTTCTAGCAATACAGGCACTAAAGGAGTTTTAGTACATTTTTCAAAGCTCTTGCTATTTTGGACACCTTGGACCATTACGATATTCGTTGGAAACTAGGTATGCGGTCATAAAACGGTACTTTTGCATAAAATTCATTGGAACTGCATCTTAAAACTATCTTATATCGGTCGTTTCCAATATTTTCCATTGAATCGAATATTCGAATTGCTTTTGGATCTTAAAAAGTTAATAGGTACATTTGGTTATATGCGTTTAAAAGACACGCTCAATTTAACGTCTTAGATCATGCTCCAGCTATTTAAATAACAAAGATGGAGACTTAAATTCTAACATAATATGTATCTAAGTGCAGCTACATACTCTATTTAATATACTTGAAAGAAAGCCAACAAGGCGGTCAAAAAGCCACCCAAAAATATTACTGATTAGTATAAATTTCCTGAATTATCAGCATATCTTATGTAATTCCAATATTAATAATAATTCGATATAGAGTAATATCATTTTGTTTTTTTTTTCAGAAATAATGTAAAAACTAGCTATTTCCCGCGGCTTTACTCGCATTCCCGAGATAAAAAGTAGCCTTAATCCTTCGGGGCTAATAAATAATAATATAATGTAGCTTCCTACTAGTGATATAATTTTTCGAATCCGATAGATTCAGAGGTTAGCGCATTCAAACAAACAAACTCTTCAGCTTTATTATTAGTATAGGTACATACAGATAGATAGACGTTTTATCAACATAAATTATTCATTAGTTACGGATTTGATGAATGGCACAATATCTGCATGTGAATTTGAGATATTCGTTTCTATCAGCAAAATTGCTCGCATAAACTTTTTAAGCTCCAGGAAACAATGCTTCAGAAACTTGAGTCCGTCAACAACTCAGATCAACAAGATTATTTTAAGCTGTGAACTTTATTTCGTAATTCTTTTAATAATTCCTTGCTATAAAATTTCTTAAAATGCAAAGAAGCTTAGTCTTATAAGCAGCAAAATTTAAGTCAATTTGACGCTCGGTGTTCCTACTGTCGAAATGTTAACAGCAATTTTGCAACGTTTATCAGTAAAGCGGATTAACCACTCAAAAACGGGAGCAAAGCTTCTGGGTGTCACCTCATTTTTTATGCAGATTGACTAGAGAAGTTTTCACAACAGTGGCGCTGAGCCTTAACTGACTTAAAAGTCACAGCGCAGCCGACTTTCATGGCAAAATTAAGAGTCAGGCTTGATTGACCTTCCTCTTAAGAAACTTTGAAGATTATTGACCTACTTAGACGAGGTAGCTGTTCGATTGAATACACCTTGATTTAAGAGCCTACTATGATTTATAGATATATTTATAATTACAATCCATAAACTTATATTTCATTATGCTATTAGTACAGAAGAATTTATTTTAATAGGTTTTCATAAAATTATACAATATAACCTATATAATATATATAATAATAATAATCTATACTAATATTATAAAGAGGAAAGTTTTGATTGTTTGTTTGTTTGCATTAAATAGGCTCCGAAACTACTGAACCGATTTGTAAAATTCTTTCACTAATAGGAAGCTACATTATTCCCGAAGGTTATAGGCTACTTTTTATCCCGGGAACGCAAGTGAAACCGCGCGGAACAGCTAGTAACATATAAATATAAACGATACAAAGATATCATTATCTACAAAATATGTATATTAGTTGCCGTAGCTAGATCAAAGTAAGTAAATAGTTGTATATGTCTTGTATTTGACCACAATCTCACCGTGGTCAGTGATGATGTGCCCGATGGTGGTAAGCACACAATGTCTAGAAGGGAACTGGCTATCAAGTTCAGCTGTCGGAACATACCGGAAGGATACTTGTATAGTATGTATTTTTTAAGATAACGTTTGTACCAAACAACATGAAAATTATACCACGTACTCGCAGCAGCAAATATTAATCACAGAACGCAATCTTATATCTTAGTAGGTAGTCATCAAACAAATTCACTATTACGAGATAACAAGTAAGCATTTAACTAATAGTTTCATTTGAGATAACCCTTTGTGTCACGCATAAACATTAGCGAATTCAAACAAATTGTATAATTCAGTTATATTATTCATTACTAAATTAGCAAAGTTCTTCAAAGTAGCAGTGGGGTAGGATGAGCGACTTTTGTTAGGGGTGACTTTTTATTACAGTCACACTTGTTCAAAGGTCATGCTGCTTATATTTTCAAGACTAATGTAAATCTCTTTTAATGTAAGGCTAAGGGCTTTTAGAAAAAACTGCGTAAATGTAGTGCTAGTATTTCTAGATTTTTTTTTTGTCGCAATATCACATCAGTAGCATTTCGAATATTTTTCTTTCAAAATCAATACATTGAATTGTGGAAGTTCACAAAACCCTTTTTTATATACTTATGTTTTTTTAGTTACATTTCAGTAAACTAAAACCGTATCTTTCTACACGCAGCTCTGGCAAGACTCTATACAAGTCAATCAGTGGTAATATGGGTTTAGAGGCTGGGCTCGTTCTCTCGTACCCGGTCTTAAATGTAAATTTGTTTGCTGAAATAAACATACAGAAACAAAATAGGGCAACCGACTAACAACGGCTTAACTTGACGTTGCGAAGGTAAAGTAGATAGCGAGGGGAATGTTTGAAAAAAGATATGTAGAACTTAGGCATTTCAAGTTACGTTTTGTGTGTTACCTTTTGAGATTTTTGTGAAATCAGACACCATTTCGTTTCTTAAGTAGGTACAATGTTCTGACGTATTGAATATGAATAAAGGTACCTATTCTATTTGATGGTATCTATGTCAACTTTTTTGAAATACAAACAACATAGGTAAGCTACTGTGTATATTGATAAAATAAAATCAAAGAATAATAAAATGAAGAAACATTAAAATTAAGTATAAAAATAATTCACATGATTGAAGGCCCCGGCGAGATTCGAACTCACGATCTCCTGTTTACTAGACAGGCGCTTTAACCAACTAAGCCACGGCGCCATTGGATTTCGTGCCAAATTTATTTTAAACATGGTTACACCATACGATGAGTATAAAAACATATTATAATAATGAATGTGTTTCAGAATAGATTCTTCTGATGGCAAGAGCATAATGAATATAACGTTATACGTTATAACGAATATAACAGTTTAGTACATACCTACGTCAATACAATATCGATTATGTCGATGATTGACAATTCAATTCATCATATTGAAAAGTTATTGAAATTAATCAGAAAGTCCTGTCACAGGGTAGATGCCCAGTATTCAATGATAAGTAAGGTACCAACAGATTATCCTAGTAACATACGTTAGTCTATTACATGGTACCTATATAATATTTTAGGTAAATGGAAATAATAAAAATAAATACTATAACTGTGTAACTAGCTGGAAAGCTAGTCCTGCTAGTTACACAGTCTCTGGTTAAATGCTATTATAAAGTATTTTGCTAGAATACAGGTGTATTTGTGGTGAAGGTACACCTTCACCACAAATACCTACAGGTAGTAATCATTCTAAACATAGGTATTCTGCCTATTGTGGCATACAAAAATATTTCACAGTTAAAATTAATCATTTAATTAATACATAGATTAAAATGCTCTGTCAATTTTAAAATTCAGGTTTAGATTTAAGTTCAGATTAGATTTATGGTATCAAATAAATTGAATTAAAAATAACAATACTAAACATAAATTTACCTTCACACGTCATTTTGGAATTTTATTTTGAACATACTTGTCTTATAAATTCTAAAACCTATTAGCTGGTTTTAGGAGCCATTACAAATACACGTGCCAAGTAAAAAAAAAGGACAATCTAAGCAAACTTGAGGGGCAAGTAAAACAAAAATTATACCTATTGTTATTTTATACACAAAATCAATATCAACATACAGGCCCCGGTGAGATTCGCGTCCCAGCATCCATCTCAACACTAAAAGAAAGTATCGTATAATTTATGTCATTACACGTAGGTATATGTAGACGTTTAAATAATTATCCAAAATATAGTGAACCACTTTAATAATACGCATATCTCATAATATTATTATACGTATCTATATAAAACAACTCGAGCAATGTTTATTTTATCGTATCGCGCTCTCTAACATTCCTTTGTTTTGAGAGGTAACGGTAGGAGGTAGGATCAAATAGTAAAATCTAATTTTGGTGAAACAGAGCAATCGAAACGTTTGCCACTTGAATACGTCGAAGCTATTATGATTTCATACGAAGTGGGCTTGGAAGTGGTTCGTTTATTGCCTCCACAATAGTTTGAAATTGTTCTACCTTAACAAAATTGACGAATTTTTGTGGGACGCTCCACTGCTCAGTTGTAATGCCAGTACTCTTTATGCCAATGTTAAAACAAAGTTATAATTCCTGACGTTCACTTAGTCATGCACAACATAGTTTCAAACGCAATTCTTGAAACATCTTGCGAAAAAAATGTTCTCCTGTACCTGTTTGTAGACAACTAGATTTCCGCCAAGCAATTTTACTCACGCACGATCCCCGATTTTACCTCTTTAGGGGTTTGAACTTTCAAAATCTTTTTTATCCTCTAAAAAGGATTTTTGAAAGAAGCCTATGTCATATCATAGCTATCTGTATGTCAATTTCAGCCCAATCTAGTGATTTGAGCTATGCGTTGATAAATCAGTTAGTCACATTTTCCTTTTACATATTTAGATGATGAGTGAAAATAATGTTTCATTTCAGTCATAAGTAGTGTCATATAGCTATAGTATTTACGCTATTATTAGTGCAGTGATGTTAGTGCATAACGTTTCTGTTTAAATGCATGCATGCTGCATCTACCTATTCAAACATCACAAATTGAGTCGGAGTGAATACCACGAGTGGCATGGTATTCACTCCGGCTGATTTCAAGTCTTATTCAAAGACTCATAAGACATCATATTTCTGTCAAGGAAATACCATTATTATTAATTCAAAGATCATTAACCAAGCAAACTATTTTTTCATCGTAGATTATTTATCCTCTACGATAATATGGTGATAAATGATACGTGATAATCACTAAAAACTTGTTATAGAACTGACTGGATGCCACGTTCAGCTACGACTTGCAACTCTGAAATTTAAAAAAAATATCAAATCGTAACAAAATATTTGATAGATACCAAAAAAAATTATGCAATAGTTGAACACTAGCTAATATGGCCTCAAAGATTTTCTTTCAGTTTACAATTTCATGAACCTCTATTATTAAGACAATATTATACCATTTATATTTACTGAATGTAAAGTTAAATACTTGTAAGATTATTAAGTTAGTTTAATTAAACAAAGTAAACAATTTAATAATACTAATATTAGTTTATTTTCAGTTATCAAAGGTTAGATGGATAATTGCCTAAATGACGTTGGAACATTTTCGAATACCATGATAAGAATCTACAGATAAAATTCGTTTTTTATGTTTGTAATATTATTTTTTATGAGTAGTTATTGAGAATATGTATGTAACTGTAAGCACAGTAAATTTTGCATTTATAGTCTGTTGACCGAAAAACAATATGTAATGGTTGTTTTTTTAATGGTCAGGTAAACAGTATCTAACTATTTTATGAATAAGTACTTCTTGTATTTAAGAAATCAACTAAGTAGTTCTACTCTAATAAATGTTAACTCTAGTTAACTCTAATTTATATATCTGGCATAATTTTTGACTTTAAGTGCGGTCCAAAGTAGGATAATAATATTTTTAACTAAATCATTGGGGAATCTGAATAACCTCATTTTAAATTCCATTTCTTCGAAGCTTTTCTCATTTATTTTCTGTAATAAGATACCTACGTTTTCAGTACAATTGAAATATATTGAGCTATTTCAAAACTAATATCTGTGCTACCATAAGTCAAATCTTTCCTTTCAACAAGAATAATGCAGTCCATCACATCTACCTACGTGCATTCATTAAGCAAGCAATATCTGCCTACCTGCTTCTGTTAAGCAAGCATTAATCATTTGAAATTAGTCATCGGAATCAAAAAAGATAGACAATATCAAAATTTTAACATGATTACGAGGGACCTCGTAATCGGAATCGGAGATAGACAATCGCCATGCAGGGACCAACAAATTTCAAAAAATACTTATAATAACTTTAATATTGCCATGGTCGGTGCTGATATGGCTGAAGATGGTAAGCACATTATGCCTAGATGGGAACTGGATCTCAAGTGCAAGGGATCCGGTAGCCAACCAGGCGGATACTTCAAAGTACCCCACCACCGCGCTATGGTTTCATTCACTGATAGCTCAAACTTATTATAGAATTCGAACGCACGACCTACATCACGGCATCTGAAGTCACACTATAGAGTCACACTTTTAAAAAAATATTATCTGTTTTGAGCCTTCACTCAATCTTACTCTAAATAAGAAGTTTGAACAGTTTTATGTTTATAAAATGCTGCTCAAATAAGAGTTTATAACGTTTACCTAACTAAAAATATTTATTTTTTATTTAAACTTAGTCTTAAAATTTCAATTACCGGCTATCTGCGTGCCACTTAGGAACTTGCTCATAACTTAAGGCTCCGAAGTTAGCATAATGTATCGTTAGTTGGCAAGTCTACTTTATCAAGTAGGCAGGGTAAGTTATGCTTGCTGTTCTATAGGCACGCTTTTCAAGCTTGTCTTGTATATAAAGTATTATCAAATTCAATTTGAGCGGTATATTGTGCTGATACTTTTTTATATAATGTTACAATTTTAGATATAACGACGCAAGAATGTGAAAATTTTTTTTATATAAAAATAACATTGCTGTGTGCCCAAAGCATAAAAATATATGTTAAATGACTGATTGACGTCAAATAAAGGTAATAACCCTTCTGTTACTAAATCAGTGTTATAGCACAAAGTAAAGAACTAATACTCTGTGGTTATAGTGTTCGTAGCCTAAGGTCCGTAGTCTCACTCTTTCACGTCATGTGTGAATTTTAACAATTGAATGTTTCATAACTTTATTAATAAGTATTGGGGATTGGGGTAAATGTTTTACATCCAACGCCGTTGTGAGTAAAGTGGGTTGTTATTTAGTTCATTTAATAGGTTAAATGTCTAAAATACTTCTAATATACCTTCATAAAATGTAAGTCATCAAAAGTATAGAGCCCCGTGAAGATCAAGGCGCAAATAACTTTCATGTCAAATTTCATTTTGTATGCAAACAAAATTAACAGTTCAAAAGGCTCTCATTTACCAGCGGGTCACCACGAACCCTCGGCTCATTTTTTATGTAGATTGCGTCGAAGAAAAGTTTCACAATATCAGTCTGCGACGCGAGAGCCCTGCAACGCTCCTTCGGGACCACCCCTATATTAAATTTGGTCAGATTCTACTGTCTACCATTCGAATACTTTACAAGATGCTTGAGTGCCGTGAAATCCTTTAGGATAAAAGACGACTGTTGTGTTGCTGCAGCATGCCGGTGATATACAGAATAGCTTATGTAGTTTACCTACTAAGCAATCTTAAATATTTTCCATTTTACTTAAAATGCATTGCCGTCTACATACTGTACGAGTACGTGCATCCAAATATCTTTACATATATATCAGGATGTAAATGTAGCTGGTAATTTTTCATGAATTTTAAATCGTCATAGCACCAGTTGGTGTGGATTTACAAGTTGATGACATATGTTTATTAAATATAATCAAGTTCCTCATGTCACACAGCTAATTTTAAGTCAGGTTTCAGTTTCATGTAAAATATACGGTTGGCCATTAGCGAGGGCGGACAGTATGCATTACTTCGCAGCAGGATTTTGCATTTCCATCTTATTGTTGCTCTGCCCTCGTTTGGATGCAAATATTTTATAGTTCAAGCCCGAGCGAGCCGTCCCGCATTTTAGTTTCTTTCGCTTCCTGTAATTTGCTTTCGTGATGTTTTTTCTCCTTTTCATCCCGCTTATTCCAATTTAAAACGGAACGTGCATAAAAACCTCGGATATTATTCGACGCTCGCGACGCTCTTATTTACGAATACTCGATTATAGCGTTTATTCTATTGTATTAAAATTCAATTTCATATTATCATTTGCCGGATATACAATTCGTGGTAGGTATTAGTTAATAATCGTACTATAATTCACTACCGTCATTTTATCATATCCATTTATTTTGTTTTGCTTAATCTTGTTGTGTTTAACATTTTATCTGTAAACTGAAAATAATTTCAGTTTACAGATAAAATGTTAAAAAATATTGTTAGAGATTAAAGTTTTCATGAAAAATGTACAATACTTACCTAAAAAAAAGACAGGTATCTCATAACCCGCGAAAGCTCGGCTTACGTTACATTTATTGCATGTATAGCAAGCGTAACCTTACTTTACGTCAGCTGCTTTTCTTTACACAGAAAATAAATCTTATTTTTTGCATTTTATTTCATCTTACCCTAGAAGCACTCTGGAACTTCTTTCACTATATTATTATCAGATGGACCGCCTACCTGCTTGTCAACCTTCCGACATAAAAATATTTATTCAATACTTATAGGTAGGTATAATAACGGGAGACCTTAATATCTTAATATTAATCAATACAAAAATATAATAATCCAATAATGTGATTATAATAGTAGTTTATGATACTGTTGCATAATAGGGGTTATTAAATACGAGTGTGAATTTAAGTACCGAGCCGAAGGCGAAGTTCTTAATAGTATCACACGAGTTTTTAATACCTAATTATGTGCAGTATCATACAGTACTTTATCTAAACTCATATAAATAATATCATTTAAAAAAATTGAATTTCTACCAACTTTGCAAAAAAAAAAAAAAAAAAAAATCAAAATCAGTACTTTAATGACCCACTTTAGGCACACCCGTGTATAATGATTCATTATAGTACAGTTGTGTTCCCAAGATAATGCTATAAAATAACTTTTTTTCTATTAAAGTACACTTTGGAGCTATCAATAGTATAATCAATCAGTATCAATTCAATTTGACGATGACAATGTGACAAATTTGTTGACTTAAAATTTAGAGGTAAGAATTATTTACTGTTATAGATATCTTCATGTTATCTACGTACAGTATGACACAACTGAGATGTAGCATCGGCAAATCGTCTATCTACACTTCACTTCCGATTTACAAAACTAATAAAAATCATTCATTATGGCGCCATTCGTTGTTCAATAAGATCATTTTTGCCCAGGTAAAGTACTAATAAACATGGGTAATGTTGTAGGCGCACATTTTTCGGAAATGATCGATTTTACGAATTTTGTCGATGCTTCATCTAAGTTGTGTCATACTGTACTATATTTCATGGTACCAACATATTTCTAAGTACAAAAGTAACTAAATGCACCTGTTATAGCTATCATTAGCAGCAAAATGACAGTCATTTAAGACCATAAGCCTTCTCATTTGCTCTCTCTTTTGGGGTGCAGTTACACACACATGTGATTTTAAATTAGCTTTAATTTATCAACTTACGCAGACTGCAGTCCAATTATTTTACATTTAACGAGAGTTTGATAAAATCTAGCGTACTTGGGCTCGTTGACAAGCCGCCAGACTGGAGTTTAGCCAGTCTTGGGTACACGCTGTGGTTTTTTATGTACGCACCAAATTCCCAACCAGAAATGTATTCTGTTTTAATTTACCCATTTTGGCACGTCCCGACGGAACTGCGGATCATTTGTATTAGGAATACGGATAATATGATCCGAGAGGCGACGACTAAATTACTCGACGCCCCTCCGAGAGTTAGTCGTTTGCGTTATTATGAGCCTCCTGAAAAGCCTTTAGTTCCTCCTGTAAACATAAAGCTACGGGTGAATTCGGAAAAATAATTACGCTGTATGAATATATTATTTTTATCGTCGATTCGAGTTGTGTTATTTTTATGCGAGGCGCTTTTTGACTGTTATTTTTATTCGTGAATGTGGTACGATAATCACGTATCAGGTTTATGTCTCCCTCCACGGGTATACAGCGTAACACTATTTCAGTTATATTTTCTTAAAAAATCATGATGTATTTTCTATTGATATTTATAGTAGCAACAACTATTTTATATTATGGTTATTTTGTGATAAATGTCATAATAATTTTAAAATTAAAAAAAGGTATTTGAATGTGATTAAATGTTATTTTTCAACTATTTTAAAGTAAGTATTTTTTCCCATAACAGTCTTACATATTAGGATAACTTAGTAAATATAAAATCAAAATATTCTATAGTAATTTAAATTTATTCAAGTTGGTTTCGGAAACATTATAAACTAATTAACAGATATCTACGACAAGATATAAAAATATCTTGTTCGCAAGTAAACAAAACTCTAATGAGATGTGTGGTACAGGCTCACACATGAATATAGGTACACAATAAAATAAATTAAGTGCTCATTCGGCAAATTATATTCGGCATTGCGTAATGCGTATTTCATCGGCAATAACACGGACGCTTCAAACGAATAAACAGCGCAGCATTTTACGCTAGACGTAGCAATTCGACAGGCGTGATTCAAACCCAAACCAGCCAGAGAATGGACACGCCACTCTGTAATCTGTCCTGGCAAACCGTGCGCTGCATAAATTAGCTGTAGTTAAAAGCTCCCTTTTAATGGGAAGGCCAAATGAATGGGTAACGCTGGTCAGCGCTAGCGCTTTTACCGAATTTCGAGCGAAATCGTAGGAGGCTAATAGTAGATAGCCAAACCGTGTGTGCCGACCGCAAGCATTTAAAATTGCGCTTTGCATCAACGCCTGTTGTTGGCGAAACTACGAGTGGAATTAATCGATGTACTTGTACGGTTGAATAAATCAAATGGTTATTTTTTAAACATTAGGTGTAATTAATTATATTTGTAATCAAATTGAGTAATTTATGAATACGTATAATACCTACGAAGTCAGTTATGCCAGATATTTTTTTTATTTGACAAAACACGAACAGCCCTATCTAAATAATATAAAATATCTGATATAAAATTTTTATTTCATACTTCGCTAGACTAACTTTATTAATATTAATATGAAATAATATGAGAATCCTCTTAGTATTCTAAGTTACACGTCCAAATATTTGTAAAGCCTTCAGCGTATTCGCATGACTTTCATACAAGAATTATGGCAGTCGTTTTCTTAGCTCATGCCATTTCTTCACCTCTATGGGTACATCTCAAATTTACGTTACACGCATACTGATTTAGCTGAGAAATGTAAATCTCAGTAACTCCTTTTATAAACCTCTTGCACGTTTTCATGATGGAAATGAAATAAATATCTCTTAATCTGTTTGTTTATAAAATAAACTGAGATTAAAGTCATAAATCTCCATTCAATGTAAATCCGTGAGATTTTGATGGCTCTTAATCATTTTAATTAATTAAAATGTAGATAAAGAACAATAGAAGAATCTCCTCAAAGGCTTACCTACCTCTTCTCATCTTGTTAATTTGATTTTATACCAACTATTAAAAAATAAATGATTTTCATAAGTCTTTTTTTCAAAATAATAGGTTTGGATTACCTAAACACCCACACCCATTCACGAACTACAGTGGATCATTAGCGTGACGCTTTGGGAGTTGATGGAGACCGGTTAAGAAGTGGCTCTGTAGAAATAAGTAGGTGGTGCAGAAGACATTAAAGGGTACCATCGATCCCGCCGTTGCAATTTCTTTTTTTTTTAATTTCAATACATTGGGAGTTGTTGGGTAGTTTATTCACAGGTTATATTAATTATAATTATTTGCAACAAATATACAAAATACAATCTACATATAAAATAAAATCTGGATGCGGCCGCATGGATAATTAAATTCAAATTATTTTCCCTACTAGATGAACTATCTGGGTCAAAATCAAATGAAAGCTAAACTCACTGGTATAATAAGTTAAAATTACAAGCAAATACATAAATAACAGTGACTTAGGTAAGTACCTACCCACTTACCTACTTTTAGTACAAATAGGTATGCTTACATAGTACATTTAAAAAAAGATTGGGTCTTGAACAAAAAGTTTGGATAACGAATATAGTCTATGTCTGGCACTCATTCAAATTGTATCCGGGAAATTTTCTAATTTAAACTGACGTGCTTACATATTTAATCCATTTTTTTTTCATACTACTAAAGTAGCAAGCAAGCATACGGCCCACCTGAGGTAAGTGGTTACCGTCGCCTATTGCCATTTGCAATACCAGAGATATTGCCAAAGTGTTTCTGACCTATTACAATGCCGAGAAGGCAAACTGCAAGTTTGGTTTGGTCATGTGCAATTGCCGGAACACACCGGTAGGTGCTTGGCGACAAATTTTCAACTTGAGGGTGGTAGCCAGCCAGGCGGGTACTACAAAGTACCCTACCACCGTGCTATGGTTTCCTCACGATGTTTTCCTTCACCGAAAGCTCAAGCTCATTGTAGGATTCGAACCCACGACCTTCGTCGCGGCATCCGACGTCACTACCACTGAGCTATCATCGCCTTTAAAAATCCATAGTCGTGGCTGATTAAAGTACCTAGTTACCAAAATATAATCATATTCGAAAGTACTTATATAACGTACACAATACATCACCTTTCACAAATAATAGATACCTTATGTTATAACATCAAAGATAGCGCATAGCTCCAACAAAATTGTTACCCAGTTACTTAACCTTATTTCCACACCGATACAACGAACATTCAGTTGAATGTTAACATTTACGAGAGAGCGATCCCCATTGTGATATAAGTACTGAATAATAAACCTCAGGTGTACAATGCTAATGCGGGAGTCTTCGAGTGACGGAACACGCGCCGTGATTACAGCTACTGTCATTTGTAAGGCCTCGTACCTACTTGAATGTCTAAATAGGGCTACCAAAGTGGGTAATCTGGGCATCTAATGTTTCATTCCAAATTTGAAAAAGATAATTTACCAGTGTCATTCAAAGTAAATAATGTAATATTTTTGTTACTCAATGACGATAGTTTGATAAAGCATTGGTAAACAAAGTACCTAATTTATCTTTTCTCCTATAGGCAGTAAGTAAGATCTATATAAGTACCTACCTACTGTCTCAAGATATTTATTTACTTATTGTCAAAATGATTGTAACAAGATTAGAAATAAATGAAATAAGAATAAGTTTTTCTATACAACATGTCACCAATAATAAAAAAAATACCCAAGTTCAATAAAGCTGCATCCACACCAAAGTAACTTTTTGTACAGCAACATAATAAAATTTATTAAAAAATATACAATCTATATATAAAAAATAATAAGTAACTTTCATATTACGTTGCAAAATATTGCCCAACAAAAAGTAACTTTAATGTGGATATACCATAAGTGAAGATACGACTTTACTTCAAGAAATTAGCCTATTTTGTAAGGAGCTATTTCAGGTAGCATAATAATGTAAACCAAGCTTAACCACTCTCTTAATCTGCGCTGTAAACGCGATACGTTTCTTCATTTACATGCCGCGAGTCGGATACAGGCAAGGCCAGCACCACACCGCTGCGTGCCGCTGCGCACGATTCAACCATAACTCCGGGATGTTTTTCCGCCCTTTATTATATTCCTGCAGTTTGTATTTACCTACTTATTTGTTTTGTTACAAAAGTGAATAAACCTTTTACATTGCGTTAACTGTTTTTTGTTTTTTGTGGCAGTAGAAGTAAGCTGCTTTTTGCCGTTTGTCATTTAAATTTAACTAAATCTTAGGTTATAAAAACAATAAATAATAAGTTTTGAAACTACTTTGCAATTCAAAGCAATTATTGTTTGAATTTGCTGTCTGTCTAACCATTAAATTTATAACATAAAGATATAGATATTGTAGAAACGGCAGATGAAATATTTGGTAAAATGTACCCACAAAATAAGTAAACAAAAATAGGTACATTCCAATAGTCATCTTCTATGTCGATTAAAAAAATATCTCGTAGCAGTAATTAGCGTAACAGGGGGGGATTAAATATTTCGTTTCCCTAAAGGAAAATGGAGAAACCACAATAATTAATTACTTTTCTTCACGCCTACTTAGCAATATTTTCACCACCCAAAAACAAAACACGCACATTTTTTGCATTGGTTATGAATGTATTGATTAGTGTTATTTTACTTGTTACCAAGCCAAACCGCATAAAAGAACATTTGAAAACCATATCACAACCAATGGGTAGGTAAACGTCAGCAACTGTAGATAATCTTGAATGAGGCTGTCCACATATGACAAGCTAACGATAAATTATGAGATCCCAACGGAACTGGTATACCACATAACTGGCATCCAGATTATTATGTGTACCAACAATTTTTATACAGGGAATGAAAATAATAAAAAGAGGAAAAACGCCTACCGTCTATATAATCCTAAAACGCAAAGGGGTGGCTCCACAAGGCCTGAAAGTCTGGATATTTTAGAGAGTCATTTAGGACAGAACTAGGTAAGGTTAGCTAGTGCTAACTTGCAATATTCTTGTAAAAAGAGATCCACTCCAATTGTCTACTTGCGGAAATATATAGCTTACAACAAAAAAGTTTCACAAATTAAATTTATCTGCTATTAAAATTATATCGTTAATGTATCAACATCATTATGAAGCAATAAATAATAGCGGCTCTGACACGTAACCAAAAGCTTTTATACATGGTACATGGAGGAAGGTTTTTAGCACAGCCTGTGTTACGCACTTAATTTATGCTCAGTAAATTTATTATTGCAGATTGGAGCCAGCGAAACCGCAGAAAGAGTTATTTGTGCAATAAATAATACTAAAACTTCTCTTTATTGTTCCCCGAACATTCTATGGGGGTTGAATTTACGATTTTTATTGCATAACTGAATTGTTTTTATATATTATCTTTTAGGTTATTTCGCCTATCAAATCTATCACCGCCAGGATGGTAGTAAAGTGTTGGACCATTCATTCGAAAACGTAACGTGTCTGAAAAAAATCCAGGATATCTATATAATTATTATTTAGACATTAAGTAGCATCAAACAAAATGAAACTGTATAAATAACGTAAATAACTTTTTTTAATAGTGTAATGTTCCAGCTCTCCCGATCAGTAATAAAGTAGGTAAGCAGATACTTAACTGATATATAGAATTTCGATACCAGGGGATGTATAGTCAGCACTGCTGATTTAACACATTGTGGTTTGGTTCCTGATGCACTGCTGACCCCAGCATGCAATTGCAATGGTTATTACAGATTTAGAACCAAGTACAATCTTGCATGTGTACAAAAGTAGGTATTGGGAATATAATTACCAACATAATTTGCTTTTATACTTATTGCATCACGTCTGTCACCTTTTTATGTAGACAGCAACCACAAAATCCTTACTTGATAAAAAATACAAATTAAATTTTAATGCCGTTTTAATGAATGTACTTTTAATCGGTAGAAAACAGAGATAGTTAAATTTATAAACGTAAAACTTGCAGGTTAGTTGCAAATGTTGAAGTTTAATCTTCTTAAGTTAATGTGGTTAGGAAAACACCCAACCATTTTTCTACGGAAAATAAATACGAGTAGTGGAAACTTAAATAAATTGCATCAAGGGTGTTCGCCTAGGTACCAAACGCTTCACTTTTGATAAAAAACCTAGTGTCAGAATATATTTTTTGGATATCACACCTACTTATCTTGTTTAAGTACTATTAGTATTACGAGGCAATTCATAATTTGGTTTCTAAGAAGCTAATCTTTACTATAATATTAAAATATGTGTGTGTCTGTTGGTATAGTTATATTTCTTTCGATCAATATTTAATCTTTGAATTTCTAATGACATCCAATAAAATTATAAAATTTATAAAAAAGATGACGAAATTTAAACTAATAGATGACATCAAAAAAGCATTAGCCTATTAAGTATTTCAAAAGATTGCACAGTAGTTCAATTTAAACTGGCCAGCCAGTGGAATATTCAATATTTTATTTATGTTTAGAAATGCAATACGTTCTTTACCGTAGCGGTCGCTCGCCGTTCGGTCCAATATTGTGGCTGAGTATCGGCAGGTAATCCTATAAACCAGCACGGAAGTGTTCGCATTCTGAAAGTTCATAATACTGTTATATTTTTGGTGTTGCGGGCATCACTGGCATTTACGTGGGCAACCGGCTTGAAATAGTTATTGACAAAGTTGGTATTGGGGTACAGATATAATAATTCGTAATATTGATAAACTCTGAGGACTTAAAAAAAACTATAATTCTAAACGGGCTTTATAATTAGCTGTGTATGTACATTTGTGATAACTTTGCAGTTTTCAGAGTGCGTGTATGTTATAATAAAGTTAAACGTACAGTTCAATATCTTGGTGATTAATTTCCCTTGATATTGTTGTTGTTGTATTTTAAAATCCTTGATAGGATAGTGTAAATAAAAAAAAAATACAAAATTTAATATTAATTTGAAATAAGGTGTAGTGCAGTTAATGATTAAAAGTCCTTTTATATGTTATTTCATTAATAGCACACGAGAAAAGCAACTTGCAAAGAAATAAATATACGGTAGTGAATGCTTACAAATGGCTGATCAAAGAATTTGCTTTTCGATGCCACTTTACCGAATTTTTGATATATTATAATGGAATAAAATACCTATGTAAAATTATTTATTTTATTTTGACATACTTACCTAAATATCTGAAAAAGATAAACAAATGCTCAATAATAGCTGCAAATACCAATTACCAACGTAAAATTAGATTCCAAAATAAAAAGTCATTACAAATAATCTAAATTGTAAATAAATAAAGCAAGACAAAACTGTCCGTTACGCATTCTTCCAAGCCATTATACTACAATCAGCCAAGAATAAGGCTGGCAAGACTGATTAGAGAGAGATTTGGCGACTTAAAAATACATTAACGCCATTAAAACTCAATTGAGTTGTCATTCCACATAAAAAATACATTTCAAAGGCTACTTTAATTTTTTAATTAGCATTTGAACTGATTTTTAAGGGTTTCTAAGGGTTCCTTTAGAATCAACTCTACAAAGGCTCCAGCTATTAGGAGCTTATCAGCCTTTACCTACGGCTTTACCTGCCTTTCTCGATATGATAAACTTTATCATGTCAGGAAATCGGTTACTTTATCAGATAAAGTAACCGATTTCCCATGGGATTATAAATCTAAGCGACAGTGCGGGTAAAGCAGCCCGTCCGCATGCTCTGCTCTACTTGTTCCTTTACGATAAAGAAATTAGATAATTATTATTTTCACCGGACAGTGTGCGTTATGCGTAGAATGCACACTGTCCAGTGCAAATAATTTAACTCATGTACATACATAAGATATGTTTAGGATTGCGCACAGCAAGAAAAAGCGGCAACATTACCTACACCCATTTTTTTAAGTAGTTTAATAAAAAAATAGGTAATACCTAAATACAATCATGGTTTTGTAGTAGGTAAGAAGTATGTCTACGAAACGAAGTTTGTATTTAAAATTGCTTATTTCTCAATTCTCGAAGCAGCGTTTGTTCGCAGTCGATAGCACTTAAGACATCCACCAAGCTCAGATTTTCTAGGTTACAAGGTCCCCGATGACCTGTTTTATAGCTCGTTAGTGGGCTGGTCTGTGATTAATGAAAACTTGAGAGAGCATAGCCAAGCATGTTCTATAGTTCAGAAAAACTAATGAGGTTTTAAATATATTCTAGTTTTTAAATTACTCACCTTCATAAACCCATTTTAACTGAATGAGTGCTAGTGGTCGTCTCTTTTTTTGTTCACGGGACGTGAATATTACGTGTTGGATTTTTAATAAAAAAGGTTTTGTAACTTTTTATGATAGGTGTAAATGATTATGAGTACATTTGTTTAAAACAAACTTCATTATGCTTATTTAGATTTAACAACGTAACGTATGAACTGAGGAATCAAAATGATGTAGAAATCCGTGAATTATGAAAAAAAAACAAACAATTATTGTACTATGGTTTGTCGTTTCAATAAAATTAAGGAGTAGGCCCTCAATTTGGGATAAGAAAGGCCTCGATTGAATGCTACCTACCGACTATGCATCTTTTCATTACTTATTTACTGAAAATAAAGTCACATTAATTTCTAATGACAATACCTACGGTGTGCGGTCATGTATTTACATAACTATTTAAAAATTATTTACTAACAAACAGTAACGGTTGTTATTACGGTATTCTGTGTAATTAAGTGTTGCGACATGCGCTCCAGCTTTCATGAAATAATTATCATAAGCTAGTGCCCACGGCAGTATTTTCTTTTACGAAAATTGGGTTCTTGATAATTTGGGTTTAACGTTACAATTTATATATTTGAAGCATGAAAGCATGATAAAACGACCAAGGACGTAAAAAAAAAAAATCTGCTCCGATATAATTATACAGGTTCCTATACCAGTTATTATAATCTGAGTTAATTGTATCTCATTCTTGAATAGTTATATAGGACATGGATCGGTCGTTGTACTGGATAAGTATAGTGCTAATCATCTTCAATCCATTCAATCACAAATTCAGGGTGTGAGTACCATCAAAACAAATATTCACATTAAAATTTTAGTAGATCGATGTCCTAACTCTATGATTGCATCTTTTTTGTATTCCGTAGAGGCAACCCTGTCTAGGGATTAGCAGCGAGATTGCTCCAGGGTAAACGATAGATAGTGCCGCGGTTGTAAATTCAAAGCTACCCCGCGGCAAGCTATTCTTTTTGTTGTTTGTATCGTTCACACTAGTTTGCATGACGTTAGTTGTTTCCCACAGTTGTTTTGCAATCTCCACAGTTGTAATATCTTTGAAGAGAAAAACATGTGCGTGGTGTGGAATAGAAAAACACTCGTGTGTATTGCTATGAAAATGCAATTATATTAGATGCGGAATCTTTTAATTTTTCAGTAGATGTAGGTACTTACATTTTTATTGATTGACCTGGCATTCGTATATCTATAAATGTACCAATATAATAGTAGTAGGTTCCAACTTACCTACTTATAAAATAGGAAAAGGTGCAATTGTTTTTGATGCTTCTATTTTTTCTAACTAGGTACAATATTTTTAGGTTTCCGTAACTCAAAAGGTAAAAAAGGAACCCTTATAAGATCACTCTCTTGTGCGTCTGTCTGTCAGTGTGTCACCACCGATTTTCTCAGGAATGGGTAGACTTAGCAAGTTGAAATTTATACTAGATACTGAGGTCTATAGTCCCTATTAGGTGCCCCCTGAACCCTCGGTGCGCGAGTCAGTCTCGCATTTGTCCAGTATAATAAAACACAAGCAGTTTAGTGTCAAAAGCAGGTATTACTAAGGTGAAGTAAAGAATACACCCCGTTTCTTCCCTTCGCGCTTCCCCATATCGCGTCACGAGTCAGACCCGCATGGTATGGATAACGCTTTTCTTTTGTTTATTCTTCTTCCTAGTCGGACACTCTTGCCAGAGTGGTCGTGGTTATGATAGGTCTTGAGTGGCGGCTTTTGCAATCCGTCTCCATTCGGCCCTGTTGCAAGCATTGCGGGAACACTCGGTCATGGTGGAGTGTGTGGTAGACACTATAAGATCCGACCATCTAGTCGGAGACCGACCACGTGGTCTTTTGCCATTCATTCTGCCTTGAACTACCAAACGTTCCATTGAGTCCTCTTTGCGGGTAACATGACCAAAGAACTTCAGGATTCGTATCTGTACAGTTGATGACAGTCTTTCCCTTATCCTGAGGTCATCCAAAATCGACACATTGGTGCGGTGCGCTGTCCACGGGATCCTCAGTAGCCGCCGCCAGCACCACATCTCCAGTGCATCTATTTTCCTCCGCTCCTTCAGTCTCAATGACCACGTCTCAGCTCCGTAAAGAAAGATCGGAAAAACGAGGCTTCTCATAAGCCGAACCTTAGTGGCTCTGGTTATTCTTCGGTCTTCTTTTGTTTATACCTACCAATGATTTCACTTGATGACATGGCTAGCTCGAAGTGAACGGGTCGTAGTTAGGTAGGTTCTACTCATTCACAGTTCTTGCAACTGACCTACACTGAAATAGCTAATAATACCAATTTAAAATATTACTATTGTACAAATACGAGTCTGCACCCATTTGAACAAAGCGTGCATAAAATTTTATTTTCTTTCCGTCGACGCAGCGACGCCATAATGGAAACAAGGACAAGCCTGTAATACAGTGCAAACTTGTTATTATTACAAGACAGCCACTTGTCTCTGCCGGAAGGATCTCTATAAATTTACTTCTTCAAACTAAACAAAAAGTTAATATTATAATTTTATTAGTCCTAACCATACAATAAAAGGAACAAGAAGAAAAAAATAGGAAAAACAAAATATTCTTTCCTGCTAGTATTTTAAATGTAATAGTTTGTGGATATATTTACTCGATCACGCAATCAATGAATGCAATACTCTCTCATAAAATATGGTATACCTTTAATACCGGGAAAACATCCCTTTACCAAACTATATATCATTTAATAATATAGTAAAACCGCGGGACGGAAGTTTGTTAATAAAATAACTTGATATATAGCTAATCGTAAATCCCAGCTAATACAACTCGCTATTCGATAAATAAAATAAACCGATTAATCCACTCTATCATTCTATACTATCGAATTGAATTTGAAAGCTCATTGATTGTAACTGTTATTGTCTTTACAGCCAATCCAGTGACGGATCACAATTTGATCCAGGTTGTTAATCACTGTGAATTTATGTACCGTTGTGGATACCCATTGAATAATCCTGACAGATCTTCCAACGTTACAGTAACGGATAACAATTTATTTGTACATTTGTTTAAACTTAGGGCCGGTTGCTCGTACATTTTAGTTAAAGTTATAGTCAAACTTAACTATGACCATGCTTTGACCGTACAGTGAGACGAGCAACCCACTTTAACTAAAATTTTAACCGTGACCATAACCGACAAAGGGTTATCGGTCATCGTCAAAGTGACTCCACGGTCAAAACATGGTAATAGGTTAACTTTGACTATAACTTTAACTAAAATATACGAGCAACCGGCCCTCAGTTTACCATTACATTCCAATAGTACTTTTGTATTTTATTTCACTTAACCTGTTGTTCGACAAAGTTCCCGAATTGTTTCAGTCGACATCAATATTTGCTTACGAAAATGAAAGAAAAACTCTTTTCTGTTTTTCCTCAGATCGATATTTAATATTGAAATTTTCCGCTAGAATACTTTGCCTTCCGAAATGTGTAGGTATCAGAATTCAAGAGTTAGGGTGGCATTTTTATTGGTTAACCTGGAATTCGTATATCTTTGAACTAGCTTTCGACCCCGTGGTTTCTCCCACGATCCCCTGTTAGCTCTTTAGTGGTGGAATTTTTAAAAATCCTTTCTTAGTGGATTCTAACGCTTAGCTATGATGACGCCATTAAAGCTATCTGCGAAATATCATCCAATTTGTTCAGAGGTTTGAGTTGTGCGTTGATGAGTCAGGACAAGTATTATGTATAGGTTTACCGATATATTAGTAGACCCCTTATGAAGAACCTATCTAGAACCTAATGGTAATATGTAATATAACGGTATTAACGCATAAAGCGCCACTCAGTTGCCAGTTAGTTGAAAGACTTAAATATAATCTTTGTTAGATAATGTATCTTTCTTTCCACATAATATCAATATTTTAGGCTTTATAAAAGGAAAATACACAGTGCACACATACGTATCCATTGTATTTACCTAAAGCTTTTAAGAGACTTGTTCTCATATCAAAGGGCCGATAGCAAAGAATGAATAATACCTTTGGGTAATCGTCAATGGAGTCAAAACGAGAAAGGTGCTTAAGTAAAGGGAAGCAAGGGAGCTTTACTTATCTTTTCTTTACTTTGAACCCGGAGTGCTGAAAGTACCTAAAAGGTGATTAAGATTCAGCTGATTAGTTGAACTTGAGAATAAGATATTGCTTTTACTTTTGTACCAGTTTGTGCGTGAGTTGATATAATTAAAATTATTTTATGAATGTTTGGGTCGATTTTGTTTCATAATTTAGGTAATAGACAAAAACCATAGGTATAAATTATTTATTAATTTTGGGTCTTCATTTGCTCATGGACAGCTAGATAGATAGAATAAATAAATAAATAAAGACCATAGATAACAATGATAGGTATATTAATTGTTGTTAATTTTTTTTGATAATTGAGCTACCTGAAGTAACAAAAAATATCATTATTCACACAACTTTATACATTTCTATTTACTTAAAAAACTTATTTTTTGAGGAGTTTTTTTGGTTGTTCCGCCTACGATTATTGCGTCATTAACGACCAACCGCAATGATGACGCATTAATTATTACCTGGTTTTGAGGTCTTTTTGATGGAAGCGTGCGATCGTGATTTAATTAATGACTGACCACTGTTTTGCAATATCAAATTTAAAACTTTAAATATCACTAATTATTTTGAAAGCGGCAACTTTTTCACAATATTTGTTACTAAAACTAATTAGCAAATAATTTTTATATGAGAAAAAACTCTTGATTTTTTATTGAAAAGTGTTTACGTTTATCAAAAACTAAACTAAGTTTAATATTTCAAATCAAAGATCAGTCTACTTCTATTTCGTCAAGTTCCGTGTCAGTTGTAACCACAGTCTTCTCATTTAAGTCTGATGCTTTGTTATATCCGTTATCTCTTTGCTACTACTTTGTTCTTTAGTCCATCTTATTGTATTAGAATAAAATGCAAATAAATTAAAATGTATGTCGCCATATTTGTTTTTTTATTAAAAAATTTACTTTATAAATCACATTGCAGAAAATAAATAACTTATTTATGGACGACTGAAATAGAGAATCAGGTCGTCTATAAATAAATTAAGCTGATAGAGATCACTGCTCGCTCACTACTAAAGTGCGTCATAGAATCTACTTACTACGAAATTATTATCGATAATGGATCCCAAAACTAATAATTAAAAGCATCGTCAGTTTTTTCAGTTAGCATATACACTTTATCCTACGAAAATTCATGGTAAACGCCCGATTATTATTTCTCGGACTGTTTTCTAGTCGGTGAACATCGACCATAGTTTATCACATTAATTTGATTTTTTAAATTATTGACAGCATTGTTTTGGCACTGCGTGTATTTATGTAGATACTTATATTTCGTTCGAATTGGCAGCGAAATTTAATTTATGTGGCTACTAATTCTAGTAGGTATAGGTCTAGTCACCTATACATGGACACAAGCTTTTGCATGTCTTCAAAATGTCACCAAACCCAAATATACATAATAATCAACACGGTTCCTGTTGGTGAAATCTTTTTTTCCTCATAAACCTATTTCAATTGGCAAAAATAATTATTTTTAAGGTAACCAAAAGGTAACCTTGAACCTTGCTATGATTCTGTCGATTCTTAAAATTTAATATTTCTGAACCAGTGGCGACATTGGTAGCCTCTAAGGTTTTTAAGTGTACCTACTCCCTTACTGATACTTATATAGATAACTATGACCAGACTCGAGACAAACAGACATGTTCTTGCATACAAATGTTTGTCCTAGATGGGAAATTGGGAATCAGATCTAGTGATAGGCTAACCACGCCAACCAGCTTATATGTAATTATACAATAATTTACTTTAACCTTCTACATAAAATTACAATGGTCACGTAAAATTTGTATTAAGTTTAAATTGTCAAACTCCTCAAAACGAGAAGCAACGTGTTCTGAATAATTCAGAAATATAATTGAACTAGGAAAGAATTCAATATTTTAAAATGTACATAGATAGGATAGATATATAATACGTCTAAAAGTTTTGAGAGAACCTGAAAGCTCTGGAAAAAGGTAGTTGAATTTAAAACACTTCAGGCATCTCAAATACTCATACATATCCGAAAGCGAAGCATCTTTCACTGAGTTATTGTGTTAAAAGCCGAATACATTTTTCATAGAAAATAACACATATTTCACAATGAAATTCTTGTCGATCGAGCAGCCGCTTTGTCTTGCTTCTTTTCCTTTCATTTTTCCCCGCTTGATTTGTGTTCTATGAGTGTTCCGCTGCACTCGGTCCGCCCGCCTCTGGGAATATTGGATATCTGTCATAAGTCATAAGATTTCGCACCGACTTTATAATGTTCTGCATATCCGGTGCGTCCGCATATAAAATTTATCGCAGGAACTTTGTCATCGATCTAGCTGTAGGGAAAATTGACTTCCAGATTATCAAAATTCAAACTTATTGTGTTAGTACCCCATGCGAAGGTTTTGAAAGAAAAGTAACACACCATGTAATTTTCCTGTTAATATTGTTTATTTGTGGATCCTTTGAGAGCTGATACGAGCACGTACCTAACTGGAAGTACAAAAATACGCAGGACGCTGTTTCTTTTCGCAATATATTTTGTCTTTTTTCCTGAAATTTCAGCGAGTGCGGAGTGCTCCAGAAATGTAATAATATCTTTAATATCGTCTCAGCGATGGCCGTGTAAACATTCTTAGCGAGCCTTGGGTTATTATCGCACTTCTAGCTATGAATAATGAAATAGATTCTGACGTTCCGGCACGGTAAATAGTCTAAGCAAAGGTATATTCAATTACACGTAACGTTATCGTCGCAACGTTCCCGTCGGACTTTAAATTGAGTTAGGATCCTTCGCAATGATAGCCACATTCAATTAGGAAAAGTACCGTCAAATATTATTCGCTCGTTGAAATATAATATCTTCCCGTGGGCGTAGAATTTATAACGTACCCAACGTAGCACGGAAATGTGACCCGTCATTGCTCAATATTGCGGCTCATAACGTAACACGAAGTAGCATAATAAAGGAAACGATAAACAGTGCGCAACATGCTGTATTGTAGTTTTCGTACAATCTTCGTACAAAATATTATGCAACAAGCACTGTTATGGAGACAATAAAAACTTTTGTCCATTTTTGTTTTGAACTGATTACTAGCTTCTGCATTCCCGAAGGATAAGTACCTACTGTGTTTCAGGGATAAAAAGTAGGTTTGCTATATTGCTATATATATTTCTGGGTAAGATCTATCTATGAACCACGTTTCATCCAAATTCTATCACTCTCATGGAAAGTAATAATCATAGCATCACATATACCTAAACTTACTTTTTATGGTATATTTAAACTCTTCAATATCTTTACAACCTACCTACTTAAATAGACACAACTGAAATGAGAAAAAAGTAAGAGATCTAATAATATTGGATTTGCAATTTCAAACTTTTAAGATTGATCTAGTGGTGCAGTCACACAAATCTAAGTTACGTAGCTACCATAGAACAGAAGTTCTAGCTAATAGAACACCCGGCTTAAGCGTGCCATGCTAATAAAGCTTCATGCCGGACAGACCTCTTAACTTGACTAAACAGGTGTGTTGACATCTTTCGTAGTAATTCATTCTTTAACTAGATACCTACACGTTACGCTAGTAGCGAAACAACCCAACCCCTAAAACTAAGGTATTAAAGCGAAGAAAACACAGGGGTTTCATTAAACTCACAGAGTATGAAAAAAAACAGATTCTCAATAAATTTGTATGTCCGTGTAGCACGGGATTTGTACTTATTAATAAAAAATGCACGAGTCCACGCTGCTTCTTCCGATTCGTGGTTGCCACTGGAGAACTTTTCTGCCCCAGCTGCCAACGGTTCTACTAAGATATTTGGCTACAATATACTGTAGGGATGTGTTTCCTCAGTCTAGCTTTTCTTTGAGTAAAAGTACACTATGCTCTTATGGTTTTATGGTATATAAAATAAACATTATTTTTATAAATTAATTGGTAACGACTCCCTGGCCTAGTGGAGGTGTATGATTACTTACGGTGACGTAATTGACGTAATGTTTAAATGGATAGATACTAAATTTATTCTCACACTTATCTACATTAAAAGTATTGTAGTAATCAAACCTACGTATTATAATTTGAGTGGATCCGTTTCTAGTTATATTCATATTCTGTGTAAATAGTACAGTGGCAGTCCCGTCAGTAAATGGATGGATGTTTAGAGCCGAGCACAGTCTTCCCTTTGATGTCAAATACTCCTTAGGTAGCGATTTGCAAAGCCCACTGTTGAAGTTTACGGACAATAAACAAATTGAATGAAGAATAAGGTTTGAATTTTACATAGATGAATGATTCCCTTATGTGGGTTTATTTTTTTACTATTATCTATAGGTAGGTACTTAGTAAAAAAACATAAAATATTTTATTTTATTTTTCAATCCGTCAGATTATAAAAATCCCTATAAATAATCGTAAGATTAAGAATCAACACGAGCAAGACATGGAGCTGAACCATCTGTATAAAAATCTGACGAGCTCGAGTAATTTGTTATTCTTTAATTTTTAACCCTTCCGGACATCCGGCCTCACCATGCAAACCGGCAGATTAACATACCTATATCTTCAGAGACACCTTCGAGTTATACCTACAGTATTAATTTCTGACGCGCTCAAGTAAGTAGTATAGGTAAGCCTACATGTACGTTTTTGAAAGCCTGGTAGACGCTTTCTCACGAGTAAGTCCAAATTTACTCACCACTCGCATTCCTGGGATAAATTACAATAATAACTATATACATAAAATGCTAAATGTCAGTTTAATTATAATGAACTATTTTAACGAATCAAATTTTCAATATGCATTTATATTTAACACCGATTTAATTGAATATAATCTATTCTGCTATAACGATGACTAAAATTATTAGGTACTATAACAATGGGTAAGTAATTTTTAACATAATATTAAGTGTTCATTGCTTGGAGGCCAATACACGCGAGTGTCGTAGCTCCTGTCGTAGAATGTGCTACGAGCTTGGTTACGGCGTAGCGGAGGTTTTCTTAATAAGAACTAATGAATACAAATTCAAGTTAAATTAGTTCTAATACATACCTGACACAATTATAATGGCCACTTTAAATCACTGTCTTGGATATCATTTTTTTAATTAAAATAATAATTATAATCCATTGCATACACTAAATAACTTCAATGAGATTTTTCGTACTAGACGAATAACCTCAGTAACTACATGTACAAGGTAACGAGTCGCGGGTGCCGCCTTTGATCTCACCGGCATCCACATCTCCTTTGCCTTCTTTGAGAACTGATTGAGCGCAGCACTCTGTGTGCATACGAAAACGTCTGCGTCCCAACTCTTAGGGATTTACAACATTTTTGTATGAAAGAAACTGTTTATATTTTGACAGCATTGCGGCCAAGTGAGGAATGTTCGTAGACGTAATGTTGTTGGACAATAATAATGGATTTGATTTAGTGTTTATATACATAATGTGATCTACTTAAGTCATCTTCACTAGATATATCGTTGTGGTCACAGCTCTCGCGGTCAGATTGTGTGTGCTTACCACCTTCGCTTCGGCCATATCATCCACTTTGTCGGTATATTTACCCATGGCAAATTACAACTTTCTAGTGAGACTTTCTAAGTCTCTGAGCTAAGCTGTGGACAAACAGACGCACGGATTTGGCGAAACTATTATATAAAAGGTTCCTTGTTGATAAAGTAATAACCAACTATTATATATACCATCATATAAAAATCAATAGGATTACCTATGTTTCTAAAAATAGGTATCCTAGTCTATTCACCTGTAGTAGTAATGAAAAATATGTTTCTATATAAACCGGTGGGTGCTGGTTTCTAAAATTAGATCATCTTGCCGGGACTCTTGGCTATATATTATGTCACCGTATGATTTTGAACACCGTTAGTTTATAATTAAGCTGTCGATACATTGTGAACTGTACTATGTACTGTTTAAATAGTTCATTAAAAGAAAATAAAGATTTTGACGAATTGATAACCTCCTCCTATTTGAAATCGGTTAATGATATTGATTAACATAATTAATTTCAAATGTGCACCAAAAAATCTTTCACCAGTAGTTTGCTATTCGTAATTCTACTTATAGACTCATCCGAGGTTCTCTAGCTATTGAAGCCGGACCTAAATAGGTGTGAATATGAAAATTATTCGTATCCTATTTGTGCTTCATAATATAGAAGTAGTTAGTTTCATACATACCTATATAACATTTACGTGTTCACATCTCGTCTACAAATTAACTGAATAGTTTTCAATTGTCCTGGAGTCGGATATTGTCAACATTTCTCACAATATTCAAACAATTTCCTTACAGCTACGTTTTCCATTATAATGACCAACTCATTCTGAGTTACGCCACAAACGGAACATGAAACACAAATGCAGAAAACGTAAGCATGTTACATCTTCCCAAGTATTAATATTTATGTACTAACTCGTTGTTTTAGTCACGTAATTTTTTTACTACCCTCAGCGGTCTTTATTCAGCGTGTCATAACATTTTATGCACAGAAACACGAATACGGCAATGCGTTTTCCGTATGGGTTGTTTAATGTTTTGTTATCTTTTCACCTTTATTTTGTTTTTTGTTTAATTTTCAAAATAAATTATTTCAAATAATTAATTTTTATTTCTCATAAACTTGGCCATCCAAAGAGGAATCGCTGCCAGCTGGGCACTTTGCCGTTGATCGGCAGCAGAGGCCTCCTCATAGAATTTAGGTACTTATTTATATGTATGTAAAATTGTGGTAAAGTTATTGGGTGAA
This sequence comes from Tethea ocularis, assembly GCA_963555595.1. Lineage (NCBI taxonomy): Eukaryota > Metazoa > Arthropoda > Insecta > Lepidoptera > Drepanidae > Tethea > Tethea ocularis. Next base: position 7,371,584 of record OY741966.1, read on the forward strand.
TGAAATATTGGTGACATCAAAGACACCGTGATGTTCGCGATATTAAAGACACGGTGAATAACCATAGTCAATAACAAATGTTAATGAGCGTGGGCATATTATATTTGGACTGTGCACTTTATCACAAGCTATCGAATGTACGTATAAACTGCTGGTTCTGAAGCATATCTAATCTTCTTTTAATACCTTTAAACGAGCAATTCTTGTATATCCTCTTTTATTTTTATTTAACCTCCAACGATTTTCATGAAATTTAGTATGCTAGGTTTCATTTCTAAAAAAACTGTATGTGTAACTGAAGTGATTATTTAATCGTGAAATTGTTACAATACCTAAACCTATCAGGCCCACGAGGAGTTTCTTGCACCGCTTCTTCTACCTTACGAGATTATTCCGAAGCGATGGTATAATGTGTTTCATTGTCTGCACTACGCCTACTGAATCGAATCTTGATATCTCCGAACCCTAAACATGGTGTTCGTATCGCTAGACTGTCGCTGAAGCCGATATATTAGTTAGATCATATTTTGTATAATTGGCGAAAATAATTGTAACAAATTATAATATCAGTAGGTATATAAATGTTTCGAAAAGGTAAGTACCTACCATTGTACGGCCAAATACAAAATAAGTAAGCCTTTACTTCGTTTGACTTAACAAACACGAAAATTTTAAAAAAAGCTATACAAATTATAGTAACGTTAAATAATTTATTCAAAGGACTTCAACAATTTCAGTGGTGTTACACATGTTATGAAAAGCAGATGGAGAAAAATAATTTTGCCGAGAAAAAAGTATAGGAAGGATGTAAGGAAGGTAAATGACGTAATTAGCACCTACACAGGAGGGTGGACATCCGTGTTTTTGTTTTCAGGCTATACTTATAGTCTCGGTATATTACGTACCTCATATTCCTGATAATGATAAATAAATAAATAAATGAAAAAAATGTCTGTTCCAATTTGTGACTTTATATCATGATGATACCATGAAGTTAAAACCTCGTATAAAATAGATCATTTTAATAGCTAAAACATACGAGGTAGTTTTACTTCCGAGCTTGAGCGAAAGAGTAGGTAAAATTGAAAACTAGTCCATTATGTATAGTGTTATGAATGCATATAAAAAATAATCTCACACATCGAATACATTGGATTTTATTAGAAAAGTCATTGTTAGGTTCCCACCGATTCACAACGGAAATCGAGTATTCAGTCGGACTGAATGTCCCAATATTCGATTTATTGAATTTCATGCTTCACGCATCAAATGCATTGTTAGAATGGAGAGAAATATAAATCAAAATACGTATGAAAGGTTTAGTATGAGTTAAAATGAATTTATGTATGCTGTGTGGTTACGCAACATAAAAAGAAATAGGTACTTACATTTTTGTGTGATGTTTTTATATTGCAATTTTTTATCGGTCTGAGCTTTCAATAACTATAAAATAATTCAAACAAGTATTTATTATAAAATAGCTATTCTTTCCCGGCGTCACCCGGGTGATTTTTATTGAGATTTCCCAAGACAATATTTTATAACCTTGACCTGATAATTACAAACAACAAAGTACATACATATCGGTTTTTTTTTTCATTTATATTGGAAAAAAACAAGTTTAAAAAAGAGAGTAATAACAACACAAATATTTACATACTAATTTCAACCCGATTCTTCAAGTACCCCAATATTCTATTTATTCAATAGCTATCTCGCCTCATTACTATGCTTCAGAGTGCGAGTACAGGCTTTTTGTTACCAGAGATTTATGCTAAACTTCAAATTGCCGTAACTACTATTACGGAGCTTCCTGACTTTTTTAGGATAATAATAATGTATAAGGTTAATGTACATTGTCCGCAGAATTCGATATAATATACCTACCCTTAACCTACCCATTTAAAATTACCCTATAGATTAGGGAAATGTCAAAATTTCAATAGAAAAGAAAACATAATTTAAGAATATGCATAATTGATAACATTTTATAAAGACCCAAACATAAAAAAGACATTTCACTCTCCTTCTGTCCTTATTTCAACTTTCATATTTTAAAATGCATAATTTCATATGAAAATATAACACACGCATGTTAAAATAATAAAACGTTGTCAATTTGTTAATTGACAATACGATCAATCAATATAGGTATTATTTTATATACAATAATCCCATTACTTTACCATTGGCACCGACCGGTACCATCTATAGGTCGATATCGGTAGATACAGAGTAATATTTGTGTGCAGCAAGCAGGCAAATGTAATTAGTCGACGATGTCTGACCTCCTGGTCCTGTAGTTTGCATTCTCTAATTGTCCCCTTTACACTGTACTAGTCGAGATAACCAGCAAATGTCGATTTTCGATTGGCTTTGGTTTTGTTTGATTAGGCCATGTTGAGCTGATTGGCTTTAGAGGGAGGTTGTCTTCATTACTAGGCTTAATGGTTACTGCTGGATATAATTCTTGTACAATTTTAGAAATATTTTGCGTATGTAGAGTTAGAGAACAAAATGTAAAAAAAAAAAACTTGTGAAGAAAGAAATAAATATGGATTGTTTCATATGATTAAAATGGGTATGGTTTTTTAATTCAAGCTTTTTTATTTTCAGCCCTCTCCCAAACAGAAAAATTGAAATACAAAATAGATATACCTAGTAACTACACGTTAAACAATACAAGTCAAAACAGTGGTAACCATATCTTTTAAATAACTATACGCCCAGACAATTTATTCAAACAAACTGTAGTTAAGGAATATACGTAAATTAAACGGCCATAAAAATACGTAAATAATGGTAACCAAAAAACTATTTTTGGCACATGAACCACGCAACGCGGCACTAAAACGGCCGCTTGTAGTCTATGACGTACCCCCAAATACTGGCCGTGTTTGATTTTCTGCCAAATATACATCCTTATCGACAGCATTCGTAGTTGGCATGTAATTTCCCGACAGCACAATGTGCTCAACACTGACGATTTGACAGTAGCTTGTTCCACAAATTATTGTCCTATGAACTTTGAATAGCAAGTTGAAATCCGTTGTCATGTCGACATGTTCTTAGTTTTGATTGATAGATTGCTATTCGTCAGATATTATATATTCATGGATATTCAATAAAGTATAAACCTTTTATTCTACTAATATGGTGTTTTATAACAATAAGTATTTAACATAAAGAAACCAAAATATACAAATAATCGTAATTCCATAAAAATAGTGGTAGTATTCTAATCAAGTTCTAATCATATCCCACGGTTTTCCTGAATATAAAGTTTAACCTTTGTCTTTTCAATACCATTTGTCATTGGCTATCTGCGTACCAAATTTTATCGTAATTGAAGTAGATCGACGTCTAGATTTCTGTTTCACAGTTTCGACGGCGTCTTCCAAAATTTAGACGTATGGTTATTTTATTTATTTCTTTTTATTGGAGAAATCAACAGCGATACATTAAGAAGAAGCATACAGAGAATAAATAACTTCAAAAAAGAAATAAAACTAAAATCGGATCAGCACGCACAGGACATTGATATTCATTCACTTGAAACTTGACCAGCGTAACTTGAGAAAAATTTCAAGGTCTTATCGCAAAATAATATATTTTCTTTTATAAACAGTATTATCAAACTTCTTCCACACCATACGACGTTAGGGAAGATTTCTGAAATTTGTTTTTAATGAGTTATCTAAAGAAAACGTTTCTTACGATGAAGTTGTCGCACAAATCCTTTGAAAAGGCTAACAAAGTTGCGTTACCCAAAAGTTGAGGTCACGGCTTGAATTCAAAGTTAATTAACTGTTACCGACGACGGGCGGCAGCGGCGGGCGTCGGCGTCGGCGTCGGCGCGGGTGAACTCTTGTGTTCATTTCATAAAACACGATGCTTAAACATCTCTGATTTATGCCGGCGGAGACGGCGTCATGGTAAATAAGTTTTTATAATTCGAGCGCTTCCCCTGTTCTCTTATGTAATCTAAGGCACTTAGAGAGGTAGAATTTACATTATCTATAACGTGTTCAGGAAATAACAATTTTTTATAGTTTTGGCATACCAAATATTTACTTATTTCATCCTCTCATAACTTAATATATTATTAGACAATTTATTATTAGATAAAAAATCTTCCTAGGTAAAGTCTATTTCACTTTTTATTATTTATCTTCTGATGTTTAACAAAAAATAATGCACAAGACAATAACTAACTCAAAAAGTAAATAGGCAGATCTTGTATCACTAAAGCCAGATAAAAACCAGCCTGTTATAATATCCCCAACTACATTAGACTTATTTATGCTGACAGAAATGAGCAATATCCTAGAAAACGCCTGGCGCTTTTGTGTGGAAGAATCTTGGCGTCATCAACAATATGTCGTCCAGATAACGTAAAAATACTAGCTTATTTCCGTAATGTTGCCTATATTATATCCTTGACTAAGACCTGTTTTTATTTTACAGGAAGGTTATTAGAGGCCTACAAGGATACAAAATGATGTTTATCTCAAACATTTTTGTTGGGTATAATATGGTGAATTTCTAGATCATTATCAAGAAAACAAGTGTACGCATTATACATAGGTACATATCCCTGATTATTTTAATGTCAGAAGGTTGACAAGCCAGTGGTTCCCATAATGGAGAGAGGTTTCCATCTCACCATGGCAAAAAAAAACAACATCAATGACAAATAGTATGAAAATATTTTATTGTTGTTTTCCACACTAAAATATTTTTTATGACCTACTCTTTCAGCCTAATCCAAAATATGAATTAACTGTCTATACAACTATTTCAATACAATCCTAATAAACGTTTTTTGAGATCGGATAAGACTTGGCCAGTTAAATTACGAGAACCGGTCACCTCTGCGGTTTAAGTAAAACACTTTCATCAATCAACCCCCTTATATTGCTTTTAGTTATATACCAGACACATCAATCACATATCTACGTTCATTTCGATCGTTCCACACAACTTTCTTAAAAAGGTGTTTCTCTCTCTCCTTTCAGCAAAAGCCTACTTAGTTGACGTGACTTTGATAAATTATTTGCCTACCGATCGTTTTCAAGTTAGCAAGGAAGTGTGGCGCCTATCTTTAAACCATTTTAATACATATCATTTTTATGTAGATATATTATCATAACCGTGTAATATGTGTATTTCAGCCACTTTGTCGCATTTCATTTAGTCTAGAGGTATTATGGATAGTCTGGTGTTTAAGTATATGTGGGTACTAAGCTATCTTGCTTCCGTGGGTTAGGTATCTGGTAGCCTATAACATACTATCCTATTTTACATACAAAGAGTAAGTAAGTCAGCAAGTATTCGATCCAGAATCCCGCATTTGATGTATTTTCAAAAACCCGCACCAACTTTCAATTTACTTATGCAGATGTTCAGTGCAATGCAGAGTTCTCAAATCTCGTTTGCATACGAAGTGTATATTACATAGATACAATTTATGAGATTATCATAATTATCGACCTGTAAAAGCTCTGAGTTGATTGATATTAAAGTTTGTTCATGAGTTGAAGTTTTAAAATTGAATGACATGGAGCGTCTTAAAAAGTTATAATGGGTTCTGCTAACAACCCTGCAACAGACTTGTTCCAAGAAACTTGGCTTTTATACGGTTTAATTAATTAGTTGTCACTATCTCGCACTATGAAATTTAATGAGCATTTAGATTACTTGATGTCTTTTTAAAATTAGTTTAAAAAAAATATTTCGGCTCGATTTTATTAGCTTCTCTTTTATGTAAGTAACCAACTATAAAGTATGTAGAAAAATATAGGAATTAATTTTAACTATCAACGGAACCAAAAGGTAAGGTATGCATTTGGGCTTATTGAAATTGTATTGAGATGTAGTACCTATTTACAATTTTATGACAAAGTTGGAGGGTTGGTTAATCTATAATTTTTAGAAACTAATTGAAATAAAATTGGAAATTTTACAAAAATAATACTTAGCAGTCTTTCTCATGTTAGCAGTTGCCTAACTCAAATTGTCTTTTTCAAGGCGAGTATGGACGCAAACAAAAGAAACGAAAGAAACAAAAGAAGTCAATGAGAAAGTTAACGAGAAAAAGTTCCCATCTATGCAGCTAGACCATTATTTTTAAATCTAGTAAATTAGACGTCCTCGCCAAGCTCACATGAGCACGTGTGTCAGAAGGACGACTTAAATCCATTTATTCTTGGGAATAGTTTTAACTCATTATCCTCGGATAAAACTTTTCAAATAAGAGTAATGGAACTTACACTTTATGGTATTTATTTTCTATATGAGAATGATAAATATTATAGAATATTAGGTAGGTACCTTCCTAATACAAAATTTTATCTAGCTTTCATTTACTTTCCATACATACCTATCGTTTTTCAAACAAGCTCATTTATTAGTTTTGTCAAAACAACTGGGGGTCACTGACCCTGCAAAAACGCAAGAATCAAATGAAATCTTCGCCAATACTTATGTAACTACAACCATTCTTACTTACTAATATTATATACTTACTAGTAGTTCTGTCTGTTAGTTACCTTTCAATACCTAAACCTATCGCAATGAAATTTGGCACGTGTAGTGATATGATATGGATTATATTGTGTGAATAAAAATACATATAAGGGGGTGAAACCGCGGGATACTGGTAGTTAATTAGTACATTCATAGCTAATTACTAGACTATATGCTAGTATATTGTATACTATACATTAATGTAAAGCTTCGACATCACCGTATCAGTATAATGTCAGCTATACTAATATAAATTTAATTTAATGGTTGTTTCCACTCCACAAAGCGGTTAAACGAGCTACATAGAGCAACTAATATTTGGGGCAATTAACATGTTAAGGTCTAATTAACCTATCGGAAATACATGTTAAAGAGCAATGTAAGTCGTGAAAACTATAACCAGTAACTATATCTTGTCTATGAAGGAAGAATATAGGCAAATTAATTTTTACTATATATTATAAAGTTCATTTTATCTTTTTAAAGAAATAATCATACAAAACATAAATAATCTTAAGTATAAAGAAAATAGTACCTGGATGACCGAGATAAACGAGCAATTCTTGTATATACATATATAATTTGAATCTCGGAAACGGCTCCAACGATTTTCATGAAATTTAGTATGCACAGGGTTTCGGAGGAGATAAATGGATCTAGCTAAGTTTCATTTTTAGAAAACGTCAACCAGGTACTATGTAAGAATGACGGGTAAAATATGCCTATTTGCAGCGTCGGCGTCGGCGATAACTCTAATAGGTATTCTTAAATCATTGACTTTAGGTATTTTTAAAGGGCTGTAAGGGTGGTCACTAAGCGCCGACCAAGTTAAGTGCCGCTTTGTGAAAGTACCGCGTGTAAACCGCTCTAGCAAAGACTCGCTTGCATTCAATATTTTCCCCATTTTTATTTTCTCTAAAAGCTTTTACACAGGAACTGCACATTCAATTAAAACTCCTTTTTACTCAAAACCCCAATTAATGAAACTGATTACTCAATTCTTAAGTAACCTACCCTTTGTTTTTAAAGTTAATCTTAATAAAGGATTAATTTGTAAAGAACTAAAAACTAATTTATGTTGAATACAGCAGACGTAAATTAGTAGCACTGTAGTGTTGAACAAATTCAATTTCTTCTAAATGTTTTAAATTGTAAACGAAAGTGACTTGTTACGAACGCTTTTTTTCTACTTGAAGAACTTATTACTCGGCTTCACAATAACTTAAACAAGATTTGGTGGATTTATAAAATGTAAATCAACGATCCACCAGCGTCACGTGTAGCCTTCATCATATGTGCTGCAACAAAATCTGAAATACTTTGTATAATCTCTTTATTTGTAAGTTTATTGTTAATAGTGTGGAGAATAATGAAATCTAAATGGATTCAATTTAAAAAAAAAATTATGATGTGTAGGTACCTACCTACTGCTATAAATATATGATCATAGCATAAGTTTCAGTATCTGAAAATACTGTTAAAATCATAATAAATATAGAAATTTTAATTTCCGTAAAATAAAAAATAAAGTTTAGACAATCACGCCGATATAATACGTGGATACTGAAGAAGATTCTTATCTATTAAATAGCTGTAACGTGATACAACCTACCCACCCTATGGACACCCATTATACTAAATAATCAACTCAATTCCGGTAGGTCGTTTTCTATAGCCGTCTTATGAAGTGATCCATTCTCTAAAGAGTCTCGTAAGGTTTTCTTTGAAGCGACGCGTGCTCACCATTAAGACCCTAAATTAAGTAGCTCTTTACAAACGGTGGCATATAAAGCACTTGGTTTGGAAATACAACCGCATTTTATTTAAATATTAATTCATTCATATAAGATGCTTGAGAGCAAGTTATAATAAGAGCAGAGCAAATTTCAAATTTATTTTACTTTTATAGTTGGTAGTGAATAAGTATCATTGAATGAATAGGTACATTCAAATAATATTCATTTGAATGTACTCCAGACCTTAAATACAACTATTTCATGAAATGGTTGGCCACATCATGAAGTGATCAATTCTAACATCTGGCAACGACATAATAGGTATATGGTAATATCAATTTGTTAACGTATTTGAAATAAAGTCTGTGATCAAATAAACGATACACGTATATTAGTTAAAGCAAGTTAAGTTAGAGAAGACAAAGCAAAACAATTTATTTGCAAGCTAAAATCGCCATGCGTGAATTAACTCTTATTTATAGCAATTTCTTAATTATGAACAATTTATACAACAGGAAAAGGTTCATGCTCACACACGGAAAAAAAAGATTTTGCGACTTATTTGCGCCAAGACCATAAATATTCTTAAAAATATCAACTGATTCTAAGAGAGTTTTGTTTTCAATCGAAATTTGATTCTTACTTAAAAAAAATGATTCTCTAAACAGAAGGAGAAAAAAATTATTTACATTAAAATTATGTATCTTAGGTCAAGAACCCAGGTTTTTTGTTCTGATGAAATTAGTTTACATTCCATTTAAGACATCGAAAACTCTTGTTTTGATCAATCTTTGTAATCCACATGAGATATTTAATCGTCTATACTCAAAAGTGAGCTTGTATCATTAGAAATAAAAGAAATCTTTTTCTGTGACGATATGTTATCAATTCAATATTAGATAGTAGTCTTGACAAAATATACAACAAGTTTGTATCCAAATTGAAGATATATTTATTACGAAACAATTATCTTTAAGCAAAATTTCCAAAAAATCAGATGAATATGAAGCTGCATAATTTTATAATAAGAGTGTTCTCTTTTTAATCAACTTTAAATTGTTTACATGAAGATAAAACAATTCTCATAGATCGTTGTAAATATCTCATGCCGGCCGCCATCACCGTATTTACTGTCGCACCGCACCGGTGACACATGCGCGTCCATCGAGTTCCGAAACCAAAGTTTTGGTTTTTTAAAATTTGTTTTACTTTCATAAGTCTTGGTGAGTGTGTTGTACATTAATGGAGAAATTACTCAAAACCTGGTAAATGCCAGCTGAAGTTAGGGCTATCTTGGTTCTCATCAGGGACGGCCGTCCCTGGTGCCTGAAGTACAAAATAATTCCAGGAACTGGATGCCATGGGGCATTTTAAGTAAGTGTGTTTTTTAGATTTTTGCGTGTATAAGTAGTATAAGGATATTTACCTACTGTTACTATCTTTAACTGATTAATACTAATGTCTGGCTAACTCACTTCTATATTATAGTGCCGAGGGTACCTAGAGGGAGGCAACTAATAAATATTTATCTAATTAACAAATAAGTACCTACTTTAGGTACTTAAAGCTGTTTATGACCATAGTGGCGGCAGAAGATATGTGTGAGATTTATTTAAATCCTAACTATTGGTTTAAACTTACAGTAAATTGGATTCAGACGAACCACATAGGTTCTCTCATGGAAGACAATTTGAAAGAACTCAGACCATTGCTGGGTGTGCATATTGACTTGAAGATAGACTGATAAATATAAAACTTAATATTTTTCTAAATCTGATCATTAGTTTTATGCCCAATATCCTTTGAAATTGATTTAAATTGAATAAACAACTGGATACTACTTAGGTAAACCACTGGATATTAGCAAGATACCTACCTAATTATTTTTTATTTTCAGGCTACAGTGGAGAAGGAGGAAATGCATAATTAGTTAGATGTTCAACACAAGCTTGTCTGATGTCTTCATTCCAAGACTTTGACTTCAAACTCATCTAGAGACTTCACCATGTGGAAAAAGCATTTTACTATTCTATAGCAGTAATGGATTATTTATATAACCAAACGCAGAAACTGCTTAAATAACATCTGGTTACAAGTAAGCATTTACAATTTATACAGTTATTCATTTTAGTTATTATATCCCATTTTATTGTAGGTGTATGTGTATGATAGATAGTACACACTAAATATATAAAAGGAAAAGGTGACTGACTGACTGATCTATCAATACACAGTTCAAACCTCGAGCTGAAATTTGGCATACAGATAATGAAGGCATCCGCTAAACTATACTCTTCACTTCGTAAATTCATAAGATGTAGAGGTATAGCTAGTACAATATAATAGTACATTTATTATTAAAGAAATAGTAAAGGTAATGAGAGCTAACTATTTTTTTTTTTCAGGTGTTTGACATATGAAGATTATACTTTTATATCTGGAATGATAATAATTAATACTCTCCACTCAAGAGTCCGCAATTAGTACCTACTTCACCCAACTAATAAAAAAAGTCATACCTGGTGATAGTGGGCAAATCTATCATAGCAAAAGGAATGGTACAGTGAATGGTAGGTACCTAAACCAACCAAGATTATTTTGTTGAAATTTAATAATATCTTGGGATATTATAACACATGGCTATCTGTTCACAAACAGTAGAGTCTTTACCATGGAAACCAGTTAACTGGATATACTAAATTATTTTTACTTAATATTCTAAGAATTATTTATATGTAGGTAGGTATTTGAAACATAACAACTATTATAACATATATGAAATATTAATTTAAAATTAAACTACAATATCTATCTTATATACATTACAGAGTAACTATAAATAATAAACCATAATACCTTCTTATTTTTTTAATTTCATTTTTTCTTTTCTTTTCAACTAGAACTACTGCAGAAGGAAAACAGGAAGACCTTGATTGGCTAAAAGAAAATAACCCTGGGAGGAAGATATTGCAAAATAGAAAGCTACCCCCTGCTCAATATTGTTAGCAAGGCAGGATGTATCCCATTATTTCACTACTTTGCTTATAAAAAAAGAAAAAAAAAATTAAACGCGAGTTTTGCATTTTGCAAGGAGATCGGTTTTCTTATCGTTCATAATTTTTTTTTAAAGTAAATATTTGCAAACAAAATGTAATTACTTGAATTTGTTTTATGTAGGTAGATATATAAATTATTTTGGCTAAGTCTAAGTTTTCAACCTTGTATAGTCAAAATTTTCTTGAGCATTGTAATTTTATTCTGTACATATTAATTTTATTTTTTTGAGTACGACTACACACTACAAATGTCATTATTATTATTTAAAGATTTAAATACTTGGGTCAATAATGAAAACTGAAATTAACTCATGATTTTGTACGTTATTTTGGACCTCTTAGCGTTAAAATATTGCGTGGTTGTTTTTTTTTTATTGTACGTCTTTGGTTGCAGTTTTAATAACTAACTTACAAAACAGGCGTAATATTTTTTAAAAGTCCGACATACAATTTTAACGCTGAAAGGTCCAAAATGGCATAAAGGATCCATGTTTTCAGTTTTCGTTAGATGCTCGATGCCACTTACACCCAAGTATTTAAAATCTTTAAATAATAATAATGGCATGTGTAGGTTGTAGTTATTATTTATGGTGTATTCAATAAATAATGATTCTCAAATTTAAAATGTCGTGGTTTTTATTGAAACGAACCAAACTCTTCCATACAGACAATCCTGGCTTCCATTCAAAAAAGCCAAACTATTTTAGTATTAAACGAAGTTATCGATGCATTAAATAAAAATAGTTTACTACTTTGATCCAAAATACCATCAATTTTACCATCAATGATAATAATAATTTGGATCAAATTTTCTTAAATTTTTACTCAAAAGATTTAATATTTTGAACCCTTTAGTTCAAAGTGTTTGTTTTTTCTTCGTAATACGATAATTACCTTGAACTAAGCATCTACTATTCTATATCGAAGACAACTCGATTCTTAGTCAAAAATCAAATAATTTCAATCAGGAACATGTCTGTTTTATAATAAAATAGAAAATATCTTGATCTAAACAAACGATTGTCTTAAATCCAAGACAAACTGTTGTCTTAAATTAAGTGAACTCTATTATTTAAATTCAAAAACAATACAAAGGCTTCAGTGAAGAAAACTCGATTTCTTAAAATAAAATAATATTTTATTAAAATAAATAGTTCGTATTCCTTTGGATTAAACGTATATCAGTTTAACACAAGGTTATATTTTTAAGAACACCGAATACTGAATTTAAGAGAAATGAAGCGTTTGAATATATATGAATTAATATTTTCTTGGCATAAGGCATTTTCCTTTATTTGAAGAAATCGTTTTTTACCGTGCATAAATGCATTAAATTGAGTTTAGTGAAAATGAACACTTATTCAGTTATAAGGAAACATAATATGAATTAATACATCATCATTATATTCAATGGCACGGACTTTCTCAATTTCCTTATAAAAATAATATTTTTTGGTACAAATTGATTTTGGAAATTATTAAATTTTTTACCTATTATTCAGGGCTGTAGCAACCAAACCAAGCTGTGAAATATTAAATGATAAGATATTCAGTACATTACACACAGGATCATTGAGCAACATCAAGTATTCCGCTCTAAATAGTATAGTCGCTGTCTACCTGTCTGTTTTTCCGCAAACCACGCAACGGATTTCACTAACAGAAAGAGCGATACACGAGGAATGTTTGTGTATGTAATTTTTAATATTTTGTTCAAAATACCTGAACTACCGTCCGAATCCAGGGTGGATCGGAAGTCTAAGTTAAAGATTGGTGGATTTAGTTTAGATCAGCACCCACTTATGTTGTTGATATATTATAATATGATGATAATGAATATTGAGTATTTAAAAATAAATATGGGTAATCCAGACATAATTTGTTATAACCTTTCCGTGTTTTCCAGTAGCATCTGTCAATTTTTTCTAACATAACTGAATAAAATCCCTTGAAAAATAAAATCTTCCGTTCCATTTTTGTTTTGAGCACTTTTTGAAATGGTTAAATGGCGGACCATTTTAAAAGGAAGCAAATTTTCCCAAACTTGCCTGAATCTTATTGAAGCCAACGAGTCGCTCTCGACAAAGTTAGCGTTTCGAAATCAAGTTAAGATCCATTAACTATTCGCGGTTTAATTTTCTCTGAAGATGAGGTTTTAATTCTACTTTTACTTAAAGTTGCTTTCTGAGAATTTCGCACAACTGAAGTGTTTATTAAAGATGAAAGGTGTTTATTTATCATAGAAAACGAACGGAAATTGTTTTGAATCTACGATTCCAAGCTTAAAATTACCATCTGCGTCATTAGGATAATTAATTGAAAATATTTCGATAAAACGTTTGGTGAAATAATTTATACTTTGCAAATGGAGAAATAATTACCAGTAATTATTATAAATTAAATCGGCGACAGAAAAAGGAAAAAATCAATTGTGTTTGTAAAACGAGTAATTCACCTAAATTACTTTCTACCTAGGTATTCAAATTGTAGGTAGATCAGTCATAACAGAAAGTAATATTCGGTAGTAAAATTAAATGTTTGGAATGAACTAATGAAATTTAAAAATACCGGACAAGTGCGAGTCTGACTCGCCCACCAAGGGTTCCGTACAAACTTTATTTTGTAATTAAGTGTAATTAAAAATTTATGCTTGCCGAAATGTCTACTGTCGTTTGCAATGCTGCAAATTTTAAAGAAAATAAAATTTGCAGCATTGCAAACGACAGTAGACCTGATAATTTGATATGAATTTCTGCTTAATACCTCTACGCGTTCCTGAAAAAGGGTCTCGTCAGACAGACAGATGGTCAACAAAGTGATTCCATTAGGGTTCCGTTTTTTCTTTTTGAGGTACGGAACCCCAAAAATAAAATTATCTAGGTACTTCACAAAATAACCCATAAAAAATACATAGTTTTTACACAAAATACACGTCAATTCCAATCAAAATTCAAACAGCGTATACAAGTAACAACTTTGGCAACGAGTACGACCCCGGTTCGGAATCATTTTGAAACCGTTCGCAAAGCAAAATAGCATCAAATTTGTCGTGTACATAAATTTGTGTGTGTAGTAATAACAGGGTCAACTGCAAATTTATGCAGATTGAGTTCGTTTCATAGCTCTGCTTTGCGTTGCTATACATTTGCTGCCGGGTGAGATAACAAAGGATTTATGTTAAGACTTTATTACGTCACTATATGATACGTCGTTTCCGCTGAATTAGCGCGCATTAGCTTGATGGGATAGTCCCACTAATTGTTTCATTCTATTTTGTAACGCTGGCAAGCGACTACGTAACAGTGTTTCATGGTTGTTAGGTTTAGAAGAGTTATTTCACTCTCGGGAACGTGAATCTGTTTTACTGAGCCCGGCCGAAATATTACAAAAAACATTTATCACTCTGTTAGGCTTTATAGTCTAAAGTGAAACAAACCTTATTTTTCAACTTCAAGATACTCCTACGTTATTTTATTGCCCACGACGGAACAGAGCTGGTACATTTTATCGTAAAACGTATCTCTGTATCTTTTATCTATTGTTTATTTCCAACACTTGGGTGCGTTATTTTTTTACAAACTTTTAAAATAACTTTGGATTCTCAAATCAAAAAGTAGTAGTAAGTACTACTTACACTTTTATTTCTCAAATTCCTCGATACATACATATGTATATTTAGATACTCGTCTTGTTAAGTAGGTACTTATTTTAATTACAGTACCTACCTAGCACCGATCTATTTTGCTATTATTAAAATAACAAAAAAATAAATTAAAAAAATAGAAAACATTTATAAAACCATTAATTCATATTATTTCAATTCATATATATTCAATTTCATATAAAAAAGAAATTGGTGATTTACAAGGTAATGTATAATATTATTTACAATTGTAAATATTAGAAACGAGACATACCTACATATATATATTTATTTTAAGTTCGATAGGTCTAGGTGCACCTATTTCCAATATCATTCCAAACATTCGTCTTTCCTTGAATCTACCGCCAGATAGATCTTTGATTATGCTTTTCTACTAATTCTTGTTGTATACCTAATCTCAATAAAATTGGTACCTTATATTAAAATCTGATTTCCAGAATACCTTCACATCTGTTGGAATTATTTTAAAGGGAAATATCAAATGCGAATTCAACCACCGTAAAGGTACTCTTGTTTGTTCAGTTTCAAAAGGAATAATAACTCTTTACGCCATGAATAACATGGAGAGACGGGAAAAAGCGCGTGGTGGATAATAAAATTTCTCAGTCGCGTTAGTCGTGACGACATTCCTCTTTGGCGGGAAATTGTCTTGATGGAACAACGTTTATTTCTACGTACAAAAGACAATTCCGCGAGCGCCGCAAGGGATTGCTGATATTTTAATCATCTCGCCATTATGTACGTTGGCCTCCCAACGCTCCGTTAACAATAATAACTTTTACAGCTGAAAACCTTGATGGACATGCTCTGTGACGTCAAATTCGTTGAAAGCCAAAGCAAAAATTCCATGTTACAAAATACCTATAGCAGTGTCGTAAAATTTATCATGGAGTTATCTTTTGTATTTTTTTAATCCATATTTTCACAATCATCAAACGCTTATGCCATTAGAAGGTTTAATAAAACAAATGGCGTTCAAATACACCAATCGCAACGGAGCCTTGTTCTGCGTAAAATAATAGTACGGATGCACATTCATTAACCCTGTAACTGCTGCATACATCCGCTCTATACTAAAGCCTATTAGAATAATGGAATAGTGGTGTAAAGCTCAAAGAATGGGTGTCTGGCGCTGAGCCAGGGTGTATGGTCTGAGCAAATCGCCTCGTTGTCTGCGATGTCACTCACGTCAGCTGATTCCTGGTTTGGAGTACCTAGAATATGCGGTTAGCGCATACGATTGGTAACACAATATACCTTTCTGTTCTAATTTAGGCTTTAATGACATTATTCTAGTCTTTACAAGTTAAACACCTATATATTAACTAATTTGAATAAAAGTTATGAAAGTTTTCATACGATTTATTTATTCACTGAAAAACCAGAAATGATTTCGTATATCAATTTTCTATTCCCAAAAGTGAAACCAACAATTCGAACCCTAAATGATTGTAGATTATCAACACTTATCATAAGATTGCATACTTGCTTGCACTAAATAACAAGTTAATAATACAAGTTTCCCGAATGTACCTAACTCAGACTTAATTTTAGAAACAGTACTAATAATAGTAGTTTATTTAGAGGTCAGCCACCCTGGCAAATTAAATTGTCAGTCGTTTGTGTTTACCGAACTTGAAGAACTAATCAGAAGTTTAAAATGAAGCGAAGGCAAACGCAACCCTTCTCTCAGACCTACTCTATTGGGATGACATTCAATCGACACAGTAAATATCTCCAAGAGCTCTCTTTGAGCCTTTCAGAGAAACAAAAAGGTGAACCTGAATATTTGATATGAGTTTTGAATAAGTTACTGGGAAGCTATCTTATCTTTGACATTTGGGTGGAGGCAGTAGGAAATAGTGTGACATTATGGATAAGTTTAGAAAGACTAGGTTTTTCGTTGCTTCTCTATTGGAAAGCTAGTAAAAAGGATAATACTGTATAATGAACTAAGTTCTAAATAAAATATTAATAGCTTTAGAATTACGTTACCCGTCATATGGAGCTCTAAATTGCTGTAGCAAGTGTTCAAGTGGCTTTTGAATAAAACCATTTATATGGTAACGTTTATTTTCTTTGAATGCATGAATTTCTTGAGACATGTTTTGATTATCGTTTTATACGGGCCTATTTATTTCAATACGATTTCATACTGTATGTTTTTTCGGAATGAAGAGTCGGTATCTTCCCTATATTTTTACTCTGGGCAACATTTAATTTCCTATCCTATTGAATAAAACCGTGAAATTATTATAATTATATTTGTCTTTCTCCTACAAAATTTCTCAGCCCAAGGATCGGTCCATTTGGATGCCTAGTGAATGTTAATGTAAAAAGAAAGAATGAAGAAAATCATTTAATTTGTTTAATGTGTTGAGATTTGAGTGTTTTATTTAATACCTACACCAAAGTTGGCAAAAAAGCATACCCCCTACTGATGGTAAGCGGTTTCCGTAGCCTATGGACGCTAGCGACACCCGGGGCACAGACGATTTACTAATCCGCACCCCGGATAGGTACCACTACCAGTCGTGCGTGGCCGACCCTTCCTCCTTCCCCGATGAGCTCTGGCGACCTTAATCACGCGTAAGAAAACAAACTTATTTTGCTGCTGTAAAGTTTGGTTTGGAGGTTCTTTCCCCGTTGGTGCTGGCTGCTTTTCGAGCGAAAAAACACTACGTTCTACATCTCTTATAACGTATATACGTTCGACTATACTTTCCTAAACATGTTTTTTTTATTTTTCAGCCACATTTTGTAACATTTAATTTAAATAAAAGTTATAATAACTTTTACGTTAATTACAACAAAGATTTAAGGCCCGAAACTAAACATCTAACTTTCATTTGCTTTTTCAAATTGCTTGTATTGAAAGTAATTTTCTCGAAGACTAACAAGACTTTCAAACAAATAATTATTATAGTAATAAACGTTGTTTTTAATTAAGCCAAGATACAATCATTTATACCAACATGTCCCTAATTAAAACATAGGTAGTACCTACATAGGTGTACAAATTTTAGTTTGAAATAATTAATAAAGTTATGAAACTTTTATACGATGTCTGATCATTATTTAAGTTAATAATGCTTCAAAATAATATTTTCCTCCAATGTTTACGGAGTCCTGCAGGTTTTTATGCAAACTTATTTTATTGAGATTTTTCCTATATAAAAAATATGCGATATTTTTTTATTTCAATAGATTAATAACCTAAACAATAAATAAAACTTTTACTATTTTTTTTGAGATTTTCAGCCATTTTTATCCACGAAGCTTACAAAGATTAAATTAAATTAATAAATATTTATATATTCTAATACCCAGATCTACACTGGCCTTCAAAACTTAGTACCACATTTTTAATTTAATAAAATAAACTTGCAAACTATATTTAAAAAAAAAATAGCCATTTTTTAACTGGCGAAAAACTCAAAAAACATTTAATAGTATATTTTATTTACAGTTTAATAACTGGTATTGCCTCCTCGGGCTCTGTTTACAGTTTCAAGCCGGTTTGGCATACTGAAGACGAAGTTTCAGAGGCGATGTTGGGGAATATTCTCCCATTCTTCCATGAGGTCCTGTTTTGGGACCCTGATAGAAGAATGGTGGATGTGATGAAAGAGAAATTACATTCTTATTGCAATGCTTTTTATTTCGAAAAATATCTTATGTACTTATTATATGTTATTGCGATACACATTAGCGTATTATTATTTTAAACCTAGACTCTATTTATAAATCTTTTAAACAAAACTAATTACTTCAGGTAACGCAGTTATATATATATAGATACAGCGTGTAGTCGAATTGTTATCACGCTTACTCGGTAATATGGTCTTATCGCGCCCACAAACAGAAGCGGGTGTATCCGGCGGAGATGTCGGATTTCCTCAGATAACCCATACGCTTGCGTGTATTAAATATCTGCTGTGCACTGTACAAAGATAAACAGACAATGGGATATATATTATCATTATTATTCTGAAATTATATTACTTCTTGATAAATAAATATCCTGGGACATTCTTTACGACTTACGACTCGGTTCCAAAATATTGTCTTTATTTACATAAACGAAATTTTAGTTATGATTAATTTATTAAAAACGAAAAGTAGGATGTACACAATGACGACATCAAAATCCAACAAAATTATTACACAAAATTAGTATTATTATGAGCACACAGATATCGAGTTAGCGAGCGACTGCGGTTTTCATTCGGGGGTTAATTAAACACGCCCTCTAGCCTCTATATCAGAGGGGAATCACAATGAAGAACCACTACATATGACGCCGTATGAGAGGCTGGTGAACCTTAAAATGATTATTCGAACCGTATATATAGTGTTTTAGTGGGCTTAGTAAATTAAGATAATATTTAGATTTGATAGTTGTAATGTTAACATTTTATACTAAACGCGTCTTAGTTTAAGCGAACATTAGTATATATGTGGGTGTAAAATAATCTACAAACAAAGAATAATAAATAATCCTATTGGGCGTCGGCCATCTGACAGCGGAGGTCACTGATAGCACAGATTATGTATATATATTTACTCATGTGCTGATTGCTAGCTAGCTAGTAATTTTGTTATTCGACATGAAATTTTCAAAATAAGTTCCCAGAAACAAAAGCGTTTAAATTCCGTCACACGGTTGTCCACTATAAAGGGAGCTGTATTAAATGGTGGCGACGCCCAACAGGATAATATTTGTGAATTAATTAATTTATTTGAAATCATTTATTTAACATTTAATATTCCCAACTTCAAATTATAAATCCCATTTTAACCAACTAGCTTTCCGCCCCGCCGTTTCACCCGCGATCCCAATAAAATTCAAAAATCCTTTCCTAGCGGATGTCTGTCTACGTTATAATAGCTGTTTATGTTTATTCCAGCCCATTCCGTTTAGTAGTTTGAGCTGTGTACAGATCAGTCAGTCAGTCAATCAATCACCTTACCATTAATTATACCATTAATAGTTATCATAAAATAAAGACCACCATCGACAGTTAGACTGCCTGATTTGTGCTATTTTCTTCGTAGCTTCTAAACTAATTTTGTTGTTTCAGTTTTGTAATTTTTTAAATATATATAGGTACTTATTTGTTGAAACAGTACCGTAATAAATCGAGGCCTACCATTTTGTTTTATAGTTTAAGATCTTCTAAATACCATAAAAATGCTTTCAGCAAAAGCATCAGGTTTTTGACAAGTAGACGAAGGATTTTAAACTGAGGCGTGTGAGTAGCTAGATGGGTTTTCCTTCACCGAAAACTCAAACACATTGTAGAACCTATTCTTGACAAAGCAACGTACTTTTATTTGGCATGTAGAAAAGTACTCGAATACATCATTGCATGACAAATATGTATACATCACATTAGTGAAAGTGACACGCTAATAAAGTATAGAACAATATGTGCCGAAGTTTTCGACGCTCTCCACACAAAAGCACTTCATACGCAACATTAAGCTGAGTCTCTGCAAATAAAGAAGAAAAAAAACATTCCTATCAGCGAATACGAGCAGCCAAACATACTTTGTGACGTGACACATAAGAGTCGCGAAGTTGAAGTGAACTTTGCAATACACTTACGAAGAAGGCCAAGTTCTGAGCATTTGACCTGTTAGTCAGGACGCTCTAGTCTACGCTAAATAATGCGATGTGGCATTGCGAGCCTAGCCCCCTATTCCCCGCCCTCTAAAGTGGAAGTTTGTACCTAGCTTAAAGTTAATTAAGTGTCTCCCCAACAGCTCTATGTTTTGTAAGATATGTGGCGCTAGGGATGGACTAGATTGGCAGTTTCACAGTTCTAGTTCTCCCAGTAGGTACTTCGTGTTTTGTTTAAAATTCGCTGAGTCGCTAATTGTTGCGACTGTTGCTACCAATTAGCATAATTAAAGTTATTAAAAGACCACCCACATTCATACATTATATTATGGAAATATATTATTTTGCCGGCCACCGTAATAAGTTCGATTGCGCACAGTCACCTAGGACCGAATATTTAATTCTAAGAATTAATTTCCAGAACAGCGGTAAACTATTGCTAATTGTACGCAGATGAACAAATAGGTAAGACGCCATTCAAATAAACACCACTTGACAGGAAGTAACTTGTAAAATGAAATATGGATGGATAGATAGACATGACCACTAAACAACGGAACCCTAAACGTATGTGTATTTTACTCGTATTCAAATTTTATTAAATGAAAATAACATGTAATACTTGTAACAGGTTTTATCACAGGGTTTTATACTTATATATTTGCCGGCTTTATTTACAAAAAAGATGCAACATATATAAACATTGTCAGCAGTTTCATGTCAAACCAAAATTAAGTATCATTCGAGAGAGCAAATAAAGACAAAGCGGCAAAATAAATAATAACAACATTTCGCTTGGATCAGAGGTGAAAAACCACCAACAAACCACATGGAAATTATTCAAGTTAACGTTATACAACGATCTGCACTCGGCTGCCCGCGACCTGTAACTCATCAATTTTTTCTGCCCGCAGCGACAGCTTCAGGTAAAACAAGCAAAAAGTCGAAAAAAAGGGAAAATCAACAACACAGGTTGCGGGTATGCAAGTGATTGATAAAAATGAACTTTTAGATTGTGTTTGTTTTAACATAGTAAGTAAATATTTTTGTAATATTAATTATCAGAAGCGTGGAGTGGGACGCCCTTCGGCTCGCTGGACAGATGACCTGAGGAAAATAGCAGGGATTGAATGGATGAGGGAGACGGAAGACCGAAAGCAGTGGCGCGCCTTGGGAGAGGCTTATCTTCAGCAGTGGAGAGACATAGGCTGATAAGTAAGTAAGTAACTACCAGAACTATTTTTTTGTTGTGTATTCCTTCTGTGATTAAGAATGTAAAGATATTGGAGATACAAAATATAATATAACTATGTAGGAGCTCTAATCTGATACTGTTAAAGTGTAAAGTGTAGCTCGTGTTACATGGAAAATATCACAGTACCGCAGATTTTTTTCACTGACTTCAAAACAGTGTCTATTTTCGAGTTTCTATGTATACCTATAGTTATTTTATATTTTTTAATAGTAATTTTTAATAAACCCATATGCCAAATAAAAATCCATCCATATCTCTGTTCTCTTTTATCCGATACAATTTACACCACTAAAGCGCATCCGCGCTCCATCGCTATTGAAAACAAAGTGAGAACACAAACATTTTTGTAATTGTTCTCACAACACAATGGCAATTTGCATCACGTAAATTGTACTCTCAATTTATTTCAACTATTTAGGTTGCTTATTTATGTCTTAATCGTATAAGGACCATTGAAAATACTTTTGTGTTCTAAGAGCGCTTACAAATAGAAATCGTCTCATTGTCTGCTTGTTGACTTGTCTTAGTATTCTTTTAGGTAGGTACCATAGCTAAAAAAGGAATGCAGTGGCTTAACTTAGTTTTACCCTTTCAATATTGCCAAGGTAATTTGTTGTGCGAATTTTATGGTACTATGATTGCAAGGAATAGGGAATTTCCGTATTTTTTCAGCTTTAAGCAAATTCTTTGAAAAAACAGTAGAAAAAAAAATTTCAACAACAGTTTCGTCTTCGTTTCCCTGTCCAAGATCTTCATTCCAGCAATTTTCTGCTCCAGCAACCATCTGTGCGTCGACAGATGGTCGCCTGCCCACTGCCACTTCAGCCTGCTTATTCGAGTTGCTTTGTCGGTCACCTTTGTATGTCGGCGAATTTCATCATTTCTAACTCTGACACGCAAGTATATTCCCAGCATAGCCCTCTCCTTAGCATCCTGCAGTCAGGTTCCTTACTGAAGTTTTGCTTACCAAGCTGGATAATCTGTCCAAGGTAGACATAGCTCTGCACAAACTCCAATGCCGTGGTTCCAATATTCATAGGAGCAGCAACTGCGTGATCATTGTGCATTATCTTCGTCATAGCCACTTGTCCGCGGAACTTGCTATTACATTGCTATGAGTCAATTGTTTAGGTATCATTTTCCCTTCGACATTGTTTGACAAACAGGATTTATTAATATTACATTGCCGGCTGCGCTCCCCATATTGATATTCTTCGAATTCTTTGCCAATGTAGCATAATATTGAGCATTTCTTTGACACAACACTTGCTATAATATTGGAATAGGCAACATTCGTCAATATTGTAAAGAAGTCGTCTTTCTACGTATTACAATATCTGTCTCTTTATAAATATAAAAGCAGCAAACCGTCACAAACAACAACGGATCGTATTTTCATTATACAACAGTCATACCAAATAAATATTTTATGACGTATAAATTCTACGTATTTTACAAAACTTTGGTCTCGCGTTACTTTCCGGAAATCTTCATTTCCGTTAAATGAAAACAAAGTCGAATTTAATATTAAAATGTGCGTTACTCTCTTACCGGAGGAGGTAAAATTGCTAATTGTTGAATAAAATAATATTGAAATTGTTTCCTTATATCACATCTTATATGTTACGTCCATAGTTCCAAACATCAAATCTAAACATGATAGCAAATCAGTCCGTAGTGAGTGTCGATGAAAATAGATTCGTTTTCTGGATACGAGTACCTTACTCAGAATAATAAAAATGTGTTTTTGCATAATTTTGCTTCCATTTAGGAGAGTTCACGCTCACTGAATAAGTAAAATTTGTATTAAAAAAGTTAAGAGCTTCAGTGCCTAATGTATTCAAGGAAAATTTTTGGGTATTCATAGCGTTTGGGTGTCAAATTCTCGGTTTAATTAGATACTGGATGTTTCAGTTCTTATCAAATTCCTCCTGCGATTGATGGGGACCAGAGACAGCCGCGAATTCTCCGGCTAAGATATTATAAGAAAAGTATTTCCTAAATTAGTAATGGTAATACAATAGTGAGTAAGTTTAATCAGCATTTACGCGAAACTTATTTTATAAATTAAAATGAATAACTAAAGTTTTTTAATTAACTACCTAGTTTAAACCGTTGTTCAATAAAATTTAAGTTCATGTAGGTAAATCTCACCCGCGTTCTTAGGGAGAAAAGTTTCCTGTAGGACTCGGGAAGTAATGTAGTAAGTTAGTATGCAATCAGTGAAAGAATTTTCAGAAATTATTTTTTATTTTTATTTTACCTCAATAAACAAACTTTATTCGATACCTATATTCATTTTTAAATGAGTAAACTTAGAATTAAAACGGCAGCGACGTAAATAAAAAAGCTAATCTAAAATAATTATATTAAAACAACTAGCTATTACATGTAGGTAAACGTATAATATGAAAACTGAAAAATCTGCTTAAAGTTAATTTACATTGTAATAACAAAAACAACAATGTTATAAGCGAAATAGCAAGATAGGACTCTACCATTAGAAGCTTATTGCAGCAAAGTTGCAAACTAAAGCATTAAAAGCGGACAAAAGTGTTAAAAACAACAATCCGGGGACGTATCAAAGAGTTTACACGCGCAAACTGAGATTCACACGTATCCGCAATGTGAATTTAGAGAGATAGTGTTGGCACATTTCAATCCAAAAAAGAAGATATCGAAAAACTAAAATAAGTTAAAACGTAACACTATAATATAGGCAAGTACCTACATCTTAATTTTTAATACCTGATTTAGTACATCCTATTGTATAGTATTGACAAAGTAGGTAGAACCTACTTTTATTTGATAATGAGAAATTTCAAGAGTATTGTTGTGGTATTAACTGATAACTACATCATGCATGAAAAGACTTGTCAACATCCAAAGTTATAGTTTTCATTGTAATTTCAGTAGGTATTTGATGACTTAACAAAATGGTAAAATCTCAAAAAAATTACAGGTATGTTTTTTCAAAATTCTAATTTATTATGTTTATACCTATAGGTAGATGTGTATTCACTGGTGACCAGTGATTCTCTGTACAAAGTTAATAAATAAGTTAAATAAATCTAACAGACTCAGACAAAAACAAACATATTCTAATCAAGAAACGTAGATTTGCGACTCTTTCCAGGATATAAAATAAACAAAACAATGCATGGATTAATAAAAGAAAGGAACAAACATACTCATAAAAAAACTTTACTTATGGCTTACTATAAATACTGAGTTTTCTGATATTTTAGTTTCTCACATAACCTGATTAAACATCCATGTAGTTTTTTTTCCCATGATTTATGTCCTAGGATATTTTAGGGTATCGTACCCAAAGGGTGCCAATGGAACCCTATTACTAAGCTTCCTCTGTCCATCCGCCCGTCCCGTCCGTCCGTTCGTGTTAGCGAGCTGTATCTCATGACCCGTAGTAGGTAGAATTACTGATAAATATCATCAACATCATGCAACCAAATTATAATCCTTAGTTACCAAAGTTCTTTATATCAAGAAATTTCATAAAATTAAAAGCTACAAATAAAATTTGGCAAGATCTATGATGATGATATTGCTATGAGTATGTTAACGACTTATAATCTGCCCCTGATAGCACAGATACACGATCCTACAAAAACCCAGGGTACCAGATAAGGATTTATGTTGCAATAAACTGGACCATGTTGGAACGGGTCCAGGCGTTGAATCTATTTGCGCACATAAAGGGTACTAGCACAAAATCCCCGATTGCTAGCGAAACTTCACACCCTGCTGACTTTAGATACGATGCAATTTCCACCTGCATCGAAATGAAAAATCGCCTTTCACAAATACACTTTCACCGGTTGTTCGATTACATTTATGTTTTTTTTTTGTTTACGTTTTCGTTTTCATTTCTATTCTGTGAATCAAGCTGCTTTACGCTTATTTTGCTCTATGAGAGAATCTCACATTATTTGACTTCATGATTTTATTTGCATTTTTCTATATATGTTTAATATCTTATACCTATTATTAAGTAATACGTATATTATGTATATAAATATGATAAACCTAAACTAATATTGTAAAAACTTAAATACGGTTTGTAATGGAAGTTATATAATCTGCGGAGTAACTGGACCGATTCTAAAAAAAACTTTAGAAATCCACTAATACGAAGCTACATTGTCCCCGAGTGCTACTTTTGTTTCAGGAACGAGTGTTAAACCATGGGAAACAGTATTTGAAAGAGCGAATAAAATTGTCATCTAGTAAGCCCCGACCTCACACGGGTGGCCTTAAATATTAATTATATCCGCCACTCAAGCCACCGAGTTCTTGATTTTACGATTTCATTCCCAAGAACCGTGACATTTCAGCTAATCAACACATAAATAACAACTCTTTTCGTGAAAACTTGATATTTTAACTTGAGGATATAGCTCGTTCAGCACTTTTAGAAATCCAAACAGAGCACTTACAAACAATAAGAAGCGGCTGATTTAATGAATAGTAGGTATTGTAAGTATATTTGTTTCTGTAAGTATTAGGAATATTGGCTGGAATATTATTTGTGTATTACAACCAAACCTGTCGCATCCATAATAAATGGCTTAAATTAAACCCTTTTTTAATGAAAAGTAAAAACATTTTGCGTAGACGTACATTTAAATTTAATTTATCCGCTTTTTTTAAATTAAAACGAGGTGCTGAAAATGCTGTTAAGCTCTTAATAAGATTCTTTATTTAAAAGCGAAGCAACATTCGGTGTCGGTTTGCATAAAAAATAATTGTTGGGGTTTGAAGGTACGGTGCGGAAGATAAAAAAAATATTTTCGATGAGTGGTCGGAATAGAAGCACACAGCTAGAATAGTTTTCATTATTTGTCTTGATATAGAAAAAAAAAAAATCAATACCTATATATTTATCATCATCATCATCATGCCAGCCAAAAGACGTCCACTACTGGACAAAGGCTTCCCCTAAGAACCTCCACGATGGCCGGTCTTATTCTACCCGCATCCAGCGATTTCCCGCGACTCTCACAAGATCGTCGGTCCGCCTTATGGGGGGCCTGCCAGAGCTTCATCTTTCGCATATAAACCTATTTATGCTCAGAATGTAATTAATAATAATACAAATTATACTATCCTGGAACATTCTTTACACTCTGCTGCCTAATTCCAAACTAAGCAGTGCTTGTATTATAGAAACCAGATAACTGCATCGTGGCCCGGGGGATTCATTTCGCCACATTTGCAGATTCGTCGAGCGATATTGGCCCTAGCCCTGAAAAAATCTCTTCACACTTTTCTTGAAGAAGGCCATGCTTTATTATCTTCGGAAAACTACGAATTCTCTTCGAAAATAATATTGTAGGTACCTATAGGTACACTGATACTTTCATAAGATAATATAAATTTCAACAAATGCCATTTTTTGCCATTTCCATCAACAAATCCAGAGGCAGAGGCAATGGGAGCACCACAGGAGTATATTCTTTCGAATAAAAATAGATTTTTAAAAATTCACATATGGAGTAATCGCGTAACAAACAAAGGTACAAAAACAAATATACAGTCGAATTGAGAACCTCCTCCTTTTTTGAAGTTCGTTAAAAATAACGATGTTGCACTATTTTTGCCATATTAATGAAATGAAATTATTAAATAGTTTTGAGGTTTTATCAAAATATTATGTACAGACCGATGCTAAAACCATTCCCCAACGTGTGCAGGTAATGGACATAACACTTAAGCAAACGACCTACCTACTGTTTTAAAAGCTTATTTTGTATTATATTCCCACTGCACTTTAAGTAAAGTTTAATATAAAGGTTCTTAACGTTTTAGAGATGATATTTTATAGGTTTTGTAGCTTATATAAAATATTTGTGTCAATGTAGGTACCTACTTTTATTACTAATTTAATTACTTTTAAAATAATAAAACACTACTACCCTTTTAAAAAAAAAAGAACGTTAATCACTTTATGCATTTTTTGCAAATAATAATAAATTGCTTTTATCTACTCTCATATCGTAAAGTTCTAATTATGAAATCAAAAACAGTACGTTAGTTTTTTTTAATGACATTATTTATATGAGTTTAAATAAAGTACTGTATGATACTGCACATAATTAGGTATTAAAAACTCGTGTGATACTATTAAGAACCTCGCCTACGGCTCGGTACTTAAACACACACTCGTATTTAATAACCCCTATTATCATATGCAACACTATCATAAACTACTATTATAGTGAGATCACTAAAAAAACAGATGTTTTATTGATACTTTATTAATGGCACTTTGAAAACTGAAAAGACACCAAAGTGCAACCAACGTCCGTTCGAAATTGTAAAATGAAAATTGATTGAAAGTCTATTTCAATAATAAAATTACTAACATTGTTTATAAACAAAATAGCTGTTCCCTTCGGATTCACCCGCGTTCATTAGAATAATATATGCATACAATTTTATTATCAATGGACATACGTCTCAGGCACTATCCTTTCAATAGGTACTTAAAATAGATATAATTTATAAAATCGAAAAATAAAACCTTTAAAAATTCAAAGGCTTTCAAAGTATAAAAATGAGGTCTTCATGAATAAATTAAAGTACCTACTGAAAAACATTCCAGAACTTCAACCACTCTACACTTACCCTTCTAAAATACCCAAATACCTATCCAGTTTCCCATTTCAAATGCAACGGATATCTTTCCAATATTCATGAGACTGCATGTGTGGTTTTATACATTTGGTACTTGTCAACTTGATTTGATTACGTCACTAACTTGATAGTACTCATACGGTCACCTAGCGTACCTTTTCAACAATTCCATTATTTTCTACTGCTGTATCCTTTACTCGACCTTCTTTTATTCATCTCTTAGTTGTCTATTTAACAAGCACTTCATTGCGTTTCAAGCGTTTTAGTAGGACGGTTTTAAAATATCTTTATAGTACAAACCTATATAAACAAAACGATATTAATTTATACTCATTTTCATCATTGAGATCGATCAATCAGACTCATTTATGTTAGTAAAGATTGAATATTGGAAGCGGGTATGTAAATCAACAATACCGCCGCGTCTCTTAATTAAAAGAACCTACTCGATATCGTACGAGTCAGCATCGAAAATATAAACAGACCAGATTTCCCAGCGGAGTCCATTTATTGCCTGAAAAAGAAAAAGTTATCGCGAGTTTAAAAACAGCGTTTATTTATAAACATAAAGGTATATTTAAAACAAACTTTACGAGAGAAATATTACCAATGAATCACACGGAACCTCCCGGAAGGTGGATTACGACACGGCAACTTTTAGGAGCTCCGCAGTAATTCAGAGTTAGTGTCACATTATCGTTAGCATAATCAGGGTAACAGCTGCGGCTCACTTCTAGTACTCACCTTTTTAAGGCAACGAAAACATTGAAACGAGAATTTAAAGTGTGCGGTAATGGATTTCTTTTCATTGGGAAACCGAGAACTTTTACCGGACTACCTACCGAGTTGAATCCAAAAAAAATGCCTTTCATGAATACTACTTTTATGTGACTGGAAAAGTTAAAACGTTTGGTCATTAATACCTTTAAATTGTGGCTCGAAAAAATATATTGGTATCGACTATCGATACTCCAATAATGTTAGACATATTTAAATAAGACAGATGTTATTTTTTTTTAGTCTTCTCTCTCGTTTAAGTTTTAAAACTGAATAAATGAGTTTTGAGTTTCAAAATCAATGATAATATGGGACAAATAATTATTTGTAAAAAATTACAAATAATTATTGGTTTCCAAACTAAGAAAGAAAAAGTCTTTAGTATATTTGCGCGCCACACGACGCATATAGCGTGAAATATACAATTCTAATCAAACACATAAATATAAAACAAGACAAGAATGTATGGCTCTGAGCCATTGCCTAATTTTAGTTCTTTTGGCTTTTAGTTTAGTGAAAGCATTGATCACAGACAGATTATTATATAGTACTAAAGCTGTAAATATGTAACTATGTGTAATAAAAATATGTTCGTGAGTTACCTAACTACATAGATTTTGAATTATTTAGTAGGTAAAGGAGAGTTAAGTAAACATAATGATTCTACAATTAGAAAAAAAAAAAAAAAAACTGTTGAATGTTTATGCGTCGCATAAGGATGACCCTAATTTTAGCAATAACCGATGAATGACGCTATGAGTTCCCATTAGAGAAAACCCCAATAACAGGTAAATAAATACTACATATTTACAAATGTGATGATATTGTCGGCCTACCTAACAAAATAAATAAAAATAATATACTTAATAATGAACTAGCATTTTGTATGCTATTTTTTGTGTAAAAGTACCTAAACATAAATAATAATTACACCCAAATTCAAGACAATCAGATTAATATGTTCAAATCAAACCCACGACCAGTGGCGTCATGGAGTATCTTACCAATCAAGCCAACTGGCCCATCAGATGATCATAAGCTTACCACAAATACAAAAGTAGGTATGTACTAATATGCTTAGAACAATATTTAAGAAACCAGCGTATTATTGTGGCTAGTGAAAATACTGTACTCATACCTGGACAATGAATTAACGGAAACCTTATATCGATCCATGAAACCCATGTTTTAGTACCCGCATTGACGTTGCAAAACATACCTTTTGTGTTTATTCAATATGTATGCCGATAGACTAAGCAGAATATTTGAACAAACCATGTCCGGGGTATTTCGATACACCGCCGGTGTAAAACGCCTCAACTACTTTATCTTCATTCTCTTTTAAGTAAATATTTAAGTATATTCATACAAGATCGACTATAACTATCAGATCACAAATTTTATTTAATACTTGCCTTTTAGAAAATTTCAAACTATAATAATTAAGGTGGTCCGCAGTTTCAACGAATATTTGTTATTATAATGTATTATATTAATTTCAAGCGCCTCTGCGTCGCTATTTTGTAATTAATGAGTAAGGTGTGAATGAATTTTTGTACCAAAAACTGCTGTATCTACATTTACTTGAAGTCATACGTTCGATAATCCGAATCATTGAGATAGTCTAGAGAACATTTTAACAAGTTGCAACTGGTCTATCCTCTTCCAGAGCTAAGAATAGGGTCATATATACTGTATTTGTTGCGCAACTTGGATTTAGAACAGCGTTGCTAACATAAAATTTTGTTTCAAGTTGGATAAAAGTGCTAAAGAAGTTAAAATCAGTATATAGTGATAATGTGGTGACTCTGAAGAGCAATTCAGAAGCGGAAATGATAAGAGAAAGAAACCCAAAAAATGGGATTGCAATGCAGCGTGCCTTGCTTCTGATTCCCGAGATTTCGGCAAAAAAAAAATCTACACGCACTTTATGCTCTTATTTTCCGGGTTTGGCACCATGCAACTTCTTGGCTTTTCTCAAGAATAAAAAAACATACTGAAAGGAAAGCTTTTTTATACCATTCCCGAGATTGAAAGGGCCATGACAGAGCAGCTGAAGGCCCTTCCGAAATTAGCCTTCCAGAAATTATTCCATTCATGGAATCAACGTTGGGTTTATCCCAGAGTGTCATTCACCGTGTTTTTTGATCACACGTCGTAGCTATAAATTTTAATGTTTAGGTATACTATTCACTTAAATATATATCGTATAAAGAATTGTACATTGATACTTTTATTACAAACTTCCGTTATTTACTGATAAGAAACCAACGTATGTATTTATTACTTTAAAAAGCACAAACTATAGTCAATCAACATTACATCTCAAGTGCAAATAAATTAAAGCCCAAAAAGTATCTTTATAATTTGAAAAATGTGGCAACTAAATTGTCTCCAAACGGATTGTACCTAATCGCTAAAATAGTTTTTCGTCGACTGTACATAATATATTATTCAGAGAAAACCAGTCTTCAGTGCATGACAAATTAGATTACTGGTTTGCATCTGGTCCTTTTTGCATGACTGATCAGACCGAAGATTTATCCTTTGAGTAGAGTTCAATCCGAAATAAGTACGTACCTACTGGATTCTGAAAAAAATATTTTTCTATAAGCGAGTACAGTATGACACAACATAGATGTAGCATCGGCAAGTCGTTTTCGTACACTTCACTTCCGATTTACACTACTAATAAAAATCATTCATTATCGCGCCATTCAACGTTCAACAAGATCATTTTCGTCGACCATTTTTTAACTCATGAGTAATGTTGTAGGCGCACTCTCTTTGGGAACGATCGATTTTACGAATTTTGCCGATGCTTCATCTAAGTTGTGTCATACTATACGTGGGTTTTAATATTATATTGCTTTAATTGAAATTAGCTGACCAGATAGGGTTAATTTTTTATTTCACTTTTGCAGTTTCATATTAGGTATGTTTCCGATGGAATTTCATCGACTTGTCTATTTTAACTACCTATCTACTTCTAACTACTTCTAACTATTTTTTGTTTCATATAATTTGTCAAATATGCCCAACTTTAGGCGAAACAGATATATTGATGAAATGCTATCCGAAACATTCTATGAAGCTGCAAATGTGACATAATTAACGCTACAGTTATTGATAGTTTTCCTTTTTCCTGAGCCATATTTCAAAAATAATATTGTTGAATCTTGAAAATATTTTTATTAAAAGTACGCCAGTAGACAAAGATATACAGCAAAACTTATAATGAGTTAAAATTATGTCGAAACACTTTATTCTAAAGTTCAACCCTTTACGGTATACTTCAAACAAAATAATGAGCTTGAATTAAAGTATTCAAGTAGGAAAACATTAAAATCATTTAGATAATCTTTATTATTACCGAGGCTGAAAGATTAACGCGTAAATGTATCTCGAGGCAAAAGTTTAGACGTAACACGAAGACGAAACCAAGAATAATGTCCGCTTTAAGGTATAATGGCTTACACCACTTCGCTCTTGGTGTAATGACGGCCATTTTGTTATAAATGAAAACAAGTGGCTTAGCCGAGACACTGCCTAATGATATTATTAAGCCCTACGGTGTGGTGGATGTCCGAAAGCAAATGTGTGGGGCAGAACTTTTTATTAAATGAAAAATAGAAAGTGTCATTAACAATGTGCAGAAGGAATTCTATTAAGAAATAAAGAAATCAATTTCAATCTAAATCGTTAGAAATTTGTCAATTTTTGGTGAGTGAGGTGTGTGCAAAAGTGAGTTTTGGCTTTTGCCGTGGCGATTGAAAAATGTAAATATGGTAGAGTTTATATACATGTAATATATTTATATATATATATAATTTTAAAGTGTTGTTATGGTTATTTTTTTTTTTGCAATTTTGTAAAGGAAATTAATTTTAATTATTTACAACTGTCACACGATTCTAAGTATTATGTATTATGTGACAGCTGTAAACAACTCTTCGGTTGAATTATAGTCTAAGGAGATACATATAAGATACATAAACCATTCCAGTACATTTTTTAAAACTGTACGATTATGTTTTACAGTTCCTTTTCCTATGGCAGATAGCAATGTTGGAAAACCACAGTCTTTCCTTGAACTAAAGAATTGGAATAACCGCAAACCCTTCTTCAGTTTTTAGGGTTCTGTTTCATGTAATGGAAAACATAAGCCTATTAGGCAGATGAAAATGCGATCTGTCAGTTTGGTGTATTTAGAATATTACCTAATATAAAGTAGATTAGTAGACTAAGGTTCATACTGCTGTAAAAAAGTTAAGTTTATATTTTAACTAAATAAAAATACGGCCTTTCGATGGCCCACACTACATAAACACAAATAAGGTATTATCAGGCAGAATATAACATAAAATCTATGCTTTATGTACTTCAGCCACAACATAATTTAAAAAATGTCTCACGATACGGTTCAGAAAGATATCTTACCTATTCCTTAAACACCCTTCCAAAGGTTTATTCAAAACATAAAAAATACGTGTCAATGAAACACAAACCCTACCGCCTCTATAATTTACCAATCAAATTCCAATCATAAATTACAGTTGGTATGTATTAATATCTAGCATATAATATAACGTGAGCAATATAATGCTAATCATCTAGATTTATGGCATGTAGCAGGTGGTCCAGACACATATAATCATCTTTTGATAACCACGAGTGCGGCAGAAGTAGATTCCCCTTAAATATTATATTTATGAGCCCTTATTAGTATTCCGTGTCGATGTAATATAACGTTCAGAAATGATAATGTTGTGCTATAATATGCCTTCGTTGTTTTATTTAATGTTCTAATTACAAAGATGTACCTATAATAATACAAATGTATTATAATGACTTATCTCACTTTTTATATTCATTTTAGTAGGTATGTAAATAAAAAAAAAATATTTAGGTATAAATAAAAAACCTCTCCCAACTCCTCTCGTGGTGGCAGAGTACCAAAAATGCTGGCGGCGTTGCCTCGCTGCTGTATTGGGAGGCTTATTCTTTGGGCTAAGTAGTCACCAGCTCTGGGATCCCGCGAAGCTTCCACCAACCGCTTAGAGATTTCTCTAAAAAGTTGGTGGGCTGGCTGACCTAGAGTCCTAAGGTAGTAGGTAGGTCAGTTTTAATGTACTATAAATATATATGTAACTTGAGTCTAAACTGTTGATTAAATTAAAATCATGTATTTTAGTATGTAATCCACTTCTTGTTGTTCAGTGTATGATAATTGTGGCTTCAATCCATTCAACATGTACCTAACTGTAGTTTTACATAAATCTCCGACTTTATCAATTCTAAGGAAAATTCTATCAGTCATCGGAATTACTACGGATCACGCAACGAGTCCAATCAACGAAAGATTCTTGGAATCTATGGAACCCATTTCTGGGTCTATTCAAGATAAAGACTTAAGTGATAGAAAAGCAGCAGTTTTATAAAATAGTATTTTTACAAAAATAAATATTGCTGAGAGTCAGTTTAGATATTAGTTGTAAACAATGAAGTCGGTAAACACGGTAGGAACGTCTGACGGTAGACGCTTGCACCACCCGGGCTCTGCGTAGCAAGCATCTATGCCCCGGGGTTCATTCACTCATTACCGACCCTTGCCCCGAAGAGTTCTGACTCAGGATATTTCTTACAAGCAGGAATATTTGGCTACGGTGTTCTGTAAGGTGGAAGTTGATACTTTCCCAGTCGAGCTGCTCTTTGAGCGAAAAATAAGCCAAAAAGGTATATTTGTAAAATTTGACCAAAACTATCTATATCTGTCGATACACTGACATGATTTAGATCCGCATTATCTGGTCAATTTAGTACAAATTGTCAACCCACATAAATTACTTGCGTATCTACTAACGCCATCGAAGCAAACATACTGATATAAAGGGCAGGAGTCGATATCATTACACATAAATTTCACTTATCTCCTACATTTGGTACAATTTGCTCGCGGGCCGCCCTCGCTAGGCACACAATAGAAGCTTACACATACTTAGGTATATACTAAATACACTCACCCATAGCGTATTTGAAATTTTATATGGGAATAGTTAAACAGCAACCAATATTCCTATCATCTAAGTTACATGGGACATAATAATAATTAATTTGTTTATCATTAGGAATGTTTGCGTGTCTACACTAAATGGAGAACTAATTTCACACCATTTGGATCTACAGTTATGTTTCAGCAAATGTAGCAAAATTACCACCACTGACTGAACTGCTTGGATCTAGTTATACCTACTGCTTGTATAGAAAAGTAATTATGTTTGAAAAATAAAGAAGTCCCGTTATCAATGTCGAGACTGCAGGCCCTGGAACATTATCGCATCGTTATAGCTTGAACCCAATTTTCAGTGTACAGTTAATCTCCGTAGAAATCCACATTCACCGGCTCTGTACTGTACCTGATAAATAAATTTGTAACCATACATCAAAATACTGCATCTACGATGATGCGAGTTATGGATATGATATTCATAGGTAAATAAATATTGTTCCTAAAAAAATCTCGAATTAAACATATCGTCCAAGTAAAGCTAGCTCCGAACTTTAGCCTGGCTTCATACATTTCAAATGACATGGAGCGCGGCCGACACCAGCCCAGCGCGAATTTCATTAAAATCGACCAAACAGTCGTCGGATAAGTTAGAGCAAAAATCTGCAGAGCTAAGTTAAACGAATTTTTAAAAGGCTTGAGAAACTTTGGCTTCCACATTATTTCTCATTTAGCGTTCATGGGAAAAAATTACGTATATTCAGTAATTTGAATAAAGTAAATCGCTAGCAAATAGTAGTTGCAATTTCCACTACTAGTGAACAGTGGAATATTGGACCCATTTTTTATAAAAATGGTTACAGAAATGTATACATTTATATTTTAAAAAATCAAAATGATTTATTTCGTTGCCAGTCTAAAACTGTTTTGATGTAATGTAATGGCACGAGTCATGAACAGTAGGTACTCCAGTTATGGACACTTTAAACTTAAATGATAAAAAGTTGGTAATTCTGTACGATTTCTTTCCACTGGTAAGTGGAAAACATTGGTAATTTCTGTACGATTTATTTCCACTAGGTAAGTGGAAAGAAATCATAACATTCGA
Source organism: Tethea ocularis (assembly GCA_963555595.1). Taxonomy (NCBI): domain Eukaryota; kingdom Metazoa; phylum Arthropoda; class Insecta; order Lepidoptera; family Drepanidae; genus Tethea; species Tethea ocularis. The sequence continues at coordinate 7,407,998 of OY741966.1, forward strand.
GAGATAATTCATTGAAATTTGTTGTTTACTATCATGTATATCTTAGATTTTGGCCAAAATTAACGCGTATAGTCAATGTTTGTCGAGAAGATATTATTAACTATCCGATAATCAATTTGCATTATATTGTTATCTTTCGTGGAAAGCAAATAGGTAACCTATTAGCTCTCATAACCATAATTTAACATAAATATGATAACATTCTGCCTAGAACTAAAGTGAAATTATCAAAAGTTTATAAAAGAACAGGTAATTAAGCTGACGACCTAAAAACTCTTTTTTAATTTTAATTAAAACAGTATTCCCACTGTAAAATGGAACCCATTAACAAAGAACCTTTGTATTTCCATCCAACGAAAAAATATCTATCGTTATTGTTATTTTTTAATTTCTCTAGCAGAGTTAGCGGCTCTTATAAAAGGAAAATATAAATCTGTTAGACGGAACAATAACCAAGGTACATTTTTTCCCACTGAAAGGGTTTGGCTAAAACGTTGAGGCAAGAAATAGGGTTTCCTTTGTTCAGTCATAAATATTACTGCCAAAAAGAGTACAGTACTGATACCATAAAAGAGTCACTTTAAAGAGCAGAATATGTGGCGTTTTGCTATACAAGCAAAAGTTGGGCGTGTGAGTCAAAATAGGCACGTAATTCACCTGCGAGACTTTTTATAATCGCTTACGCAAGAACTAAAAATTGGGGATGAGTTAACTAAGTCTAGTTCCCTTTATTTGTGTACATACAAACAACAAGAGTTTTCCTAATTTACTCAAGTATAATAAAAGACGTATTCTGTTACAAACGAGAACGAATTCTCCTAAAGAAGGAGAAAAACGAAAGAAAATGACAAGAAAGTTTTACAGAGTTTGTGTAATATACGACCACTTGTAGCTATAATTCTTGTAACAACGTAATCATATTGTAGGTATGAGTTAAGAGATTGGTACCCTTGATACATCCCCTTAATAATCCTTAAGAGGTAATAGGGAGACAATTTCATTATAAGACACCTTACGCATTACCTATTACTTAATGAGATTTTCTACTCAAATAACGCAATTATGGGTGAAAATATAACGTTTCCGTGCGGCAGTAAAATTTTGTTTGTAACGAGTTTTTATTTACAAAGTAAATTTTGTTTTATGGACCCATTATAATATACCTATGTAAAAGTTGTAAAATGTTATTTGAATAATAGACATAATTTTAAACACGGCTATTTGGCTTAACTTAAACTGCAGAATACTACAAGATGGTTTGATTTCACTATAATTTCATTGTCAAGTCTTTCAACTTATGAACTGTGGAAATATGAAAGTTGCACCGAATATTTTTGGTGATTATGGTAAAATGTGATGATTTATCAAGCAATAAGGTGATATCAAACTTATACAAAACTAATAATCTATTTTGTAAATCATTTCCTAACTTATTTCCTAAAAACATTATTATGAAAGCATAATGAGAACCACCCAACTAAGCCGACTGCCCAAAAAAGTTGTTTATGTTTTCAGGTTAATGCCTGGCACATTTTTCACAAACGGTTATCTGATCCCAAACTAAGTAGAGCTTGTACTATGGACAGCATGCATATTTGTTTTTACTCCGTGATTAAAAACCTTATACTTACTTATCGTTTTGGATGACATAGGATTATTAAATGGTCAAGTACTACTCATGATCATAATAATTAATATTTTGGCAGTCGAGTTTTAAATATTTGTATTGACGTTTGTTCTAAATAAGATTTTTTAATTATAATAAAGCTTTTCAAGCGCAAAATGAGACTATCTCTATTTCTGATAACAAACACGTAAGGTAATTGCAAAAAGTGAAAGTAATTGATGTCCTCCTGCCAAGGGCCGATAGGAGTCTTCAGGAGCACAATGTGATCAATATTTAGTGATTAATGATGCGGCGATCCACTGTCGGGATACCGTCCAAGTAAGAGGGCCCAGATCGATTTGTTTAATTAAAAATAATGATAGACGTTTCCATCAATAATGCCGTCTCCTGCCAACGGTAAAACAATCTTTCAATTTGTTGTCAATTTCTGATATTTCGATAGGATTACGGGGAAAATAATATTGTGATTTTCTCTTAGGACTACTGATTTAAGAAATGTGTCTCTATTTTTTGATTCAGTAAACATAATACGACTGTCTCTTTTATTAGAAGATTGAATTCAATGTTTATGACGTACGTTACGTTTTATTTTATAATATATTTGTTATACTTAATATTATTACCTACTTACTAAAGATACCTATTAGGTGCTCAACCGAGCAACTTAAAATGAACGGACGGACGGTACTGGCGTATCTGAGTTTACATTTATGAAACATATTTTGATTCAACGAGCAAACTAAATGGTATCTCCCAAAATCCGGAGTTTGCTGACGAAAACACAACTGAACTATTGTACAGACCATAACTGGTCAAGGGTGAAACGTCCGTGCTCTTGTGGTCTTCTTGTTTGTTACCCAGGGAACCGCAGCCCAATTTACTATGTAGAACGTTTGCGACAACTACGACACTACTCACGGAATTGCTCAAATTTGCTTCATAGAATAACTAGATCTTTATGGGTTGATATTTATGCAGGTGGATCTGATTGGGTTTTTTTTATAATTTACTGGATAAATATAAAATTAACTATGAGTCAATTTTCCTGTTTCCTTACTGTCTTCTAGTATAGGTTAGTGTAATTACGTTGTTCTTGTAATATCATCTAATTATCACCCAAATTTGACATAACGAATTTTCATAAAATTAATGGCTAAAAATAAAATCACATTTTACTTGAAATTTCCATTTGAAAAATAAGAAATGGGAATAAAAGGCATTCCAATATTTCCGTCAATAAAATCGTATTTTATTGGCAATTACCGTAAGTCGTGTTTATGAATTCCCCGCAGTGTCAAGTGATTAACTTGGGGAGACATGAATAAGTTTGTATTGGGAAAGCTTTGCGCGACGCAAGTTTTCCGGTACATAAATTATCGTCGAACAAGACGCCTCAGACAGAATTTATGAGCGTGCCGTTTGCCGATATGCTGCCGTGTTTATAATCGCATAATTCAATAACAATGCCAGTTGGTATTGGTGTCAATTGGCACTTGAAAATATTATTAAGAATTTGTCTGATTTATCTACACCATGTCTTGCTGGAGTTTGGCAACTGTGAACATCTGTAGTCGTCGTTCTCTATTGTATTTGGTCAAGCTACTGTGGTTGATTTTGCTGCAAACAGATATTTCTGTACGTGCTCTAGCCTTTACACTTTAGAGCACCTTTTCAGTGTAGAACATCAAAAGAAATATCGGTCTGATTTTATTTATTTAATAAACAATATTTACAATTATTTACAACCAAAATACAAACTACATATAAAATATCCTGGACTTAATCTGTAGGTAACCTACGTATGCCTTAATACTTATTTTAAAGGATTTTTAAAATTCAACCCATAAGGGGGTAAAATAGGGGATCACGGAGCGGAAAGCTAGTGCACTAAGCAAGATTATTATGTACATATTATAACTTAAAATATTAACTTTATTTATTGTATTGTTATCGCTGTATTTTCATTACTATATATTATACCTAGTGACTTAGTTATGAAGTTACTTAGTCATCGATAGATAATTACTTGTCATCCAACTTAACTAGTTATGAGCGTTTTGAGTTAACCGTAGTCGAACTATTAAAACTTTGGTCTACAACCCTATTATTTCACGAACTTAAATTATTTGCCTGTTACACAGACTCTAATATCAACTTGAGTAACAATTATACTGACGAAGCTGAAGACTGAGGATAGTAGAATTGTCACGTCGAAACCTGAGCTGCTAGGAGAGGTCGAGAAGTTCTATGGACAGCTGTACATGACAACCCAGTCACCTGTCAGTAGTCATGCTTCAGATCCCAGAGCAAGACTAACCCGATACTACACTGAAGATATCCCGGACGTCAGCCTGTACGAGATTAGAATGGCTCTCAAACAACTTAAGAACAACAAGGCGCCTGGGGATGATGGAGTTACAGCTGAGCTTCTAAAGGCGGGTGGTACACCGATCCTTAGGGCCCTTCAGAGGCTATTTAATTCCATCGTACTCAAAGGTCAAACGCCACAAGCATGGCACAGAGGTGCGGTGGTGCCTTTCTTCAAAAAGGGCGAAAACCCTATTGAAGAATTACAGACCCATCACACTTCTGAGCCATATTTACAAGTTGTTCTCGAGAGTCATTACAAACCGTCTCGCGCGCAGGTTTAACGATTTCCAGCCTCCCGAACAAGCCGGTTTCTGAAAAGGCTTTAGCACCATAGACCACATACACACGCTGCGGCAAGTTATACAGAAGACTGAGGAGTATAACCAGCCATTATGCTTAGCGTTTGTGGACTATGAGAAAGCCTTTGATTCGATAGAAACCTGGGCCGTGCTGAGGTCTCTTCAAAGGTGCCAAATCGACTACCGGTATATCGAGGTGTTAAAGGGTTTGTATAAGAACGCCACCATGTCTGTCCATCTCCAGGACCGGAACTCGAAACCTATCCAATTGCAGCAAGGCGTGAGACAGAGAGAGGTGATATATCCGAAACTGATCACCGCTGCATTGGAAGACGTCTTCAAGCTTCTGGACTGGAACGGATTTGACATCAATGTCAATGGCGAGTACATCACTCACCTTCGATTTGCCGATGATATAATAGTCATGGCTGAGACCTTGGAAGACCTCAGTATAATGCTCGATGACCTCAGCAGAGTCTCTCAACAAGTGGGTCTAAAAATGAACATGGATAAGACGAAAATCATGTCGAACGTCTATGTTGCACCCACTCGAGTAAAGGTTAGAGACCCTGCACTCGAAGTTGTAGACGACTATATTTACCTAGGACAGACCATCCAACAGCGTTCTGGGCAGCGTTCGGGAAGCTACTTAATATCTTCTCGTCTCAAAAACCGCAGTGTCTCAAGTCGAAATCTTCGACCAGTGTGTGTTACCAGTGATGACTTACGGAGCAGAGATGTGGTCGCTTACGATGGGCCTTATAAGAAGGCTCAAGGGCACCCAAAGAGCAATGGAGAAGGCTATGCTCGGAGTTTCCCTGCGAGATCGGATCAGAAATGATGAGATCCGCAGGCAAACCAAAGTAACCGACATAGCCCGATGAATTGCCAAACTTAAGTGGCAGTGGGCGGGGCACATCTCTCGTAGAACCGACGGCCACTAGGGCAGAAAGGTTCTCGAGTGGCGACCACGAACCAGAAGACGCAGCGTGGGCAGGCCCCCCACAAGGTGGACTGACGATCCTGTTAGGGTCGCGGGAAACCGCTGGATGCGGCTAGCGCAAGACCGGCCATCGTGGAGATCCTTGGGTGAGGCCTTTGTCCAGCAGTAGACGTCTTTCGGCTGATATGATGAACAATTATAGACATTTAGATCCATAAAAAAATACCAATTACTACCACAGCTATTCGAATATTCACAAAAGTACCGACAAATAGTTCAATAAATGTAGTTAGTAGATATGTAAAATGTAACTATTTCAACAAAATTACGTGAAAGTAAGAACGATTAGTCTGTAAACTTAGCTAGTTTACTGAAATCGCTCTTTCTATACGGCAACGTCTCATTTTTTTTAAATCCCCAGCAACTTTAAGTTCAGACAACACACTGCAATCCCAGTATCTTATTACCTGCCGTTATTTTTATTGTACCGATATCCGAGTTATTTACCGATAGACGGTCTTTGATTTTCCTTTGGTATTGTGTGTGTATTGGGAAGGTAGGTACCTACGTAACATAATATGTATTTTGATTTATTCTACAACTTTGGAACTCAAATACATTTGAAAATCCTATTCATATAAATTAAATTATATGAAGTATTTCGTTAGGTTATTAACTACACAGTTTCAGTTATTTCACCTTCGCATTATTATCTAGAGAATAAGAATGTGAAATGTACCTATAGAGAGCGGATCTAGGACGGGACACTCATTAATCTATTGTAGGTATCCCTACATAGTGGTTTGTGCTTGGATGATAGATCGATGCTAGACAGGTATCAGAATGGATGTCATTTATTTTCATAATGCGAAAGTATACTGTCCTTAGATCGTCTTATACTTAGACTGTTTGGCTTTATATTAAGTGTACTTACCTACGACTTAAGTACCTTATTATTTCATTAAGAGACATGAAAATAAACAATTATCACTACTATGTGATATAATATTTAGGTAAAACAAGTACTTATTTTAAGATTTTGTACGAATGTTGTTATATAGAAGGTAATCTCTGATGATCCGATTCGAAATATTCTTTCTCTAATAGAAATTTCTCTATAAGAAAGTAAATAATACCGTTGATTTAAAAAAAAATACTTTTTCACCCTACTTTAGGCCTTTTTTCATCCTACTAATATTTATATATGCGAAATTTGTTACTTCTTCATGCTCAAAGGACTGGACCAATTTTGATGAAATTTAGTATGGAGGTAGCTGACACCCTGCATTAACACATAAGCTACTTTTATCCCTCGGGAACGCGGGTGAAACCGCGGGGCGGAAGGTAGTAAAACATATCTTTCATGGAAAATGTTCAACGCTATTATCATTATAAGTATTTACTTACACAGACAACAAAAAGTCTACATAAAAAAGTAAATAGATTAGTATAAGGAAACGTTACCGTCGGTGCCGTCGAAATAACGACGTATACGTTTCCCCTCTATTTCTTTATTATTCTTTATCATACACGTAAATGTAAGGGATAACATTGTTACAGGTAAGAATATGTGTGTAATGTAATGAACTGTTGCTTGGTAAATATAACATACTTGTACACACTTACCTGATTCAATTATTCACTTTACTGGCCGAGCCTCGTCGTAGGCATTATCACTACGAGTTGTCTAATTTAGCTCCGTAATCACCGTATTCACTCTATGGATTAGATTATAAGATTTTTTGTACGAAGAACAAGACAATGTTTTCTCAGTTTAGGCACCTGTAATGGCTCAGTGGTGAACAGCCTTTGGTCAAAGAATAGTTACTATAAGTACGCCAGTACTTAGTATAATCATATTACTACAATAAAAAGATGAGCAAGATAATTAACTTTCAACAAAAAGAGAACCGCCTTCAAAAACACTAAAAAGTATAAAATAATAATTATGTATGAACGCTAATCTTTTATATCTATTTCATCAATCTTGATGTCCAATTAAAATACTGAACCCAACGCAAAGAAATATTAAAAAAAACATACTTACAACCGAATTGAGAACCTCCTCCTTTTTAAGTCGGTTAAAAAGAGAAAAGAATATAATTTCGTCACTCTGTGTTTTTTACCGTCTACTATATGATGGTGAGTGTCTCAAGAACTTTTTGACCTGGTGCCATCGTCGTTCTTCTATCATCGCATGCAGCGCTTGCCGGTGATGAAGAGTCCACCCTAACATCCTAAACGCCTCGACCGTCCTCTTAACGAGGCAGACCACTCGGCTGTGGAATAAGCGCCCCATTACCGTTTTGCCTCAGCGCTATGAGACAAATCCCAACTACCCGAATTCTGAATTTAAGGATCCTAATTAGGTTGATGGTCCGCAGTTAACGAATATTTCGTACGATTTAATTTATTACGTCAATTTTAAGCGCCTATGAGACGTAATTTTGCTATTAGCAACTCTCGGATGTGGCTACATATTTAGCTATGTATTTATTTTGCATTCAAAATATTTTAGAACTGTACATTAGTTCATTTGTTACAAATGTACATTCTTTATTGATAAGGAATGTATGGATTTTAATTGTTTTAACAGCATAATAAAATTAAATAATACAGTTATATCTACGTTTCAGGCGCTGATTACAAAATTCTTTTGAATAAGTACTTAAACATGTAAATTAAAACGCAAGAAATATCCGTTAAAAATTCAAAACCTAACGTAAATAGTACTTAAGTGTGACTTACAATTAGTAGTTAATTGAAAATTTGTAGGTGCTTAAATTACAACTACAAACCTAGTGTCAAAAGTAATACCTATCCACCTTTAACATAATCAAATAGGTACCTAGCTCTACTGAGAATATGCCATATAATTTGAACAATGTCACAGCAAAGTAATAAAACTTTTAAAAAGTTCTATAATAGGTAAGTACAATATATTGACTTTTTAATTAAAAACCACTCAAGTCTATTCCACTTGTAAGAATCTTATTAAACTTTTTAGTTGCTGAACGCTTGACAAATGAATAAAGGGTATTCTGTAATTTTTCAAGGCTATACAATATTTCGTTCAAGATACAAGCAGAACTCACGATACGAAGTTTTAATCTCATTTGCGCCTTTAATATTCAAATCCGAAAAACTGCCTTAAACCTTTTGAGACATAGAGATAATAACATATGTAAATTAGTTTGATTTACTTAGGTACCTAATTTAAGTACATATTATTACACATTAATAACTCGAGGATAGAAACCAGCCAAAATAACCAACCACCGTAGCATTGTTTTTAACGATTTTTCTTCATAAACACTACTTTAATTAATTCTACGATTCGTCACAGCACTCGACGCGACTACTACCGCTAAGCTATAATTTTAAACACTATCCTAATATAAATTTATGACTACATATCAAATTATACCCTCGATAAAATTATTTAAATTCAACCGGGATGCAGTGAGGAAAGTATATTTCCCCGAAGTCCCCATAGATTCGGGAGCTGTAACAAAAAATAAAGGCAATAAATAAACAATTTTCCAAATCATAAATCGTGTATAACAACAAGAAAACTGCAAATTTATGCAGATTTCATAGCGTCGCCGCGTGTCGCCAACGTTTCGAGAGTCCGATGGCCCGCGATAGCACTGGCTCCTATGTATTTATGTTAATATGACAACGTTACGTATATTAAACTGGGATTTTTCTATAACATTCATATGAGTTTGTATAAAATGCGGTGAATCTCGTTTACTCCCGTTTATCACAACACGCTATTCATTTTTAAAACTTGTTAGCAGATTGCAATTTGCAATGTAATCATGACGCATTAATGAATATTTTTAATAGAAATAAAGTCTAGCACGTTTACAAAATAAAATAGTAGTGCCTAGTAACTTACTTGTCTGCTATTTACTTTAAACAAGGTGAATAGATGAGATTCTAGACATAATGAAGACATTTTATTATTATAGTCTAATTTAGCTTTAAGTAATCTTACAAATATTATTGTAGCAAGTCATAACGTAGACAAAGATGGTCTAGGTCCACATATAAACTAGCTTAAAATTTAAAGTGGGGCTTTCAATACAAAGCGGTTGGTGACCTGAACCTTTTGGGAAAGGCCAACTAATATGATAAAGTTACTAATAGATACTTTAATAGCATGACTACATGATCCATTTTAATGTCCAACTGACTAACCAAATAACATATCACAAATCGAAAGATCTCGTAAAGCCCTTTACATGAATTTTCTTCTACTATTCAAACATCGTCGAAGCAGCTTTTAATAAAAGCATTTCTAATAAAACTGGTTTAATGCACGTCCGTATTCGCCGTTCAAATAGTATAGACAGATCATTGGCAAGGTTCCAGCCCGTCTTAGGTGTCGGCAGGCACTAGCCCCCGACCATCTCAAACAAAGTGGGGGAAATCCTCTATTTGCAAGATTTGACGCTGATCTGAATTATGATGAAATACGACTGCCTTGCATCTCTTTGAGAACACATTCGCTTGAATTTTGATGCATTATTACATTATATTTGATAGGATTCAATTTATTAATACTGTTTCTTAGAAAAAGTACTTACACGTAGTGGGTTTTTGGTCACTTTTGTTAAGAAAGAACATGGCATGGCAAAAAATTATGGGGATCGAATCAACTAGTGATAGGTAGGTACGATTGGCCGAGAAAGAGTCATTTCAGATGTAAAACTTATAATTAAGCTGCAAATGTGATGAAATTAGCCCCCCGGTATGTTCCCACAGCTCACGAACTAAAAGATCTCTACTTCGTGTGACAGCTACACATGACTTTCTAGGCTTCGTATGCTTAACACCACCGGCCACATCATCACTGACCTTAGTGAGATTGTGACCAAACACAATAAAAATATACTTATTGTGATAAATTTAATTATCCATCTATTCCATTGATTTTAAACTGCAATCAAACTTTATTGGAACAAATATAAACGCATCACAATAATATGATAGCGACTAATAAGATCTGTATACAAGCAAATTATTGACAAGCCAGTTGGCGCAGTTGGTTAAGACACCACCTATCACGCCGCTGGTCATGGGTTCGATTCCCATTCAGAACAAACATTTGTGTGCATGAAAATGTCACAACACAAGTGTGTCAAAAAAAAGTAGTTTAAGTAGTATATCAGTTATCTGGTTTCCATAGTACAAGCTCTGCTTAATTTGGGATCAGATAACCATGTGTGAAGAATGTCCCAGGATATTTTTTTTTATATTCTTTATTGTGTTAATACATATGCATACATACATACATACACCTTCAAACTTAGGGTAGTAATCCAATTTTTTGGCCCACTGTACTAACTGTGCAAACTAATTAAATATGGCATTCATTGAATAGGTAACCCTGTACACAAAAACATATCTATACATCAATGTCTATAAAAACAATACGTCTTCGACATTTCATTCGTTTTCCCAATCTTTTGTTGTATCGAGAACCAATCATTACCAGACCTGCTTTCTAAGAGTAAGTAAGAAAATTAGATATCGGTAGGTTTTTGTAGTAATTGATTACAAAATAAATGGAGAATGAAACTTGGCACATAGATAGATCTTATCCTGGAATAACATAAAGGTTACTTTTTATCCAGGAAAAACATAAGATCCCTGGGAACACGGGTGAAACCGCGGGGCGGAATCTAGTATTATATAATTTTGCGTATCTTTTTATCATATTGATGCGCGACATCAGTTACCTACCTAGTTTCATAGTAGGTACAAACTCTACTTGTTTTGTTATATAAAAAAGCGTTTAAACAGGTACCTACGTCATTTTCAATGCAGCAAAATACATTGTCATCGATATTATTATGCATTTACCTCACATTTAATTCTCAATATTTAATTACGCTATTTGAAATATAACTAGTCATATTTTCATGAGCAACCTAAATTAGTCACACCACACAGGATAATTCAGTTATTTCTACAAGGTTTAATGGTTACATTAGGTATTATTTAAATGTTCATTTAATTTCTATAATCTCATCCCACACATAATTTTGTAAACAGATTCCTAGTTTTTATACCGGGAAAACATAAGATCCCAGAAACGCAGACGAGACCGAATCTAACAAGGAAATAAACATAAGTAGTGACTGGAGGTAGGTAAAAACATTTTTCCAATTTCATCTAAAACTAGATACTAAGCTTGTAAATAGATAAAAAATAAATTACCACACGAATCGCGAATGGTTATTTACCAAAAGAGGGGCTGTAACGTTGCCATTACAATTCAGAGTTGGCAAATATGTACCTTTGTTATTTTGTAGGATCCCAATCTTACAACTCTTTGAGGTCGTTTTCGACAATTCCCTTTTTCGAACCTATTAACCCGTGAAAGTGGACCAAGCTACCGATATCAATGACTCTATTTATTTGTTACTTCACTTATTACAGGGGCTTCTATTTTTTCAGCGTTGTTGGTAGTATGGTTTCATTTACATTCAAGAGGGATACAAATCAGTAGGTATATAATTAGTTCAAGATTAGATCTATCATCATTGTTTACGGTGTGGTTTTTAGTAGGAAACATACATATGATACATAGACATGCATTAATTTGATTAATTCAATTAAGTTTGTTTGAGAAAAAAATTTGATGATTCTGAAAAAAACTGTGCTAGTAAGAAACATTGTTTTATTTTACCTGTAATAAATTTCTATCAGTAAATAATCAAAATAAAAACCTGTTTTGGAATATAAAAATACCCATAATATGTATATTATACCCTTTCATATGAACTTGTAGCTTGAAAACTCGGTCCCCGATTTCGGTTCAACTATTTCTTTCAAATCAATAGCATTAGTGGTTGCTGAAATATAGCTACCGCTGTGTGAAGTACATACAGACAGACGGAGTGGAACCATAAAGGTCCCTTTTTTACCTTTTCATTTTCAAATCCTAATAAATCATTACAGTGGATTTCAATACTCAGGTTTACCCAGTATTTACGTGCAGCTGCATAAAACGGACACCAGACAAAAGACTTACCTACTTCCATAATGTGTACCAAATTTCACATCAATTGAACACCGGGAAAGAGTCAAAAACTTACAAGATTCAACCTAAACACACTTACACTAACTAAATTCACACGAAAAGTTAAATAAAAGCTTGTAAAAACAGATATACCTAATGTACAACTACTTACATCGCGCACCAACGTTTTGATTATGAAAATTGTTTATTTAATCACAAAAAGACATTGTAAAGTAAAAAGCACGCTTGCGTAATACCTAAGCTTTATTATTTAACCTAAAAGCGGAGCGATAAGAAGCGAGTGTGTCGAAAATAAATAATTAGATTTTAATTGTATGGTACCAAGTAAGAATAAGTTAGCAAAATGAAGTTGTTCTCGTGTTTCCATATTCATTAGTTTACCTGGATTGAGATACGAATAAGAGCTCTTCTAGGAAAAGGGGAATAAGAACGAGCACAAGGATTCTGAATACAATTATTTACAATAAATATACAAATTACAATCTACGTATAAAAATAACTATTAATAAAATTCTATCTATTTAGTTAGCTAAATAAATAGAATAAAAAATCATAAAGACCATTTAGCTTAAAATTACCACTAGAATTTAACAATCAAAAAATATATTTAATTGAAGTGTTCTTCTGCGACGTAGACATACGTACTAAACCGGTCAATGATCCAAACTTATTAAAAGATTTTTAATTTAGTTCAGAATGGAATAATCAGAATTTTATCCTTTGAGGGATCTAAATTTTATCATTTAAATTGGCGTCGCCCAGAGCGAGCGGGACTCTGCCAAAGGCAGTTGGCGTCAGACGCCACCAAGTACTTCCAGAAAGTTCGATTAACGAGTTCCGAAGATTTAGTGGCACCGTAATCGCATAAGAATTACGTCTTTAGCAACGTTAACGTCTATTTTGTTAAAGTACCTATATACAATGTATCAATACACTTTTTGTAACAATTTACTAGATAATAACATTATTTTTACTTGCGTCTTGCAAGTTACTCAAGACCCTATTGTTTAGTAATCAAGACAAGGACTATATTCTTTGTGGAAATGTACGTAGGTATAATGTTCAGCAATGGGATGTCTGTAATCGTAGAGATAAGAGTTCAATTCATCAGACTATGATGAGTAAGAAATAATGTCATTATGTAAATATTCTAAGGTTTGTTTAAACGAATAGAATACGGAATGTATTACTTTTACAGAATATTTATTCTAAGAAAAATATTTATAATTACTGTTAAAGCAAAAAAAAAGTAACTCATTTAAACTTTATTTTTCGTAGAGACATGAAGTTGTACCGAATAACTTGTAGGTATTGTCGTTTAGGTATTTGAATTGCGAAGAAACCGTACACAGGTCACATCCCTCTAGATTTTTTCCTTTCTAAGCTCGACAAAGCCACGGAAATAGGTTTCCGTCCAAGTGCTTTGTTGAAATAATTCAAGAAATAGGTATTCACAGAAAGCAACAATAACTCGTTTTCGGTCTTTATCCAGATTCCTGGATGTAAAGAAAATATGTTTTGAGAGGTCCGCAAAAATCTTTATTCTTGTAACTAATGATAACATACAAATATATTTGTTCAAAATGTACTTTTATTTAAGTATTACTTATGTAGTTTTTTAGGGTTCCGTACCTCAAATGGAAAATCACTCGTGTGTCTGTATGTCCGTTTGTGACAGCCAAATTGCTCCGAAACTAATAGAGGAGACCGATTGAGTTGAAATTTGGTATACATGTAAGTCGGTGATCCAAATACGGATTTCTAACGTTAAATTATAAACATCGGGGCTACTTTTTGTGGCTAAATTAGAACATTTTACTAAGTTTTGCAAACTATATCGTGTGACTTAACAAATGAAAGGGCTCGTTGTGGTTTATCTTATAGTTCATTACCTATAAGATTACAAGAAACCTATAATAAATAATTATATGATATTAAAGGTGACATTGAAAATGTATCATTACGTAACCCTCGGTGCGTAGTTAGACTCGCAGTTGTCCGATTTTGTATGTATGACAAAGACAGAAAACAAACATACAAGCGGTTACTGTAGCCTACTGGTACTTGCTGTACTTGTCCTTTTCCCGATCCAAATGATCTCTGGCGACCATACCATAAATAGAAGTTAATGTTTTTATTATACTAAATGTATGTATGGAGCTGAATAATAATTCTGAAAAACAACTAGGCATCATCTTTAAAAACTAAGCCATAAGCAGACTCATATACTTAGTAGCTATTAGATATAAGAAATTAGGAAATACAGAGAATTTAACATTACATCCCTCCTTGCCTTTGTTCGACGTCATCACTATGATTAAAAAACATGTGACTCTAGAGGATAAAGAATATAGAGGGGCGCTCCCAGTCGACAGAAAATAAGGTAATTTCCTATTTCATATGACGTGACAAGATGATGTCAGGAAATCATCTTATTTAGGTAATGGTATAGGTACATCAGGAAAACCAACGGAATTTTCTTAATTGTTTCAAAAAGATGATTTTAAACCAACAATACCGCACATATTACAAACAACTATGAATTAAGTAATGACTCGTTGAAAAATTATTAAACTTCCGCGTTCATGTGTAGCAGATTCAAACTCAGAACTTAATATTATTACTATGCGTATTCAAGCCGGGATCTATGGATTAGTTGCAAACTTATTTGTTCACCTACAACTGTTAGGGTGCCTAAAGTGTCACACGAGGCCGGAGACATTACTCCGCATGACAAACTCTCATCTCTGTGGCATGATCTTTGAAATTAGCTTGCTCCAGTAATTATCATAAAGTTTTAACTGCGATGAACTTTTGGCAACACTATCCACGTTTCAGCTGAAATTTCTTGGAATGTTTGAATATTTAGTAAGCTTTTTTGGCTCAGATCGTGTTCCCTAATTAATCTTTGAAATTAAAATACATAATTATAATAAGATGTTAACGCATGCTTAAATATTTTTTCGTATTTATAAATTCGTCTCTACATACACAATTAATGCTTTGAAAGTCTAGCTCACTTTGTTGTTTATGAATAGCTTTGAGTATTTTAATGAATTTAAACAAGCAACGTCTCAAAGCTACAACTAATTAATTAGAAATGCAGTGTTGAGAGCAAGTTAAGGAAAGACATGCATATTATTTTTCCAACGACCTCTCTTCTGTGCAAACGTCTTGGATAAGTTAACATGCTTCCAAAATACTTAAATAAAATGTTGGTATACTTATTTAAATAAAAAATTTACCAAAATATTGAACAGCCTATTATTAGAGTTGACGAGTATTTCCACTTTACTATTTTTGAAAACCTGTAGCAGACGCTCCCGCTACCAGCAAATATTATATCACACATGACTTTTTTTCTTTCTACCATCTAATCTTGAAAATCCAATAGGTTCTCACGATGGACACTCGAATAAATTCAAAATGATAAATATTGTAGGCATATCGTGTTCCCACATATTGTAAGTATATGTATCTTAGTACTAAGATAAAAAACATGCTTCAATTCTTCCTAAATTGATCTTTATGCTAAAGAAACAATTATTTCAACAAAATTTTCAGAATTCCTAAAAACTCCAACATGTAAATGACCAGAATTATCAAGTAGCAGAAGTTAGCGTTTATTTCCGGAAATAGAAAAAAGAGCTTACAATCACTTCACGCCTTCCGTGCTCTCGACTCGAACCGTCTGGTGGCTCATTATTATTTCTTCTGCGCAAAACTGAGCCGAAGTTAGAGGGGCTGCCTCATTTTGAAGTTAATTAAACGGCTCTCATCGGCGACATCTTCATTATTGCTTCAGACAGGGGTGTGCGAGAGACGGAACATCGACGTTTCGTCTACCGGCTTTGCGGTAAGTTACGTCCGACTTTTGAAGTCGAAACCCTAAGGGTTGTATCAGGTCAAGCAAATATATAGTTTACAGAATACGTTAGTGTATCTTGTAACTACTAATGAATGCGTGCATCGCTACGCTAATGGAGGGATAGTAGACGTTTATGTCGATTTAACTAATGTTAAAAATAACAAGTCCATGAGATCATATATTTACAAAGCAATTAGGTATGTTAGTAAAGATAGAGAATATTACTGAGTTATTCTTTGAACTTTTGTTACTTGACTTGTATTTGCATGACGCATTTTTCCATGTAACCAACATGGAAAAATGCGTCATGCAAATACTTTTACTCGGCTAAGATCCGAATTGATGTAGAGTTGATTTGTAACAGATATATTCCAATAAATCACAATCTTATCATGTTGTGACTCCACTCTCAGCGCCACTGGTTCATATCAAAAAAATTATATAGTATTTTGTTACCATGATAAGGCGACGTTAACTCAGTGGTAGTGACATCGAATGCCGTGACGGAGGTCGTGGGTTCGAATCCTACAATGAGCTTGAGCTTTAAAGACTAATTAGATTTTTTTAGTCATTATCCCTATTGCACTTTTAAACCAGTGAATTTCCAGGTTTTGGGAAGGTTTGCCTGCCTTACCTCATTAGTTTATATTCATAGTTCATAAAACTTTACGCAGATAGGCCTCGTGTCGGTAACACGATTTCGAAACATTTGTTTTAAAAAGATTGATATCTGAGTGGAATTGGGCTGGTAAAAACTAATATTAAGTTGGTCCAAAAACAACAGAATAATTTGATGATTTAAAAGTCAACTAATCAACAAGATATACTTCCTTACTAATGGGTTTTAAATATTTGTCACATTATGATAAACTAGTTACTAATCGCCAGATTAGTGAAAACGAATGGTGTAGTAATTTCGAGGTAATATTTGAAAATTAGATTACAAAGTACATCTTAGGTACCTATTTACAAATTGTTTAACAAATAGCAACGACTAATTAGGTTACTTATGCATCAAATGTAACAGTTTATTGCATAAATTGTACTATTTACTGGACTGATCCGGAAGGAGGGTTATTTATCTATAATAATATTAAATGAATAGTTAAATTTTGTTTGGATGTAGGATATTATCTCCGGAAGTACTGATCCGATTCTGAAAATGACTTCAATAGGAAACTACTTTACCCCGAAATGAAAACTGCGAACTTTGAAATAAAATAGCATAATTCAAAAGGACCGAGTTTGATAGACTCTCAAATAATAGCAAAGGAGTTTAGTTTATGTTTTTTTAAACTCACACAAACACAATATCATACAAAATCGTACATCGTACATACTTATGAAATGATAGCTGTGAAAGGCCAAAAAGGCAATAGAGTAAGCCATTTGAATTTCATATAACTTCAACTTTTAGCAGACTAGTCCTAATAAAGCTTTATTGTATAGCCGTTATGAAAAGTTAAACAGCAATCCATATTTTTTTCAACCTGCGATAGAATGAACTATTATGCAAATCTGGAACAAGATTATCGACAGCCCCTGTCAATATCATGCGACGGGCTGGAACCATTATTGACTTACTCGGGAACTTAATAGAGTGCGCGCATCATGACAATTTCCCATAACGCATTTTCAACATAGTACACCCCGCATTCTCGTAAACGCCGCGTCATATTCTCGCATGGGGGCTTTTCAAAATAAGATAAACCTTTCGAGAACGTTCCCCGTTTCCGAAGAACGTTTTACGAGGGTCCGACAAATCCCCGAAATGGTTCCGTGTGGTGCTCAAACTTGCAGATGCCTGTCCCCCAACCCGCGTTTCAATTTACCCCTTGTACAGTTTGTCGGCCGGAATAAAACGTTGCGTTTTGTTTTTCAACAGTCAAGTGGCCGTAGTTGTTATTTTTATGGCTTAGGCTAAAAATACTCTACGGAAACATTACTTTTTGCTATACAATTGACGACAAAAGTCTCTTTGTACTTTATTTCTTATCTTTCATAACTTTGGAGCAAACATCAGAAATAAAATGGCTGCCTCTTACTAGCTAGTAACAGTAATATAGCACAAGCTAATATTGTAACAGGTAAACAAGTTCATACCTAACTATAATTATTTTTAGCCAATCGATAAAATAAATCATTGTTGATTGTTTCATTATTCTACTTACGCTCAATCAACGTAAGTTATATTCAAAAAACTAGCAGGTGTAAACAAATCTGGATTTTTAAGCCCCGAAGAAAATGAGAGGTATTAATATAACTATAAAAGTTTGAAGTGTGTATCTGTGTGTCTGTCTGTGGCATCATACCTCCTGAATGGATGAACTGATTTTGATTAAGTTGTTTATGTTTGAAAGCTGTGAATCGAGAGTGATCTTAGCTCAATCAAAATCCGCATAACCGTTTGAAGACCTCTTTTCTAGTATGTTTAGAGATTTCATTAATTTTAAAATTTTAGGTACATAGTGATTCCTTCCCATAAAATTATTATCTTACCTATGTTGCCCGACTGTACCAAGCCATAAAACGATGATGTTTGAAAACTAGAAAATCCGTTTTCGTGAGCAACTCCCGATATTTTATGTTGTCTTTTTATTGCCCGTGACATAGATAGGATTTATTATGAATGTATCAATATTACATACCTACATATAGTGTAAATAGAACATTAAATCATTTGCATTTTTAAACTCTTGGTGGGTACTATTGTATCTACTTTATGACCGATACACCTTGGGTATCTTATTGAAACGACCGTTTGTTTTTCACTGAGGTATATTACTATGTATAGAGAAGACGCCACATATAACCACTATGTTTTGTTCAAGTGCAGCCATCAGGCCGCAATACACTTATAAAGCTTAAACACAAAACGCGTAAGCGCCAAGAAAGACACGGCGATTTCGACTTTTTGGTCGCGTTAAAACTACACCCTAAAAGCGTTCCTTTAAACAGGTAGCGCTCTACCTGTTTTTTACCCGCTTATGCAAAGTATCTAATATGTTCTCTGAAAACAAAAATCTATGTCTATGTAACAGAAAATATTGTTTATGCCAAATTTCATCAAAATTATCGTAACATTTATTTATACCTAAACCAACACCCAAACTTTCACATTTATACTAGGTATTATTGAAATTAAAAAAAGATACAACTAAAGTTAGTTACATTAAATGTAATATCTATTTTAATAAATATAATTATTTCTTACCCTGATAAGAAATAATTATGTTGAAGGTATTTCAATGACACATAACTACTATGCAACACGTGTCGATATCAAAATAATAATAAACACGTATGTACCAACACTCACGATAAAGCGATGGTCTGTTGCATTAGGTATGAAAGTTTTTAACATTTTATTTAATTATATCTATAGTTTTGTATATTATTGTAATCTACCTAACGTATTTAGTAACTATAACTAACGCAGTCATAACATTTCTTCATGGCTCACGGTACTTAAATAAACCATTTATATTCTCTTTGAAATAAACCACCAAGAACATATAAAAAGAAAAATTCCCGTCAAGTTTCAAAACCAATCCAAATCAAAACTCGAATAGAAGACAAAAAATCCAGGATTCAAAGAAGCGCAAATCAAAGAATACAATTACTGTTTATGTTGTTAATCAGTTGGTCGGAATAACATTAGTACCTATTCTTGGATAAAATACTCGTATTGATTTCCGTTGCGGAAACATACAACTCGCTCGCCGACCGCTTATTATTCTTTCCATACCTCCGATTTCAAGTCGGATAAAGAAATAAAAAAAGTATTAAACAATTAATGGAAATGCGTTCTACTACTGATACTGAACTACCAAAAAACATGTACGTACCAGATTCAAAGCCTGTATGGAGACTAATTTATTTAATTCATTCGCAGACAATATTTTTTAACAGCTGTGATAATATTACCAGATGTACCTACGCTGCGATTTTTCACCAAGTTCATAGTGTTGCCTTGTACACAAAGAGAAAAACAGATAGAAACATTTTCATTTCAGAACCTTAGTTATATACTATACTCCTACGTCTTATCGACAAACTGCCTACCTACTTAGTTCTGAAATGAGGAAAATTTATTCAAGTCAATACCTACCATCGTTACCTACAGTTACCTACGTTAGACGAAGGTGGTTAATAGGTACGTCAAACAAACAAACTGCAGATTCCCTAAAACTGCAGTACATCAACACAAAACTTATGATCTTAAAGTTTAGGCCGGTACAGTATGACACAACTTAGATGTAGCATCGGCAAATCTACTTCATTTCCGATTTACACAACTAATAAAAACATTCATTATCGCGCCATTCAACGTTCAACAAGATCATTTTCGCCTAAAGTACTCATAAACATGGGTAATGTTGTAGTCGCACTCTTTTCGGGAATGATCGATTTTACGAATTTTGCCGATGCTTCATCTAAGTTGTGTCATACTGTTCCTATTGAGGCATTCTACCAAGGCATTTAACCTAAATTCGTTTCGATATCACGACACACTATGACGTCTCATAAGCCTAATTTGATTGTACCTTTAATTAATAGTGATCCATTAACGAGCCGTCTAGATCTACGCTTGGATGTGTGTATGGTATATCTATGTGCCTAACTATAATCATTAATAAGTGAAATGGTAGTGAGATGGCAATATTCCCTTTATTTTTAATGATTTAAGACATAGTTAATAGTATTATCATTTAAATAAATTACTTTTTAATATAAAACGTATTCTCAAAGTATGAGCAAGTATATATTTTCCTGTTTAATAAACAGAAACAATAGTACAATATGTGTTTATTATCCCGTACGCAAACTTATAGTGGTAAGTATCGTAACATTTTTGATATTTAAACTAATAATTATAATCTAAGTCATTCACATCACACAATGTCATGTCGGTGGTCATGTTTATAAACAACATGTATAGATTATCAAGCTTTATAAAAATAAATAATTTTTACCCCTGCCCTGGAGTCGCGGCTTCGATTTTATGTAAAATCTTGAAAACATCCCATTATGTTTTCGTAGCCTGTCATAATGCAAGAAGTTACTGTTCTGTGCTTTGTTTTAAAAATTAAACCAATAGAATTACAGAAAAACTGAGGTATAGTATGACACAACTTAGATGTAGCATTGGCAAAATTCGTAAAATCGTGAGGTGTAACGTGCTATTCATCCAATTGTTTATTATGTAAAAAGTTAAAAACGTTTAATTAATCGTACAATGGTGTTGTCGGTTTTCGGAGAATCGAACACCCGAAAGGTACGCGTTTATACCGAGTGTGAGTAGATAAAAATATAATTCGTATATAATATGGGGAAAATTAAATGATAGATAGGTATGATATTAATAATATTGTAATGAGATTTGTACAGAATGAAATAACAAGTTTGAGATGAATACATTAAATTAAAATAACAAGTATCAATTAATTTTGTTTGTTGAACCTCTGTATTTTTTCCTTCGCGCCAAAACCACGTTCACTCTGGAAGAAAAAAACATTGTAAATCTTCAATTTCAATTTCATTCAATCTGCAACTAAGATATATATCTTATCGATAACTACTACTAACAACAATAAACACATCACAATTTCACAGTAGGTAAACCCTAAAACGTGAAACTTGTAAGGGATGTTATTTTATTCTCAACGATTCAAAATTCAACTCTTACGCATAATATTGCGGACCAATAGTTAATTCACATAAAATTTAGGTATTGCCTGTATAGATTTTCAAACAAAGAACTGTGATAATCTACTTCACGCACAAATAACTACTGGTTGAATCGATGATATCATTACATCCTTGACATCCTTGTTAGGTCTCGTAATGTTTGCTATAGGTATAATATTTATCCATTGATGCAATATGCATATGCTTCCGAATGCAATAGATTTTCAACTTTAAATTAATATGATACGAATCATTTTGATTATTACCTCAATAAACAAAGGAAATTGTGTCAACCATGCTAATTTAACTCCTAGCAACACTCACGGCGTGAGTCTCACGCACGCTAAGCTAAGACTATTTGGAGCTCTTCCTGTTTATAATACAGAAACAATAGTAGGTACCTATATGTTTACTATTCCGTACGCAAACGAAAGTATTTATAGTGGTATCGTAACATTTTTGACATTTAATGAGTCATTCACATCACGCAATGTCATGTCTGTGGTCATGTTCATATCTAACATGTTGTTTATAAACAACAGTTTTTTGTATCTTATCATTCTTTTACTTAACCATAAATACATTATATATATATTTTTAATAAGTATTAATTATTAGGCCATTAAATACTTACTGTGAGCTCTGAATCCAAACATGGTCTTCCTCTCCTCATCGGTATAATCGGCAAATTTATTTATTCCAAACGTTGCACTGGGATTTTTTTCATTCATTTCGTTTATCTTCACTAAATTTGCTTTAAATGCAAGGAAATGTTCCTCTTTATCCGCGTCATCTTTGTATTTTCGGTCGAAATCCGTCATGAATTTATCGAATAATGGTTTAGCTTCACTCAGGTCGTAATATGTTTTCTCAGTATCTGCGGCGGCCGCCATTGTGATCACCACGAGCAACGAAGCAATACTGACGATATTCATTTCTGTGCACTCGTAGCGAGCAAACCTGTTATCAAAGCGGTTTATACAAATTAAATGTATATGCTTGGTCAATACCATAAGCTTTATATAGGAAGGAAAATAAATTAATGACTAGTTGTTACCACAATAAGATCATAAATCAATCATTTAGTAGTTACCTATACTTGTATTTCATAGCCTATTATAAAATACACGTAGATTTTATGTGAGGCTACATACACAGAATTTAGAAAGAGGAATAACAACAAAAAAATTAAATTAGTCCGTCAGTTAGATTATCAAATAACGATCCGAAAACAAAAAATAACGAAGATACAGTGCGTTAAAATTTTCCGGTCTGCAAAAAGTGTACTAAAAAATAGTTGTACAATGACGACACAAGCCCCAATCCTGCACTTTGATGGGACTTATCTTTGTAATTTCTTATTGATTTGATAAAATAAAAAATACGTATCCAATATTTTTTGATAATCTAACTGACGGACTAATTAGAATTTTTTGTTGTTATTTGTCATTGTTGTGGGAAAAATGTGTATAAATAGCATATAAAGAGATTCAATATTACCTAGCTACCTTCCAACCTACACAATAGGACATTAAAATTATTTTCCTGTTGATCATTAACACAGAGATAAAATACAAAATGGTAATTCTTTTGTTAGTTTATTGAAAAATCATAAAAGCATTGTAATAAGTAGGTATAGTCATGAACAAGTTTTCTGTATCTATATTATAAAACTGTCAACAAAGGAATGACGCTGGGCTGGGGCCCTTGCCCCTTAATCCTTAATAGGCAACGAACATTGGTAATGGAACTGTAAGTTTAAGATAACTGAAGAAAACCACCTCATCTCTGAGGATTCAACTATCTACATTCATTGACCTATATTGCCTATGTCTACATTCGTTGACATTTTCTAAGTGAAATTCAAAACGTACATGAAGAACATTATAATATTGATATGATTAGCACAAAAAAGAAAATCAAAGTATTTCCAAGGGGACTATATAGTCCCGTGTTACATATGTAACACAGTATAACACAGGCCGATCCATAGATAGACAAATATATGCCAGATGATTTTTTTTGTCAGATTACTGACGAGCATGCAGGCTCAAAATTAACCCTACATATAAAATTTAAATATTAGATATTTTCAATTTTATACCACGAATTTAAAATAAAAGCAATGAAACACTAATAAATAATACGTTTCCTTTATTCATAGTTTGTTTTTTAGTTTGTAAATACCCAAGTAATTATAAGAATTGTGATTACATATGATTTACTGTAATTTAAATGCCAAAATACGCACGTTAGACCCGAAATGCATCCAATCTTTTTTTTTCTGAAAAATAATTTATGTTAATTAAATATATTTTATTGTTAAAAATAAAAGGTTAAAATTGTATTGTCACCACACTCTTTATTCTTAATCGGGAAAGCGTATGGTTATTGCTCAATGACGGCATATTAACTGAACGGATTTGTATGAAGCTTGAAATAGAACAACCTGGAACAATTTGTAAGATCCTAGTTCCCAATGCTAATCGAGGAGGAAGGAATTCTACAAGCCAGCAATAAAAGCATAGGTAAGGTAAGGCCATCTGCTTGATTGCCGAATTGGTCATATAAAGAAAAAGAAGAAAGACGTAGCACGGAATGCATGATTCCATGCCATGTTTTTCTTTATTCTTTGTTTCTACACTGAGTGTTCATACTAGTAAAAAAAATCTCCTCATTTCTGTCAAATACCAAAATAATAAAGCGATTATTTTATATTTCATTGAAATCAAATAGCTATTTACATATTTATACTAGCAATTCATAATCAAATTAATCCCATCGTAACTATAATATTTTTTTTCTGGAGATAAGGACTGTATAAATTCTATGATGACTTAAAAAAAACTTAACTTACTTTTTATATATAATATGGAATTTTAGTTGTGCGCCCTAAATCCATGGAGTAGCCTTTTCTCTTCCTTCGTATAATCTGCGAACTTGTTTATGTCAAATGTAGCTACTGCGCTGTCTTGATTGAGCTTATTTATAGATTTCAAATTCTCCACAAATGCTTCATAGTGGACGACAGTATCCAAAACATTTTTATAATGCCTGTTGTACTCGATTACAAATTTTGCAAATAATTCTGGAGCTAGCTGGATATCGTAATAGGGCTTACGTTCAGCAGTAACAAATACCACTGCAGTTAAAAGTACTGAGAAAATTAAAAACTTCATTTCTGATCAGACTTTATAGCAAGTACGAAGGTATAATAAAACCTGTGAACAAGTTTGGCTCAGCCATTTTATACACGCAAATAATTTATAAATTTTCCATACCATTCTTGTTCACGCTAAGCTTGTTACCAATTTGTTATGTATAATTAGTTACAATATTAAACATACATGCAATTATTAGGTAGCACTAATCGAAATAATTTTTCTTTTTGAAACGATAAATATTTATATGTTAGGTAACTATTTTTTTTATACTAATCTACTATAATTTCAGCTTTGTAACAGAAAATGCTTAGGGTTACGTACTTCGAGCATCCAATGAGGAAGGTCGGTTTAATCCAATTACTACCAAAGACCTAGTCCACTTGAAGCCCGATTATTATAAGTAAACCAACATCCAAATAGTATCATTTAGCTATTACAACCAATAATTTTTTACAGAGCTATTTTGGTTGGATATAATCAGGCCCAATACTTACTGCGATTAGTGTTAATCATCATCAATGATTCTACAATATTTTTGCAGGAGGCTGAACACTACCATAATTTACGCGAAGTTATAAGAATTAATTTTTATTTTGTATGAAAATATTTTTTGCTCATTCAGTCTGCAATACCAATTCCTACCTAATATTCTAATAATACGTCTTACTACCTACTTACTCTACGTTACTTTAGTTCATCATTAGAGGAAGAGTACTGAGAGTGAGGTATATTTTTCGCTAATCCTGACGAGTATACATAGACACTTCATGCCGAGTATTTTACACAGAAATCGAAATATTATAAAAATATTCTGAAAAAGATGTTTAATTGTGAAAATAGCTTCAAATACGAATAAATAAAACAATAGTCTGATTTATAATTGTTGTATTAAATAATAATACAAATAATATTATATTTATCTACACAAATATCACCTATGTATTTACAAATACATAATTTGTTTGAATAGCAAATACATTTTATTACTATTTACATTGCTATTTATAAATTAATAGCCTAACTGTAGATCACAGTATTGTTTACTTTATTTAATTGCATTTTCATCCCTTACAAAAATAACCAGCTTTGTAGATTTAAAAAAATCAGAGAACTAATTTTATTTTTACAGATATTTTCAAAACTGTACACCTATTTTGAGTTTCAGTTCAATAACTTATATAACATATTCATTCTTTCCCTAATCACGCACTGTCAAGAACAACACTACTGAAATTACGATCAATATCGAAGTCAGCAAAAATCTGAAAAGAACTCCTTGAACCTTGAAATATATTACGAGATTATTTAAATACCTATACTTACTTACATTAACATGGTTTTTAATCACAGAGGATTGTGTCACGCAGTCGCAAATAAATGTTTATAGCTACTACGTTGAAATGAGGAACTGGAACTTATATACTCTTATTAATTAACTATTAAACTGGTATAAAGTACTAATTAATACGTGCACTAAATAAATTGTCGTCATTAATTTCACAGAAAAATAATACAGTTATTATATTAAAGGGCAGACAAGCTAGCGGAACTAAAGTTGTGTATCACCGATATTACCCACTTGTTGTTCCTCGACGGCATTACCTGAAACAATCACAGTAAATTGAAAAACAGAGTCGCCATCGAATAAATTGTCCACCAAACGCATTACACTGATTGCATATTAAACCTTCAGTTGGCCAGACACCAATAACAATTGAGTTTACTCAATTACATATAATATCGTTGCATCGAACATTTGGAAACAATAAAAATATTGATACTGCCAAAAATGTTATTACAATTAAACGGACGCATAATAAACAATAATAAAAAAAATACTGGTAGCCTTTTGTACCAATGATAGTGGGCGAAAGCTAAGGGAATTCAACAGCTGCTTGATCATACCGGTAAATGTTTGGCGAATGATTTTCTCTATTTTGTATTTGAGTAATTTGAGTACATAAATGATTTGTTGTTTCTTACCACCTGACATTAACTATCATATTCCCAGCAGGCGGGCTAATGAAATTTCTGAGAATCGAGAGCAGCTGCCGTCTCGTGGAAATTTTCTATATAAAAATTGTATTTTGGATATTTGTAAAGTGTAAGTAAATAATCTTTACATAGTATAAAACAAAGTCGCTCCCACTGTCTGTACGCTTAGATCTTTTAAACTACTCAATAGATAGAGTGATTCAAGAGAAAGGTCATCAGCCACATCATCACTGACCACGGTGAGATTATGGTCAAACACAAGACCATACATTGTAAAAAAAAAAGATTATTTTATTTGAAGTTATCTAGGATATTAGCTTGAATGAAAATAAAAAGATCACTTATTTTTATCAATACATGGCAGTCTCATGATTTTACACATGCCGAACCGATCTTTACCGAAAACGCATAGGCAAACAAACCTCCTCAAACACTTCGTAGGTATAATATTTTAATATGGCAGATTCGTATTACAGTCACACGCGTAAATGTTAAATAAAGCTCCTTATTTGAAGCAATTTCGTATAACGATTTCAATTTATGAACCATATCACACATTAATATGCCGTAAATGCCAACGAAACAATGCTATTTCATTTGTTAGGTGAAATTCATGTATTACCAATTACAAGCCCTAATTGAAATACCTGAGTAGTGAATTTCTATATGAATCGCAGTCGAACTTGAAAATTATTGATTAAGTTATCAAACCCAATGAACATAATTTTATGTTTATGATTTTTAAATTTGATTTTAAGTTCTAAATAAGAAATCTTGTATATTTTGAAAGGGACATAAATTATCAACAACTTCATCACCCCGATAACAACAATGTAACAATAAGAGTTTAATTTGAATCTTAAAGCCTACTTGAAATACTACTTACTTTGAAATGAAAAACTATCGAATAAAAGATATTTTTTACTTGACTCTACACTATCACTAAGGAAAACATCGTAAAGAAACCATGCTGGCTACTACCCTCAATTTAAATTCTGTCGCCAAGCATCTAACAATGTGTGCCTATAGCTGCACTTGAGAGCCAGATACTTTCTAGGCTTTGTTTTTGCTTCCTTCGATCACACCATCACTAATCACAGTGATATTGTAGTCAAACATACACGTATTCGTAGCAAAAAAAAGACAGGTTAACTTAAAAAATATACATGAAAGACTCACTCAATAGAAATATCCTCAGCTGGTCTTGATCGCAGTATTTGGGCTCGTGCAGCACGGTGTTCAACTGTTCTTTGATAATAGGTCGGACATTGCACCAGATCACGCGACCACTGCGAGACCATTCTGATACTAACATTTTGATGCTCTGAAAATTTTAGAACTATTATAGCATGGTAGTAGGGCCAAGTGGCTGGCTACCACACTCAAGATGAAAATATGATTATATATATGCATGTGTGTACATATGTCTATTAACCACTCCGTATATCAGCTAGCTACATATCAACAACAGATTCATAACTTAAATGGATTTGAAATAAACTTGGAACATAGACACATACCCTGGACCTAGTTATATTTTGAATATTTATTGTCCCGAGACAAGCGCGGGTAAAACTGCGGGGCAGCAGCTGTCTAGTTATAAATAATCATTATTCCTACTGTAACCAATAATTTGGCTCAATCAATTCGTTCTACTTGTTCATAATAAATAATTGAAATTGTTTTTTCAACAAATTCAACAGCTATGCTAAATAAATTTATAATAATAAAAAATAGCTAAATGATTTTCAACAACAAAACAGCACCTCTGTCAGATGTGAAATTGAATGAAAACGACCATTCGAATGCTCGCTCGCATTCGTAGCGTAAAATAACTGTGAAAATATTTACGCGATTGCAAACCAAATTTAATACGGATAAGGTTGATAATAACGAGGTAATTTACAATAACACTTTATTGTATGTTGTTGCGTTGCGTCGTGCGCATCGTTGCGGTCGGAACATCAACATTGGTGGCGATTTGACGTTGCGGCTTTAATTGTAGCGAACTGAATATTAAATTATGCTAGTACATGACTATACATTATTAACAGTTAACGTAATTTATGTAATTTTTGGTTATATTCTTGCCTAAAACTCTATTGAAGTTTGAGTCCAAACGAGTTTTAAATAAACAAACATAATGGGATCTTAAATATCGTATCTCTCATACAGCCATCTGATACTAAATGGAGCAAAGGTTACAAGTTACAACTATGAATCAGGCAACCAATATACTAATAGCTGTAATATAAAACTAAATTCATAATCAATGAACATAGTATGTATTTATATACGTAATGAAGACTCCGACAAAAATAATAAAATTGAGCCCTGCACCAATCAGCCTAAAATAGAGTACCTAAATTAAGTAAAACAAAACTTCCACATACCTGTAAGAAAGTATAATCCATTCTGTACAAGGCATCACAATATACCACAAGAAGATCAGGCAGCTTTCTTCCATCACTAGCCACCCTTAAACTAGGAGCTACTCCATTACCAACAACATTTGTAACATCGCCAGCATCATTGGTTACTACTACTGTTATGTTACCAACGTTACCATTAACTATATTACCATTACCAACAGTATCACCATCAGGTATAACTGTTAATGTTTCTAAGTGAGTTGCTTGAGCTATTTGGTTTTTAGGATCTTTTAATGCTATAAGTTTAGCTCTAACTCCTTCTGCTCCAGCGAAATACAGTCCACCAACTGGATGGATTGCATAGTGTGGTGGTAAATCGCCATTCTGTTAAGGAAGATGTATTTTAATTTACCATAATTTGTATTAGCTTGATCTGTAACTAGAAAATTGCAATTGAAAATTTTATTCAACATTTTCTAGTCGTTTTATTTTTGGCGGTTTTAAAATGGCAGTTCAAAATTTTTCAAGTTTTACTTTCGAAGCTTTCTGGGCTTTGTAAAGGCCTATTGTATTCCTATTGTATAAAAAAATATATTAAACTTACATCAACAAATTGTACATCCAAAGGTGGTCGGGAGTGGTAGAAGAGTAGTAACAGAACATCGACTCCAACTCCACAAATCAGTCCGACTTCGATGCCCAATGCAAGGCAACATACGAAAGATCCCAGAAGTGGTATAAGATCCAACCCTGCAATAGGAAACAATTAATTTTCGTGTATCATGAGGTATTATTATAGATTGAATTTGATAAGATCCTCATCATCAACATTGAAAGTGATCCCATTATGAACATTTTAGCTTTATAATATTTAGTGGCGGCACCATACTAAAGTGACGACTAAACCCGCCCGCCACCTTGTCTGAAGCAATAACAATAACTTTCCATAACGTTAGAGAGGTTGAGTTCAAATCCTATAGGAATAATTTAATGAGCCGCCGCCCGCGCCCGCGGCTTCGGCCCGTGATGAAATATCTGAATTACTCATTATAATCTTTAGTGGGATTATAGAGGGTCGGTTAAGTACCCCACTGAATACCAAATTGGTTTTAATGGAATACGATAGTAGGTAAATATTTGAATTTCTCTTTTAAAGTACATAATTTTTGGAAATATCTAAGTAAGCACGTAATAGACAGTTTGATTTAATTTAAATATCTAGTTGAACTAAAAAAAGGTAAAAGACCGTGATTGTATAAGATAAAGTCATATATTGGCATTGGTTCTTACTAATATGTTGCTAGACGATCGGTGACCACAACTACTCACAAATCAGGTGGACCGTCTGCTTGTCCATAAGTAATTATAAAAACCTTGACAAAACCCAATAGTTAAAAGTACCTATGCTAAGCCCTAAATTATATACATACGTTAACGGAATTAAAATGTAAGGACAACAATGAATTAACATTTCCCGGCTGAGAGCCCTCTTCGCTCGCCGATTTGTCCGGTAAGGTTGATGCAGCCATCAGAGGCTACCAACTTTAGTCTTTAAAAAAAATACTTTTCTTATATTCTAACTAAAGTATACAGAAACGATACAGGGAGAACATTGTTTATATAATAACTCACTGCTAGTAGCCCAAAGTTTCTTCAGTATGTCAATGTCGACCATGTGCAGGACAGCGCATACGATGACGGCGGCGAGCGCTGCGCGAGGGATGAAGTAGAAGTACGGCGTGAGGAGGGCAAGTGTCAGTATCACTATTATACCTGAGGTAAACACATATGAAAATTAAATTGACTTGAGTTTGACCAAGTCAGTTTATTCTCCAGAATAGAATTGAAGGTTATATGTAAAGAAACACAGACACCTTATTTTTCAACACTCACAGCTTCATAATACTTTTCTCAACATTTTAAAGACTCTAACATTTAGATACTAATCCTATAATAGACTACAATATTGTTAATATGTTGGAAATATAAATTCAACCCATTGACTTCCACTCCTACTGTTCGTTTTAAAAAATATGAGCTTTTTGAATGGCATTGTGTATTCAAATTTTTTTTTTATATTTAAGCAGTAAGTAACTTATCATCATCAGCTTGTTCAAGGTTGACTGTTTGTATGAAATGTTCAGAACTTTTTAAGTAAAAGTAGTTCAGCATATTTTACAAGGTTCAAGGTTAGAAAATATGCTACTCAAAGTATCCACTCAGTATAGGAAAATATTCAGCAGTTAAATCCAGATCTCATGATTAGTGTTCATCCACATCAAGAACTTATCCATTCCAACCTACATTATTCAAAATAACCTACAAGTTTTTGTTATTCTATACTCGAGTAAACTTCTGCTTTCGTAACATAACACTGTCATATCCGCCTGTCTGTCCAACTGCCACGTGTTGTAGGTACCTTCTGTAACGAAATAAGTTACAGCTTTGGATTTACATACAAATAAGGTGTCACTCTAACATGCATTCAACTCACAGGTTCACTTTCACTACGCAATTATAAATTGGCGGGTAGATGAATAAAATAACTCAACAAGCTTGTTAGTTACTTTACCAATAAGACAAAAAGCTATATACCTACCAGATTAAAAAGTTCTATATTTGAAAAGAATACTACTCCTATATTTTGTTTTCTCTGTTCTGTTTATTTTTTATAGTAAATTTTATCATGATTCGGTTTCCTATTATTTGGCTCTGAAATTTTTAGTCATCTCTACAAATTTATTAAATAAATAAATCATCCATTCTAACAAAAGTCTCTGCACTTTTAAACATAATCGATCAATTGTCATGTAGGTAGGTAGGTGCCTACTCAAATATAAATATGTAATAAACACAAATCAAAGTGAAAGACTTAAAAAGAGCCCACCAATATTTTAGACGTGCATTTGAAATTGTGAAACCACCACGGGAACTTGACTGCGACAGTAAACTACGATGCAAACTTTTAGATTTATGAAGTTCCTACTACATAGCACCGCCGCTGTTACCGCACGTATGTGAGCGATGATTTATGAACTGGATTTACATTTGTCTTACTTTAGAATTCATCTACTATAAAATTAATCTCAAGATTAAAAAAAACTATTTTAAAAGACTAAATAAACTCCGACGATCTTGTTAGGGTCGCGGGAAATCGCTAGATGCGGGTAGCGCAAGACCGGCCATCCTGGAGATTCTTGGTTGAGGCCTTTGTCCAGCAGTGGACGTCTTTCGGCTGATATGATGATGCTTGAGATGATTTTAAAAGATCACCCACAATTTATGAAGATTACTCAAAAACTATTTTCTAAGGAAAGTCTCATTAGACTTTCCTTGTATACTCCATTTGTATACTTGATGATTTTAGGACCCTAAGCTACCACTATGAATTTAATAACAAGTTTGTCTAGTGATAACCCTCGCGCTTAGAAAATAATGTTGTGATAGCGATAGAGCAATTATAGTTCTCGACTTAACTATTAGGTACTCAGAGTAACGTTTAAGGTATTTTATCTACTCTCATATCGTAATGTTCTTATTATGAAATCAAAAACAGTACTTTAATGACCCACTTTATGCACACCCGTGTATAATGAAATTAAAAAGTTATATTATAGCACAGTTTTCTTCCCAAGATAATGCTATAAAATAACTTTTTTTCATTAAAGTACAAGTATTTGGACATGTCTCGCCACTTATAATGTTTTTTGGGTTTTAATACTTCAATTACTGTCAGTCAACTTGTCAAACGAACGAAACGAAACAATTAAACGTTCTCTTTGTAAACAATTAGGAATCAATCAGTATCAATTCAATTTTAGATGCAAATTTACTCTGTGGTCGCGTATGCGATAGGGAGTATTTCCCAACACGGATTTGGGCGCCATGATGATTAAGTTTGTTTATTTTATTGATTTTTTTGCATACATATTTTATTTTGGCCAAAAATGATAGTAAAATAGCAGTGATACTAAGGTGAAATAAACTTGGATCTGAAATTGTGGAGGCGGCAATGGAAATGATACTGATACTGCACATAATTAGGTATCTCTTAAACCCACACTCGTGTTTTAGTAACCCCTATTATGCAACAGTATCATAAACTACTATTAATGCATAACTAATTTGGATATTGGTTAATATTTTTTAAAGTTAATATTTTCGTTTGTTTCCATTCTATATTTTTTCATTCATTTTAAAAGTATATTTTAGTCAGTAAGGTAGCTATATTATGTCAATCAGTCTCTAAATACCCAACCAAAATCACACTGAATAATAAATAAACTGATAATTGACAACAATATGTAAATGACAATGAATGACAGCTATTAACTTGTGAGTCCACAATAGCAACATTAAAATCATAGCTCTCAACCGTTTGGTAACTGAACGAACGACCAGCAAAATGATAACGAATTTATAGTGTAAATCATTTGTTATTTATGTTTGATTGCTTCCAATATATTAATCAAAAGAAATTGAATTACGACAAGTCAACACCCAAACTTCGTAGTCTAATGTAAAGTATGCAACATACGATATTTATAGGGCTTTAGAGGGCAGAGCTACCAGATGTTCTAGTCTTATCTGGATTTGTAAAATTGAACTAGGCCCGCCATAATAATACTATTAAGCTTACTGGTATCATAATATCGTCTTAATAAAAACATTAACAAATTAGCATAAAAGAGGTTCAAGACTTTTACATTCGTACGAATTGTTTATCCATTTCCAATACTGTTTACTGTAAAAAAAGTCATAACAGTTCGTTATGGAGCAGTTAAAACTCATTGACATTAAAATTCAAAAGTGGTCTTTAAACACTTCGACAACCCTAATCAACTGAACTACAATAGCAGTAAATCCGGAGTACCTAATAAAGTTTTAATTACTTTTTTATAACTCTCGACCATTACCTACCCTAATGCTACAAATGTTACGACTTAAACGGTAAATTATAACTGCTGATGTAAAAATAAAACAGAGTAGTAGCTTCCTTAGTACTAGTCGCTTAGAAAACATTTTAAAATATTTTTAATAATTTTATTTACAGAAAGGTGTTTCAATTATTTTTGAAATGCTACAAAGCGTGAGGCCATAAGGTGTGTACAGTTTGTGCAAACACACACCTAACCACACTGTTTTCCAAAATTACCTAAAAGGCGGTTAAAACTATGTAATGACATGTAATCATAATTTTAAAAAATGCTGCCGAAAGTTCTGAATTCTATATCAATGTTCTTTCAATTAACTATTCTATTATATTTAAATTTTATGGTAGATACATTTGCAATAATATCTAAGTTAATGTTGGATAATGACTCAAACGTCAAACCCCAAACAAACCCTCAATAAAGACAAAGTATATAAAGCGTCTCCCTTACAATCGTCCAAATACAATAATGTTAACTTCTAACAAAATGCGACAAAGTAAATTGAAACAAAGAAGTTATAAATAAACTTAGATCATAGAAATAAATTTGATAAGCTATGGAACATTGTTTTTATCTATTGACTTGAAAAATAAATCCTCTTAATTATGATTCTTCTACTTAAACTAAGCCTTCTTTTATTTGTCATTCAAGGTGCTATCAATTATCCTTATCCATTAATCTCTTCAAGAGCCGTCATATCGATATTCACGACTCTCTTAGGTAGGTACTCATATCGACTTTCATATAAATATCTCTCATTTTTTATCTATATTATTAATCTTGGACATTATCTTTCTTCTTAACATTGCCATACGATAATAAAATTTAATTGCATTTTTCATAGAATAAAATTTCTAAAGTCAAGCGATCGCTGAATAGGGACTTGCTGAAAGTTCACTAGGTACTCATTAAATCTTGTAGAACTAGTTTAACTTCTACTCTACATACTATCTTGTAATATGATTTTGTATGCAGCATAGAGTGAAAAGTTTAATTGAAGGTAATTGTGAATAAATTTACGTCTCAGTCAAAATGTGTTTTTATCATAGAAATCAGTGTAAATAATTAATATAAGTTGAGACTTATTAATCTACATTAATAAAATAGCCATTTTTTAAAAGTAGAGTTTACAGCGCTAATAGAGTTATCCTCTAAAATCTTAAGACCACGATTCCATTAGTTACCATCACCAAATCGTTATCTATTTGAAGATCTGAAAATACCAGATCTACTAAGGTTATTTTCTAGGATCAAAGTAAATACCCGTGTAGAATCCAGCTGCGGGTGTCCTCACTCCCGAAGCATCGCTTACAGCGCTTCGTGTGAACGAACCGTTCACTGGGAACGAACGGAAGAAAGCGCCGACGATGTTGCAAGCGCCTAAAGCGACGATCTCCTGAGTCGCGTCCAAAGTCCTGCCCCTAGCTGAAATATCGAGTTATCAACTTTGTAACATCGCGGCTCGTTTTAATGGTACCATTTTACAATAAAGATATAATGGATTTATAGTTCATCTTCGAATTGTCGTTTTACAGCCAATCTGTAACTGCGATTTTAAGATTAGTTTCAATGTTGCTTAAAACTTTGTTTCACGTCTTTGGGATAACCATTAATAATAGTTTATTACTGCACTTTTATAATATTTTCAAATTTAAGGTATGTTTCCTTCGAGACAAAGTGGAAAAAGTGAATAAGTTTAAAATCACGACATCGTCAAAGAATTCAAATGAAATAGACTACGAAGAAACTATCTCTCTCTCAAATGCACACCGGTAGCTGCTTGTTGTTTTGACTGATTTAGTTTATTTTTTTCAAAACTTTGTCGCTACAAATACATCCAGCAATCACAGGAACCTGCATTCTGCAAGCTTCTTTATGGCATTAGTTTTACTACCCATGAGCTATCATTGCCTTAAAACATTAATAGTACAAACTCAGCACTGCGATTGTATTTAAGTGTTGATATCAAAACCATATTAATCTGAACCTTTATTGTTAAATTGAATTCAATATGAGCAACACACGGCTCGAATTACAATTAATTTTCATTCTATTTGCTTATCTGTTAATTATTGTAATAGGAACAGGAATTTTCAGGGAGTATATTTAATTATCTTTGATTAACATTTTCTGTTTAAAACCAACGTATTTTAATAATATGAATTTCAATTTAATGAGTAAGTACTTATTTAATATAATCCATAATAAATAAAAATACAGATAAATAAGTACCAAGTACTTTACTAATATTCAAATTAGGTTGTTTCGTATTTTAATTAATGTAAATGTATAACTAACAAAAATAAGGACATCGTCTGATTTAAATTAATAACTAAAACTACGTTTCTATTGGATTATAATAATAATAAATAAATAAATATCCTGGGACTTTTTTTCTCACACGGTTTCTGATCCCAAACTAAGCAGAGCTTGTGCTTGTAGTTATGGAAACCAGATAACTGATATACCTACTACATATACTACTTTTTTTTGTAAATACATACTTATATAGATATTTACACTCAGACTCAGGACAAACAGACTTGTTCATGTACACAAATCTTTGTCCTGGATGGGAATCGAACTCACGACCTGCGACGCAATAGGTATTGTCTTAACCAATTGCGCCAACTGGCCCGTCAAATTAATTTTAGTATGATTTTGTTTTCCACACGACTCAGTAGTACGATGTAATCTAACATAGTATAATGTTGAAGACCCGAGACACTGCAGTGTCTTAGTATTCACAGCAATACTGAAGCGGAATTTATTTACCGATCTAATTGGACCGGCAAACTGCACTGCGCTTCGTGTGAAATCAGCATTATTTGAAACTGCCAGTGTTTATTTAACATGAAACTATGATTTTACAACACTACCTATTGAATTATCTGTGTTTACGTAAGTGTAAGCCATAAAGGTATATCAATATTGCTATTTTTTAATTTTCCAATACATTGAATCATAATAATATCGTAGGTATATTTTGCGAAAGTGCCATTTATTAAAACCTTGTTTTGAGATATAGGCCAATCTATTATATTTTTTTTTGCAATACTTATTAAATTTTTTACTAGAAAAGTACACATAGTATAATATATTAAATATCTATGTTGACTGATATGACAGGTTAAATAAGAAAACTGAAAGAACAAACTACGCCTGAAATGTAACAAATTATTTGAAAGGAAATATTGTGGCAAGAACGATGCAATGTCCCGTTCATTCATTTAGAGTTCGTTCCAGTGAAGATATGCCATGCATTTAGTTACCTAGGTATATGTAGGTATATAACTGAAATATATGGACATTTTGCGATTAGGTTTAAATTAAATAGAATTTCTAACATTGGCCCACTCCATTCCTACTTCATTTAATTTTTTGCCCAAAAAACGCTGTTAGGAAATTCTTCCATACATACTAAAAGTATTATTTTTATCACCTGTAAGAAATATGATGTTGCAAAGTTTTGTCACATGGTTGTAACACACAGTAATAAAAAGCGCGAACTTTAGCTCCGTCACCACTAAGCTCGTGTAGAATTGATGTCGAAAGTACTTAAAAGTTTTTAAGAACTTTTGAGAGCTTTCGCATACAGATTTACGTAAGTAACGTTGAATTTTATAACACACGCTACTTTTACCGGGATATAGCATAGCAGTACCTACTGAAGTGTTATTGGTAATCAAGATTTAGGTTTAAATACTTATGTAGGGTGTTTTGGGGTTGTGAGCAAACGGGACACTGGTCCTGAGCATCCAGAAGAGATCCCAAAGATAATAATGGGTCGTTGTGATCAGAAATAGCACAGCGAGGTGCTCAGAGGAAGTATCACACTGCCCTCGGGACGGGGAAGGGAGAATCTAGCGCGGCCAGTGAAGGGGGCGTTCTGCATGAGAATCTCTACAGCGCAAATACGGTACAAGTCCGACGTAACCTCCCCTGCTCCTCCCGGGGAAGGCGGGTGGGTATCCTGTAAGGCTCCCCGTGAAAGAAATAAAAAGCCAATTACTTTTAAGTCAACAGGCTAACAAGCAGGCATTAGACGGTCCACCATATATGACCAAAGGGATTGCCGATATGTTGCTGACCTTGAAGACCCCTTTTAAAGCCCTTTTGAAATACCTCATATCGTAGCTATGCAGGAAAATTGTAAAGGGGAGCTCACTTCACATTTTATTGGTATTTCTATAATATGTTTGACAACAAAAGACAAAACTCATTCCATAAATAAATGGGTACGCGTGGTTTTTCTTGGGAAATTAACTGGCCCATTGTACTTCGTTTTTCTTTTGCACAATCAATCAAACTTTTTGTTAGAAGTTGAAGTATTGCAAAACTTTTTATTCGTTTTCAATTCTTATTATTTGGATGAATATTATATTTTTGTAAATACGTAATGATTAGATACCTATACTTTTAATGGTTGGATAAGCATTTTTCAACTCACTCTTCTGCTCACAATAACTCATTATAACTTCACAATCTCGCAAGGCTGTACATACGGCCACAGATCAAGCTACACACTGCGGCACCTTATGCGGTTGTAATAGGCGCTATTTTGCAACAAAAATGTGTAGCTTGATCTGTGGCCTTGTGTACCATGGTGAGTCTGATAGTTTCGACTCTCGTGCAAGCTTTATGCTATGACCGATGATCCTTACCCTTACCTACCCCCGGGTACGTCATTATTAATGTTACTGCACCTGTTTGCGAATACACGATAGTGTGAGTGTGAGTGAAGCTAGTTGAAATTGTTCAGAATAAGCCAAAGCTTGCAAGTATCTTTTACCAATAGTTCATGAAAATAAACAATTACTTGTAATATCAACTTAATGCAATAAAAGTTGCGGTATTTGAGATTTTGGGTTATTTCAATTACGAGACGTTTCTGTGCTTACCCTGGCTGGGGATACATCCTTATTGACCACAGATAAATACAAAAAAAATCCTATTTACCAACCTGAGCTAAAATTGATATTTTTAGCAACAAACACGTATGAAATCAATTTTATAGATTCGTACTTACCAAAGGCCTTGGCAATAGCAACATTAGAAATAATGCCCACAAGTGGAACTACTAGGAGTCCAGAACCGAGGTGTGAAAGCATCTCGCCAGCGGTGTACGTTGTATTATCCACTGTTGTCTGGAATGGAGGTGGCTTTGGTACAGGTAGCCCAGCAGTAATTTTACCTGAAATGTCAGTATTATCTTATTTGATTTTAACTTGTGTTAAACCACATTATTTCTATAATAAGGGATGACGCAATTGTAGTAAGTCGCTTAGAAGGGACATTTAAATCTCGGATATTTTTTCTAGGCAATAATTATTTCCCAAAAGTATATTTTTATACTACGCAATTGGCAAACAAGCATCCTACCCTTTTTTTTTTTTTTTTTTTTTTTTTTTTCTTTTTTTTGAAATGACATGAAGGTGGAGCCAGAGGTGGCTACGACACCCTTACGCGGACTTACTACGACACCCTTACGCGGACTTAGCATCCTCCTGTTGTTAGGCGACTACAAGAAGCCGCTAATTTCGATGATTATTTGTTTTCTAAAAATAAGTGCCGTATCTACAAATTATTCACGGTCGGGTCGCAGTTCCATTGTGCCTTTGTTTTAATACTTTTAATTCAAAGTGTACTGATTGTTTTGAAATCTGTTTCCTACCAATAGAATTGACAAAATTTCCATCTCGTCATTTTGCTGCAAATTATTTTCATAATTTTTTTTTTTTATTTTTTTTTTCTAAACTACAGTTTAATATGATCAAAATAATATAAATATATGATAAAATTTAAAGAGGCTGTGTTCCTTGAGAAGGCATCCACTAATAAAGTATTTTTCCAAAATTCACTCCTAAGAATCGTGTGGGGAAGCTAGCTAAATATAAAGTTAAAGTTAATGGCTTACCAGTTAGAATTAATGGTTCTCCTTTGTCTTCATGCACTAAAAATGCTAACACAGCGGCCAATACAACAACAACAGCATTTCTTGACACTCCAACAAACCAAAGAAACTTTTGCAAGAAGCAAGCTCCTCGACGACTTTTCTCATCATGGACTTCTTTCACACGAATCTCTTTTAAAGCCTGAAAGATGACAAAAATCTTGCTTGGATTCTGACATCGTATGTCGTAATGAAGGTCATCATGAGTTTGAATCATATTATTATAATGAGCATGAGCTTTCAATAATGGAAATCACCATGAGGAAACCATAGCGCAGTGGTAGAGTACTTTTTATTTTAGTAGGGTAACACCCTCATTTTGAAAATCTGTCACTGGTGTTTTTCAGCAATTGCGCTTGAGAGCCAATTGCCTTGTGGGTATTGTAACAAGTCGGCAGTAATTGGCAATAGATTTGATATTGCTAATGGTAACCTAATAGGCGGTGATAGCCACTTACTATCAAGGTGAACCAAATGATGGTCACATTCTGAGATAAAAAAATCTGATCAAAATGTTTCTGCTAGAATTAGTTCGGATAGAGGTTTGCATTTGGACATAGACTCGCCTAAGAACCCTTCAAAATTAAGCCGAGGTTAAGATGTGCTTGTCAATATAAACTCAATTCATGAATTCAGTATCACCCTAGCCTTGAAGGTTATAGAAAGTGAGTTCCATCCATACTTTGCCATCTGTGTTATAAAATTTGTCAACTCTTTTGTAAATTCATTTTGAGGTTACCGAACAAGAAGTTAATTTTTAGAAGCATAAATGGGTATTTCACGGAACAATAGTACCTAAGCTTAATTGAAATAATACCATAAATGTAATGTTTAATCAGATGATTAAATTCTACTGTTTAGTACGTATACCTACTGCTTAGTATGAACGGTTTACCTAATGAATACATCTGCTGATTGATCTACAACATTGTATCCATACATTAACAATACAGTGATAAGAAATACACCCTCAATACACTAAATACTAGTGTCATTAGTCAACACAGAGGATATTCAATCTACGGCCTTGTAGAGCGATTATGTGTAAGGAGATCAGAATCGATAGCGCCACAGATTAGCACAGTATTAGACCCTCAGAGGCTCTGTATCATAGACCAGTAGAGGTAGGATTATTATAGAGTAATCTCTTACAGCTGTGAAAATTAGTTTCAAAGTAAACTAGGTAGGTACATTGGTCGGAGTTGTACATCTAACAGAAATTATAGATTAGTCTACATAGAGTAGTAGGTTTGTCGCTGTCTACATTAATCCTATCTGAATTAATTATTAGGTATCATGTACTTTAATCAACTTTCAATAAATGATGTGAATACCAAGTCGTAATCTTTACATAGGTACGAGATATAGGTATATTTCATATAAATTTACTAATTACGAGCATATATTGTTAGGTAGTAATAATAGTACCTACCTAGTTGTTCGCAAAATGTTACATTATATTTTAAATAGCTAAGTGAGAGAAATGTTTTCATAATATAGGGCTAATCCGATAAACCTATTACTTACGCATTTCTTATATTTTTTTTACATCCAATTCAAATCGTTATTAAAGGCAGATATAAATATAATAAATAAATAGATAGATAGATAGATAACACTTTATTGTACATAAATCAACATTTAAAAATAAAAATAAAAGCTTAATATTATGAATGTATAATGGGCGGTCTTATCGCTAAGAAGCAATCTCTTCCAGACAACCTTTGGATGGATAGAAAATATGCGTAGAAAATTTTGTAAAATGTATAATGATAAAATAGTTGCATGAAATTCCGAAATTTTCGATTTGATGTAGGTCGTAAAGATAGCGAAATGCCAACGTACGGTACATTTTATGTATTTATACCTAACAAGAACAGTTTTATAGTTCTATGGTAAAACTCTATTTATTACTGATATTATTATACCCTACATAAATGCAAAATTTACTTGTTCTTAAATAAACAATGATGTATTTTTTATATTTATAAGGACTACTTGAAGGCCTTGATGCCTAAAGAAAGTAAAAAAGTAGTAGCATAGGTGGTAGCGTCCTTATCTCAGGTTAAAAGTATCCTATTTCTAAACTGCATAGTTTTACTTGATGGTAAAAATATGTAGCCAGGCACTCGAGAGCCAGCAACTTTCTAGGCTTTGTGTGTCCCTTCGGCAACATTATCACTACCACCAGGGTCAAGTTTCTGACTTAAAAAAAAATAAGTTTAAGAAATAACATCAAATGAAAACTACATCATTCGTCCATGCACGGATTCAGTCGTCTTATTGCATACCATTGGGATGTAAATGAGTTCCCTCAGCGCTACGAAACGGGGTTTTCAAAAACTTCCATAAACCATTAATAATGGTTATTGTTTTACAATACACTACTTGCTTTAATTATCCAGTTTGTATACGTGAACAAAACATATCCTTTGGGAACTTTGAACGCAATATAAACTGCCTGTTTACGAAACTGCAGCCTAAATTACCATGCAAGAGTTTAATTAAAATGCATTCAGCGGTTTTTGTATAGTGATATATTAACGAGAGAGCAAATTTTGTATGTGAAAATAGTAAAACGCTACGATAACAAACGCTGATGTAACTATAATTAGCATCGGCAACGTTTAATTTTTGTATAGCAAGAATGATGATTTCAATATTATAGGTAAACTTTGTCAAGGTTATCTTTATAACCAGAATTCCAAATACCTGATTTACACAATTTTAAACTTAAATAGCATTTTTTGTGTTTAGAATAAACTGACTCTTAAGTATGTACGAGTATATGATTGTAAAGCGCTACCGCAGATAAGCGCAGTGCGGTACCATTATTTCCGTATTTCCGCGTAGCTTTAATAGACTATCAAATTTTACAACCAATGCCCAATTCTTGTATCCGAATATAGGGCTATTGTAGGTTCAGTGACAATCAGACTTGGTATTTACTTTGTAACTTAGTTTGCAAACTTGCGGCGTCGACCGCACACTACCTAGTCAAATTTAGGGAACGTTTAAAAGGTTTTTTAAAAACTAAAATTAAACTAAGAGACAACGTCTACACCGATGCGGAGGTGAATTTATTGTGTCTAAGAATACAAGAAGCAGTTGCCACCAGCCGTTGCAACGACTGCTGACCTGCATAACATTTATACAGAAATCGGCCCACGCAACAGGACCACACACAGCTGGCAATGCTGAGCCAGCGCTTAATCTAATACAGAAGGGCTGGAGGCATTCATAACTCCTCCCTCCCTAAGAGCGAAATTACCGGAATTATTGTTTTCAATATGATTCGGATAATTTCGTCCAAAAAGTAAACATTTTATAAGTTTATGATAAAAAAAGTAAATGATAAAAACAAGAATGGTTAAAACTAGCAAACTTAATGTTAAATAACCTAAAACACCGAATTTAGAGTCTTGCTCTTTATAAACACTTTCCACTATTTCACTATACTTCATCGCATGTGACATCGATTTTAATTCGTCTAAATTAACACCTTTGATGTTCAGTACACGTGTACTAAACAAACTCGTATTCGCCGGTAATTGCGGTAGGTCGATTAGCGGGATTGGCTCCACTACGTCTGCTTCAGTATAGACACGATGGTGTCGTATACGTATACCATGGATCTCCAGATCACATGGTTCGTTGATGGTCACGATGTAAGTCCCGAAGACAGGATGTTTGCTTATTTCATTGTCACACACCTTGGTTATGGTAGTATGTAATCTGCTATACAAAATCCAATTATCAGCATTAACTTGCTGTAACTTTACCTCCTCAATTAGAACTGAATGTTGTTCACAATAGGTAAGGTTAGTAGCGAATCTCATAAGAGTTTCGATACAAGTTGGCTCGGTTAAGAGAGCTCGATTGTCGTCAGCGCACAGGAAATGGTTGCCAGCAGCTAGCGGGCGGCATGGTTTAACGATCGGTAAGTATTTCATTCCTTTCGCCAAAAGGTAGGGGTATTTGGGGAAAATAGATAAGGTTTTATTTTCAGGTTGATGGAATATTGGTAAGGAATAGATTTTATAATAGTTGTAAGTACAATTATCAATAAGTGGAATTTCCATTATAAACGTGATCTGGTTTTTCTTAAGAAACGATTTTAAGT
This sequence comes from Tethea ocularis, assembly GCA_963555595.1. NCBI lineage: Eukaryota > Metazoa > Arthropoda > Insecta > Lepidoptera > Drepanidae > Tethea > Tethea ocularis. The sequence continues at coordinate 7,452,394 of OY741966.1, forward strand.
TTATAGTTTCCTCTAGTTTTACTAAGTTCAATTCATTAGGTGGATAAACTAGGTTTTCAGTATTCGATATGATCTTTAAATGATACAATAATTCTGTAGAGTTTACAATAGACTGGTGTAGTATAGACACCTTACTTAATGCTAGAGCTGTTTCAATTTCACTTAGTTTAATAAAGATAGTACGGAAGCTACTTATAAAAATGTTAAATAATCCTAATATGTATGTTGAAAATATCCAATTATTTTCTTTGGTTGCTAAATCATTGACCTTTGTTTCTACTCTTTTTAATCGAGTTTCTAAAATCACAGAGTTATTAGATATAGTTTCAGTTACATTTATAAAGCTGTCTAACATTTTAGAAACCAAGGTAAGTTTTTGAGACACTATAATTTGATTATTTCCCAATTCAGAAGTAATCCTATCATATTTCAAGGCGTCATCATGGTCAAGATTTCCCGTAACGAGTTTGATCAAAGATCCTAATGGATTGATAATACCTCTCTTAAAGCGTTGTGGTACAAGTTGTTGGTATTTTTGCACAGTTAAGTCGCGAATAAATTCAGTATGCACTTTAATACTATCAAACTCCTGTGAATATGGTTTATCACTTTTTACTAAATTACTAAAATCTTTAAACTGGATAATAATGGAATTAAGATCATCATGAATTCTATCTAAATTCAAAACCTTTACTATAGTCCAATGACCAGTTTGGACGTAGGCTTGACCTTCTTTTATAGGAATTATTCCTGGATTTCTTTCAAGGGATCGCAGATGAAGGGCCAGCATCGGCGTCACTACCGCCATGACGCACCACCTGCGAAGGGCGTTTTATATTTTTAATAGGGACCTTTGTTTTCCTTTCACCTACTTGTATGGGTACTATGTTTCTTTTAGCTTTACCTATAACCTTAGCTTTCACGTATCTTGCTTTATCTTTGGATTTACGCTTATTAACATCTTTCGCGAAGATGATATCACCAGATGGGAATTCTATTTCTTTTTCACCGCCTTTTCTTTCAATAATTCGTTCTTTATTCGCTACCATTTTATCTGCTAAATGTTCATACAAATATTTAGTTCTTTTTGCATGATCTTTCACAAGTTGCTGTAAATACTGTTTTTCTAATTCGACACCATAAGGGCTTCCTGTATCTGTGTGTCCGAAGACTACCTCAAAAGGAGTTAGGTTAGTAACTGAATGAATAGCGTGATTGTATGCCATGACTGAATATGTCATAACGCTTGCTGCGTCTGTACACTTTCTTTCGTACTTAGCTAGTCTATAGATCTCTATAATGGTTGAGTGAAAACGCTCAATAAGTCCCAGCGAGTTCGGATTGTTCGGTGTACCGATATGTAATTCAATTTTATGTAATTGTAAGAATTCCTTCATTAATTCGTTATTGAACTCAGTTCCTGAATCTGAGCTAATCTTTTTGGGGATACCGTAAAAAGAGAAATATTTCATTAAGGCGCGGACTACTTCAGGCGTTGATTTGTTGGGAATTTCTATAGCCTGACCTAATTTACTGAACGCGTCTATAAGTGTCAAATAATATTTACCTTCTATGTTGAATAGATCTATAAAAATTTCTTGAAACGGAGCATCTTGGGTCTGAGTTAATTGTATAACGGGCTTTATGGGTTTACGGTCATATTTCATTTTACGACAAGCTTCACAGGCGTTAATGATTGCTGAAACGGTTTCCTGCATTGCATCCCAGCAAAAGTTTCTGCGTAACCTTACTAATGTTTCCTTAATACCACGATGGCATGACTTTCCTTCATGATGTTTTAATACAATCGCTTTTTGTTCTTTTTCATCTTCAACAAACACTACTCGCTCTGTGCATTCATAAAAGTGAACCATATCTTTCTTGAATAGCTGTATGATAATATTACTGAACTGTCTACGATGTTGATTATCTTCGAAATAAATGAAATATTTTAATTTTGGCTTTATGTATGTCTTCAGAAATTGTTTTACCAATTCTGAATTATCTATTGGTAGAAAAACTTCTAGAACTTTTTGTTTCTCTCTGGAAATATCTTTAACAAGCAACGAATTTTTATGCCATGTGTAAACTAAAATTTGATTGGGCTTCATGTCAATAGCCTCATGTAAAATTGGTATTCCTGTTGATTCTAAATCTATGCCTGAATGAATAGTTTGAGATTTACTTGATTCTGATCTAATTGGGTATTCTGATATTTTCTCAGAACTGGATACTGATAAGGTATCTGAAATGCTCATAGGGCTAATTGAAGCTGTACCACTTTGGTCTGATATAGTTATTGTTGATGAGTCATTACGAGTCTTTTTGTCTGTCGTTAATTGTCCAATATTGTCAACTAAGTTTTTTAGATGTTTGTCAAGTTTTCGTTCCTTATCGTCAACGTTAACTATCATTGATTCATTTTCCTCATCAGAACTGAGAGCATTAACTTTAATTCTGGACAAAGCGTCAGCGTTAGTGTTTTGCTTCCCGTTTTTGTACACGATTTCAAAGTCATAATCTTGTAGGCGTAATCGCCACCGGGTGAGTTTGCTGTTAGGATCCTTTAGAGAGTTTAACCAAGCTAAAGGCCTATGGTCGGTGTATATTAAAAACTTGCGGCCGTACAAGTATGGTCGGAAGTGTTTTACTGCCCAAATAATCGCGAGTAATTCACGTTCGATAGTGCTATAACGTGATTCAGTGTCACTGAGAGTGCGGCTCGCGTATGCAATGGGTTTGTCACTGCCAATTTGACCTTGGGATAGTACTGCGCCAAGCGCTACGTTAGACGCGTCTGTCGTCAGTATAAATGTTTTATCGTAGTCTGGGTATTGTAAAAGTGGGGCATTTGTCAGTAGTTCTTTACATTTGTTAAAAGCGTTAGTGTAATTTTCGTCAATAATAATTTTGTTTCTCTTTTTCAGGCAAGCTGTCAACGGTTGTGTAATCTTTGCAAAATCTTTAATAAATCGTCGGTAATATCCTACAAGTCCAAGGAAGCTTTTAATTTCAGTAGTTGTCTTAGGTATTGGATAATTTAAAACAGCGTCAATCTTATCGTCATTAGGTTTTAGTCCGTCTGCAGTTACTGTATGTCCGAGGTAGATTACCTCTTTGCGTAAAAATTCCGACTTGTCTAACTGTACTTTCAAGTTGGTCGCCCTAAGTCTGTCAAAAATTTTCCTTAATTTCTGTATATGGTCATCTAAACTTGAAGAGAATATGATGACGTCATCAAGGTAGACCATGCAGTGTAGTCCTTGTAGCCCTCTTAGAACACTATCCATCGTCCTTTGGAACGTGGCGGGTGCTGTCTTTAGGCCGAACGGCATCCTAAGGAACTCAAAGTGACCGTTTTGTGTACTAAAAGCTGTCTTTTGTCTATCCTGCTCCTCTACTTCAACTTGATGGTAACCACTTGCCAAATCAAGCGTACTGAAGTAAACGCTTTTCCCTAACTTGTCAAATAAATCGGTAATGTTCGGTAAGGGATATTTGTCGTCAATGGTTATGTCGTTAAGTCGTCGAAAGTCAATCACCATTCTATGTTTAATTTCTCCAGACGCATCTTTCTTTTTAGGCACCAGGTGAACGGGTGCGTTCCAGGGGGAATGTGACTCTTGTATAACATTGTCATCAAGTAACTTTTCAACTTGTCGGTTTATTTCGTCAGTCTGAATCGGAGCTAGTCTGTATGGTTTAACATAAATTGGGTCTTCGTTCTTAGTTCTAATTTTATGTTTCACTTGATTTGTAAATGTTAAAGGTATTTGGTCACAGTAAAATATGTCCTTATATTCATTACAGAGCTTGGATATTTTGTTACGTTCCTCGTCGTTAGTGTGGTCGAGTCTTAATTTATTTAAATTCGATTCAAGTAATGCGTCAGTCTGTGGGTCTGTTTGGTTGTCAGTGAAATTTAGATAACAGTCATTACTCTCATATTTTATAACCTTAAGTGGTTGTCTTATAGTCAATGTCATTTGTTTGTCTAGGGTGTTCTGTATAACGGTGGAACAATATCCATTGGTGCAGTTCACCAATGCACTTGGCATTCGCACTCCGGAAGTAAACTCTTTAAAATCAAGTAAAGCTTCACCGGAATACTGGTCAGTAGGTAACTTAACGCGTTGCTCTGATCGCGCGGGTAATTCAATTGTATAATTTAAATTATTATTTGTAATGTGTATGTTTGTCGTTTTAGTTCTAAGTTGCTGGTCTTTCAAATCAATTATAGCGTCTAGTTGTAATAAAAGGTCATTCCCAATAAGTCCATCATACCGTGCATCAACGTCATACAAATAAAATTTGTGCCAGTCGTCACTCTCAAATGTTGGCAAAAGGGGGATTTCAACAACCTCATAATGTTTGCTAGACGCGTGGGTGCTAACTACTTGGAATGGTTCCTGCCGAATATAACCTGGGAAATATTCGTATGCTTTCTGGGGACTAATAAACGATCTAGTACTGCCCGTATCAATCATCATTTTTGCGTCTATTTCAGGAATGTAAATATACGGAAGTTTTAAATTGGGGTCACAGTTTAACTCTATGACTTCCTGTCTTGCATGGAGGCATCTATTTGAAAATCCTGAATTTGATGTAAGTCTGCTTGTTCTACGACACCGCTATCGTCAGTTACGTAATCGTAATTCTCATAATCATACATACCGTCGACGTCATTATGGTCGTACTCGTATTCATAGTACGGTTCATTATTTTCGTCTACGGCAAGCTCATTTAATTTAAAACCTGACTGTGGCTGATGCGCAAGAGGCGCTGTCCTCATGGTTACGTCACTAGACTGCAATTGGGGCTTTTGTATTTGTGGAGGTGTGTACCCTATTTGAGGTGGCTTGTACCCGAATTGTAGAGGTGGCCTATAGCCGAAATTCTGAGGTGGTTTGTAGCCTAAATTTTGAGGTGGCTTATAGCCAAATGTTTGTGGCGGTTGAGCACCGAATTGTGGGCGATAACCGAATTGAGGTGGTCGATAACCGAACTGAGGTGGTCGATAACCTATTTGTTGGGGTTGCCCTTGAGTAGTTTGGGGTATCCTAAACTGTGCGGGGATCCCAAAATTGAATTTAGGTGTTACGTTCTGAGGTACGAAAGGTCTAAAACTGTTTGGTTGGGGTGCGTTACCGAATTTACCGACGGATGGGTTCGGCACATTCGATGGTAAGGACGGCCGCGATGATAACGTACTATGATTACCATGGATTCGATTCCGCATTGTATATTGGTCATGGAAATTAACCTCTTCTAATACGACACTTAAGGCGTCCTCTAATGTTGAAGGTGAACTCAATCTCACTACGCGTACCATATTCTCAGGCAGATTGTATAAAAATACGTTCAACGAAGTGTGATCATATATAGCCTTTTTGGCTCGCTTTAATTCGGCATCTTGACCCATGTTAACTTTTGACATAAGCAGTGAACGAATTCCTTGAATACGATTACAGAAATCTAAATAACTTTCACCGGATTTAATTTTGGTAGATTCTAACTCTATGCTTATACATTCTTCACTACGTGGATCTCCAAAATGTTGTTCTAATAACCCTTTTAATTCGGTCCACGTAACAACATCCTCTCGTTCCGATAACAACGAGGCGGCGCTATCAGTAAGCCTACTCGTAATCGAATGATACACATATAAATTCTGTTCCTCATTACCTCTGTATTTACTTATGATATACTCAGCTTTCCGAATGAATAAATTTAATTGTTTCTTGTCACCATTATATAAAGGGATTAATTTTAGCATCTCACTGGGTATAGATATAAGTTGAGCTTGAGCCATTTTAAACAGAGTAATGTAAGATCAGAGTTAACACAAACACAGAATAAACACAATCTATAAAATATAACACACAAAATATAAAACACACAAAATATAACAGTAATAAAAGCAAACTTAAAGTTAGGTAAAGGGGGTTTGATTTAATACTAATGTAAAAATAAAAATTTTAATTAAAAAAAATAAAACTGAATAAAATTGTATATTCTAGCTTTCCTAAAACTACACTATAATGATCAATGCAAAGATCAAATTACAGTTTAATTAATTAATTGAACAAAGGAAGAAGTGTATTCCCTATTCGATCATTAATCTAAGGTTGTTCTTATCAACATTCCAACTAAGGCACTAGCAGAATTTCATACTATGTAACCAGATACGTTATAATGAGAGATTTCCGATCTCAATAATAACTATTAATAGAATTGGAATATAGGAAGTTTGGGAACAAGGATTGGCGAAAAGTTTTACTCACCAACCGACCGCGACTCCCATATTCACTCACGTTTACCCGATTGACTAATTTATTTGGTTCGTGGATTCACTCTTGCAGCTACACGCGCGTTTCACTTATCCAGGCGGATTTGGACACCCGAAATATATAACGAAACTACGCAGCCTGAGCAAATCCTACCGGCTGCGCCAGTCAAATTTAGGGAACGTTTAAAAGGTTTTTTAAAAACTAAAATTAAACTAAGAGACAACGTCTACACCGATGCGGAGGTGAATTTATTGTGTCTAAGAATACAAGAAGCAGTTGCCACCAGCCGTTGCAACGACTGCTGACCTGCATAACATTTATACAGAAATCGGCCCACGCAACAGGACCACACACAGCTGGCAATGCTGAGCCAGCGCTTAATCTAATACAGAAGGGCTGGAGGCATTCATAACTACCTACACAAGAGCGCGTCGCTTTGAGTTATCGACGAAATTAACAAATAAACGTTCTGAGTAACTAGCAACTAATTACTCACCCATTGCAGTATGCTTAACTGATATATGATTTACTATTACTAGGTAACGTTTATTGGATACGTGGAATTTAATTATTACACACACAAACATGAAAGCATGTGACGAACTCTATTCATAAAAGCAAATAATTAAATTTTGGTCTATCCAATATTTAGTCTTATAAGTTTGGAATGGATCTCTGTAAAGGCTGTAAATAATATACAACCGTGCAACTATACAATGTTTCGAGGCCGTTACACACACCGCTACCGCGCGTATACACGGTTTGCAGCACGTCGCCGCGGTTTCCCTACCTACTAGTACAAAATACCTACTACTTGTGTGAATTATATGAATAAATATTTTTGGATTAGTAAGGCGTTTAAAACACGGTGAACTAAGCTTGAGAACATTTTACTTTATTTTGATACACTTATTAAAAACTATTATGTCCCCCGCGGTTTCACCCACGTTCCTGGGATAGAAACTAGCCCATAGTACTCGAATTTAATGTAGCCTCGAATCCGACTGGTAGTTCCAGAGATTAGCGAGTTCAAACAAACAAACAAACTATAGTATAGGTATAAGAGCTTACCTTCATTCCCATCAGAACAATGCAACACGCCAAGCTGAGCAGCGTATCTTGCATTCTGGTCTCACCAATGTGGTAGAATATCCCCCTCCACGTTCCTATGAATGTTTCCGCATTGAACTTTAGTCCTAGAAGGCCCTTGATCTGTGATGATGCTATCGTAATAGCTGCTGCAGAAGTAAAGCCGGAGACTACTGGCAGTGAAACGAATTCCACTAAGAAACCTGATTGAAAAGTTTATGATGTGATACATAAGTTGTATTTTGCTTTGGTTAATGCCTATTGCCTTCGAATTGAGGCTATTGATGATTATATCATATTACTGATAAGGATGCTACACATCAATCGCGTTATTCAAGAGCAATAATAGGTAGTTACTCCCCAAAATCTTAGAGGTAATTTAAATTGAACGATATGGTTAGGTACAGCCGCAAACTGAGTTTGCTGTATGATAATTAAGCTTAAATGAGTCCCAAATTAAAATTCGCGACTGTACGTTACAATAAAATAATCAGTCATACATAAGAGTCACAGCTATCATAAGGAGTAGGTAGTACTATTATTTTTATGGAATAAAAGCCTGAAAATACAATGTAAAACCATTTGTATAGGCTTCCCAAAAGTGACTCATTAAGGCTAACATTTGCCAAACATAAACATGAAGAAAAAAATGTTCTTTGTCTTCATGAGAAAAAAATCTTGAGTGACAAATTATTTGATCTGCAAATATGTATTGTTCCTGATACACTACTCGCTTAGTAATAGAGTCTGTAATCCGACTGGCATATAATAAATAGTAAATTCATAAAATGCTTGCTTTTGAATGCTTTTTGACGGGAACTTGCGAAGTGACGAAAATTAGAAAGAGGTAGTAAATCAATTCACCCTTACCAAGTTGTGCAATTCCAGCAAACATTTGTACAATGCCAGAGATGAAACACAGAAGCACAGCAAACTCGGGGTTAGTACCATTAGTATAAGTGAACGTCAGGAGAGAGAGCAACGCTGTGGGGCCAATGTTGATTTGGGGACAAGTACCCATGATGGCATAAACGAACCCTCCGATGAATGATGCATATAGCCCATACTGAAAACGTAAAAACGTTAGTTTTACTAAGAAACATATTGACTGAATAACAAAGGTTGGACAGACTTTTTGTCGCATACTCTTTTCATTAGTTATGCTTTCCTCCTCTTGAACATTGAGGTCAGAACCATTTCTACGAAAGCGATAATAGGATTTGGCATTCTTTAGACCTCTTACAATAATTAGGTTTAAGTAACACGTGTCTAACCCATCTCACCGGGAATCTAGTAAATATGAGTCATTAATTTACATAACAGTTTAACGTCACCATAATTTTAGTGAAAACTGTTAACAATAAATCTAGAGGTAATATAAAAACAAAAGGCAGTTCTGCTTAATATATTATGAGATCCTTGAGATAATGACGAATGCAGATGTATCAACAAAGCGTCTTCAATATACTGTTTTCATTTAAATTGTTTCATTATCTTTTTTAACAAAACAATTTTTTCATATCTTTGTTCGTGCATTTATTTTGTTTCTTCCTTTTTTCAGGATTTTTACAAATTGGTATAGTATAGTTATAATAGACTGAGAAGGCTATTGAACTATACCTATCTAATTACAAAATATAATATTTCATACAAACTTAAAAGAAATATCAGCCAAGTATTTGAACTTGGTTTGCAAGTCTAACTTGTACCTAACTACTAGATACTCGAATATTTTAATCACTATCTTGGCATCACTCCAACAGCCGTTACCGAGCTGAGACATAACAAACAAACAGGTACACACTCAAACTGTTGCATTTATAATATAAATAGTAAGTAGGATTTGTGTATGTTTAAAAGCTAAAATAAAGACCTACTTTAATACAATTTCTGGTTATAAAATTAAACAGTACATACCTACCTACGTTTAAAGTTGCATCGTTGAACAACTTGTTTTTATTATTTGGAGTGTTATGGTTTGGGGTAGGTATTGCAACAACCTAAAGCTTTGTTACGTTGTGTTTCTGAACTGTATACAATATGCAAATTTAGTCGTTAGTGCACCAAATTACAGTATTAAGGGCAACTAAACATGTTCGCTCAGCAGATAGCGCCTCGAGAGGCGAAATTAATACTTTTGAAAGGCCAGAGGAATTTTGGCAAAAGCTTAATTGCCTTAATATTAAATGTTCCAAAGGGTCATAGGTCAATTTAAAAGTCAGATTATAAGAGGACTGAAAGTGTCTAGTAACAATATTTTGAAAAAAAAATTATATTCTAGCTGTACTCAAATAATAATAATAAACGTGGTTGGATATTCGAACTCAAGCAGTAATAGAATCGATGCTCTTTCTATCGAGAGTTAATTCCTATTCTAAAGTATCACAGCAGCAAGAATGTATGGTATTCAAAAGCGACACAAATATGCGATGAGTAGGTACTTTTGTTTTGGTATAGCGGCGGTAAGTTATGAAAAGTGTATATTGAAAATGTATTTTGGTACATGGGTCACATTGATTTTCCAAAATAAAACATGAACAATACCTACGAAATAAGTGCAAAAGTGCACAGCATAAGTACCATTACAAATATTTATATACGTGATTCTAACGTACGATGAACCTGTTAATTATTCAGAATCATACCTACGCTCTATGTAAACGTAATAATTGTAAATAAAAACTTTTGTAAATATATTGAAATAAAAACGAAATAAAATTGATATAAAACTCGTATCAGCACTTCAGAACTCGATGTCATTGGCCTAATACCTTTTCCGTAATGTATAAAATTTACTTAAGAAATTGTGATAGCGTTATAAATAGAAACTAATTAAGGTTACCGTAATTATTCTTAAATTCCGACCAAATATATAGACGATGAGACATATTATAGGCTAAAGTATAGTTGCAAAGATAGATATACTAAACCCATAACAATGATATTAAACAACGGATGTTATCAATCTTCTAAAACATAAGTGTACCTATCTAATAATACAGTCACTTGCTACTTGAATTCCTTTTGTATGTCAATGCTCTCCTCTGCTCCTAATAAATATTGCAGCATTAGTAAGCAACAGTTGCAGTTGGTATAGTCATTTTAATATTAAACTATTTTATGAAACACGAGCTGTTTCCCGCGGTTTCACTTCCGCTCTCGGGATACCTTTGGGGATAATGAAGCTTCTGATTAATGAAATAATTTTTGAAATCGGAACAGTAACTCTGGAGATTCGTGCGTTCAAACAAATAAACTCTTCAATTTTATAGATTATGGAATAGTCTAATTTCAAAATAGGGACTAACTTTCCTTCTGAAGGTGTCGTGATACGAGCTCACTTGGCTAGAATCTTCAATCAATTAGTTAGAATATAGGAAAACTTACGTATGAAAGACATCCTACTTTCCTACTGTTTGGTAGAGATCTCTCATTATATTTACATCGTAGATACGGCAGTGTATAATTTAAAAAAAATATACAAATCACTCGATATTCAGTACAATAAGCTGTTATAATTAAAAAAAATATCATAGCTCGCATTCAAACTTTGAGGAAAATACTATAATAATACAATAGTACCTACCTAGAGCAGTAACATATGTAGTCAATCAAAAATAAATCAAACCGTAAAATTACACTACATAGTACATGCATTATGCATTGTCGTGTGGATAAGTGGAATATTTTCAAGGTAAAACAAATAAATACGATCTTTTTCATGGACAGTAGATGAACTAGACTCTCAATGTAGAGAAATACTTCATTAGAAATTACTTTCCAATGGCATATTTTTACTACAAAGGAAATTTGTACTTGCCAGTAATTTCACGAAAATGTTAATCAGGAAATATTATAATACCATGTTTCTAGACTTTCTAGACTAGCCAGTAATTTGTAAAAATACATCTTGTAGTATCCTACTATAGTGCCTATACCTATTAGTGTAACTGTAAGATAAGTAATTTTCAGGGATCAATCATTCAACTACATCGATTCCCGAGGGTGCATTAATTTATAATACAGTATACAGTACCTGAGGCTCAAAGCCGGCCAGCGAAGCGTACGCAATTGACTGCGGTATCAACGTAAGTGCTACAGTGATACCAGCTATTAAATCTCCAATGCCTGTCCGCAGGTCGTAACTCTTCGACCATTGCAGTATGGGGAATATGCCGCCGACAAATCTTCTCGGATCCACCAGTTTCAGCATTCTAATGCCTGTAAATTCATTTAATTTTAACATAATTTAAATTTCTCTCAAAAACAAGGATAAATAAATTATCATTAAGGAGGTAGGTACGTGGAGACTAACCTTAAAATAAATTTAAAGTGGTGATGTTGTTTATGAAGTTTTTTTTTTTTTTACAAGTATAAATTAGGCTGAGGACTGTATCGAGACTTATGTATACAGCATGAATTTTTCAAGTGGGCGTGGTAGACCAAATCCTAAAATATAGGGAATAGCGAAAAATGCTGAAAGAAGTCTATTAGTGCTCTAGGTTGTCTGGAAGAATTTGCTACAGCAAAAAGGACAAACTAGGTTGTTTGCGCAATATGAATTTTTATTATTCTTTCTTTCATTAGTATATATTTTTTAATATTATGTCACGCTACACGCTTCATTAAGTTACTTTTGTTTGATTCATATACGTATCAAAGAAAATATAATACTTGGTTCGTATATTGTTGATACATCTGTTACTATATGTACATTGCTCTAAACACTATTATGGCGGTTCCATCCACCTGATATTCATGTATTTAGGACAAGACATACTGTACAACATCAAATAAATTATTCTATAACAAAAAATAGTTGTTATCATAATTAAACTATTTTATAATGGAATATTATGGTTTTGTTACTAAATTTTATAATATTCTATGACATTTAATGAATTAAGGATGAAATAGCATTTTTATTTTAAAAAAAATACGTAGCGCGACAAAAGCATCAAGAAAGTAAGTAAGTAAGTACCTACTTACAATTAGTATTACGGGGCATCGCAACACAAAGCATAATTAATATATTGCGGAATTATGTTTTCCCCGACATATCGAACAATGAGACATTATTAAACAATATTTATACATATACTTAGTATCCAAAAGATTTATTGAAAACTGGCAAGTCTCATGGAAATTGATTTTCCAGATGCATTTGTAAAATCGATTGCTTAAAATTACTATTTTTGTTTGTTCTTTATCATATTAATACAATAGTAAAACCCTCAATAAATTTTACATGTGTTTAGTTCGACGAGTTTTAAGGTCTACGCTATTAGCATCATAACCAGTTTTCCAAGGAAATTATATTTTTGCATTTAAATGTAGAGAGAGAAAGTAAAAGTGTCGTGTGTATTTTAACAATACGACAATACTAAGTGCGGCGGTTAGGTGTATGTGTAGGTAATAAATATAATACCTATGCTTAGGTACAAAAATAGCTACTACTAGTTATCGTCTATTTTCCAAAACTAATAAATTTGAAATAATCACCAAAACTAATAAATTTACGAAAATTCACACGATGTTTCTATATGCGATAAATGATGATTCTAGATTGAGTTTTAAAAAAATATATGTTAAACTAGAGACTTATTTCCTGTTTTATTAAAAGACTACACGAGTATTTTGATTGTTATGCATTCCAATACCACGCCAATATCAACAATGCAGGTAATAAAAATAAATATTTTTATATACAAATAGGTCTCCAACTAATAAAGCAATTTATATATTAGTTACCGTGTAAGGTCGTCTGATAAGTGAACAATCAAATCAAACTATCAGCTTCCTTGATTTAAAAACTATTTTTACATAATAAGAAAATTCTTTGTTTTATTTTTGTACCCTGCATGTGCTTTGAGTAGATTTATACACCTCAGAATGATAGACATTTTCATTTTATCTTTAGTAATATTTTGAGTGTTTTCAGTTTTAACTGACTGATTATTTAAATCCATAACATGTCTAGGCAAAACTGAATGTCTGTAACTTTTTGAGTATCTATTAGGTAGGTACCTACATTCCATTCCGAATCATTTGCAAAAGATTCTTTACATATTATTTGAATAATTATTAAAAATAGATATACCTAACTAACTTTTTTTTTATGTGGTCTATGTGGGCGGTAGCGGTGGGTGACCATACACTCCACATATTTATGTACATACTCTAGGTATACATTCCGGGGATTACGAGTGCTCCTTCTTTACGAAGTGTTCTTTGATTATACCTACTATGCAATTTTGATTGATATTTTGATGCCATACCAAATAAAATTGATAAAACATGAAAATAATAAAACAAATATGTATTGTTGTATTGTCTTTTCAGGCTCTATTTCAGTTCAGCATAAGTTCAGTTTTGTAATAAAAAAATATTGGAAATAATAAACGACCTTGAAACCATGTTTTAAATATCGCCATAATATGAATTTATTCTACTCTTTGTGCTCCAAAAATTCATACTCTACATTACTTGTACAGTCGGACAAACGAACAGGCAGAATGCAGAACTCAACCTCTAGGCAATTTTTATTTAAAACTAAAATAATCATGAGTATTTAATTCTGTTATTGTATTCTTATTTACACAAAACAAATGGAATTCATATGGAAATTTTAATTAATCGTGGGAACTTAGGTAGGCATATATTTATGAGCAAATTGTCAGCTTGAACTGAGATGGTAAATAGCTGCGGGTAAATTACAGTGCTTTAGGTATACACTTACTTAAATTTTCGTCTTCTTTTTATGTACTAATGAATTTCTTATACATATATTCAAAAATATACCTACCTTTTAAATTTCTCCGGCAATTAATATTTGTAAATTGTTGGTATTTTATATAACTTCACCAAACACAATTTAAAATGTAGAGTAATCCATATTGATAAATAGGTGAACTACAAAATAATTTTTAAAAATCGATCCTGAAAAGGAAAATAAATCACACAATTTTCACAAAAATTTCCCAAAAATTTCACAAAAAATAAAACTCCCGCGTTTTGTGACAGACGGACGGCGCATGCGTCGCAAACTTTTTAACCAGCGCAATGGACAACGACTTAATACAAACTGCCTGTGCTAGACTGCCAAGTCCAAGTACAACAATAATCTCGCAATCGGTTAATTTCCCTGTCACGGTTTGTGATTTTATTTACCTAGTTGACAGATTATGGTAAGAATTTAAAATGCATGCCGTTTTAAAATATAAGGTAGGTATTTTGTTCTAAGGTTTTTAGGGTCCTGAAGGCAGTAGGTAACCTCAAAAGGAAAAAATGAAACCCTTATAGGATCACAACCAATTAGCTCCGAAACTACTAGAGTTAAAAAAATACTCCTATTTAAGTTTGATAACAGTTTTGAAGTTATTTAAGTAAATTTACCATTCCTTATCTCCGAAAGTACTGGGCCTAAAATTTTGTATGATACTACGATGAGTAGTAAGTAATAGTTCTTAATCTTTGTTATTATAATATGATTACAGGAAACCTATAATACGTATATGGTGTTTAAAGTAGATACCTACTGTTTGGTAGAGATCTCTCATTATATTTACATCGTAGATACGGCAGTGTATAATTTAAAAAAAATATACAAATCACTCGATATTCAGTACAACATACATATAGGAAATTATCTTTACGGAACCCTCGGTGCGTAAGTCAGACTCACACTTGTTAGGTCCATAAGGGGGTTGAAGACTTAGGAGTCAGCCAATACCGCCTGTCGGGGAGCGATCGTGACTCGTCACGGTCCTCCTACCCTGGTGATTATTGAAATAAAAGCTACGCTGCTCACCTACCTGGAGTAAAAGATGACTAAACTTTTGGGGTCGTGGAAATTTGAAGTGGAAGCCCAGAAGTGCCCTTGAAGAAAACGATAGGTCTTAATTTAATTTAATTCATTTATTCATTACAGTAGGGTACCAATAATTAAATATACCTATAATATCTATCTTTTACTAATAATAAAGCTGAAGAGTTTGTTTGTTTGAACACGCTAATCTCCGGAGTTACTGATCCGATTCGAAAAATTATTTCACTAATAGAAAGCTACATTATCCTCGAAGAGCTACTCTTTTTCTCGGGAAGTAAAAGCCGCGGGGAACAGCTAGTATTCTATATAAAAATAACAAGTAGAATAATTAGTCATAGTGGTTAAGTCTCATCGTACGATAGCACACAAGGAAGCCTATAGAATTTCCCCGGGACGGGCTATGATAGTGCCGCGACACGGGAAAGATACCTAGGCCCATTTATCTGTTATGTATAATTTTGCTGAGTACCTACTTTGGTTTACATAATAGTTTTATTAATACTTACAAGACATATCCTTTTTTTAAAGCCATATAACAATATCTTCTACCCAAACTACAGTTATCACACAACAAACCCAGCACATAAACCAGGAAATGCATTATAAGAGATCTAATAATAAATTAACTAAACAATACAAAGCAATCTATTCACCCAAGGCACCTGGTTATTTTTTAATCGAACCAACTTGTTGGTGTTGCAATTCATTTGTTTTGCGGTCAAGTTACTTTTGTAATATTCTGTCATGGTGAGTTATTAGAGTCACGTGACACCGAAGACTTTTCACGATCATGATAACAGCTAGCCTATTACTTTTCTTGGCTCCATTCAGTTTTCATTCCAAAAAACAGTTACAATTTTCATGTAACTTTCTTACTACGTCCTACTTTGCGTACTTAGCCTTACAACCTTGAATCTCCTACGTCAAAACGTTTTCTAGAAAAGCATTTGTAACAGACAGTTGGATGGATAAAATAATCGATTTTTTAGTACCTAAGTAGGTATGAAACCTTTTCAAAGTACCTAACTAAAATATTTTTCTGTATTATGCAGTTACCTACATAATGTTATGTTCATGAACTAATGCAACTAATAGGTATCTATAGTTCTAATATCTATCTATAGTTCAAAATTGTTCACACTCTGAAGTATTCACAAACTCTAACTACGCACTCGAGTGTAGGTACTATACCTAGTTATTCCACCCATATACAAGTTTAATTCCAACAGGTAAGTAATTTGTACTTAGGTTTCAAGTAGAGACGTCTAATTTACATTACGTATGTATATCACATTTTGTATAGTTACATGACTACAATATTGTAGACAATAGGGAATATGCTTGAATTTTTTTATCGTATTTCTTAGCAAAATATGAAAATACCAAGGAAGCATACAATTTTAGCACTGTCCCTAAAATACAACTGCCGGAGGACACCTGACTAAGTACATACTTAGCGATAGATTTTTCAGCATGTTCTCATCTAGTGTCCGGTAAATTGGACTTCCTATCATCACGTGGACGTGACATTGCATAATATTTAATGCTAATCTGTCTTCTCACAGATGAGTTAGTTCGTTACTATACTTAAGTGGTGATACATAACTAAAATAAGGTATAGGTATTTCCCGGGTTTTCCGTCAAGGTCATATTATAACAAAAAAAGAGAATAGGAAGTTAACAACAAAAAAATATAAAATTCCATGCGCCACAGACTGAATCAAAGCCAAAGCACAGACTAAACCGTCGGCGTCGTTTGAAGGGTGTGTTCCTTGAGAAATATAGGTATCCAGTATCCACTAAGTAATATTCTTAAACTTACGTGAAAATTAATTTAAATTATTGTTGTTGAAATAAGTAATTTACATATTGACATCGTAACTTGTGAATATTAATTGTGTACATTATAAGTAATCATCAACCGCACTCATTTTCAACTGAAAATGTAGGTTCGGTATTATCTTAAATTAAAACTCCTTAGGAAATAATTAAGTGACGATTTCTTCATAACATTAACACAAAGGTCTACCAAATAGTTTTAGTTAGGTAGGTACCTCACTAAAATTAAAGTAGGTAAGTACTTACGGCTAGATCCATACAATATTTTTTGCGGTCATTCAGTTAAAATATCTTTTGTTATGTAAGTACAAATGTATTAACAGGAAATTACTTCATATAATTCTTGATCACATTGTTGGCGTCACAAAGTTGTCGTGTTCCAGTACTTGATCACAAGGTGATAATAACGTTAATTACCTACATGATGCGATCAAGATTTTTAAGCGCGCACGGCTACGGTACATTTAGTTAAATTATAATCATTATAGGAAAGATAATTTGCACGCACGAGTTTTAGTAGGTATACTGTAACCTGCATATATGAAAGTCTGCTCAATACTTTTGATACCCAATTCTAACTATTTAAAGAGTATTACTATGTTTCCTAATATTATGTTATAAATTGACATGTTTTAAATACCATTTATATTATTTTTGATTACGGACTTACGTACATAATACAATGTCGTGCCTACACTTTATACCTCTATTTTATTTTTTCCCTTTCTATTTTATCCAGCATCCCGGCAATAGGTGCTTGGCTTACCTAATACCTTTAATATGACTTGCACAAAATTCTTTATATTTATTTCTTTAGGGTTCAGTAGCCATGCGGTAAAAAAATAACCCTTAAAATTAAAAACTAACCTGGATAGTAATTAATACTGCAATAGAGCAGAGCATTTAGATAGGTCTTCAAAAAATGTGAGGTGCTTCAAAATATATGCTTCTAAAGTCGTAAAAAGTGCGTTACCCTCTAACTTATTAACTACGGGATGGAAAATTGTACCTACTGTAGAACTTTTTGTGCTTTCTTTTAGTAATTAATAAGTTATCTACAACCCATTAAAATGTCACAAATCCATCTCACGACTGGTTTTCTAAGTGACCATTATACTTCTACTTCTACGTCCCAATGTACTTACCTTACCAATATTGAATGACAAGGTGTTAAAATAATATACCTACGAGTATTTATCAGGAATTCCCCAAGCATTTTCTAAGAAATATTTCTATCGTTTAAAAGAAACATCCGCATCATCCATGGATCCTATTGTAAGCTATAGGTACGTAGGTACAACCATAACGTCACGTTATTACAAATTAACCTCGATTACAATAACCTAATTTCACCTTTATACATAAGATAATAAAGTCCTTTGTAGTATTCATCGATCCTTATGTTCTGTTTAAAAAAAATGGTAAGATTATATTTTGTTTTAGATTCAATCTGTTCCTTTTTTAAATTATATAAATCAATAGTAATAATAATAATAATGCCGGTACTCAATTTTAATAATACTTATTTTAGTTTACTCTTCCATCATCTTCATGCCCTAATTCCAATAATTTAGGGTCGGTGCAATTCCTTTCAGCCTTCTATCCGTCATATCGGCATTCCCTCCCATAAGAGTAAGAACACATTATCTTTTTTCACACAAACCATAATCTTTTTCAGTCTTTCTCTTTCTATATATGTAGGTATCCATTAGGTAATAAAATACATTGTTAACTTCTTCACACTTGTAAACCAGATGATATTTTCTGCAGCTGTCTGGGAGTTGCAATTCTCGAGATAAAATCTAGGAAGACATAAGGGGGATGTGCCAAAAAGCCCGCGAAATTCAATTTTTTTTAGGTTTTTTTCAAATTGCAGCTCAGTAATAGGTCATTTATTTGTCAAAATGTGATTCGCGACACTAAGATATGGCTATAGATCTATCTATGTATTCATTTTGCATACAAAATATTATAAAACTGTACATTAGTTCCTGTGCGTTATTTAACGAAAAGGAACCAATGTATGGATTTGAATAGTTTAAAAAGCATAATGTATACATACATACAGTAATCAATTGGCATATTAATGAGGCGCAAATCACATTTTTACAAATATACAACCTATTACTGAGCTGTAATTTGAAAACAACTTAAAAACATTTGAATTTCGCGGGCTTCTCGGGCTATTCTCAATTCACCATAAGGATATATTTAAGAAATACTTGCCTGTTTTATTTTGTTACTACAAAATAATGAAGGTTGGGTACATAAGAAATTTAAAAACGACGGTACAAAAGCTTGTGAACCAACCCATATAGACGGTTTTTTTTAAGCAGTTAAACCAATTTGTTGGTCATTTTGGCCTTGTCAAATCAAATCAAATCAAAAACTCATTTATTCAGTTTAGGCCCTAATAAGGCACTTATGAATGTCAACAGTTACAGTTTTTAGACTCTACTACCGGTTCGGAATACACTTGAATAACAGATATCACGAAAGTTGACTTCAGTCTAAAAAAATAGAATCAAAACAGAATGTAGATCTACACCTACGGTGTTATGATCTGTACATAGGTAGGT
The DNA here is from genome assembly GCA_963555595.1 of Tethea ocularis. Taxonomy (NCBI): domain Eukaryota; kingdom Metazoa; phylum Arthropoda; class Insecta; order Lepidoptera; family Drepanidae; genus Tethea; species Tethea ocularis. The sequence goes on from OY741966.1 coordinate 7,472,019, forward strand.
ACTACTAGGTACTTCTACGATTTGGAATAATTTTTTTTTACAAAGAACATCAGTGCGCGCCGCAACTGCCTACAAATTTATGTGACAGGTTGGAATTCCGGACCTAGTAAATTAGTCGACGCTTTACTTTATGATCACGCAGTAAACTGAGTTCATTACATCAAACCACTACTTTAAAAATGCATCGAAAACCTGGTTTAACATAGAGGTATAAGGTAGGTGTATTTTTCCCCTGTAGCTATCCGGTTTAATCTAAAATGCGTTTTCTCTTATTTGCAGTTTTTCTTATTTCCCCTACACGAGGCAAGGGCTGAATGAAAGGAGAGGCTGGAGCGCATCGCCGCGCCGCGCCGCCGTTCGGAATCCGCAATGAGGTGAACAATGGATCATCCGGATATTGCCTGTCAACCGAGCTACCTACACGCGCACTAAACGCCACTAGGTCACTCGCTTGACCGAGGTAAAATGCTTCCATAAAAGATGAACCTAAACTACGAGTTGTATGTTATTTATTGCTCACTTTGTTTGCTTTTAAAAGCTCAATCTAGATGAACTTGCTTATTTATGAAAAGTGGTGTTATTTTATTTATAGAATTCACTATCGCGTCTTAAGTAGATACCTACTACAGAGACAGTTACCTACCCGTTTAAAAATATGAGAGCAGCATAATTATTTTTTACTTAGGTATTACAACTAAAAATAAGCTGAAATAGGTAGTATGCCTACATAGAAGTGGAATAGTAGGTAGGTACAAACAACAAAAAAACTATGAATCTCTATCGTAGTTATTATAAGCTACAACAAAAATAAATGATCCATAAAGCGTTGAGGACAATTCAAGGGAAAGGGTCATCTGAAACGCGTGAAGAATTCACAATAGACGAGGTCGCATACGTCAACCGTTATATTATAGTCTATTGATAGTAGGTATTGATGGGAGGGAACTAATAGTTAGGTAAGTACCTACTTACCGATTCATAATAAAGAACGGGAATAAATTTCAATGACTACCATAAAAACGTAGTGACCAATAACTTATAAGTTCTATGTCACTGTGACATAGTCATAAAAAGCTCCGTTTTACATTGTATACTTTAATTTCTTTGGTTTTACAATATCATAGGGATAAAGAACTAAAAAGCGATTCTCATCTTTCGTAAAAAGTATCTTTAGACCCGGTGGATTTCCAGGAATACCGTTGGATACGGTGAGATGACGTAGAAGATGATTTTACAAAAATATTACGTCAAATACCTACCTACGTGAAAATAAGTAAGATTATACCAGCCTATAAAGAAGTTGAGTAGACTTTGCCAATAGTGTTAATTTTGCAAAATTCGTTTATGATCCCATATGAGTTCTATTTCCTGGTTCTTATTATGATAGCAAGGCCATGTCATAATTATGCTGCATTTTTCTGTTTAGTTCCATAACTACAAAGTAATCTACCTATTTATTTACAATTCCTTTGTGATCTATCATAACTCTCATCTAACTACGTAATACATCAATTCATTGGGTACCTACCTACTTACATCCGATCAAACAGCCTAGATGCTCATACGAATTATGTAAGTAGGTGTGTTAGTTAAGTCAATCTATATGCCACTTTAAGATAGGTTCAAGGAAAATCTAATTTGCGCGTAGGTACTTTAGCCTAAATGACTATTACCTACAGTTCAATATTATATGGGACATAGGTATATGATGGGTAACTAACCACAAATTAGAAGAGTAGAAATACCAAGAAAGATTACTAAAAGCAATGTTCAATGAAAAAGGTCGCATTTTCAACTTTTTGAAGGCAAGACAATAGTAGGTAAGTAGGTACCTAGTAGATATCTAGTAGATAAGTAACCAAATAGATTTGTAAACTACTTTATAATTATAAATTAACTACCCTCGCGGATTCACCCGCGATCCCGGGATAAAAGTAGCACAAGTCTAATTATGTATTTTTAGGGGATGATGATCTATTTGCCTAGTTTCAACAAAATCCGTTCAGTAGTTTTTGCGTGGAAGAGTAATGAATATCTTCAAATCCTTTCCTATGATATGAAGATATGTGTACCTAATAAGATCGAAGAACCGATTTGGAAGACTTGCCACATAACATAGGTATAGACTGCTTTTTATCCTGGTAGAACATAAAACCCCTCGGGAACGCGGGTGAAACCGCGGGGCGGAAGCTAAGTATTTTAATAGATGAGTAAAGAAAATTTCCATAGGTAATTCCCCTACCTTATTCGAATAATAATGTGTCATTTTGCTATTAAAATTAGCGTCTCCTTAAAAGGCATCTACGTCAGTATTTTTAAAATTTAATCTATTGGCTTAAAAAAATAGAAAAACATACACTAATAAATAAATACTTCAGACAAATTGATGTTTTGTTGCTAATAATCAAAATAGTTTGACAATAGGTATAAAGGTACAGGATCGTACCTAGGTACCAATTTCCAATTGAAACTTCCTTTTAATCCACGGCACAGACAAGGTTACGAATGTGACCGTGAATAAAACATTGCAATTATTATCATTTAGGTACCTACTGGACATGCAATGACTGTGAACCTGACAAAAAATCAACCAAGCGCGAATAGTGAATTGTCAAAGAGAACAGACAAAAACGCACACGGCATGTTTGATCAGCCAACAAAAATGTTTCGATGGCCACTCATCATAGACTGCGCCAATTTCAATATTCGGTACCTAGTAGCTACCGCCTCGCAGTTTTACTCGTAATCCGGTGGAATATTAAGTGTCTTTGTAGGAATCAAAATAAAAGATATGGTCAATATCCATGCCAAGTTACTTCCAAATCCGTTCAGGCATTTATCCGCAATTGAAAAAGAAACAATCAAACTTTCACTGCCTTCACATTCAAATGTTATAAAATTGCTATAGATTTTTCTACGTAAATATGGCATTCAATATTCTAAGTAATAGAACTCATAAGTTCAAGGCTTTAAATCCCTGATTACATTTAAAGAATGGTTGTGGCCATTTTACAATACCTATCGTTTTCTGAAGCCAATTTACGTACTATTTATTTACTTCTAAGTACCGCAGAGACACTTATTTAATAATATTAGAAGTAGGTACAGTTGAGCTTCGACTGCAACAATTTCAACACTCACTAATGTAATAAAAGAGAAACTGTTTTTTCACGGCTAGATAATTCGGTAAATATATTTTATTTTTTTCTGTATAGGTGCTAAAGTATTAGTAGGTACATTTTATCCAATAATTGAGGTATTTGCAGACTAACAATTTTAAATATTCTTATGCATAATTTGTAAACTTTCTCTGGCAGATTCTTTAATATATTCTTATTGACACTTTCTTCTTTCTGTTATCAAACATTGCATATTGTTAAAATTGGATGCATACTGTCTTCATAAACAAATAGACATAAACACATGTCGCTTTCCATCAATATAATATATTGCTTCTCTATAACCACAAATATCAGGTATCACCTTAATTAGTATAAATGAAATTACGAACATTATTTCTTTAACTTTATTTTGTACTTACAATATAGTTTTGGCATTATAAAAATGGGAACTTAACGTTTATAATCACATAATATGTATCACAACACATCACAGAAGTGCACGTACGTGTTTCTGAAGGCACTTGTTTAAAGTTTTACAGGAACGGGCCCCACCCTATATACATTTGACTGAGATTGTAGATACTTGTGGCTTCAACAATTAAATGCTCAACTTGACCTTCGGGCGACAAGGACAGCGATAGTTGTTTATTTTTTGTTCTTACCTGAAAATTCATAAAAAATGTATTATAATGAATTGCCCGCAACATAAATTTAAATAATGACGTTATGGATTCATTCGATGTTTAAAATATGCGACTGCATTAGTAATAGTAGTTTATGATACTGTTGCATAATAGGGGTTATTAAATACGAGTGTGAGTGGGTATCACACGAGTTTTTAATACCTAATTATGTGCAGTATCATACAGTACTTCAACTAAACTCATATAAATAATGTAATTTAAATGTAAAAAGATCGATAGTATCTTGATCAACTTTACAAAAAAAATGCTATTTTTGTGACATTTTTGGTCAAAATGATTTATGTAGGCAAAAACAATAAAATAAACACAATAATCATATACCTAATCAAATCCGTGTTGCCAACTCCCCAAAATTCTTACCTCTAAAGTTCAAGTCAAAAATTCGTCACTATTACATATAACCACAGACAAAGTAAATTTGCATCTAAAATTGAATTGATGCTGATTGATTATACTATTGATAGGTCCAAAGTGTACTTTAATAGAAAAAAAGTTATTTTATAGCTTTATCTTGGGAACAAAACTGTACTATAATAAATCATTAGGTATCGTGTGTACCTAATGATGAGCATAAAGTGGGTCATTAAAGTACTGTTTTTGATTTCATAATTAGCACATTACGATATGAGAGTAGATAAAGAAATTAATAAATGCAATAAAATTTATCAAATAAGTTTTAAATGTTAAGTGTACCTATGTTCATAGTGAGTTAATGTAACTCATCACATTTCGCGTCTTGATGATATACCCTAATATTAGCTCATATGATACTGACCATTCCATTAAGTCGTTGTCTAATATGCAACAGGTGCTGCAAGGCTTGCTCGTTGGTCCTCTCGCCACAGTCGACAGGCCTCACGCGGCCCCACGACACGAGCGGATCGTAGACAAAAGGGCCTATCACAGACATCAAGGCAGCAGTCTGCGCTCTTAGAGCACGCATCACAGCTTCGCAACTTTTCCTGCACATTATCACATCAATTTAAAAAAAGTACACTTTTCGAGCAAATTATATTGCTGAAACGTAGATTATAGTGAAGTTTTTTTTTGCCATCTCGAAATTTTTAGGGATTATTGTACTCAAGATTTCAGGGTTGGCCCCATAGTAAAAGCTGTTCATAATGATGAGTACAACAATCCCTAAAAATTTCGAGATGGCAAAAAAAAGCATCCAGTATATAATGTTATAATTACCTAAACATTCCTTCATGTTTGAGAGGTCCCATAGCAGCCTCCATGTTATGAGTCAGGCGGAATGGTACCCGCTCGGGCCACTCGAACGCTTCGCCCTTGTTGAATAAACAGTTGAAGTCTACATGGACCGTGTCGCCATTAGTAGAGTCGAAGGATATGTTCTCACCATGCCTGTCGCCTAGACCTAAACGATTTATCTTGGGTGAAATTCTACCGCCAATAATACGTCAAGACATAAAAAGTATATTGCTTTTATTACAGAACTACAAATTCATATACAAAATACAGAAAAAATCATTTGCATGAAACCATAGAGATGTATAAAATGGAATAATATATATTAATAACCCAGTTCTAGACAATGCTCAGCATTTTAATTTATTTACTTACAGGAATGTCGCCTAAGCAGAAATCTCTCTTTATACACACTCATCTACATACTGGAAAGAACTTATTTCCAATTTTTATTTTTTAATTCTAATCTGATATGATTAAGACCATTGTAAATAACTTAATTATATCTGTAAACTTACCTAGAATATATCCAACCATTGACATAACTGCTGTTGTCCTAATGTAGGCAGATCTTGCTTGGTACCTAAAATATAAAAAAATAAATAATTAAAAGCTACAAATAATCCTAGCTTGTGACATCTGATAAAGGTGGCAAAATATCCATGTTGTACTAGAGACTAAGTCCCAAATTGCCTTAAGTTAGTAATGTCTTAATTGTCTAGTTGTAAAAAAAACTAGATACTGAAATTAATAGTTTTTTGATAGATTGGTATGTTTATGGAAGATCTATTACAGATTACCGCCACTCTCCCCTTGAGTAATGTGATAAGCATTACATTCGTTTATTAAAGTCATTAATAGTTATGGAATGGCCAAAGATTAGAAATAAAACATTTAAGGTACTTAAAAACAGAGCTGGACGTAAATATTTATCCCGGTTCCTTCATGAAACCTACTTTAAAACTACCTAAAAAAAACAAGTTACCATCCATAAGGATCCGAGAATACTCTTCGGAACCACTCTTGGAACAGCGGTGGGTGTCGCGGCAACAGTTGATCTTCAAAAATACGCCGCTTTTTCTCTACCGGGTCTTTGTTCGCGCACATCATTTCTTTCAGTTCACGATTGCTGGTATGTATACCTAAATAATTATAATAGTAATTAAAAATATTGTTTTTTACAAATATGTGTAGCAGATGTCGTCAGTTATTTATCAATTGTATATTACCCGACACCTGTGATTACAAATTAAATTGTTCGCTTTATTTTTTATTGTATATAATAAATTTATAGGTATATTCAAACTGGTGTATACAGGGTTATTTGTTATGCACCTGAAACGCTTTATGAGGTGGAAGTAACATCATTACTTCCACTTGAGTATTCTCAGATCCTTATGGCTAGTAATTGGTTTTTGTTTTTAGGCAGGCTTGATGATTATAGGATGTAATACGAATGTTCAACTCTAGTTTTTTAAGTGATTTGTACCCTTGCTTGATCTATATGTATGAAATTGTTCATATTAAGTACTTTCAACCCTTAAAGTACTCAGGTGAATTAAATATAACCCTGTACACCTACCTAGTACCTACTGAAAGATATTATCTTATCAAACATTAAAATGAGTTAGTCATACTGAAAAACAAACTTACGCATACTTGTGAGGGCCCTAACGGGACACTGTGGATTGAACAAGCACCTGGTCACCATTGGCGTCCGTGACACAAAGGCGTGTAGATTCTGCTGTCAGGCGGATGAAACACCACTTCACCTTTTGTGTGAGTGCCACCCACTTATGCCTAAACGTTATACTCTCCTGGGGAAGCATCAGTTGCACCCAGATGAAGTAAAATTTATCACCGCTAAGAATATAATACAGTTTATTATAGCTGTAGGTCTTGGCGGTGAAATTTAATTTATGTGGCGATCACAATAGATCTAATCAGGTCGCAGTGATACAAGCTCTGTAAAGACTTGAAACAGCCACAAAACCCAAATAATAATAATAATAGTCATACTGAAATATTTTACCTTTTTGCTTATAAATATGCATCAGTATCGGCCTCAATCCAACTAAATTAGGTACCCATTCGATGAGGCCACACTCTTCGTTCAAAGGTAGAACGCTATAGGTCCTTATATAAAGCCTACGCCTCCTTGTTTCTGGCGCATCCTGGAGAAACCTGTTCACCACTCCATTAAACTCCATCAGACGATAATCTTTACGAAGGTCGTCACGTGGTTTCAACATTATTATGTAGGATTTGCCATCAGAACCTTAAAAAACCACGAAATTTCAAAGAAATATCATGCTACGTTATAGATTCGATTCAATTAGAATCTATTTATCTATTTAACGCTTGTGAGAATAACTATTAGATTGGTAAACTGTTTATTTTTGCAATTACGAAGTACGTGTGATTTTTTTCACGTCGTAAAAATATTATTTATGTGGAATAGTACTAAATGGCAAATTAAAAAAGGGTCTAATTTCGTAGAACACAGACTAAGGTCAGCCTTTACGTAGAAATCCGCTGTGAAGGTTGTGGTAACAAACCTTACAATGATGTTAACTTTCAGTGAAAGAAAATACTAAAGAAATACTTTTATTTCGACTCTCAGCATTATAGAGATAAACAAACAAATTAAGTAGAAAATTACAGATATAACAGATTTCTACTATAATGTGTGTCGAAAATAGATAATAATTCATGTTCACCTTCAGTCATATCATCACGACAAACTTACCAAAAAAAAGCAAATCAAAAAGCAAAAAGCTAATAGGTATATAAATTTTAATGTTGCATTCCTACGCTTGAATAAGTTTGCCAGAGCTCATTGGAGAGGGGGGAAGGGTCGGTAATATACGTGAGTGATTCCCCGAATGTTACAAGCGTCCATAGACTATGGTAACTACTTACCATCAGGCGATCCCTCCTTGTTGATAATTTACGACTATGAAATCCTAAAATACGTTTAAAGTCATACCTTTTAAAGTTACTTTCCGAGGCTTCTGCAGTGAAGGTAGAATGCTTATCTGCTCTTCAATACCGGCGATATAGACTGGCGGTTCTGTAGGTATATTGAAATCTATGCGCTCTTGCCGCGCCGCTTTAGATGGTAAAACTATCTTACAGAATTCTTGGAACGGCATCATTATATGACTGAAGTTATCACTGGCAAGAAGACGCGGGAGAATTCGAACTAACGTCGATACTGTTGTTGTCTGTAAAATTATAATAAATAGTAGGATCTTAAAGTCAACAATGAACTCATATCCTCCTCTTCAATTAAAAATAAACATGTTTGTTTCATTTCGAGATGATGATAGCTCAGTGGTAGTGAAAACCGGGACGAAGGTCGTGCATGCAAGTGCAAGAACCTGCCGGTGTGTTCCGGTAATTGCACTTGAGAGCCAGTTGCCTTCTTGGCGTTGTAACAGGTCTGCATCACATTGGCAATACCCCTGATATTGCTAATGGCGGTAGGAGACGGTAACCACTTACCATCAGGTGGACCGCCTGCCTTTTTTATCTTCTACCGTCAGAAGGTTGCTTGTCAACATCGGACCAAAGGTGATTTTATTACTGATCAACATAAAACTGTACTTTATTATAAAATGTAAGGATTTCCTAGAATTTTACTTAATTTATTGAATTCACAAACAACTCTAGTTCAAATTCAAAATCAAAAAATCAAAATCAAAACTCATTTATTCAGTTTAGGCCCTAATAAGGTACTTATGAATGTCAAAAGTTACAGTTTTACAATAGACTCTACAACCGGTTCGAAATACAATTAAAAATAAAGTATATTTACCAATGTAATTTAAGAATCCAAAAATAGCTATGTTATATAAGATGTGTAATTATGACGTGTTACCAACATAAAAACACTATAATTTGTTAGTTACACGGCTATGGTAATTTAAATTATATGTAATTAAAACAAGCAATCAAATCGCCTTATTTTAATTTTAGACTTGTTGGTTAGGTTGTTCTTGTTTTTAAAATCCTTTTTTTTAATTCTGTCGCATTACAAAGTTCCCTTCAAGGCAGTGTGTGCCTCCCACATTCAGCCACATCATTGACTACGACGTTATTGTGGTCAAACACAGATAATGTATAGATACCTACCTACACAGAAACCTATTAAACAACAGGATCGATTGATATCAAAAAAGCTTTTGTGTAAATGCGAATTTTCTTGCTACTAAGAATCAGTGATTTCAGGTCAAAATATGAGTATATCTAAAAGTAAAGGACAGTTCCACCATCGGCCACATCATCACTGGCCACGGTGAGATTATGGTCAAACACAGGTCTCTACATTTACAAAAAATAAATTTAAAAGTCTCCTAAGAACGTTTTCCTATCTGCCTTTATTGCCCTGTCTCAAAACTACTTCAATATTAGCCGCAGCATCTTATTAAAACTGCTAATATACGTTGCGCGTTAATATTTCGGCGGATGTTATATCATAATTGAATGCTTGTACATAACATTAACATTAACGTGTTAATACTAATAAGGAAATTATTCGAAGGTTGGTAGCGACAGTCACAGGTCAAACTACTATATTTGTATCATGAGGCCCTAAATAAATACAGAACGCTATGAACACATTTGTATTTGCCACTTAAAAAATGTACCTAGACGGCAAAGTGAAGGAAGTATATTACCATATCAATATAAACGATGTTGGTTAAATATTTTTTTTTCAACACACACATACTGTCTTGTATAGCGCCGTGCGGTTTCTCGCAAAAATGTGTGAAACTTTGTGTGGCACACGTGCGGTAATTGGTATTTACCTCGTGACTATGGTAAGTTACATTCGTCTACGAGTTTGTAAAACCAACTTACCTCACTAGTAACATAAATAGCTAAGTATTATGCAACTAAAACTGGACCTTCTCATAGCTATTTTACACTCCTAATTATAATGGAAACAATCACAGTAACTACACGATATACTCTTTTGCATAGCTTCTTTAACCCGGTAGTTCGTAAATAAAAAATAGAATTACAAGAATTACTATTGAAGTTATTAATAACCTCCACGCGCAAACTCAGTAATATCTTGTGGCACCAAACAACTGGCCGGATAAACCTTACAAAACCCAAGAAAAAAAGTATTACTCACATTACCACTCCCTGCAATAGGTTTATTACACAACTCAATCAATTTCTCAGCTAATTGCGTGAAATCGCCAACAAGCTTCAACATTCTCGGTTCCTTAAGTCTGGGGTCCGCGAACACGTCGTTGCATCGTTTGATTCGCTGATTGTAGCTGGACTTTATTACACACATGATCATCCATAGCGTGTGTTGTGGGTACGCCATTATTAGTTTGACTATAATCGCTTTTAGTTGTAAGTATACCTGTTAAAAATGAATACTGTTATTTCAATTTTGGGCATGGACAAAAAGAGTACAGATGTGCATTTAATATTCTTTTGGAATCCTTAGAATTTAAAAGAAATATCCTGGGACAATTATTAATACAACAGAAAAATGTACCTCTTTGACAGGATGACATATTCTTGATACAATCTGTGAGAATGCTGTCAAATATAAGTAGAGAGGCAATCTTTCCGAATAGGTCTTTATGATGTCGGTCATTTGCGCCAGCACAGAGTGCGCGCTAGTATCTGATGACGTCACTTCTACGTCCAACCTGAAAATCATTTTCGTACTTGTATGGTTTCGTATTATGTCAAGATTGAAAATCAATTGAGAAGAGAATTAAGCTCTCTTACCATATAGATAACATTCGCGGCATGCTCTGATATAGATATTTGTGTCCATATTGCAAAGCTTTTCCGTAACTGTTCAGTGCATAAAGTCGCCTCGACCACGTAGCGTTAGCGTTGGTTGAATCGCTGCCACTTACTTTCTCGTAGTATGCGCCTAGGCATACCTGTAACCATATTATATTTTCATAATAATAACTACGTTCTTTGCAATTCATCGACAAAATTATGTTCCAAACTAAAAAAATCAGTTTGGTCTATTAGAACATACCAAACTCTTCTCCCATTGCTTAAATACTTCGACAGATTCTTTATAGTATCCAATATTGACATCAACATCCACATTTGTAGTCTCGTCGTTATATTTAGCTATTAGCAGTTTTGCTTTCGCGCATATTTTCCTGTAACGAATAGTTTCTATATGCTACAGTTGAGATGGAGATATATAATTGGAAATACATTCATCAATAAATCCAGATAAATAAATTAATCATCAAGTTTTTAAAATTTAGTTTCGGACGCTCAAGTTGTGGAATGAGCTGCCCACCGTGGTTTTCCCGTGGTGGTGAAGAGATTTTTGCAGGGTCGGCAACGCGCGAGTGATACCCCTGTTGTTACAAGCGTTCATAGGCTACGGTAACCACTTAGGTGAGCCGTATGCTTGTTTGCTAGCTTAGTAGTATAAACAAACCATGTTTATAAATTCATCAAATTCATAAGGCATAAAGTTCAAAGCCAAATAACGTTACTTACCGCTGGTCATTAGTTAGTTCGTCAATCATAGGGTAAGCATCATCTAATCCTCGACGGAGGGTTGTAAAAGCTTGCTCGTGTTGTCCACGCGCCCAGTACATCTTAGCTTTCTCTATGAACAACTCTTCTGGTCGATATTCTTCCGCGTTCAAAATGTACATGTATGACTGAAATATGGTAGTGTACACGTACGCTGATTGGAACTTTAGATTATGTTTAGAAGCGCTGATCAAAAAGTGGATGTAAATCTTATAACAAAAACATTTTTTTTTTCTATGCATAGGCCTGTGTTTGACCACAATCTCACCGTGGTCAGTGATGATGTGGCCGATGATGGTAAGCACACAAAGCCTAGAAAGGAACTGGCTCTCAAGTGCAGCTGACGAAACACACCGAAAGGTGCTTGGCGACAGATTTTCAACTTGAGGGTGGTAGCCAGCCAGGCGGATACTACAAAGTACCCTACCACCGTGCTATGGTTTCCTCACGATTCATCACCGAAAGCTCAAGCTCATTGTAGGATTCGAACCCGGGACCTTCGTCTCGGCATCCGACGTCACTACCACTGAGCTATCATCGCCTTAAACCTTATGTGACATTGTCTTTTAAAGTTGTTTGTACGCCCAAAATATTTACATCTAATTACCTGTTGGAAGATGCCAGCTTTCCTAGCATGCTTTGCGCTTTGTAACCACAAGTCACCGATGCACGATTTCAATCTATTAGAAGTATTTGGATGAGTTGGCTCTAGGAGTTCCTAAAATCAAAAAATATCAATACCGCAGATTGTTTACTAGTCAAAAACAACAGAATAAATGAGTTTGAGGACACAGGAAAACAAAAAGTATTTTTAATTCGGCCAATGTCATCTGTAATAACAGGTAATGTTCTTTATTTTTATAAAAATGATATTTTAAATTACCTGTGTCTGCTGCAATAGTATCCTTCTGAGTCGAAGCAACGGTTCAATAGTTCGAACATCCGATTGGACTACTGACAGTCTTCGGCGCCATTCGTCTAATAATTGTATGATGATATCTTTGCCCTGTCTCTCGCCGTCATTTAAGTCTTTCAATCTGCAATGTATGTATTTAAATATACTTAAAACTAGCGTCCGCCTCGCGGTTTCACTCGCGGTCCCGAGGGATGAAAAGTAGCCTACGTGTTTATCCAGGGTGTCAAATTTCATTTTTTTTTTCCAGTTTGAGCGTGAAGAAGTCATAACAAACATAAATATTCACAAACTTTCGCATTTATAATATTAGTAGGATAAAGTACTAAATATCTTACTAATAATAATTTTACTAGAAAATGCCCCGTCTCAAAAACTGAATATAATGATATATGAATATAACTGAATATATGAAAATAAACGAATCTTTTATTATGAATTCAAAACAGCCTTTGAAATTACAGATAGCCAGAAGTTCGTTGATAAATGTAATTAGTCTCTGCCCCAGGATTTAGCTTTTTATGCGTCATTAAGTCACAAACATCCAAATATCCCTCGGCAACACGGCGTACGCTTGTTACCTTAATAGTTACAAAAAATGCCTAATCAAAACAATTAACAAACCTTCTCAACACTTCCTCGGCATGTCCCGCCTCAGTAACTATATGTAGTCCAAGAACACTTTGGTACCCACTACGTAGAGCACTTTCACCTTTGCTCTCTCCGTCCATTTGAGCCAACAGTCTTGTTGTGGCGTCCTTACAAGATATTGCGAAACTATCGTGGTTCTGACTTCGGTATGCGAGGAGTATACGACCCATGAGGAGACCCCAGTTCTCTTTACACGTCGGCTGGAATGATTATAAATAAAATATAATGTTTGTGATACAATAAATAAACCATAGCACGGTGGTAGGGTACTTTGTAGTACCCGTCTGGCTGGCTACCACCCTCAAGTTGAAAATCTGTCGCCAAGCACCTACCGGTGTGTTCCGGCAATTGCACTTGAGACCCAATTTGCCTTCTCGGTATTGTAACAGGTCAGCAACACATTGGCAATATCTCTGGTATTGCAAATGGCGATAGGCGACGGTAACCACTTTCCATCAGGTGGGCCGTATGCTTGCGTGCTACCTTAGTAGTATAAAAAAAATCAAGCAATGATCACGAGACTGAGCGAATTCACGCTTTGTTATCGCTTCGAAATCGAATGTCCGAGGGAGTCTAACAAATACACAATAATTATACCTATTTTATGAAATGGGAGTGTACGTCTAAATCACGCATTATTAAATCCTTAGAGCATGCTCCAACTATGACTATTAGCAGTGACTAACAATGGGAAAAGGAGGTTTCCTTTGCCTTAAATTTCTATAGGATTATTCCGACGGATCGAATGACAACCAATGTATGATTTTGTGGTTTTACCAAAACTGCCAAGTTACACTATGATATAGTGAATACTTACAACAGGTTTCTTATCAAGCTGTTCCAACTGATCGAACCGACCGAGTCTCCATAATGGCTCGGCAGCTAATTCCATCATATCTTCAGATTCGTGCTCGCTTAGTAGTCGATGTGCTGTGAATGGTTGGTCCAGCCCTAGGTAGCAATCTATCATACCCTTTATAAGTAAAAAAAATATTAAATTGTGTTAAACCAACTGAGCTTTTTTCTAACAAAGAAAAAGCAAGAAATCCACAAAAAAAATATCAAAACATGAAAACTAATAAAAAAGCAAAAATCAAACAAAATACATATTATGTGCATTTAATGTTTCATTAACATAGCAAAGTTTATTTTCTATAACTAATCCAGTGAAAAATATTGTTAAAAGTTGTCACCCCAAACATATTTTAATCATACATTGCTACGAACAATCAAAATATAGATCAATTTTAAAAGTGCTAAGCAAATTTAGAAAAGTTACTGTATTCGAATGCTCTATTAAATCACTTACTTGTAAGCTATGTCTATCTAACTGTCCTTCCTGTGCAAGGCGTTCGTAACAAAGTGCGGCATCTTGCAACCGCCCTGTCACTACTTGCGCCAATATCAACTCTTTCAGTGAAGGTTCTGACCGCTTTAAAGATAAAATACCTGTTAAAAAGAAACATATTATTTTATTTACAATTTATGGAAACTGTAGGTAACCGGTATTCTACGTACTTATGAAGTGTGGGAGGTCCTTAACAGTACAGACGACCGGACGAGTCAAATGATGAGCGCCAGTGATAAAGCCCTCAAAGAAAAAAAAATCTAATGATACAGATTTCAGTCCCCAAAATTATAGCGCAAAATATTTGATATTTCCATGATTTTGACAAATATAGATACTAATATTTTATATCATATCACTTAGACGAGTAAGTAACATTATACACCTATTTGATTCCCATATTTAAGAAAAGTTTACATATTTTTGCAAAAGAAAACACTACTCAATTAAAATACTATCAAAAAGAAAATTTCTCTTTTAAGAAAATAAAAGTAGGAGCAAAAATATGTCGGGAAAGCACAACACCCCTGAGGTTCTTACCAGCCACGGCATCAGGCTCGTCCAAAAGTGCGTATATTTCAGCTAAGAGAGGTAGTTGTTCCTGCATTCTCTCCTTCCTTTCATCCATATACAACTCTAGATATTGAAGTGCGCGTTCCAGTTCCCCACATGCAAAATTACCTCGAGCTATGGTCAGTTTATCAAATTTCTCTAAAAATAACACTATTGCCCTGTAATAGAATGATTTATTATTATTTACCAATATGCACTGACAAACCTATTTACATGAGATCAGTTTTCTGTGAAAGTATCATTTAATAAATGTCTGACAATATTTAAGAAAAATATACTTGCAACATTACAAAACATTTAATCAACCAAAATTATTAAAATAAAAAAATATATAATTATCTATTTTTAATGCTGATACCATTGTTAGCCATGACACCTATCAGCTACATAGTTCACATACCGATGGATAGATGGCGCACCAAGGTTCTACATGGCGCTGGTGAAATTTAGTTAGCAATCGACATATATATGCACAAGATTCCAATACAATTAGACCACGATCCCCAGCCACTATGACCCATCTAATCCTGGCAGAAGATCTTCACTTTTCTCCTCCATACCATGAATATAGGCACCGACTCATATACTGAGATTAAGAGACCATAATTAATAAGTACTTACTTGTAGTTGTCATTTTCCAAAGGTTTCTGTTTAGAGTGACACCATTCCAAAAGCCATCTATTGAGGAAGTCTAACAGCGTGTATATTGTTTTGCTACATTTACTCTGAAAAAAATAATATTCTCAGAGAATACATGTAGAATTATATACTTACTCCCTATACATAAAGAGAGAAAAACATTTATTTTAATATGATTTAAAGTTTGAAACTGATTGCAACAAAGTTACATGATTGCCCTACTTGTGTTGCAAGCGTATATAGACTACGTACGGCTAAATATAAATAAAAAAAATACCTGATTGCCCTCCTCAGCTTGAACGGAGTTGATGCTGGGTGTCATTCTTATATGACGTAACATTTTGTACTTTGATTGTTCTATCGACACAACACTTTTATTTTCAAAGTTTTCTAATCCTAGAAAAGTAACAAATATTACAACTAATATTACCTTTCACACACCTTACACGGTTTTATAACTTTTACTTTTTTTTGGGTCTTCATTCACTAGGTACATGACCACGTGGTTGAGCAACAAAATTCCATATTGACTTTAGTAATATTTACTAATTATTGAAAGTAGTTCGATTGATGCGTATTGATTCATGTAACTACAGATCTGATTTTTCAATCGCTACATGAATCTAAAACTTCTAATTTTAATTCATCAGCCAGATACTGCTTATCTGGCCATTAACAATAAGCGTATAAAAAATATACGAGTACACACCTATAACTGCCACTATTTCTTCTTGTACGTATTGTGGATTAGTCTTTGACATGACAGCATGTAACAGAACGTAAGGCAGGAAAAGAAATAATGTTCTGACGTCACGACGCATGCTCGGATGAACAGTGCGCAGGAGGTCCCGAATGCTTTCTGACTCAATTAATGGGATCAATTGACCTGCCCAGCTGTAACATTTAATTTATTTTTCATTAAATATTAGTTATTTTACATCGTTAGGAATAGATTTACGAAAAATCTCGTAGTGGATACCTACAACATAACACTTCTCAAGGAACACACCTCCAAAGTTCATATCTCGAGAACTGTGCGTTGATATATCAGTCAGACATCAGTCAAAGACTTTGAATTTTATACATATGTATTGTTATATTATATTTTATTTTATTATTAATTATTATTCTTAAATTATTTTATTGCTGAAGAAGGGTCTTTATCGCTTTAAATGTTGATACGACTTTTTCAGAAAGTTTCAGTGATGTTAAACTGATGCAAAACACATCATCCAAACGAAAAATGCGTACAATTAAATCCCATAAAGTAGAATCTAATTGAGATACACGAGTATTATGTTGTACTCACTTATGTGCCCATTCCAAAAATGTTGTCGCGTAAGTTGAACCAAATAGAGGATGAGCTTTCTTTGGTTGAGACGGATAAGCCAGTGTGTACCTGAAAATAGAATTCAGACTAAAGTATACCTGTGGTAAGTAAGTTAAGGTTGCTGGTGGTAAGCACACAAACCCTTGAAAGAACTGCAGTAACACATCACATATTCTGTCACAAACTCAAAACAAGCATTTTTTTTACTTTTATATATTTAAAGTTACCTGGAACTGAGCAGAGGAAACATAATTTGGTGAATATGCTCAGGAAAACTGTCCCACACATCTTTTTTGCTGCCAGTTGGAGATATATCGTATATCTTCAAGATCTCTTGAATAGTCAGGGCATAACAATCCATGTTCTGTAAATATCAATTTATGTATACTACGTTAGATACTACGTTATTTAAATATAATGGGGGCACAGGTTTTGTTGGTCTTCAAACTTTTTTTTTATTTATGATATATTTATAATTATTTGTAATTATATTATCACAAGAAAATATTTAATGAATTAAGTATAGTAAATTTTAATCTTGGATTGTATTTAATTTGCATTTGCTTTTCCGTACGGGTTCTACAATGACCTGAGGCCAATTCAAATTCAAGTGTCATTATTTTAATGAACTCATTGCTAGTATTTATGGTTTTGCGTTTTTAATTAACTATGAGAAAAATTGAATAATTACGTTTGTATGAAAAGTTTGACTTTTATAACACTGCAGGTGGATTACAACTAACCATAGTATCCTTCTCATACTGAAAAGCTCTAGAAAGCTCCACAAGAGCGGTAGCAGCGAAGCAGTTATCTCCTATAGAGAATGCGAACGGCGATCTGTCCGGTTGTACGTACTGACGAGGTAAGTGACCCGCTTCTATTGCGCCCAGCTGACCGAGACAAGCGCCACTTGATAAGGAAACTTGAGAGTCTGGATCTTTGCAACCTAGAATACATAGAAGATTGTGATTAAATTCTAAATAAAATAAATTAATTTTGATTTTCGAGGGGATAAAATCAAATGATATGCAAATAAAAAGGTGCAAAGTGAAAGCACCTTTATGATTAGGGGCTTAAGTGTCATGAAAATAAATTTCCCCAAAAATCGTAAATTCTTTTTGAAGCATCATATAACTGATTAATTAAAAAGGCAGGCAGCATAAAAATAAAGAAGCCTTACCGAGTAACAAACAATCTATCAATTCCACAACAACTGGATCAATGTTCTTCCCACCAAATATTGCTTTATGTATCTCAGTCCTATTGCTTTTTAATAACTTATCCAAATGAGAAAAAGCAAACGCTTTAATACAGGGTATATCGTGATTTAAGTGTTGTAAATACCACTTTATTTTATCCAAGAATCCGTCAGGCTGCGTTCGCCTTACATGTTTTTTGATCACTATTTTTATCTTCTCAGATATTTTAGTATCTTCCATAAAAAAAAGATCCGATATGTGAGAGCTCAACAAGTTTTCATTTTTTAGGACTAGGTACTGGAATATCTTATTGATTTCAATTGGCGCATAGTCCAATTGCTGCAGTAAAGACACAGCTAGGTTTGATAAAAGTGGACCTAGAGAAATACTGTCGATGTTGTGTATAAAAGCACCCCATGCATCAGCTAGTATCTTCGGGAATTCTTTCGCTAACGGCAACGCCGATCGTAAAGTAGCCAACACTTTGAATCTGAGTGGTGTAAGATACTTTACTCCCATAAGTTGCATTATATCTGGAAAACTTGTTAATGCCTTGCGTTTTACTGATAATGCTACTTTAGCATTAACCAATTTGTGGTCAAAATATGCCAAAACGCCTAAAAACTTCGGATTTAAAAAGTCTGCTATTTGAGAAGTACTCATATTTATGCTTCCAGTCGGTGTTGATACGTCAGGGTCGTGACAAGCCAAATGTCTACAAGCGTTTAATACCTTATCTGGATTGCAACAATATTGTAACAGAAACTCCGTTAATATAACTCTAAAATGTTTCTTGATTAAATTCAATATGGACATTCTAGTCAACCTTTCGATAATATCATAACATTTCTTGGCTATGTCTCCACTTTCATTCAAATATACGTGGACGTAAATGTGAGGGAATCTATCTACAAGGAAAACTGAAACTGAGCATTGGACTAAGGAAGCAATCTCTTCAATCATCGAAGGTACTTCCTTTATCGTCACTGAATATGGTATCAGGTATGGCAAAAAATGATGAACATCTTTGGAAATAAAATCTCTGTAGCCAACGAATCCAAACGCCCTGACAACCTTTAGAAGGGATATAGCAAAGTCTTTGCCATTATAAAGGCTGCATTCTACAAACAGCCTGCAATAGTCTTTCTTGTATCTATGGTACATTTGATTTGGTGTGTATGAATGTTCTTCACAAACATCTCTAAGACACACAACAGCCTTGGGGCTCAAAGAGCATTGTGGATGCATAATAAAATAGACGAATAATTTTGTAACTGGTAAAATTACTTTATCATCTTTGCATAAGCCAAAAATTCTGATTATGTCCAAAGTGTTAGTTTGATAGTTATGATCATTGTTCTCTAAGCTTGCTTTTGTTGAATTTACCAATAGATTCACACACAAATTGAACGCCGCCTCATTTTGTTTATCTGAGTCTTCTTCAAGCTAAAACAAACACAACAATCGGTACATTTTCCATAACATAAATATTCTTTCTTTGACTAGTGACGAAGATGACTATGAACAGAATCAAGTTTTGTAACTTACCAAATTGTTATCAATGAATAACTTCAATGACTTTACAATATGCCGACAATTTTCTGTATTAGCAATTTCTGCTGAAACTCCATAGTTAAAAACGTAATAATGATTACACAACCTTTCAAAAAGATCCCAATATCCACTATATCCCATATCTGTGTATTGTTTCCAATTTAGGAACTTAGTGAACAAAGTCCTAAGGCCACTTATGGTTGAATACTGACTTGGTGTGAGTTTAAATGACTCAGAATGTATTTCAAAATGTTTCTTACGGATTTCTGGAATAAATTGATCTGCATTCTGGTTTTTATCGGTACTGTGACAAGTTTTGCATACAATTGATATACGAACAGTAGCATTTGTAAAAATGATGTGTCCTAAACAATCTTTTGCAGTATTAAGTATAATAGTATAAGATCCTAAGGACATACAAACAATAGCTGGTAATATTTGAGCTATTTCCCTTTGCAGTTCAGAATCTTTTGTAAGGAAAGCTGGCATTAATATGTCTCCTATTAACTTGCTGGCTGAGAATATTTTATTCAGCAGAAAAAAAGGACAAAGGGGTGTTACCTGAAAAAAATTAAATATATTAATAGATGTGGATAGTGTATTTATTAACAATAGCAATATCAACAACAATTTGAATTCAACAAATATTAACCAAGTAATTAATTGAGTAGTGTACTTACTTCTTTATATATATTTACAGCCCTATTTTTAATCAAGCTATTAACTAGAAACGAAATTATCCTGACCCAAGCATCTCTTAATTTCATCCTCATAATAATATTTGTGATCATTGCATACTTTAATATCAATATTTTTATGTCTTCATTGTATCCTAAATGCTGTTCAGAAAACTGTGGTGTGCCTTGAAGGCATAATATTTGTAATATCACATTAGATTCTTCTTTTGTTATGTTCTCACACTGAATCACCACACTGAGAGTTATGTCCATTACTAATTTTGCACAGTTACTATCACTTAAAAGGACATTTTTATTAAATTCAATCAGCTTCAATAAAGAATGCCATATGCTTAAAATATCAGCTTTTTCTAGTAAATATGTAGACCTTGAAATATTTCCATGACCATATTCCTTTTTGCCCTCTAAGGAAACATTTTGCATAATAGCTAAAGCAGAAATACATCTCTGCAAATGGTAACTGATAAGAAATCTATCAATATTCCTGTCTTCACAAGTCTTTATAGATTTAACCACATCCAATATTTGAGTATAAAACCAATTATCTTTTAAATTCACAAATTCTTGACTATGTATGTGTTCTAGTATATTTCTAGAGTACCTTTCTGCAACCATATCAATTTGATTTGCATCCATGTTTTGGATATTTATAATACTATGTGGAAAATCTAGTTTTCTGCTAAGCAATAAACATGAAAGTTTTAATCGCTTACTAAATATCTTATTCTCTGTTGTGCTAAGAATAATAACACAAATATTTTTTAATACTTTTTCATGCTCCTGTTTTAGTTTATTTTCAGAAACTTTCAATATGCTTTGCATTACATTGTTAAAGCTATCTAAATAAATTGCATCCACTTCACATTTCTCATAGAAAATATTTAATGATTTAACATTAGCTTCAATGCAATGGAGTAAGTTTCCAAATACATCAGGAAATAGTTTATGAAACTTATCAACACCAAACTCATCATAATTGTTGATAATATTCGAAAAGAAGATTAAAGCAGCTAATTTCAAATCTACACTGTAATGTTCCAGTACATAAAGTATTTGGTTGAATAATATCTCATATTCAGCTTTATCATTATCAATACTTAATGAATTTATTGGAATACTCTCAGATAACAGTTGCAGTGTTAAACCAATAAGAGTATTACAAGTCTTCAAGTCTGTAACTTTTACATAAATTGGTTCTAAATTGAGCTGCACATTTGGAATGTCAATTTGCTCAGAGGAAAAGTTTTTTAAAACTAATATATTTTCCGGTCTATCATCAGAGTTATCTTTATAATACTGTATCAGGTTTTTCAGTATTAACCCATATTCAGAGTGTAGGGGTTTGTAGAAAGATGCTCCATTCATACACAGTATATTTAGTATTTTTAATTGAGCATCTTTACTTGGAATGTAAATTCTGTGAAATTATAATAATTTTAGTAAAAGTAAATATGATCAAAACTCAACGGTTGGTGGACAGGCCCAAAGTGGGCAGGCTCAAGGTGGACCGACGATCACACGAGAGTCGTGGGAAACCACTAGATGTGGGTAGCGCAAGACCGTCCATCATGGCCACCAAATGTATGTGAATAGCAGAAATCATAATGTTAAGATTATAAATACCTGTTCAACTCCTTTACAGACCAAACATAAAATAGCCTTCCAATTAACCAGGTGTTAAATGCACAGTAATATGAATCTGGATACATAGAAGAGCCCAACCTTGGTACTAATACCTCAGAGAAATCACTGAAAATATTTTTTTTAAGAAATTAATTTTTGTAAATCATTGAAACAAGTACCTACTTACATAATAAAAGTATTATGTGAATATAAAGGTTGGTATTTAATTATTACTTTCATTTAGATATTTATGTATAGGTTTCTTTCAAAGTGTCACTATGTGTTTACAATGTCATGGTTTTTAAGCCCCGACTGAAAACCAGCATGAGGGTTAATTAACCAAAATTTACCACAATCCTGAGTCATCCGGGCATAATGTAACATTACATTATTTTCTTGTATTTTATATTACATACTGTACCTACTATGTCATAATGTGGTGTGTAGTCCAGATTAAATAGTTTTCTTTCATTCTTCCTAATTACCTAGTTACAACTGGCATGGAAGTAATATTCACGGTCGATTGTAGATCAGAAACCAATTCTTATTTTACTTTAAAATCTATAGCCATTAGCCAGACAGAAACCGCTATGCAGTCGTTTTCAATCAGGTGGATAGACTGCTAGGTTCAACGAGAGGACAGAACCATTCGTAGTGAAAATCCAGAAGTTTTAAATACTTACTGAGTTGTAGTCTTTTATAATCGATATTTGTAAAATAATTACCCAGATAATTTTAAAATTGAAGTGAGTAGTCTTTCGAGCCCATCCGCGGCATGTTCTAAATTATTGAACAGCACCATCGTAGGCGCGTTAAACATCTGCCACACAGTGAATGGTCCATCAGGGTTATCTTCTTCCATTTAATGTTAATAATTATTCGTAATCTCCGGAAAAGTAAATTTTTAAAAACTTATAGTTGTTTGTTGTTTACAACTGTCTAACGAAATATACTTTTTTTATTTCTTTTTTTTTAGCATTACATGTTGTGTATTTTGCCAGTGTCAAGTTGAACATTGTATTTTATATTCTTCATAATATATTTATTTCACCTCGTATCTCAAGAACTAGAACACCTAGCGAAGATCTGTTTGCTTCCAGAATTTGTCGCTAATTTGTCAAAGTTTGTCCTCGAATATCAGATTTTGTCGCGCCCCCTATAACTTTGGACGCGACAAAATCTGATATTCGAAGACAAAATAGCGAGACTTGGAATTCAGATCAGTGATGGTGGCCTTGCCAGAACGTGCCACACAACAAAATCTGGGATTCGTTTCAAAACGGTTTTTAGGTAGCGTAGTGATTATATTCTCTTTGGTTTAGTTATAATGCAAAATTTAAGTCGGCTTTCAATTTTAATAAAACTCTATCAAAGTTTTACACCTTTATTGGTACCGTACATCATTTAACTTACTGTAAATACATAATAACAAAACAATTACCTCATCAATGAAAATAAAAACATAAAAATATTTGAATTTCTAACTTTATATATTAAAATCTAAAATAAACTACAAACGAAGAATTATTTATAGTGTTGCATTTACATAGATTACAAGGCCTTTCTATCTAATAAACTCAGCATTAGCAAATGAATTTGATGTGATTAAGGAAGTAGGTATATAGTATATCGTGTGATGATGAAATTTGGTGCCAAATTTTGATCGGAAAGCTATCTTAATATTAAATACATATAGGTTGCACATCTGCATAATCAATCAATCGTGAGACATAAAACCAAGACTTATTATGTTATAAACACTGATAACAGCAGCGCACCATAAATTGCTGGATGAAATTGCGTTATTTTGTAGGTACATATTTTAACGCAGACATTCGCAATGCTCGTCAAATACAATATTTTATGACAATGTTTATAAAGAAACAGTACAATAAGTTATAACTATAAAATCTCATTTTTTTCTATACATGACAATGTTTTGGTTTAAAATTTTTCACAACTTAGCACTATTTTACTAAGTGCATATAATTTACGTACCTACATTAAAAAAAAATATTACCAGTCAATCACTTAAATATCTCTCCATAATGTATTGGCATATTTAAATTTCAGTCAAAACTAATTAGTTCAGCTGTATTGTTATTATGTTCTGACTTGACAGGAGTTTGGGCTTGCTGTGTCTGATTTTGGGGTGGTTGTGGTTGGCCCTGTGGCATATTACCCAAATTCTGTGGTGGCATTTTCATCTGTTGCCCTGGCATATTTTGAGATATAGACTGTCCTTGAGACATGTTTTGACCATGTTGCATCGGTTGGCCCTGTTGCATAGGTTGCCCTTGCATGGATTGTCCTTGTTGCATAGGTTGTCCTTGTTGCAAATTTTGTCCTTGTTGCATGGGTTGTCCTTGTTGCAAAGTTGGCCCTTGTTGCATAGGTTGACCTTGTGGCATTGGTTGTCCTTGCGGCATAGGTTGACCTTGTTGCATTTGTTGTACCGGCCCACCCATCTGTTGAGACATTTGTGGTAACTGTTGCATTTGCTGACCATGTATAATTTGCTGACCTGGAGGCATCTGCTGACTTTGATTCAACATTGGTTGACCTTGTTGTGGTAAATTCGGACCTTGGTTTAACATATTATGTTGACCTTGCTGAGGCAAATTCTGACCTTGACTCAACATCTGTTGACCTTGCTGTGGTAAATTCTGACCTTGGTTCAACATGTGTTGGCCTTGTTGAGATAAATTCTGACCTTGTTTTAGCATCTGTTGGCCTTGTTGAGGAATTTGACCTTGATTAGACATCTGTTGGCCTTGCATCATCATCTGTGGCCCAGGTGGTTGCATTGGTTGCCCAGGCATGGACATTGGTTGACCTTGCGTCATTTGAGGTTGGGGTTGCTGGCTCATCGCCTGACCTTGAGTCTGTGGCACTTGTGGACCATGCAAAGGCATGTTAGGAGGAAGATGATTATGCATAGGTAATCCTTGGGTTTGGCCTGGAATCATTTGTTGACCTGGCATTGAAATTTGTTGTCCGGGAATTTGTGATTGTTGCATACTCGGTTGAGAAACCGGGGGCTGGTTAGGATTTTGAATGTTAATAGAGTATCCTGTAACAGGCACTTGTTGATTAGTATTAGGTTGGTTGCCTTGCATTTGTGGCATTCTCATGTTTTGCATTTGCATACCTAAAATTTGATTACTAGGGTTCATCATGGGTTGACCAATGTTCTGTTGGCCAACAGACATAGGTGGCATCATCACAGGCTGAGGTTGGTTTGGTAAACTTTGTTTTTGTAACTGTATGGCTGGTCCGTTTTGCTGAGGAATATTTTGCGGAATCCCATTGGGCATATTTTGTGGAAGCATTTGGTGAACGCCAGGTTGACCTTGCATCCGCATTTGATGCATTTGTTGCATCAGAATCTGTTGTTGGAGGGGCATTTGTTGTCCTATATTTGGTCGAATGTTTTGTTGGTTCATGGGCTGTGGAGCGGTGATTAGAGATTGTGTGACTGGCGCGGCACCTGCTGTGGACATCGCAAAAGTGTTAGCCATGTGTGGCATTGACTGAGAGATGGTCCCCATGGGCATATTAGCCTGGGACAGTTGAGGTTGGCCAGGCATATTCATAGTACCATCTGTAGTTACTTGCGGCATCATTTGTGGGTGGAACTGAGGATTGGCGTACATTGGTTGGTTCTGGTAAGGTGGTTGAAACTGTTGCATGGAGACTCCGGGCATGTAATAGCTATTAGCGGACATCATGTACTGATGTTTCTGTTGCTCTTGTCTCATTTGCATTTCTCTTTCTTGTTCCTGATGAAAATAAATTATTTTTATTAACCATATTTGAAAAAAAAGCTCTGATTTCAGCGCAAGATCAAAAGATCGATAGAAGAATATCAAAAGAAGTTAAAAAGAAATTTATTACATCCAAACATAATATATGTTTGGAGCATATCTTTATATGGGTCTGAGACATGGACAATGAACCTTACTAGAGATGATGGAAAATAGGAGAGGAAAGATGTTAGGCCACCGTACACATCACGAAGAACTAATAAAAAAACATCATTGAAGGAAAGCGAGGAAGAGGAAGACCTAGATTTAACTATATAAACCAAGTGAAGGCAAAATTGGATGTCCTGTCATATAAGGCGGTGCAGGATGCAGCAAAGTAACAGGGAGGAATGGAAAAAGGTACACCGACAAAAATCAGGCTCTTAAATATAAAATAAGAAAAATAATATATAATAGATCAAAATATAATATATTTACGATGAATTTTATTCCACACAAAGTTCTCACCTGAACTTTTTGCAGCGCCAGTTGCCTCTGGTACTGTAGATACTCGTGTTTCTTCTTCCTCATAGCTTGCAGCTTGGTGGCCATCTGCATCTGTCTCTGTCGCTCAGCTGCCTCTGCGGCCGCCGCCAGCCGAGCTGAGTGTTCCGCGCGGAGGGTGTCTAAAGCCGCGCGACTGTCGCGGATTTGCGTCACCTTGTCCTGTAAACAATTTTATCATGATGAAAATATTAAGCTGCCGTAGTATTGGTCAAATTCGGATACTGTCGCACGATTTCTATCCCCTAACAATTATCATCAAAATCAGCTTGGTAGCCTTGGAAACGTAACAGACAGAGAGAGTTGATTTAATTTTTATTATGTTATTAATATACATCGTGAGGAATGATTTATCTCATTATGGCTTCTTAACTCCAAAATAGTATTCTTAAAAAATCAAAGGCCATTTAATTGTAAATTTAGTTAATATTAAAAAAACATGTTTTTACCTGTAAACTCTCCAAATATACCCGCTTATCATCCTGCTGTTGAATGTATCGCAGTAGACGCGAGTGCATCGCTGTAATGTTCATGAATAGAGTTTGTACTGCTGTATCATTCGCAATCGAACGACCGCTGAAAATAAAAAATATGTCAGAAACATACTTCTCTCAAGAATCTACCTTTATGAGTTTATTTAATCTTATTTTGATACAAATCTGATAAAAGCAATATTCAGTAGATACCTACACTTTTTGTATATCTTTACCATTAAAAGACCATACTTTGTTCATGATATTTTTTTAAATTAATATCTTCTTGGAAAGAACTGTATTTACCGTGAAGAATTGCTCTTCATTCTGTTGACAAATATTTCAACTTGTGATTTGAGTGACTCCACGAAATCGTCAATCTCCTTGTCTTCGGCGTCGTCATCTTGAGCCGCGGTTGTTGAAGGCTTAGGGAATGCCTGTTGAAGATAATTTAAACAGATTATTCATACACATCCATATTTCCACATATGATATTCATGAAACATGTTATTATCCGGTGCCCTGTAAAGGTTGTTTAAGGGTGGATTACTATGTCAATGTAAGTAAATACAACCTTGCCTTACTAAGCCAATTGTCCAGAATTGTCCAATAAAATAAAGAAAATACCATCCCTATTAAATAAAACCGCAGTTATACCCGCGTTCCTTAGATATATAATCCTATGTACTTCTCCGTATCATAGGCTATCTGCATACAAAATTTCATCGTGGTCGGTTGAGCGGTTGAAGCGTGAAAAGATAACACACACGAGTAACTTTCGCATTTAAAAGTATATTATAGGATTTTTCGTAGGCTCCCTAATTTCTTTGAAAATAAAATATATTATAGCATTCTATGTTGAAATAATTTTTAAAATTAAAGAAAGTATATTTGGGTTTATCCATTACAAACAAACATCCAAAAAACTAATATTTTCTTTGTATATTAGGGTAGACTAGATCACTCACCTCCACAGCCTCATGTGAAGTATGTGAAGCCGGCGCAGGCGCAGTGGGCGCGGCTGAAGGAGCATCACGCGACGACCTCTGCTCCCAGTAGTTGCGGTCCAGGTACCGGGATAATTCCG